>OY979695.1:175584455-176834455 GCA_963855945.1 Thereva nobilitata
TTTATTTTAATTTATCCAAAAAGTTGCAAATTAATAGTTTAAACCTTTTTAAAAGCATGGAAGCCATGCTTACTATTGCCACACAAAACATTCGTAAGATGAAGCCCAAGAGATTTTGGATGTTAATAGAAGCAAGCATGTTGTTTCTTCATTTGTCCATATATTTCGTTTAGTCATGATTAAAAGCACTTTTCCCAAAACAAAATACTTTTCCAAACAAAAAAAACCAAGTAACCTAAAAATGTCAAAATTAAATTCGATCTAATTTCAATTTGTGTTTTTATGCACATTCTTGATTCAATTTCAATTCGATCAAGGAAATTTTTTGTATCGGATCGAGTCAATCCTATTTCAAATCGATCTGTGTTTACATAAGATCGAAATGTATTTCAAATATGTTTCAAATCAATTTCGAGCGTCATGTAACCAGGGTAAATGAAAGCGTCCAAAAAAAGGCTGTTGAAAAACTGCAACTACTACTTTGATCTCATTTAATTTAGGGCATAATTTTGGCCTTGTACCTTGAATTTCTACAACTAAAATCAAAATTTAACTAAAAACAAAATTAATTTTAAAGCTTCCAACTAAATCGTTGGTCATGCAAAAATTATATTGCTTGCCAATGATAGCCTTCAAGCCCAACAGACCATATCTGTTCGAGATATTAAATCTTGTACCTGGATGCATCAGTAAATTCCAATCAATGAGCTCTTTGCCTAAAGGGCTGGGCTTTGTGCACATAGTGCTGTTTACCGACATATTTGAATGATGATCATCAAAGGCAATATCTGTACCAATCTATAACATTGTGTAGACTGTAGAGTGTTATACTTATGTATATAAATTTGTTGAACATGCTTTGGATTTGTTTTTTATAAAAGAAAATTTGATTTTTATTGTTGAATGGAAGGCAACATTTTGAGATTACTTAATCTAAAGAGCACACTCTTAGGTTAATAATGGAACATAATATTTGTCAAATGTCCAGCTCGGCTCTTCTTACAAACAATTATTCTAGCTCGCTGCACATTTGTAAAGCACCGCATTCTATGGGAGTATGAAATAGTAACTGTCACATTTGACTTTTAATTATTTTAAAATTTATATATTTCATATATTTCAAAGTGTGAAATTAAATTTTAGCCAATATATGAAATATGTATATAAATTTTAAAATAATTAAAAGTCAAATGTGACAGTTACTATTTCATACTCCCAAAGAATGCGGCGCTTTACAAATGTATTAAAAAAACAGTATATAGAAGGCAATTTTTTTTAAAAAACCAATTTATTATACAGAGAAAGATATACATTATATATAAATTTCACAAAAAAACGTGGTGTACTTTGGCAATTATCGCATTTTAGAAATTTAAGTATTATAAAGTTGAATAAAAAAGTAACGGTGCATGTGTGCCAATTTTTTTTTTCCAAAAATAAATTGTCCACATTAAAATACACAATGTGTGTAAATTTCATCAATATTGGTGAAATAATATGGCAATAATTGCATTTTGAATTTTTGAAATTTCGGCACTTTGAAGTGGAATTACAAGATAACGGGACTTGACCGACACTTTTTATTAACATACCTGAGGTGTACATAATTAACTGTACCTTGTGTAAAAATTTTATCAAAATCGGAGGTGGGGGAGTTATTCTGGATATTTACCCCAATAGGTATTAACGGAATAGAAAATCACTACAAAACGAATCGTAAATAGAAAATCTTTAAAAAATCTTTAAAAAATCTTCTATTCCAAAATTCCATATCTACACCAAAAAAAGTAAACAAAATTTCATCTGTCATTAAGCATTCAATTTTCCAATAACAACTTTTGTAGAGACTCGGGCACGATAAAAAAAATGCTACAATTCGTGTGAAAATTGTTTTTAAAAAATTTCGAAGTAAATTTTTCCATCGCAAATATTTTTCGCTAGAAAAAAAACATTCATAAAAGAAAAATTTTCCAGTAAAACTTCGAGCCTCAAACTTCATCGACAAACAGCGCGCGAGTACTTTTACTAACGACCGTGCGGGCGCTGGCTTAGGGCTGTCACTTCAAAGCAAAGCAAGGGAGATATCCTAACTTTTTTAGGGATTGTTGTTTACATTCATTTTTTCCGTTGGTTTTTTTTATTTTTTCAGCAACTTCCATGAATTTGAAATATATTTTGTAGTGAACAAGGTCGGTAGGCGGAGGGAGAACAAAGCTGGGAAAATATATGAATTTTTAGAAAAGCACTTTAGTTGGCAGCCATTTTGTTTAGTAGAAAATCCCACTTTAACGAAATTTTAAATTGGAAAATATCGTAGAAAGTGACATTTAAAAATTCGGTTTTGTTCGAAATCAAATACAATCTTTTTCCCAAAAATAATAGTTTGCATAAAATTGATTTAACTTCGTCTTGTCATAAGAACTGATTTATACCGGATTTTTTTGTTAATGGTAAGTTTCATTAGACAACATCGGTACCATTAACTGTGAACTTTATATTAAATTGAAACGTTTTTCAGTATCTGTTATAAATATAAATATTGGATATCCTATAAGGGGATCGCTTAGGTTGTACCAGCGATCCATTAAGGCTGTAAAGTGCCAATCATGGAGGTAACATTTCCAATATATACTTACGTAGATGGTGTCGGGGCGAATCAGCCAAGTTGGCAGGATGTTCTTTAAACTAGGCTAGGACAACAATCTTACGTCAGAGGCGGAGTTTTTTGGAAAAGCACCCTTAAGGCTAGTACACACTAGTAGACCATGTTGAGCGATTTGTATATAGACCGTCTACAGACGGTGTGGGTTAAAACATGGACTCAGATACAAGAGGGTTAATATTGTGTGTTTTTAAGTTGCTTTTACAACTTCTGGAACAACATGTGCGGTCTGAAATATCGAGGTAGGAGATTGTTAATGTCCTGCTGGACTGTTGAATCGGACGTCTGCGCCTGTTTAGCAGTTGGCTTGGGCTCCTCGTTGTCCGTCACTACCCCTGCAGAAAATACCTCTTCCGAATTCATTCTAACAAGAAAATAAGCAAAAATAATGACCATTTGCAATATTAGACCTAAAAAAAATATGCATTTTACTTACTTTGATTTTATTTATTACCTTCGCGCAGCCGGCAGTCAAACATTTTATTTAACCTCAATCATGGGACTGCTGAAAGGGAAGTCTTACTATTCAAAGTCTCCAAAATTGAGGAGAAAGCTTTCGCGCAAGCTCTTTTCGAAATCTGGGGCCGAGTTGTTAGATCTAACAACGATCTAACATCTAGAATCGTGGGGTTAGTTAGTCAAAGCACAATGACATTTTACGCCATTTGCAAATATTATGGCACACTCACTACTCACATTATGACATTACTGTTAGAAAACGAAAAATAACGCACGAACACTGCACCACGCAACGAACGAAACTAAAAACTGAACGACAAACAACGGACGAACACAGACTGAACGATTAAACAAAAAAGAAACCAACATGATGCAAAAAAGAACGAAGTAAGGTGAGAAGTGGGGCCAAGTCAATAATGCACGTTGCGCGAGCAAATGACTTCTTCAGCTCTGAATAAGTCATTTGCTCGCGCAACATGCATTATTGACTTGGCCCGGGGTTGCTGCTCACGGTATACAGAACCAAAGTATGTAATGTATAAGAGACTGACAGCTTCGAATATCGTACAAAAAGGTGACATCCGCCGGCAACTTAATGCAGAACAACAATTTCGATTTTATATGGGAAGAGTTGCCGAGTGACGTCGCACTAAAACCACGGTATACAGAAACAAGGTAGTGTAAGAGACTGACAGCTCGAATATCGTACGAATATCGTAGAAAAAGCCGACGTCACCCGGCAAGTTAATACAGAAAACAACAACAACAATTTCGATTTTGTATGGGGAAGACTTGCCGAGTGACGTCAGCATTCAAATGACATTTCTCTTTTACATTGGGCTGTTTCACACGGGACGACGGCCAACCAACAGAAATCGTACGATATTCATGTTTTTCGAGAAGAGGGTGAGAGAGAACGATGGGGAGGGACGATTTTCCCATCCAACTTTCTCACACGATTTTCGATGCGACTTTTTGACAGCGGTGTGGTTGTTGTTGCTTTTGCTGGGAGAAGAAAAGAAATAGAAATGACTTTTGTTTCACTCGGAAAGTACGCAAAAGAGAATTGAAATAAAAGCAACAACAATAATCTAAAGCGTTTTGACGTACAGTTGGTTGGAAAAATTGGCCTGTGTGAAAGCCCGTACGACTTTTCGTCAAATTTCAAAAGGGAATGGACGATGACAGCAGATTTTGTTGGTTGGCCGTCGTCTCGTGTGAAACAGCCCATTACCTTGTTTCTGTATACCGTGACTAAAACGATATTCAGTCTTACATTACTTTATACCTGTATACAATGGTTGCTGCTAACGACAAGAAAAATGAATCAAGCCGACGCACCAAGAAAAGGAGCAAATCCAGTTGGACACGAGGAGTAATAAAAATAGATTGTTTTAGTTCAGTTTTATTTTTATATTTGTAGAGAATAAAAGAGAAAATACTCATTTCTATTCAACGTGTCGAGTTTTGAATTTAACGCCTTAAAGACTGAATTTGACGCCCAACAATTACTTTTGCCCCATCTTGTAGAATGTAGACAATTCTCTGGATTCGATATGGTGGTCCTATGCCTAGTAACCGGAAACTTTCTCTTCGCAATTAATGAAATTATGGAGATTGCTCTTGGAAAGCTATTCGTAAAAAATTAAAACACGCTTTTCACAAATAGAACAAAAAAAATCTACCTACAATTAAGGGTCCCGACCAGTTAACAATTTGAGCCTTATTTTGGACCCATAGTCGAATTGGATGCTCAACATCCAGGAGAGGACCAAGGGCAGCGTCGCTTTCTATGCTAGTATCTAGGCCTTGCAAGTACCATCTGCTGCACTGGCGCTGTACAGTAGTGATTAGACCAATGCTGACATACGACTCCATCGTAGACATGTCCACGTCCCCGACAGGGGCTTTGTGTACAGGCCCCATTGGAGGAACGAATGTAATTCTCGACCTGCTGCAATTTGATAAGCATTCGACAGCCTGCATGGCCCTGCCTGACGCTACTGAAAGCGGACTTCTGGGTGGAAAGGTGAACATGAAATTGCTTTGGTGAAATTGGTTTTAAAGCAATTTGAAATTATCTCTCTAAACACAGGCATGTCATTAAATATAATGTTTCTACGTCAACCTTTACAATTAATCACAAGTATATATTTGTAAATGGACCAAACTTGCGATATTGTGAATTAACCAACCAACACTTGTTTGTCTCATCCATATCAATACAGAGAGCTTTTTTCGCAAAGTAGATTTGTGAATTTTTTGTTTTTGGTTCTAAAAATGTTTGTCGTGTTCGTGGAATGGAGCTTTTCATCTTTCAGCTTAAGGCGAGAAAATTTTCTTGGAAAAAGAAGAAAACTTGGCGATAATACCCCAACAGAGCGGGAGCAGAATACAGACGGGCAACGTGGCCCACAAAACGAAACGGAGGAGCTTTTCCTGGAAGTAAATAATCTAAAATTTCACGTTAAATCAAATTTTCGAACACGTGTCGAATCCTGTTTAAACTCGAGCTCCTCGCTGCTTTCTGCTGGAACGGAGAAATTTCTAATTAGTTTTTCCTTTTTTCTCTCTTCTCAATTTTCTCTCCTCTTTTTTTTATTACCTTTTAGGTTCCTAATTAATAATTAATTGAGTAAACAGGGAGTTTGTGCCTTATTTGAAAAATGCTGAATTATATTCCGCTGAATTAAAAACAAAAACAAAAAAAGGGCTCACATCCGCGCACAGACACACATACACAAATAAAATTACTATGTTGACCTTAACAAAATTTTGGAAAGGACCCATTTCTCCTGGTCCTTTCGAAGAAATTTAATTTTTTTGTGGTCTCCTTTTCTCAGTTTTAGAATTTCGGCTTATCTAATATTAAAATCTAATTTCTTTATTAAAAGTGTGTTCTAGGAAATGTAAACACCCGCCGCTAGATGGTGCCACCCACACCCTGTACTTAATATCAAATATTAAAAAGAAAAAACGTTTCAAAGGCTTAAGGACTCTGTATCTGGTTTAAATATTAATTTTATTTTGTTTGTTAAGATAAGCCTTTGTTGTTGAGAATAGAAGGATTGGGTCGACCGGAGTAGATGGTGGTACTGGGGCACATCTTCAGTTCAGCTAGTACCAAGAAAAATTACTTTGACGCATTTATTATGCAAAAATGCTTCGGGGGAAAATGCTTGATTGCAATCTGTTTATGTGTATTTTAGTAAGGGCTTTTTAATTGTCAAAATTTTTTTTTTTGATAAATAACAAAGATGTTTATAAATTTTAAGCTCTTTTGAAATGAAAAAAAAATGCTTTCAATGTGTACTGTTTTACTGTGCTAGTACGTCGTCAAAAAACAGAGGCGCTCTAAACATAGTAGAAAGAAACAAAATGTCGTATTAAACTAAATTTTTTGCCCCAACAACAAAATTCAAAACGCCCTATTACGAAAACGGTCAGAGATAGACCTCCCAACCACTTTTTGTGTTGTTCAGTTTTTGTGTTACTATCTAGCATTAACCGTTGGACAAACTGTGGCGGGAAACCCTGTATAAATGGTAATTCAACAAGATGTGTCATTTTTGCGTCATCATTGCGATTATTCGTATTTAATCAATTTTTGGATTTTCCAATGAATTTTTAATAATTTCCAATGAATTTTTTTGCATTGCCCCATTTCAACTAACTTAATTTTGAACGAATCGTCGAAATGTGGCAAATTCAGCTAACTTCATGTGGGGCGCATCGAACAAAGGTGACATCTGTGGCCAAAAATGAACTAGTAATTTATGTTCTTCTGCCCTTCCATTTCCTGTCATTTTCCCCATAAGAGTTTATGCTCCTTGTATAGTCTCCATGGTTATTACGTTAACATTTGACTAGTAAGTACTAAAGCCTCGTTCACACGGTGGCACTGATGCCGTGGCATTTATCGTCATGAAAGTGCTCGACATTTGTTATCACGGCACTAAGGCTGCGTCTCCATAGGACATATTTCATGTTAAGACATCTGTCAAATTTATGTCTAGCTGCCAGATTGATTTTTTAGTGTGGGCTAAAAATGTCAGGACATTTCATTTTTTTAAAGCTTTCATAGGAAGAGGTTCAATGAATAAAAATAAGAAAGTTAATGCTTTGAGATTGTTTGAAGCATTAGAAATGACAGACGCTATTCTTTTGTAATGTGGGCTTTTAAAATTTCACAAACACTCATAGCTTTTGAGAAAATTTATAAATTTCAGGACTTCCTCCTTCCGAAGTTTAAAGTCCGCCATTTTACTTTGAAAATGTCCAAACATATGTCTAGACATAAATGGCTAAACATTTCGGCAAGACATATAGCCCGTATCAGAACCTAAAAATATGCAGCGTGCAGCAGCAGCACCAGAGCAACATGCTGCCGTCGCTATCAGATCCTAGTTGTTTCCGCTATGCAGCGCACTTTTTATTTGGCAGCTAAAGCTCAAATGAAAAATTTAAAAATCGCACTAGTTCTATCAATTATTCCTCCATGTCCTTTTAAATAATTTAAAAAAAAATCCCGCATCTCCTTGTTTAAAATCACTTGCCGCATTACGAAGTGTCAAAAGTGCTGCATATATATGCAGCAAAATTAGGATTTGAGATGAAAATGCAGCACGCTGGTCTGGTGCTGCTTTGCTTGTCATTTTACCAGCCTCAGCCAATAGAAACACTTGTGATTGCAGCGCTGCATAGGTTCTGATACGGCCTTATGTCTTGACACTTAAAATGTTAAGACATAAGGAAGGGGTCTCCACAGGACATTTTCTAGACATAACATCTGTCTTAACATGAAAAATGTCTAGTGTAGACCTTGGATAACTGTTCACATGATCCACGCATAGTATTGCGACACTCGTGTAAAAAAATTGGCGAACTTGAATCTGCAGTAGCGGATGTGTTAGAAGTGCCGCGGCATCAGGTATCAAATATCGGAAAATTTTGATATGCAGTATTAAGGCTGTATCAGATCCAACTTTTTGAGCAGCAGCAAAAGCAGAGGCAGAAGCAGAATTCTGCCTGCTGAATCAGATCCAAGTAAAGCACCAGCAGCGGCAGAATTTTTCATTTACCAGTAAATTCTTTGTAAATAATTCTTTAATAATAATAAATTCTTTGTAAAATATCACACAATAATAAATTCTCAAATTTTCGCGTCCATTAGTCATTTAAAAACAACTTCCCAAGTGAAAGATGTTTGAAATGTCAAAAAATTAGCAGCAAAATTAGGATTTGAGGTGAAAAACCAGCGGCAGAACTCTCTACTGCTTTTCTTGTCACGTGACCAGCGCAAGCAAATAGAAAGGGCTGTTTCACACGAGACGACGGCCAACCAACAAAATCTGCTGTCATCGTCCATTCCCTTTTGAAATTTGACGAAAAGTCGTACGGGCTTTCACACAGGCCAATTTTTCCAACCAACTGTACGTCAAAAAGCTTTAGCTTATTGTTGTTGCTTTTATTTCAATTCTCTTTTGCGTACTTTCCGAGTGAAATAAAAGTCATTTCTATTTCTTTTCTTCTCCCAGCAAAAGCAACAACAACCACACCGCTGTCAAAAAGTCGTATCGAAAATCGTGTGAGAAATTTGGATGGGAAAATCGTCCCTCCCCATCTTTCTCTCTCACCCTCTTCTCTAAAAACATGAATATCGTACGATTTCTGTTGGTTGGCCGTCGTCCCGTGTGAAACAGCCCAAACAATTCTCTGCCGACGGTTCTGCTTTGCTGCTTTGGATCTGATACAGCCTTTAGTGTCACGACGTCGCGACATTCAATAGTTCAGACGATGACACTTTTGCGACATTTACGTCGCGACATTAAATGCCACGACATTCAGTGTCACCGTGTCACTCGTCACACTCGCAAAACGTATTGAAGAAGTGAAAATCTACAAAAATGATGAAAATATCGCGAAAACGGTTTATAAAGTTCGTACTGCTTGTGGTCATCATAAAACGCCTTTTCGCACATGTATAGTGAATTTAAGCAATAAATTCGAACGCCTCGGACAAGTTAAGGCCCAAACAGATTGGCCCGTCGAAGGTGGCGGCGTCCGCCACCCAGAGAGCTTCCCATACATTGTGGGGTGCTACACGGAGACTCAAGACGTACGATAAACCCGGTTTTATAGGAAAGAAACGAAGGAGTGGAGAGAAAGAAGGACGCACATGACGAAACTTTAACGAAAGAATTTTCACCCAAATTTTCCGGGGTGAAAACTAACTCATACGCACATTTCTTTCTCTTCTCCCTTCCCAGATGTAAACAATGACCGCGGTATACACACAATCAAAGCTTTCATGTGTAAAGAATTATTCTAAGCCGAAGACAGCCTCGTGTAGCATTAAATAACGAGACTCACATCTGATTTCGGACGACTTCTCGAGTCTCCGTGTCGCACCACCCATTTAATTTCTCTGCAGGCGGCGCGGACGAAATACAGTCGCCATAATGCCAATAAGTGATGAACAATATCATCAAAAGAATAACCGCTTGTAAGAAGAGTCGAGGCGAATATTTGGCAGGTATTGTGTCCCATTATTAACCTCAAAGTTTGTACTTTAGATTAAAATGAAAATATCATCACTTCTTACGAAAATATTGTATTTTTCTGTTGATTCGAAATGACACCTCTTAGTGAAACACCTTTGTACAATAGAGTTCTATCTTCAAGGCCTATTCTTTATTAAGCTAGTGTATGTTGTCAGCGTAGAATCATCATCAGATATTGGTAGAGCCTAAAATTCTTCAATTAACACGCCATTCTTTCAAGATTCCTTTGAGATCGGTGATTGCATTAGCTTTTTTTCCTTGCAGTATTTGCAGCGTGATATAAAATGCGTCATGCCACGAGGTCTTCGGTAGTACTCGAGCGCCTAGTTAGGCCTTGGTTCTTTGTACTGTTCAAGATTACATATCGTCCGCTTAGAGTGTAACCCTGCTAACTAACTTTAATGAAATTTTACAGCGCGGACAAAAAACTTCTAATAATTTATATTTGTGGCTTAGAAAGCAGTAGTAGTCTAAACCATAGTATTTACTATACAATATTACAACATAAACCAACTATATTTTGCGTTTTCTAAGCTACAAATTTAAATTATTAGAAGTTTTTTGTCCGCGCTGTAAAATTTCATTAAAGTTAGTTAGCAGGTTTACACTCTAAGCGGACGATATACGATTCCTACCCTAGTACTAATTGCATTATTTTTTAGGTGTATCCAACCTTCGTCAAAGCTAATCATCTCGTCTGCAGAATTTGTCCTTTCTACCCTGAAGGCGGGATCTACTGCATGACCGTAGGTAACCTTGACTGCTTGCATTCAGTGGGTTGTCACTTGGTCAGCTGCAGACCAAATCAGGTGCATCCTGTATACTCCTTCGTGTATTAAACTATTTTTCGCTGTCTATCACGGCGACAAAGTCATTTTCGTAACCCTGGGCGAAAAAGTTTTATTGATTAGGAAACTTGAGGAATTCATCTACAACTAGACGCGCCACAAGAACGAATATCTAGGGGATAAGGCGCCCAACTACCATCCCAGAGATCTATGGTTCAAACCCACTCTGCGGCTTGGTCCTTTGGCTTTCCATATCGCTTATCTAGATGCATCGAAGTCTCATTCAAAGTCCACGAGAAGGACATGTTGAGCGACTGATTGTTTTTTATAGTGTTGTTATAAATAAAATCATGCTTAGATTTCTTTTGTAGACGCTTCAATTTTAAAACGATTTTGAATACCTGTTAAGGCATTGCATCTATTTCAGATTATTCCACCGAAATTCAGGAAAAACGAAACATGATTCTGACATATTCAATTGCAAGCGACGACACCTCACAATTCAGTAGTAATCCGAAAATAAAAGTATGTTACATTTCCATGGTGATGGCACAGACATATCGTTCTGACTTTTATATGTCAGCGAAATGTTATATAATAAAGAAGAAATTTAATACAGTATACAATTTTACATGCATTTATATTTGTATTGTATAAAAGATTCATGTACAATAAAATATGTTTTTGTATAAAACAGATTTAACGAGCTTAGAGCTTCACTTCAAATTTTCAAGTACTTAACTGCAAGTGGCTCTCATCCACAATTTCATGTTATTGGAGCGCTTTTGTGTTTCGTTTATATTATATAAATCGCATAAATTTTGTATTACTGAATAACAATAACGTCCGCGATTATATTTGCTTACA
Organism: Thereva nobilitata; assembly: GCA_963855945.1. Classification (NCBI taxonomy): domain Eukaryota; kingdom Metazoa; phylum Arthropoda; class Insecta; order Diptera; family Therevidae; genus Thereva; species Thereva nobilitata. The sequence continues at coordinate 175,595,795 of OY979695.1, forward strand.
TATCTAAATATAGCATTTACCTTCTAAAGAAATTTTTATTGACACGATAAAAGAAAGGAAAATATCTACGCGATATTTTTTGGTTGTCGGGGAGCGCAATTTTCTTACTTTATAAAATAAAAAATCGATTTATGAATCCATAAAGGGGACCCAAGATGAAGAAAATATCACAGTAGGAAAAGTGTTTATAAAATTTGAATATTCGTTTAGATTCCTTTTATTATAATTGTAATGTGTTGGTGGAGGGAAGGGAATGGAATATTTTTCGTTTTATTGGAGAATTTTCAAGAGTTTCTTCTCTATTCATCAGCATTTTTACCATCAAACGCAATTACAGATTGATTTTCTTTAATAATTCACATATATTTTTTTTGTATTTGTCCTGTTACAATATATACGAGTATTTGTGTTAAATTATTTATGGATGAAAACATCCTTGAACCTGGAAGTGGGACTTCCGATTCTGAGAAGCCCAAGTTAACCAAAAAGAAAATACAATTCATTTTCTAAACTGTTTGGGCGGATTTTGAATTCATGCGTGTCATTCCGATCCTTCTTTAATTTTTTTTAAGGTTTGCTACAATTTTAGGAAAAATCAAAATAGTATACAAAAGTTAGATTTCAGAGACGATTACCAAATAATATCCATATTTTTAGGAAAGGGTAGACTTGAAAAGAAAGAAATATGAGAAAGAACAGACTTACTTCCAAGATGATTGGTATACACACACAGAACAAGCATGCATCGAAATATACCGCAAAATCGAGGAAGATTACCACAAATCTTTCCAGTCGCAGACCCAGTATCAAGAGCTGAGCAATCAACAGAGTTAAACAACACCCATATTGCGCACCATAACGAAGATGTAAAGGTCCCTCGAATTTCAATATCAACATTCGCTGAAGACTATGCATCGTGGCCATCTTTCTTCGATTTATTGTCCAGCCTCGTCCATAAGAAGACAACAAAAACTCCAATACATCAAAGTTCATCTATCTGCGGAAGTAATGAGACTTGTCAGCAACACTCTTATAACCGACGCCAACTATGAGCCTGCATGGGAGCTTCTCGTCGATAACTACGACAATAACGAACATTGTTGAAAACCCAACTTGAAATTGTGCTCAGTCAACGAAGGTTAATTAGAGACAAAGCTCAAGGTATAAAGGAGTTAAAAAGAAGGACACACGATGGCGAGAATCTAGAGATATCCACACAGAACTGCAATCCAATCCTGATTTACTTACTCGTCCAGAAGTTACCATCAGAAACTCATGAACTATGGGAACAATCACAGAGCGCAAAATCAAGGCGCGTAATACCAACATGGTCGGAACTACGCGAAATTCCTGCATACCAGATTTGGAACCTTAGAGGCCGTCAGTAAGCAAGCACACAAGAATAAACACCATAAAAACAGATCAAGGGAAAAACTCAAATGTTCCACGTGTCCAACAATAATACACATTTAGTTTGTGCAAAAGTGCACATTTCTTGAGGAAATGCCCCAAATATCTACAACTGAATGTAGACAGAAGATATGAGGCAGTCAAGGCAGAAGAGCTGTGCATCAATTGCTTGGGAACGAGCCTTTGCGCGTCAAAATGTCCAAGCAAGACCAGATGTTTCCAATGCGGAGCAGCGCATCACGCGACTCTACATAAAAATCAGTCAGAGAATCGAGCCAACGACAGCATCGATACTTCAAATCCACCATGTCCAGATAACGAAGCACTGAACGCCCAAACACAATCGCATTTCTTTCGGGAATCTTCTGATGAACCCCAACAAGTGTTACTGGCCACTGCATTAGTCACTGTGGTATACCCATCCGGAATACAACAGAAATGTAGGACCTCCTCGATCCTGGATCCCGTCCCGACGTATGTAGTGTCAAACAGACGAAGAAACCATGGCCTAAGCGCAATGAGATGAAAGAGACGATAGTAGGAGAACGAAAGTACATCAATAACATGTCAAAATCCATACTCCAAGCCTCGGCCTATCGACACCGACGGCTAAGATTACTCGAGCCGAGCCAATGCGACCGGAGGCCCAATTAGCGCATGGCGCGCCGTTTTGTTGCCACAACTCGTGTATTTTGTGTTGAGTGGTTGTTTGGTCGGGCGTGACGGATGCCTAAAGCCATCCTGTGGAGCCAACTCGTCTCATAGACCACCCACAATCGGCGTACCTAAGGCTTTAACTTACAAATCACACAGGACCTCGAGTTCCAAGAAGAGATCCGTATACTACGATCCAAAAAAAACCTTTCCCAGCACAAGTAGGCTGTTAAAGCTAACTCCATTCCTTGACCCAGAAGGAATTCTGAGATTAGGCGGTCTCATCCAGAACTACCAACATAGCATTCTCCGAATGTCATCCCATCGTTCTACCGGAAAAGGGACTAAACAAAGATAGTGTTCATCGCGCCACAATGCATTGCCGAACTCAACTCATGTTAAACACACTCCGATAGAAGTTTTGCATCCTTCACGCAAGAAACGCAGTCAAATCGACCAACCATAATTGTGTGTGGTGTTTCAGATAGATTTCAGCAGGACGAACTTGAACAAATGCCCTAAAGAATGCCAAGGCTGGATTTGGGCGGTAGCGGATGGTATAGAGCCTTTTATCAATTCTATCCGCGTTGCCGTAGTGCCGAGTTGAACGTTTTCTAATAATCTATGAAAGCTAGTTATGGAAAGAACCTAATTCAGTAGACTGCTCCAGTATGATTCTCAAGGTGTTAATATGCAGAAGCGGCCCTTCTGAATCCAGCCTGTTGTCTTCTAAGCGTTCGATCTACTGCCTTCTCTTATCCTAGATAATAAAATGTAGGACGAGACTTGACCCACAGTCGATAATAGACTCTGAGTTCTCGCATACTGTTAGGTCCTCCTAATCGCTAATGGCTAATCGAAATATATCTGAGGCACACCCTACCAACCTCGGAACTCTCGGGCGCACAACACGTCTATACAAAGGGCAAATCTACTGATATTGCTCTTCACTCATTGGTTTCAACCATTGAAATATCACTCGAGGTCAAGGGTATACATTAGCGGCATTCCTTGACATAGAGGGAGCGTTTAACAACGTACTCCCGGACACCATTACCCTAGCCTTGACAGAACGGGGGATCGAGGCATCGCTGGTGCCTCTCATCCACCAAATGCTTACTGGCAGGATGATGAGCGCGGTCCTAGACGACAAAGGGCCGTAAAAAGAGGCACCCCGTAAGGAGAAGTACTTTCTCGCTCCTATGGGTCGTAACTATGAACGAGCTGTTGCGACGCATGAATGGAGAAATAGACCACGCAGTTTTCAGGGTGCCATAAACTTCTTTACTGATAGCTTTAAGCTCGAGGGCCGAGTAGGAGGAGGAGTCTTTTCCCAAGAGATTGAGATCGAAGTCTCCTTCCGAATACCCAATCCCTGCAGTGTATACCAAGCGGAGGTTTTAGCCATACATGAAGCTGTTCTACTAAACAACCAGCAAGACGATAGGAATCGGACTGTCTACATCTTCTCAGATAGTCAGCCCTGCACTCTTGCACAAACAGCTCTAGAACTATCTCTGAATGTCGCAGATCTCTTAAAGAGATGGCTCAGCAGTTCAGGACCCTCCTCGCATGGGTGCCCACTCACCGAAATATAGAGGGAAATTGTAAGCTGGCGAAATGGCTAGGAAAGGCACGACTGCCACTCTCCTTCCTGGAAAGGAAAGGGTTGGTATGCCTTGGGCCACTTTTAAACTCCGATGCAAACAGCACACAATGCAACAAGCGAAGAAGCATTGGAGGGGTCTTAATAAATGCACCTTGGCCAAATTAACCTGGCCTTCTTATGATCTCAGGCGGATCACTTCACTAATGAGCCTCGGGAGACAAGACCTTTCAGCTATAGTGGGAGTGCTGATCGGACACTGTCTGATAGGGACGCATGCGACCCGCTTAGGTCTTGAGACCTACGATTTTTGCAGAATCTGTAAAAATTCGGACGAGGAGGAAAGTGCACTACTTCTGTTCTGTCACTGCCCAGCCCTAAGCAGAACGAGACTAACCACATTTGGTGCACCCTTTCTAAGCACGCTTGCGGAAATCTCGAAGTTTGGGATCCCGCAACTCAGGAGATTCATTACTTCCTCGAGATGGTTTAGCGAAGAAACGACACTTTGACATCAGGTTTAAAATGGGATTACTATGGCATCACAATGGGCTTATTCCTTTGGCCTAAGTGTTTGAGCTGTACACCAGCAGCACACCTTCGGTCCAATCCTCCGGAAAGGTACAGGTGTTCCAATAATTAATAAAAATTTATTTATAACATTTCGTTGCATAAAAATTATCTAATTTTTCAATTGTATAAATCAATATAATTTTTACAGCCATTGTGTCAATACATACAGTCTTCCACATAAAAAAAAAGTATAGCTCTTATCATATCAATCAATCCATATTTCAAACAATTCCGATAACTAATTTTTATCTTCTATGTTTTTTTTTATTTTCTAGGAAATCTTCCAGATATGCCATTAGCAACTTTTAAACCTAGAGATGAAATTGTCGAATTGGGAAATCCGGCTAGACTTTACTGCGAGGCATTCGTGGGCAAAGTAAGCCTACCAGATGCCAAAAGCGAAATATCATGGTATCAAGTGTTTGAAGGTGGACTAGAACAAGAGATTGATGGTATCCAAGAACAAATTACAAGGTAATGACCACACAAAATTCCTATTATATAACTTCTTATTAAAAATTCTTTTTTTTTATTACAGAGAGGATGGTGAAATCGTAGGATCATATCTTCGTATACCAAAAGTTCAACTGCACAACTATGGTAGATATTTATGTCGTATACAAATTGGCGACACTTCACATAGATTAGACATGTACGCTTTCCTTTATGGTAGTCCAATTGAAGCGGAAAATAATGAAACGTTACTACTTGCTCTAGCAGCAGCGATATGTGCCGTTTTTCTAGTTTTAATAGCTTGGTATCTGATAGTATGGTGTTATCGTACAAATAGAAAGAATCGAAATCAATGCCGGGCAATGGCTAAGGCAGAACTTACCAGCCCGCCAAGAAGGGTGTAAAATGTTCATTAATAATAAGATGAAAAAAGCATAAAAAAAATCTTTAAAACATAAAAAAAAAGAAAACAAAACTATCAAAATGTGGACTGATTGATAACTACTACTACTCCTTTCTAACCTATCTCTCTCTATAATGTTGATGGTCTATTCATTCATTTTTATAATATTTTTATGTAAAGATTTAGTAATTATATGGGAAAGAAACATATGAAATCTTTATCCTCAAAATTGTCATTATTAAGTATTTATTTTATTCTTTTTTTTACTTCATACTTTTAGATCTATTTAAAAAAGAAACAAACACTAAGAATGCCCAGTAGGTTGTACATAAGATTAAGAAAAATCCTTGGCATTTTGGTTACAATAAAGATAATTCAAATATTGTGACAAAAATCATTTTTATTTTTATTTTTTTTAATTTAAACAAATTTCGTTCATAGTTTTTCTTTTAATTATTATTATTATAAAAAAAGTCCGTCTTGCATTAAATGTTAAAATTTTTATTTTTATTTAATAAATTTTTATAAGATCGAAAAAATAAAACAAAAAATGTTTTTTTAGCTCATAAGCCCTCAGCCATCATCATTTGTGTATCATAAATGTAATTTTTTTGTGTGCCTCGTTTTTATATTATTTTGGTGAAAAAATGTTTCTATTTTATATTAATTATATATTCTAAATTATTTAAATTTTTATCTAAAAAAAAAACAAAAATACATAATTTTCTTAATTTAATTTAAATTGTAAAACTAAATTTAATAAAAAAAAGAAACAAAAACTCTTTGGATGATCACGACAATATTAAAAATGTTATTAAAATTATTTTTTTATTTTATATATTTTTCTTAATTTATTCTATTATCTTAATTATTTTTTTTATAAATATTATGTATGTATTGATGATGAAAAAAAAATGGCACAACATTTTTATATATATAAAAAGGGAATTTTTTTATTAAAGAAAAACCAAGAAAAAAGTAAAAAAAAATTTAAATAAATAAAAAAAAATAATAGTAATTCTAGCTTGATGGATATCCTCTAGCTGTAAAAGTTGTGATATACCCAACCTATAATAAAAAAAAGGAACCTGCCAAAACTCACTTATTTTTGTATAATATAATAAAAAAATGGTATGAATGTAGGCAGGTGCGTTATTTAAAAAAAAAGTAAACAAAAAAGAAAGAAAAAAAAATTATTTTTTTTTTGGTTTATAAGTGTCAGTATTAAGAAATGAACAGTTGTACCAAACTTCAAAATTTACTTATTTGTAAGTAAAGCAAAAAAAACAAGTAAGAATAAAGAAACTACATAAAACAGAGTTTTTTATTGTGTCTATAGATTTTATGATCCATAAATTTATTTTAAATCAAAGTTTGGTAAATCTATGCAAAGCCTTTATTACCTAGATGTAGCTAGATCAACTAGCTGGTCTCTTTAGTCTAGTTCTAAGACATGCAAGTATCCCTTCCGCAAAAGATCTCCAGCGGTTTATGTCTCTAGGACTTAATATTAGTTCGTTAAGCAATTTCCCAGATTCATATTATACAGATCTTCTCCAAATCATCAATAATCTCCCCCGACGCTTACCACCCTGGAAGATCCATTTCAACGCTGCTTGTAGAATCTCCTCATAGTCATAATGTGTATTCTTTCTTTTTATTTCGTTTGTGGCAATCATTTCTAAATCTTAGAGCAACACAGATTTCGTCCTTGATAATCTGGTTCTCAAGCTCGAAAGTGCGGTGTGAAATGCTCTGGCAACCTTCTGCGATATCGAAGAAGCCTTCAATAATGTATCCTTTGACGCCAAAGCAAGAGCTCTACATCTCGCCAATATTGAGGAAAGAGTCAGAAGGGCCTATTTATAGATCTACTCATGCAAGAAAATGCTTGGGTACAAATGAGGACTTAAGCCGCGAATGGTGTTATGGATGTACACAGTCATCATGCGTCTCATCCCTACATATGGATCAATAGTATGGTGGTCAGCATTAAGAAAGGAGTACAACTAGCCAGGGACCATATAGTGGCATACGTATGTACCACAGGAGCATTGCGCACAACGCCAAGAGCAAGCAAAAGAGGGTTCAAACATTCAGCGGAAGAGGTAGACTTCCCTATCAATACATTTAAAAAACAAATTTACTTATACTCGCCAGTCGCTATCCTTGGTCAATGCAAAATGAGAAAGATTAACAATATGCAGCACGGCCAAGAGACCATGGCCGTCCTACAACAAAAAGAAAACGGAGAACCTAGCCAGAGCTATAGCTGTGTATACGGCACACTGGCCAATAGAAGAGTATGCATCAAGAATGGGCAATCCCTTTCAACACTTCATGCGATAGCTGCAAAGATCCAAATTAAAAAGAAACTATTGTGCACTTCAGGGGCCTGGCACAGTTTATTTTTCAACCACGTACTAAGAACTAGCAACAGAGCATCCAACGAACTTGACACAGTTCTTAAATGCTACAAAATGGATCTAAAAACCATAAGAAGCTTAGTGGTTACGGGAATTAATGGCATAAAAGCGGCACTAATATTCTAATTGGACGTCAGCACCGAGTATGTGGGCCTTGCAATACCTCTGTACTATTTTTCAAACTGAGGTACTTGTCATCCAGGTGTGTCCCAAACTTGTATTAGTAGAACTCCATTAACAGCTCTAACATCGTTATTTTCTCGGACAGTCAAATTGCCCTGTTGGCTATTAAATCCGGCAGGGTGTCACCAAAGACTGTCCCAGATTAACTCCTATCTCTAAATTCTCTCAGTAGGAACACCAATATTAAGGCCTTCACAGACCAACGCGAAACCGCGGGAGCCGGAGCGACATTTTTGCGGGACGTAAAACTATGGCGGCATATGAAAAATCAAGATGTCTGTTCCAAGATGGCGGCCGAAATTTGCAATTGGGCTCCCCGACCCCCCACATGGGTGTCAAATGAAATGGTATGGTATGGTAGAATACAATTAGCTGTGTGGCGTCATTCCAAATTCAAAATGGCGGCCAAAACAAAATTGCGGATTACAAAACGCTCGGTGTGGATATCAAATGAAAGGGTGTGGCAATAGAATACTATTAGCTGTGTGGCGTCATTCCAAATTCAAAACGGCGGCCAACACGAAATGGTGGTTTACTTTTTTCTTTACAACCCACTCGATATGGGTATCAAATGAATGGGTCTGACTATTAGAATACTATTAGCTGGTGGTGTCATTCTGAATTCAAAATGGCGGCCAACACAAAATGGCGGATTACCGTTTTCTTTACAACGCCGGTATCGATATCAAATGAAAGTGTATGGCGAATATAGTACAGTAGGGTGTGTGATGTCATTTTAAAGCTAATATGGCGATCACTACAAAATGGTGGAAGACATATAATAGACCAAAAAGTAGAAAATAAAAAATCTAGTTTAAAAAAACTAAAAAATACGCTTTTATTTTAAAACGAACTAAAAAGTAAAAAATAATTTTGATTGTAAAGTTTTCAGTGCTCCAGCCAGTATATGGAAACAACCTACCTTTCGAAATGTAAAAAAGCTTGGGGCGCTAGCGAAAACTTCCGGTGTTAATAAAATAAGAAGATAGGTTAAGAGTCCCACACTGTTTTACATTTCGAAAGGTAAGTTGTTTCCATATACTGGCTGGAGCAATAAAAACTTGAAGCCGTACTGTTTGTCATTTAGGATTTAGTTAACCTCTACGTACCCTATTACCCTTTTGCTGGTAATCGTCTTGATGATTTTGTAGAGGAGAATAGAACTAATTGCTATTGGGAAGTTGTTGAGGGAATGCCTTGAGTTACCTGCTTTCAGTATCGGTTGAGCATGAGAGTTTCCGTGTCGGGATAACCTTAGGAGAAGTAGAATAGGGCAAAGAGTTTGCGCAGAGGCTTACTAAAAGTAAGGCGCATGTCTTTAGAACATCAAGCTATATACATCGCCGGTCGTGAAGACCCTGTCCATTAAGCGAGGGGAACACTTGCGCACAGGGGGTGGTGCAGCAGTTTCGGACAGAAGAGAATTCGAGGGGAATAGACTAATATAAGATAAGAGAATAGGTATGAAGATATAAAAGGTGGACTTCTTACTATTAAGCACCCTCCAAAACAAGGGCGATCGAGACTTCCTAGTATATAAGTTAGAGAATGCTATTAAAAGGTAAGACGCTCAGGATATCAACTTCCGAATATAACTTATAAAGAAGGTAGTGAAGCGCTATTCGACCAAATATACCAAGTAACCTTTAGTGCGTGGGAAACTGGAGAATTGCCACAAGAATTAAACATTTGCATTATATGCCCCATAGGTAAGCAAGCGGATATAATCGTATGTGAGAATTGTAGACGAGTCACCGTCTAATGTGCCGTATATAAAATATTATCAACAACAGTTTAGACGAGGCACGAGGCAGTTAGTGATGCGTTTAATTTTTTTAAATAATTTGCATTTAAAGTTTGAGCAATTTTCTTTTTCTATTAAGATAATTTACTAGATCGGAAACGTAAAAAATCCTAAAATAGGTAATATCTTTAAAACAAGTTTGTTTACATAAAAACAGTAAAATAAGAAACATTTTAATCAAAAAAATTTTATTTCAAGTAAAGTTCATACTAAAAAATACCCATTAAATCTTTAATACCATTACTCTTTCATTTTAACGATTATCTAATCAATAAAAACGAGTTTTGCTCCGCCAGCACCACCACCACCATCAGGCGCACAATCACCATCAATATCAGCAATATTAATATCGCTATCTCCACAATCCGATTCCGGGTCCTGTTCCAAATCTTGTAATCGTTTAGATAGTTCATCTGGATCAATAGGATCTGCATGTCTTGGAAATGGTGTTTTCGCTTCGGCAATTTTGTCATGGCCATAGTCCTTACCTTCCGGATGATAAGTTTCGTCTATATTTTTCTCATTAAAACGAACATCCTTGCCGTTGCTATCGCTTTTCTTTTTCTCCTCAGCTTCCTTTCTCTTCCTATCATCTTCCGACATAATAATACTAAAGTAGAATGGCATATTTTAAGTGCGTTTTGATTACCAAAATTTTGTTTTATGAAAGTACAAATTCAAAGTAGGCATATGTAAAACGAGAGAAATTTTGTAACAAAGTTGTTTATTTATAAGAATTTAATTCTTAAACACTAGTTTTTTTTAGAATGAAATTTACAATATTTTATTGCCCTAAGAGTTCTTTTCTTTTTTGTTTACCCCTTAAAATAGCTTCTTTAAACAGATTACAGTACAGTTCTATCGCAGCTGGAGAATCATCATTACCAGGTACCGGATAAGTAATAAGATTTGGATTACAGTTTGAATCGACAATTCCAATTGTTGGTATGGCCATTTTCGCTGAATCTCGAACAGCTACGTGCTGAGTGAGCACATTATTTAAGGTATTTAAGAAAATGCATAGATCTGGAAGGCGTGTAACTGCATCAAATTGCACATTGGCATTTGTAAATATTCCACCTCTCCAAAATCTTGTGTGCGAAAATTCGCTAGCTTCCATGGCCTTCTTCTCGACAAGATGAGCATTCAATGCATTTCTGTTGAAGAATAGTATTATCCCGCCACGGAAAGCAATATGCGCGGTGAAATTTAAGGCATCACGTAAATGTTGGGCTGTTTTATCTAAATCGAATATTATGTGACCTAAGCGGGAGCCGTAAATATATGGTGACATCTTTTCATTTAGAGAACCTTCCTTGTGGCCATAGTGAACACGGGCATTGAAGAGGTCTTTAATTGTGAAGAGGTTATGCACTTGAAAGTAGTCTGGATGCTTTAATGCTTCATCTACGGGATTTAATTTATCTAAAATAATAATTTCTGTTAGAAAATCTTTAAAAATTCGGATTGAATATTTACCTTCCGTTTCAAATTCCACGCCTTGTTCGGGTTCGGCTTGTGATGATTTTTGTATTGTTGTTTGATAATTTCGAGTACAGAATAATGAAGCTCTTGCTGTTGAAAATATTGTTGCATTAATTATGTTTCAATTTTATTCATAATATCGTCTCACCTCTTCTCAAAAATACCTTAGAAATCATTTTCAACTTCTGACCAAAATATTTTACCCTCACAGCTGTAGCTACTTTTGACAGAAGAAGTCATATTAACCGGCTGTCATGAATCAGAGACATCTATACTCTGGGGAAGAGAAGTAAAATATAGAACCTCAAAGTAATCGTTTAATTTAACGACGAGGCTCTGAGTGCATTTTGCTTTTAATTAAATTTAATTAAAATTAAATTAATTAAAAGTGGGGTCTTCTTTTTGGCTGCCCGGGTTCCTGACCGTCGCCCTGCCTTCGGTCTGTTGGAAAGAAATTTGCGAAAGCGGGGCTCAGGAGTGCTCCATGGGCTCCCCAATTCAATTCTCGCCCTCCAGCCTAATTGGTCCACAAAATTCTAATGAGTATAGTAGGTAGGGGTAGGTCCATCCTTACAGAGCCTCCATATCAGCATAAGGCATTATACAACTGGGTGCGACCGCTACACAGAAGAGATCGTTAGACGATAGCGACGACTCAACTTAGCACTTCCACTCGCTGGCCCTTGTACCGAAAGTCGTAATGGGACTTAAACGTCACTTTCCTCAAATCAAAGGAAATCACGCGACACGACTCGACTTTCAGCACAAGCGCCATCGTCTTTAGCTAGCCTAACACTTTTCGTTCTGTTGCTCTTCAAGTGTGTGTTTTCGGAAGGCGTGGAACTGTGATGGCCTCTGGCTGTTGCCACTCGCGAAAAACAGGCAAATGTTTTTATTATTCATTTTAATTATTTACTTTTTCACTATATGTAAATTCTTTGAAATTCGGTGAAAAATGTTTAGACTAACTCCTCCACGACCGATTTTGATAAAATTTTCACACAATGTACAGTTAAATATGTACAACTCAGCTATGTTAATAAAAAGAGTCGCTCAAGTCCCGTTATGTTATAATTATAATTTTTTTTTAATTTTGTGCACTAGCCATTTTCTTCGACTTCTCTCCACGGCGCGGCGTGCATGCAGAATCAAAATTTACCAAAACAAAAATTTTCTCTGTTAACTTGACTTAGGAGAAGAAGAAGACTATTATTGACAGTGACACATCAGTTCAGAAAATAATATTTATAAAAGCCGCCGGCTACGAATTTTAAAGTCTTTTTCACTACAGCAGCCGATACGAGTATAACCAATGGCTTCCTACGCAGTAAAAAGAACTCTTTCAGAGCCCTCACAAACTTTACAGGTAAATTTCTCTATTCCAACATCTAAAATCGCAAACTAATGGAAACATATTTGTAGTTACCTTCAACATCAATAAAATATAAAAAAATCCGATTAACAACGCGAAAATCATCTTCAGGTGTAAATATATTAACTTTTGCTACACTTCTGGACAATATAACTGGTAGTAATGAAGCTCTGCAAGTTCTCATGCAAATATCAGATAATTTAAAAACTGAAGAAATTGAAATGAACGAATCCATCAAGAAGCTAGTTGATCACTTTAAAAAGGAACGAGAATCTGCAGTACGCGTTAAAGTTATATCGTTATTTGCTGAAATTGCAAAAGTTATACCAACAGATGGTATAATTTTAATAGATGAAACACTGGGACTTCTGAAGACAGAAATATCAGCGAAAGTTATATCGCAAGGCTTGTGTACCTTATATCAAATTGGTACCACACAGATTCTACCATCAACGCATATAGCAAAAATTGTATTTTATGCAAAAAATCAATTGCTGTCAACAAGTCATAATATTCAGAGACATGCACTTTTGCTACTTGGAGCATTTGCAACATTATCCGAAGCAGAAAAAGAAACTTTAGATTTAGTTGGGAAATATACGGATTCACAAGATTCTAGAGTTAGAGCTCAAGCTTTTCGATCTATACTAACGTTAGGAGAACGAGGAGTACCACTTTTGCCTAACTTATTTAAAAGGGCAACGGTATCTCTTGCAGATGATTATGAATGTGTGAGAAAGGAGGCATTGCAGTTAGTATATCAGCTTGGAATAAAACATCCAGATTTGTAAGTGCAAATATTTTACTTAATTTACAGATAATGTAAATTTCTCTTTAGTGTTATAAATGTGGATGACAGCGACTCAGAAATTCGTTTAATAGATGCGGCTTTTGGTAAAGTTTGCTCAGCACTTTGTGATCTTTCTATGCAAGTCAGAACTCAAGCCGCAGAGCTGCTAGGAGGCATGTCACAAGTTGGAGAAGAATTTTTGCATCAAACATTGGATAAGAAATTAATGAGTAATCTAAGGGTAAGTTTTTTTATTCATATATACCAACCAGTGAGTCTGGTGTGGTTGTTCTAGATATCACCAAGGCTTACGACAGAGTTGGGCACCACGCTTTGTTGACTAAAGTCCGGTCAAACAGGTCTACTACAAACCACATTTCCACCCTAAGAAGAATTTCGGAAAAATCATGGGAATTGAACATCGAAATAAACTCGCTATTTATTGACTTTAAGAAGTGTGAATAATTATATAAAGCTATGGTGTACTTCCAGTTTTCAAAACACCTGATCGAAATAACAAAAGCTACAATCAAGGTAGTATGAATAAGAGTTGAACGAGGCCTCTCAGAAAGTTTCACATGACAAAGGGGCTTGAGAGGGGTAGAAAAGACGGGATCCATCTTTAACAAGTCGATACAGACAATGGCCCACGCGGATGACGTCGCTCTAATAGGTAGGCCTTTTGTAAGTGTGAAAGAAGCCTTCATTACATTGAAAACAGGTACAAGAAGGATGGGATTCCTCATCAACGAAGCAAAAACTAAGTATTTTTGCACTTCAAAAAGATGCTCAAGCCCAAGACAAAACATTACAATAGATTCATATAACATAGAAACCGTTAAAGAATTTACTGATCTTGGTACAGTAATGCAACCTAACAGTGGTGAAAAACGGAGATCAGAAGAAGAATTAACATTGCTATTTTGGTCTTCGACAACTTATTATCGCACGAATCTTGTCTACAGGTACATACCATGCTAATCAAGCCCGTTCTGTGTGGCAAACATACAAAGGCTTGACGATAGAGATCCAGCAGATACACGGACTCCGTTGAGGAGGACTTACTTAAGCTAGACGTAAGTAATTGGACGACATTAGCCAGAAACTGAACGGCACGGAGATGATGATTCCAAATCGCTAAATAAGCATCTCAATTCCAGGGACTTGTTAGGAGATGCAAGTTCCTGCTTCCGCTGGCAGTCCGATCTACAATCTTCAAGTTCTACATTCGGCCCTGCCTTGAAAACAACACGTTTTTCTGTGCAGGTGCCTCAAAAACTACATTGGCGTGGCTGAACAAGGTGTAAAACCGCGCCATCAAACTTATCGCTGATGGCACCTTTTGTTCATTTATGGACTCCTTAAGCCACTATAGTAATGTAGCAGCCCTTTCTAAATTCTATCGCTATTACTAGACTAGCCCGCTCGGCTCACAGCAGTTCCACTTTTCGGGCACACTACGGCCAAGAAGTTTGCTTTTAAATAGAACAACTCGATTGTGGAATAGTCTTCCGTAGTCACTGGCTGCATTCGAAAATTTTATTCAAAGAATCAAACCGCTGCAACCGGGCATATATGCTCTGCAGCCGATACTGCCAATTCTGCGCAGCTGGCTGAATTTTCGAATGCAGTCACTGCTTTCGAACTTGCCTGATTTTTTCACATAAAAAAAGTAATATTTTTGTGGTTCATCGAAAAAGGACGGAGGAGCTGAAGCTGGTGTTCACTCTTAACATTCAATAAAATATTTTAAATCAATAAATTTTCAATTAATTGTATTTATCAACATTTCCTTAGCGAAAGAAAAGTCTTCACGAAAGATCATCAGAACATTTCACAAGTGGTGAATGGTCAACAGGAAAAAAATGGGCAGATGATGCCCCAAAAGAAGCTGTAGAAACAAAATCTGTTTCACTTATGGCATCAGGAGCATGTGGCGCTTTAGTTCATGGTCTTGAAGACGAATTCCTGGAAGTTCGAACAGCCACCGTTGACTCGATGTGTCGTTTAGCCCTGCAAAATTCAACATTTGCTGTAACTTCTCTCGATTTTCTTGTTGATATGTTCAACGATGAAATTGAAGGTGTACGTCTAAAGGCAATCTATAGTCTTACAGCAATTTCCCGACACATAATATTACGCGAGGATCAGCTGGAGATTATGCTTAGTTCGTTGGAAGATTATTCAGTAGAAGTAAGAGAAGGACTTCATTTAATGCTTGGAGCATGCAAAGTTTCTACACAATCCTGCTTACTTATGGTGGTTCAGAAAGTTTTGGATGTTCTATCGAAATATCCTCAAGATAAACTTTCAGCGTATGGTTGTATGCAGAGAGTTGGACAGAAACATCCAGAACTTTGCATGTCACTTACACCTCAGCTGCTACAGGATCATCCATTTTTTGATAGTGCCGAAAAGGATGTTGAAGATCCGTCCTGTAAGTCGGGAACTAAATATTCTTCACGTATTTTAACTAATTATGTTTTTTTTGTAGACACATGCCTTCTTATTATGCTATTCAATGCTGCAGAACACATGGCGGCAATGTTAAGTCTATTCCCAGATACAACAATCAAGCATTATGCGTACTTACGCGATACTATGCCGAATTTAGTACCTCACTTACCAATCGGAGGTTGTTCTCGACCTTTAACCGTAACATTATCAACAGGATCTCGTCAGTTCTTAGAAACAATCCTCAGTAATATTAGGGCAGCATATTCAGCGTCAAAAGCTCGATCAGCCTTACTAAAAGCCGCGCAGGATAACTTGCATCGATTAGCAGAAATTGATCCGCTTATGTCTGGTACAGCGAATTTTTCTGTAACATTTTTGGGAGCTCAGCTTTTGATTGAACAGATACAAACTTGCATGCAGCCACATCAGAGCCGGACACCGTCTAAGGAATCTCTGAATCAACTTATGAAGCACTGCCTTAAGTATTAGTTAACGAAATAGATTTATTTCAATGTTTTTAAATTGTATTATTATAACAGGTTACAAAACATATTTTCTGGTCTTACACTGGATGATTTATTACTTGTAAAACAGATAAGTTTGAGAGCTAGTGCTTTACACTTAGTTTTTGTAGTTAAAGACAGATCTCAAAGTGCTTTAGCACCGTGTCAACTTCTGCTATATATTGCGTCAGATATAAGCAATTTTCTGCACACATATCCAAGTGAGTCTTTCATTTCTATCTTATTTTATTTTTCTAAATATTAAATTTACAGAAATGATCCCTGACGCATTCACAAACTCTATCCTTACACAACTTGCTAACTTAAGCGATCCAAAACCTGGAAGAGTTTTTCGGGAGATTTTGCCGATAGTACAAAGCGCGCATCCGATTATCACGCCACAAATCAATGTTAATGTAAGTTTCGCCCTATTGTTTTTTTATCACAATACTTTACTTTAACTATTTCAGATTAAAATGTGCACAGCCAGAATTCTCGATCCAAGTCCAACTGCTTCTATGGATAATATACTAAAAGTCACTGCTGGATTGATTGCTGCTTTACCATTTGTTGCAGAAATCGAGAGCTTGCAGGAAACGCAGAGGCAAGACTTGAGATTGAAGATAAAATATCCAGATCAGAATGTTCATACTGTTGTACCAAGGATCAGGGATCTTAAACGAATTATGACGGAAGAAGGAGAAGAAGGTTTTATTTATTTTATAGCACATGTATTTTTTATATTTATATTCTTTCCTGTTATAGAAACAAATTGGCGTTTACGCACTACGGTTTTGTTGTCACATGGAGTTTGGACAGAAGCATCACAAGTTGAGATTACTTTGTGTCTTGCAGTTCGTCCTGGAACAGAATTGGAACTTTGTAAGCCCGTTAAGATATTGTTTGCACCGAAACCAGTTAGAAGAGGAATATAGTTTTGTGGGTTTTTTTTTATTTTTGTGTAATGGAACTTTTGTAAATATATTTTTTAATCATTATTAAATTGTTCTTGTAATTTCCAGTTATTCGAGTTTTTACCCCAATCGAAAATGAATCAATGGCCTCGATTCCCAGATCCGGCGGATCGGAAGTGAGTGCGGAAGTGATGCATGAAATACGCGATATCGGATTTGCTTAGGCAAATTTGACGTTTCAAATCCGCGAAAAAATTGTTGCGGATCACAAATCCGCAGTTGCGGCGGGAATGTCCGATTCGCCGGATCTGCGAATCGAGGCCAATGTCTGCTTTAATGGAGTCAGAAATAAGCTCGCGATCGTAAAGACAAGGTATGGTATGCGTTTTCAAAGAATAACAAGTCCCCGGGTATCCCTATTGATATTCTTCCAATGGAGAGCAAGAGGTTGTATGACCCGGAATATGCAAGAGGGGTGTCCAAGGAAGTACCGCGGACTCGGGCGCGCAGCCAGTCCATCGCAATATGGCAGAGGAGGTGGACGAGTCTACTAAGGGCCGATGGACCCAAGGACTCATACCAAAGGTGGAGAAGTGGGTTATAAGGGAACATGGGGAAGTGAGTTATTACCTCACACAGTTCCTGAGTAGGCATGGAGGTTATAGGGCATACCTTCACCGCTTCAGGTTGGACGATTCACCTTTTTGCGCGGACTATAAAGAGGACGCGGAGGATGTCTTCTTTAAATGACCAAGGTTTGCAGAGCACGGGACTGCGTTAGAAGCAGTTGCTGAAGTGCAGCTAGCTCCTGAGAACATCGTGGACCATATGATAAGGTCGGAGAATGTGGGGGGAAGGATGGAAGTGGCCATTCACCAAAAGCTTAAGCATTACGAAGCCCAAAGAAACAGAGAAAGGCACAAAAATGCAAGGAGAGATAGCAGCTAGGTAGCTAGATGGCTAGAATGTTCCGGCTCTGGTGAGCACCTTTGAGGGATCCTTTTTTTTAATGGTCATGCTGATGAAGCCAGACAGAAGTATGCCTTAACGGCTCGTACCGGTCTGGAACGTCACGCAAAAAAAGGTGGGTGAGTTTAGTCAGTAAGAATCTGACACAACCGTCTGGGTGCGTACCCCCAACGGAGTCTCCTGTCAAAGGCATGGAAGCCTTAGACAAGCGGCCGCACACATTCCCTGTTGTTTGACCGATGTAAGATTCTCATCACTCTAAAAAAAACTTGGTACACATACTGGCTTCTACTTAAAGGATACTTCTCTGCAAATAATCTGGCACCATATTCTCCATTGCTTTCAACAGAAAAGATGTTAGTCCAAACGATTTTAAGAACTTTGCTTCTTATTTGGCTTGGGGGAAAACCACCTCTCCATATCATCGGAATTTAACCTGTTGAACCCAAACTCTGAGTTTAATAATGTTTTTCCCCTTTGGAGCAATGCGAGAAATATTCCATCAAGATCCGGTGTTTGGATGAAAGAAAGGGTCTCTACTCTGTACTGCTAGCATCCTCTCATCCACATCTCGCTTCAGCCTTGTTTCTATTTAATTTCGAATAACCCAAGACGTAGTTGCCTGAAAAATAAGCTTCTAACAGGATCTTAATGGTTCCTTCCAGTTCCATTCCGAACCAGTCCGAATTTGCAGACTATAGAGATCATATCCTTGAGTCCCCTGACTTCCGATATGCTCTCTTTATGCTCGAGCGTCGTGAGATTTTCTTGAGTTCTCCTAGGCAACGAAATCGTCGCTCCTTATTGCCTGGTTGGTAGTCCATCAAACTTTCTTCTTCCACTTAGTCACACCTCAACGGTATAAGTGTTCCTCTGCTGATGTAGGAGTTTTACGTTACCATAAAGGCATTCCCTATCACTGTCTGTAGGGAACGCAATAGAGATTCGATTTCTCTTGTGGTTTTAAGTGCCTTTAGCATCCTCTCCGCGAAGTTCGTTCGCAAAATTTCAGTGTATTTTAACACATCCATGTTGCGAGGAGCTCTCCTGGTTGCTATTCTGCCTCCCCTCTACGGGGGTCCATGGGCTGCCTTGAAAGCATAAGTACTATACATATAAATAAAACTATTCTTAAAAAAGGTAAGATAAAAAAAACTTCCGTTCAACATTTACAACATATTGCATAAACGTTACTTACTTAATTCGTGAAGTGAAATCAGCAGCTTTAATCATAGTTATTCGTCACTATGACCCAACTGTCCACGGCCCTGCACGCATTTCAATGTTATCATTAAGAAAACTTTGGCATAAGCCCAAAACGAGATGCAGCAGATTAGGCCCAACTACAATAAAATCAGAATCAGCAAATGAAAGTGAAAACTTCAGCCGTCTACGTACATTGCCGGAATACGAAATTGAGGAACTTGCATTACTTTAAGGGAATTTAAATACCATTATTTGACTCGGAAGTAAACTTGCGCTAACAAACTTAACTAAGCGAAATGCGAATCACGGAAATTCAAAGTGACTTGCAGATAACCGAAAGTGTCCAGTATCTTGAAGTAGTGCACAACCTCTGCGATGATAAGTTGGAGAAATTTTATTGTGCAATTTGAAAACGATTTTTTTTGTGATTTTTAAGTTATCGAAAAGTATTGTGGTGTTTTTTTTTTAATTTATAGTTATTTACAGGGACAAAATCTTATTTGGTACGTCATCTACTTAAAGCCTCTAATTTTAACTAAGGTAAGTCTTTTAGCACCTGTTATTGTTAACGATTTTAATCACTTAAAAATTCTTGTGTTACACCAGTCCAAGGTGGACTGTATTGCGTGACTTGTAATCGTAGTTAAATGCTCAAAGAATTACTATGAATTTCGCAATATCAACACAAATCCATTCAGTGTCCGCGGCGTAGACGACTGGCACCTATAGAATTATCTTCGGCTGTGCACCAATTATTTTTATATTATCCACACCCAAGCTCCTGGGGGCATGATCCCCGAGTATTTTGTTGTGATCTTTTGCGCGAACTGTTGTTCTCAAGCCGGCTGCAACGCATTCATGTAGGTACATAGGTGCCGCAATTAAATTTGATTCAGTGTGATTAAGTGATTTAAGAGGAGCTCGGCAATAAATTTTGGCTATTTTTTTGAGGGGGAGACTAGAGACACAATTTTCGGTCTCGTTTTCAGCTTAGAAATGATGTCAATGTCAATTGGTGTATGGCTGATAAAGAATTAGAGAAGGTTATCGCGGATCAATTGTTAATTGATGAAAATCTTAAGTTGAATGAGTTTTGATTTTTATTGAATCAGGTGTTTTTGTAGACAAATATTGCAGAGATTTACTTTTCAGGGATTGATGGATTCGGTTTTGGTTGATAGTTATGTATAATTTTTGGGTATTTGTAGATCTAGATACTTAATAGACTAAGATAAGAAGTTTTGTTGAATTAAAACGCAAATTGTACACAAGAAAGACCTTGAAGAAAGTATTGGCCATATTCAACTATTTTCATTAGTAATGCAAAAATGAATTCATTCGCTGGAACGAATGATGCCTTTATAGAATAATATAGAGTGGTTCGTATAGGAAATGCTGCAGCTGATAGTAAGAACAAATGATCATTCTTGTTTATGAATAATTTTGGAAATTTGCATACACTGGGAAATAAAGCAAAGTAGTGATAATGTAGCCAACGTACGCCACAAAATATTGATGCAGTGAGGCAGAGGCTGTGCACAGGAATTGGGAATGTCGTCGTCATGTTTTTTAAATGCCTTTAAGAAAGATTTGCATTTTTACCCTATAAAATTCAATTGACACGACTGCTACAAAAAAATGACCATATATGAGGGTATCTACACGAGTATTCTCGTTACATGTTGTTAAACCAGTTTCACTCGTTGCTCTCTGTCTACACTACGGGGAATTCACCATGAGCAACTTTCTCGTCTTTACAAGGAGATATCAAAGTGTGCGTAAGGCTTCTTTCTTCTTCTTGCATGTGCTAGTTTTCATGGCATTTCATTTTCATTTTGGGTTGAAAATGTTACAACCCTTCCCTCTTTCCGTTTAGCTCCTCTCGTCTAAAAAAACCGGTTTTACAACACGTAAAGAATACTCAAGGAGATTCCCACAATGGCGGCAAAAATGGCCATCGGCCTAGAACATAAAACGCGCTCCGTAGATGCCTTGCACTGGGGTAGACTTTCGCGGCAAACTGTGCAGTATTTTGAAGAGCTTCATGCAATCTATTAAATCTCTGCGCAATTGAAAATTTCAGTGGAGGAAGTTAAGATCCACCACGAGGAAGCTGCAGCTTTATCGCTTCCAAGAGGAATAGAACTGGCAGAGTTTCAAAAACTCGCTCATCTCATATAACAGAGTAATAAGAAAAGCAAAAATTGAGCTACAGGCTCTTTTGCCAGAGCATCGAGGATGTTCGAGAATACAGAACACAGCACTCAACAGCGAACTTGTGAAAGGCACGACGTCGTGAGTTATCAGGTCGATAAAGAGACACGAGACAAAAACAATGGAAAAACCTTGACGTAATGTACACTTTTAACGAGAAGGTGGTTTCTACTATACAACTAACGGTCCCACTTTGTAGCGCGCAAAACCTTCTTGAGAAGAAACAACTGGCGCGTTCGAGTTTTAAAGCTATTAGGCGTTCGGTCGTTTAAACTATACTAGTTTTAGGGTTATATCCAGGGCTTCCTTCGCACATAGTTATATCCCACGTGCTTGGGGAAGAACAACTATTATTTATTCTCAACATAGAATACCTTGACCTTGGATAAATCGTTCAGGCCAATATGTTCTCGTCATTTTCCTTTAAAATGATGAAGAAGATTATCGGCTCTGCTCCTGCCAACATGAGAACCAACCAAGATCTGGTCTGGTAAAGCTGGAAAGGGCGGTGTTAAATAACCGCTGGCAGTTTTCCTCCGCGTCGAAAGGTTCTCCTACAAAACATTCCTTAACACCATAGCAAAGGCACTAAGAAGGCAAGGTTTAGACAACCCTTTTTGTGACTGAACCATCTCGATGCTAAGAAATTAAGAGGGATTCTGGATGGGCAGTGTACCAACACGAGAACTTAAAAACGGCCCACGCTAACAAGTGGATTTATATTTTTTATCCAAACTAATTTCGGCCTTGATGAGCTGGGAGTTGTCAATCGGATCATCCTTGGTGGAGTCCCTCTAAAGAAAGTATCCTAGCAAGGATATTTGAAACATTCTTATTTTTTCAATGAATTTGACCCGCAGAACAAGCCTAGAGATTTTTCGCTTAGATTAATTTGTTGGAGAAAAGTCTTATCCTAGATAGGCATGTTGAACTGTTGACAATAAAGTCATATCTACCGATTGGCGGAGGCGGATGTGAATATCGATAACACCTTCCAGTGTCATAAGCATAAAGAACGTTAGGCTAATCGGCCTTTAGTCTGTTGCCGATTTGTGGCCTTTTCTTCCTGTCTTTGTGATGAAGACGACTCTCACTCAAATCACAGGGACGTAACTGCTGCGTTGAAGCTCTTGAACATGATTAACAGCCATTGGATTACTAACACAGGTAATTTCTGGAGCATGACTGTGAAAGACGCCAGAGAAGCTTCTCATTTATAATAATAGCGGAAATCTCCTCCTAGGAGTTTCTCTGCCCAGTAACTGATGCTTCGACTTCATTTTGCGCATGTGTAATATTATTTGTTTTTATTTTGAAATTATTGATCACATTTTCATGGAAGAGGTTTTTAAAATCCTAAAACACATCGTAAAAAAATTATTACATTTGTTAATTCTGAATAAGCAAACTCTTTCCTAGTAGTTGATGGTACCAGGTGTACTGCACACTCGCACATTTAAATTTTACAATGCAGTAATACCTGTAAATATTTTGCATAAACATTGAAAACCACATTCATTACACATAAAATTGCTAATTGCTAAATATAAACAAATTTGATCTAAAAATCACATTTTATTACACTCATATATCCATCAACGCATTCTCAACTTCATTGTCATGCGCATCCGGTTAATTTTATGAACTAAGAAACAAATGAAATTGAAACACTGATCACCATCTATTGTGAATATGATGTGTCATGCTGTCAAATTAAAACTGGGCCTGGACTGACCGTGGGTGTAAAATAAGAAAATCTTTTTCAATTGCAAAAAAGTGAAGCGCGCTGATTAAATTTTCTTGAAATCCAGTTTAAGTGCTTATATTATTTTATAGAATATATTAAATCCACCATGATCAGTACCGAGGAAGAGCATATCATCCGAAACTTAAACTCCGACGTAAAGGATTACAACGAAAATCTAGAGAATCTCTTAGAGGATTTGCAGACATCTTTATCAACGACCGAGAAACATAATACTTCATATACAACATACAATACAGCACCACGTCAGTATATCAAGGAGACGCAGCAGCAGAATGTGAAAATTATAACGAGACGTAGTGATGAAGGGAGAGAATTTTTACCATATGATGACTACAATAATTTCAGTAATTAATTGAACAAACAGATGGTAACTATCTTCATCTGCTTCTCAAAATGTTTCATCTATTTTTAGGTGTAAGGTCTTCGAAGAGTACTGAACAAAGGGGAAGGAGCTATGAAGTAAACAATTTGGGTAGCTTACCAAGGGATGGTACGTTGATTAAAGAGGTGAAGCTGTTACATAATACACCAAGTGAAACTAGGAGCAAGGACATAATACTCTCATCAAATCAAAGCTATAATGAAGATAAGAATATTGTTTTGCAAGAGGATACAAGGAATTTGGCCTTATCGCAGAATATTTTGCTGCCACAGCCTGGAACGAAAGTTACAACTACAGTGAAAACGTATACATATGAGATTCCTCAGGATGTTAATTATATACAAGGTACTCAAACACTACAGTATAGTGAGCCACGCAAGGTAATACTTTCGGAAGAGAAGAGTCGCGACATTCACTACAATGAGCCTCGCACAATTCTTTTAGAGGAGAAGAATCGCGAAGTCCATTACAATGAGCCGCGCACAATTCTATTAGAGGAAAAGAATCGCGAGGTGCATTACAATGAGCCGCGCAAGATTATTCTATCCGAGGAGAAAAATCGTGACTATTCTGAAGAACATAATCGGGATGTGTACAAGAATCGTGTGATTTATAAAACTATAGAAGAGAGAACTGATCATAAGCAGCACATCTGTCCACCCGGAAATATTACTGATCACAAGCAGCACATCTGTCCACCCGGAAATATTCCAACGGGCGGTGCCTGTCCATATTGCGATAGCCACAATATTCCTAACGTTTGCACCTACTGCAAAGGCCATAACATCACATCGATTTGCTCCTACTGCAATACGCATACAACAACTAATGTTTGCATCAATTGCAAAATCAACAACATCACAAATGTTTGCTCATACTGTAACAGCAACAATACTTTGACTCATCACGTTTGCCCTCACTGCACAGGCAACAATGTGTACGTGACTGAGCCAGATTCGCCACGTCAAAATGTGCCAAGAAATGATAAATACATCATAAACAAACATGAAACAAATACTGTATATAATACAACTTCGTATCCAGCTCACAATAGGCCATATCCATATGAGCCAGCCAATACTCCAAGAAATAAAAGGGACACAAACAGAAGCCCAGAACCAGTTGGATTTCCACGTGAATCTTTCCCGGTTGACAATGTGGATACTGGCAATCATCCGCCCAAACATGTCGATGATCTAATGGCAACTCTGCAGGTCTCAAATCGAGACGCCTACAACGACAATATAACACCACGCAAAGAAACTGATACTTCACTAGCAACTAGCAAAGACCTTCAAGTGCCATCTAAAAATGTCGCCGGACCGCCAATCTATTATCCTCCTGGCAAGGAGAATTTCTCCATGAAACAGAGCCAATCATCTGCAGCTTCGGCTGGTGGTGGTAAATGGGCTAAAGCGTCCGGTGCTTATGAATATTCTGCCGAATCAAAATCGAAAAGCAGCAGCAAAACTTCTGGCGCAGTTGTCCCCGTGTGCCTTCCGCTATGCTGTGCCATGCCATGCGCCATAATGTAGAGATGAGGTTTATGTTTTCGATGGAAAGGACAAAAAAAGCAGCCGTTTTTCGAATATATTCTTCTGTTATTTGTAAAGGAAAATTTTTTTATTGTTTCCCCGGTTATATCGTAAAACTCTTAACAATTTATTATATTTAATAATGATAAAAATGTTTTTTTTTGAATATGTACGTCTTTTAACGCTTTATAAAACTTTTATCTTTAAGCTTATACAAAATAACGACAATAAACTCAATATTATATTTTATAGTGATGCGACTCGTTTACATAAATAAACAATTTTAGACTAATAACGATTTTTTTAATATTGTAAAAGATAACAACAGAATTTAGTTTCTCATGGCAGCTGAGCTATTGCTGTGACGCTCGACTTTTGGATTTTATAGAAGAAGGCAATTTAGCATACAACGATTATGTTCTCTTTCTACACAAAATAACTTTGATACGATGTGGGAGTGTTATAAACCAAGCTCTTTTTGTTCCTGTATCTTCTTTTAGCCTCGCTACAAAGGTATGATGGTCGCCAATTGAATCTGTTGCACTCTTGCCGTATACCTCAAATTTATAGGCCGGACCGCTTGAATACGTTCAGCAGTTCGCTTGAATATTAGTAGGCTTTGATATTGTCTCTTCGACTGCGTTAAACACTACAATACAGAAAAAAAGTAACAGAGAACGTCAAGGCAAGACTCGCCCTCATTGGGGCAAAGGCGGGTTAATCGATCTCCTGTTGATGGTAATACAGGGCGCAGCGCTCGGTATTCCCAACTGACATCCTTTCTTCTGAGCCCCAGTAATTCTCTGGTCGTGTCGCAAGACTGCATAGAAAGAAACCGCTTGGAATAGATTAAGACTAGCAAGTACCTCCAGTGATCGGCATATTTGATCAGGGTTCGATCGTCAAGGGCCTTCTTTACCAATCTAGTTGGTATTTGGATGAATACAGTTTCAGAGCACTGTCTCTCCATTGATTTCAAGAGATTATCCAGTTCATTAGGGGCGCGATGGCAGTGTTATCCTTATGTGGACTTTATGCTGCGGAACTTTATAGCTCTGATTGCCACTTGGCTATCAAAGGAGATAAAAAATCGCCTTTAACCTAGGCCCTTCTTGAGTTTTCGTAGATGCGTGCTAGTGTAGCTTCCATCTCTTCTTAAATCACTAGTTAGGATGTCCAAGCTCTTTCTATTTTTAACCAACTTCAAAAAGGAGGAGGTTATCAATTCGACGCGTAGGTATTTTTTATACTCTATACAAATCCGAATACGTTTTGCCGTTCAGTATTCCGAAAAACAAACTCTTTCATTATATTATGCATATCCTATTTTCCAGTTTCTTCTTTATGAACGTGCAATAACATAATATGATTTAGGCGTTGTTGGCTCATTCTACTCCTCAAGTCGTCGTAAGACACTAAATGATGTTTCCCCTGAAGCAGCCGAAGCTGGAATTGTTATTACTAGGACTGAAAATAAAAACTTGCACAATTGATTGAACACTGAATAGGGAAGTCTCTTGTTAATGAATTTGTTCACCTAAAAGCAGTTTTTTTAATGTGTCTGATTCTCCAGCGAGAGCTGCAGCTAAGGCAGAGCAGGTAGTTATAGAGTCGACTGGAAGATTTTTGATAAGTTTCAATTCAGTTTCGAGATTATGTACGTCGAAATCGTCAGAAAACAAACCAAATTTCGCCTTCAGTGTGGGATAGCTGGATGAGTCACCTCGAACAGCACTCAGAATTAGTTCTTCCATATCCACGAGAACATGCAATCCTTCCTGATCAAAACGCTTCTCCAACTCAGCTTTTAAAAGATCCACAATTTCATAAAATTCTGATAAACTGATAATAATCATATAGTGACTATTCCAATAATCATATAGTGACTATTCCGCGCTGATTCGATTGGCAAACTTTGGTGGGAGGCGATGAGGTAATAACTCTTGGCTTTGATCACGAGTTGCAACATTACACTCCCTGATTAACTTAACGCTAGCTGATTATAGAGCGGTGGTGGTCACTACCACCTTGCATACAATCTCTTATAATGCTAGTCAAACATTTTCAATTCATAAGTTTTCATTTCCCGTAAATTGCGCAAATAATATGGTATTAATAAATTTAATTCTTAAAATTGCCAGTCGTAAAGGGGGGGCGGCTCCGGAAAATGCAAGGTAGGATCCCAAGACAGGGCAACGGACTCTGGCAAGCGGATAGTCCATTGCCCGAAGTTTGAGGCGCAGCTAACATCGGGGAACATCCTGAACCAGATGGTGAGGTCGAAGGATGTGTGGAGAAAGGTGGAAGTGACGCTGAAGGGCATCCACTAAAACCTTAAGCAGGCAGCGAAAGGAAAAGAATGCCAGGAGAATTGGGTACCGAGTTTTATCGAAGCCCCCTTTCTCGCAGAGGAAGCAGAGACGCCAGGTCGCTGGTCCGTATGCTCCACTGTTACGGGTCTACTGAAATTTCCTTCGAGGTAATGCTTTAAGGCTTGTGCCGGTCTGAACTCAACCGCCATGGAAAAAGGGTTGGCGTTTTTAGTCAGAACGAATCTAACACTACTACTGTCGGTCGTTATTCGTGACAAGTCGTTTGAATTGAAGAAAGTGAAGTTTCAGTCGAATTACGACCTTCAGCACAGGTGCCTAGAGTGGAAGTGCTAAGTTGAGTTTAGGCCTATATGCTGAAAGTCGACTGAAACGTCACTTTCTTCAGCTCAAAAAAGTTGTCTCGAATCACGACTCGACTTTCAGCACAGGCCCTGAGTGCGAACCTTCAGCAGTATCTCCTGTTTTGGGCATGGACTCTACAGACGGTCGAGTACACATCACCCCGCTCGGCTGATGGAAGATTCTCACCACAGCCTTATAAAAAAAAGCAGTTATGTTCTGGAAGACTTAAAAGAGGTCAGAACATTAATAAGCTTCCTAAACGCCGCAGGATGGCTTAAAACATTCCCCACAGTCGATTCAACAACTACGCGCTTTAGGTACACCCAAGGTTATGGCATCAAAACCGCGCACCAAAGTGCTAATTGGGCCTCTGCTCGCACTGTAAGCAGCCCTACACCTATCCTAACGTAAGGGCACTACACGAATGCAGGTGCTTGATATGAAGGTCGAATAGGAGCCCTTAAAGTTTTACCCCATTAAAAAAAGGAAGAAATAAGCTACAAAACGTAGCCGTGTTTTGGTCGAAGATTAGATACTTTTAGGATTTAATTACGGCAGTTACATTTTAATAACAACAAAAAGCGGATTTGCCTTTTAACTAGTTCCACTAACAATTTTTGCTGTATTATGCCGTAACATGGCTAGACAAACTAGCCTAAACGCAGCGAATGACCATTTATATTTTAAATTAAATGATTACTATTCAAAATTTCAAGCGACCGCTAGTTTCTTTCATAAATTTACTGCACAGATGCTTGAATAATTTTGATACTAATTAACAATTTAAGTGGAATCTGTTTTATTTCGGCAAAGATACGTTCAACTACAAACAAAATCTGCTAAATACATACCAAATCCCCACATATAAACCGCAACAATTTCCGACATCTCGTTTTCTGTCTGATTTAGTTAAAAGTTATTTTCCCAATTTCCATATTGAATAAAAAAAGGTCAACGCGTATCAGAGAATACCGAGAAGATCGAGAAGGCCACCGGTTAGGTCATCCACTTTCATACACGAAAATACAACAAATTCACAATGGCAAGTAACAATATCTCCTAAATTACGGGACTGTGAATAATCAAGGCATGAAACAAACATGAAACATCGAAACGAAACGAATCGAAAATGAAACGCAAAATATTTTTCGATGTTTTTATTTTTGTGATGTTTTTTTGCTCAGTTTTTTTTGCGCAGCTCGTCGTCCGCTCAGTTGTTGTCAGCAGTCGTGTCGTCAGTTTTGTGAGAACCGTTGAGCGGAGCGAATGCCCAGGCGGAGGAGGTGTCCGTGATCGTTTATTGAGAATTTTTCATGTCTGTCAAAAAGGAATTAATTATTTTTTTGAGTGTTTTCGAATCCCTGCGTTTTTGTATTGATTAATTAATTAATTACAATTGTGCATTTGGAATCTATGAAATCGAACCTTTATTAATTGGTGTCAAATCAAAAACATCGCAAGTTTCTCGGAGGTGTGTTTTGATTGGAAAAAATCATTTTTTTTACCTATACACAAAAATTCTCGCAGTGTCAGAAGTGAGGTTATGTTTTTGGGATAATTATTTTTGGAATTTGTTGTTTTTCTCCTGTTTTTTGCACATTAAACTAATTATTAACTTGCAGTGATTTAGAATCGTGTGATTTCTTAATTAATCTCGATGACAAAAATATATTTTTTGGTTTAGAAGAAAAATTGTGAAGTAAAAAAATTATAAAAAAAAAGTTTTTAAAGTTTTCTTGGAGCATTTATTAAAAGCCCCGACGACGACTTCCTTGGATTACGAAAGATACAGAAAAACAAAAATTTTCTTATTCTCCAGCATCACAGAACGGATTGACCTGCTTAGGAGTTCTTTTTTTTCATGAATCAAAGGTAGGCTGTAGTCTAGGTTTGTGTTGTGCATTGTCAATGAAGATAAGAAAGCAAAAAATCAAAGAATCTCAAAGAAAAACCTGTTAACAAGAAGACAAAACGGTACCAGAAGTGGAAATGAACAGATTCCGGCTAAAACATGGGGGAAAAAATTGATTTTTTTTCTGTCTTTATTATTATCAGCAAATTCAAGGTTCGCGTGAGCTCCGACACCAGCCAGGTCAGGCCAGAGGAGCAGCATCCAAGATTTTGTGGTGCCAGGGCATCATCATCATCACCACCACCAGGAATGCTGGCCATCAAGAATCAAACCTGTCAAATATGACATGTCATTAGGACGGCAGAAGATGAATCTCTGGACGAGAGGCTACAAAATAAAATGTGTGTACATTCGGGGCGGTGCGCTAAGTTACATCACATCTCGGGAGTCTCCTCCATCGTCTTGTAGTCCAGAGTATCCCTCATCCCATATCCATATGTGTGTCGTGGCATGGCCAGGCACCGCTACGGTCAAAATACTTTCTGTGGTGCTGTTCGTGTACCGTCATCGAAGTCGCCGTCTCTCAACCAGTTTTGGCCCTTTTTGGTGGTCACTAGGCACAGAGTAAACCAAACCTTTTTTTTGGTCACTCACTGGCCAGATGTGATGTGTTTGTTACCTTTCAGGTTTCTGCTCCTCATTTTTTTTTTGTTATTTTGTAATTCTTGTTTCTTTTCTGTTTTTTTTAATATTGTATATATTCCGATGTAAAAGAAATTCTTGAATAATTTCGCAATGGATTAGTAGGTATCTGGTGTTTGTGGTGTTTCTGTGATGTTTCTTGATGGGTCACGTACCTTGCCTGGCCACAATTCTGGGAATAAACTAAACAATTTTCCACACAGGTAACAAACACAAAAAAAACAGTTTTGTGCATAAAGACTGCAAATGCTGATTGTGATTCTACTTGTTGTGCTTGTGTTTTTGTTTGTTTTATTGTTGCACCAGGTCACAGGTGATACCCCTTACGGTGTAAACAAGAGATACCTTCATTCACTTTAGATGTATACAGTGGGAGCCAAAAGTTTTGTATTCACTTAACTTTTGTACGTTTGTATTACTAGTTATGAAGGAAAATGCTCCTTAAGGCTAACGTTACTATGGATGGTAGTTCTGACGACATCGAAATAGTAAGAATAGTTCAGAACTGTTTGTCATAACATAGTGATTACACTGTGCCGTGCTTTTTACACGACTGCCCCAAAAAACGACGGAGTGTAATGTTTTCAGGGTTCTTGAATATAAGTCTCTGTCTCCCAGCGAAGATGGAACCCAGTGGATTTTTACACAGATTACAGATTCTTGTCAACTAGGATCTTATTTCGAATGCTAAGTTTCTCCTACAGAATTTCGCACTGTGCTGAAAGAATTATACACCGTCTATTTTAAATTGTGACCAGTCATAAATCATAAGCTTTTGAGACTCAACCTTGTCATTGAGAGTTTGAGACTATTATTGTGACGTATCAGCTGTTTTGGTATTCTAAGCTCACAGCCACTAGACAAATTCTAAATAGTTAATTCACCTCTAATGGTGAATATCTTTCGAGAAATGAGATAAAGTAAATACTACGGCAGTAAATATGCTAGAAACCTGCTCTTTATACTCTTGTGACCTGCTATGTGTACAAACACAAATTTGTTAGTTATTGTAACTGTTTGTGGATAGTCAAAATTGTGACTGCAAAATTAGAATACAAAATTGTCACAAGTTGAGATTCACCATACATTTGTGATTGCGTTGTGACTTGTTACTGCTTTTAGAATACGGGTAATAGTTTACGAATCATGTCAAGCTTTATGGGATTGCTTCTTGCTTCTACTTAGTACAGATGAATGGAAAACTATCGGAAGTGACTTCTACAAAAACTGGAAAATTTTCCTAACTGCATTGCCGTTGCGTAGACGGAAAATATATTCGCATCAAATGTCCTCAAAAAACAGGGTCCGTGTTTTCCAACTATAAACGATATTTTTCTGTAGTTTTGCTGTTGTAGGTTAGACTGCTTGAACAGGTTCAGTAGTCTGCCTAGTAGACTTGACTCTTCAAACAGACTCTCGTTGAACAACGTGCCACTCTCATGGTGATCCCGGTCCTCTCTTTGTTTTGTTGGGAAACATCTTTCCAGCCCTCCTGGCCTTGGCCCTTTTTAGATCAATTGGTCCATATAAGTCCCCTACTAAAAGGATGGTAGGAAAGGGAAAGTCCATCCTAATAGAGTCTATATATAAGGCATTACGTGCGCCCGGTGTCCAGAAGAGCTCGTTAAACGACAGTACAAAATCTATCCACTGCAACCATGCAGGCCTCGACACGATTACTTTACATCTTGGCTTGGTGGGTCCGATCATATTAGCTCATTCCTTTTACGACAATTTCCAGTGGCCAGACTAGATGTCTAGGGTGTTGTATGAGGTCAAAAATACTGCCTGTGAGAGATTGTTGTAATTTCAGTGGAACTGTTCGTACATCATCGATAAGTTTGGCCGTGTCCAACCAAGCTAACGGTAGTCCGTGTCCAACCAAGCTAATAGTTGTGCTCGAGGGGGCCGAACATGGGACTTGTAGATTGTAGCTCTGGCTACTGGTGAAAGAAGAAATTTGAAACTCTTAACGGCCAGAATTTAAATTTAACGGCCAGAAGAAGGGCTGCTTGACCTGAAACGTCAGGAGCTTTCGAGGGGTGATCAGAAAAACTGGTGCCATTCGAGTAACTAAGGCAGTTACAGTTACACACGCAACAATGATTTCACACTCAGGATTGAATTGGATGAATGTTAAAAATCTGAAGAATCTTGTGGTAAGCCACGTCGTTCCTAACAAATATGGCAATACTGCTACGGGCGGAGAGGTTGTGCACTAATGGGTACCCTGACACCTGATAATGATTTTTTTCCAGTAACGTCTTTCGCTATTTGGGCGGCACTGGATCTCAGCATTTTCCTCACTTTTTACACTTATTTCTGCGCCTTCATTTCGGTTACAACGGGAGCACGTATGGAGTAGGGAAGAGTTCTTGTATTCCTATACAGATTGTGACGCACGAAATTTTTTTGTTCAGTGGCACGACTTTTCCTTACAATAATAAGAACTTTTTCCCCTACTTATAGACTTTCCTTCTTTTCTATGTCCTATGATTCGATTACGCATTTCTGCACGTAAGTATACAAACTTTTGGCTCCCACTGTACATATATGTAATATCTAAAAAGCACGTACATAGTCACCTACCTACCAACCTAACATCACATCACTCCCATGGGAACAAATCTTTTTGTTTATTGTGTTATTCTTTTGCGCAATTTCAGCTCTTTTATATAAAAACAACTTGTGGGAGTCTCTGAATGCATGGAGGCCCCCCATTCGCTTTTAAGTAATTAAAACAAGCAATAACAGCAACAACAACAACAACAACAGAAAAACATAATTAGAACTTAAGCTAAAAAAAAATTCAATTTCCATCCATTGCGAAATTAATGGCGAAGATGGCCTTCACCTGATTCCCGGCCGTCCGTCGTGTAGTATACTGGAAAAATGTTTCACAGGTGTAAACATTTCTTTCGTTTCTATATTTCCGGGGCTTATGTACTTCTCGCTCGCCCTCTGTGCTGGGAAGTTCTGGCGACGACGACAGCTGACGGTGAGATTTAGCGTGAATACGGGTGACGAATAAGCACAAAAAATAAATAAAAATAAAACACAAAAATGTTAATTGAAAAAAAATTGCATATTTTTAACTCGATTCTCATCGGTACAAGTTTGAAATTTATATTTTTACCTGTGAATAAGAAATGCGGGTATTTTTAGAATTTAAATTTATTTTTAACATTTTTTTTTCTATGATAATTTTATGCGCGCGGTTTTCGAAATTCTTTTTTCGAATTTGGCACCTTCAGAGTCGTACGTGGGATTTAGGGCTTTTACAATACTGGCTTTGTGGCTTTGCAGTGAGTCCGATTTACATGCTACTGGATTCAGGTTACTTTTGGCCTATTTGAGTGGCGTTTAATTAATTCTGTGCAGTCGACGAAATTTTTTTGGGTTTATTAAGGGATCACGATTTTTATAGATTATTATTTAGGTGGAGTTTCACAGTTCTTGTAAAAAGTTCTTCTTCTAAAAATCTTTTCTTCCAGTCATTATTTCTACGTTTGTTAGTTCTCTTAAGTGATGCGTAATTTTCGTGTATCTTCTGGCCTATTCACCTATTTTTTGGCTTTTCTTGGCTAGCATTCTTTCTTCGGAGTTTCTTACAACATTTCCGAGCAATCCAAGTCTGGTGTGTCACTATTTCTTCAAGTTCTGTTTTCCATCTAAAGCTCCATTGGTTTTGGTTAATCCTTACATGCTCAAAAACTCTTCTTATTTTTTGGAACTGCAAACTGTAGCAGAGAAATGGACGGTTTATGTTTTTTTACACGGCAACAGCGATAGATCATATGTGACCATAATGAGATATTTGCCGAGCGATTGGGCAGAGAAATTTACACAATTTATGCTATGTGCGATGGTAAATTATCATGGTGCAAAAACCATGTAGTTTCCTGCCACAAATTTGATCGTTTTAATCAGATATTCTCTTGCAAACGCTTCATGACGCTCGAATAGAATTCCTTATTCATCGTTGATCTATTTCGATGAAATTCTGAGGGCATCAAGGCGGTATTTAAAGAAAACTGACAGCATTACCTTGATTTTGGATTGGCTGTTTTTTTTTGTTTTCAGTTCGATATCAAGGCGCTTTTCCGAAGACTGTCAGCTTATTTGTATGTCGTAATCGTACATCTAGGTATCGTCCTCAATTATTACGCCTTTCATAAAGGTGATGTCCATCTTAACCGGCCTTCTTTCGATGCTCTTTTTGGAAAGATGTGAGCTATTTCGGACTAGTCATTCGGCAATACGTTTCATGTTCAATATAACAGCCAATAATGTTATAAATAGACTTAAAAGATATGTGTATTTCTAAAGCTAACTGAACTATCATACGACGATTTTCGATCATCAGCTTGTCGATTTTGTAAACCTTCTCGTAATTGGAGGTCCACCAAAATAAAGCAAGTGAACTACATACTATTTTTTTGGCACTTTTTGAATATTTTTTACAATTTACATGTCTAGGTTTTTTAATGAAAATGCCTTTCTTTTCACATAATCAAGGTAGAATGACATGTTGGCACCTTTTTAATGAAAACAATTAATAGGCCAATTCTCAAATCATCAGTGACATATCACAACAAAGATATAAAGGCGTGGTGAGTCGCAGTTGTGACTTTTTTTGTATTCTCGTGCGCCAGCCTCAAGTTATGACAATCGCAGGCTTGTGATGACATATTAGCCTTATGACACTGGCTTTTTCGTAGGCTGAAAATATTGCCTTGGCTAGGCTGAAAATGACGAAATCTGTTATACTGTGTGACAGAGATTGCATGTGAGAGTAAGAACGATTGTCTGATTATTATAACAGATAGTTGTGAGTGAATACAAAAGGAATCCCCCAATTCGCAACCCTCTCACGTTGGAATAAGAAAAATATGTCTTCCCCGCCTTAAAATTACTATTGGGACATTCAAAAATCACCGTAAACACCTCAAAAATTTTTTTGGAGCGATTTTACTCCGGAGCCTCAATTCTAAACATTTACCCCTTCACTTCAAATATATCTATTGTCACTTCAATTATAATTATTTCCACTTCTTATATATTTATAATCACTTAAATTATATTTATAATCACTTCAATTTATTGTTATTCACTCACTGTTATAAAAAGTCGAGAGATGCAGCAAACTGTTATAAAAAGCATAGAAAAAAGAACATGAATCTCATTCTTTTCCTATGCTTTTTATAACAGTTTTCTAGACTTTTTATAACACTTAAAATCCAGCCAAGAGAAGTTTGAGTATACTCCTCTCACTCTTACATATGGGAAAATCTCCTTTGAACTTTTTCTTTCAGGTTTCAGCCTAGCCAAGGCAGCATTTTCAGCCTACGAAAAAGCCAGTGTCATAAGGCTATATGGAGCTGGCGATGGCAAAATAATAATAATGGAAGAAATACCTTATTTGTAGAACATGCACGCTAACAAAACAAGATTTTTTTCACACGACTTTTTATTTGTACTAAATTCAAAATAAAATATACTTTCTCAGCAAACTAAAAAAACATGGTTTTTTCACACGGGCGTCCGCGTTGGCCCGTTAAGCCAAACTCAAAGATTTTGTATCCGCTCCGGGTTGGTGGGGTCATTTTTATTTTGTCGAATTTCTGGATTATTCCGGCAAAATTCGAGGAAATACTCAAGCTGCTCTGTAGAGGTTCTCTGGTACGGCTTTTTTGCTTACAAGGGCTGACATTTCACAGAAGAATTTCGCAACATTAGACATTGCCACCACAATTGTGGTGGAATTCTAGTGATGAATGTTGTGATTTTTCACTGAGAATCGGAAACAGCTGATTTGTCACAAGTTTCGTCTCAAGATTAATGTTTTCATATTTACTTATGACCCGTCACAACTAAGAATTGGCCTACAAATCAGAATTGTGTATAAATACCGAAAGTTCCTTAGGAGAATAAATCATTGACTAAAAATAGAATTTTCACAGAATTTGCAATTGCTGTCGATAGATGGCGCTAATTACAAATAAGTCACGAACCACTGATCGAACGCAGCGACACCATTAAACGCTTGTTTGAAAGGTGACAGTTCTCGAGTGTTACTTTGAGTGTATAAAAACCGAAATTGGTGCAGAGGTTGGAAAGTTGTTTTCGTTTTGCAAGTGGAGAAAAATAATGAAAAGTTAAGGGTATATTTTGCAATAAAGGGAAGAAAGCTGCTCAAACCTTTATACTGTGTACGGTGAACACTTTATCAAAATCTGCTGCACAGAAATTAATTGCTCATTTCGTTCTGGCAATATTTATGTGAACTATTTGACACGCTCTGGTTGTCCAATCTCTGATAAAGCTGATGAATTTCTTGAAAAAGACCAACAAGATAGGCATGATATTGAGCAGTGTCGATATTGGTATAGAGCTAGGTATTGACCACAAAGTGGTTTTGAACCATTTGCACCGAGCTGGATTCAAAAAGAAGCTTGATGTATGAGATCCTTTTGAGTCGAGTGCGATGATAGACCAAATTGGAATCTGCGATGCGATTCTGGATTGTAATTAACTCGTTTTATTCCTGAAACGTCTCATAACCGATGATGAAAAATTGGTCACGCATAACAATCAGAAGCGTAAAAGATCGTGGCCAAGGGTTGGTGAGACATCACAAGCGTTCACGAAGCCAGGATTTACGTCGAAAAAGGTGGTGTTGTGTTTTTGGCGGAACTGAAAGGGAATCGTCCACAATAAGGTACTTCCAGTTGGTTAGATTGATTGATTGAGACAGATTACGTCTGGCTATTGAACGAAAATGGCAATAGGAAAGACGTTGTCTTCTTTCACGACAACCACCGACCACACACGTCTTTGATGACCCGTCAAAAGTTGTGAGAGTTTGCTTGGAAGTTTTGATGCATCCACCGTATAGTCCAGACCTGGCATACTTTGACTCTCATTTGTTCCGATTTCTGCAAAACTTCATCAATGGAATTAAGCTGGCTTCAAAAGAAGACTGTGAAAACTTCTTGATTCAGTTTTTCGATCAGAATCCACAGATCCATGACTCTACCCGAAAAAAATACGAAATTTGAATGCTTTAGGTTCATTGATGTACCTGACCACTTAAACTAGACATTCCATTGCCTATGCAGTTAGTATCCTTCTAAAAGTAGGGTGGATCCCTGGGGGTTGAATATCACATTCAGGTTTTTCGATCTTGTACAGTCGGGATGCAGTGTTGAGTTTTACTAAAAAGGTTAAGTTGAGGCCGTTTATGGTTTAGTTGACGCACCACACTTTCTTTGGATCCAAAAATAACATCCAACATCAGAAGTGCCAAAAACTCTGTTTATTTTCAACTTACGATAAGATCCGTGCAGCTCTGTCTATTATCTATTCTTTATTCACGCTATCTCTCATTTTAATCCATCTTATGAATATGTAGATAAAAACTTAACCCAAATATAAACAAATTAATTTTAATTCTCCTAAGGATACAACAATAAAGTTCGTCCGTGTCATTACTTTATTTTTAACTAAAAACTCTTCACACCCAATTTTCATACTTCAACCGATAACACATTCGCCCTTAATTAACACCATTAAACCCCGTTTTGAAGATAACAAAAAAACAATTCTTTCTTTCGCTGTATCTAGATTCTAGATAAAAAAGAGAAAAATATTTTAACTGCCATGTCGTGATGTGTACTTAAAATGACATCATCATCATCATGGCTGACAATCAGGAAAGAATGTCTTTAATTACTTTAAGAAATATCGATATTTCTGCAATCTTCTGCGCCGCCGGCAATGGCGGTGGTGGGGGTGTGATGATGATTATTATTATGTCCCAAAAATGTAGAACACAATATTTTCTCGTCTTTTATATCTGTTTTTTCGCTAGAGTCGTTATCTTTTCTGTTTTAATTTAGATCATTTATAAAGAAATGAAATTCAGTTACAGAAATTGCGAGTCTTTCTTAGAAGTTTTTTTTTCGTGCTTTGTTTTTGCATTGAAAAGTGTTGATGCGATCTTCAAAGAATAAATTTTTACTTAAGTCAACAAAAAAAGCGAATGTTTTAGGAGTTGTGAAGCGCTTCGTAAGTGATTCATGCAATTTCCTTTTATAATAATTTATTTTTCGGTTTAACCTAAATGAATGTTGAAAAATGCCGTTGACTTTATTTTATTAAAGCTTTTTGAGTAATGGGATGAAAGGCTTTGTGGATTTTATATGGTAAGCTGTGAATCAATTCAAGTGTTTGTTTTTGTTGATATGGTTTTAATAGCTTAATGCAGTGGTGTGTATTAAGCCTGACTTTACAGTTACAGTGGGTAGGTAAAGGTAGCAGTATTGCCAGCGAAATAATTGCCGCTTAAGGGTAGATAGTGCTTTCTAATTGCACTTGTGAAAAACCTAAGTAAGTATAGGATAGTGCTTTTCGAGTAAATTTAGATCCAGCCTGTCATATTCCTGGCATTTTAACCATCTAAGTCCTTCTGCCTCTCTGTTATGTTCCTTTCTACAGCAATGGCTACCTGTGATTATCGACACTATTCTGGTGATAATCTTCCGCGGCATAATCAAGAAGTCGTATAACCTCTGCTTGCTGTAATTAGGCCTTGGTGCAAGAGGCTAAAGTCCCCCAACTGGAAGCCTGCTATTGCAAGGAGTCGCATGTCTCAGCGACTTCGCAGCGGCTTCTGTACACTCTCCACGCATGTTTCTGCAAGATTTGCTCCTAGTCTGGCGAATTCAGCTGCCTTGTCTTGTGATTGCCATCTACTGCAGAGTGATTCTATATCGCTTGACAAAGAAATGAGCTCCTTTTGACCGTTTCCGAGCAAGCTAGGGCCTTTATAGCGACTTTACTATCGGATAACAGGATTATGCCAGCTTTAGGCCTCGGTTTCGTTTGTTTGTATTGCCAGGCAGGCTTTGAAGAATGCCATTAGTTCATGTGGCGCAAAATACTGCTCGAATTACGCGGTTGAATTTTGACCCAGCTTGCTGCTTTCCCCGATGGCATAAAGGTGTCGATGAACGGTTGAATGACCAAATCTAAGCTTCTTCGCTAGCATGTCACCGTTGGCTCTGCGTTACGCTTATTTTTCTTTCTCCATACACTGCAATGACATTTCTTGCACTGTCGGTTGTATTGTTGCCTTTGAACTCGTACAGTAAACAATGCCGAATATGGAGGAAGATGTGGGTTTGGCAGCAAGCGGCAACACCACTAACTAGCAACACTCACTGACAACCCAGTCATGATTAAAGATCTACAAAATAACGGCACAGATTCACCAGCAAGATCGATGAATAGTACTCGATCATCTGTAGTAGTCAGTCGCCAAGTCAGGTTACATATATGAAGTTTGGCCTATTGTTTTGGTAATGCTCCCTCCATGGCTGTCTCCTCATACGACGATACTTCACTGATGTTGACTGCACAGAATGTTCAAACTAACAACTGACTGCCCATGTGTCAAAATTCTATTTTCTTATTGGTTAATACCCGAGGACTTGATATGTTTTAGACTGTGTATAGTTTTGCTAACTTTGTTTTATGGTGGAAGGAAGGGATGTTTGAAGACTGGAAATAGGCACCCTCTCCCCGGTACATAAAAAAAGGAGATATCACAGCACCTAGTAGTTTGACGTTTATACTTAACTATTCAAGCAGCGTCTCGTTAAACGACGAGACCCTGCTTCTCGCTATCGCAGGCAGTCACAGATAACCTCGGTAGCCTAGGGAGTAAGGCGCCTGGCTACTATCCCCGAGGTCCCGGGTTCGAGTCCCGGCAGAGCCCCACGGTCCTTCGCCTTTCCCACCTTCCCTCCTGTCATAGCCTTCCGCTAGCACTGCCCCGCTCCACCAAGCGCATGTCATCGGTTGGTTGATGGGATTCAACTTGTTTCAGGAGGCATAACACTCCAGCGAGTTGTTTCTCATTGCCCCGATGCCAGAGTCGCGATAGAAATAGTTGGGGTTAGGTGGTTGTGGCAGTTCCTTCCTACTTCTCTCTTCCCCTTCACTATCTATCGACTAGAGCTTGCTGTTCGACATTGCACTCTATACGAAGAAAATAGATTGTCGACAGTACAAAGGGCTT
This sequence comes from Thereva nobilitata, assembly GCA_963855945.1. NCBI lineage: Eukaryota > Metazoa > Arthropoda > Insecta > Diptera > Therevidae > Thereva > Thereva nobilitata. The sequence continues at coordinate 175,636,215 of OY979695.1, forward strand.
TCCCTGAGCTCTAGTCTTCCACATAAAAAAAAAAATGAACGGCAGACTCAAGGCGAAGTGTGTAGGCGGGGTCGTCCAGTCTTTCGTCCGGCAATCAATACCCAACCAGTGCCATCACATCCTTCCTACTGAGCCCCAACAATTCCTTAGCCGCGGTTAGAGACGGTACAGGAAGGAACCGCTTAGAGTTGACCAGTCGAGGTGCGGATCTCCAGCGTTCGGCGTATTTCATCAAAGTCCGTTCGCAAAAGGGCCAAAGGGCAAAATCGCCCTGTCAACTTATTGATGATGGCGTTATTTGCTCCTTAATTGACTCATTAAGCCACCGCAGGAATGTAGCGGCTCTGGCGAAATTCTACCGCTTCTACGATAATGACTGTTCTACTGAAATATAAAATCTTCTGCCTCCACGGCAATGTGGACATAACACAAGACTAGCCCACTCGGATCACTCTCACAGTCCACAGCGCTTACTTACGCGCACTCAGCAGTCTAGAAATTCATTCATAACTAAAACAATTCGACTGTGGAACAACCTCCCACAGTCAGTATTCCTGAAATCATACAAAATCCGAAAGTTCAGATGCAAGGTTCAGCGCCATATTCTCTCCTTTAATCTATCTTATTTTTACTCAATCCTTCGAGCTAAGCTTACTACTAGACATTGGACAATGACGTGAACGGCATGACAGACTGGTAGTACAAAAGGTGGCACCTAAGCTTAGATTTCTACATAGAAAAAACTAGTCCCGAGTAAAAATAAGACTCGCCCGCTCTTACCATGAACGAGGGACGTTATGCCTGATTAAAAATAAGACTTCCGTTCTTAGCCTGAAACAGGCGTGCACAGCGTCAAAACGACTGAATGCCACCCAAAACAGACACCGTGCGCCTGAGTAAAAATTCTACTTTTTCAAATGCAGCCTAGACACGTACGGAATAATCCAACTGAAGCACGGTACACTCACCCTTTTTTAGGCCAAAGTGAGCAAAAGTGGAACTTTAAGAAATTGTATAGGACGAAGAAAACGGGCAATTATCTTGGTGACCATGAGGGTGCCATTAGGATGCTCAGTAGACCGGTTCTCGTTCGATTCCGTAGGTCAAGCAGCATTGGACGTGTTTAGTACTAAGTTGGGGGACCGCTTGGTAAAACGAGACTCGCGTTTGTAATGGTCGATTACGAATACATTTGAAACACAGGCGTACATGCATACCTCTATAGTGAAAGCATTTTTAAATTTTTGTTTCTGTAGCGGGCGCGTTCATGCCGGTGCGGGAGGAGTAATTTTCCATTTTTGTGCCAATGTCTGTAGTTGGGTTGCGCGAGAATATATCATCTAATTATTTTTACTCAGACTGATCGTGTTACGTTGCAAATGGTATAAATCGGCCTGGAACATAAAAAACACCCTTTACGACCATCAGCTAGCTGTTGTATAACTCGAACTCTGTACAAAGAGCGAGAGTTCAATGATAGAAGTTTTAAAGCGTCGATCTATTTTGGGAGTCAGCAATTGTTTGTTTCTTAGTGGCATTGTTTTGCGGTTGGGGTTATTCCATTACTGGCAGATCTTCTTCTTCTTTAACGCCTCCACAACTCGGCAACTATTTTTTCCACCGGTCCCAATTCTGAGCCGATATCATCCAGTTTGGCATCCCTAAGCCCTGGGAGTCCTGCCCTACGCCATCCTTCCAACGGAGTCTGGGTCTGGGTTATCTTATCCTATAGATCTTACACATATGATATATTTCTATTTACATTTCCTGTTCGTTATTTTAATTCTAGGATATAAGAATAATGTTAAATCATCAAAAATATTAAAATAAAACATAATTCTTACCTTTGTCACTATCCATTTTAAAAAAATCGTAGCGTCACCTACAAATTCCAAGTGATAAAAATGACAATTTTCAGTGACATTTGCTACAAAAAATGACTTCGAGAATACCGCACCCAGTTTTGTCACACTTTCTCTCATTAACTTTTCCCTTGTCACTCGACTATGAGAATACCACTTTAAAAGTGACGTGACAAAAAATGTGAGGTGAGAAAAAAAGTGAGGTGACTATGGGAATAGAGGCCGACTTTTCGAGCAGGTCCACCAATAATAATTATAATACTACTTTCAAAATCACTGCATTTTATTCACCTTTTCTATTTCAATCCCCGTATTTTTCCGTTCGTTATCAAGGAAACAATTGTACAAAAATAATTCCATCTCACTGACAGACATTCAAGCTCACAAAAAGTCATTCTTATCCTTTCACTGTCATACTTAAGTCCTACTAAATTTAGCTTAATAATACTTTCACTGACAGATAAAATACGTGCCACACATGTTCCATGAATTTCGTCCGCTTCTAACAAAATCCACACACAGTTCACGGCCACAATTAATTCTTTTGCACTACAATAAAAATATTTGCAAGTCTAAATTGTGATTGTGGCGCTGCTGACATATTTATGAAAGTGTCAAAAATGCATCTTGAAGGACGTCATCCAGTTTAGAAGGACGAAAAATATACCCGGAATCTTGAGGTGCATTAAACTTTTTTCTTGTTTTTTTTTGTATTTAGCGAAACGAGTTGCAATTTATCGACATGTACGTTATTATTTTTAGAGTATTTCACCTCATTTTCTGCACGTTACAACGTGTAATTGCGCGTCGTCCATTCACTAAAAAAGAAATATTTACAAAATAAAATAAAAAAAACACGTTCCAATGTCAGTGACGGGTGATGGCGCGCTGTCTGCAAATCCCTGTGCGGCGCATAAAAAAAAGTTTTTTTTTTGTAAAGTAAATAAACACCAAGGAAAATTAATGAAGAAGAAAAAAAATAATAAATTTTGGTGTAAATAGCAGGAGACCTTTAAGCTTGCGTTATGAGCTGTTTTCCGCGATTTAATTCCACAATCCACAATTTTCTCGGCAGTTAAATCAAAGTTTATTTTCGTTAAATGGTGGATCGGGGCGAGGCAGCAAGACCCACACCCTCTCGAGACCTCGGAAGAGATCCGGGCATCAAGATCTGTGTGCAAATTCGGATCCGAGATCACCCAATGATCCGCGCTTGATTATATTTCTCATTCCGATCTTGACCTCGAGCCGCTGGTATACCGCTCGACGCGATCGAGCGGTGTGATTTGTGTTTACTTCTGGTCTTTTTTTTTGTTTTGTTTCGACCGTTTTTGATATCGCGCGGTTTTATTTGCGATAATATCGATGAAAAACTGCGCGGCTTTAAATATTTCTCGGCGAATGCTAATTTTTCAGCCATAATCGAACAGAAGTAACAAAAGTATTTTTTTGGGGTATTTCAAATCTGATTGGAGATCAGAAAAGATATGAAAAAAAAATTTCGATAATAATGTGAAAAGCGTTGATGAAAGTGTTTCAAGGCTTTCCGGATGTCAGAAAATTGCCAATTCATCAGCATAAAGTCGTAAAGTCAATTAACAGCGCGGATTTTGGATTTGTATTATGAACGCGCGAGAGACGAGATAAATGATATGATTGCGCGTGCGTATTCATTTATGCTGGCTTAAGCCGTAACCGAACTGATTTTCAAGTAGTTAAGATTCTGACTGATTAAAAATTGTTGTTCCTAAAAATTAATCAGAAGTGATCAGGCATTTAAGGAAAATCTTGTAGATCAACTTTCAAGGGACATTCTATATACAACATATATTCTATTGTACATTCATGTCATCTGTCATGTTTGCCATATCAAACATTTGACATAAAAGGTATACGGAAGACAAAGCCAAGTTCATGGTCATTTTGTGTATGTGTCATATCAAAACGTCACACGCGAGTCAAGATCACTTTTTGTGTATGGCAATGAAGCGAAAAAAAACATCGTGGACGAATTTGGATCGTTCTAGTCATCCCGAATGTATTCTTAACTGTGTGATAAGAATAGAAAATTTTTTTTTTAAATGAGAGAAGGTGGATGGATAATTTCTGCCACATCCAATTCTTGTCCACCACCGACACTTGTGATGCGGCAGTCGTTGATCGCAGATCGTTTTACAAATTAAAAAATTTATTTCTCGTGTGTGATCCAAACGGGACACGCTTTGAACTATTAAAAAATTTCTTTTTGGGATTTTTAAGTGGTGTTAAAGTGAAGATTTGTGGAGTTTTGATTATTTTACAAATTTTGTGAATTGTAATTGAGATTTGTAACCATTGATTTATTGTTGTGAAATAAACTTGTTTTTTTGTAGTGTTCTCTATAATATAACAAGTTTAATTGGAGGATTTTGTGATTAGTTTTCTTTAATAAATACAGTTTTTTTTGTGAAATTTCCGTTTAGTTTTGAAATTTAAATAGATTCTCTTCAATCAACAGTGCTTCGATATTGGATTAGAAATTAATAATCAAAATACTTAAGAAGTGATTGGTGATGCTCCTTTTACGGAGATAATACTGTTTAAAGTGGTTTTCGTGCCTTGAAAGGGTTAGAACGTAACAAAAAATACTCTCTTCTAAGCGAGGAATATTTTGTTACTACAGGTATCCAGTTAATATTAGAAATTCATAAGGTTAGTTGAAAATAAAGTGTCATTCATAAACAGTTTTTTGTTATGAAATACTTCAGGTATTGTGTGACATTTGAAAAATTTGAATAGGCCAAAATACACGAGTACGCATGAAGCACACGCAAAAATCTTTTTTGGAAGCAACGGAAGTGTTACGAAAATAGAAAAGGTTGCTTCAAGGGGTCTCCTTGCTTTCGAAAATAGCTTTTTGTGTCCTTGTGTTTTTTTTTGTTAAATTTTATATTTTAAAGGCAATGCGATCTGACTAACATGATTTTGGAACTACGTAGTTCTTTTCACCCTTATACATGTGCTCGCCATCACGCAGATGCGATCAAAATCGTTCGACACTCGGGATACCATTCTGGTTTTGGTTACAGGTCATGATTAAGGATTGATACCTTCATTCCAACTCTTCCTTAATATTTCTATGCCTTTCTTATAGAACGATTTTTCCAACCCTTCAAAAAAAATTCAGTTTCGGCGATCATGCCATCATGGAGCCATAATTCTTTCCGGGAGATTTTTTAGATTTGAGAACGGTAATAGTCGCTGGCGCTACATCTGGAGAATACGGCCGTGTTTTTCGCGATTTCGTCTTTCAAACGCACTAATAATGCAATATTCACTATTGATCCCTTTTCAAAATCCCAAAATGAAGAAGCCATAATCTTCGCAACCGACTTTGGCGTTTTTGGTCGCTTTGGGCAGTTTTCCCGGTTGCTCTCCATCCGAGTAAAAGTAAGACTCGCCCGTTTTTAGCCTGAAACAGGTACGCCCGTCGTCAAAACGCCTGCATGGCATCCAAGACAGGCACGGTACGCATGACCAAAAATTCTACTTTTTCAAATGCAGCCCGCTACAGGCACGTACTAATAAAAGTAGCCCGGAATAGTTCAAACGAAGCACGGCATCCTCACACTTTTTTAGCTAAAGCAAAATTGGAGGTTTAAATATTGTACAGGACTAAGAAAGCGGGCAATTATCTTGGTGATCATAAAGGGTGTTAAGTCAAGCGGTATTTTACGTGGTTAGTACTTAGTTGGGGGACCGCTTGGTAAAACGACTCTCGCGTTTGAAATGATCCATTACGAATATTCCTATCCGTAACAAAGGCGTGCAGGCCTCTATAGCGGTCGCATTTTTAGATTTTCATACCTGTGCGTACCCGCGTGGCAGCCACATTTGTTCTTTATGCGTGCTAGTTGCGCACGCGTATATACTTTTAAAAAAATTAACTAACTAAATTATTTTTACTCGGGGGAAGTACTTGCAGCAAGTTCTTAAAATCGGCTTGCAGAAGTTAATTCTAGAAACAAAAAGAATTTAATAATAATAGAGCTGTTTTAGACGGTGCGCTTCAGCGCATGTGCCTCACGAACGTTTGGCGATGAAGGAGGGAGTGGGAATGAAGAGAGGTACAACCCCACTCCTCCCTTTATCCACAAATCTCGTGAGGCACATGCGCTGGAGCGCACCGTCTAAACCAGCTCATAGACTTTTTCGAGGGATACCGAATCAGGCCGTTTTTTGTGAGTCCATTTTAGTCCTCTAAGCAGAGAGTGGCGACGACTCGCGATGTCCTCAAGCGATCCCAGTCGAAGTACAGGGTGCGTTTTATGTTCCAGGCCGATGTGTACAATTTGCATCGTAGCTGTGTGTAATGTGGCACCGTCCTGTTGGAACCACATGTACTGTAGGCCCAAATAATACAATTCGGGCACAAGAATTTTTTTCTACATGCCACAATAATGAGCATCAGTAACTGTTACAGCATCTAGCCCTATGGTACCTCCGGCCCAAACGGCGCATCATACAGTCTACGAGGTTGTAATGGTCCTCGGTGTACCAATTGAGGATTTTCAATGCCCCAGTAGCGACTACTCTGTTTAACTGCCAGAAGGAGGTATTTTCCCTGGCTGGGAGGTACAGGACCACTATTCAGTGGTTACCGGATAACAGGAGCATCGAGTTAAACAAGAATTCTGATGAATTGGCCAGACTGGGGGAAACTCTCGCGGGCACTCCGGTGGAGAATGTAAATAAGCCGCTGTGTGTGGTTAAGAAAGATAGTGCACATTCTATAAAAACGCTGGCTTCAGATGGAAGGGCTTATCATCATGCATCAAGGCTACGAAGGCTTGGCCTTGTTTTAGCAATCAGTGACCGCGAGATCTCCTGGGGTTGCCTCGACGGACATCATCGGAATCGTAGCGGTAATTACCGGACATGGGCAAATTCGGCACTATGCAGCCAGATACCCTTATAACACAAACTACCGTAGCTATGAAGAAGAACAGGTCTATAAGACAACCTAACGCCTTTACTGCGGCTATCCGACTCTGCCCAACATCAGTCGACGTGTGCTTGGAAACCTCTTCTTAAAGGATTTAGGAGTGGTTCCAAAGCTCAAAACAAGAGATTTTTATTTTATGTGAAAGTCTAAGCTTAGGTGTCACCTCGTAGTAGTCCGTCATGTCGTTCACGTCTAGTAGAAAGTTTATCTCGAAGAATAGAAAAAGGATAAGGTTAAGGGTGTAGCCTGGAGGATGCATGAGGAGGAGGCAGTGAACTTCGCGTTTGAATTCTTGGATGCTGTATGAGTTTTTTAAGCAGCCGGCTGAGCCACAACAATCGGGGTTAGCAGGAGACAACCTTGTCGAAGTGTTATGTTTCCTGAAAGAAGAGAATCCGCTAACCAGCCGAAAAAGACTGTGACGCAGGCAGTGCCAGACTACCAGGTGAACAAAGAGGTGCATCGTCCGCTAGATGAAGACCCAACCTAACCGAAACTTTGGTACCCTATTATTACCTGGTTAAGTCGGCGAGATGCCTTATTAGGGCTACCATGAATCCTGTATCTAAAAATGACTTGATGGATCTAAAATCTTTCCTAGCTTACTATGTTTCTTACGCAAAAATTTTTCACAAGTGTGGCTACGAAACGGCGCCACTTCAGCGCCAATTGTGTACCAGCCTCTACTTTGGATCGAACTGCCGCTTTTACCTACCTACCTACCTCCCATGACGAGGTGTAAACCCCTTGTTGCGGCGTTATATGCTCCATAATAAATTTTTATCGACTACTATTCACAACTGTCAAATATAACCGGACAAATGACAGCTAAATCAAAATGGCGGTGCAACAAAATCAGCCTGAACTATGAAAGGCACCCGTCACTAGCCGTGCCCAATGCTTCTTGACTGCGTCGATCTAACGAGTACTATTCAATATGATAATGCCACCTTTACTTCTATAAACAAATTTCCGGAAGTGTTTCCTGTATTAAAAGCCTTGTGCAAGTACTTCCAAAGGTTAGTAGCTACTGAACACACAGCTTAACACGAGATGGCAGAAGAGTGGTGTAAAAATGAAAGGCAAGTAAGAAATAATGCTGCCTAGGTAAGATATGTAGAGAAATGAAAGACTATACCGCTGCGAGGAATCGAATTCCAAACTATTGTGATCGTAGTCGATCTCCATTTAACGACTAGTTTACGTGTTGGGAGTTTAAAAAACGATTAAGTGATCACTTGTAACTAGAGAATGTGTTTGGCATATAAAATTAAACATTCAATTAGAAAGAGAGTCTATGGTGTGCGTGCCTCATTGGTCCAGTTGTTATTAGATTTATACCCGCATTCTAGAAGCAGTCACCACAGTCACAACGCAATCACAACTTGAGGCAATTTGGCATTCTAATTTTGCAGTCACAATTTAGACAATCCACAAACGGGGCTGCTTAGAATACCAAAACAGCTGTTCTGTTAGTCACAAGAATCTCAATGACAAGCACGAGTCACAAAATCTTGTGACTTATGACTGGTCACAATTTATAATAGGGGGTTAAGCTCACATTACACACTGAGATAATGTCAATCGAGTCCTAACCACTAAAAAATTGCCATTGAGGTCCCCTTTGTACCTGCATGATTTTCGACATAATCACAAAATCATCCCCAATATTGTTACCTTACTGCGGATGCCACTAGAATATTCATAAAGCGCAAGTCAATGACATGACAAAATAATGAATATGCAGGACTTTCCCAAAAATATACACACGTCGTTACCATTGAATTAAATGAACATGCCTTTCTTTTCTACAATATAAATATAAAAGTTCACACTGCTTCCACGTTATTGTTGGACTAAAAATAAAACTCGCGATTGTCTGTGTCTTTTTTTACAATTTACAATTTGACAAATGAAACAAAAAACTTTACACAAAACCGTTTCTGAATTGTTTTTATTTCCTTATTTACATGTTTCAACAATACGAAAATAGCAGTCTCGAAAGACAACAGCAGTCCAAAAAGATTATCGGACAGACAAAAGGCAACCTTTTTATTTCGACACTATTTTTTTTTAAATATAGAGCCGCTTTCCAGTAGCCAAGAAATGTGCCTTTTTACACCTTTTTCCCCCGAGGAGATCTTACGTCACCTTGATGATATTTTACATGTAAATTGCTCCAGTTTTTCATAAAAAGGTTTCTTGTTACCTTTTTTCTCTTATTTTTGTAGTTTTGAAAAAAGACCTCTATGCACTCACACTGCACATGTTTTTCTGCTTCTTTTCTTTTAAGGGACACCATCTGAAGGGCCTTGCCTTCGTTTACACCGATGCACTTAGGTCAAAAACTGTTTTTTTTTAATTAAGAATTTTTTTTGAGAACTTGTAAGAAAAACGGTTCTTTTATGATGGGAAAATGGTAGGCTAAGTAAGCAAAAAAAAAGGTTTCACACAATTTTGTAATATTTTCCAGCAACTTTTGCAACATTTGCTCAACATATGTTTAGCATAGGTTTTTACCTGTGCATCTTCTACCCACACACGAGGACGCTTTTGTATCAATGCACTTTTATGGGAAATGCACTCATAAATTTTAAAACCGTTTTTGCCTTGTACTTCGCTTCTTTCTTTCTTTTTTTCTGATTTTTGTCAAATTATGTACGATTTGTGAATTTAATCTGTTTATGCATGAGTTTCCTATTTCCTGAGATGCATATAAACATTTTTTCCTACAAAAAAAGAGAAGAGACAAATTTTTATGCAAATTATATTCAAAATTTACTCCAAAAAAAAAATGCAGGTAAAAAAGTGGAATTGTTTGTTTGATGCTGTTACGCTTTAGTCACTCTGTTTCGTGCATTTTTTTCAAAGGCAGCGGGTGAAGAGGGTAGCTCATGACTAATGGATTATTGTTATCTTGATTAAGTCAGAGAAGTTATGTGATGTTTTGTTTTTGTTCAGTTTGGAATTGATTCGTTAATTTGGGACATGTTACCAAATTTTGTTCTAATCAAATTCGTTTTTGTTTTGTTTAAAAAAAACATACACAGAATCACTGGTTAAAATTAGTAATATTTATCATTAACCTTCTTTATTTTAATGAGATATTTAATTTCTAAACTCTTTTAAATTAAAAATTTACGTCAATTACCAAAAAAAAATTGATCAGTTCTAGTAATTTAGGTCATTTAGGTCTATTTAGGGCTCATTCGATTTTTCATATTATTTATCTGCTATTGATATTTTCGTCTTCTTTGCTTCTTCCGATGACTATTTTTCATTGTCATAATTACTTTAGGATTCTAACGAGGAAGTTTAGATTAGAGGATTTAGGCGTGATTGTGTAATCGTAATAACACTCTCACATGTTATCGAAAAAATCTGCGCATAGGGTAAATATGATACAAAAATGAGTCCTCACCTATAGGTACTCACGTTAATGCAAAACTATGAATCAACTTCTGATAAGCTCTCTAAACACTTCCAGTCATCAGCAAGTGCCGAAAGTCACTTCTATAAGTAAACAAAATATATTCATATAATTTCGGGAACTTCTGAAAGTTATTTCTGCAAAAGTAAAATTTCTGGAAATTTGCTTGCCAATAGTGTTTATACAAGGAAAAAATTGCACAAGCTGCTTCCAGAAGTGACTTCCGCAATTTTAATGTAATGTGCCTTAATCATATGCGAGAAAGCTTTCGCCTGTACAATCGGCGAAGTAAACTTTTGTTAAGGTAGTAGAGTTGGTGATTTGATTAGGTTTGTGATTATCTTTTAAACTGTTTTATACAGTGGACTAGACCTCAAAGGTAGACCCCCTGAAAAAATGCCAACGCTTTAACGCGGTTTAGTCTAACCTTAGCAACTTTATCTGTTTTGGCATTTTATCTATTTTTTTGTCCAGTCCTGCGTCCATTTTGTAAACCTAGAATGTCTTATTTTATATCTATCGAATATTTCCAAGAGTATCCTAAGTGCTCCTGTTCTATACAGTGTTCTTACGTTCCAAGTACATAATATTTAATTGTCAGCCTTTTCTGTATACATACCAGAGTTCTGCCGAGAAACTTGCTTTCTTGTTCTTGAGTTTGCATTACCTTAAGTGTTCTGGGTTATGGGTTCTTAACCGACTGATAGTGGAAGGGGACTGCCCCCTATTCGGGTGTTAGACTAGCTATTGATGATTTCTACTCATCTTCAAGGATTTCATACTAATCGGATAGAGGAAAAACCATAAAAGAAGACGCCGAGCTTTCCATTCCCTCTGGTTTTCAAACCATCTGTCTTCTTTTATGGTTTTTACTCTATCTCTGCTGTGCAAGGCGGCCTTGCGTACTTATTCCAAGCCTAGGTATTACTCGAGATTTAGGTCTTCGATTCCCGCGTTCCCGTTTTTTATGCGGAAAACTACCCTTAGGAGCACTCTTTGTACTACTAGCCCGTCATGTCGTTCAGGCCTTGGAGCAATGCCTAGTAGTAAGCTTAGTTTAAAGGTTAGAAGAGTATAAGTTAGGGTTGGATTGGGGTTGCTGAAACATATGCCGATAAACCTAATTCTGGGAAGTTGTAGAACTGCTGGTTATGGAGGGGGAGGGGTGAGCTGACCGGGCTTGTGTGGTTCGAACAGTATTGTCGTGCAACAGGAAGGAGTGTAACTTCACTGTAGCAGTCGCTATAGTAATAAAGACAAATTTTTCAAGGCTGCTACATTCCTGTTGTGGCTCAGTCAGAGTACCGAGGTAAAAGAGGTGCCAGGACCGATATCGCAGCCAATCCACGTCAATGTGGTTTTTAGGCTCCAGCCCAGATAAACGGTGCCAAATGGGGCCTTATAGATTAAAGACAAGGCCGCTGTGTCAAAAAAAATTGCACCTTTTAAAAAACCTCAGTCACTCAGATACTTGTTTCGAGATTGTTTATTCATTATGCTTAATATTACGCCTAGGATGTTAAGATCAGACGATAGATCAACCTTTAGATTCCCACCAACCACTAACACAACATCATTACGAATGCCATATTAGGTGTTGACACACGGTGAAATTCGTCGTTATAGGTAAAATTCGTCATTATGGTTTGACAGTTGTAATAAGTGTGTGGTATAAAAATGTTTTCTTGTTATGTTGTTGTCCACCCGCCGCGCCGTCCTCTCAATCGGATAATCTGGAAACAAGTGATATTTTTTAATAATTTTCAAATAGAATTAAAATCAAAATCAGCTGATACCGCATAACACTGGGAAAAACGCCTAAAAGCGAGCTTTTTGCAATAATGTGTCGATAGCAGAGACTCCTCTATTTGAGATTTGGTGGTAACGACGTAAAATTTGCTTCCTTAGTTTTCGTCGTTATAATGCGGAATATTCGTCGTAATGGCGAATTTTTGTGGTAACAACGCCTTTGTGTCGAGGGTATAATGCAGAAGGAAGCTCGGTGCAGGTTTTCTAACAAATTTTCACATCTGTACTACGTTCTGGAGTCGTTGAATTCCACACCGATCTTTGATTCCATATCAAGAGTGAGTTTAATATCCCTGTTAACAGTTTGGACATGAGCTTACGATCCAAATGACAAGGTCTAGCATGCATTTGTCTAATGTTGTCAAAGGCTTAAGAATAACGCAGGAAACCGTCTTCAGTGAAGCTGTGAAACGGGGTGGAGGGGATGAAGGTTTGACAACATATCATTTATAAAGATTAGGAAAAGTGTGGGTGATAAAATTGATCCCTGAGGAACACCAGAAGATATGGTGTAGTGTCTGGGTTCGACGCCATCTAGTACTATCTTAGTTGAACGGCAAGAAAGAAAACGCTCACTCCAGTGCTTTAGCATAGAGTCGATAGGAATAGCTTGGAGTTTAGTTAACAGAGTTCAATTTTGATCGAATTGGACCTCTAAGATCGCGATCGGGAAGGCAAGGCCTGCCATATGCTTGGGTTACATTATCGAAGGAATAGAAGTGACGCAGATTACCGAAGCGAAGCTGTGAAGTGGTTTGGAAGGAATTGGGCACATGTCGTTTGTGAAGATTAAGAAAATATTGGGTGATTGAGCGGACAGACAGACACTTCCTTTAGAACTAAGTCCCAATACCAATAGCTGACAACTGTACTAATGTAACAAAAAAAAAATATTTGGTCAAATTCAGTAACTTTGAAATTTATTTTCCCATGGCCTTCTCCATTTCAGTCACACAGTTTTCACGATTGAATTTTCTCTCGAATTTTTTAAATGCCTGTAATTACTTCAATCAGTGTTTCTAAGATTTATAAATGAAAAACACAAGAAACTACACAATTTCAGCACTTTCCTAACATTGCAGCCACACAATGTATATCTCAACCTGAAGCTATAAAAAAAAATTGCATAAAAACAAAATCAATTTTCTGGCCTCGAATTTATCCGTCAAGCAAAATTTCGCATTGCTTGTCTGCACACATATTTTGCATATTTCTAAGTCAACACATGAGAATATTGTCAGCGACGACAAGATCCTTATAAAAAGTGTTGGACCCATTGAGTGACTTTGAAACTGAATCCGTTACGCATCGCGATCTTTTGGCATTTTCTCGTTCGCGCACTTTTGTTGCCAGGTCTCAAGTTATCACCTCCAAGACTCCCGAGCATGGGAAAAGTAGAAATTTATTTTTTCTACAATATCAAATTTTTTGTTTCGTTGTCTTCATAAGAAGTAGAAAAAACTACATTCCATCCTCTCTCGGTGATATCAGATTCCTCTCGAGAATTTTTTGTCCTAGACGTGCAACTTTGTTTGTTCTGTTGACTGTATGGTGGCTCCACTCACTAAACAAAATTCATGTCTTTTTTAAAAATATTTCGTCTCATTTCCAAAAAAGTCTCGTCAAAACTTTTATCAACAACAAAACACTCACGAAAAAAGTGCAAATATTTAATTAAATTCGTTTTTTTTTCTTCTCTACTCTTTTTATTTATCTTGAGAAGTTGCGATGTTTGTGTTTGTTTACTTTCGTAGGAGATAAGCATGCTAATAAAGGAGGAGATAAGGTTTCCTCCTGCATTCTTGGCCTTTCGGTGACGATCTTGCATCTAGAGCAGCGCACTCGCGAGATTGTATAATGCGGGGCTTGCCGTAGCCGGGCTAGCGAGAGATGTGAGGAGATGGAGTCTGGAGGTTTAAAGTTTAATCTATATTGCAAAAAAAAAGTTGCACAGAATTGCGACATTTAATTAACGCGGCGATCTTTGTACTTAAGTGAATAATGGAGATTGTTTATGTTTGAGAATATTCCGGGTTTTTTTTTATGGGAGAGAGGGAGAGAAGTGAGAGATTGTTATTTTTTAGTTGTATATTTATTTTAGTTGGTGGATTGGAATTTGATTTCGAGAAGTAATCCATTTCCTCGTACTCGGTTTATTTTCATTCCAGTCACGTAGTCTTAGTTTTCTCACGTTTTTTTATCTCATTAATTCTCCATCGCACATTGCGTTTACCAACTCTCATTTTAAGTTCTCTGATTCGTTGTTGTAGACTAAGGAAAGGCTCGGTCGAGTTCACTTCTGACGTTATGTTCTTAGCATATATTGCCTGCCCTAATCCGCTGTTGAGCCTCAGCAGCCTAGGAGCTAAGGCGCCCGACTACCATTCCAGAGGTCCGTGGTTCGAACCGACTCTGTGATATGGTCCTTCGTCTTCCCATATAGATGTCTTTGCTCTTTTCTTGTCTTCCCTCTTTGCAAGAATTCGCTGCTTTTTCTCTTGTCTCACCTCAGTATAAAAAGCGAGGAAACCATCTCCTGTTCGATCACTGAAACTCAACGTTCTATCGCGGTAGGATTGGATGGAGAGTCGGTAAAATAAAATCGAGTGTTGGCGTTGTCAGTTCGTTCATTCTTCTCTTTACTATATTTCCGACTAGATTTGTCTGGCCGACATGGCATTCAATGATTGCACCGTCGACAGCACAAAACGGCTTTATCTATCACATAAAAAACTTAAAACATATTTTTATTTTTATTTGGAAGAGTATAGCTTATTTTTATTTGGAAGAGTATAGGAGGTCGAATCCCTTTGTGCTACTAAAGAATTCTAACATAAGCCAAACTCGAACAACAAGTTTTAATCGGAAAAAAACTATTTGCTACCACAGGTAAGCCAACACGTTGCGGTTTACTTCTTTCTTCCAAATCATTGCTGACTGGGATTTGTGTTTCCTTAGAAGGAACATCAACTTTGTCACTTTCATCACAGTAATACAGGTGGGATATTGTCAGGCTGGGACAAGTGGAAAGACAAAGGACCATGGCATGTAGTCGATTCGAACCATGAACCTATGGGATGGTAGTCGGGCGCCTTAACCTCTGGGCCGGATAACGATGACGTTGGTCGGCCAAAGCTTGACGACGTAGTGCACTCTGCCAGCATCGCGTCTTGTATCATTCCTTTGATTTGACGAAAAAAAAAACTGCTAGACCGATCGAGTATGTTGCGTATCTTTCCGAAGATATTGGAGCCTGGGGATCAGGCGAATTCGGTTTGTTCCATTCTTGGATAAAAAATCACGAATAATCCACGAATTGTTTTCCCACAAATCCGTTCCTTTTTGGCGAGTTGCTTCACGCAAACATCTCATAATGCCCCAAATAATCCTTGTTAACTGTCCTCCTTCTTGTGACGTCTGGATTGCGTGTCATACTCATAAACCAACATCTCGTCTCCAGTAATGATGCGTTTGACATGTTTTTTCTCGAAATCAACCCTTTTTTGCATTTAATTCATGCCTTTCGACACCAGCTTTGCAACTACACGTCTCAAGCCCATTGTCAATAAGCGGCCGCCGGTCAATAAGCGATATGTTCAAGTTCTTTGCCAGCTCCCTGATGGTAAGTTTGCAGGTTTCGGCCCACATTTCTTTGATTTTATCGATGTTTCGTCGGTTTTTGGTATCGAGGGTATGCCACTTTGATCGTCATATTCGACGGATTCCCGATCACTTCTGAAGCGTTCTTGCAACGCGTAAAAGATTTGTTTTCGATTGAGTATCGTTGCCGTAGGACTTCACTAACATTTCCAAGTTATGTCTCTAAAAAATTTGGTTCGGTTGTCAGTGACAGATGTGGCAAACTAAGGGTGGGGATACGCGGCTCAATGCATTGACTCATATCCAATTTATAGGGCAGCGGAGGGGGCTCAGTCCTGCAAATTTCACTCTGATCCCTCCCTTGGCCTATCAACTGACAATTGACTAAGTTCAATCGGGGTCTAAGAGCGCCACAAGGTAATCGTTCTCGAAACTTTTTGATCAAGTATAAGGTATTTCTCCAGTCCGTATTTGTACTACTCCAGTCTTGGTTATTCCAGTCTTGGTAAGTCGGTCTTCTCAGTCTTACCAGCCTTGTCTTGTCTTATCTTGTCAGCCTTCGTACGCCTCCACTCTTTGTACTTCTCTAGTCTTGCTACTTCCTTGCCCAGCCTTGGTACGTTCGTAATTCTTCAGTCTCTGTACTTCTCTAGTCTTTGAACTTCCTTGACCAGTCTTGGTACGTCCGTAATTCTCCAGTCTGTGTACTTCTTTAGCCTTGGTACTTCATTGTCCAGTCTTGCTATGTTCGTAATTCTCCAGTCTTTGTACTTCTCCAGTCTTGGTACTTGCTTGACCAGTCTTGCTATGTTCGAAATTCTTCAGTTTTCGTACTTCTGTAACGCTTGATACTTTCTTGTCCAGTCTTGGTACTTTCTTGTCCAGTATTGGTACGTCCGTATTTCTCCAGGCTTGGTACTTTCTTGTCCAGTCTCGATACGTTTGTAACTATTCAGCCTTTGTACTTCTCCAGTCTTAGTTCTTCTTTGTTTATTCTTGCTACGTTCGTTCTTCTCCAGCCTTCGTACTTCTCTAATATTGATACTTCCTTGTCCAGTCTTTTACGTCCGTACTTCTCCAATCTTGGTACTTTCTTGTCTAGTCTTGGTACGTTTGTAGTTCTCCAGTCTTTGTACTTATCCAGTCTTGGTATTTTCCTGTCGTGTTGTTACGTCCGTACTTCTCCAGTCTCTGTACTTCTCCAGTCCTGGTGCTTCTCCAGTCCTGGTGCTTCCAGCCTTAGAACGTCCGAACATCTCTAGTCTTAGTACGTCCGTGCTTCTCCAGTCTTGGTACGTCCGTCTTTGTACTTCTCTAGTCCGTCGTGTCGTTGATTACGTCAAGATGCAATTTCCAGCAACAAACCTAGCTTAGAGAATAGAATAGTTTCGAGGCTATTAGAAACAGAAAATGAGTCCTGCGTTTGAACTCTAGGGTGTTGCAGGAGTTTGAAAATACTGACTGCAAATGATTGTTCCACGTTCGAGTTGTTCTAATTATGAAGGAATTTCTTGTGTGAAGACTGGGCGAATATACACGGCTGTGAGCCGATCAGTCTATATATTCTAGTGTTGCCATAAAGTCAGGAGAGTGTTTATTTTGGACTACGTTCTTTTAACAAAATACCAAGTGATGACGTTCTTAAATTTGTGGGTTACGGGGTTCATAGTTTCATCATTACTTGTTTATTTCATTCTTCATTAAGCATTCCTAACGGATCAAGACTTTCCAAAACAAAAAGTTTTTCTACCACTTTTCCATTTCTTCCTCTAACCTGAAATTTGTGGACCAAACAAATTCTTTTAATCATTCCATCACCTGTAATCCGCTACTTTTCATTACCGCCGGCGCTCATAAAATTTCCCACTCAATAAATTCGTAATTAGTACAAAATTCTTCTTAGAAAATAAAACTAAATTTTCTCTTTGACACTTTAACTACCGCAAGCCCAACTCCAAATATGGGTCAGAAAGTTGTGAATCAAATTGAAAATTTCTCAGGTAAAATCAATTTTCATGAAATGCTTTTTTTTTACCCCGAATCTCTCTTTCTTTCGGTCTTCAGTTGTTTTTTGTTGTTGTTGTTTTGTTCTTGGTATTTTGGTTCAAATTTCTGCGTCAAAACCTTGGGCTTAACACCAGATTACACAAAAAGTAACTGGAGCGCATACAATCTACTTGCGACGACGATGACGACGACGACCGGCCTGCCTGCCCTGGGACAGAGGAGAGAGTGTAAATCAGCGAACGGGCTTTATGTGGCTCGATGCTGGCCACCACAGGTAAACTCTCAAGGTGGTGAACTGGTTACTTTTGCAGCGTTTGCAGCTTACCCGAAATGAAATAATAAAATAATAATAATGAAAAGATAAAAACGAGAAAAACAATGAAGGAATATATAAAAGTGTAGAGAACGTCGTAAAACTTGGCTTAAAGGAGAGAAAATGTCAAAAGTCTGTCCAAAGTGCCTCTTTAGGTAGGGTCTTGCACCACACAGTGATTATCCCCCGAGAGGTATGTGATTATGTACACCTCTAGTCGGGTCGAGTTGCTTTATGAATTTTCTGGGGGATTCGTGAGTATACTTATCTCACGTCGTACCTTACCTGAAGACAAACTGACTCACTCAGTAACTGACTGACTGGTTGGTCGTCGGTGGCTCAACGTGGCTAAACTACCTGTTTGGGCTGTCTTGCCCGGTGAATATCATCTCATAAATCTCAGGTGCAAAAATTCTACGGTTAACATGACGGTGTCACGTCAAATTCAACCGTTTTGAATGGCCCCGAATGCTTGTAACCGACCAACATTAGCCAGCTACAAACTTAACAACTCTCAAGAATAGACAGAAGTTAACGACCTCGCGAATTGCGCACGCTCAGCCAGGTGATATTTTCGGGTCATTAGAATCAGTGGCGCACACGCACCTCTTGGGGATCCTTGATTTGTTTTTTGGTACTAGCTTTTACCTAGAAGCACATCACCCATGCGCTGAGTAATTTGATAGTGTTTTATGACCACGAAAAAAAGGGCATAAATTTCTCTAAGTTTTATTATTTCTCGTGGTGACAATTTCCTTTTTGCTTGTTTCCTTTGAAGTTGATTTTTATGTGCGCGGAGTTCAAAGGTTTAAAATTAGACGCGCTTCTCTTTTTGGGTGGCGTTGGATGACAAAGACTCAAAATCCATTCGAATAAACATAACTCATGCCGTATGAAGTGAGGTTGTGTTTAAGTGGTTAAATGCTGTGTCTTCTATGCCTTAAACTGAAGTTGGGCCATAAAAAGATGTGAAATATCGTTGACGCCAGCCGAAAAGGTGCACACCGAAGATAACTGCTGATAAATTTGACAATTTGACAAGTTTTGCGCATTTTCTTCTTATGTAAAAAGTTGAAATTAAAAATTTTCACTTAACTTCAAATAAAAATGACACTTTTAATGCGTTGAAGATTGTAAAGAACGAATTTTAACGCTTTGTGAGGTTGTGGTTGTACCATGGCACGCTTCAATTTTGTACTGTTGAATGGTATTGTGTTTAAACTTGTTGAGTGACCATTAGAGCCAAGGTTATTAAGGGTTGACTTCAAGGTGGAGTTTTGACCCCGATATTCGGATACCTGGTTGTCGATGAACTTCTGATCAAACTACACCGGTCTGGATTCGATGTAATGGGCTATGCAGAGGCTCTTTCCATTATTGTATTGGTGAAGTTTGACTTGACCATTTCAGAAGTCACAAGAACACCACTCCGAGAAGTTCAAAGATGGTGTACTACAGAAGGTCCCTCGTCCTGGTCCATTTTTGTAAACGTTAAAAATTGGACCTAGGTTCTATTGTAGGACACGGCAGTTGAGTTCTCAGACTCATTGAAATATCTGGGAGTAATGCTGGATAAGAGACTGAACTGGGACGTTAACTGGATTACGCCATCAGCAAAATTGGAGCTTTAAGAAATTGTAAAGGACGAAGAAAATGGGCAATTATCTTGGTTACCATAAAGGGTGCCATTAGCATGCTCAATAGTCTGGTTCTCGTTCGATTAGGAAGGTCAAGCAGCATTGGATGCGGTTAGTACTTAGTTGGGGGACGGCTTTGTAAAACTGTTTTCGACACTCGTGTCACACACACACCGGAGCTTAGCCACATATCCACAGACCGCTAGGAATTCTTTAATAAAAAGCTTCTTTTCTCTAATTTTGTGACTGCTTCAAAAAGCTTCTAAAGGATCATTAAAAAGTAGTGCTCCCCTCAGCGGACATGCAATGTTGAAAAAGATAAAGAACTTTTATGGGAAGGAGAGCGCCCGAAGCTTTTTACGGAGCTTTCCATATTGCAGCACTCCATTTCTCGCTAGGACTTCTATACTCTGGTGACCCAAGGCCAAATAGGTCACTGCGATCCACCAAGTCCACCAGACTGCAACGGCTTGCTTATCTCTCCATTTCTGGAGCTATGCGGACCTATCGCACAGCTGCTATGGAGGCATTAGATCTCAGATTCCGTCGAACTGGCCCAATACACTCAAAGTACATATGGATATCTTCAACGGTATCACAAACATTTCAATTTTCCCCGTTTCCGACCATACGGTTGATGAACTGCGGTTCCAAAGGAAATTCAGGTCGGTTATACCGAATCTGTCGTGTTAGCAGGAACTCATTCTTCCTGGGGGTCCAAGAAACCACTACTGGTCTACTGATGGGTCAAAGATGAACCATGATACAGGTGATGATATCGCGGGACCCTATTCCAAAGCCTTTAATTGCAATGGGAAGATGGTCCTCGGTTTTCTAGCCTGAATACATGCCATTGAGACCTACGCTAGGCTCAACCTTGAGAAAGGTTTGGAAGGTGCCAACATTAAAATTTTTTGGTACAGTGAAGCTACCATCAAGGCACTTACATAGTGGTGCTTTGACGTATTCTAGAGTCTGGCCAGGAAAACAGGGGTTCCCTCTGCTTGGTTCCTGGACACTGGGGTAACAACATCACATCACACATCAAATGAGGCAAAATGACATTAAATAACACCAATTAACACCAAATTACACCAAACATACATCAATTCCAAACCAATCTCAAATAATACCAAATATCACTGAATCAACACCAGGCTTACGACAATCGACCCAAATAACTCCAAACCAACACCAATTAACACCAAATAACTCCAAACCAACACCAAACAACTCCAAACCAACACCAAATACCTCCAAACCAACACCAATTGACACCAAACAAAACCTAACAAACACCAAATAACTCTAAACCAACACCAAATAACTCCAAAACAACACCAATTAACACCAAATAACTCCAAACCAACACCAATTAACACGTAAGAACACCAAACCAACACCAAATAACTCAAAACCAACACCAAATAACTCCAAACTAACACCAAAGAACACCAAACCAACACTAATTAACACCAAAGAATTCCAAACCAACACCAATTAACACCAAATAACTCCAAACCAACACCAAATAACTCCAAACCAACACCAATTAACACGAAACAACTCCAAACCAACACCAAATAACTCCAAACCAACACCAAATAACTCCAAACCAACACCAAATGAATCCAAACCAAGCCCAATTAACACCAAATAACTCCAAACCAACACCAGTTAACACCAAATAACTCCAAACTAACACCAATTATACCAAATAACCAAACCATCACCAAATAATACAACATGCGACTAACACCAATGGCACCAAATTGCTTCCGGGTCCCCGGATACTGGGGTATCAACGGCAGTGAGGCTGCGGACAGGCTCGCACGGAAGGTCTGAGTTGCAGATCCAGGGCCCCGAACCCTACAAGTTCCTGATAGAGTTCTGCATTTTGTGCGACTGAACCTAATCTATCTGGAATCGGCCCGCGTCTTAGATAGGCTAAAGAGCCTTAAGGCGTCCTATCACTCATAACAGGGCGGACCTTAAGCTGTTGGTTGGATCTTTGACTGGCTACTGGGTACCAACTCGACAACGTAAGACTGTCTTAGGAGATAGAATACCCACTCTGCATGGAGGGCGGCGAAACTTCCACACATTTTCTCTGTGAATGACCTGCTCTGATCTGGCTTAGAAGAAGATCGTTAATCAGAGAGCTTCTGAGCCCCGCTTAGATCCGGTCTTCTTCGACTAAGACCTTCTTTTCTTCGTGCGGAGGGTCGGCGGTTCCCAACTAAGACTGATAAGCTTTTTGTTGGTTATTCGAGTCATCTGACTTCGTATACATATTCATAGCTTTAAAGCTCATTTGCCCGCGGGCATAGGAATTCCCATCGCTGCTTTACAGTAATGCCATGTCTTCTCTCCTGCCATAGCCTGTAAGCACATCTCCTGTTCGACCACTGAAGTCAAAGTTCTGTTGCGAGAATATTCATCCACAAAGCAGCTTATATCTGAGCTCTAGTATTTCTTATAAAAAGGTATGCTTTTTGGAAATAAAAGCTTTGAAGCATTTCTGAAATAAAAGCTTTAAAGCTTTTCTAAAACGAAAGCTTTGAAGTTTTTCTACAAAAAAAAGCTTTGAAGCTTTTCAATAAAAAAAAGAAGCTTTGAAGCTTTTTCTAAAATAAAAGCTTTGAAAAGGAACTTCTATCACTTCAACTACTAGGAGTTAATCGGGCGATCTTTAGATATTCAGTCTAACTCTCTCTAGATTTTCTGTTAGCTCGTTGTGGAGCTTGTTGACGTATAATGGATTTTGTTCGTTATTTCTGACAATTTATTAAATCTAAAGACTGCTTTTTAGGGCAGTTTCCAGTGGTTTGGAAGTTACGATCACGCTTTCACCATCACCAATCAATAAACGTTACATCATATGCATATTTTCATATAATGCATGTTAATCCCCATATTACGCTGATTGCTATCCATCAATCACTACAACTGAAATATTTCTGATTAAAAAATCACGCCACCCGTAAATACCTTGGAGATATTTTTGCATTGAATTTCCCAATGTAAACAATAACTTAAGTGACTAACTCTGAGCTTGCAGGAACTGTACAAAAAAAATATATAAATTCTGTAATGCACCTGAGCATATCATGAAATGTGGCTTAACAATAACACAAAACACAAAAGTTTACCTGAGCCAAACTCTCATAAAAAGAAAATGTTTCGTTGCTTGAACGACACGACGGATTTTCCATCAATGATTGTTAACCAGGAAATAACTGTTTTCAATAAACATATAACACAAAAATTATTTTACGATCATTTTTCTCCTCCTCGAATCAATACGGCACCGCCACAAATGTGCCCCCAATAAGTCAAAAGTTGTGGCGCCCACATGTTTCGCGCGGTACACAGGAATCGCTACCAAAGTCGTAACCTATTGATTACCGTCATAATAAACCCACCGTGTGGTGGCAGCCGAGTCGCGCGGCTTACAATTGCCATCTTAAATCGGATTTCACATCAAAAACACGAGCAACACTCGGGGCAGCTCTCAATCTATAGATTGTGAATTGGGCATAGACCAAAGGTTTCGGTAACATTTGATACACCAAAGTGGAGATGACTTAGAAGATATTAGCCATCTAGCCGTGAGCCATGGAGACGTATAGAGGTGCGTTCGTCAGCATGTAGATGCAGAGGGAAGCGGCCTAAAACCATATGGAAAATGCGACGAGGCTACTGAACTTGTAGACGGCGGCGGCGACGCCTGTGCGGAATCGGTTCTTCTGTTCTATTCTACTATTCTACATTAGTGCGGCGCGGTTAAAGCAGCAACAACAACAACACCATAAAAAAACTGTTTGCCATAGTTTCGCCGCAAATTTTTCCGCTTCCTTCTTCTTCTTGTCTTCTTCTTATTTATTTATTTATATTTTTTTATACCTTCAAATCCGACCAATGATGGCGGCGGTGTGCGAGCGAGCGTTCCTTGGTCTCTGGTTAGCTGGTAGTCGTATGGGCTGTGTACTACCTGCGGAGAGTATGGTTTATGCCGCTTCTCAGATTTCTTATTATATTATATCGCTTGGCTGGCGCTGCTTGACATAATTTATGCTCCGCATATTATGTTCGAGACCATAATGTACCGTTGGATTGCCGTAACGTACTTCTTAATTGCGGTTATTCAAATGGCGCGCCCTTTACCAAAAGAGATGTGTGCGATGTGATGGATATTATGGATGAGAATGATGATACTAGATTCTGTCAACGGTTTTTGATAGTCCGATGAGATAACGAAGAATTGTGGTTCTAATTTTAGCGTTTTTTTGTTGCTGTTCTTTTCTTCTCTTGTGCTTGAGGAAATATTTGCGGTACAAAGTTGATAATTGGTTATCAGTGTGGAAGAAATGCGTTTAGGTTGATGAGGGTTAGTGAAGTCTTTCTAGTGCAAAGCGGGCGTTTGATTTTGATTTTAGATCATAATGAAACAAAATGGAGATGAGAAGATTGTTGGGCGTTACAGGGATTGGAAGGGTTTAACAAAAATTTATCCGCCACCATTGTGCTTACCATCCTCGAAAACGGGGGAAAGTGCTTTTTTTTTACAGGGAAACCGTGTAAAGCGCGTTTAACCCCTTGGGGGTGGGTTTGGGCTTTTTGGGGAGTTGCGCAACCCCAAAGAGAAATTCTAACAACGCTAATCGTGTTCAGCATCCTCGAAAACGGGCGGTGAGGTACTCTTGCTCCGGCTTAAAATATTTACATTTTCTTCCGACCCACACACGCCACTAAAACGGGAGTGTCGTTTTTCCAAGCTGTCCCCCAACTAAGTACTAACATCGTCCAATGCTGCTTGATTTACGCCATCAAACGAGAACAGGGTCCACTAGTATGGGCCCTATTACTGAATACGATTCGATCTAAAATATTTACGATTTGGATTTACGATTCGATTTGAACTTGGCATTACTGATTACGATCGTAACCAATACGAGTGTTGCCATATAATAATAATATGTAAACACCATAATCACATTTTTTACTTCCATCTTTTATTTTTTTCTTTTTTTCCGTAAATAGTCGTGTTATTTTTACCGCTACCGCCTTTATTTACGACCACCAAATGTCAGTCGTTAACATTTACCATTAATTTGTTACGATCTGAGGGCAAATCGTTTTCAGTAATTCCATATACATATACGATTTACGATTAGTTTGAATCGAATCGTATTCGGTAATAAGGCCCCAGGGTTAGTGTGGTTAGTTTTTACCGAGTGATAGATGTGATGTGGTGGGGATATTCGAACAAAATTTTAACATTTGTATTTTTTCATGTACAAGCGTTTGTTTACAATTCTTAACTCCAAATTTTTTATAAATCTACATATTTACTGATAGTCCAGTTCCCAACCGTAAAAATGGGGTATTAGTATTACCTCTACTTTTTTTCGGCGGCCACCGATTTTGATGAAATTTTGGATTTAAGGCTCTACTTACCACCCTTTTCAAAGTCTACCCTTTTTGAGATACAAATTTAGTTATAAATTCAGAAAGTATTTTAGTAAATTTTTTAGGTGTGTGTGTATGTGTGCGTGTGCGTGGATGTATATATACTCCATCCCGAACACTCGATTCACCTATGCTCTAAAAAAGATTGCAAATCGTCAATTTTTTCATTTTATTTAGCAGCTGCGTACAAAAGTATTGCACAATAGCTTCCAGTTTCTAGAATATCTTCTATTTTGGAGGTACTGTTGAAATATATTAAGGACCTGTGCCAAGTTACAATTCAAATGTCAATTTGTATGGAAAGCGCATTTCGATTTTACAATTCAATTTTGCGGAGGTTTGTGTCTTTGGAATTGAAAGGAAATTTTTGAATTGTAGGGAAATATTAGCCAAACATTCATTTGACAGTTTGTTGGATTTGCTTTTTGGTGGTTGAATCTACATAATTTTCAATTATTGGAGAACAATAACGCGAATTCTTTCAATTTCCAGTACATGATTGTCCTCACGGGATTATATGTCACATTAAAATGCTCATCATGCTACACGTTGCAGACGTAAACCAAAATAAAAATATGAACAAAATAAATTCCGCCATAAAATTTGAACCATTTTTTAAAACTCTTTCAAATATGTACAATGCTTCTTGCAGTCCACCCCCACTGGATGATGTTCGTGAAGCAATTTCATTTCCATTATTTTAAAGACATACATAATCCTGGGCTTCTTTAAAAAAATTATTAAAAATTTTATAAATTACAAAATTTTGTTGTCATCCATGTTGTCAAATGAAATGCGTGAATTGTATTTTGGCACACTTTGTAAATTCGAAGTGTCCGTGGTAAAAGTAGCAAATTCGGAACAGTAACTTGGCACCCACCCTAAACCTGTATACCAAATGTAGCATTTATGTATACGTTAAATACCGTAATGTGCTTACAAGAGCTCCGAAAATCATTTGCTCCGAAAATTAAAAAAAATGTCGTTCGGTTTTTTTACTGTAGCGGAGTCAATTTTTAAGCTACAGTGTCCATTCAAAAACCATTTTGTATGCAATTTCACTGGTTATAAACCGGTTTTAATTTTATTATATTAGAACCCTTAATTTTCAAAACGTGAAGGGTCAAAGGGCTAAGCAAAGGTGGGTACTTACACTATAAAGCAAACTTCAATCCGCTATATCTCCGTCAGTTTTTAAGCTACAGCAATACATAAAAAACCAAAATTGTTGTTGAAGAAAAATCTAAATTTTGTTACTCAACAGTTTTTTACGTATCTTCAATAGTTTTTTTTGTTTTTTTGAAATAAACGCAAAAATCTGTAAAATTTTCGTAAAATCTCCTTTTCATTTTGATGGTATCCATTTCGGAAAATACACCCTGAAAATCGCTCAAACTAATATAGATCCGATAGATATCTCTAAAATAAAGTGAATCCTACGTGGAACATGATAAATTTGAATTTTGGGTGGAAGTGGTATTAGTTTTATTGATAATTTTTTTTTAAAAAAAATTTGAACGGTACACCCTTCTCTTTGTCATAACTCATTCATTTTACATACAAATGACTTTTATCAGTGTTCATTTTAAAGGTCTTTTCAAGCACTTTAAAAAATGTAATATAAGTTATCCTTGAAAAATGCATCGATTTTCCGTTATTCGACGTTAAATACAACGTTTTGAGTATTTGGTTTGAAATAGGTTCACTTCGATCAATCATTATTCGCTTTGTTTTATACCTAGGACCGGTTCTACACGTTCAATTTTCCGTTCAAGTTTGCTATGTTCAACACTTCCTTCTTTTTCGCTCGTAAGCAAAATTGAAGAGTCATTTTCTTGGACATAGAATGGAAAGTAAGAAAAAGTTGAACAGAAATTTCTATTCGAAGTGAAAAACGCAAGCCAAAACAGTGGAAAATAGTTACATTTTTGGTTGTGTAGAGCTTGTGCAGGTTTTATACGCTTTATATTAGCTTGACTTGTATGTTGTATGTTTCATGTAAAACAAATCTTGCAACTTGATTTTGACCCACTTTCATGTAACGGATTAACTTTGCACATATGTATAGTTCGCGTGACAATGCAATCTGCCAATTTCGAAAAAAATCAAGATGGCGGTGGAATTTTGCAATTGTGCTCCCCGACCCCCGACATGGATATCAAATGAAAGGGTATGACAAGTAGAATACAATTAGCTATGTGGCGTCACTCAAAATTCAAAATGGCGGCCAACACAAAATGGCGGACTACCTTTTTCTTTACAACCCACTCGATATGGGTATCAAATGAAAGGAAGTGATAAGTAGAGTACTATTAGCTCTGAAGCGTCATTCCAAATTCAAAATGGCGGCCAACTCAAAATGGCGGATTAACTTTTTCTTTCTAACCCACTTAAAATGGGTATCAAATGAAAGGATATGACAAGTAGAATACTATAAGCTGTGTGGCGTCATACCAAATTCAAAATGGCGGCCGACAAAAAATGGCGGACTACCTTTTTCTTTGCAACCCACTCGATATGGGTATCAAATGAAAGTATATGACAAGTATAGTACAGTATGCTGTGTGACTTCATTTTAAATCTAATATGGCGGTCACTACAAAATGACGGAAGACATATAATAGACTAAAAAGTAAAAAATAAAATATATAGTTTAAAAAAACTAAAAAAATACGCTTTTATTTTAAAATGAACTAAAAAGTAAAAATAATTTTGAATGTAAAGTTTTTATTGCTCCAGCCAGTGCCTATATGGAAACAACCTACCTTTCGAAATGTAAAAAAGCGTGGGCCGCTAACGAAAAGTTCTAGTGTTAATAAAATAAAAATAAAGGTAAAGAGTCTCATGCTTTTTTACATTTCGTAAGGTAGGTTGCTTCCATATAGGCACTGGCTGGAGCAATAAGAAATTTTCATTCAAAATAAAAGCGTATTTTTCAGTTTTTTTAAACGCTGTGCGTGTCTGTTTCAGGCTAAGAACGGGCGAGTCTTATTTTTACTCGGGTATGTAGAAAAGTGAGGCGCTCCCCGTGTATTTTCATAGCCACCACCAATAGCTTATATTTGAATTGCCCTTTTTGTGGAATTTTTGTATTATGGTCAAGCCTCAATTTTGGATATTAAGCACACCAATGTTGAATGCCTTGTGAGTCTCAACGATTCACACACGACTTTGTTCTCACAAAATATGAAAAAAAACACATTTCCTTCATTTCATCTTGCTACTACCCTTCCATTACCAAACCCAGAGTAATTGCCTTAGCAAACACAAATCCACCGCTGAAACGTGCCCTTTCAAGCTCCTCAGCCGAAGGTTCAAGTACAGATGCTTATGCTGCTCTGGCATAAGAGTCGCAATTTGCAATTTTCACGTGAAAAGTATTTTGTTCCCTTCAATTCTATTTGAAGAGCTAGAAACATACTTGAGGTGGGACGCCAACAACAAGTGAAGTCTCCCATCAAGAACACGAAAATCAATTTTTCCTGACGTAAAGCTTCACCATCACATCTCACCATCACCGTCGTCACCACTCCAAGTCAGTGTCTAGCCCGAATGGATGAAATCTGTCGAGTCTTTTAGAGATTTTTCTTCTTACTACACAAAACACGAAATGCAAAAATGACTCAATCGACATGAGGCGACGTATGCATCCCATCGAATGTAGTGGAGTGGAGGAATTTCGTATTTTGGGTGCTCAGCAATTCTGATGCCCAATGGATGCAGTTCGGGCCAATAGATGCATCTATTTCCGTCTCCGGAGAAAAGAGACTCTTCATCTTCAAGTTTAATTTTATATGTGACACTCTGTCCGTTTATTTTTAGTGCGTTGAAGAAAGCGAAACTATGTTTACAACAAGAACTCTTCAGCACGTCGTCGCCCCGAACAAATTGCTCACGTCCAGAGCAATTTTACGCTTTGTTATCAATCTTGATCCCTGTTGATAAGCCGCTGCAGTGCGCTTCCCAATATATGGCGTCTTTCAGCTTATATCAAAGCTGGCGTATTCCCAGGAAATTTCGTTTCTTTTTTGGCGCATCCCAAAAAAAAACGCGCGATCCGCTTGCACCGCCGACACTTGACGGATATGCCTCGCGGCGTACACGGATGCGCTACTATACTATATGCTGTACGCCCTATTTTGGTGGCGCACCATCGCGCCGCCGGCAGAGGGAGACTTCGCTACGGTATGATTCACAAGTGAATTATGAAGCGTAAAAATGATATTGAACGTCTTTAATTGTCATTCTTGTCACCGTTAATAAACTTACGTAAGGCGTGTCTCAGCCTCAGCACATCTCGCGGCCGTCCGCGAATGACAAGTTTCTGATATATTTAGCAAAGAGATAAGCTTCTGCATTTAGCGGGTAAATACGGAACTATGACCAAGAACGTCTTGCGACCGCGTCTTGCCGCCAAATATATTATATGCGGTTGCGGCGGAATTTTCGTGAATTTATTTCTTGTTTTCCTTTATTTTTTTTTTTATTTTTTTCACCAAGTCATTTTTTCTACACCGCGATGTTTTGTAAAGAAAATTGTCACACGCAAAATATACAAGATGATTAAGCCACGATGAGTGATGTGAAATGATTTAAGACAGATTTTTTTTCAAAAAAAAAAGAAAAACACCGAAAAAAATTAAGAATTTAGGATCAAGGTTATTGTGCCATGTGAAAAATTGTCGAGAATTTCAGGAATTTTGTTAAAATTTTGTAACATGATTTTTAGGATATATGAGAGAAAAAAAAATTTATTATTTTTTAAGTGCAAAAAACAATTAAATGACAATCAAAGAATATTGTCGGAACAGACGTGGTTATTCACAGAAATAGAATTTGAACGGCGCTAGTTTAAAGACTTGTGGTGTGAATTATTTCTTGTAGAGAACTTCCGATAAAAAGCCCCCAAAGAAGCTCGTCTATTTTAGGCTTGTTAGAAATGGTTTAAAATACGCCTGTTTTTTCAGATCTGCGCAGTTAGACTAGATAAATCTTCATAGTGATTATCTCTATTTAAATCAAGAAATTGGGTGACAGTAATTTCCAAAAAAAACTGCATATGACACAATTTTACTGCGTTGTTCGTGTTCTAGTTTTATTTTGGATTATTTAAAAGTAAAAATGTTACAAATAGTCCGGGGAAATTAGCATTTTAAGGAGACAAAATTCCAAAATGGCTGAAAATTGGTTCACAGCTTCCTTGGGACTTTTTAAGAAAACAATTTCGGAATCATAAAAAAACATGGCCGCCGGAGATATCACTTTTTTGGCAAAAAAATCACTCAAAAACTGGTTTTTCGAATTTTTTTTTGATCATTTGTTATTGCCTACAAAAAGTCCTTTTTTCATTTTTGCGTAAACCTAACCCTTTCGAAGTTATTCAAGGTCAAAGTTTCCAAAAATCACATTTCGGCCAAAAAATATTTTGAATAATTTGGAAAGTTCAAGGTTTTCGAAAAAAAATCAAGAGGAGTATTTTGTAGGCAATAATGTTTTGTATTGACTGATCAAAAAAAATTGATTTTTTTGCCAAAAAGTGATATCCCCGGCGGCCATGTTGTTTTTTTTGTGATCCCGAAATTGTTTTCTTAAAAAGTCCAAAGGAAGCTATGGTCCAATTTTCCGCCATTTTGGAATTTTGTCTCCTTTCGTGCGTTTTTTGCTAATTTTCCTGGATTATAAACAGTTTTTGTTCCAAAAGTGGTTGTATTGTAGATGAAATTTATGATTGAATCGAATAGCGGGACTCCCAACCGAAGCGATACTTTTACGCATTTTTCGATGGAAGTACCGTACATAGTACACTGTACACACTACATAGTACATAATACTATGATCCGGTCCTGGGCTGTCGCAATTGTTCTCTCCACCGGTCCCGATTTTGAGCCGATGTCATTCAGTTTGGCACCCCTAAGCTCTAATACATATTACATTATGTAGTACATAATACACGAGGCTATTGTGCATTTATATTTTTTGACCACAAATTCGTTATTTGCGACCTTAAAAACCCCTAGATACCCACTTTCATTGGAATCGGAACACAATTGGCAAATTCGGCCATATCTGATCCGCCATTTTGAATTTCGAGCGCGGCCATTTGGAATTTCGGAAATTGGGTGTCGGGGTGCATCATGGGAGACCCATCAAATCTTAACTCAAGTCAACTTTTCACTTCACTCTTAACTCGAAACTGGAATCTCAGCTCACCTCTTAACTCAATTCAACTGAACTCATAACGGATCTTTTAATTTAAAGCAACTATTATCTCAATACAATTTAACTCAACTCTTAACTCATCTCTTAACTCAAGTCTTAACTCAACTCTTAACTCAACTCTATTAAACAACATATTAGCTCAACTCAACTCAACTCGACTGAATTTTTAACCCACCTCTAAACTCAACTGTTAACCCAATTTGTTACTAAACTCAACTTAACTTAACTCAAGACAAATACTACGACATGCCGTCTTGGGGTCATGCCGTTTGTCGTCACGATATTCGAGTCGGTCCCCCGCAAAACGACGCTAAAAAATCTTCGCTTCAAAAAAAGGAACACTATCTCACCAGCATTCAAGTAAGGTCTTCATTGAATAAGCTTCTGAAACTAGAACTTGTTGCAAATACAACCGAACTTACCAGAACTAAAACCTTCAGAACACATCGTATGGTCATGCATCTGACCAACTGCTGAGAGCTCTTAAGGAGCCAGAACTTCTCCATTACAACCTAAGGTGAAACAGTGCAGATACTTCGACCTTATACAATCTCTGTAACTGTCTGCGTGGTTCTATTTCTAACTATATTTAAAAAGAGAAAAAAGTTAGGAAACTCCTCACCGATCGTCCACCAAGCCGATAACAACGCCGTAGATTCCTCACATCACTAGTATCCAAACGAATTTTCGGCGGAGGGGGGGGGGTGAATGTTTAAAAAGGCTAGTTAAGAAATTTTGGCTGTTTACTGTGAAGTAGAGTTGAGCCGGATTTACACGAGGCAGTACATTTGTCCCTTACGCGATGGTAAATTGTACTGAGCCCTCAATTTTTTGAAATGTCCAAGTTTAAAAATAATATCCTACTGGTATATGGACGTGCATCGAGATAAATGAGGCGAGGTGTGATTATAAATACGTACTGGAAAAACATTTCTTAATTCTTTTGTGGCAGTGAAATTTCCAACTTGATATGAGGCGAGGTGGAGGCATACGTTACTTACTTACTCTGAGGCAGTTTAATGCAAAAAAACGTTTGTGATTTTCTTTCTTTTTGCTTGTTTTTTTTTCATTTTGGCATTAAAATGGCACCTCGCCTTATTTGAAGTAGGACATTGTACTGGCTCATAAGAAAAAAGAGGCACCTCTTACAAACTCATTTTATAATCGTGCCCTACTGTGAAGACACTTTATGAAAATCTGCTATACGGAAACGCTTTCATTCTCGAAAAATTCAGGCTCTGGTTGTAGAAGTAAACTCTGTTATGCAACCAGTAACAGCAACTTAGTATAGCTAAGCCACTACTGGCTTAGTGACGTCATCGACTGTTGACTTGGGTGTGGATATGGTCTTGGGTGTTGGTGAACGCCGCCTGTGTGAGATTAGTTGAACTTCGATATGCTTCGGATGAGCTTTCGCGCCGGAGAAGCGCTTTTGAAGTTCGCTGTGACTTGGCTGAGTTTGGCGAATTTTTTGGTTCAACTTCACTGTGTCTCGGGTGAGCTTTCGAACTGAGTGAGGTTTTGAGCTGTGCGGGAGATCGAATCAGTAGTTTTGAGTGCGTTGTGCGGGATTTTGCTGATACTGGCTACAATGGGGTCGGTGCATTAGCTTTGACTGGGTGAGTTTTGGTTTGCGTCTCCATTGAGATTTTGCAATGTAATTAAGTTAACGAAATATAAGCCAAATTTTTTTTTAATCTTTCAAGGTAGTATTGGATGGTGACAAAACTCAGCCGCACACCATCTCTGCCGGTGCCCTCCAGGGGTCAATTTTATCACCGTTTTTTTTCTAATCTTTTTAAATGACCTACTTTCTGTCGTTTCCAACTCACTTCACAGCTTTGCTGAAGACGATACTCCGCGTTACTTCTACCCTTCGACAATATAAGACCAGCACGTGCCAGACCTTGTCTCTTAGACCTCATCTCCAATTCTACCAATGAATAGTGTGAACTAATGGCCTCGTTTAACATCTTAAGCGTGGCATTAGCCAAAGACCGGCAAGAATGACCACGTGTACCAAATCGGCAAACAACCATCTCTGTGGGTTTCTTAGGAGGTACACGTTCTTCAAAAACCGCTTTGGTGGTTGGTAAAGGAGAAGACGGCTTTTGTTCCATGGCCGAACTTTTGACCCACCGAAGGAATATACTTAGCAGCACTAACAAATTACTAACGATTGTTCCACCGAAATCTCTCTCCTTTTTTCACGGCCGTCTACACGCGCAACACAAAATTCAATTTCCTCATTCTCTCTGCTCACAGCCCCCCCCCCGCCTTTTTTCTCACACTCGACAAACTAGCAACTCGTTCATAAATAGAACAATCCGACTGTGGACTGTGGAACGCGGACAGACGCGGACCGCGCACCATGAGAAGAGTGTCGTCCGTAAAGGCACAGACAAGTCGGTAGCGGTCCGTAGGATCCGCCGCAAGTCGGTAAATCCGGCTTCTCACGGCGCGCGATTTTGCAGATTATCTATCACGCACGGCCGAAGTCCACGGACAAGCCCAGATCGCATCGCACGGTGCGTATCGGTCTGTGTGGGTCTGCTAATGATCACCTTTCTCGTATTTGGATTGTATAGTCGAAATCCTTTTCTTTGTTCGCTGTATCCCATGAATATGCACAGGCACAAGTTGCATTTTCACCCAATTTATTTCGCTGCACTTTCGGTATGTAGGCCATGGCCTTGCAACCAAACACACATAGAGATGACAGATTTGGCTTTGTATTTCACCAACGTTCTTTACACAGCTTTACACAGCCTGTATTTCCAAACTCCTACAATATCCAAGAGTTCAAACGCAGGTTTTATCTCCAGCTCCTTCAACACTCAGGCATTATAATTGAACCCTCAAGCCAGAAAGCTTCTGCCACATCTAGGAAGACTTTATCTTTTAGCGCCATTTATATTATTTTATTGATACTGACACAATCAACAGCATAAGAAGATTTTTAGATCTTCAATTGTGGGCTTTAGTCTATTCAGGCAAAATCTTGCGATAAGCTTAGAAATCACAGGATAGAGTGATACTGATCGATTATAATGAAACGTCGTTCGCCCGCTCGCCAATTTTTGGAATTAGCGTTGCAATACGAAATGTGGTTATATTTCGAGTAAAACCGTTTAATTGCTTAATTTTTTTAAAAGCATATATGTATGCGCCCGCAACTAGCCATGCGCCTGCCACACATGGGTACGCACGCTCCCGCTACAGATATGAAAATCTAAAAATGCACCGCCAGAGGCATGCACGCCTCAGTTACAGATATAAATGTATTTGTAATCGACCATTTCAAACGTGAGTGTTGTTTTACAAAGCGGTCCCCCAACTAAGTACTAACCACGTCCTATGCTGCTTGACCTTCGCAATCGAACGAGAACCGGTATATTAAGAATGATAATGGCACCCTTTATGGCCACCAAGATAATTTCCCGTTTTCTTCTTCGTCCTTTACAATTCCTTAAAGCTCCAATTTTGCTCCCTTTAGTCTAGAAAAGGTGCGATCGATCCGTGCTCGTTTGGATTATTCCGTAAGTCTTTTATTGGGACGTGTCTGTGGAAAAGTAGAATTTTTACTTAAGCGTACTGTGCCTATTTCGGATGCCATGCACGCGTTTTGGCGCTGTGCATGCCTGTTTCAGGCTAAGAACGGGCGAGTGTTATTTTTCCTCAGGATGGGATCATCTTTTTCTTTCTGCTGTTGATGTATGATTGAATATTTCTTGCATGATCAATGAATCTAAACAACGACCAATTTCGAATTTCGAGCTGCCTTCGAATGCCCTTCAGGTTGTACTCGCCATAGTGCAGTTTCTAGGACTGGATAGAGTAATAAGACTCTGGAGGGTGCTAAAGCAGGAGACAGTGGACCTCGGGTTTGAACTCCTCGATGGAGCTCACACCAAAGAGAAGAAATTTGCACTGTACTGTCCCTATTGTAACAAAAATCAAAACAACAAATTTTTGTAACGGCGTTTGGATTTTGCTTAGTCGATATCCTCAATATCAACCGTCGGAGTATTGTGCCTCTTGAAAAAAATGAAATCTATATTAATAAAAGAAAGTTTCTGTTTGTATGTATGTACCTATGTATGTATGTATGAATGTATGTGTCAGTCATCGCAGAGCTTCGAAATTTTGCACGAAGGTCCGTGGAGGTCTCCCATGAAACGCCTCGAAGCCCGATTTTCGAAATTCAAAATGGCCGCTGAAAAATGACCGAAATTCAAAATGGCTACTCAAATGTGAATTTGCAAATTGTGTTCCAATTTCAATGAAATTGGGTATCTAGGGGTTTTTAAGATCGCTAATAACGAATTTGTGGTCAAATTTTATAAATTCAAAATGGCCGCGCCAATATGGCCGACGAATTTGTCAATTGTTTTCCGATTCCAATTAAAATCGGTATATGGGGTTTTTTGAGGTAGTAAATAACGAATGTTTGATCAGAACTTATAAATTCAAAATGGCCGCCGAAATATGACCGAAATTCAAAATGGCCACCCAAATTTGTCAATTGTGTTCTGATTTCCATGAAAATCGGTATCTGGGGGGTTTTAAGGTAGAAAATAACGAATTTATGATCAGAACTAATAAATTCAAAATGGCCGCGTCAATATGGCGGACGAATTTGCCAATGGCGTTCCGATTACAATGAAAAATGGTATCACGGGTTTTTTAAGGTAGCAAATAACGAATTTATGATCAGAACTTATAAATTCGAAATGGCCGCGGACGAAATTTTCCAATTGTATTCCGATTCCTATAAAAGGGGTTTTTAAGGTTGAAAATAACGAATTTATGATTAAAACTTATAAAGTCAAAAAGGCCGCACCAATATGGCCGATTAGTTTGCCAATTGTATTCCGATTCCAATGAAAATCAGTATCTGGGGTTTGGGGGGGATCAAAACTAATAAATTTAAAATTTCGGGGCCAATATGGCGGACGAATTTTAGCAAATAAGTGTCATTTCCCTGTCAGCTGTGGCAAGGTTGTTCAAGAGTTGGGAAATCTGAATTTTCACATCTTAGCTCCAAATGGAAGAACATTGAGCATAGTGTATATTGGTCATTTCCCCTATTGTCATGAAGTTTGCCACGCGATCGAGTGCACCTATAAAATCCTCGACTAATTAAAGGTTAATCGCCAAAATTACAAAGAAAAGGGAAGTACCCTCCACTGCCATCACGAGGTTACACGATGCCATCTATCGCATCCAAAAAGTTCGATCGGTAAGAACGGGACGGAAGCTGTGTTCGGAACGAACACTAAGTGAGATGGGGGAAGTGTAACGGCTAACCGAAAAGAGAAAAACAAAATTATAAACCGTTCCCCAAGCAGGTTGAATTTTAAATGGGATTTAACATGGGTTTTCATTTTTTTAGGTTCAGGTGTTGGGCACTTGATTTCCATCGGTTCAATGTGAAACTTGGTATCCTTAGGTTTTCGATACCGCTGAATACGAATACCATATCAAAAACCGGTTTTGACTAATGACAGCTGTCAATATAAATAAACCATATAAAAGGTATCCAAAATCATTTTTTCCAGATTTGTTGTTTCTTTCACTTTTTTCCTACCGTGGACAGTACACACATCAACTTTTTGATGTGAAACATCTTTGCGCACGTTGAGAGTAATTCTTCAAGGTCGGGAACATTTTGAACGCTTTTTAGGGAACGCTTTATAGGGAACGCTTCGTCCAATCCAATTTTCATTCCGGGAAACGGAAGATCTGTAATGAGCAAGACAGAATAAGACGGAGATTTTAAAAAAAAATAGTAGCACCAAAGAAAAGTGTTTATATGCCGCGAGCCAGACATGACGAGCCAGACATAGGCAGAGTGGAACAAATGGTTGAGTGGTTGCCTTACGACGTTGATATTCCAAAAAGTCGCGGGTTCAATTCTCTCTGCATTTGAATTTTATTATTTATATTTAATGGTTTTATTTAGCAACCTCGTATATTTGCTTGTTTGTTTGTTCGGTTCAAATCTTGCGACAGCTTTTTCAACTACTTCTACTTAACCGATTCTTATGAAACTTTGCACACACATTGAGTTCCCGTGACAATGCAATCTGACATTTTTGTAAAAAATCAAGATGGCGGTTCCAAGATGGCGGACGAATTTTCCAATTGTGTTCCGATTCCATTGAAAATCAGTATCGGGGGGTTTTTAGGGCCACAAATGACGATTCTGTGGTCAAAAATTGAAAATCGGTATCCGGGGTTTTTAGGGCCATAAATGACGATTCTGTTGTCAAAATTTGAAAATTCAAAATGGCGGATGATTTTTGCAAATGTGTTCTGAATATGTTGAAAACCGGTATTGGGGAGTTTTTAAGATCACATATGACGAATCTGTTTTCAAAATTCGAAAATTCAAAATGGCGGCGGCAATATGGCGGATGAATTTTGCAGATGTGTTCTGAATCCATTGAAAATCGAAATGGTAGGGTTTTTAAGGTGACAGATGACGAATGTGTGGTCAAAATTTGAAAATTCAAAATGGCGGTACGATTTTGGTAATAACAATTCGATTTCATTGAAAATCTCTATTTGGGTGTGTTTAAGGTCGGAAATAATGAATTTGTTGTCAAAATTAGAAAATTCAAAATGCCGCTGGCAATATGGTATGTAGCATTGAGTCGCGTAAGAACTTTGGAAGGGCTATGTATTGAGGAGCTTGATTGTGAGAAATTACCAGGTAAGAAACCGTGCAACAAAGATGCAATGAAAGAGTTGGAAAGGATTAGAAGTTTGCATGATGATACGAGCCAAAAACCAAACTAAAAACTAGAAAATAAAAATAGGTAAAAAAACTTTAAAGTTAAATGGTTTTATTTGAAATCATAAGCTGTACCAAAAACTAGAAAATAATTAGAATACAAACATGGGCCTTCTTGAGATTCTGACGTCTGGTAAGAAATCTTGTAATAGTAGCCGTGCTGTTTTCTCATGTCGTATTCCAAGGGGCACTTTAAGTCGCTGCGTCGCGTCAGCGGATTAAGTAATAGTCTGAGACTTTTAACAGACTAAAATAAAAACATGGGGAGCATAAAAATCTGTATAACGACTGTATAATTAAATAAAATCGACTTGTCTAGAAAAATGTGTCTCCAAGCCCACCAAAAATATATTTCAAATGCGGTCAGATATCTTGGTCGAAGGTCATCAACACAAATCGGTGTGTAAAAAATTTACGGCTTTTTTACATCCCAAACGCAAAATTGCTGTGCGATTATAGAGCTCCAGAGCTGCGTTTCCCCTTTGCGTTTGGGATGTAAAATGGCCTGTATTATTATTAATTATTCAATTTAAAGAAAGATAAAGATCGCCAGAGATGTTTCACATCTTTCACGTGCACTGGTTACACGCGCTATATTTTTATTTAAGGGCGTTGCAACGCACGCGGGTTTTTTTGCTAGTATAGGAATAAATTTAGGCAGCAAATCTTCAAAGGCGCATGATCATGTATCTAAGTGGAAATCGAACCTGAAACCACGACTGTAGAATGAAACTGCTTCAATTTCCTTTCTTTTCGTGTAATCTAGAAATTGAATACTATAAAAACTTTTACTTTAACACACATTTTTCTAGAGATTGCAATATTTTTTTGTGCGCAAATTTCAAACGTAAAAGAAACTAAAAAAATATTTTCCATTTCTTTTCAGGTAAATAACTCAACATCTCCACCCATTTCCCCCTTAATAGACTCGACAAAAGTGGTAAGTTAATGGCTTTTAAATTATCATATCCATTTTCGCATTGAAATAATGTCACTACTTATCATCGCACAAGTGCCATTAGACATGGTGCAACTTTCACTGGCTGCGCCAAATCGAACGTAACTGAAACCGAGATCCGCCATTAAAAGCTGCGCGCGCACGGCAAAATAACCTCTTAATTTCCCTTATGGCAAAAATCGACGACGACTCTTATTTCGCCGCGTTGCTGCTATTTGCTAAAAATTACGCAATTTTCGTCTGGTTGTCCACTTTGGAGCAGCCTTAAACTTTATCAATTGCCGAATATGGCAGAAAAGTATTATTCGATTTTGTTTCTGGCCTGGCTTAATTACGCGTCGTCGTCGTACAACTTTTAACCATCAATGGTCTAATGGTGATTACGAGCGAACGAAAAAAAAATGCTTTTTACTTATAAAAAAAATTTCGCAACTTTGTATCGTCTCGATACATCGCTGATAGCTATCGAACGATAGAAAAACAGACAGACGGACGCGATCATGTGCATTGTGGTCTCGCATAGCAAGCGGGAAGCTGCTGCATATCGGAAAAATAAACGTGCGTTCATCACGAAAAATCTTTGCATCAGTCACGGATTGCATTTTGGTATTTTATTCTTGTTCTTCCAGTTCCAGAGGCACCATATGGGATTGTTGCAAGCTGCCGTTTTGCCGGAGCTACTGATATTATTTTGCCCCGACAGCACTAATCTCGACCGTTCGATGATCGTGTTTCATCCATAAACGGAAGCATCTCGTCCGCCTCGCCGCCCTCTTTCGCCATCATCAGGCATTCAACGTTCAGGCATTCTGGCATTCTGGCTGCATCAGGAACGTTGCGAATTGTGCATTGTACTCCTGTTTAGGCCATGTACAAATACGTCTTTCTCCTACGTGGATATATCAATAATGGCTCGATCAGCTCGATCGGTTGGTCCTCTCCTCTGTGATCGGGGCAGCTCTCGATGGATTCATGACGACGATGTCGACTGCTATGATGATGATGATCATCATCATGAATACAATTGATTGAGGCGGAAATCTGGTTGTCTTGTCTTTTGTTACCTTTTGCAGAAATGCTTTTAGAACTTCTTGTGCCGTGCGCGCTTCTGGATGCTTGCTAGAGAGGAGCTCTATGGCTCTCGATGGTCCTTCTTCGTTAGCTATCGATCGTGAGTATGTTGCGTTCGCATGTCTTCTTGTTGTACTACATTCCACACATGACACAATCGGTTGCTTAATGTTTTATTATGAACGATGTCGTGTTGCGGACATTTGCTGTGTTTTTTTGTGATAGTTCGATTCTGTGCTCGGCTGTGGATCGGGACTTTTGTTTTAATCAGATTTCTTGGAAAAATGGGGGTGGTCAGTTTGGATTCTTTTATGGATAGGAATGGAGTTATTTGGTTTTTTCTTGTGGTTGAAGTAAACATCATCATTTGGTTTGTCATAGTTGGGAAGAGTATCAATGATAAAGAGAAACTGATTCTTAGATTATTTATGTATAAGACTAAAAGGGGCATTTCTGGTTTCCTAGTGGGCACGGCAGGAATTAGTGTCAATTCCTACAAAACAGTTCTGATCTCATTTACTAGGAAATGAACACTGCCGTGACTGATGGAACTTGGCTTTGCCAGAGTCTAAGATGCCAAAGTCCTCTGAAACCAGTAAAAGGATAATCTGTTGAACAGATCCCGAAGATTTTTGTAGGTCTGTCACAGAACCAGTTGATCAGCAATAGTTCTATAACCAAAAAAAATATGGGTTCCTGTAAAGACCGTATACGGGCGAAGTTTTAACGTGATAACGTCTTTTTTGTGTTATAAGTTTTTTGGAACAAAGGATTAAATGAAGATTACACTTTTAAATTCATATAAATTCAATTCTTCATTTTTAAAGAAAACATTTATTGTAATTAGAGGTTAGAATTCTTTCTGAACAGATTTAAAATTTAGTTATCTAATTTTGTTTACCACAATCTGTCACAAACCGAGCAAGCGTGGCCAAAATCGTTGCCCAGGAAAGTTAATTTGAATCTGTTTATTGACGAAGCCCATTTCTTATATCACGTAGATTGTATCTGTTGCACCGCTGTTTGGTTTGATGAAGTACTCGGTTGTAGAGCAGCTTGCACTGATGCAGGTCTACGCTACGGAGCACAATTGCCAAAATTAGTCCGCCATTTTGAATTTTCAAATTTTGACCACAAATTCGTCATTTGAAATCCTTAAAGCCCCCCGATACTGATTTTCAGTACAATCGGAACACAATTGCCAAAAATAGTCCGCCATTTTGAATTTTCAAATTTTGACCACAAATTCGTCATTTGGAACCCTTAAAGCCCCCCGATACTGATTTTCAGTACAATCGGAACACAATTGCCAAAATTAGTCCGCCATTTTGAATTTTCAAATTTTGACCACAAATTCGTCATTTGGAACCCTTAAAGCCCCCCGATACTGATTTTCAGTACAATCGGAACACAATTGCTAAAATTAGTCCGCCATTTTGAATTTTCAAATTTTAACCACAAATTCGTCATATGGAACCCTTAAAGCCTCACCCGTCCGAATTAGTCTCGTGTGTAGCACCCCCCATTGAGACGTTTTCTTTCTTTTGCTCCGACGTTAAGAACGCGACTCTCTTTCTCGAATGTTGCGCGAGCATCGTAACGTTACTGGACGTTAGTGGCTTCGTTACAACTTTTTCGTGAATGCCTTCCAACCGCATCGATTTATAAGACGTTATCACGTCAAAACCATGTATTGGATCGACACGATCATATGGTCCATGGTATAGAATCAGGTATGAGGCTGCGTTCAGTACAACCAGAGAGAGTTGTAAATATTCCAGATCGTTCTAGAGATAATGTATGTGTCCAGTGCGCTCCGCCTTTGGCTGAAGAAAAACAAATGGTAGTCAAAAATTCGAGGTTCATTCCTTCAAGGGCGCCAGTACCTCCGCTTGAAAGATACTACCGTGCGCGGAAGATGCCAAGGCAATGCGCTTTGTTAGTGGTGTCTAGATGCACCCTTTCTCTGACGGTCTCTGACGTTTTGGAACCATCGGTGAATATTCGTAGATCAAACGTCTTCAGATCGTCTTCGTTTCTCCAGTCTCTTTTTGAGGGTATTTCCACGTCGAAGTCCTTTCTGGACGTAAATCTGGGGGAAGGTTGTCTGTGGTTGTGGCAATCACATTCGCTAGTAAGAAGCCCAAGAAATTGGTTATGTAAGGTTTTTATGTTTAGGGTCTGGATTCCCTCAATCTAAAGGCACTGCTTGAGGCCCGTTGTTTGATGTGAAGATCTGGATGGAGTAGGTGCAAAAGCCAATAGAGGCCTCTCACGTATGGACCCTGTATCTCATTGCTGCTTCCTCTAAACCCTTCCTAGCTGCATGACATTATAGGTGCTGTTCAGAGCTGGTGACCACTCCAACTAGCCATACGCTAGTAATGAATGTACTACGGCTGTGCACATCCATAAAACCAGATCGGCTATTCCTGTATCCAGTCTGGTAGATTCCTTGACAACCGAAAATAAATAGAGAGGGTCCACGCTTGGCTTGGTTAAGCGATTTACTGTTTCGCAACTCTTTAAAAACCAGACAGTTGGAGTATCCCAACTTCGAGGATTGCCTCGAGGAGTATGAGTCCCAACAGAATGGTCAAAACCTTGTCCTTCTTCTTCTATCTTTGAGGGTCGATTTTGCAGGCATTGCAATATCTCAAACAAGGAAGCAGAAATAGAGGAGACTCAACCTCCTCCTCCCTGTAGCCTCAAAATCGCACAAAAAGTGCTCAGC
The DNA here is from genome assembly GCA_963855945.1 of Thereva nobilitata. Taxonomy (NCBI): domain Eukaryota; kingdom Metazoa; phylum Arthropoda; class Insecta; order Diptera; family Therevidae; genus Thereva; species Thereva nobilitata. The sequence continues at coordinate 175,679,110 of OY979695.1, forward strand.
TGTTTCGAGAGCTGTTCCGCAGAACCTACGGCTACAATGAACTACTTAAACATGGCAGTCTCTGTAGATCTTGTTGGCCAGTAGGAAAATTTCAAGCAGTTGAGTGGATCGCTGTAAGACCCACCCTAATATGCTTGTCAAAACCTTTCTCCATCGTTTTCAAGAGAAAGGAAGAGAGGCTGATGGGTCGATACGATTTTGTTTCCTTGAATGATCTTCTCTCGGCTTTGGAAATAAAGATCAGCCTCTCTCTACACCTCAGAATATGAATCAATATTGATCCAACGAGTTCTGCGAGAAAAGATGGTAAGCTTCGAATTACCATCGGCAGCCCAAGTTAAATCGGAGATCGCCTGGAATCCGGAGTCCATCGTTGGTAGTAGCATTCATCCCTCCATTGTTTACAATTTGGGTTTGCCGTTTTTATCGAGTATGTCTTCTCTAGATCGGCCGTATTCAGTCTGTTCTAAACCAGGTAGGAGCAGGTTGATGACCCTCGCCTATCCAAGCAAAAGTATAGGCACCTGCCTCAACCCCCTGCAAATAATATTTCGTTCAAGCTTTGACCAAAAGTTGGGGACAGATCCATGCGTGCGAGTATAGATATTAAGGAAGTGCATACATTTAAATGTGATCTGACATACAGTTGCGTGGACAGAATGCATTTAACATACTGCCACATTAGGTATAGCCTCATTAGGTATAGCCTCAAGCACCGCACGCACGCACACGATTGTGCAGTTTGGAGGTCACGTTACGTAACCAAGCCGCATCCCCCTGCAAATAATACTTCGCTCAAGCTTTGCCCAAAAGTTGGGGACAGATACATGGGTGCGCGCGGTGCGTGCGACGATAGGTATTATAGAAGTGCGTGCATTCAAATGCGATCTGACATACAGTTGCATGGACGGAATGCACTTAACGCAAAAGTTGGTCTACTTTCAACCTTTTCCACATTAGATATAGCCTCGAATGCTCAAGCTAAAGCACCGCACGCACGCACCGCACGCCAGCATGTATCTGTTTCCAGCTTGACCAAATGCGAACCATATATTCCTGAACTGCATCATAACGGCAAGTAGGTTATTTTGAAAAGGAGCTCGCCAATAAGCCGCAATTCCAAAAACTATGTCAATCCAAGTCCTGAACTTGAAAGCCAAAGATTTCTTCATTTGGTTATCGAAGTGTTGTTCACTCCGCACTTTTTGCACTTTTGGTAAAAATTATCAAGTTCAAACTTATCTGAGGGTTGTGAGAAGGTATGAAAACGTGTGTTTTTCAAGGCAAATTCGTGTCAGCATAATTCTTGGGTTTTGAGAGATGTTTAACAATTAGGCTAAAAACAGAATCGATCTAACTAAATTTTGGTAGATGAAACATTTTTGGTATTAGAACTGGAAATGGTCATCACTGTTCAATACTATACATAATTTTAGATTTTACACAGCAAACACCTGGTAAAGCAACAAGGTTTTTTTATAATAAGTAAAACTCGTGTTTTAGTGCTCATTCCGCGAACTTTTCAACTGTCTCTGATAGGCTCTATTATAGTGCTTGTATACGAGATTCGGAGCCTTAATTTGAATTAATAAAATATTTTTCTTCGTCGAACCTAAAAACGAAAACAAAAAACTTCCATTTTAATTTTAGAAAACAACAATTGGAATTTTAAAAATATTTTCAAAAAAAAAAAACCAAAAAAAAAAATTCTTTTTACACACTTTTTAGCCAGAAATGCGCCACCAAATAACACTCGACAGGATTATTTATAGAAGCACACTCCTTTGGGCGCAGGCTACAAATATACAAAGCACAGCAGCAATGGATCAGATCTACTCTTACAATAGTCCAAAGATGCCATTAAGACGAAATGCATCAATCTGCTGCTGGTGCCGACCAAAACGCTAAAGACACGCTCTCTAGCATTTACCGCGACGACTACTATCGAGCTATACACTCGGCCAGCATTCAGTGGCGACAAATGCATTGGTTTCGCCGCGTAGCCAACGGAGAAGAATATGCATCTTCTATGAATGCAACTGCAGTTTGCTGCGGCGCAGCTGATATGCCTATGTCTAGGGCCGAGGAATGCGTTCGCGATGTTTGTGATATGAAAATAGTTGCAGGGTTCATACACTCATTTCTCATTTTCGGGTTAATTTTGTCTCTTGATTTGTGGACAATTTGTTTGATTTATCTGCGAACGAATTAATTACATTAAGCATACCATAAATTCTTCGCGGTTAGGTGGTGGGATATGACCGGTTATTAAATTCTATTAATGAGCGGATGGAGGCATCTCAATGCGATTCCTTGCGGCCATTATTGAGGCTCACTTCAAAGGGATTCCAGCGGGATATTTCTGTCAATATTCACATAAATATGGAGTAACCATCAGAATATGGCGTCGCACCTGAGGAATTATTATTTGACAAATTTATTTTTGAAGGTAATTCGCTGATTTCGGAGCGCCATTAACATCTTTTTTAATCATCATGGATTGACGGGATTAGTCACTCATTAATAATTTTGCTTGATTAAAAGTAGATTAGTGATTACGAAAATATGTGATGAAATCTTTGCGGATTGGCATTTTTTCAATAGATAAGCATTGAAAGAAGTCGTTAAAACATTTTTGAGGCGCAACCACTTAAAACAGATAAGATTAACATGCATTTTATGGTTTACAAATATTTTCCTTTGTATCTTAGGGAAACATCTACGCAATATAAGTAAATGCGGAGTAGTTGATCTTAAATCATGAGAGGCTTCGTCTATTATCAGTAGATTTTCTGCACGGAACATTTGTCTATTTCGGAAAGAAGCCGATGAACAGCACTAGTAAGTACGTAGCTTCCTTCCTGCACCACTAGCTGGGATGTCATATTTTTTCCCCGCTCGTCGAAGAGACTGAACTACCATTTGAAGAGGCTTAAAATTCTGAGTTTAGTTCCCATTGACTATGTTGGTTTTGCCACCCTTACAGTCCACTAACACCAAGGAGATATCTTTCATTATTCATCAAATTAAATCCAAATTTTAACTGTCATTTCATCATTTCCTGATGTTGCTCCTTGATCTCTTTCTTACTCTCCATTCAACGCGCTACCCTGTCAACGTTGAATAATCTCTCGACAACTAAGACCTCTGCCCTTACTCAGAAGACTTACGTCAACAAACTGATCTTTGATTTCTCTGACAGCCAAGCACTACTCAATCTTTAATCTAATCTTTAGTTTAATCTATTTTAAGAACCGCTAGTGTGCCTTTGGTGATCTGGGTTTCTCATTCGAGTTACCCGTGGCTTGGTTCCGGGTTATCGTTGCTTCGAGGGAATGATAGGCAGATACCGTTTGTTTTAACACTGTATTCATCGGTTCGGCGCCGACTATTATGACTTCTACTACCTCGGTGAATAGGTTCGGAAGTTCACACCTGCTTTGGTGAGTTAAAACCTTTTTCTTCCTGTGTGGGACAGTGACAGAGAACATGGCAGGTCAGAATCATCCTTTTCGAAGCCAAGCCTACAGGTTGGGTCTCCCGCCTTTCCGATTCTTTTTAGGTGGGAATTCAGGACCCAGTATTTGATAAGTTCTGACTTAGTTTGCCTCAACATTTCCATGACCGCGTTATGAGACGACACAAGAACAACTCGCTTAGGTCGTCTATTTCATCAAGATTCGATCGTTTAGGGCTAGTCCCGGATCGATCTATACAGTGCCAGAGCCCTATCTGCACAGGTCGTCCGGTTTTTCTTTTTTAACTTCCCAGTAGGAAGTTATTGTAATCAGTCCGAAAATCGGATTCAAAATTTTCAATGTATTTACACGTTTCAAGGTCCCAATAGCATTTTAAGCAAAAATTTGAGAAGAAATATGTGTTTGTGTGCGTACATATGTAGTCATTTTTTTCTGCACGATTTCACGCGAACCAAAAAAGATATCGACTTCGTTGAGGTGCCGTTCAAAGCGTGTTAAAGGAAATATGATCTGAAAAGATTTTCATAAAAATCGGTCGAGTCGTTTTTTTTGTTTAAATGAAGTTCGTTATTTGTTGTACCTACCCAATATCGCACGGATCAAATATGATACCGACTTCGTTGAGGTGCCGATCGAAGTGTATTAACGAAGATATGATCTGAAAAATTATTATAACCTTCGGTCAAGGCGTTTTTTGTGTTTAAATGACTTCGGCAAGTGTGCCAAGTAACTTAAATTAATTAGTTTTGCTACTGTCTAATATACTCGTTGGATTGAAACTAAGGATGGGCGATATTAGAAAAACATCGATATTGACATCGATGTCAACATCGGTAAGTAAACATCGATGTCCGATAAACATCAATAAAAGAACATCGAAGTTTTGGTGATAAAATCAAACATTTTTAAAATTCTCTATGGAGTGGACCCAGTTTCAACTCGACCCCCGTTTATGACTGGGTTGAACCTGGGTTGGACCTAGTCATAAACGGGGTAGGTATGAATAAAAAAACGTATTTAACCATAGACTACAGATAAACAGAACGGTAGCAAGTTTGTTTTCTTTTATAACCTTGAATCAAAAATATATAGGTATTAGTGACATCTGGCATAAAAATTAAGAACTACTTCGCCAAGTTCGAAATGTGCATTGATAGGTTAAAATTTTGCTTCGTCATTTTTATTATTTTTCAGGCAAAATTTTGCCCAAGTGTAGAGTGGTGGAGAATAGTGGAAAGTTTTTTCTTTACCTAATTTGTCTTTTCATTATAAAACAAATAAATATTCCTTTTCCATTTTAAACAAATTTTAACTGCTGCATTCGACTTTTTAATCCAACTGTCCAACTTTTTGCCAACAAAAAATGACCAGATAATTTCTGGAGGCAAAAATTTGACAAGTAAAAGTCTCCACAATTAGAAAATCCATCTACTAGAAAATTTTGAAAGTATGCTTATTGTGGCAAAATTTTTGCCCGAACGGCGTACTGCTTTGCGCTGTCAAAATTTTGCCGTGCTTGAGGCAAAATTTTGCCAAGGTTTTTTACATGCATTTTAAAGGGATGGCAAAAGCGTGGTCCATATGGCTGCAAGGCCGGGACCAGAAGTAACCTTATAAAGTTCGCTAGTCTTGAACTAGTAAATTCAAGACGAAAACAACAACAACAAAATTTTGCCTGATCACCGTACTAAGCTTTAACATTTTAAAAGTTGTTTGGAAATTTTACTTTAATGACGGCTTGCATAAGCTCAATTTAATTTTTACAACAAACAAATGTGGAAACATCGATTTTCGATGTTCTTGCCCCCATCATCGAAGGATCGACGTTTTAGAGGACCCAATATCGATTTCAAAATATCGATGTTTTCACGCTCAACATCGATGTTTCGATAACATCGATGAATATTGACCATCCCTAATTGAAACCCGTTCCAAATGAGGTTAACTTTTATGGATTCAGCCGAGCAATAGCTTCCAATGAAATTTTCAATCATTTGTACTCATATATCATATTTTCTGCCATATATCTGCCTACACACACGTCACGAATAGGTGATTTATCGTGACTAAGTATTTTGTAACGTAACGCCCGCATGGGTTGTTAAAGAATTAGCAGAGCGGTCATTATTTTGGTAGATCGTAACTCCAATAGCTGCAACTTCAGGTCCCTTAAATTTAACAATATACTTGTTAAATAAGTTTTGGAATAACAACATATTCTTCATTCTTCATCCAAGTGTCAGTGTTAAAAGTAATACATTAATTTTGTTTACAACTTCGTCATCCTAATCTTGTAAATATGCACATATCATTTGACAACCTCGCGAAAGTATTGATAAACAAATGTAACAAATGTTAGGTATTATATATTATATACTAGTTGGGACCCGGCGCGCCTATGCTGCTCCCATAAGCCAATAGTAGTAATCAGGTGATATGATTCAATTGAAATTGACATATGAAACAAATTTTTTATAGTTGGAAAATATTATTACATCCTGAAAGAAAAAAAAAATAAAAGGATTATATCTACTAATTTCAGATTTAGAAATGGACTTTTGACGGTGATGGACATTATATGCTTGCAGTCACGTACTGAAGGGGTGTGACTTCAGACGAATATTGTCCATTACCAGACATGTAATAAAATGCAGAAAAATTACATGTCTTGCAATTGCTTGGCCCCTGGGTTCTCATCTGCAATGTCACTGACTCAGGTTTTATTTGTTTTCCCGTATTGCAGAATCCTAAACTTATACCTAAAAATTCAGAGGTGATGGGTTTCTTTCCTTCTTATCCGTTATACATAAATCATCCCACATTTCCGTTTCTCCTTACCATCTTTCCAAAAAAAACTTTGTTGATCAATTCTGAACCGATTGCTTAGAGAGCTTCAGGACGCACTATATTCAATGGTTTTCCATTTGTAGCTAAAATGTCAAGATTTTCCGATTTTCCAACTCTTGAACAACCTACATACAGCTAACCGGGAAATGTGACACTTATTTGGCAAAATTCTTCCGCCATATAGGCCTCACAATTTTGAATTTATAAGTTTTGATCATAAATTCGTTATTTACTACCTTAAAAACTCCCATACACCGATTTTAATTGGAATCGGAATACAATTCGCAAACTCGTCGGCCATATTGGTGCGGCCATTTTAAATTTAAATTTTGATCATAAAGTCGTTATTTGCTATCTTAAAAAACCCCAGATAACGATTTTAATTGGAATCGGAACACAATTTGCAAATTCGTCAGCCATTTTGAATTTATAAGTTTTGACCAGAAATTCGTTATTTGGGACCTTAAAAACTCATAGATACCCACTTTCATTGGAATCGGTACAAAAGTAACAAAACTCGTCCGCCATATTGACGCGGCCATTTTGAATTTATAAGTTCTGATCATAAATTCCTTATTTGCTACCTTAAAAAACCTCAGATACCGATTTTCATGGGAATCGGAACGCAATTTGCAAATTCGTCGGCCATATTGTCGCGGCCATTTTGAATTTATAAGTTTTGACCAAATATACGTTATTTGCGACCTTAAAAACCCCTAGATACACACTTTCATTGGAATCGGAATAAAATTGGCAAATTCAACCATATTTCTGCGGCAATTTTGAATTTTGGTCATATTTCGGCGGCCATTTTGAATTTCGAAAATCGGGCGTCGAGGTGCATCATAGGAGACCTCCACGGACCTTCATGCAAAAATTCAAATCTCTGCGATGATTTTCAACGAAGCTCGCCATCTAGTTGGAGCCCTAATGACTCAAGCAAGGACTACCCGATTGAGAGATACTCATCAGAAGTGTGTTAGAAGTTCCATGCTAGTTTGGATTTTATTCTACACTACTTTATAGTTCTGAGCCTGGCTGAGAGGGTAAAAATCCGCTTGTCAGCGTAAGCCCATCTTAAGTAATCATTGGTGCTTACCAGTAGGTTCAGCTAAGCCGGACTCCAAGACCTCGTCATCCACAGCTGTTTCTGGTTTAGAGCCGCCCAAGCTACCTTGGGAGGAAAACCCATCGTAGTTCGAGCAGTAAGGGGACATGTGCTTGACGGATTGTGTCAGATTCCTACTGACTAAACTTATTAACCCTTTTTATGACGTTTGACATTTTGGGTGCTCACCAGAGCTGGAACGGTGGGGCATATCCTGGTGGGCGACCTACCGTCTTTGCTTACTTTACGTGAAAGGTGACTTCGACACTGGCTACATAAGTCGGAAGGTGAACAGCATTCAGCTTCTTGGTTCTGTGGGTCTCCAACCTGGCCTAAAACACTAACTCCAGGCTTTCTCCATTGCGTCACGGGGCCGGATTAGCTATCTAGCCAAGGCTTTGCCCCTTTGAGCCTCGCAATGTTTAATGTTCTGGTGGATGCCCTTCAGCGTTACTTTCACCTTTCTCCACATAACCTCCGACCTCATCATCTGGTCCTGGATGCAGCGGTGGCGGAGCGCGTGGGGATGGAAGGAAAAGTGCACATGCACTTTCGCTTTGGGTGGGGAAATCCACACGCAAAATATTTCATGTAACCCAGAACGTTGGAGGGCCCTCTCGGTCGCTGGTGATGAAGGAACGTGGTCGAAAGGCCACGCACACGCAAGGCTTTTCATACGAAAGCTAAATATGTTACATGAGAGCTATTAAGACCTTATAATTGTATAGCATAAGCTTTTCAAACCCACCCGACTAGCATTTAAAAAAGGGATTGCCTCAGGGCATGGCGAAAGAGGGATTTCTCCGTAGGTTCCTCATGAGGATCCCATGTGTCAAATGAGGGGCAGCCGAAAGAGGGCTTTCCCCTAAGTTTCCTCATGAACACCACACTCATGCAAAGCTTTAGTTTTTGTTGTTGTATTGCTTCATATATTGGTGATCGTGAACGGTGTTATTTAGCATACTCAATAGACCGGTTCTGGTTCGATTGCAAAAGTGAAGCAGCATTGAACGCGATTAGTACTCAGTTGGGGGACCACATTGGTAAAATGACACTCGAGTTAAAAAATATGAAGATCTCGACACCGGCGCAGTTATTTCTCACATACCCACGCCGAAATTCTCAAAATTTTCGACCTTTTTTGCACTCGAGATCGGGTAGCAATGATTTTTCCTTAAAGGGGCCAAAAGAGGCATTCCTTATGACGAGGCGCGAATGAAACAAGCCGTTAGATGCCCTGTGTGGGCCTTATAGGGCAATACGCACAGGGTCCACAGGAGGCAGTGGGGCTAGCCTCATAGGGGACCTATCTGCACTCCTCCCAAAAATCTAGTCGGGCATAACCCCATAACCAGAGAATAACTCAATACACAGCTAGTAAATAAATTGACCGCTTAACTTTTTACATTTTAACGGTTATCTGTCCCTGTGCTCCCCACCCACAATGATTATGTTCTACCTGGGTGTTATCCGCTGTTAGCTACACCTCGGCGGATGTTTCTAGCAGAGCCATTTTCTCCACAAACCTCTACCATTTCAAGAGGACATGCTCCGCGTGAAGGTATGCCCTATAACCTCCTTGCCCGCTCAGGAACTGGAGGTAGTACATCACTTCATCATCATCATGTTCCCTCAAAGCCTACCTCTTCACATTTGATATGAGTCTATGGATCCATCGGCCCTTAGTAGACTCGTCCCACCTCCTCTTTGCCTCGCTGCGATGGTCTGGCCGTGCGCCAGAATCCGTGGCACTGCCTTGGGCCGCCCATGGGAGGGAGACCTAGGTTAGCCTGTCTTCCTGAATCTTACTTGATACTAACAATTGTAGAATGTTCCCACTGAACACCATCGCACAGATGGAATTTCGTTTGTAGTCTTATAGCGGTGTTTATAGCGGATTTCTATATTTCAAGATTCAATGCCTTGTAAGCTTAGGAGTTTACCCACCCGACTACCATCCCAGAGATCCGTGGGTCGAAGTCGCAGCAGTGTTGAATGAGAACGGGTAGAATTAAAACGCGTGTTGCCGTTGACAATTCTTCCACTCTCTTATTTACTACTAGTGGGGCCCCTCTTTAAACCCCAAGACGTAAAATAGCAAAAAAATCAAACACAAAACGAAGTTCTCTTCTGTAAAACATTTTATTCCGATCAAACAACACAACAGAAAAAAAAATTCTCTTCTGAAAAAAATTCTCGTTCGATTTCTTGGAAAAATGTTGAAAGTGGCACAACTAGAATATTATTATAGATTTTTACGACTTGCGAGGTTGTTTTTCGATATTACACTCAACGGTAGAATCGTCGACAGTACAAGCCTTTCCGTTAAACTGTAGTTATTTGCATAAAAAATAGCTAAGCTTATTATTGCCCATTGCACCATGTCTTGTAAGGAATGTCCTGCTACAAATTGATTTCTAAGCTAAGTTCTAACACAACTTCTTTTACATTCGATTGACAAGACACAACAATATCTTCATTATATAACACAAGACCAGTCGCAAAACCCTTAATATTTCCTATGGCTCGATTGTTTCGATGATGATATACTTGACCCGATTAAATAAAGCCAAAAACGACTAATAGATGGCCCCACGTTCTCATGGGAATCTTTAATTATTTTCGTTAATGATCTTTTAGCACCAAAACCACCAAAAATTCCTCAAAAAATATTTATTAATAATTTAAAAAGAAATAAAACTTCCAAAATAATAAATCTCGTGTCTCTGCAGAAAAACATAAGCAAATTTTGTCGTAATTTCCGTTTTGTGTGGGACCATTTTTCCCCCAGTTTCATTTAACTTAAGATTTTAAGCGGATAGTCATTGCCATTGACATAGAAAGATTATTAACGAATAAAAAGAAAGAAGCACTCTTTTACTTAAAGACCCATCAACGAAAAACCAAAAAAAAAACTGCATTTAGGTCTACTTCCGTCCGCTAACAGCCGTATCAAATATTTCCGTCTAATAAACGATCGCCGATTAAAATCCATTTTTTTTCTACCACTGTGGGAAAATGCCTGAGCTTAAAGAAAGTTTTTGTTTTTGTTTTTATGTTTTTATTTCCTTTCTTGGGATTTATAGGTATTCTTAACGATTTAGAAAGAAGGAAAAAAGCACAAATAATTAATTGATATGTTTCTACTTTTACTTTTCCGTGCACTTGAATTGATCACACAAACACACAAAAAATTAGGTTTATGCCGGGATCAACTTAAGATCCAACAGTCGATCCATATCCGTGAAACATGGATGCGATCATGTAAAACTTTTCAATTAAAATTAGAAGCAAAAAAAAATCTTCTAGGCTGATTCGGAAGGTTGTGATTGAAGCGATCTTCGTCGTTCGTTTATTAAACGAAGAAAGTTTAAGGTTAGACCTTTCTTTAAGTAAGAATCTCATAATAATGCAAGAAAGAGAAGGTCTTATAGCCACACTAAAATATAATTAAAAAACGCTGTGAAATGTTTTGAAAGACACAACAAACGAATCAAACAACACCTGTGATTGAAGCAGTGAAGATAAACGCAAAACAACGGCTTTAAAAATTATCCAAATTGACAGCGCTTGATGGATTACGCAGAGCTGGTCGCGCGCTTATCTCTCTCTGGCAAATACAGTGACATCTGTAACCCTTATCCGTCAATTGTCGACAATTCATATACACACATATATATAAACGCGCATAGAGTACCGCTATTGAGCACGTTGAGCACATAATTACAAATTAATTACATTCCGATTGCGGTCACTTTGTAATGTCTAATGTGATTAAGCAATCGCGCAGCTTTAAGCGCGTCAGTTGTTTTCGTCGTCGAGTAGTTTTTCGTCAGTTGAAAGGCGGAAGCCGAAGATCATTTTGTCATTTGAGACTTTTAGATGAAGTCTGGATGGGCACACACATTCAAGATGGGGCAACATCTGGACTGGCGTCTATCGAAGGGTCTGATCTGAGCAAGGTATCGGCTTATACCATACCATACTCTCTCTCTCTATATAGAGACCCTACCTACTTCGCTGTTGTTGTTGTTGCTATAATTTTTTATTTGCGCAAAAAGATATAATGAAACACGAGACTTTGCCATATAATTGAAGCTCACAGTTCAAATGACACCAATTTCACTTCCTGCAGTTTTGATCTAGGATTCTTCTCTCTCGGTTCGTTCGATGATGGCGCGCGGTTTTTATTATGATCATCGCAAATATCAAATTTCATTATCTGTCGTCAATATGTGTGTGGTTTGGATACCGTTGATCGTATAACGAAATCATCTTAGATTTCTTCAATGTTATCTAAGCGGAGGCCGATGAACTCTGCTCTCATCTCCTTACTATATTTTTACTAGAGACACACGATCACAAGTATTGGACACTCAAAGACGATAGTTAATTGTAATTAAATTCAATTGAACATGCAAAAGTCATAATTACAATAACAGCAGCAGTAAAAAATCATGTTAAATTGACTTAATATGGCGCAAGCAGCATTGATCGCATTACACACACAAATCGAGATCAGTTTACAAGTGGCGCAATTAAATTTTATGCATTCTTGTTACTTTCACTTGTAAATCACTTCCAGATGGTTTCGAAGTTTTCGTTTTTAGTTCAAATTGTTTGATTTTAATTGATTAAAAAATTGATGTTGTGTGTTTATTAATTAAAATTGAAGACAGACTGTGGGAACGTTGGCAGTGCAATTAGTTCAAATGTAAATTACATGGTTTTGATGATTGTAACTTTTTGAACAGTTCTCATCAAATAAGAGTCGGTGTATGTGTGTAAAATATAAAATAAACGCTTGTGAGACACGTCATTTTGAAGACATTGTATACCCTCGCCCTACCCCCTGAAAAAAAAAGAAATTATAGTTGATGTCATTCCCTCGGGGAAAAACAGGTATCTATCGTCATACACTGCATTCCTACAAATGATTTCATTCCAATACAATTAGTCATTTACAAATGGATATTTTTTTTATTTATTTTGTAACAGTTTTGTTTGTCAGAGTAGTTAAGTTTTTTTTAATTAGATTAGATATTAAAATTACAAATTCTGATATTAAAGTAACCTTCTTTGTTAAAAGTACTCTGGTAACAATTCCTGGTACAAGACATAAAAAAATAAAATTATTTGTTGCTTTAAAGTAGGCCCTTTTGAGTACAATGCAACTATGCCTTCGTCTGACTGAATATCGTTCATAAATTTTACGTATGCCGATTGAAACGTCTACATCGAAAACGTCTTGGGGAACAGGGAAAAGACACATGGAGTCTTATCAGACCAATATATATGCTTGGCCGATGACATTCGTTTAGCCCTGGCACAATCGACCGAAAATGAGGTCATGAACCTTATACCTACACAAGAGGCCCGATACAAAAAATTTTGTTTTGATTTTTGTAATATTTGGTCGGTTTGCTTCGATATGCCCCGATATTCTTGCACTAAGTGAAATCCAAGTCACGCCTTCCACAATAATAAGACAAGCTCTAAATGTCTTTATGATCGTGAACAATGTCCAAATCAATCAATCGAGATATCGAATTTATTCTTGATTGTCGAATTAAACGCTTCTAAAACGAAGTTCTATCTTATCTCTAAAAAAATCTCTAGCAAATTTCCTTCTGTCTCAGTGTACTATGTGAATCTAGGCATAAATTTAACTGAGAATCTCGAAGGAATGACTACATATTCCAAATCGTCAAACAAGCATCTCAGTGTGTGGGATTCAAGCTAGGGGTGGACATTAAGAAAATACATCGATGTTTTTTTCGATGCAATGCATCGTTCTGTGGCATCGATGTCACGAATACGCAAATATAAAAGTTTATGCAGTTACAGGTCTTAAGGTGCGATTCTTATGCTACGACTATAGCGACTGCAGCCGCGTGATCAGAGCCGCATGATCCGAGTCGCTCGGTAAAATTCTTATGCCGCGACTAGTGCAGTTCCAGAAAAATTGGCACTCAAGATTTCCCCTTAATGGGATTTCAAATCGGTGAAGTGACGTTATGTTGTTAGTGTAATTTGGCGATTTGAAGTCCTATTAAGGGGAAATTGGTTCTCAATATTTTTCTACAGCATGGCTTGTAAATATAGAAGGCTTTGATCACACATAAAATACTTGAACACAGTGAAAATAAATTTTCCAGCCGCCACGACTGTTACGACTATACTGCTCATGTCAGCAGTTGAGCCGTACGGATGAAGCCGCCTCACCAGAGTCGCTTCAGTCGTGCGGCGCCAGACGCTCCTTAGGAAATGGTCCCATTTACTTCCATTACAACGAGTCAATTTTTCCAGCCTAACGGCTGGAGCCACGCGGCTGTAGTCGTTACAGTCGTAGCATAGGAATCGCACCTTTACAGTTAAACTAACTTACGACAACGAACATGTTCATGCATGGTTACGGCAATGACTGTGACAAGAAATCCGTGAGTGTATTTGAAATACAGTTCCCACGCACCTTCCAACTTAAACTGGAAACAGAATTGAGCGGTCATGTAAGTACACCAGCGCTGATAAACGTCAAAATTAATAAGATTACACACAACCTGATTATTCTGAACAGAATGCAAGCTTTACCATTTTGTATCATTTGGCATTTATCGGTGCTTATGACCGCTCAATTCTGTATTCAGTTTTATGTGTTATACTCTAGCAGTTACCACGTGGACCTTGAAAAGTTGAGTTGAGATTGAGTTGAATTTTCGATTCGCGTATAAGAATACTGAACAAAGGCAAAGCATATTTCCAATTCGATGCATCGGATAAAAAACATCGATGCATCGAATATATCGAAGCATTAATAAAACATCGGTTCAGTTCGATGCATCGGGTTTATACATCGAATGTTTCCGAAACATCGATGCATATCGTCCATCCCTAATTCAAGCTACTTCTTCAATAACTAGCCAGGGCTACGATCGACAAGTCCTACATCATGCTTACAGATTCATAGTACAAATGATGATTTCTAAGCTTTGCTTTTACTCATAAATAAAAGCCCTTGCAAAAGGGTAGTTTTATGCGATGGCGCATTAACGTGGCGCGGATTCAGGGGGGGGGGGTGTAGGTCACGGGGGTCATGACCCCGCCCCAAAAAGCGCTCGCTGTTCAAAATTAAAAATTGACCCAACTAAAAAAACAAAAAATTACCAAACGACCAAAACCGACCCAACTTTTTTGCATATTAAAAAAACGACCTTAAAAAAATGACCTTCAATTTCAACAACAGATTGATCTATACTCTTTCTTTATGTTTTGATTTGCAAACTCTGAGGCTGCATTCACAAGAAAGGGCGCGTCTTTATCAAAAACATATTACGGCACGTTTTCGTAGAGCACGTTTGTTTTTAATCCACCAGAAAATTCGCTTAGTTTTGCTCGTTTTGTTAATTTTGTTTTTGTTTTTTTCTACTTTTTCTTAAATGGCGCTACAGTCCTTGCAGGACTCGGGCCTCTCGAAGTCTCCTCTTCCAGTCATCTCTACGTCTTGCTAGCTCTCTCCAATTTGTTATACGAAATTTCCGTATATCTGCTAGCACGTCATCTATCCACCTATTTCTTGGTCGTCCTACTCTTCTTCTTCCTGATGGTCTACCATTAAAAATCCTGGCTAGCATTCTATCCTCTGAAGCTCGTACAACGTGTCCGAGCCATCGCAGTCTATTCAGTCTTATGTATGTAGCTATATTAATTTCGTCATACATTTCTTGAAGTTCTTCGTTTGTCCTAATGCGCCATTCGTTCTGGTTAACCCTTACAGGACCAAATATTCTTCCTAAGATCTTCCTTTCGAAAATTTTAAGCTGATTTTCTGTTTGTTGGGTCAATGTCCAAGCCTCAGACCCATAGCATAGAACTGGGCGGATTAATGTTTTATATAGTCTGACTGCACTGTCTTGAAATTTCTTTGTTTTTTAGGACCGGGACTAGTACACAATAAGTTTTATTTGCGGCTACGATGCGTCTATGGATGTCGTCCTTTATCTTATTTTCTGCAGTAAGCATTGTCCCTAAATAGATAAAATTTTCTACAATTCCCACACTATGATCGTCAAGGCTGATACTTCGCCCTAATCGTTGTCCTCGCTTTGATACGATCATATACTTTGCTTTTGTGTCATTTACTCGTAGATTGAACTTTGCTGAACTTTCTACAATTTTGGAAAAGGTTTGCTTTACGTCTTGCGCTTTGCGTCCAATTATGACTGTGTCATGTGCAAAGGCTAGTACCTGAATGTTCCTTGTGAAGATGCTATTTGCTCCATTAAGCTGTGTTTCCCTCATTATTGCTTCCAGAGCAATGTTAAAAAGTATTGGTGAGATCGCATCTCCTTGTCGCAGACCCGATTCTTGAGGGAAGTAGATCGAGTTGCATCCTCGTATTCTCACTTGTGTTTTACAATCTTTGGCCGTCATTCTGCATAGTTCTATTAATTTTTTCGGGAAACCCATTTCACTCATCTTGTTCCACAACTCTCTTTTATTCAGCACGTCGTAAGCATTTCTATAGTCTACAAAAAGAAGATGAATATCAATGCTTTCTTCCCAGCATTTTTCAAGTATTTGTCTCATTATGAAAATCTGGTCTGTTGTCGATCTATTCGTTCTAAATCCTGCTTGGTAATCACCTACTTTATCTTTCAAATGAGGTTTCAGTCTATTAAATAAAATATGTGAATGCACTTTGTAGGCTGTGTTCAACAAAGATATTGGTCTATAGTTTTTGCAGCTCATCAATTCACCTTTTTTATGGACTGGGACTATTGTGCCTAAAAGCCATTCTTCTGGCAACTTGCTGCTTCTCCATAGTTTTACGATGAGGCTATAGCCTGAACCAGATATGACGTGCCGGACCGTAAGAAAACTGAACGAATTTGAGCTTAGTTACGGCACACATATAGCCGTAAATGAAAATGTAAAGTAAACAGTGACAAGTGGAAAACGGATAGAATAAATAAAGATTTATGTCATTTAATTGATTTATTTAACTTGTGGACGAAGGGCAAAAAACTTAGAAGTGCTCGGCAAAAAAACAAGAAAAAAAATCGCGAATAAACAAAATGAGAAACAGCCACGGATATTACCGTGTTACAATTGTAAAAATAAAGAAATTGGAACCAGCACAATTTTTTATTCACACAAGAATGAATAAAAATAACTTTGAATTTTTATTGTCCATATGTCATATACCACGTTTATAAGCAGAGTTTCACTCCCGAATCTTCAATCCAAAGAGAAACTCCCGATGCGTTTATAAGCAATGGGAGTAAAATTCCAAAATACTTTCAGGTTTGAGATGACAGCTCCGAACTCAAATTTAAAATGACAACAAACATAAATGTAAACCCAATGTTTAATTTAATGTATTTAAAAACACCTATAAGTAAAGAAAAAAACTATTGTAAGAAAATAAAACACCCAGCTTCTTCTTTTCTAAGTTTTCCTCCTTCGGCAAAAAATAAAAAAATCATTCTCCTGTAATCTCACTCCCAGTCAGCGTTTATAAGCACAACAAAAACCGGGAGCGAAGTTTCAATCCGGCTTTTTCTTCGGGAGCGAAAATCCAAGTTCTGGGTTTTCACTCCCCGTTTATAGGCGGTGTTTCACTCGGGATCGAAACTTCCATCCGGAGGGAAACTCCGCTTATAAACGTAGTAATAGTTTCTGGGTTAAACAATGTAGAAGGCTGTTTTATGTGATTTACTGTTCCAAATTTATTAAAAAGGTGTTAAAATTGAACCGATTTTTTCAATAGCTAACGAATGCTAAGGTTTTGTGACATTCTTAGGGCACCCGTACGTACCATTCGAGAATTTAACGAACATTCGGCAAGTTAAAGTCAATTTAGATCGGTACCATATGAACACTCATGTTCGTACGTTAGGGTACGTACGGTTACGGTCCGGTACGTCATATCTGGTTCAGGCTTACGTAAGGCATGGCATAACTTCTCCCTACCATTTTTTAAGATATCCAGGGGTGTTTTTTTTGTTTTTTAGGAGTAGAAATTTTTTTTCCGCCACTTTTAATTCCGTGACCCCTCCCAAAACAAAATTCTAGATCCGCGCCTGGCGCAAGATCTATGAATATTCCTGCCAATTTTCTGTAGATATTCTCGCGCCAACGCTACTCTACGACGAATTAGCAATCCTTATTCGCCTTTGGTCATAATGTTATGAACGGACGTAAAATATATATTCAACGGTTGGGCCAAATCTGACTCATCCGACAAGCGTCATCGTCTGGATTCTGTGGATTTTTAAGTCTTTCGTTCTTCCTTTTCAGCACTTGCCCTTAGCACCTACTCAAAATGTATTAGCCTCTTTGAGGTATCATCAATATTGCTTTACCCATTCGAAAATTGGTGGTAAAATTTTCTTAATGGGTCAATAATCTTACCAATATTGCATATTATGGCTTTTAATGCAAATTCAATGTTAGTCCGCGTAACCAGAAGTTTATTTGGCATTGCCAGCAGTAGTTCTTTTCTTTGAATGAGCTGAAAGCAGTTGTTAAAGCATTGCCGATATCTTCTTCTTTTTAAATGGCGCTGCAGTCCTTTTGAAGTCTCGTTTTTCAGTCGTCTCTACGTCTTGCTAGGTCTCTCCAGTTTATATCGCCGACATGTCTTTACCTTTATTGCTACAACTCAAATTTGTATTCTAGACCAACGGTGGGCAACCTCCGGCCGGCGGGCTATCTACGGCCCGTGAAAAGTTTCTATCCGGCCCGCGAGATCTTTAGAAGAAATTAAAAAAAGATATTCGTTGGGACAAGTTGTACTATGCATCATTTCTGTTCTTATCCCCATACACAAACCGGTTTTATAGACAAGAGTTTTCAGGGAAGCCTCAGAGTCAGAAAATTTGTCAGACTCACCCATCCATACACACTAAACAATTATAACATCGTTCTCGGGAGTCTTGGAAAACCATGAGAAACTCCCCTTCTCATTCGCGTTTATTGTACAACTACCTAGGCATCACAATCTTTGCCCGAAAAAGAGGCAGAAAATTAATATATTGTGTAATACCTAGATTGGGGACCGAGTGAAGGATAGTGGGATTAAAGTATGTTTCACGTCAAATGCAGACTAAAAATTTAGTATTGGGTAGGACTCGATTATAAAATGAGTTTGTAAGAGGTGCCTCTTTTTTCTTTTGAGCCAGTACAATATTATACTTCAAATGAGGCGAAGTGCCATTATGACAAAAACAAGCAAATTAAAGAAAGAAGGAAAATAAATACCAATGAAGAGCTTTTTTTACGAGTTTGATTCTAATATGCATTAAACTGCCTTCTTTTACAAACCGGACAGATTTGGACAAAAATTGACCAGTACCAGTAAATTTGGTGATTTTTAACTGTGCTTATAACTTCGGCTCTTCGCTGGATTCACCAAATTCTCAAATTTTCGATCCCCGCTATTTTCCAAAATATTGAAAAAAAAAATAAAAAACCTTAAATACGTATCTCTTTTTTTGATGTAGAACCCGTAAATAAATTTTCAGCCGAATCAAAAATGTGTCGGTCAGAAAGGTGTTCGGTTTGTTTATATTTTACAATTTCACCTCACCTAATTTCAAGCTGGAAATTTTGCTGCTGCAAAAGAAGTAAGAAAGAAGAAACCGTTATCTCTCTACTAAACGAAAAACCATAAAAGAAGAAAACGAACTTACCATTCGCTCGTTGTTTGAGTGAAAAACTACTCTTTAAAACAACCAGAGCGAATGGGACACCGGTTTTCTTATTTTATGGTTTTTACTCTACACCAGTAGGACATTATTTTTGAACCGGGACATTTCAAAAAATTGAGGCCTCAGTACAGTTTACCATATTGTAAGGGACAAATGTACTGCCTCGTGTAAGTCCGGCTTAACCCTATAAAAATTACAGATCACAAAAAGGTGTCAATTGATTACTACGGCCCGCGGAAAAAACGTAATAGTATATTCTGTAACAGGTTTGGAATGATGCATATTCCGCACAAGTGGAAGTTTGGCGGAATATGCCATTCAAAACGTGTTGCAGACTATACTTTTTCTACGCCTCTAATTCATTTTTATTAATATTTTTTAAAGAAAAACGTACCTTATGTAAAGCTAATGTCAAAAATATAATGTATAAGGCACAGCAAGATATTTTAACGCTAAATAACATATTAGTAGGGAGTGTTCATTCATAACAATTTTGTAATTTAATAATTTGTTAATAGATGGCCGCCGCAAAATTTATTAAAAAAATGCTATTATTTTCTGCAATTTAATAATTTAATAGTTTATTTAAAGCAAAAATTTTCTAGTGGAACATCATTTATTGTTTATTATTGAAACAATCCTTTTCTTTCTTGAATTAATAAATCTATTTTTTTCTTTAATTAATAAATAATATTCTTGGATTACGACGAACAGATGTCGCCAATAGTAGTGATTCCATAACAAGTGATGGAATGAATATTCCACACGGGTGTGTAATGCTGCTAATTCCATAACTAAAAGTAATATCAGAATGCCTGTATTCTAACAGAGGCGTAGAAAAAATATATTCTGGCCCACTTTATAAAAAGGTTGCACACCCTTGTTTTAAACCACTTGAACAAGTAGTTTATCGTTCAAACTTGATTGCTTGTAGCAGATCAAACAACGAGGCCATACTGCACACTCTCGCGGGACAGTAACAGAGAACATGGCGGTCAGACTCATTTTCCTCCAGGCAAAGCTTGCAGTTGGAGTCGTCCGTTCTTGATATCCTCCAGAGAAGGTAATTTAGGATGCAGTGGCCAAAATTTAAGACAATTTTTTTCCTGACATTCTTTCGTCTGCCTTTTACCATCTAACTGAACGTGTTTTGAGACAGCACAGTATGAAATCGTTTAAAGTTGGCCAAACCTCCCGTGGATGTCCTTCTTCTGAAGCGTAGTAGTAGTAGTAGAGTAGTGAGTACTCAAATAAACGATTTCGGACCGATAAATGCATTGTTAGCCCTTTGACTGAACAGGTGGTGCTTTCAAAGCTTCGATGACCCGGAAGCCAAACATTTTAACTTAATTGGTAATATCAGCTCATGAAGCGCATGTTGCTAGTCTCAGACCATACTGCAGTGATCCGAATTGTCAAAGAGTGAGTCTACTTCGATGCATACCGATATGATATTTTAGACCAATCATTAAGTCATGAAGCCTGACTTGAGCGTTCTAATCACGTCTAAACATATCCCTATTTCATACAGATCGAGTTGTCTTCTATAAAAAAATCTATTTAGTCAAGCAGAGACCCTACTTACCGGAATGATTTCTACTGAACTATAGGAACTATTCTAGCTAAGGCTCAAGAATCTTAATTCGGATTTCTTTTCTAATGCATGACTCAATATTGAACAGAAAAATGAAGCTGTTTTTATTGCAATATAAAAAGTGTAAAATGACCTTTTAAATGAGTTGGGGTGTGCCCAGAAAGATGTTTTAACTTCAAATCGGACTTGATTTTCAAAATATTTTTGTAGCAATTCATAAACGAGTTTTTGTCGGTTATTAAAATAACTCAACTGAAGAATGCAGACTGAAATATTGTAAAACAAGCCACGGATGCATTTTGGAACGTAAGTAAGCACCTTACATAATAGCAATTGTGGATTAGGATTCAGAACCAGGAAAGAAAGCACATTTTAAATCATAGAAATCGAAATCATACGTCTTAAAATCACCCGGGGATCCCTCAACAGTCTGAGCACTCGTCTCTAACCATATAAGCCCACCCAAAAATTTAGTCGCAAGTACAAAAAATCGCAATTGTAGAAAAAAAATATAAAAAAAAACATTTAAAATGCGTAAAATAATACCAGAAGGTCAATCTAGCAATTTTTTTCGCAGACAACAATGCCTAAGCACGCCAGCAAAAAACGTCCGCGAATATTATAATCCAAAGTCTAATCGCTGTCACTATTTTAAAATGTGTTTTTACGACTGTCATTTTTTTTATTTTCGTCTGATCTCGGGTCTCAGATTTCTTTTAATTTACACCTTCCTCACTTTTCAAACAATCTTCTGCTGCTGGGGTTCTCTTTTTTTCTTCTGCTAGAAGAAGGCATTCCTGAGCGATGAGAATGTCATCGAGAAATATCGCAAATTGCGTTACATAATCCGGGATTTGTTTAGGTTTTAGCCCGCGTCTCCCACTTCTTCTATCAGGCGCATTTCTTTTGTTGGTCCATTTGGAATACTTCTCCGATCTTAATCTGAGAATCAAGTTTCGAGAACTTAATTAAGTTTTATCTTCTTGCAGCGCGCGCGGCCAGAGCGGATATAAAGAAGATAAATTGGAGAATTGCATCTAAATAATATCGTGAAGTCATCGGAACTTGTTTGTTTTAGTTTTTTGGGGTTTTTTGTTGATATTTGAGGATAGAAAGGAATTTCATGTGATTAGAATATTCCAAATCGATTTTTTTTTGTAATAAAAAAAAATAATTTAATTCTACGAATGTAGACTGGTAGGTAGGTAAAGGTGGCAGCCCCATCCAAAGATCGAGCGGAGGCACTCAATAGGTGCTGCAACTGAAACTGCACCATTTTGTAAACACACTCGTGGGAACCCTTTACGTAAGAATAGGGCAGTATGCTTGGAGTGACTTTAGATCCTGTCCGTCAAAAGCAGGTGCCGTATCATATCTACTATTGTAAACCTCGAAACCACTCCTGAGCCTCGTGAGAAAAGGTTTTCAAACGCACGGTGTCTGATCCTAGCCAGAGCCAGGTAACTAAAACGAAAATGTTCGCTTGTCACTATGACTTGGTCATGTTCTGCATGTAGCCCAATTGACCAGTGCCCTTTTTTATATGAAAGACTATCGCATTAACGTCTAGACTACCAAGGCCAGCAGACCTGTCATGATCGGTACGATTCTAGCGATTTTTTTGAGGCATCGTATATGATTCGCATGATCTCTGGTTTCTGTAGTCAGAAGTCTTTATAGTTCTGTGCCATGATGTTTAATACCTCCAACTATGTGTGGTGATATCTCTTTTCCGTTGGACCGGTTGTTTTAATGACCCAGTACTAGCTGAAGAGTGAAGGAGCTCTTTTTGACAGGTTTCGACCAAGCTGGACGTTATAAAGACCACGCCTACTGCCTTGATAGTCGTTTGACTATCCGATAACAAGATCACCCTGGATCTTGGTCTTGCATTCGTCTCTATTGATTGTTAGGTAGGCTTGGAAGATTTCCAGCGTTTCGGCCTGGAAAACACTGACAACACTAGCCCTTCGGTAGTATTTTTGCAGGTTTGGCAGGGGGGAGAGAATTCCAACGCCTACACCAAGCTCGAATTCGAAAAGATATGTGTATGGAACTGTGTCATAGTTCTTATTAGGCTGAAAGTTTTGTCCATCTAGGGAGATCTGAACATGGTAATATAGCGTTGACTATTGATATAATCAAATGGCCCTTATGTCATTCCTCTGCGGTAGGTAGCAAAGTCCATCCGTCTTCTCGACTGAACAACCCAATTCTCATACCTCAGGGTGGCTCAGGCAGTCTGCTGTCTGGTTTAGAGATTGGCGGCAGATCGTTTTTTAGATTTTAGAGTTTAGAGAACTCCGCCCTGTAGTGTGCCACGGCTATGAATGGTTCTGGGTTTCAGCATGCGGAGGATCCATTGACTAATATCATTGTGGATCGCGAATTCCGCCAATGCCTCCGGAATGGTATCGATGACGATGTTTTTGAAAGTACCGTCTCTCTCCGCGTATGGCTCTCAAGATGAACTGTTTGTTTTCTACGTAATAGTATTCGCAGTTCCCTTGCAATATTCATGTTGCGGTGAATACATTGTACATTGTATGTTAGTTTCGGTGGTATAGATGTCGCATACGTTCTAGGGTCTTCAGGACAAAGGACGACAAACATATCTACCTGTAAACCTCTCCTGCTTGTGCTCGCAGCTTCTTGTGAAGACACGAAAATCTCCTCCTTTAACCACCTGTATGGGTACACCCTTAAGGTCCGTTTATATCTACAGACATCGAGCGTGCCAGACACGAGCCGTGCCCGACACTGACAGACGCCGTCTATTCACATCTAGCGTGCCGTGTCAGACGACGGACATCAGTTATGTTTTTGTTGAAAAATAATCTTCTCAATGGAAGATTTATCCATAATCGAAAAGAAAAACTGTCTGCACGATTCTCTATTCATACTGCCCGGCAGGTATCCACAGACAAGTACAGGCAGGAACCGCGCAGACAAAATATTCTTTCCGTGAATACTGGCCGGCACGGCCCGTGTCTGTGGTTGTGTCACGGTAGATGTAAATACGTTCATACACACTATATAGAAGAATATTATTTTGTCTGGCACGGCGCGTGTCTGGCACGCTCGATGTCTGCAGATACCTTTACTCTATTCTCCAGGCTAAAATTTCTAGGTCGACGTGACGTGAATGATATAACGAACTGGTAGTATAAAGGGTGACAGTTGACGATTCTAGAGACGATACTATCACGAGATGAGCTATCGCGGCATAAATTTCGTGAAGAAAATAATGCCTGGTAGGCTCCGATGGGTTCGACAACTGTTTCATATGAGCGAAGAACCTATTGGATAACAACACCAGAATTACAGGGCGCTTAAAAAATATTCTCAGCATTCTAAACATCACTCAAATCCCCCCCGCCTCATACGTCATCACCACATTGCTACCAGTGAACTAGTGTCAAGTTGTGGGTTCATTTGGCAATGACCTTCTAAGAAGTCTTATAAGTACCAAAAAATGCGATACCAAAACCAAACATTTCCTGTTAAATACCTGCACGAAACCCATAATTACAAAAACCACCAAAATCCTCACCCAAATTGGGATTGGCTACCAGCATTTAGCCGTGAACATACTGAAATATGAGCTCAGAAACGAAATGCTGACGATGCTAATAAATTTCCCCCGAAAGAAAACGCCACGCTGACTGATCCCCGCATCCCATTGCTCATCATCAGCGATTAATCCTTTCTTCAGCCAGGCGACAGGCGGGCGTCACCTTAATCTTGTTTTATTGAACTTTTCTCCCAATTAATCACACAATCATGACCCTTTCGACCGGACCCAGCACAGTGCCACTTTTGTAATTAGTAAATCCGAGAGGAGTGCTCCTGTCCAGAAATGCTCAGTTTCACAGAGTTTCAAAAATTCATATCCACCACCTTCGAGCAGCAGCAGATCTCCTACCGGATTACGTCCCAAAAAATCCAGGTGAACGCCAAAAAAACCACAAACCAAAAAAAAAAACAATTATTATCTCCTGTCAGGTATCTTCTTCTTGCGTGCCAAAAAAAATGTGTTTTCGGTGCAGATAAATTATCGCGGACGACCTTTTCGGTGTAAAATTCTGATTCCAGTTTCTGAAGGCCGACAAACGAGTATTTCCCATATAAGATCGGCCTTCGATGCGCTTCAATACGTGCGCGTCCAGGTATTATCGCGGTGCGCGGGCCGCCTACAAGCGATTTTCCATTTTGTTGCTTTATTCCTAAAAAAAATTTTGTTCATTTTTAATTCATTCGCGGATGACTAAACTCTAAGCGGTGGGTGAACACCTTTTTGTTAATTTTGTTTTATTGCAATTTTCGTTAACAAATTGTCGGCGGATCAAGGGGCGCTCAGCCGTCTGCAAGACATCTTGTCGATGTCGGCCGGGGGTGGCGGAGGGAATCCCTCGAGTGATTTCATGCATAGCTTCTTATCGGTGGCGATCCATCGAAAGAGTTAAAGAGCAATTAAAAAAGCATTTATTAGCCAAAATCTTAGCAACAACAAAACTAATGCCGCGAGAGAAGAAACCGCGTGGATTGCAGACGAATGTTTCAATTTGAAGAGTTTTTTTATATTCAAGATTTTTAACTTGTTTTTTTCTCTCGTGCCGTTTTTAGTCGGTTGGATAAACTGGTTTTAATGAAACTCTTTTTGGAATAACAAAAAGTTTTTAGGCTACTGGTGAATTCGTCAAGTTTTTACCTTCATATTTGCTGTGTTGTGTCCAGTGACGCAAAACACGAGCTGCTCAATAAAAACAACTCCTTTACTTACTTTCGAAAAGAGACAACCGTGGAGAGAGCATTGCTAATATATAGAAGGTCTGGGCGAGTCGGCAAGGCTTAGCAAGATTCTTTTTAAGCAGCTGTGCCAACCATCTGACGTCAGTCACAGTCCTCTGAAGAACCCCTGGAACTCCTCCTAAATACGCGCTTGCCAGGTTGTACAGAAGTGGTTCCAGACACGTGTCTATTGGTTCCGATGGAGATATTTAGCACTATCATGGAAAAAAGATTGTCAAACCGTTGCATTGGCAGTAAACAATTTCTCCCCAGAAGACATAATTGGTAAAGTCCGCACCATAAAAAATGGAAATGAACGCGCATGTCTCACTGCGCATGGAAACAGCGATTTTGAGTTTCCCTCCTTTTATGGTGCGCACTATACTTGGCTGATGTCAATCTATATCAACTGCCTATACACTACAAATATGTGTCTCATTTCTGGAGAATGAAGCAAAAGTCCATCGTATTACGTACAAGGCTTCCTCCATTGCGACTGAAGGCCCAATTACCGCTCTGGCGCGCCATTTTGATGCCATAATCTCGTGTTATTAAGGTTTGGTGGTTGTTTAATACCCGGGACAGACTAGCACCATTAATGACGAATATGACGTCAGAATGACGTAGACTCCATTTTACTTCCATATCTTTTATATGGGTCTACGTCATTCTGACGTCATATTCGTCATTAATGGTGCTAGTCTGCCCCGGGTATTACTCACTGTGGTGGATGTTTAAAGCCACCCTGTGGAGTTTAGGAATCGTCTCAATATCCCGACTCCTAGACCGCGTTTATGTGCAGGGACCGAACCGCTCCAGAGTACCAAAAAAGTTCAAAAAAAGCCCGCATTTTCGGTCCCGACCTCGTTTATGTATTATGCGTGTGGAGGACGGGACCGAAAATGCGGGCTTTTTTTGGACCGTTTTGGGTATTTTGGACCGGTTCGGTCGGTCCCTGCACATAAACGCGGTCCTAGTATGAAGATCTCTTTTAAGTCTGCTTAGTGTGCGCTGCTTGGCCTTGGTTAGAGTCGGGCATTTACACAGGCAGTAAACGGCTGTGCTCGGCTCTCTCGTACGTTTTCCCGCGCCTACGACAACAGAGCTTGGCAACGTGGTCTGCTATTGACCAATGTTCCATGAGGATTGCCGTAGTTTTGGCAATATATCTTCTTCTTCCTTTGTTGTACATAGACCAAGTCGTGTTAGACATATTGCAGGTCTCCAGTACGCTCCACATTTTGCTGGTAACCAAAAGAGGGTAGTCAAAAAAAGTGTTTTTGATTCCGGCTGTTAGGCTGCCAACAATCGCCATCGGAGCGACAGAGATGGCTCCTGCTTGGCTAGGAAATCTACTTTGTCGATCCCACCTATATTATTATGTGCGCGAACCCACACCAGAGTCACGTGGTGCTTTCTAGCGGGCGTGTCTAGCTTTGTTTTGCATTATCACCGAGCCTAGAGGTCTTGGTGACCATACTCTCGGGTAGTATCCAAGATGACGCCATAGGATTTAGAGGTCCAGACCCCGAATTCCCTCAGTCATGAAGGGCGTTCACGCGGCGAGAATGGAAGATAAGAAGAAGGTGGTTTTTTAGACCGTATGTATTCGCAATCGACCATTCCAAACGCGAGTGTCGTTTTACCAATCGGTCCCCCAACCAAGTACTTACCACATCCAATGCTGCTTGACCTATGCAATCGAACGAGAACCGGTCTATTGAATATGATAATGGCACCCTTTATGGTCACCAAGATAATTTCCCGTTTTCTTCTTCGTCCTTCACAATTTCTTAAAGCTCCAATTTTGCTCCCTTTAGTCTAAAGAAGTGTGAACGTACCGGGTCTCGTTTGGACTATTCGGTCCGCCTTTTATTAGCATGTGCCTGTAGCGGGCTGTATTTGAAAAAGTTAAATTTTTCTCAGGCGTACAGTGCCTGTTTAATGCTAAGTGCGGGCAAGTCGAAATTTTAATCAGGCGTACCGTACCGATTTCGAATGACAGGCGTTTTGACGTTTCGTCGAACCCATCTTTCTCACAAAGCAAGCAGAGACGAAAGGTCGTGGATTCGGCTGCTCAACCCTGGCTCTGGTGAGCACCTTTTCGAAGGACCTTTGTAAGGGTCACCTAGATGACGCCTGACCGAAGTAATGTACGACTTTCGCCGGTCTGGACTCAAACATCATGCAAAAGGGTGTTTTTTATCAGTAGGAATTTGATTCTACCGTCTGAGTGCGGACACCCCGGCGGTGATGAAAGATTCTCACCACTTCTAAAAAAAGGTTGGACTTATGGTACACGAACGGGCTTAAGACATATGCATGTATGGGTGGTAGGATCTTTGGCGTTTAGCAACGCGTTCAGCTTGGGTATCCCATCTAGTGCTTCTCTTTCAATCAGAGGTCTTCACTATAGCCATGCACTTAGGAGAATATCAGAAGGGCTTACGCTAAAAAGCAGATTTTTATGCTCTCTAACAGCTGATGAGAGGAGAGCGATAAACTCCAGTAGGACCCAATCTAAACAAATTTGAAATTCCTAGCGCGTGCGCCTTTGTTAAGCTGCGCGCTCCAAATAGGGAAACGCAATTATTTCGAATTTCGAAGGAAAGATGTCGGAAAAGGGGAATTATCCGTTTACCGGCGATCGTGAGTAGATGGCGTTTTGATCGTAAACTTGTCTATTAAGCTATACGCGGTTGCCATATACTTCCCGCAGCGTTGCCTTAGCGGAAAGTTTCCGCTTTGCATGGCTCGGCTTCGTCACAAGTGAAGCCTGGTTTGGCCTGTCGATAGATATCGACTTATTTGGGCCGTTTAGTTTGACGACGATGTGTTTTATCTTATCGTTTGATTACTTGGTATGGGCCTTCATATGGATGTTCAAAAGGTTTCTGAACGCGGTCGACTCGGATGAATACGTAATCGGCGTCCTTCAGGGCTGTGTAAATATCCTTTTGGTGATCCTGAGAGCTTGTTCGCTGTAATCTTGAGTAAACTTATAAATTACGTTATCCGTGGTTGCCATAACACCTGCGTTTGGGACCAGTGTCATTCGAAGACAATGGAAATGTGGACTATTCATTGGTCCGGAACATACTATTGGGGCAGTCACCAGTTTGGTGGAGAACTTCCTATACCAACGTTGGACAATAGCAGCTCCTGAAAGCCATACGAGCTCCCGGTAGTTCAAGAGCCTTCCTATCCTACTTGTGTATATATATATCGAACGTTGGAGACATGTGGCCTGCTGATCTCCAAGCCGTTTCATCCTGCGCAGTCTCGTAATACTGTCAAGGCCTTACGGAGACTGCGTTCTAAATTGCCACCTATGGAGGATCCTTCGCCTTGGTCTTTGCCTCTTACTGTTTCAATATCACACAATAGCCAGATGAAAGGCGACCTTGTTTCGTGCGAACTTGAGAGTTCGTTTTTGGTCTATTGTCCCAACTCTGTCATTGCAAACATTCGAGGTTACGGTTTTTGATATGTATATCCTAAAATATCGGAAATCTCCCTGGCACAGGAGACTCAATCTCCTCCTCACTGTTGCCTCACAAACACGTAGTGAGGGATCCGCTATTTCGGGAGATGCTCCCCAGAACCGACAGCTACAACTATCAGCCTTATTCTGCTTGAATATTGCAGTCTCGGTAGATCTGCCATGCCAGTGGGCAAATTGGAAGCAGTGGAGTGGGTTCGCTGTAAGACCCATCCTAATATGTTTTCAGGAGAAAAGAACAAACGCTCCGCATTATCATGGGAACGCAGGGTTAAACCGGAGGTCGCCTGGCCCTGTACTCCCGAAGACGAGACGATAAACGAAACGAAACGAAATAACGAGACGAGACGAGAATATATGTATGTCCTACTCCTGGAGACGATTGTATTGTATTGCTTTGCGTTTGTAATTTTTGACCTATTATGCAAAATAAATTAAAACTATCAAATTAACAATCCCAACTTGCATTTCAACCTCAAAACCGCTGGCACACAACAAGCACTAACGTCTGAACGAAGACGATTAGAAATATGTCTTCGTTTGTTTAGTCGAAAACGAGACAATATCGTGTTGCCTGGTAGAATTTTGACAAAACGGTTTCGTTCTCGTTTTGTTTCGTCTTCGGGAGTATAGGCCCTGGAATTCGGATTAGAGCATCACGAGACCGAGACAAGACGAGATTTTTAAGAGTCTCGTCTCGATCTCGGTAAGTCTCGACCATTTCGAGTCTCGTCTCGACTCTCGACGGATCTTGCCCATCCTAATCTCGTCTCGTCTCTTCTCGTCTCGCCTCTCGGGGCGAATATAAATTTATGGGACCATCACGGCTCTTATACTTATAGACTCAACCTATATGTAACCGGCGAGAGACAAGAGACAATGTGCATGTGCATGAGTACCACATCCCAGCTTTGAAAACAAGGCGGTACGCGCTTCATCGGATACTTTATTTTACCAGACTTGTTTGCTATTATTTTGCCGACGAGATCTCGAGCGAATAATCTCGTCTCGATGAGAATATGTTTGTCCAGACCGAACTTTACTCTAGTCTCGTTTCTCGAGTCGAGACCAAGACGAGACTCGAGTTTGTCGAGATCTCGTGATGCTCTAATTCGTATACCATCTTTGGTAATACCATTCATCCCTTCAACACGATTGTTTAGACCTTGAGATTCACAGTATTCAGTCCGTTCCATGGCCATGCAGGGTCAGTTTGATGACCGCTCACCTGTCCATGCAGCAGTGAAACGGCACCTCGAGAAGGATCTGTACGTACGGTCGGTCTTGGAGCGAAGATTCCTTGATTTTGCTTTGTTCGGATCACGCTCGAACACAGCACAACCAAGTCCTGTCAATTCTTGGTGCGCACTTGCTCGAACAGACAAATCTACGTGGTAAGTCCTTAGGCAGAGCTGGTTCTACATATTGGGTGGTCCTCATATCTGAGCTAACGGTCTGAGTTGCGATCGCGACACTCTATACCGTATTAAAAGAAAGAAACAAAAATAACAATGATCATTGATCGTGTCCTTCATGACTCTTTTAGTCTAAAATCTTCTACCAATTGCTCCATCTTTTCACTTGATCGATAGCAGGAATTTATTAACTGCACTTGAACTCCCAAATTTTTCCTTATTGATCGCTTAAATGATGTCATCTTCACTAATGGAGATCGATATGCTTCCATGATCTTAGAAACATTGTCGATCATTATTTTTGCTGCAATCTAAATAAATTAATGGAGAACAGTTTTGGCATAAAAACAAATTTCTTAAAATTTAGAAAGAAAAACCTCAACAAAAAATTAAAGTAAATTGACGAGAAATGATTGGACACTCGCTCCATCCAATCATTACAGAGTTATTTTTCTGTCTGTTGTGGTTGATGAACTCATCCTAAACTTATGACAGATAGGGATTACCAGGTCACACCGAGTTCAGAACTATTAGCAGCAGCTGAAGTGTCGGATTGGGGTTATGACTTTTGTTCTGTATCCACGGATGAGTGTTGATTATCTTCTTTAGCTCTAGTATTTCACGAGGATTTCTGACCCAAATTCCTTTACGATGATGAGCGATTCAGAAACGTTCGTTGGTCGCGTCTAGAAGCTCCCAATCAATAACTGATATGAGTTGTTAGTAATGCTTTCAATTTCGGGTTGGTGTGGAATGGTGTTTTTCGAATGACAATAAAATCTTGTGGCGGCTCTTGACCTTGCACCAAATTTTTGGTTTCTGCTTCTCGAATATGGCGTCCGCACTTGTGCTGAAAAATGGGTCTTCGGTTAGCCAGAAATGACTTGAAACATTTTCAGTTATCTAAATTTCCATTAGGCTTTTACAGTTGTGCTATTCTCGCCCCGAAACAACAATTCATTTCGCGCATTCACCGCAAGCAAGCAGACAGGCAGCACTGTGCCCGAATCTGCCAATCTCTTCCACCACGTAAACCGTTCCCTGACCCGTTGTTGTCCATTAATCGCAGGTGAGAGAAAAAAAAATGGCAAAAACGACAAGAGCGAAAAAATTGTGCAGTTGCGATCGCGCCGCCGCGACTGTGCATATACAGATAATGGTGATGTCGCGCTACAAAATTGTTAGGCTTAGTTTTGGGCGCGCACAAATAGACTTGTTCTTCGCGGTGTTGTTGTTGTTGTTGTTGATGGCAGCGTGGCGGCGGCGGTGGTGGCGGGAATGATGGATGGATTAGCACGAAGAAAACCTCAGCCAAGCAGCGCAACTAGGCCTGCGCCGGAATCAGACTGTGACTGGCATGCGCGTACGCACATCGATTTCAGATCGAATCACCTGACGTGATCCGCCGACTCTGCCTGCCCGTCCTTCCGTGACGATGCGTCGCTGAGTTGGCCCCCGACGTCCGGCTAATTGGTTGTGGGATCCGGTGATCAGGCTGTTCGGTTGGTGCGCCTCCGCTACACCCCCGTCGATCGCGATTGCACGGCTTGATTCATCCCCAATAAATTTTAATTGCGTCTCGATTCACACAACTTTATTAAATAATTATTTTTTTTTTGCTCGTTTGCAGATTTGAAAAGTGCGAGACGAGGTGAGCGCCTGGACCTGGATGCGCCGATCTACACCACACACGAAATGATCTCTTTTCAGTTGGCACGAAGTGAATTCCTCCGCCGGTGATGAGGATTGCATTTTAAGGTGAGTTAATTAATTTCCTCGTGTGCATTTTATTATTGCGGATTAATCTTAGATTTTATAAATCGGTTGTAAATAAAATTTATGAAGACTTTTACGATCCTCCGCGCTCCCCGCTCCCAGCGCGGGCATTGCAGTTGCGGGATTCGATGTCTCAAAAAGTGAATTTTTCACATACAATTTTCTGGGCGAATATTTTTGCGTCTTCTTAATTTTATTTTCTCGAAATTAAGAGTGATTTAAGACACGTTGTCGCATGGCATTTGATGGATTGGAATTCTTGTATACGCTGATTAGCAAATTTTCCTCCCAACAACTGGTATTCTCGTATACGTATGCGCTTTGCGTAAAATCAATTTCAACACGCTTTTTACCGGCTTTTGCTGCTGCTGTTGTGTTGCATAACTTTATTCTTTAAGTTATGAACTGTCCACGTCCAGGCTTTGGGTGCTTGAGTTTTGTACCTGGAAAGTGGAAATGTCGGGAATCTTGTGAATTATAAAGGAATAACAATTACGACATGATTAGCATTTTGTATGGTTGCAAAACTTTACAACTGACATACTCAATTAGTTCGGACGTAGTAATATTGGCAATTATAGATTTTATGTTGGGGATTTGATTTGTTTTTTGATTTTATTTTATTTTAGTTTTTTTTTGTTTGGCATTTTTTAAGATAGTTTTTAGCATACAGTTCTCGGCGACCTTAATACGATGATATAAAATAAAAGATTTGCCGTTATTAATAATAGATAATTCGTAATATAATTTTTTTTTTGCAAATCATCCGACCGCCAAAAGATATTATCTATCATGAAGGCGTTGGAGGTTTCTTGTAATTTTTGTGGTTTTATTGGTTTTTTATTAGTAACATTGTGGAATTATGACTCCTCGTAACCATTTTTAGCCAAGAAAAAAAGCGAGAAGAGAAGAAGGTTGAACTTTGAAGCACAGAGCATCTCTCACAAACATAACAGATGGCAAAATACGTCTGCATTTAACTGTTTGAAGTACAGGAAGTTGAAATGTTGGAACCTGCCAATTTAACTCGCGTACAGCATATCTCGAGAAATATTTCTGGCCAGCCTCGATTCCATCCTCATGCACTTTCGTATATGAAGACCACACAACGGGTGCATATATTCAAGAATCAACCTGACAAAGGAAACAAAAAGAGTCTTTAATGTCAAGGGTTCCTTAAAAGCGACAGCGTTTCTCTTAATAAAACCAAGCATTTGATTGAATTTATTGCAGGCCACTTCTATATGGACTGTAGAGTCAAACTTGTAGTCAAAGTATACCCCAAGATCTCTAATAGCTGTCGGACGAGCAAGTATACAGCCATCGAGCGAGTAAGGGTAGATTATAGGGTCTTTTGTGCGAAAATAAGAAAATACATTGCATTTAGAATTACATACTTAGCTTCAGATTAATTCTCTTAGACTATTCAAGAGATGCATTAAGTTCATCCTGAAGTAGGGCGCAATCCGACTCAGAGCTTACGGGGGCGAAAATCTTCATATCGTCGGCATAAACAAGTACTGAAGCAGCTTAAAAAGAGTAGGAACAGAATTTACAAATATGGTAAATAAGAGAGGCCCTAAGTGGCTTCCTTGGGGAACCCCACAACGATTATCCTATACAATTGCTTCAAGTTAGGGACTTTGGAAATTTATGTAGGGAATTTCGTACAAAATGATCGAGCAAGAATAGCAACGAGAGAATTATAAAATCTATTAACAACCTTTAATAGGACGATCAGAAGAGCAAAGGGTTAGGAGCATTTTTGTCAGAGCATCGAAGATATTCCAGACTTATCGAAATTTCTCAAAACACTCTAGGAATACAAATAAGTTGATCTTCGAAAGGCCCATCTTTAACGAAAACACGGCCTTTTGGTTACAGACTGTTCCAAAACTGATAATGGAGTAGGGCTGGGCGTATATGGCCCAAGGTGAAAAATATTTATGGCAATTGAAGACGTTTTTACAAAGACAGCACTTGTCAAAAAAAACACATTTTTCAGGGTAGCTTAAAAACTGTATAAAATCGAAAATATTACAATGTAACTTACTATTGTTATGTATGCGATACTTGAACATGTGCTTTAATATATTATCCAAAGTTATTATGCATAACACTTCACAATGTTTTTAAAAAAAATATTAAAAACACGTAACTCATTGACAAGTGTTATTTTTGTGGAAATATACTCAGACAAGTGTTGTTTTTGTATTCAAAAATGTTTTTTTTGGAATTAGGAATTGTTTTTGACTGATTTTTTAAGAATCTGATTAATAGGAAACGTGGAGGACTTGGCCAGCTATCGGTTGCCATCAAAATCTCATTTTCGTGAAAAACTGACAAGTGCGGTTTTTGAAATAATGTCTTCAATTGGAACCAACCCCACTTTTTAAAGCTGAGTTACCAGGTATGTGTCCAGACGTGTATACCCTGTAAAATCATACATCCCTTCTTAGCTGGACAACCTGAAGCTAAAAGATTTATTCAAATCGACAAAGCTAAAGCGAGAAAACTTTTAAATTTCGACAGGTGGGAGCTAAAAAGAATAACAAGATCTCTGTCTACTCCAGTGGTTTCCAAACTTTATGATACTGCGGCCCCTCTGTTACAAAAAAAGACTTGCGCCCCCAATAAAATATGTAAATTTGCATACTATATAGAGTGCGCCATCTAGACGTTCGGTATTACAACATTGAATAACTCTGACATTTTTTAGCTGATTTTGACAAATGGACAATATTTATTTAGGATATTCTCTACCATTTATTTCAAATCAGTTTTTGAATACAATTACCCTGGTTACATGACGCTCGAAATTGATTTGAAACATATTTGAAATACATTTCGATCTTATGTAAACACAGATAGATTTGAAATAGGATTGACTCGATCCGATACAAAAAATTTCCTTGACCGAACTGAAATTGAATCAAGAATGTGCATGTAAACACAAATTGAAATTAGATCGAATTTAATTTTGACGTTTTTAGGTTACTTATTTTTTTTTTATTTGGAGGGTTTATTTTCTATTTACAAAAGTATTTTGTGTTGTGAAAAACGACTGTGACTAAACGAAATATATGGACAAATGAAGAAACAACATGCTTGCTTCTATTTAACATCCAAAATCTCTTGGGCTTCCTCTTAGGAATGTTTTGTATGGCAATAGTAAGCATGGCTTCCATGCTTTTAAAAAGTTTTAAACTATTAATTTCCAACTTTTTGGATAAATTTCTCAAAAGTCTCCTTCTTCTTATTTTCACATGCTGATTATGTATTTCCAAAATTAACATTGAATTATTGAAATAAGCAGAAAAAGCTTGCAAAATTAAATAATTTTCTTCACTGTATTCCATTATTCCAACTTGGCTTTTGTCATCTGTCAGTTTCAATCCTATTTGGATTTAATTTCAAATCAGTAACTCAATCGAGAAGAACCGAAAACACAGATCGTATTTCAAACCACTTTCAAGTCCAAATCACCATTTTCGACACAACGTGTCTCGGGAACTTGCGTTGCAAGAACTTCACCGTAGCAGCTGCGGTATGACAAAGTGCGCCCTCTTGTTGAAAATAGAAGTTCGTCAGACCTTTTTTACGCATTTTCGGACATACAAAGAGCGCCAACATCCAACGATAGCGACGGTTTCTCCAACTTTGAAGAAAAATGGTCCGATGATTGTTTTTGACCACACTCCGGCCCAAATAGCGACTTTCTCGTCGTGCAGTGGTGTTTCGTGAATGAATTGTTGGTTCTCTTTTCCCCAAATTCGACAGTTTGGTTTATTGACTCCGCCAGAGAGTGTAAAATGAGCTTCGTCCGTCATCAAAATTTTGTCCCAAAAATCTGGCTGGGCATCGATCATTCTTGCGACGTATTGCAAGCGACGCGGCTTGTCCGCTGGCAACATTCTTTAAGTAAGTTGCACTTTGTATGGGAAGAGATGAAGAGTCGTTCCACTCACGTTTAACTCTTGAGATCGGCGGTGATACGACACATTTGGATTATCGACAACGCTCTCTCTTACCGCTTCAACAACTTTATTGGAGCGTCGCGGACGCCGTCGAATAGGACGCTGGCGAGTGGCTCAAAGAAATTCTACGAATTGTATTGTCTGAAGGCGCCAAATTTCTGCCGGGTATTTTTACGATAAGCACGCACAGTTTTGACAATTGAACGATTGTTTTCAATGTAAAACGGTACAATTCCAGCGTGTTCTTTCGTTGTGTATTGACTCATAGCTAAAATGGCACTGAATGACGTTTCAGAATCGTGTTCATTCGTCGAAATCGGCAAAAAAAAATATCAGAGTTATTCAATTTTGAAACACCGAAGGTCTAGATGGCGCACCCTCTACATTGCCAGTGAAGACTTTCTTTAATATTTTTCCTTCTGGTATACGCTCAATGCGTCGGCGTTTCTTATCATATCGTTCCGATGGGCAGCTGTGTTGATTTAAGCCTGATTCGCAGATACGAAGCTTCGGAGCACCATACTAACAAATTACTGATTCTTTTTGAAGTTGGCACCTCGGTACGTTTTGTACAATGACTGTAAAGGCAGCGGCGGCCGTTCAACACATAGTCTATCTCTGGTGGTCTTGTGGGCATCCTTACATGTAAGCCTAGTATTCGCAACGATCAAGTTCTTGCCTGCTGCCATCTGTAGGACTCTCCTAGTCCATTGTTAATAGTGTTCTCTTACACTCTGTGGATGCTTACGTACTGCTTGTATACGAGTTCCGGACCTAATTTGGCGTTGAAATTCCCAAGATAATCTATTATACCTTTGGAGCCATTAAGTTTCCCTTCAACTACCTCGAAGAGGTTTTCTTTTTCATCGTAGAAGAGACTCTTTTTGTAGCTGCGTCAATATGATCGTCGACGTTATTCCGATCTTTTTTAACACAGTTGCTTGCTACGAAATAAAAAATTCATAAGGTGAGGCTATTAGCCTCATGCCAACCTTAAATAAAAGAGACTTGGCCGATAATGTAAGCCTATCGTGTCTTTAAGGTCAGTTCCCAGTAGCTACACTTTGGAGATTACGATCGCATTTTTGATTAGACGCGATCACCACTAACTTAAACTGTGTTACTCACCAATGAATAAATCAGCAAGACTGATCGACACTTCAACAAATCATCATTGATGCATTCAAACTTGAATTACCAACGAGCTTTTCCAAAGCAACCTATATGCTAGTCTGATCTATAGTCTAAAGAAAACACTGATCGTACTTCTTTTAAAAGTACAAAGACACTCCAACTATAACAATTTGTCGTCATTGAAATTTGTATCGATCATTCTCAAGTGAGGACATGCAAAAGACGTGTACTTCTCAATGCAGACAAACAACCCACATATGATTCATAAGCGATCAAACCCAAACAAAGCTTATTTAATTTGATCCAGAAGTCTTCACTTGTTTTGTAAAAGCGTTGACATTGACACAATCGATCTTCAAACTTACTTCAAGGAGGTTTTACTAGAGTTGAAGGTAAATTTGAAATCAATTATAATTTTTTTTATTAACTCAACTGTTTCCAAGTAAAATAATTCCAATTCTCTGTTTCGTATGGTAATTTGTAATTTATTTTCGTACGATCGCTGACAGATTAATCATTTCTCACCTTTAATGTATTGATTGATGGCAACAAAATCCAAATGACATTTTTCATAAAAGCAACATTTTTCCCAAGCCAAAGGTGAACCACTTTCCCAGTGTGCTCATAATTCCTCACACAGCGTAGATCACACTCAGCAGCAGCGATCCTCGATCTGCACGTTATATTGCTCAATCTCTCTGTGCACAAAATTGCATGCGGATGTGCAATTATCGACATGTTTTGCCTCTTCTGTGTAAAGGAAGGTAACAAAAAAATTACGAAATCTCTGCACTGCTGCACTTCGGATGAAAATAATAATAATAATAGTAATAAGAGAAGAGAGAGGGACAGAGACAGGTAAAAAAAAATACACGGAAGATGAACACAGAAACGACTGCATATGGAGCTAGGCTTACTCCAAACATGGCGACAAGATCACAATAAATTCCAGCTCATGTCACATTAATTATTTTACAATTATTAAAATTCGTGTGACTTGCATTAGGAGAATGCCTCTTAAAGGATACCTGGACTGCGCTGGAGCCATTCTAGTCTGGATGTAGTTCAATAGCCTCTCTCCGGCGATTTCGGATGTGCATCGTTTTAGTAGATGATCGCGTGGGAGAATTTGGCCTCGTTTCTTTAGGAAATCTCTTACAAGATTTTTGGTTTTTCCCACAATTGAAATTTGTGTGTGTGTTGTCAGCGCGAATCAAAAGTCTGAAGTTGTTTTACTATTTATAGAGTCTCGTTATCGATAATTGCTTTAATAATTTGTATGCATGAGTCTGCAGTTTGGCGTTGTTGGCGTGTAGGTTGCGTTTGGGTGAAAATAAACCATTTATCTCGTGTATGGTGATAAAAACAGATCTCAATGTAATTCAGTAATTATTGACCGTTCCAACTACTTTCGCGGTTAACGGATTCCAAAATATAATCAATTTTCTGGAAATATTTTTCCCATAAAACTCCGAAATGAAGTTGTATACAGACAGAAATTGCATTGTTGCCTTAATGCATTTTGAAAAAAAAAATTACACACTTTACATAATTCACAAGTGTTAAAAACATGAGAAAAGTTCTCTTCAGCATAATTATCACTCCAGTCGCTAGTGGGAACCCTCCGCCCCGCTGTGCAGACTCTTAAGCACTTACTTCACCGATGAAACCCAAACACGATCGGTTATGGCAGTTATGGCCAATTAATGTGTTCTTCCTCACATGAAGCCGACTGACCTAGAAACAGAGTTTCCCCAATCTTTTTTTTTGGTGTTGTTGTTGTTGTTGTTTCGTGGGGGACCAATTATAGCCAGCTGGTAAGCGGGTCTGACACCTCTTGTCCAAAAATCATCCTCATCTCACCCACATTTAAGAATAACACGCGACAGCAGAGACTATAGCGGCACGATCAGGAAGCACAGCATTCACCACAGAATGTCTGTCTGAAAAGATCTGAAGCACCATCATCATTCCGATCGGCGGCAACGCGGCAGCCCTGCAGAAGAATAATGTTTAAGGCTCATTACCAAAACGAAACTCAGCATATTCCCGTTATAATTGCTTCGAGGAATCCAACGACCTAAGATCCAAAACGATACCACCATCCAACATCGCCGACCGATCGTGGATAGCGTGGTGATCTTCACCGAAGCAAGGTAAGAATTTCAGTGACATCAGCAGCAGCACACGGTGCGTAAAGATATGACAACAATGTGACATAAGAGGGAACGGAAAGAAGGTCTGGTGGCCTCAGCAGCATAGTTCTGGAGACTCTTTGGTGAACTCTTCCGAGACACAAAGCCCCCGATTGTGGAGGTTTTTGTTTTTTTTTGTATATTATAGTCAGATCACGTCTTGAAATTCTTTTTTTTGGTCGCTGTTGTTGTTGTTGTATATTTAAGACACGATCGGTGACACACCTGAAGGCCACTTGAACATACAAAACTGAAATACCAGGAAAAAACCGAATGCGCCTAACGCCCGGCGCACAATATGTTGATTGTCGATCGGTAATTGATCGGTTTATGATCCGCCTTTTGTCTATGCTCAATTAAAACGAGAATTGCGAGGCGTTTGCTATTGCAAAAGAGGCGCTAGAATGTATAATAGCGAACAACAACAATATCGCAACAATAACGCTCATCGTAACGATCGAGCAAAATGTATTGTAAAAGTGTTACAATGTGACAAATTCCACGATCGTTTTGATGGATATGAAGCTCAATGTCGTTTATCACGATCGCATTGAAGTTATACTAAAGGAATTTGTCGATTAAGTTGACATGTGATAGCAACACAACAAGATCATTCATCATACATATGACATATTTGTATTGATCGTACAGAATCAATTATCTCGACAGAAAATTTTGTTGATCTTCACTATCACAAAAACGAATCTGCAAAAGTGTAATAAAATTTTCAAACTGAACTGAACTGTGAATGTTTGAACTTTTAATCCGATAACTGCATTCTTTATATGGAGGACATACAAGGGCATTTCTAAGTAATAAATAATAATAAGTAATGCCATATGTATTTTTTTCCCTCAAGATGATAAACTGCATCAATCGCGCAAATGTATGCCATATTTTTTTGTGTGTGCTGCAGAATAATCAATTTATAATTTTAATTTAATGTTTTTCACTTATTAATTGAATTATTTATTAGTGGCCAAAGACTCAATAAAGCTTACAGCTGCTTGGTTATATGGAAATGTGCTGCTGGACTTGGGTCAGGAAATTAAGTGAAATAATGGCGATAAGGAATTGACACGGTTATAAGGTTAAATGTAATATGTGCCGCCAATCATGATACGATGTATGAAGTAATTTCTTTGTTTGTTGTGATGGATTTGTAAGTCAGCAGATGTTTGTTTTAAATAATTGCATGATACAGATTGTTTGTTCTTTTTGTGGAGTACTTTAAACGTTCTTAATAGTCCGGGGAAATTAGCATTTTAAGGAGACAAAATTCCGAAATGGCTGAAAATTGGACCACAGCTTTCTTGGGACTTTTTAAGAAAACAATTTCGGAATCACAAAAAAAAAACATGGCCGCCGGAGATATCACTTTTTGGCAAAAAAATCACTCAAAAACTGTTTTTTTCGAAATTTTTTTTTTATCAGTCAATACGAAATGTTATTGCCTACAAAAGCCCTCTTATCATTTTTTCGAAAACCTAAGCCTTTCGAAATTATTCAAGGTCGAAGTTTCCAAAAAATCACTTTTCGGTCAAAAAATACCTTGAATAATTAGGAAAAGTCAAAGAATTTTAATTTGAACTTGGTCCTACGATAATTTATCGCTTGGATGTCAGATAGAATAAAGATCTGCTTGTTAACATTGGCCCTTCTTAAGTCTTCAAAGCTGGGTGCTACTATAGTAAACATACAGATAGGGCTAGGGAGCCTTTTTTTACGAGAAAGAGGTAAGAATCTTGGAAGATGTGTACCTAAACCAGAGACATCGCCGGGGTTGGCAGCTAGACAATAGGATCAGATTCCCCCTGATTAAACTCACCAACGCTTTCCAAGGCGTTTGAGTCCAGACCAGTTCGCCACTGCGTCACTTCTATTTTTCAACTGTCAACCTACATCTGTCATTACGATGACATTTAGCAGGTAAAAACTATGAGTTCTCAGATATGGATTGATACA
The DNA here is from genome assembly GCA_963855945.1 of Thereva nobilitata. NCBI lineage: Eukaryota > Metazoa > Arthropoda > Insecta > Diptera > Therevidae > Thereva > Thereva nobilitata. The sequence continues at coordinate 175,720,604 of OY979695.1, forward strand.
GACAGTAAAACGTATTGAAATAGTGAAATTTCACTACAAAAATTGTGAAAATATCGCGGCCGTGTAATCCTACCATACTTTTTTGAAAATGCTGTTGGTTCGACCGTTACAATGAATGGATTGCGTCACTAAACGATGTTGAATGACTTTTTTTGGCCTGGATGTGGACCACATTTATTTTCAGCTGGACTGCGCCACATAGCTCGTGAAATAATTGCTCTATTGCGTGAAAATTTCCTGGACGTGTGAATTCTCAAAATGGAGATTTCAATTAGCCGTTGATATCGTGTCATAAAACACCATTCGACTTTTTTCTTTGGGGCTACAATAAAGATAAAGTCTACCCCAATCCTGCAGGAACAGGAATTTCATCAAACGAATACCCGTTTGTAAGAAGAGCCGAGAGGAACATTTGGCATACTCTGAGTTTGTACATTAGATGAAAATAAAAATATCATCATTTTTCCCCGACTAGCATTTAAAGACGAAATGCCTCATGTGCACCCCGATGGGGCAAATGATGGGCACGTCAAAACAGGGATTCCCCTTAGGTTCCACACAAAAGCACCACACAAAAAAAATCAGCGATACCGATGTGAGGTATGGCTTACCAGTTCCTCATAAGGGCCCTATGAGGCAAACCTTACTACAAATGAAATGGGACAATCCCAACTATTGATTTACGTTTTCGTTGTTGCCTTGCTTCATATTTCAGGCAATTATGTTGATGACCATGCAGGGTGTCATTTAGCATACTCAATAGGCCGGTTCTCGTTCGACTACGAAGGTCAAGCAGCATTGGATTTGATTAGCACTCAGTTGGGGGACCGCTTGGTAAAATGAGACTCGCGAAAAAATATAAAGCTTTCGACACCGCTGCAGTTCTTACTCACATGATTTTTCCTCACGGGGGTCACATGAAGGGCATTTCTTATGGGGCAAGGTGTTAGGGCAATCCACATAGGGTTCACATGAGGCAGTGGGGCTAGCTTCATACGGGCCCCATCTGGACCCCTCAAAATGCTAGTCGGGTACTGCTCTTCACGTGTCCATGTTCTATTAGCCTGCTGCATCTCTCGGTACGTAACATTCTTACATTCAGTCGTCAGTTTTCATTCATCTTCGAACCAATCGATCCCATCTGTAAGACTTCTACCTAAGAAGAAATCAGCAGTAGTAATGTAATCTTCATCGATCCCCGGCATTTAGTCTTCTTCTTCCAATGGGCCTAACCCCAACTTGAGCCTCCTCTATTCTAATCTTTCAGTTGTTTCGATCTCTGACTGAGGTTCTCCAGTTCGAGGTATGGAACAGTGACTACGCTGCAACCGCATCAGTTCACATTTTTTCATTCTGCCCATGGGTCTTTGTCCTTGTAAGGGGTGCGCCTTCTAGACCTTCGGTATTTCAACATTGAATAACTCTGACACTTCTTAGCCGATTCTGACAAATGAGCAAGATTTATTTAGGATATTCTCTACCATTTATTTCAAATCAGTTTCTGAATACAAACTCGATTAAATGACCGCCTCCATTCGATACGCAAAAATCAGCTCTTTTTCGGGTATTCTGCAAAACATTGGCCAGCATTTCGGTCGTTATAGCAGCTATTGTGACTCGTAATCATTCTCATCTCAGCTAATTCATTCTTCTACCATGCTTCTTCTGAGGTCTTAGCAAATTTAGATTTACAATTTTACCAAACATCCTTCTATTTCCAAAAAGGAATCCTATATATATTATACACAATGACGAATGCCAAACCAAGCCAATTATTACGACATGAGAAATATTTGAATTTGCTGCCATCTTTTGGATATTTACCTTAATGTCTGTCATATTGTGGTGTTTAACCTGTCAAAAGTAAAGCCTGGATCATAATGCATCCGCTCCGTTCCGAAAAAGTTAAAATTTATTCAACTTTTTCGTTCCGATCCGTAAGTACAATCTTTCGACTTACCACGCATGAATGAAGTTTTTGATCATGAAATTAACGAGGATTAATTGGAGCGGGGTACACCCACCATAGGTGAAGTTTGTGGATTTTCCAGAAATCCTGTCATATCTTTAGGGGTAATATAATACATATAGTTTTGATTTATACTATATATCCCTTAGCAGAGCATTATTATAATTTTTTTTAAATTACATTATAGTCCGGGGAAATTAGCAAAAAAACGCACGAAAGGACACAAAATTCCAAAATGGCTGAAAATTGGTTCACAGCTTCCGTGGGACTTTTTAAGAAAACAATTTCGGAAACACAAAAAAAAACATGGCCGCCGGAGATATCACTTTTTGGCCAAAAAATCACTCCAAAACAGATTTTTTCGAAATTCTTTTTTTATCAGTCAATACGAAACATTATTGCGTACAATAATGCCCTCTTGTAATTTTTCGAAAACTTTGACTTTTCCTAATTATTCAAGGTATTTTTTGACCGAAAAGTGATTTTTTGGAAACTTCGACCTTGAATAATTTCGAAAGGCTTAGGTTTTCGAAAAAATGATAAGAGGGCTTTTTGTAGGCAATAACATTTCGTATTGACTGATAAAAAAAAAATTTCGAAAAAACAGTTTTTGAGTGATTTTTTTGCCAACGTTTTCTTGATGAGCTGGATACGTTCAATGAGGCCAACCATCCTTACTGAAATGCGGCAGCACTTGCGATGAAACAGTGGACAACTTGGCCAGACGCGGCTCCTGAAAGATGTCAGGACTCTACTTATAGGCTGTATCTTGAGGAGGACTAGTCTGCCCTTTATTTTATCTTCCGAGTAAAAATAATTTAGTTGGTTAATTTTCTTACTAGGACGCACGCGACCGCTGCTAGCGCGCATAGCGAACAAATAGGGACGCCACAAAAGTATGCACGCACCCGCCACAAGCACGAAAATCTAAAAATTTGTTCGCTAGAGATCCGCTGGCACTAAAATCTAAAAATTCAGACATGAACATTTATAAATACATCCGCATTGGTATAAACCATTCCAAACGTGAGTGTTTTTTTACCAAGCAGTCCCCCAGCTAAACACTAACCACTTCCTTCCAATGCTGCTTGATCTACGCAATCGAACGAGAACTTTCTTACTGAGTATGTTATTGGCCCCCTTTATGGTCACCAAGATAGGTGCCACTTTCTTCGTCCTCTACAATTTTTTAAAGCAATACAGGCGATTTCGTGCATCCCTGTGGCGGCAGTGTGCGTGCTAGTTTTGTTCCCGAGTAAAAATAAAACTCGCCCGTCACGGGGATGAACGCTCCCGCCACAGGAATCCAAGCTTCCGCCACAGGGATGCACGAAATCGCCTGTATTGCTTTAAAAAATTGTAGAGGACGAAGAAAACCTTAGTAAAAATGTGCCGTGCGCATTTGTTCGCTATGCGTGCTAGCTGTGGCGCCATGCGTGCTAGTGCGTACCTGATGCAGGCTAGCTGCGGGCGAGTTTTATTTTTACTCGGGCTGTCACTGTCCGGACCTTGCTTGGCCAAACAAATGTAAGTGGCAAACATTTGAGCAAACTTCTGAACCTGCTTAAGCAGTCTGGTCCACAAATTTGAGGTAGTAGAGCTGCTTACGATACATCAGGTCTCCTTTCTGTCCGCGGTGATCTTTGCGCTCAACACCTCACTGAAAGAAAGAAAAAATTATCTTTGGCGGATCTCGTTCAGTTGTTTACTCCTAACGATTTCAAGCCTTCTTAAACACCTTCTAACCATCTTTTCCTAGAGACTGCTTTTTCATCTTAAAGCAAATCCTCGCCCCCTAAAAGTTTCCAGATTCTTCGTCTTATAGATCAATAACCTGTACCAGGTCTCAGTTATGTTTACATTACAATTGAACTTAATGAATTTCTTAATTCTTCTTAAATGGCGCTACAGTCTTGTGGGGCTTGGGCCTCATGAAGTCTCTGCTTCCAGTCCTCTCTACGTCTTGCTAGCTCTCTCCAATTTTTTATAAGAGGTTTCCGTATATCTTCTAGCACGTCATCCGTCCACTTATTTCTTGATCGTCCTACGCTTCTTTTTCTTGTTGGTCTACCATTCAAAATCCTGGCTAGCATTCTTTCTTCAGAAGCGCGTACAACGTGTCCGAGCCTTTGTAGTCTATTCAATTTTATGTACGCAACTACATATTGTCTTATTGTCTGTTCTCCTTTTTTTCCGCTAGGATTGGCTACGGAATCTTCATTTAGAGTTAACAGTGCTACACCAGTTGAAAATCGTAGTAGAAGATTGGAGGTGATTGTTGAAGATACTCCTCTAGGATCTGGCATCAGGTTTTGTTTACACAACCAAATTTGTACTTGGTCCATGGGGAATGCGCTTCCACTTCATGGATTTCCAGTTTTTATTTCATTTACCGATCATCTACAAATTCCATATTTCCTTAAGAGAATTCTTTTTCAATTTTGAAATTCCATTAGTTTTTTTAAGATCAACTTTTCCTAGTCTACATGAGCTTTAAAAACATAACGAATTAACGTAATTTATGGTCTTATTCCAAGCCATTATCCAATCCCGTCAAATACCAATTTTTTAATTAAAAAAACTCCCAAAAAAAAGTCCTCCTCCGACAAAAAACTGCGTATATGCATAAATAAAACGAATTAATGAATTTTATGAAACAATCCATTATTACGTGCATGGGAGCACCTTGAACAGGGAAATTAGACAGATTGCTAATGACGCTAATGCCCGACTCCAGTGCTGTACACAAAATGAGCGTTTGTGCTGATCTAATAACAAAATCAATGCGAGCCATTACGACGCGTAATACGTAATTATATAACATGCACGTTCCACTTGAGTCCGAATTGATTTGAATTACCGCACTGCACACTAAAATTACTAAAGGCAATGGCGGCGTCTAAATACAGCTGGGAGGAGGGAAAAAATAAAATAAAATGAAAATTTAACACAAAAAAAACAAAAAATAAAATAAAATCGAACTCGAAATAACAAGAAACCGCCAAATCATGGAAATCATTCGAGTTCGAACGTTCGATCTTTTGTCGAGGAATTGGTCGAGTGAATCGGACGCTATTTGCATACCGAGCAGGTCGATCTCAATGCCATGCGTGATGATGTTTCACTTTAGAACGTGCATTCACAGGAGGAGCGGCGGCTGCGGCTTACGGGCACATGCGCGCGGAGGGGGAGTCATCTGTTGAAAGTTGATCAAAGCTTTAATACGAATTATATGAAGAAAAAAAGAACACTTCACTTTCAATAAAGGCAATCAAGGTGGGAATTGCTTGGTACTGATTGTGCGCGAATGGTGTGGTTCTTGCCTCAACGACTGGACCAACATCGGGCAACTAGCATCAAGCCCGCTGCTACCACCAGCACTACTACCATTAACAACGAGACCAGCCTGTGCTGTACCTAGTATAGAGCGATGTGCTCTTAATTAAATACCGCTCGTTACGTAAGACCTTGCCGAGCGATTGAAATTCCTCTGGGGGCTAAATAAAAATTCGCGGCTTATGAGGTCAATTTATCAACACAGATCAAGACGCTTTCACGCGTCAGCCACCAACCAGCCTGAATGGGGGCTTGGCGGTGCGCCGTGGAGACGACGGTAACCAAAAACAGAAAAGCAAAAGTGAGACAAAAACCAAAACAGAATTTGCCAAAAGTTCAAGGACGTTTGATGCGCGCAAGAAATCCGTCATTAGACATTCAGAATTCGAAAAGTGAAGGTAGCACCCGAGCAGCTCTGGTGATACCAGGAAGATCTTCGGTTTTTGTCTTCGATAAAACAATTATGGCGGCTCGTAATGATCCTCAATTTGCTTCGAACGGTTCGCTAATGTCTTCCTGATGTTCAAAAACATTTTTACCTCGTTATGATCGAAACCATTTTTTCTGTGCTTCGATCTTATCTAAAAATTGACACAAAATCACTAGAAATTAACTTCTTGCTCAATCAGTGTTGCTTGTCAACGGCTTCAACTGACACATCGTGTCGTGATCAGCAAATTCTTGCCGGTTAAAAACAGACGAAATGGAAAGTCTCCTTAATTATATATATGCAAAAAAAAAACACAAAAACCAGCGGTGTGCAATGCAAAAATACCACCAGGTGTTATAATTTTAATTAGAGAATGAGATTCACGGAGCAATCCGACAATCACATCGCAATCGAACCAGTTTCAGTTTCAGTTGCGAAATCCCATCGTGGATAATGACCGCCAGTTAGAGTTTTTTGGGGTTTGGTCTGTGGATCAACTATTTTTTTTCTCTGTTTGTGTGTAGATCAACTGGCGTCGACTGTGTTTGTTTCTTTTTTGTTTCTGTTACTTCAACCCCCTTCACTGCTAATGGTAGATCTTGATTAGATCACTGAGATCTTAAACCTACAATTTTGCTCAATTTTGAGCCTAGCCACGGGTATTTACGTTGGTAGTTTGGTGCCTTCTTAATGACCGTCTTTAACCGAGAGAGAAAAATATATAAAGGAAGTTTTCAAGTGGTTTTGTAAGTTGAGGAAGCTTGAGGGGTAATTAAGTGGCATAAGTATGGGGTTATTCTCGGGGGGAAATTGTATCATAGGGGAAAGTTGGGAATGTGTAATTTTTAAGTAGTTTACAAGAGTTGTGATTTAAAAGTAAGAGCTAAGGAGATGTAATGTGGATCCATGTAATTGGTTTCCTTAATTCGAGTCTTGTCCAGTTTACTAGGTAAAATGAAGTTCCTGGTGGATAAGAAAATTTGTTAATGTGGTAAAATGAAGAGAACTGAGACATCAACCAGCTTTGCACGAATACTTTCACAGCGTTATCGCCGAACCGTTGATCTGCAAACGCCAAACAGGATGATATCTTTGGAATATAGAATGAATTCTGCCCAGAGCAATTCTTTCAGCTTTTTTTCGGGTCCAAGAAGAGGTCGTGAAGTTCCCGTAAAAGAGGATGATCTCTCGGATGAAAATCCCTCGTCTTTTTCGCGAGAGGTGTTTCTGGCTTCATCCAGAAGCCGGCAAAATTAGGCATCATTGACGATACGGTGACGAGGTAGAAAACCGACGTGCTGAACACTTTTAAAGTCCCAGTGACCAGCCGTGACACAATGTCAGGTGTTTCAAGAGGGTTGACATCTTAAGTCTGCTGGACCTGAAAATATTTCTCCTAACGAAATGTGCTTGACTTTCAGATAAATCTCGACCCTATGCTATGAAAGCTTTTTACAGAGTATAAGTTACTAGTATCGACTTAGTTCTAAAAAACGGGGTTGCCATTTATCTTTTTAGCTGTTCAAACAAGGTAGTAGATGGCAGCGAATCTAAATCTTACACTATATCTGCAGGTGTCTCCCAAGGATCGACGCTATCATCTGCTATTTTGTTATCTTAATAAACGACTTCTCTCAATCCCTTCGACTTCACAGCTTTACTGATGGCGGCACTTAGCGTTATTCTTATGCTTCCGACAATACTTACAAAGCAGTTGCTAAACCTCGGATCGCGAACTCATGTATACATACAATTCAATTGATTGAAGCAGCAAGAACCGTATTGAGTTCAACGCTCACGAAACGAAATTCTGTCTTAGGTCCAACAAAACTTGCTTCACCATTTCGTTCGTTTTAAAGGCGTTCTGTATCTAACGTCTGATCCATTTCTCAACATTTTAGGCGTAACCTTTACCAATGATCTGCAATGAAATTCCTACATACCGCAGTGGCAGATATTTCTTAAGAGATCCTACCTTCGTTTGGTCTTGATTTGTTTATTTATGTTTAGGCCTCAAACCCCATTTTGTCGTGGATGGGCAAGGTGCAAAATCGCGCAAGTTATTTGGCGATGATGTCATTTGCTCCACCATAGATATAGTGAGCTAGCTAAGGAGTGCAACAGCCCCGGGAAAAGTATTTCCGATATTGCCATGACGTTTGTTTCATTGAAATTAAAAATACCTACATCGATGGCAATACTTTTCCCGCAACAAAAAACTGGCATGATCGGCTTATATAGGCTGAAATTCTGCTTTCCCCCACTGGAGATGCTCTGAAGAAGTTTGGTCTACGGGTATTCATCGACGGTTCTATAACGTCAGAGGGCTACGAGACAGGAGTTTATTGTACCTGGAACTTCTGGCGCATATTGATATCTTTTAAGCAGAGGTACTGACGAATCTGAAGGCTTACCAGGTAATGAATCTATCTAACCTATACGAGAATGTAGCTTTGGAATTTGTAGATAGCCAAGCCTCGATAAGAGATCTAGATTGAGTGGTAGTGCTCTCCAAGTTAGTGCAGCAAAACAGAGCTGAACTAGATAGGCTTGACATAACGTGACTCTCTTCTTGGTTCCCAGACATAGGAACTTAGATGGAGTCGAAAAAACCGATTATATAGCCAGGCAGGGAGTACCTCTTTCGGAGAACGAGATGTTTGGCAACCCTAATAGCCAGCGCCAAAAAAAACTTGTAATTTCTCCAAAACAAGTTGGCCCACTTACAACAAAGGGAGACCAATAGGTTTCGTAAATAGACCCTGAAAAAATATTGCAAGAATTGCGGCAATCATCATCAGACGCTGCCAAGCTAGGTGTTATCCCGCACAGCGCCTGTTATCATAGCTGCGTGGGGACCAACGATATGGAAACACATTCACTTTTGTTCTCTTTATGTGTAAATGGAACTGGAACTGTGACGAAACACTTCGAATACTGAAGATTTGCGTCTGATCTACCAACTCCAATTGCCTCCCTGATACCATATCTTCGATGCTATGGGAAAAAATCTTCCAACTACAACTTTGCTCTTCTTCTTTCTTATATAGGTGTTTTTTTGAGCTCAGGTGCCACCGTTTACAATACCAGTCCGTCATGTCGTTCATGTCATCGTATAATGTCTATTAACAAACTTATCTCGAAGACAGAAAAAAGATAGAATAAGTTAAGTCACCTGTGCCGAAAGTGGAGTCGGGTGGCGTGACACGTCGTTTGAGATGAAGAAAGTGACATTTCAAACTCAACTTAGCAATTGCACTCTCTGGCACCCTGTGCTGAAAGTCGTAATTCAACTGAAACGTCACTTTCTCCAACTCAAACGACTTGTCACATCACACGACTCGAATTTCAGCACAGGAACCTACGGAGGGCCTTGGGGATGCATAAGTAGAAGGTATAAGCTCATTTTTTTAAGCAAGTATAATGAACTCCTGCAACTCTCCCAGTCTCCGCTCTTCTTTGCAGCTTCCTTGTGTCGGATTTAGTCAGGCTGCACAGTTCATGTTTTTACGATTCCTATATGCTTTCATGATGTTGAACAACTCATCCGCTCTAAAATGGATGTGTGTGTGTTATCTGATCACGACGGCTCCTTTGAGACCTGCTAATCACTCATGTAGTTAAAAACATATTGAATGGCCAACGTGACGTCTATAATGTCGTGTCTGTTAAGGTAGAGTCCACACTCCAATCTATTATATTTGGGTTAGTAGTTAAAAGATAAACAAACAGGTTCGCTCCCCTATTTTTCACTCCACTTCTCCAAAAGCCGTCATGATTGGCGTTTGCAGCACATACAATGATATTTGCCGACCTTGATCAAGGCGCCCGATTACCATCCCAGAGATCTACGGTTCGAATCCACTCCACGGCGTGGTACTTCGCCGTTCCACTTTTCCGACGTAAATATACAATTCATTCCTTCTTTACAAAAATTCCCTGCGCTTTCTGCTGCCGTCGGCGAAGAGCAATCTCCTGTCGTGGTAGTATTGGATGGGAACCGGTGAAATAAAACCGCATATTGGCGTTGACAGTTTTTTCACTCTTCTCTTCAATATCTTTCCGATTAGAGCATGCTGTTCGTGATTGCAGTCCATAATAAAACCATAGACAATACACAGGACCTCTGCCCTCTAGTCTTTCACATCAAAGAGACCGTTCTTAATGGCATGATCCACGATCTCCTTGAATTCCTTGGAGAGTGGTGGATTTGCGGAGCTCCAAAGAAGATATGCCGAGTGGAGAATGAGAGAGTGCTCTTATTGTTTTGTCTGTAAAATGGAAGCAACTAGTGCCATTACGACAAACGATACAGGTGTGAGGATCGCCACCTGTAGTCCTTGTATATTACTTGCCCATGGCTCTTGTATAAGAGTCACGTCGACAGTTTGGCTGTCTACCACCGCATACTCGAACACAATACTTGCCCTGCTTACTGCAAATACAAGAAAATATAGCTTATTTTTTATTTCAATGCATTTTCAAAAGCATATTCCAAATTTATTTAGCATTTATTTTACCATCGATCAAACTAGTCAAGGCTCCAACCTTACATTAAAATCAAAGGTAGAATTGTGTCCAGAATAATCAAGTTCCTTCCGATTAGTTAGATTTCGATTCAAGATCAACCAATGTCAACTTTTAAACTGTTATTTACTAAAATATTGCGAAATAGTAATAAAATCAACAATTTAACGTTATCAAAATGCAAAATTTAATCAAAAAAATTGAAATTCCATCAGAAATTATTGTTCAAAAAAAGTCAATGAATAAATTTAATCTCCCAATCTTCTTCTTTATTTGACAGCTTTCTTATAAATAAACATAAAACCAGCCACCATTAATTTTATTTAAAATTTTTGATATCGTAAATAAATTTATAAAACAACTTCAGTCAAGTGTCGACCGAACTGGTCCAAAAATAACAGAATTTCACTATAATTAAAAATATCTTCGAATTAAATTCAACCATTTATAGTCGACGCAATAACCTTCAACTTCGATTGGCACTCGTCATAAAAGGTGTTATCTGTTGCCTTTTAATAATAAATTCCGATCGATCTGTGTGAATGATTATCATAAAAATATCGATCACGGATGGCATTACACGGCGAAATTTACTCTGAACAATATTGCACGGACTGAAAATAGACCTGAAAATAGATTGTCAAGCTTGTTGGCTTGACCCCCGGTAGCGGTATCCATATCGCGTGAAGGTATCCACTTGGCGCTTAGTGCAGGTGATTAATTCATCGAATCAAAATTTAAATAGGCCCAGTTCAGATTGCACGCTGTGATAGTTTTCTTAGCTGATATATATATGTTATCATCATTGACATCATCCAGGGGCGCAGGCGCACTCCTTTCGTTTTGATATAGAGACACTTTTATACGGCGCGTTGGCACCCGGACTAGTGTGGATGGAGAACAGTTAGCGTCGTCCAAAAACTGGTCTTAAAAATGCTGAGAATTTTTAAATTAGATTTTTTTTTGGATTTGGTTTGGTGAATAGGTTCAAATTTTGAAGGACACACTGAAGTGTGATGATGAAACTACTCACCAGAGGAGAATGAAGCCGGAACAGCTCTCCCACCTTCAAAGTTATTATTATACTACATATATGATAAAGAGCTTCGAATGGAGATTAATGGCGTCCAGTCTGATATATTACGGCGTTATTTTGCAAGTCTGCTAGACGTGTTTCGTTCTCGATTGAAACATTTAACACACATAAAATCTAGACAAGAAGATTTCACACTTTTCGACCATTTTGTTCAAGGTTCATGACCTAATTTTTAGGTCTATGTGCTTTGCATCATTTTGAATTAAAAACGATGAAGAACACAGAGAAAGAGAAAAAACAGAACGGAAAAAAGAAAAAAATAAACAAAACCTGTTGGATAAAATTGGATAAAATCTTTTTTTTTAAATATAGGCTAGCTATTCTAACGAAGCAAATGATTGGGCCCAACTGGATCTAATATGGTTCACGTGTGTCATCAGGTCGTTCATATGCCCACAGACTATATCCATAGCCCAAATGGGACGAACTTTCTGCACCAAAACTATGTCAATAGAACTAGTTTAGAAGTCTGACTACTTTGGATGTTGTGGCAACCTGTTCGGCAGCATGCACTTTGGCGTCTTCAATGCTGTTGTTGTTGTTGCTGTGGCTGCTATTGCTGTTCGTCCCGTCTGCCTCCTGGCATCTTTCATCTGCCTACACACATAACCTGAACAGAAACGACCTCGAGGAGCTCCTCCATTCCCAATTATCTCTCGAAATTATTCCAATCTACGATGTTAGATATGCATCTCCATCGACGCGCACACACACATACACACCGGCTCTGCTCGGTGTGGTTCAATTCGAGTTAGATATAGAAAAAAAAACATTTTTTTTTGGTTTTATCCAACGGAAATCAAAACAGACACGATACTCGAATATGAGCGCGCGGCTCTTTATACACAAATGGGAATCATGAGCTGTAGAACCGGTAAATGGCAATGGAAAGTCACCTGAGCGCGATGATGTTTGGGTGTCCCCCTGATGGTGTCCCTCTCGTCATCGCGAAGCTTGGCTTTTTTCAACAAAATTCACCATCGTCAAAATGCCACTGAATATATATCCAAGAAGCGTGGATAAATTTATTATTGAAACTGAACTGGCGACGGATAGAAAGTAGACAAATCACATTTTCATTTATTTTCGCTAGAAGGTAAACGACTAAAAATATTTCTGAATTCTTAAAGGTGACAAAGAAAACGATCCTCGATGATCGCACTCACCTGCAATTTTTATTGAGTGAATGGATGATCCGATCCGTGTTTCAGTCGATCTCTTAAGAAAGACGCGCAGAAGCATAACAATTTGTCTTTTATCTCCATTCATTCACGTGTCTCCTACTCTGTAACAATGGAACGACGTTTTTTTTACCAGGAATAACAAAGATCGCGACTTAATAATATAACAATAATAATAGAGGAAGGAAATGCATGATGATGATGATGATGAAGACTTGAAGAGTGCCGGAATGTCCGTGATTAGTCAGTAGAAGAAAAGTAAAAGTTCATTATTTTTTTGTTGTTGTTACAAATAAGAAGAGCAAAAATGAATGCGTAAAGCGTCGACATGCTGCACTGAAAGTTTTCATATTGTTACCTTAAAATGCGGTAAAGCTTAAGCGTGAAGCACGCCACGCGAAATGCTGTAACAATGGATTAGGATTATATGCCTACGCAGCATAAAATTCATGTTTCCTTTAAAAAAATTAAAGAAAAAACTAAGTTATTGTGTTTTGGCCTATGCCTTTGCACAATTTCAATAGATAATTCCGAAGTGTGTAACACCTTTTCTATGACATGATTTATTAGGTGAAAGAAGTTTTTGACTTTTTAAAACATTTTGGAAAAGTAAAGAAAAGGAAATTCCTGAGAGGTAATGGATCATTCAAATTTTAGTTGATTGTTTAACGTTTTTTTACTGAGGCATATTTTACTTAGTTCAGCTCCGAGAAATTTTAATTAAATTGACCTCTGCTAGTTTGAATTTCTTACATAAAACTGAGCTTCCTGTTATTTTTTTAATTATAATAATTAAATTATTACGTTTGGCAGCGCACATACTATATAAACAGATTTGAAAAAAAATTCGTAGCGTTTTCCCAATAGATGGCGTCAATTGCAAATAAGTCACAAATCACTGATCGTAGCGACACCACTAAACGCTGGTTTGAAAGGTGACATTTCGACTGTGTACACATTGTTGCAATGGTTGGAAAGTTGTTTGCTTTTGAAAATGGAGAAAAATAATGAAAAGTTGTAGTATATTTTGCAATATTATTACGACAAAGTGAAGAATACTGCGCAGGTTTGTAAAAAAAAATGAATGCTGTTTATGGTGAATGCACTTTATCAAAAAGTGCTGCACGAAAATGGTTTCCTCGCTTTCGTTCTGGTAATTTTGATGTGAAAGATGAGTTTCGTTCTGGTCGTGCAACTACTGAAAAAGCTGATGCGAGTTCTTGGAAAAGTCCAGTAAGTTTGCGATGTCATCTGTGTTGATATTGCTATGGAGCTGGGCATTGACTATAAAACTGTTTTGAACCATTTACACAAAGCTGGATATAAAAGAAAGTTCTATCTATAGGTTTCACATGAGTTGAGTGCGGAAAACATGATAGACCGAATTAACATCTGAATTCGACCCATTTTTGAAACGTCTCATAGTCAGTGATGGAAAATTGGTCACGTACGACAATCGGAAGCTTCAAAGATCGTGGATAAGGGATGATGAGTCGTGTTCGCGAAGCCAGGATTCAGATCGAAAAAGGTAATGCTGTTTGTTAAAACTGGAAAGGTAATCAGTCACCATGAGGTCAGACGATTGATTCTCAACTCTACTGTGTTGTCCACTAGAGAGATTACGCCAGGCAATTGAACGGTCCGAATTTTATAATAGAAAAGGTGTTGTCTTCATGATGACAACGCCCGATCCAACTCTTCTTTAGCGACCCGTCACTTTTCTGGCGTCCACCTTATAGTTCAAATATGGTACCCTCTGACTATCACTTGCTCCGATCTCTGCAGAACTCTTTCAATGGAATTAAGCTGGTTCAAAAAGAAGCCCGTGGAAAATACTTGATACACTTTTATAATTAGAAACCACAGAAGTTCCTCATCAATGGCATCATAGCTCTACTCGAAAAATGGCCAAACATTATCGATAATAATGGAGCATATTTGGTTTTAAATAAATTCATTTTCACACTATAAGAGAACCAGTTGGATTTAACTAACAAAAACGGCGAACTTTTTCCCAGACCTAAAATATAGACTTCTCAAAATGTGCAATTTTCTCCTTCAGCCGTCGGCCACGACTATAATCTACAAATCCTACATTCGGCACCGCCTTGAATTCAACTCGTATATCTCGGCCGGGGCCCCGAGAATCGCCTTAAAGTGGTTGGACAAGATGCAAAATCGCACTCTCCAACTTATTGGCGGCTGCGCCATTTAGAGCCGGTTTAGACGGTGCGCTCCAGCGCATGTGCCTCACGAACTTTGTGGATAAAGGGAGAAGTGGGGTGGTACCTCTCTTCATCCCCACTCATCCCTTCATCACCAAACGTTCGTGAGGCACATGCGCTGGAGCGCACCGTCTAAAACAGCTCTTACTCTTCAATTGACTCAATAAGCAGGAATTCTACCGCTTCTACCATCATGACTTCCACCGAAATAAATATTCTTCTGCCTCCACGACAAGGGGTTTTCCGCAATACAAGACTAGCGCACTCGGCTTACTCTCAGAGTCTACAGTCCATTTTTTCCGGCACACACTGTGCTAGAAATTCGTTCATTACTAGAACAACTCGACTGTGGAATAACCTCCCACAGTCAATATTCCCGAACTCATACAACATCCAAAAGTTCAAACTCAAGTTTCGCCATCTCCTCATGCACCCCCAACTTTCCTTTATTTATCCTTTTCTTTCTCTAACCTCCAAACTATGCTTACTACTTGACATGACCCCATGACGTGATCGACTCAGCACATTTCCTAGTAATTTGTCGCTTGACAGCTCGAGGCAGATCATTTTAAACAACGAGACTCTATTCTCGCTAGTGCCGGAAAGTGACAGAGAATGTCTAGAACGTAAAGCAGACATCCTCCGCGAAGCATAGCCTAAAAATGGGGTCCTTCGTCTGTCTGATCTTACATAGATGAAAATTTAGAGCACAGTATCCAGGATTCAAGCCAACCATTGCCTTTACCATGATTTCTATTGTGCTCTAACAATTTTCTGATCGCATTGTCAGATTGGGCAAAATTAAAACGTTTGGAGTTGTCCAAATCAGCGTTCGATTATTACATCAGAGTTCTATCACCAAGCTCGTGGTGTCTCAGTAGCCGGTTCCAGAACGATGAACACAGCTGTCTGCTCCAATCGGTTCTCTTTTCATTGCCTTCGAAGCCGTGATGGTCCATGACTCAAACATTAGTGGCCGAATTGAGAATGCCCAGCTTATAAGACCTCGCTTGCAAACCCAAACTAATTTGGGCTTAGTCCAATTGGACTGTATCGGTCTAAAATCGGACTTCGTCTATTTACAGTTCGAAAGAGCTTGAGAGAGAGAGAGCTTGAAACTCGCGATATTAAACATTTGTTCAAAATTATTACAAATATTAGTGGTAAGATTAAATTACTCAACACATGTCGCTTCGTGATAAAGAAAGATAACATAGAATAGAAAGATAACATAGGAATAACGACAGAATCTAGGATGGGTGGAACACTTTTAAGAAACACACTTCAAATCGAATATAGAGAATTCAGGTGCGCTGAATAGTTAACCACAATGTGCTGAATAAATTTTTCAACGGCAAATTGTCATCTGGCGCTACTGAACAGGAGCAAATCTGAAAAGATCTACAGGTTTTCTTCATAGGCAGAAATAATAAGGGTATATAGAAAGCACAAAAACCTTAAAAGGTCTGGGGAATATCACATGTATACGTAGAAATTTTTAAATTCTGGGTGTCTGAGTTTTCAGCTGAAATTTTTCAACCTAAAAAGAATAGAATAGGTTAAATCCCAGAGAAATTCATGTACCATTTGTTGTGCGAGAAGTGGAAGAGAACAGTGGAAGTGCTGATTTGTATATGTAAAGCTCTGGGCCTGGTCATAAAGGCAGAACAGCGGTCATTCTGCAATATTCAGCTACAGACTTCCAATTGCTGAATACTGCAGAATGACCGCAGTTCTGCGTTTTTGACCAGGCCCAGAGCTTGCGTTCCTATTGGTTCGAATTCAGCCGATCTTAGAGTCTTCGTTTAGAGATGAGCAAGATAAAGAGAGTTTTCGAGGTTGCATCTAGACAAGCGATATTAGACATCCTGATAAGGGCACACTTAAGAAAATTGTCACAATTGTTATTTCAAACTGAATGTAGAATAATTAAAAATGATAAACTCAGTTAAGCCTTTTCACAAGAAGATCATGGTCACTGATTACCAGCTAAGCCTTGGGATCTTAGGGTATCAAAGTTGTAATTGGGAGGTACCACCTTGATGGGGATTTTAGTTGGGACAATTTAAGATTTTGTTTAAAAATTTGTTGAAAAACTGTCCGCCTGATGTTATGTGGGTTTTAGTTGGGAAGTTTGAGGTTTTGTTTAAGAATTTGTGCAACGGCTGCTCAGATGGAGCAATTTTTGAGAGCGGAACACAGGTTTGTGTAGTTAGCCTTCAGGGGGATATGTCGGTTACATCCTGAGGCACCCTACTAACAACGTCACAAAACAAGCACTTGGAATCTCCAAGAATAGAGTCGAAAAGGTTGGGCAAGAATAATTTGGATGAAACAGAACTAAAAGAAGTCAATCAAACATCGTGTGAAATGAAGTTGATGGTTATAGTCAAAATTATCATAGACGGGGATCCAAGAATAACGAACTGAAAAATCCATTAGTTGAATTTGTATTGTATTGATATTTTTATATGTGTCTGTTTCTCTGAAGGATATCCATTAAACTGCATTTTGTTCAATCTCTTTTTTTGCATCCAGTTAGCCTCAGTTTACACCTTTAATCAAAACCAATTATCAACAATCATAATGAAATTGAATTTTCAATCCCCCCCTTTACATTCCATCTTAAATCACAATAAATTACCAGTTGTCTTAATTTTATCTCATTCCCCACAATTGTCATAATCAACGCGCGCAAAACAATAATCACCACCACCACCATTGCCCGTAATGAAAATCCGGCTTAATCTGCAAAACTAGTTCATTAATAATCCACGAAATTCCAATAACAAAGTTGACATTTGAATTTTCCTTTTTATGAAAAAGGAAAAACAATTAACAAAAAAAACCTTGCTTTCGGCACCGCGCATGATCACACAGCTTCACTCTCTGAAAATGGCTTGTTGTATGGCTGGTGATCGTGGCAGCGCAAGAGGGCGAGGTCAATCGGTGTGCAATGTGCATTTTGTAGTATAAAAACCGAAATGCACAAAGCCCGCTGCAAACATAGAACTGCAAAATAACTTTTATGAAAGTCTCAACCCGACGCCGCCGCCGATGCCATTTCGATTTGTTTTTTGGTGGACGGACTTCTCTTAGCGATCTCTATGCGCGCGCAGCTATATAAAATGATTAACAACGTTCTGTCCAATTCGCTATAGTACCGATATATACACACACAGAGTTTGGTATAAAGTGCGGGGCGTGGACAGATTGTGACTCTATAGTTAAAAGTCAATTCCCAATCAATAGATCTAAAATGCACTTTTTACAATCGTGGTTGGTTACGTAAGAAATGTGCTTCGGCGGTGAATACCTGCCTGTGTATGAGCGCTTGTTGCTTAATGATGCAGAAAGGTTATGATCTTTCTAAAATGAAATTATTTACATTTTTTATTTTTTACAATTTTACTAATAAAAGTTTTCTTTTCTTTTTGCAGTCGAATAAACAAAAAAAAAGAAACAGAGCAAATGTCAAGTTAATATCGGTAAGTGTGACTCTTATAAACATTTGACCTAAAAACATAATAACCATAAACGCCGTTGTAACGACATAAAGCGTGAGGACAGCTTTATTAAACTGGCATGATGAGAAACAATTGAGTTGAGTTGAAATCATGACCGAAAACTTGGAAATTGCACGCAGTTGCATGTGCACGAAAATTTGCATGCGATTATATTCCATCGCGAACTAAATTGAAGTTCAATACTGTGTATTGGAGTGTGTGATTGGTGACGTGATAAAATGCGCTTCGTGCTCGAATTTATTGCCCCGCACAAAAAGTGACACCATAACAGCCACAACACATACTATATATGGTGAATAGGTAAAAATCTTAAAATCGTGCATAACGACAAGAAAGTTAAGAGAGATAAAAAACAAAACACCATCGACGACGAGTACCTAGTATCTTCGGAACGAATTTCATGCAAGCCAACCTACACGGTTGCGAGCTTTCAAAATATTTCATGAACCCATTAATGAAGATCACACAACAACAACAACAGCAACAACAACAACAAAAACCACCAATGAAGAAAAGAAAAACGATTTGATACACACAGCAAAAACAAAAAAAAACCCCAATATTCTTCACTTGGATCTGGATATGTTCTCTTCATTGCTGGTGGCCAAACCTCTGCCTACCTTACCTACCGGTATTGAGTGTATCACAGAGCTGGACGTGATTCTCGTGCTCTGTCAATCATAATTTGTTGGGTTAATCACAGCACAAAAGACATACTGGACATTTACTGATCGCTTCCTTGATCACTTTTCTATATGCTGCAGCAACCATCAATGATGAAAAAGTGTAGTTGCTCTTGTGATCGTTGCTGATCGTTGGCGAGATTAATATATAAAAAGGCCTAAGACAACAACATAAATCAGGCCGAGATAAACTTGGCTTCTATTTAGTCACGTAACGGGAATCGAATCCCGATCATTTCCAATGGATCACTATTGCGAGAGCTATTCATCGATCTCACGGCGTATGATCTCTACTATAAATGGTCGTTCGACGAGTATGTGTGCCTCTCGCGTTGTTGACTTCTAGAGAGATGCGAGATGGAAATTTGATCCATATTTATTATGCGGTTTGAAGCAATATTGGTCACTGATTGGAAGTAAAGCGATTTGAGGTTATTAGACGGTTGGGTGAGGTCATGCGTCTATCAAGTTCTTGATGATCGTTTTTGTTTTTTGTTCTAGCTGCATTAAGAGTTCTTGGTATGAAAGAAGAGTTGCGCATTGGTTTAGTCTAAAAACAGAAAATTCTCTTCGTTTAATGCTTTTGAGTTTCCGTATTGGTGGTAAATGAGAAAACTTTTTGAAGGAATAAAGTTCAGATTCGTGAATAGATGAGATCTTATTGCTGAATGCACGTGTTCACTGCGATTTTTGTATTAGAACTTTCTCTTTCATGCAACTGATCTTACCAAATATAGAATTAGAAAATGTTGCCGTTTCAGTTTCGACAGTAGGCATAGACCATTTAAAATGCATGAAAAGATGACCTACTGATCATGTCGAACTCTTTAAAGACAAATTGGTGAAATCCCAAACGAGAAAAAGATCATGAGAGGTCCAAAAATCAGATCAGTCATGCAATTATTGTCAAAAATAACTCTATATGTTGATCTCTTTAGAATTGCAATCGGATCTACATCACATGATGAACGAATATACCAAATTTTGAAAACTATAAATTTTGTGTGAAGGCAATAATTTTTTATGCCCTATCCAAAAATCTGTCATGATTTTTGGGGAGAACTATCGATAGAGGATGAAATCAGGAGTGAAAATTTGAGTCAAAGAAAACGACAGACACGAGAGCTAACGAAAAAAATGTGAGATCTAAAATAAACTAAAGTTTAAAATCGCGTTTGATTATTCCGCGCAGTTTTCAACTGAGCTCTTTAAAGCAAAATAAGCGGCTTTACATGTAGTGTTGAGCCGGACTTACAAGAGGCAGTACATTTGTCTCTTACATGATGTAAATTGTACTGAGGCCTCAGTTTTTTTAAATGTCCCGGTTCAAAAATAATGTCCTACTGGTATATGAGCGTGTATCAAGATAAATGAAGCGAGGTGTGATTGTAAATTACTTAATGGAAAGACATTTCTTCCTTCTTTTGCCACAGTAAAATTTCCAATGTGAATTGCGTCGAGGTGAGATTGTAAACACGAACTGGAGAGACATTTCTCACTTCTTTTGCGGCAGTAAAATATCCACTTTAAGCTGAGCCGTGGTGAGATTGTAAATACGAATTGGATGGAGAGACATTTCTTACATTTTTCGAGGGAGTGAGGTTTTGTCATGAAGAGACATTTCTTACATTTTTCGAGGGAGTGAGGTTTTGTCCTGAAGAGATAATTCTTACATTTTTTGAGGGAGTGAAATTTTGTGCTGGAGAGATATTTCTTACTTTTTTTGCAGTAGCAGAATTTCCAACTTGAAATTGGGCGAGGTGGGATTGCAAAATATAAATATATGGCCACGGACAACTAATTAGAAACAGTTTCATAAATATTGCATTTATACAGTTTTTATGTTGGAATCAAATTAAAGAATTCCCACCACCTCCTCTTAATTTTTTTTAAATATATAATGATTGAAGGAAATCAATAACAATATCATAATGAATTCCTAACAAGATTGCTACATAAAAAATAAAAAATGTATAAATGCAATTTTTATGAAACTGTTTCTAATTAGTTGTCCGTGGCTGTACATTGTGGAGGCATAGATTTCTTACTTACTCTAAGGCAGTTTAATGAATATTAGAATTAAGCTTGTAAAAATGCACTTCATTGGTATTTATTTTCTTTCTTTTTTTTTAATCTGCTTGTTTTTGTCATTTTGGCATTACAATAGAACCTCGCCTCATTTGAAGTATGACATTGTACTGGCTCAAAAGAAAAAAGAGGCACCTCTTACAAACTCATTTTATAATCGTGTCCTACCCAACACTATTTACATGAGAAATAGCACTGAAAGTGATCATAATCATGAGCTGTGGCACGATTTAGTCTGACTCATGGGTTGTAATTAGCTGTAGCATCGCGTTGAAAAATCATATAGCTATTTCGAAAGATATCTCGATTTCCTATGGTCTTCTTCTTCTTTGTTGAGTATCTCGTTATATGATCTACTTTAGAATTCGCTAAACCTGTATTTTACAAATAACCTTACTATTAAACTTCATCCCAAAAAATGTAGAAGCGTTACTGTGAGCTCCATAAATCAGATCGTCCAAATTTTATAGTGAGCATTTAATTTCGCTTTTCATAAGTACATGCAAAAACTTCGTTTTTAATATGTGGTAAGCACTACCTCTACGTATATCGTTTGTGAAACTGCGGTTCCATTTTTTTTATAAGCGATTGTTTTACGAGATTGTAGAGGTAGGTTTGTTTAGTAGGACTAAGACCGTGCTAGGCGATAAAAAAACAGTTGTTTTAGGGCGGTACCACGCAAGTTACTCTATTGAGATGGTACTCCACAATCTGGTGCTAAAAGATTGCAAAGTGCACTGCTAAATAAAGGAATCACGGTAGCAGTCTTTCTTGAAATAGAGAGAACCATCGACAACATATCCTTCGATACTATAGCTTGAGCTGAATAATAGACGAGGTCTGAGCAACATTCACTCAAAAAGATATCTGTGATGCCAAGTTGTAGATGAGCTTGTTGAGCTGAGCTTCTCTATGGCCAAAACTTTATTGTCTGGGGCTACGAAGACGTGGTAACTGAACAAGTACGCCCGTCCAGTGCACATCCGCCAATGCCGCCCCTTTAAGGGCAACTTTTTTTTGCTTGCTTCGCTCGCGGGTTTTTTTTTGTTCTTTATAGGAATTAGTGCATAAGAAATTTTTAGATAAATAAATTATCTTTCTATTTGGCAAAGTCAACCAAGTCACATATTAGTACGGTTCCTCTCTTACTTCAGAATCGAGAGGGATTGCGTTTCAAAGGTGCAATGCAGACGTCACTCACAACATTCATTTCATATTGCTTCGCACACTGTAGAATTTTACGCTGCTGTCTGTTGCTGGAGCTCGACCAAAAGTTGCCATGCTCTAGCCAGCTACATGGGTGCAACATATAAATATTTTGCTTGGATCGCTTTCGGCAACATGGAACACGTTTCGCCTATTCGACTAGGCATCTGCATTTTACTTACCTGTGCTTATATCTTTTTATTGGAATTAATTGTAATGGGAAAGGTTGTCGTTATGCCTTTGGCCCTAGGACCCAGGACCGGATTGGCCTATGGCCCATTCGAGTAAAAGCTCGAAGGGCCGGGGGGCCGTAGGTTGAGTGTTCAGGATTTTTTTTGTAAAGAAACTTAAAGTTTCGTAATAATTGCGACTACGCTCACTAAGATCGGCTCGAATTTAGCCTTTCCTCTTCCTCGCCTCTTTTCCCCGCCTTGAGCTCGCATCCGGCCGACCGACCTCGCCGCGTTAGAGAAGTATTTCTCAGAGCTGGCCCTAAATCAAGCAAAAAGGTAGAGGAGAATTTAGCACGGTGCGTGCCGTGCGCCTATTGCAGGGGCCGGTCCAGGGTCCATGCGAAATTAGCATAGACTCGAGAAAGTACTACACAGACCGTGATATAGACGCACGGAGGTCGCAGTGCGATTGTTGCACGGACTGTGAAAATTTATAGTTATTACTAGCTGGGACCCGGTGCGCCTATGCTGCTCCCAAAAGCCAATAGTAGTAATCAGGTGATATGAATTTTAATATACAGTAGGAGAGTTTGAAAAGGGAAATTTTTTGGTATTTTTGATTCCAAATAACAAAATGTGAAACTATTAGGGATCTGATCATAAAGTCGTTATTTGCTACCTTAAAAAACCTCAGATACAGATTTTCATTGGAATCGGAACACAATTAGCAAATTCGTCGGCCATTTTAAATTTATAAGTTTTGACCACAAATTCGTTATTTGCGACCTTAAAAACCCCTAGATACCCACTTTCATTGGAATCGGAATAAAATTGGCAAATTCAATCATATTTCTGCTGTAATTTTGAATTTCGGTCATATTTCGGCGGCCATTTTGAATTTCGAAAATCGGGCTTCGAGGTGTATCATAGGAGACCTCCACGGAACTTCATGCAAAAACTCAAAGCTCTGCGATGATTTTCAACGAAGCTCTCCATGACAGCGCCATCTAGGAGTGGCTTTAGAAAGTAATAAAATAGCCTATGTTCTAAGTTTGAATGTAAATAGCACATGGTTAAAATTTCATTAAGATCGGTTGCACGGTGTAGGAGCCTATAGCGATCATACATACACACATTCATTTTTATACGCTTTATATTAGCTTCACCTGTATGTATGTATGTATGTATGCATGTAGACAAATCTTGCAACTTGATTTTCACCCACTTTCATATAACCGCACATATGTATAGTTCGCGTGACAATGCAATCTGAACATTTTGTGAAATAATCAAGATGGCGGTTCCAAGATGGTGGCCGAATTTTGCTATTGTGCTCCCCGACCCCCGACATGGGTATCAAATGAAAGGATATGACAAATAGAATACAATTAGCGTCATTCCAAATTCAAAATGGCGGCCATCACAAAATGGCGGATTAACTTTTTCTTTCTAACATACTTAAAATGGGTATCAAATGAAAGATTATGACCAGTGGAATACTATAAGCTGTGTGGCGTCATTCCAAATTCAAAATGGCGGCCGACACAAAATGGCGGATTAACTTTTTCTTTCAAACATACTTAAAATGGGTATCAAATGATAGGATATGACAAGTGAAATACTATAAGCTGTGTGGCGTCATTCCAAATTCAAATTGGCGGCCGACACAACTACCGGCCGACTACCTTTTTCTTTCAGCACCCTCGATATGGGTATCAAATGAAAGAGTATGACGAGTAGAATACATTAAGCCGTGTGACGTCATTTTAAACCTAATATGGCGACTACCAAAAAACGGAAGCAGACGTAAGGCTAAAAAGTAAAAAACTAAAAATGTACAGTTTAGCAAAACTAAAAAATATGTTTTTATTTTAAAATGATCTGAAAAATATTGCGCATATCTACAGTGAAAAGCCAGAAATGTTTAAATGCAAACTCGATGATTTTAAGTTTATTGCATTTCGTATTCCGTATTCCGTATTTCCTTCTTTATCATTGCTTTCTTGTCTTAAACTGAGCTGTGCTTGCTAAGTTAACGGACCGGCAAAAGTAATATGGCGGCCACAACAAAATGGCGGAAGATATATGGTAGACTAAAAAGTAAAAAATAAAAATATATAGCTTAAAAAAACTAAAAAATACGCTTTTATTTTAAAATGAACTAAAAATAGCGTGGACCGCTAACGAAAAGCTCCAGTGTTAATAAAATAATAATATATGTAGGTAAAGAGGCCCACGCTTTGTTACATTTAAGTAAGTTATATTTATAATTTTTACCAATAACTTCATTAATTTAGTTATTTGCCTGATTTCGAAAGGTAGGTTGTTCCCTATACTGGCTGGAGCAATAAAAGCTTCAAAATTATTTTTTTCTTTTTAGTTCATTTTAAAATAAAAGCGTATTTTTTAGTTTTTTTAAGCTATATATTTTATATATATATATATATATATATATATATATATATATATATATATATATATAGATTAGGAAATTTGATACTGTAAACTAATAAGTATTTTACAAATCTATTAATAATCTAAATTAAAAATTGCTCAAGAATGTCTTTAACAACCCCAATTGACCCCAGATTCTTCAAAAATATTTATAACAAACAGAAGCTTTCCACCATAAAAACATTTCAAATTCAAGACATTACGCATTCAATCATCATCGATCAATTTATTCATTGAAGTGATTACTCAAAAAAGAATAACGAAAATTAAAACAAATTGCTCAATATAATAACGCACACTAATTTCGTGTTCAAGCTAAAAACGATGAGAAGCAATTTATCAAAATCGCTCTAAATCCACAAAAATACAATCTGACAAATTGGAATTTTGGTTTTTAAGAAAATATCATTTATAAACAAAAGTCGAATTCCTCGATCCATTTCGAGACAAACAGACACGATCCTTCGGTTTCAATTTATATTTAAAAACCAGTATTTAATAGTCGTCATACTTTTCCAGAGACTCGCGAGCCGCACATACTCAATTTACATAAAGAGAAAAACTTTTCCAACAAAATGACTTTCGTGTCATGTTGAAAAAATTTTCCTTTTTTTGTGTTTTGTTTTTCCTCAAGTGTTTTTTTTTGCACTTTCCCAGATCTTTACTGAGGTACAAAACTATGCAGCAGCAGCGGTAATGAGTGCGATCTCACCTGATGTGAAATTTATTATTTATTTTTTTTTTTTTTGCAAAATGATTTTTCAGCGATTAAATTTAAAATAAGACAAAACGGAAATTCTCACTGGTTTCGTCAGAGTATGTTGATCTTTTCGATTTTTGCTCAAAAAACCAAAAAAAAAATACAAAAATTTTTGTAGATTGTGTAAATCGAACAATGACCGGAATACATGAATACAGCTTTAAAAAAAATTCCGATCTTGTGAGAGAGCGATCGCGCATGGATAAATGCGCGCAAAAGATAGATCGGATGGATCATTAATTAAATCCGATGATCACTGATCGCGTACCCAACAAACGGACAAACCTGATGCGTTTTCTAGTTGTGATCAAGATCAATGGCAGATATGATGTCAAGGTCTCGTCCGCGCTTGCGCTGTTTTACATGAACTTGTGCTGCAATTTGTTTCTGCTTCACGGTAACTAATTTTAGCCAATATACATATATACAATATATATATAAAACAACTCTCCGAAATGAATGGTGTTGAACCATCATCATTCTCGTTTCGTTCTTTGTTTTTGTTGTTTTTGTGTTTTTTTTGTTGTTTTTTTTTAAGCGGCAATAGCGGGGTAGAGAAAACGATCGAAGATGATCTACAATACACACTATATGTTTTCGTATATAAAAGCGGCAACAACCGTTCGTATTATGGTCTAGAATTATTGACTAGAACAGGAATAGAAATTCTAAAAACTTCATCAGCACAGGCTAGAATACCTCGGACCGGATAAGATCTCCTACTGTTTAGATAAAACAGAAATAGAATAAATTCTGATCAAATAGCGCTGCGCCACTATATAGCATGTAAGCAAGCGCGTAGAACGAGATCATCCAGCCAAGGGTACGCCGAACAGCAACAATTTCTTTTCTTTTTTTTGTCGTTTTGTGTATTTGTGAATCACTTCCCCTTTGTAGAGAGATTCCTAAAGCGAGACCATACATACGAACACACATAGCCAGAAGACATCAAAGGCAGATCTTGTGCCCAGATCAAAGAATTACACGAAAAAAATATATATTTCTATTAAAAAAATATCTTCTTCTTCATATGGCAGATATTAGATAACGTAACGCTTTGGAATCCAGTGCAGATAGAGCATAATAGTGTGATGGCGCCGCCATCGGCCGACGCCGGGTAAGATTTAATGAAAAACAATTAAAATTCACAAGAGCACATTCCGTTTACGAAATCGATCAGCAGATTAACGAGTGTGAGGACTCTACTAAGATGCGATAAATCTTTTCCTTTCCCATACATATTGATGGCTGCCGCACAGCAGAACAGAGCAGCGTGAGTGTGGGAATTGGAAAAATTCTCAACAGGAGCTGAAAATTATTTGCCACACAACTATTTTTATTGCCACATAAAATACTGAAGCTAAATACGATCTGGTCTTATTTATTTGCTCCTTTACGTGAGCTCGAGAGTGGTGTGCGGTGCTTTATGAATTTGTTCTTTATAAATATTGCAAAAATTTACCTGGTTTCTATCTCAATTAAATTCATTTTCAATTTATAAACCGGAACGGAAATTAAACTCGACCAATTGCTGCTGCGCTATTCCAGTGAATTATCATTCGAAATTGCTTTCAGTTAGACTCTCTGCGTTTTGTATTCGTTTGTATATATACTTCCAAAGTGCGACCTTCATATTCTGCAATGATTTTTGGAAGTCATTGATCACAACTTCAACACTGATCGTACTCGTTTTTCGAATACACCCAGTTCCGCAGAAACAGTGAATAATGGTTCCTCGTAAGGATAGTTACCTTATACTGTAAAGAAATGTACTTTACCTTACTCTCTACAAACAATAAATATGAGATCCAAAAATCTAAAAAGTTCATGCAGTGATCGCGTTTTGAATGATCGTATCAGTTTTTGATGAAGTTCCATTCACCTGAAATAGAAGCTCGACTACTAAAAATGAAGATTACTGCCTTTAGTGAAAGTATTTTATGGAAGAAGAGATCTCGGCAAATAGAATAGAGGGCGACCAAATATGGCTCCAAACAATCAACATCGAATTCCTTGTGCATATGAAAAATATCGGCTCTGGGAATTCATTGATTGTTAGAAGATGTTCCTAAAGAGAACGCTTTGAAGAAAAGGACTGATTTGAAGAGGGTTCAACGTTTCCGAGAATACTGGGTCGACTTCAAGAATAATAAAAAAGAAAACGCCATTCCACTCTACAAGATGATGAACAAAATGAACCTGTGTGTTCCTTGATCGTCAGTGATCACGGAATGATCGTCAGAACTATACCAGACGAGCTTGGGAATCAACCTTTGTACTACCAGTCCGTCATGTGGTTGAGATCATGATGCAATATCTAGTACTAAGCTTAGTTTGAAGGATACCGGAAGATAGGATGGGCTAGGAAGGTCTGGAAGTACATCTGAAGTTTAGGATGTTCCACGAGTTCGGAAATACTGACGATCGAAGATCGGATCTCAGTAGACTTGTTCTATTTATAAACGACTTCTAGATCGTATCAACCGAGCCAGTCAGAAAAATATTGCCTCCCTGCACGGCAGGAAGGAATATAGATGGAAACGAGAAAGCCGACTGTCTAACCAAGCAAAGAGTCTCTCTTCGCGGCTCAGAGACCGAAATGGCCCCGCAATTTTTAACTACCACGTACTGCTATCCAGCCAAAAGTGGAGAGCACTGGAGACCTGCATTATTTCTAGGACGACGACTTGGCCCATTTACAACAAAGAAAAACCAAGGGACCTGCAAAACAGATCACCACAAGATATTGCCAGAATCACGGCAATCATCATAGATCTCAGAACAGGAGGTAAGATCACTGTTAAGCTATCTAAATTCCACAGCATCCCTCATACATTCGCCACAGCCGACCAAACAACCGCTGAACTTTAGTTACACGAGGTTGTGGTAACAAAACTGTGCGCCAAAACGATTATTGGGCCTTCGGTCGCACTGGAGACAGCCCTACACATAGAGTTGATCCGGACTTACATGAGGCAGTACATTTGTCCCGTACACGATGGTAAATTGTACTGAGGCCTCAATTTTTTTAAATGTCCCGCTTCAAAAATACTGTCCTACTCGTGCTACTCGAGGCGAGGTGAGATGGTAAATTCGAACTGGAGAGAAATTTCTTACTTGAAATGAGGCGATGTGAAATTGTAAAATTGTAATTGTCATTTGAATTTCGAAAATAAGATTATGTCACTTCATATGGCAGTTGCGCCCGGCGAATTGAACAATCCCAGCGACAAGTGAAAGTGAAACTCTTTAGCGGCGGGAATGTCAAATCCGCCGGATTTAACAATCAGGCCCAGTATATTCAATTTTATGGTACATCCAATATGGCGGCCACAAATGGCGGATTACCATTTTCTTTACAACATGTGACGACATTAAGGGGCCACCACAAAAGGGGTCATTAGACTAAGAAGTGGATAATAAAAAAACTAAACAATTTTTTTTAAAAGAAGTTTTTATTAGATTTTTTTTAATCCCCCAGTATGTAACTACAAGTAAAAGCTTGGGGCTCTTATGATTAACCTATTAAATACGGAAATTAAGTAGGATAGAATTTGATAAAGCGCCCGCAAGCTTTTACTTGAAGTTACATAGAGAGGGATTAAAAAAAAATATTTTATACTTTTTAGTTCATCTTATTAACACATATTTAAAAACCTTTTTTATTATTTAATATGTTTTAGTTTATCTAATAAAAGCTTGTTTTTAAAAATTTTTTTTAGTTTTTTTTATTTTGTTTCATTTAGGGTCAATAGGGGCCCATTCTGTTTTCTGAAAAGAGGTCGAAATGTGTTCGCAGTAACGTAACGGAGTTCGCTCACTGCTGCGACAAAACGGACCTTGTTGTGCTTAAAATGTTGTGCCCATTATGGACCTGCTTAATTAACAGTAAACGCCTAAATAGTTTCAGCATTGTTTTCATTGGCATGGCATATAGCAATGCAGATAGAGCAGGGTTGACAGTCTACAGTACGTCAATCGACGGAACATGATACATTGGTTTCATTGAGGCAAGTTACACTTTCCATCATTTCGTTTATTACCCCCATACACAAACCGATTTTTTAGGCAAGGGGTCGCAGGGAAGTATATGTCATGCATGTAATTTGCACCCATCGCTGCGACCCCTTGCCTAAAAAATCGGTTTGTGTATGGGGGTAATAAACGAAATGATGGATAGTGTAACTTGCGTCATTGACGAAGATTTTTGAAGCGAAGCCTTTTTAGCGTGGTTTTGCCGGGGCGGGGGAAGAGTAAGACCGACTGGTATGACGCCATTACGGCATGTTGTAATATTTGTCTTGAATTAACTTTAGTTTTGCAAGGAGTTGGGTTCAGAGTTAAGTTAATAGTTGAGCTTTAAGTTAGATTAAACCTTGAATTAAGCGTTTAGTTGGCTTGGGTTGAGTTAAGAGATGAGTTAAAAATTCAGTAGATTTGTGGTAAGATGAGTTGAGTTAAGTTGATTTTTAAGAGTTGGGTTAAGAGGTGAATTAAGATTTCAGTTCAGTTAAGAATTGTTATAAGTTAAAAGAACCGTTAAGACTTGAGTTGAGATTTCAGTTTAGAGTTAAGAGTTCAGATTACTAAAAGAAAGTTTCTATATGTGTGTGTGCGCTATATCGGGCTCAGCGGTCATCGTCGAGCTTCCAAATTTGGCATTAAGGTTTATGGGGATCTCCCATGATACACTTCAAATCCCGATTTTCGAAATTCAAAATGGCCGAATTTGCCAGTTTTGTTGTGATTCCAATGAAAGTCGCTATCTGGGGTTTTTAAAGTCGAAAATAATGAATTTATGGTCAAAACCTATAAATTCAAAATGGCGAGTTTGGAATTCGAAACAAAAAATAGCTTGGTCCAAAATTGGCCCAGCTTATGCCGAAATCATTTTGAAGCTTCTTACCATGTTAGAGTCGTCGTAAATGATACCAATTTTAGGCCAACCATCTAAAGTTGATTAAAGCATACTGTGTTTTGGCTTGACAAAAATGTAGCAGTGCTAAACAATTATAGTTGGGCTGCAGCATAAACCTTAATTTGTACAAAAGTAGCCAAGCTGCAAAATTTCGGTTGCTACAAAGTGGATTCGGCATTTGTGATAGTCTAAGCTCAGATATCATCTTTAATATTAAGTTCATTCGTTATGTCGTTCATGTCGTAGTGCAATGTCTAGTAGTAAGTTTAGCTCTAAGGATACATGAAAGATAGGATAAGTTAAGGGAATTCTGGGGCATTCATGAGAAGGAAACAATGAACCTTGAGTTTGAACGCGCTTCGAGTTCGGGAATACTGTTTGGGGAAGTGTGTTCCACTTGTTCGGCTTATAAACGAAATCCCAAACCAATATGTTTTTCCTAACACCGAGTAACACCTGTAAAACTGTCAAAAGTGCAAGATGGCCTGATTTCATTGCTCCAAATTTCATATTAAGCACATGTGTTCATCAAATTTACAAAACCCTAACGCACTTACTGTGTTACTGACTTATCATATCTAATCCAGTCTCACAAATTAAACGCTTCACACTCCTATAAATAACAATTATATTTTATTAACTGAATTAGTCGACTATAAACCCTCCGTGATCTTTCTCCTTGCAACCATTGTTACACAAACTTGTCACCTTAAACAACCTTCGTTGCATTGTCATGGAGTATCAACTTCCAAATTATCCGAATTATGTCAGATTATCTCTGATTTTTTGTTGTTGTTGGCGTCTTCTTCGTAAATTGACGACAAACTCGCGTACCTCAATAAATTTCTTGCTCGAGGTCAGGCATCATAACTGTCTTTCGACACGGGGACCAAAAAATAATGCCAGAAAATTACACTTTCTGCACTCGAAAAACATCTTATTAACTCTTCTTCTTTTGCTTCTTGAGTTACGGATGGTCGTCGTCTTCGGCGTTGTCTTTATTATCAAGGAAAAGGTATAAAGAAGTAAGAACAACAACAACGGAAGAGTAAAAAGGTGAACACACACATACATATATTTTTACATACTGAAAACGAAGAAATCTTGACGAACCTTGCTGCAATTCATCTCGAGACTCCGATGACACTTTGAAGGCACTCTCGAAGACACTTTTTCTTGGCCTCTTCACATACGGCGGCTTCTTGAGTCTTTGGTGTCATCATCGCGCACACATCTCGGTTACAAAGGTCCCCCATCTGGCCGCACCTGGAGCCCCTCGTGTCTTAGACAGGAGATATTATTGTAACACCAAAACCGTGAAGTACGCCCCTAGTCTGATGAACGTTGTTGTTGCCCTGGGAGAGAGAAAGAAGTGAATCTCGTCGACGACGACGCTATGTCGTCCTCGCCATAAAATGCTGACACGAATAAAAATATGCTGCCATTTGCTCTTCGGCTGCCAGGTACCAGTTTGGTTGCATTTTATGACTTGTTTACGTTTTGGTGCATCACGTGCCCCCCGCCCGCGACGGACGCGACGGTGTACCTGAAGCTTAACGTAAAGACTGGTTCCGATTAAGAAACGTATGGATTTCAAGTCCCGCCATATCGTGACGTAAGACAAGAAGTGTGAATTTCATACAACTTGATATCGAGTAAATTGCAACAAAGTCCATAGAAATCACCTTAAAAGGTGCTCCAGGGGGGAGGTGCCGTCGGCTGATTGCAGAGGGCGGCAGTAGTAGTCCAAAAAGGAAGTCCAGAATGCAACTATGTTGCAACTCGTTACTCATTAAAATTGCTTGCGTTGTCCCCACACACAGATAGCGCTAAGAGCGACTACCGTTAAATGTGGAACGTTGACACCGAATCAATTCCAGTTTAATTAATAAATTTAGTACAGACTCCAGGTGTTCCGTCAAAACCTAAAAAGAAGAAAGACCAAAACAAAGAATCAACTCATAATTTTATATTGCACGACTTATCTAATATTCTCTGTCCTTTCCAAGCATTCAAGCCTCTTCCAATTACATTTCTAAGGGCTTTTAGCAGATCATCTAAAGGAAAGCGAATTTGAGTTACGAATCACAATAATAAATAACATAAATTAAAACCAAAAACATAAAATAACCATACTTACCTATTGACCTATTTTATTTGTTGATGAATATCACTTTTGACATTTGTCAACACAACAACGACTGCCAACATTACGAAGAGGAAACCACGACTAACAATGTCTCCAAAAAGGTTTTGGCATCCACTAAAAAAGGGAAACATCAAATTAAGCTACACTATCACAAGTATACGAAATACGTGGTGATATCTCTATTATCATAGAAAAAACGGCAAGGAAAACGGGAGCAACGAATATCAGAGGCGATCAAAAGGCGTTCTGTGGGAAAAAATTCATTCGTCATCGTGAAATAAATCGAAAGAGATCCAACCAAGAAACCGCGAATTATTTTTGAAATCTAAGAAAGCAAACGTTGTTTTTATAAATTGCGTAGTGAATTTATGTACGTCAAATTTGAAATAAATTTGTAAAAGTGAAAAGGGGTCTTATATTTTAATTATTAAACCCAAATCGTTGAACTCACATTTTGGTCCTTCGAGCCGGATCTCGGAAATCGTAAAAATTACGGATCCATAGAAATCGGAAACCTGTGCGAAAACTAATAGTAGTGAAATCTGGAAAAGTAGGAAATCTGAAATATCAGTGAATCTCAAAAACAGTGAAATAAAAACAGTAAATCTGTAAAAACCGTAATAATAAAAAGCCGTGATAAACTTTAAACTTGATCATCGAAATATATCCTGAAAAGCTTTGGTAAGTCCATCCTTTTTATTTATTGGTGTCGGTATAAGGAATATAAAAAATGGAAGCCTTAATAAATATTCAAATGGCGCAAAAGGAGATAATAGAAACATTTGTCGTCAACTACAGAAAGGATGGGAAGGATAGAAGAACACAGAATTATTATGAGAAGAGGTTAAAGGAGTTCGATGCACATTGGGCAGATTTCAATTCTCGCCATAGACAAATTCTTGTTAAAAAATACGGCGTTGAAAAGTTAACGGATAAGGAGTTCGAATATTTTGATAAGGAAATTTATCTTACCGTGGAAGAGTTCTATTTTAAACATTTTGCGGCTATCAAAGATAGATACAACAACGAGTTTGACTCCAAAAACCAGGAATCGGTTAAGGATGGGCAAGCAACTCCTACACATATGCAAGAAAAGCATGAGTATGCAATAAAATTGCCGAAAATATCACTCGAGAAGTTTTGTGGAGATTATCGCAAGTGGCCTACGTTTCAGGACCTCTTTAAGACTTTGGTCCATGAAAATAAAACAATGGCACCAGTTCAAAAGTTGCAATATTTGAAATTGCATTTGAGTGGTGAGCCAGAAAATTTACTAAGGCATCTTCAAGTGACTGATGGGAATTATCAGTCAGCGTGGAATCTTTTAACGGATCGTTATGACAATAAAAGAGTTCTGGTTAATCTACATTTAAAAACGTTATTATCGCAAGGTACAGTCACAAGCGAATCTTCTCACGGGGTCAAAGGACTGCTAGATACGACCACAGAGTGTCTACAAGCTTTGACCAATTTGAACATCGATACGTCCGGATGGGATCCTATTGTAGTATATCTTATGGTTCAGAGGTTACCAACTGATACCCATCAGCTCCAACGTGGGAAAAATTGAAGCAATTCTTAGAAGCAAGGTTTCGTACGTTGGAGGCAATCGGCTCAAAAAAACCGCACAATAACAATACATCCTTCCGAGATAATAAAGGTCATAGTCACAGGTTCAAGTCAAGTTCCCAATCCTTTCACGTCACATCTCAAATTATGTGTCCACTCTGTGCAGGTAGTCACAATATTAGACAATGTTCTCAATTTGCAGCGTTGAATACTGGAAAAAGAATGGAAATTGTTAAAGGTAAAGGGTTGTGCATGAATTGTTTAGGTTCTGGTCACTTATCGTTAAATTGTCCCAGCCAATTCCGATGTCAACATTGTAAACGACGACACCATTCTCTTCTACACCGACAATCAAATGATATCGGTGAACAGGAGTCATCTAACCATCGAATGGTTCCCAATGCAGGTACTCAGAGGTTACAAGCGAATGCAGAACCTCGTAAATCAGAAGAAAGCGTTGAACCTGGCAGATCCAATCACAGCTGATGGGTGATCTGCCATCACCCAGAGTACAAATCAGTCGACCTTTTGCACATACAGGAGTCGATTACTGCGGTCCGTACCATTTGAAAACACATAAAGGACGAAATCCTAAAATGTACAAAGCATTTATTGCATTATTCGTTTGTATGTCAACAAAGGCGCTTCATATAGAACTCGTTACTGACTTAAGCGCTGAAGGTTTTATTGCTGCCTTTAGAAGGTTTTGTTCTCGTCGTGGACTTTGCAGCGAACTATATTGTGACTGCGGAACTAATTTTGTGGGAGCGAGCCGACTCCTCTCAAAACAACAAAAGGAAATGCTGGGTCAATTAAATATCCAACTTGCACAAGCAATAGAAAACGAAGGCGTTAAGTTTAACTTCATTCCTCCCGCATCTCCCCACTTTGGTGGCTTATGGGAGTCAGGTGTACGAAGCACGAAATATCATCTGAAAAGAGTAATAGGAAATACAAGTTTGACTTATGAAGAATTCACCACCATTCTTGCTCAGATCGAGGCCTGCTTGAATTCAAGGCCCCTCTGTGAATTAAGTAGCGATCCTCGTGACCTAAATCCGTTGACACCTGCTCACTTTCTAATAGGAGACGTACTATTAACACCACCAGAACCTTCACTCTTAGATGTCCGCCTCAACAGATTGGATAGATGGCAGTTCTTACAACGAATTTACCAAGATTTCTGGAAGAGATGGAATGCAGAATATTTGTGTCGCCTGCAGCAGCGACCTAAATGGGCAGGAAAAATGGAAAACGTCAAAATTGGAGATCTTGTTATTATAAAGGAAGAAAATCTACCACCGTGTCGTTGGTTATTGGCACGAATAATAGAAACACACCCAGGTTCAGATGGACTTGTACGCGTTGTGACGGTTAAAACGAAAGACACGATACTCAAACGGCCTATCGCTAAAATTTGTCGACTTCCAATAACTGAGCGCGATCGCGAACCGAAACAATGTTAAATGTCGACGTAAATATATAATAAAAAATCAAAAAAAACTAACTATAAATGTCGTAAAATTTTCAAACCTTACAAAACACTAGTCAAACACATTAATAACAAACACAATAACCCAATTCCTATTACCATCCAATAAATGAATAAAGAAATCAAAAATTCCAAACGAATCCTCACCTTGAATTCCCGATAGCGAGTAAGGGCGCTATAACCCTATCCCTATTTACTTCTTTTTTTTGTAGATCAATCAAGGAATCACAACACCTATCCAGGTGCAACAGATGAAGGGGGAAGATGTTGGCATCTATGTTGCAACGATGCCAAGGCCGGGGAGAATGTTCCGTCAAAACCTAAAAAGAAGAAAGACCAAAACAAAGAATCAACTCATAATTTTATATTGCACGACTTATCTAATATTCTCTGTCCTTTCCAAGCATTCAAGCCTCTTCCAATTACATTTCTAAGGGCTTTTAGCAGATCATCTAAAGGAAAGCGAATTTGAGTTACGAATCACAATAATAAATAACATAAATTAAAACCAAAAACATAAAATAACCATACTTACCTATTGACCTATTTTATTTGTTGATGAATATCACTTTTGACATTTGTCAACACAACAACGACTGCCAACATTACGAAGAGGAAACCACGACTAACAATGTCTCCAAAAAGGTTTTGGCATCCACTAAAAAAGGGAAACATCAAATTAAGCTACACTATCACAAGTATACGAAATACGTGGTGATATCTCTATTATCATAGAAAAAACGGCAAGGAAAACGGGAGCAACGAATATCAGAGGCGATCAAAAGGCGTTCTGTGGGAAAAAATTCATTCGTCATCGTGAAATAAATCGAAAGAGATCCAACCAAGAAACCGCGAATTATTTTTGAAATCTAAGAAAGCAAACGTTGTTTTTATAAATTGCGTAGTGAATTTATGTACGTCAAATTTGAAATAAATTTGTAAAAGTGAAAAGGGGTCTTATATTTTAATTATTAAACCCAAATCGTTGAACTCACACCAGGCTTCTTCTACCTGTCCGCCATTCACTTTTCTCCTATAGTACATCTCTCAAAAATTATGAAAAACACACGAAACACCATCATCGATCCATAAAAGAGGCGTGAATCCTCGTGACGATAGCGCCATGTCGAGATTTATTACATTTTACCTGGTCGCAACGCGGATGTTTACCTTTGAATATTAGGAATCCGTCCGTCCGTCGTCCGGCGGCGGGGATATGGATCACGCACTGCGCGTAGTGAAATTGCAGGGCTTTCCACTAATTGAAAACTTTATTGGTTTTCTACGTGTGTAATTTCCTCATTAGAGCCGTGCTTGAGTTATGAAATTTTATAATGAAAGTCGCGCCACAGTTTTCCAGTGTTGGCAGGTATCAGAACGGAATTTTTAACACGGCTTTTTATTAACGCTTCTATTTTCATTAATATTTTCGAGGTTTATAATCCAGTCTTCTTCTTGGTTTGGATTTTTTTATTATAATGTTTTCTCCTATTGTTGTGCGTTGGTAACAATAGGAAATTATCGCTTCACTTTCTATGTTTAATGTAGACAAGGTTTCTAGGGTCTTGTGGGCAGACGTCAAGCTAACACACGTGTTTGGTGTTAGTAATTTGGGTTTTTAATGTCGGCACGGCTATTACTAGCGGAAGTGGCTTTTTCCTTGCATGTCAAATGTAGTTATAGAATAATAATAAGTTGAGAAAGTATTGTTCTACAGGTTGATGAATGGATAAGTTTTCCCTTCTCGGTGTTATTAAGGTTGTGGTTCTCAAACATTTTGAATTTCGTTGACTATCAGCCACGCAAAACCTTTATTTAGATTTTTTTTGTGTGCTACTTTTAAAATAATCGTAAATTTCTCTTAAATTCATTATTTATTTATTTTATGTCGCAGATAGTAAAATATTGGTGGAGCAACTTGGCAAATTTGGCGAATGTAGAGATTAGGATGTTACGAATGTTCGCATTTGCATTCGCTTATGCGAATGATTCGCTTATGCGAATGATTCGCATTATTTTAAACATTCGCATCGACATTCGCATTCGCATCAAGTAATGCGAATGTTTTGCGAATGCGAATGAGAGTATCTACACTGGTATTCTTTCAACTGTTACCGATCCAGTTTTCATACATTTGTCTTTTCTCCTCTCCTAAAAAACCAGTTCGGCAACAGTTGAAAGAAAGAAAGAGCACTACATACAGCATGCTGCCTTTTAAATCAGAACTAGCAGCAGCAGCAAACTTTTTATTTGACAGTTGCCTATATAGTTGCCAGACTTTGAAATGTCAAAAAATGCTGCCGTTTGACCAAAGCAGAAAAATTAGGATTAGAGATGGAAAATCAGCAGCAAATTAGCCAATAGGAACAGTTTGCTGCTGCTGATTCTGAATGGGCCTATAGTCTTTTAAGCCAAGTCAGCAGGAACCGCCCGATGAAGGCCATACATTACTCAGTCTGACTGAGCGATGAGGACTTGAGGCATACGTCTGACAGGCCGTGGACTGCAGGTGACCTCATGATTCCCTACATACACACAGGCGAAGACGACAGTTTAGCGTAGCAGGTTGTTAATTCAAGTATAGAAATGTTCTTGGCCTCAACGAAAATTTTAGACTGAATAGAAGTTAAGATGCTCAGGCACGGACTGACGATGAATATGGATAACACATAAAGATTTTTGTCAGTTTTCTTGGACTGCAGGCCCAGCAGGCCCCATCCAGTTGACAGTATGGGTGAGTGAGTTTGTGGTTATACTTGGCCTCGAGGCGAGAAATCTTCAGGCTATGGCCTGTACAAGAATGGAGGCCTTTAGAAATCGCCTCATGGAAATATAATATTCCTCTCTTGAACTTTGACTATTAAATACG
Organism: Thereva nobilitata; assembly: GCA_963855945.1. NCBI lineage: Eukaryota > Metazoa > Arthropoda > Insecta > Diptera > Therevidae > Thereva > Thereva nobilitata. The sequence goes on from OY979695.1 coordinate 175,759,256, forward strand.
AGAAGAAAGAAAATCATTACTGTATATAACACTGGTCTATTGTTCTAATATTTTTTCATATCCGATTGTAAGTAATAAAGAAATGAGGCCTTAATTTAATTAAATTTTTTTAATGCTCTTCCTAAACATTCGTAGGTATTCGCATTCGCAAATTCGCATTCCGAACATCACATCACATTCTTAACATCCCTAGTAGAGATCATATCATACCATAGAGAGATCATGTAGAGATCATATCAGAATACTCCATGGTGGAATAATGAGCTCTCCAACTTGAGATTCCCCACTTGGAAGATATTCAATGTGACCCAAAAGATCGGCAACTGGAAGAGTACAAAAGCATGGAAGACATTTGAGACTCAGCAAAACTCCACAAAGCTCTAGTAAAAGGCGCGTCGAGAGATTTCGGATCAATTAAGAGAACTGATGACTCCTTCACACAGACTAGAGAAGAAACTTTGATAATATTACTTCAAGCACACTTCCCAGGCACAACAATTTATTCAAATGAGAGCGCAACTTCTACGTGGCAGCTAACAGCCCTCCTTTTTAGACTGACCAAAGCTACCTGCAAGGAAGCAAACACCGTGTTCAATCACGAAGCTATTAGAGAGGCGATTAGATCGTTCAAACCATACAAGCCCCTGGGCCAGACGTTATTTGTCCCATTCTTCAACAGGAGGGCTGCGACCTAATCACTATGCAAAATATTCAGGGCTTCCTTCGTGCCTGGTTAAATCCCATGTGTTTAGATGTCAACATAGCACTCATACTCAAGTCAGGACGTTCGGATTACACCTTGACTTAAATCTTTCAGGCCGATAAGTCTCTCGTCTTTTGCCTTTAATACAATCCGGAAAATTGTTGAGAGGGTGATAAGGGAAACTTATCTTTAGCGTCAACCGCTAAGCTCCTACCAGCATGCGTACCAGACGGGCAGTCCCACTTCAGAATCTGGTGCTCGGGCTGGAATGTGCAACGCTAAGCAATTGCACTGGCGGCCTTCCTCGATATCGAAAGAGCCTTCGACAATACATCCTTTGACATCCTTAGGGCTGTAAGTCGCCTTTCTAAGACTGGATCGACTCTACGCTGAGAACTCGCAAACTAATGGTCTCTCATCTTGAGTGGTTTCTGCAGGGCACTTTATCAAAAAGATGGACGCAGTGGTATTGAGTAGGACACTATTATAAAATGAGTTTGTAAGAGGTGCCTGTATATTTATATTTTACAATCTCACTTCGCCTAATTTCAAGTTGGAAATGTTGCCTCAAAAGAAATAAGAAATGTCTCTCCAGTTCGTATTTACAATCTTGCCTCACCTCATTTTATGTTGGAATTTCACTTCCTCAAAAAAAGTAATGTCTCTCCAGTACAAAATTTCACTCCCTTAAAAAATGTAAGAAATGCCCTTCCAGTTCGTATTTACAATCTCACCACGGCTAATACGCCTCACTTCAAGTTGGTGGGTGGAAATTTTACTGTCCCAAAAGAAGTAAAGAAAAAAGGAACTCACCACTACATATTTACAATTCACCTCGCCTCGTTTAAGTTTTCATGTTGAATTTTACTGCCCCAAACGACGCAAGAACGAAGAAAACGCATGTCTCTCCGCTACGTACGTATATTTTCAATCACACGTCGGCTCATTTCCTCAAGTATGTTAAAAATCGAAAAACAAGAATAAAATCTCGATACGCGCTCATACAAAAAGTAGTAGCATATTATTTTTGAACCGGGACATTTCAAAAACTTGAGGCCTCAATACAATTTTTCATCGTGTAAAGGACAAATGTACTGTGTAAGTCTGGCTCAACTCTAGTACACAGGGATGAGTGTAACCTCTACTTTCGTGCTGCTTTATTGTAGATGAGCTGAGATGAGCCATTAGGCAGACTCCTGAACCTGTTCAAGCGATCTGGCCTCCAAATATGAGGTAAAGGAATGTAATATAATAGGCTACGCGAGTGGCCGCGGTAGTTTTGGACCCAATACCTCACCAGAAGAAAAAAAAAGAGATCATTTTTTCCAACGTTTACAATATGTTAACATATTGATTGCTTGATCAAGTTATTACCCATTGAAAAACTACGAGATATATCGCATCTGGCTCCACTGAATGAGATTTGTGTACTAAGTAGCACTAACCAGATATTTCATAGTTTTTGAAGGGAAACTTCTTGAACAATGCTTGAGAAAATTCAAAGGCCATATCACGACACGATTATCTCACTGCTCCCTTTCTTCGATTCACCCAGTTATCGTAGAGCTGGAAATCCGTCTCATGCGCTCCAACCATTGAAGCCTTTTTGTCGCCGCAAACGCCGCACAGTGGCAAGCAATACGTGTGGACGTCTCCAGTTCTTCTAACAATCGACAGGTGTAGTTCCACAGTGTTGTTCTACAGAAGAGATTACAGAACCGTTGGCAATCTTTGTTGACCCTTTTTCGAAGCCGCGAATCTCCTGTGTGAATTCTTATTACCCTACTTTCCAGCATTTTGTCCAACCACTTCATTACCATGCGTCAACAGAGCTTTTTACAATTACTAAATTGTACGTTATAGAAGGCAGTTTTTGTGTCTATACTCATGGCCATCGTTATACGCTCAGTATACAGTTCCACCGCTGATATTCTTACCAATTTGCGTAGTGCTGTCTCTGTAGACCTGCCAGTCTGATACTGATTCTGGCTTCTAATTAAAGTATGTATGCTACTTCAGAGGAATACTTTTCAAATGCCCTATCACCACTCTTTTCATTGTCTTCAATAAAGAATAATGTTAAGCTAATAGAGAGGTTATCATTGGCATGCCGGATAAGCCAGTTCTCGTTAGACCACTTAAGTCAAGCAGCAGTGGGCGCGACTAGTACTTTGATGGGAGACCTTTTGGTATCACCGCGCACCGTCGTCACCTCTTTTTAGAGGGACGAAAAGGCACCGCACCCAAGTTGTTTGATTCGGTATTATTCTTACGGCTTCGCTGTATCACATACATATTTTCGTCTAATTCATTACCTAACAGTTGGATAGCCTGCTCAGTAACCAGCTGCTGCAAAGAGTTCTGTCCATGATTTTACTTTCATCTAGCATCAATGAACTTCGGGTCAGTTTCAATGTTTGGAATAGTCAGATTGTTGCAGACCACACATTCGAGAAGAGACTCGGCGAAGGATCTACTGGGTGATAAGAGAGGTTAGCTAAAGTTGTTATATAAGATCCTGTCGTTCACATATGCAACATACAGAATGCTAAAATCTAATCTTACCTTTGCGAATTTACGCCTCTGGAATGAGAGCAATATCTAGGTTCATCTTTACATAGCCTCATGCCATTGCAGATGCCGCTTAGCTGTGGTACAAACTAATCTGGTAAACCTGCGACCGCATTCACTGACATTATACAGGGTATGTTTTATGTTCCAGTGCGATGTATATAATTTTCATCGTATCACGAGCTGTGTGTGATGTGCGACCGTCTTGTTGGTACCACTTGGTCTGTAGGTCCAAATGATGGAATTCGGACAAAACAAAGTTTTTCAACATGTCACTATAGCAATCACCAGTAACTGTTATAGCATTGCCTTTAACTTCCTAACAGAAATACGACCCTATGGTGCCGTTGGCCCAAATGGCGCCCATACAGTCACTCGACGAAAGTGTAATGGTCGTTTGTGTATCAATTGAGGATTTTGAATGACGTAATAGAGAGGCTACCTTACTAACAAAGCCAGCCAAGTGGAAATGTGCTTCGACACTCATGACGTAAATGTTTGAACACCTATACCGAGGTGTAAACTCGATTGTTGCGGCGTTACATGATCCATAATAAATTGTGAATCGACTACTATCCACAACTGTCAAATATGCACTGAAAAATGACAGCCAAACCAAAATGGCGGCCAAACAATTTGATTATCAAGAACAGAATTAATGTTTATGAATTTGTCGCTGATACGATCGACGTGTAATAGTATGTTAAACTAGAAAAAAGCGCGAAAAAGTGCATCGATCCTAACCGAGAGTATTTTGAAACACCAGAGAGCATTTTTTTCAGAAATCGATTACGTTGCAGCTCCCATTCCGCGAACCTTTCAACTGGTCCATTATTTGAAGCTAGAAGATCATTGAACTCAAGACTCCTTTCCTCCAGATATACTTCAGCTACAATAAGACAGAAAGTTGAATTCAAGTCGCATCCTCCTCCATTTACTCTAAGTACAATTTAAAATCTACAATCTCAATTATCGTGATACTCATTACTCCGCAGAGAAAACATCAATTTATATCAATAAATGGAAACGAAAACCGTCATCAACTATCTCAGTTGATGCCAAATCAATTATTTTGCATCAATTTTCCACACCAGCAGCCAAGTCAGTCAATAAATATTCCTCATCCAGCTTCGCGCCGTAATGGGGTTCTTTACTTTCAACACATCTCCTCGCTATCTCAGGCCAGGCTCAGCTTGAATAATTGATCCACAAATCCATTGAATAAGAAAATCTAAACCGGATATCTACGACCAGTGACAAGGTTATCTCGATTCCCCTAACTGGATAAGCCGCGGATATCCAGCAGCGTTTAAGTGAAAGTTCAGCGCAGAGATCTATTGTTTTTGGCGTTAGCTGGTAAAAGCCTGTCAACAGTGGTGGTAAAGTGCTGTCCATTACCCGCGGCGGGGATGGAGGCTGGTGGTTGGAGGGTGAAAAGGAATATTTTAGAGAATGATGGGCGCAGCAAAAAATCCTTGATTGCACAACATCACGCATCCATGGCTCAATCCCTAATTATGTAAGGCGCAGGTGCACAATCAGCAGCAATTATAGTATTAGTTAACTCGGTTGTAACGACCTTGCGTCCTATTAAATCGCTCTCTCTCTCGGGTTTAGTCATCCTGATTTTATCTAATAGCTGATAATAACCCAAGGCTCAGTCAAGACTTGCACAACTCGGATTCAGTTGATAGCTGCTAACCCAAATCGCTTCTAGCAGTTTAGCAGTTATGTTAGCAATTTTTTTGCATTATTCCTGGGTCATAAGCGGTAATAGGCCACTGGATTACGACTGCCATACTAATAAGATGGGTTTTTTTCGAACTAGGTTTTTTCCTTCAATGTTTTGTTTGTTTGTTTGTTTGCTTGAAGGCTTGTCCCTTTAGCCACGTAATCGGTATCTCGGCATTCCGATGTACACTTAAGATTCTTATCGCCGGAGTATTTGTAATTAAGAGCATCTAACTCCACTTTAAATTGACGTTGGATAATTAAAGATATGAAAACTATTTTAATAGATTGACGGGAATCGTAATTATTTAATGGAAAGAAGAATGCTGGCGTTGTTGTGTTGTGACTGTAATAGGAAAGAATTTCGATGTAGAAAAGAAGATGATGCAGGAATTAGGTCTATCCTTATATCTAAGAGTCTAGGTTAACGTAGATTTTTAGAGATGACATAGATAAAGGCTGATATTGTGTGGTGTAAGACTGTTCATTTACGATACTTTTAAATATAAAATTGAAGGAATTGGCTTGAATGAAAATTTTGTTCAAAATTAAAATCAGTCTAAATAAACTGCTATCGTGATCGCACGGGAGAGAGAAAAAGATGTCGTAAATCAGAATCACCGATCGACGAACTGGATGGCGTATTCTGATCATAGGAGTTTCTTTACCGTGACACGTAAACTTATCGAATAAAAGAATGAACTCCATACGTTTAAAGTCTACGTGTCCTAGCGACCGTACAAACCTATCAAGGTGCCAACTGTGACTCTGATCACTATCTTGTTTGTATGAAGTATCAAAACTGCATTACACTGCAAAAAATACATATATGTACCCGCGAAGCTCACCTCTGTAACGATACGGCCATACAAATCTACGCCCATCCGTCAGAACTCGCCCTCAGTGTAAAAGAGTTAGGCCTAAACACGAGAAGCCGGGCATCGACGCGAATTGGACACACCTCAAAAATATGAGGTCATATGAGTACTTCAATAATTCTGTAGTTCGCGATCAGAACACTAAGAACTCTGCACTGAAAAGAAGAAAGAGGATCTCACCAAAAAAGACACTGAGAGAAGAATTTCGTATGTGAACTAGAACAGTACAGGGAAGGAAGGACGCACTAAGTACGGAATCTCTATCGAAAAGCCCGTTGTATGACGCAACCTACACTACGTTTCATATACTCAAAAGACAGAGAAGGTAATCTAATTGCCAATCACATAGGCATCTTAGAGCGATAGAAGGAAGCTTAGAATAATTTAGTAAACCAACTGAAAAAGAACAAGACAGAATACATTCAGACGACATTTCCGCGGGACTTACCAAATTTGGACGTACTATACTACCCCAAGCGATTCATCAAGTAATTGAGCAAATATGGGAGCAGGAAGGAATGCCAGAAGACTGGAAATCATGGATTCTTTGCCTTGCACATACGAATATATTGCGGAGTAGTGCGTATGAGGTACTTACCATACGCTAGAAATGTCATAATCTTGTACCAGTGTAAGTTAATCCCGAGTCGGGTCTTCACCCGGTTGCCTGTCAGACTCCATGGTTGCCTGTCAGACTCAGCTGGGTGCTATTGGGGATATCGATATTGTAGTTAAAGCAGACTTGTACAAATTTCCAACCGTAATAGGCATAGATTTTCATACTTTCTTACATTCAACCGGCAATCACAGCCATAAAATTTCATAAGAACAATCCCATGTTATTTTGGAGCCACCACTCTTCGCCTCTTTAACAAGTTCGGTACTCTCAATCAGCTGAGCTTTGTTTGGATTTCTAGTCATCAGTCTACCGACGTCCAGCTAGACGGGCTGTGAGACTGCGTAAATCGGTACGAAATCAGCTATTGGGCCAGTTACCAGTTAAGTGAAGAGGGCCTTTGAGGATCGAGTTATAATGAAATATACCGAACATTGGAGAACTATGCGTTTCCTTCCTGTGTCGTCTCACTATACCCGAGAATTGTTACACCGCAGTTGGAAGGATATAAGGACATTGGTTGGCTTGATTGTCAGACATATCGTCCTAAACTGCCACCAATGGAGGATGACAAGGACAGAGGACTCCATCTGTAAGCTTTGCTTCGAGAAAGAAAAGTCTGCCTTTACAATCCCTTCATTATCGTTCGATAGCGGGCAGCAATATCTCGTTGCTTAATGCGAACTAGCTTAAAAAAACAGCGACAATCTACACCTTTTCAAGTGGTCTGGTATACAAAACCGACGTATACGGATGTAGTACAATAGGCCTAAAAGAAGGAAGCGGTACATTTGGACTTCATACGTAACTGAAAGAACGACAGAATCAAAGAAAATAATCTGCCGATGAACTTCAAATCCAGCATCAAACTTTGAGGTGGAAACTGCTGTTGTATCACTGCAAATCTCAGTGTTTGATAAGTGTTCAGAAATAAAATACTCTAGTGTTTTTTTTTCTAAACGGTAAAGTGTTTAATGGCAAGAACTGTTTTTTTTAACAGAAGAAGTGATTAATGCACAAAATCTAATCACTCAAGTGGTTTATTCTTCAAAACTTAAAGTGTTTTAACAGAAATTTAAGTTTTTTACTAAATAATTCTAACCTAACTACAAAACGATAGAAGTGTTTAAAAGTAAAACACTTTTTCATCCTTTTTAAAATTTGGGATAGCAAACACTTAGTTATGATAAACTTTTATGGAGGAATAAACTCTTTAAAAGTTTTATGTTATTAATTCATCCCTTGACGAAAATAAACTACGTATAAAATTACGACGTGACTCATATGTCAGACAATTATGTTGGTGACCGCAAATGTGCCATTTAGCATACTCAATATACCGGTTCTCATTTGATCACGGAGGTCAAGCAGCATTGGACGTGGTTAGTACTTAGTTGGGGACCGCTTAGAAAAACGACGCTCGCGCTTGGTAGGACGAAAAGGCAATTGTAAAAGGTGAACAAAATTAAAAAGCTTTCGACATCGCAGCTTTTCACACATCCACAGGCGCTATAAATTGGATGGTTTAGAAATGTTTTTTTTCTACCTAAAATACGCTGCAAACGTTTACTAGTAAAACACTTTAAGTGTTTACTTTCTTTAAACGCCGCTAACTGTGTAAAAGTCAACTACAATGATTTAAACACTTTAAGTGTTTAAAAACTAAACACTTGAGTTTGTAGTGATAAGACGTGATCGGTCCAATATTCACAGCGTGAAATGGTCCATTTCTTACAGTGGAGGTTTGACACTACATATCCTATCTATATCAAGGGCTTCAGTGTTGCCAACTCTCAAAATAACACGCACTGCAATAAGAAACCAACAGATGGCGCACCCTAAACATCTGATATTGGGTGCTTACCACTAAACCCTCTAGCGCCTTAGCCGTAGACTCTAGTTCGTGTGAGGAAACAAGAACGTTCTCGAATGGTAGGGTTTATGGATTATGGAAACGTATTCTGAACTTCACTGCGAATTTTTTTTAACTATTTCTTGAGATAAAAATTTGTATTCTAATATATGCCCCAGATTATTACATTGTGGCTACTATCGTCGTAATAATCGAATGATTCAATGCAAAACAATGCTTCTTAGTTCACTGCCCCTGCACAATCGCAAATAGAACTGGAAATTTTATCATTAAGACTTGAAATATGCCCTAAGGTGCTCTCGAGTTATTGTTCCAGAAAAATGACTAATACAACAATAACGAGAATTAATAATTGATTTTTTATTAACAATTTCTTTTTTTTTCTTTGCAGATTATGTCGATTAGAAACAATTTTCGTTGTCGACAAAACACCAATAAGCTCCAGCAGCTAATGGAAGCCAACAAATATGATAATTTCCACATCACAGCAATGTCCTCTTAAATTCAGCCAAACTAACTTAATTTTTCCCAAATATTAAATAAATAAAAAGAAAAAAAAGAGAAAAAATTAGAAAATATTTTCTAATTTTTTATAATTACGCAAGTGAATTAATCAAGTTTTATAAAAATAATATAAAAAAAAATATATATTCAAAATGCCGAGTGAAAGCGGCTCAACATCACCAGCTCCGCCAAATAGTACCAGTGGGACAGATAGAAATGGTGAACGTAGATTGGTAAGGGAATTTATTAATAATATTTTTATTCTTAATTATTACATAAGGCACAGGTCGTTTACTGTGAGATTGATTACGAGTAAAATGAATCCAGTCAAGGTTATTACTTTATTTTGTAATAAGTTCGAAGACAATTAAAACAATTCTGTTTAACAAATAATTTTCCTTAATTGAATATTCATTGATAATTTTCCATGGTTACATAAATTCTTTCTAGATAAACACCATAATTGAAATTGAAACGTATTTCATGCGAATCAATTTCCAAAGACTTCTCAGAATTTTTGTAGAAATTGTTCAGCCATTTTAATTCACCTTTGAAATGTTGAATATTTTACAAGCACGTGCCCTTTTCATTTTAGCAAGGAGGAAACTTTTCTTTTATATTATACAAACTCTTTAATTTGATGGGAGAAAACCTTCGATAAGATATACAGATTTGGATTTCAGAGAGTTGAATCATAATCTCGTCAAACTTTATTTTGAAATTGTTGGGAAAAAGATTAAGTTTTAGATGCCAGCTTACAAAAAATTTCAGAATTTTATTCAAATCCGTTAGTAGGAAATTAGAAGCCAACTAGCAGCTGAATACATACTATGTTACTTAAAATAAGTGCCTGTATTTGGTTTCTTTTATTGTTCATCAACTAAATTTAGGGAACTCACAAGGAATCCTAATTCAGCTCGCTGAATTTGTAATCTTAAATGTGCGTCGAATTTTCTTATACCCCGGCTTCAGTTTAATCAAGTTCAATTCAATCCGCATAAGTGGCTTCACCGGCTAAAGTCGAGTTCAGTACTTGAAATTGTTGCTTTTTCGCCAGAAGTCAGAAATGCAAAAGCTTCCTGGAATGGCATTCCACGATTCCAGTTGATTACTCTCTTTTGAGCGAGCTTTTACTTTCAAGCTTGATTTCAGGTTCTGTTGGGCGAAATTAGACTTTATTTTTCCTGACTTCGAAATGTGAAAATGTATGGAAAATCAGGCAAAAATTGAAGCTCAGTAGACTAATTTGCTCGAACTTGCGCAGTTCGGCCGGTAAAGCCGGTGTATTATACCGAAACTACGTGATTTTGGAAAGTGATTTTGAAATTATGTGCGTTTGGCTGTTTTTTTCTGGCACTACGCAATTCTTCAATTTTTTCAGCTCAAATTTCAACTAGAACCTCTTCCAGCAAAGCCCATGGCTTCTTCCTTTTATATTTCTGGGGTTTCTGCATTTTCAACAATGTGAAGTTCAAATTCAAGACCAAATCTGTTATTAAAACTTCCAACTGACAATTTCAGCATCAAGAGTGACGTGCTGAATTGGGCTGAATTCGATTTTCAGGTTTGAGCATTGACTTTAGACATGATTTTGATTTGGGAAATCACATGATTTCGACTATGATTTTGAGCGACATCACGAAAATAGCCGAAATCACGTAATTTCGGCTCAGTGCGAACATGGTATTAATAAAGAAATATTTCTTGCAAGTACAAACGCAATATCTAATCGTGATTTTTTCATTCAGCGTGCTCAATCTACCGTCTAAGGTGATGACTGATGTAATTATCTGAATATTTTATTTCCATCAATCATGACTGATGGAATTAATTGACGCTTGCATGAAGGTGTAATGGACCCCATAGAAACTAAGTTTTTCAGCAAGAGGTGTCATTTTAATTTTCGCGCTATTTTTTTTAACAGTGATCATGGTAACTGTGATTACTCATTACGATGACTTTTGACAAGTGGAAACTAGGCGATTTTACAGATATGGATCGATACTTAGGTTCGAAAATTTCCTTGAAGTGTGTTATTGTGACAGCTCTAAAGTGTGTAAGTGACTACAATGTTAATCAAATGATTTACGTCACAATAACACACTTCAAGCGTGTTGAAATAACACCCTTACAAAAGCTCAGATTTGCAGTGTGGACTTGAAATCACTCATTGGACAGCAGGACCACCCAATTTTACTACTTCTGTTTTGTCGCGATAAAATTTAAAAAGTTGATTTTTAAGAATAAATTAACTCAAGAGGTTTATCATACTCGAGAACATAGTGAACATAGATTGTGCAGTTGGATGAAATGTAAAACAGAAATTATGAAAAAAACCAAATCTCATAGAAATCCTATTTTTTGTTGTGTTTAAAAAAATTGCTTATGCTTCATTTAAACCATTCTGTGTATGTTTATGCCGGATCCACACCTTTGTCAAGGCTTGGCAAGCGTTCGCAAATTCAAGCGTGTGGATAAGGCTTTTGGCTTGGATTGTGTAAGTTTGGCAACGCTTGTGGCCGATCCGGTCAAGTGTCGGGTTTTTGGCACAAATCAAAGGAAGTTTGCGGCAAGCGTTTGTGACGCGTCCACACGTTTGTTTTAAGTTTAATTTCGTTTCACAAACCAAATTACCTGGTACGGTTTCTATGAATTTTTAACATCCACCATCTTCTTTGCCGTATTTTTCTTCTTTTTTTTCATTTTTTCTTTTCATTTTATAATAAAAATACGTCAAACCAAAAGTTATGGCCGAGACATCCGTCATGCTTGCTTGTCCAGACCATACAAGCGTACTCGCAAGCGTGTGAATGCTCTCCAAATCTAAGCAAGCGTTTTCAATTTATGAAACGCTTGCCAAGCCTTGACAAACGTGTTGATCCGACATTAAAATCTCTACATAAACGGAGTCGGAAGTACTAACTGCGTAAGATTGTCCCACAGTCTAGTAGGACCGGTTTTACACGACCGGACACCGAACAGACAAAATGAACGAACAAACTGGGGTTTATGGGAAAGAGGGTGAGAGAGGGACCGGTTTTCCATTTGTTCGTTCGTTTTGTCTGTTCGGTGTCCGGTCGTGTAAAACCGGCCTAGGTGATTTATTTATGAATAAATTTCGCGAAAAATAGGACTGGAAGCGATGTACCGACCGAGCTTTCACCGCTGAGTTTGAGAACGCAATTTTGCATCTTATCCAGCTATAAGAAGGCAGTTGCAGAGGCCTCAGTACAAATAAACGAGTAGTAGGTACTCAAGGCTGGGTCGAATGTAGGACTTGTAAATTTTACCGCTGGCTAAAGTAGACATTTGAATCTCTTCAGAAATCTCAATCACTGGAATGTTTGTTCCACAATATGAAATATATAGTCGTTCCATCACAGGTCCTCGGCTAATGTAAAGCCGAAGATATTAAGAGATGGATCTGCGTTAGTTCCGCACTGACCACAGAGATGGAAGCAAAATTGGTACCGGTCGTATATGAGATAACACAGTACTTCGTTTTGGAGCCATTAAATTCGACCAGATTCTTGCGGCTCCAGTCAAAAATGAGTTCGATGTCGTTGTTGAGTAAATTGAATATTAGTTGAAGATCATGATCATGCGGTTGTTTGACTACAAGTTGTTTGGTATGACCTGAATATGACATAATTAGTAGTAGGACTATGAGAGTACTGGACCAGCGACGTTATCTGTTGCGGGCTCGAGTATGAGCTTTATTCGGGACAAGAATCGGTGTGGGCTTTAGACGTGAGCGCCACCTGTGGGAAACTAGTTTAACTTCGATGCAGTGTCCTGGGTGGATTATCGTGCGAGGGTTAGGGAATTTAATCCAGGTTCCAATTCTTGGCTGTGCCTCAGATAGACTAGATAGACCAGACAGACGAGGCAGGCCAACCTACTTGTATAGCTGGCCAATTGAAGGCTTTAATTTAACTTATAATGTTTCGTATACAAATTTATACAACTATACAGATATAGATAGATATATGCCCCTGAGATACGCAGCTATACAGTAAGGTTGGTCTGTCTGTTTTATCTGGTTTGTCTAACGCACAGCCAAAAACTGGAACCTTGATCAAATTCCCCCACAATTGCCACCCAACGCCCCGACTCACACCCAAGACTCGCCCCAGCATGAAAGCACATCCTAAACACACTAACCCACGCGCCGTCAAAGTTGAACTAGTTTCACACAGATGGCGATCACTTCTAAAACTCACCACACACCTTCTTGTTCCGAATAAAGCTCACATCTGAGTTCACAACCGATGACGTCACTGGTCCAGTACCCTCATAGCCCTACTGCTATAATTTCAAAGACTCCGAAAAAACTCCGGAGACTTATGACAGGATGCAGACTGCATTACTGCATTATCTATTCTCATTTGTTTCATCAATTTGAACTCTCGTACCAATGATAATCTTAGAAATTAACACATAACAAACCAAATCGTCATCAAGGTTTGGATGAGAAGCTTTGGTTTGCATAAACTATGTTTTACGAAATCAATTGCAGTAAAATGATTAAATAATTCCCGTAAAATTCTGTTACACTTAATAATAATAAATCTCGCATTTGTTCCTTCACATAAAACCCAAATGGACCATGAAAAATCTTTAAAATACAATTTCATAATCTTAATTATCTCTCAACAATTAAAGGTAGCATTTCCCCTGGGCTCACCGGTCGTTAACCTCTCCATCAGCAGTTCCCAACAACAACAAAAACGGACGCAATCCACGATATATAATGAAGCGTGAAGGAAATTTGCATTTCACTGATGACTGTGCAGCTTCCCTATACATTCCGACGATGGCGCGACGTTGGACAAACGAAAATTGGTGTGTGTTTTTCTTCTCGACTGTTTGTTATTGACTGACAACTCACCAACGAATTTATACACGGGAGTGTAACAAAATCCGGAGAGATAACCATCAGCACTTTTATTGTACTGCCGCCGGTCGGTAATTGCGGCAGCATCAGCCGAAATCTCGTTAATTCTTGAGTCGGAAAACAATAGGCATTGAGGAGCTCCAAACGGTGCGAGTTCCGAATGTGAATCTTCCTAGAGCTGCTTTCGCTTCCATGTTTTAAATGGAAACCCTCAATAGTCCATAGTGCAGTTCCCATGCAGAATGGCAGGTATTTTCCATTTACGCAACCTTCTTCCGAAGCCGCACAAATTCTTATAAGCTGGAAGCCACAGGTGCCGTGTGCTGGGTTTACTACAAGACCGACTCAAGTCTGGTCTTCAAGCTGTCATCGATATTTTGTGTGCATTCCTCACGGGTAGACTATTGGATTGATGTCTTAATGGAGCAGCAAATCACCTTTAAATAAAAATTACAAACAGGTGAAAACAGCAAGGGCGAGTGACGACCATACGAGAGCATATCTTTATCCGATTTTTTTCCTCTCCCTGTCTCTCTCTCTCTCTGAACTTCCCAACCTCTTCCTCATTCCAAGTCGGAACAGGAAGTACGGCTGGACGGCTTTCAGAGGTATGGACATGTTTCACAGCTAACAATATGGAACACAAAAAAATTGTTCGTGTCTCTGTATTTACCTATGCACACCTGAGTAGCACTGAGGGCTATTACACCCTGATTACGATCAGAAAAAAGAGCGACATCCAGCCGGCAACGCGCGGCCATACACGGGAAGGGGGAGACCGAGATGAAAGTGAAGTTTTGTCGTGCGCTATCCGAGACAGGTTGGCCAGCACGTGCAGGGCACTTTTATACATATTGTATGCCATAGAGCACAACTATGGAGCAGCACTCGAATTTTCACTTTCATATGGCATCGAGGAGAGCTCATTACGGCAGGCTCTCGGTGCAAGTTCGCTATGATTTCACGTAGATAAGCTGCTGCTACTTCGGAATGGAATTTCACCTAGCCATGATCACACGGGACAGGTGTTTAACTCTCTTCAGCATATGGTGGCATTTTTTTATATATTGTATCTATCGATTGTACAAAAGAACTCCTATTGAAGGAAAATACTGAATGTCATGACATGTAGGAATTTCGATTACTTTTTTTTGTCATATACATGGCAAACGTTTTGATTTCTACTGCCATATACCTTTTGCCAGAGATGAAAAACAAACACTAATTTACCTGTCATAGCTGTAAAAGTTTATGCTGCGCTGATCTCTGTGCATGCAGCATACCTGATGCTGAAAGTCTTGACAATATTAACTGAATTGGAAATTAGATGAGAAAAGTTACGAGAGCTATGCATGTTATGTGTGTCGGCTTCCATAGATGTTATGACTTTTATGGTTAAGCTCAGTACAAATATTATTGTCTTAAATATACCATTTTTGTTTTTTTTTATCTTCATTGTCGTAAACAATTTTCATAGGGATTAAAAAAAATGATTTACAAAAAGACACGTTCAAAATATTCCCGACAGAAGATAGTTTATACTCCGTTTCCTGTCTTAAGAGATTTTTTGTTTACCTCTTTTGTGTGTGTAGGAAGGAGGTTATGCCGACGACTGATACCAGAACTTCTTGTCAACAATTAATAATAAAGAAAAACACAAAAAGTTCATTGTAAACGCTCTATTTATTCAACAGAAGTTCGGTTAGCTGAATTACGTTGTTGTTCCAAATACCTAAAAGCAAATTTTGTGAAATTTGTAATTGAACATGAATTCGATTATTTGCATGCCGTCGAACTCACATTTCCATCCAATAAAGGTGGTAGATTCGATTCTCCAATTGGTAAAATGATAGCTTCAGAGAGCTAGCTACCATCCCTGGGAACGTGGATTCGATTCTCACTAAGGAATCTTGAAATTTTTGGTGTTACTATAGCCAAAATAGCAATCAAAACTGATATGAAATTGAGGGTGATACATCTGATGAGAAGTGATTAGAAAATAAAGAACATGTTGTAGATACGACGAAAAACCACAACTAGAATTTGTTTGTGTCATGAACAATTTTTTAAAATAAATTTATGTGATCTTCAACAAATAAAAATTGGAAATTACCACACCATACTCGACTCACATGTCTCAAAGTATCGATCGACAAGTTCTCTGTGCCGAAAGAAACTGCATAAGTAAGATCACACAAGTTGACCACATATTCCACATTGCCAAATAAGCATCCTAGTGGTTGTCAATTTTTCAGAGATACAAATTCCTCCTTCAGCGACCGGCTCGCCTTATAATATACTAGCTGGAACCCGTTGCGCCTCGCTGCACCCATCAAAGCTAAATAAAGGAAGTAGTAAAACATGTTCGGACAACCAACGAAGTAGTTCTATCAACCTAAGGCCCAAGTGACTCAGATGGAATATTAAGTTGTGACAAATCAGCTTTGCCAATGGAGCAGCACATTCCAGGTGCTTTTTGATATTTTAAATCATGACATTATTGCCACAATTTATCCATTGGACGAATCATAACATTGGGCATGCTGTAATCGGGATCTTCTCATTCTCAAAGTAGAAGCTCTGGCTCGATTGCCTTGTAAGCGTGCGTCACGCTGTTCATTTATCTCAGCCGCTCTAATTGCTGCCATTTGTCTCACCTGTCCCCTTGATCTACCAATGGAATAATAGTTCGCGTTACCAAAGTGGTAATTTTGTCGTAGGCCGATTGTTGTTCTGCAACTAAAAGTGTTTTTTTACTGAGGCAAATGGACGGAGGTCTTCAACATCAAATTGTTATTCTCTTAATAAATCTAACTCATAACTATCAAAAGGAGAGCTTTCTGACGCTACCATTCTAAGTTCTTCGTTGTTGATGGCTAGTCATATTTCTTTAATTTTGATCAAAGCTTCATTAAAAATACTATGCAAAAATGAGATAATATTATTTCGGCTAACGGCGCGAACGGGACATCACCAATCGCTTTCTCGTACCCAAAACCCCTAAATACAAAATCTCAGCTCTACAACCGAAATCCGGTCCTGGCCTCTCGCAACTGCTCTCTCCACCGGTCCCGATTATGAGCCGATGTCATCCAGTTTGGCATCCGTAAGCTCTCGTAAGCGTCCTGGTCTGCGCCATCCTTCCAGCGGAGATTGGGTCTCCCTTACTTCCTTCTTATCCATTATATATAAACCCCACATTTCCGCTTCTCCTTACCATCTTTCCAAAAAAAACATTGTTGATCAATTCTGAACCGATTCAATATTTTTCCATTTGTAGCTAGAATGTCAAGATTTTCGGATTTTCCAACTCTTGCGCAACCTAGGTACATACAGCTAACCGGGAAATGACACTTAGCCCCACAATTTTCAATTTAGAAGTTTTGATCATAAAGAACTTATCTACTTAGCTACGTTAAAAAATTCCAGATACCGATTTTCATTGGAATCGGAACACAATTTGCAAATTCGTCGGCCATATTGGCGCGCCCATTTTGAATTTATAAGTTTTAACCCCAAATTCGTTATTTGCGATCTTAAAAACCCCTAGATACCCACTTTCATTAAAATCGGAATAAAATTGGCAATCAATCATATTTCTGCGGCCATTTTGAATTTCGAAAATCTGGCTTTGAGGTGCATCATGTGAGACCCCACGGACCTTCATGCAAAAATTCGAAGCTCTGCGATGATTTTCAACGAATATCTCTATGACAGCGCCTTCTAGCAGTCGCCTTAGAAATTAATAGAATAGCCTGTGTTCTTTCTTTTAATGTAAATAGCACATGGTTAAAATTTCATTAAGATCGGTTACACGGTGTAGGAGCCTATTGCGTACAGACAGACAAACATTCAGTTTTACATATTAGATAAAGCTTACTTTCGACAACCACAACTCCTTTATTTGGGGCGGCACTTAGAAGCCCACTTTGGCTCGGTTGGATAAAGTACAAAAAAGGGACCTCAGATAATACCCGAGAAGGACTTTATAGCGGAGGAATTAGGCCACAAATATGGACTTTGAAGTTGCCTTCGATAAAATACAATTCGGTAAATTGAAGAATGCTCTGACGAGGCGTGAAGTTGGATGATATGCTGTAAAGCCGTCGTGAAATAATAGAGCGAGCAAGTGTCAGTAGAGGATCTCCAAAAGGGAAAAGGGGGCAATCTATCACCTCTTCTGTGGAAAAACCCTGTAGACTCTTTGTTTTTAGGCTAACACTCAGAGTCTATTGAAGAACTAGTGCACTCCAATGGGTACTCCAAAGTAGTTAGGAATGGCCTTTAAATGGATAGAGAGTGGTGTGCAAAACAACTTACTTGCTTACTTCTGCCTCGGTAGTCTAGGGAGTAAGGCGCCTGGCTACCATCCCAGAGGTCCCTGGTTAGAATCCCGGTAGCACCACGGTCCTTCGCCTTTCCCACTTTCTTTCTTGTTCCCTCCTGTCATAGCCTTCCGCGGGTTGTTTCTCGTTGCACCGATGCCAGAGTCGCGATAGGAATGGTTGGGAGTAGGTGGTTGTGGCAGTTCCTTCCTTCACTTCTTCCTTCCCCTCACTATCGATCGACTAGAGCTTGTCTTCCACATAAATAAAAAAAAAATGGGGCATAGGGTGGAAACAGTTGCCCTCCAGCTGACTCTGTTTTGTGCGACAGCTCTCAGCTCCGTCCAGAATGTCTTGTTGCGGCCTCTGCTAATAGGGTTCTGCTCGACGTTGTTCTCGGACTTCCAACTCGACGGGTTCCTTGAGGATTCCAGTCAAGGATCTGTTTTGTTAAATTCTCGTTTTCGCGTCTCAAGGTGTGGCCAATCCAATTTCATTTCCTTCGTCTGATTTCGTCGTCTTTCCTTTCTTGGCCGGCACGGCGCACAGTGGGGTCAAAAAAAAAATTACCGTTCAAAAATCGGTGGATGCGTCAATTTTCACCGAATCAACTGTTCGTTGTGCAATTCTCTATCGATCTGTCGAGCCGGATTTTTCTATTTTTTAAGAAACTGAACAACCAACACCAAGCAAGAAAATAGATACTTATGGATGGTGTTCAAAACTAAAATCCATTGAAATCTCAAATCTCATTTTCTTAGCTCGAATCGCGTAAAACTTTTTTTGGTTACCTACAAAGTACCAAATTTGGACAAGCGAAACACTTGATACGTGGTGCAGAGAATGGTTATTTCTACGATAATCGGTTCCAACCATGGAAATCAAATATGCATTTAACGACGAGTTTTTAGTCATTACTATATTTTTTTCGCCATATTCACTTGGAGATTTTATAGAATAACGATCATTCGTAGTCATTTTTACTAAGTTAATCTTTCGGTATATGCATAGTCATTAACTTACGCTTCTTTATCTGTAAATCGATGTCGATCTTCCCAATAAATCAATATGTCAGTCTCGATCATTTATAAACATTTTCAGGACAAGGAGAAAAAATAACAACTGAAATTCCAGAAAATATACTAGATATGTTAACATTACTACATTGTATTTGCGAATGGTAGATAAGTCTATATTATTGTAGTTTTAAGACAGATTCCAAAACGATGAAGATCGTGATCGTTATTATTCTGCGTCTTTACACAAAGTAATCAATAATTTTTCATATTTTTTTATTTATTTATTTTTTATTTTTTCAGTCCACATCATCTTATGATCCCACACCATATGTACAAAGAGCAAGGGTAACTCGACCAGCACCTCCAAAGCCATCTGTCAATCCGATGCAATTTGTACAAATTAAACCTTGCAGTTTATACCAGAGCGCCCAGCAACAGGCGAAACGTGCCGAAGAGGTGAAGAAGGTCAAGGAAATCAAGAAGGAAGAGCCCGAGGATTGGCAGAGTGTAAGTCCGAAACATGAAGTACAATTTGCATCTCCTCTCTCTCTTTACATCTTTTATCATTTTTCCTTTATTTATTTATTTTTTTTGAGATGAAATTTATGACATTGCTTGATTTTATGTGGCATATTCTTATCTTGAGTGTGAAATTTTATTAAAGCTATTCTTCGACATTGTTGCAACAGAACAGAATATGCCTTTTGGTATTTTGTAAGAACGATCACAAGAATCAGGCGTGGGTAGTCGCTTGTTAAGAAAAAAATAACGTAATATGCTAATTGTGCGTGCTTCAGTATTCCAATATCCTAGATTCTTGTCCTTGGGGGGAAAACAGCAGTTTCTTTTGTATATGGCACACCTTTTAGCACAAGCACGAAAATGACAACAGAGTCTCATTTTCAACAAAAGTACCTTTGACGCATTCAACATCGAGTTCAGAAATCGAGTTCAGCTGGAGCACGGTTTTCATGTTGAATGTTTCGACAAAGTGCGAGTTCTCAGTGTCGAGAGTTGTCGCATTGTCACGATCAATCGGGCGCGATCATCTCTCTCTGTGGCTGCGTCTGTTTTACCTTTAACAGTTAAAACAGTTTACACATCAATTGCTCTCGACGATTCACGACGATTTAGCATAAAAGATGCAAATATCTCCAGGTGTTGTCTTAAAAACTGGTTATCATCATCATCATCGATCGCGAAAATGTATCGATCGTCGTTTACATAACGCTAAGACGATGACAAAAAAAAACTCACCGATCGTGTATAATGACGAAGGAGCTTAACCTCGTAAACTATTATTCATCATCATAAAGTGGTAAAACTGATTCATTTTATGCTTATGAGAAATTGTATCGTTGGCCACTGTGTTTCCTCGAGAGTTTTAAATTATGTTAATTTTATCCGATGATATTATGCTATGAGGAGACACAAAAAATAAAATATGGGAGAAGAATTGCGTACGGAACGTGATCAATCAGTTATAAAATTGCGGCTACTTTTTTTTGTGTTACTGTTGTTATAGAGTAGTACAGAAAGGCGGTTTCTGTTGTGAAATATGTTGCAGAAATAGAGAGATTGCGATGAATAATATTTCCCCCGTAAATAATTTCATTATGCAGGAGGAGATAAAATTTCTGAGAGAGAAAAAGGTCTTAATAAAAATGAATGGCAACAAAAAAAATACACAAAAATTTGATCTGTTAAATAAGTTATAATAAAACCTTTTTTCTAATCCATTCGTTTTGTGACGAACGATGATGATACAATTTTAGTTTAAATTGTGAAATTTTGTTATTAGTAATATTATTTAATGATAAACAGAGCAAAAGAAAAGAAGTTTGGAGTGATTTGCAATGTTCATTCTTGCAGCATCTTATTAAAATGAAAAGGATCGCTTCAAACAAAGTTAAGTTTATGAATTGATATTTAAAACAATTTTGAAATTTTTACATAGAAATAGTTTTTAAACCTTTTAAATAAAATACTTTATATTATTGTTTTTTGAGTTCAGATTACTGGATTCGGAGATGAATGGATGAATGATTCGAATTTCTCAATGAGGTTGTGAATACCGATTTATGTAGATCTTGAGCCTCATGCAAACTTTTTGTCAATTCTTTGCGAAAGTGCGTCAATCATTGTTCGATATCGCAATTTTATTGTCCTAAGCGGACACTGTTTAAAATCAATATGAAATATGTTCATTCATTCCACTTTTTTATGATTTTTACACAGTTTATATTGACCTAATATGACTCAAATTGGAAATTGTAGGGGTATTACCTATGTTATACGAATCATGGTAGGTAGCAAAAATACTGCCCTCCATTTTTCTTAGTACAAGGTGGAGCAAAAGTAATGTCATAATAGGTCTGTTCCAATAGAAAACCTGTCCTGTCGTAGCCTGCGAAAAGTTACTTGATTGGTGGGGGAAAATTTAGTCAAAATCCCGAAAAGTGAAGGAACGCTTTCTGGGATGTTTCGTGCAAATCAAGAAGACCATAACCTAAAAATCACTTGTGTCTTCAAAATAATGACATAAAACTATTGAAATTAATAAATTATTTATGAAATTATTCAAAATCTTGTAGTAAGGCACCAAATGAAGAAATTATTTTCAGCACATCGCAATCGTTTTGGTTTGACATGACAAGTAACAGCTGTTTTCGACATGTTGAAAATGTCGTAAGATTTCACTCCACCTAAAAATCTCCTGCGGTTTCTTGGTCGAGGGGAAGCAAACATTTCCCCGCTTTTCCGAGCATGAGATTCTATTGGAACAGAAATTGGGCGATTTCTTGGTCCCGCGGGATCCCGCATTCTCTATTGGAACAGACCTAATGTGAATGGTGCTATAATTTTTGCAAATGGCGTCAAATGTGCTTTGACATTTCGCTGGTTTTCGAGAATGACGACGGAACTAAAAATGATTGATTTTAGAGAATGACGTTTTTTAATTCCTTTATAAATTATACTCTAGAATGTTTTGTCTTAAATGAATAATGACGCTATATCATTCTAACGATAGTTGGCGCGAAACCGGCGTTGCGTCTCTGTTTACCATTTGGAATATTTAGTTCAATTTTACAGAATTTTGAATTACGTCGATATTCTCGCAAACCAGCGATTTATGTATGTTGTAGCCAGATAGATAATTGGTTGACAACAAGCAATGGAACGATACACACCTGAAGAACGTGGATATATTGTTAGTGCTTTAACGCATCGTGAATTTCGTCGTCGTTTTCTTCGTCGTCCTGCACCAAGTGCGCGAACCATTAAGCGTTTGACTGAGCGTCTCGTGCAAACTGGGTCCACTAGAGATGTTGCAAGAAGTGGCAGGCCGGGAAAATATCGCTGCTGTGGCCGAAGACGTCCCAGAGAGCAAACATCGACGAGACAATGATGCACACAATTTGGCATTAGCAGACGTTCATTGCGTCGAATTTTGGTGAAGAACCTGAAGATGTTCCCTTACAAAGTTTAAACCGTTCACCAATTGCTGCCTGCTGACCGTCAAGTGAGGTTAACTTACTCCCATGCTCTGTTAAACCTGATACAAGAAAAGGATGGTTACACATCCTAAATCATAATTAGTGACGAAGCCCATTTTCACTTAAGCGGTTATGTGAATAAGGAAAATTGCGTTTCTGGGGTACGGAGAATCCACATGAAATGCACGAGAACGAAGAGCCATTGCATCCCCTCAAAGTGATTGGCCCTTATTTTGTTGAGGACGCCGACGGCAACACCATAACCATAACTAGTAAGCTATACAGACAGATGCTAAATGATTTTTTTCCCGCAAGTTGCTGAATTGGGTCTTGAGCATTGTTGGTTCCAGCAGAAGATTTGATGGAGATTTTGAAACACCAATTTGCGAGCCGATCCCCCGTTTTAGCGATGCAAGATCTGACGGCGCTAGACCTCTTCCTTCAGGACTTTTTGAAATCTCGCGTTTAGCACCACAACAAACCACAACCGTTGCCAGTCTTGAAAGCCAATATTGAAGAATAAATCACCAATTTGAAGCCAGATGTTTTGCGATCAACAATTCAAAATGCCGAAAAACGAGCAAAAATTTGCATCAACTCAGAAGATAGTCATTTGACAGATATCATTTTAACTTAATTTTACACCTTCAAATAAGGTTTCCGGTAAAACAGAACAGAACCCATTTTTTTTCATTTCTAACAAAATGGCAGCTAATTCACATTATGACATTACTTTTGGCCAAAATTGTAGAATCGAAAATAAATTAGATTTCCATCTTGTTCTCTTACAATTAGTAGGATTTATGAAGGCCTCGGATGTATAGATAACTCAAACACCCTAAGATTATAGTCGGAACAATCTCTAGAATGGAAGTCACCATATTACATTACCTTCGGAGATTTCGCGCGAGCATTCGACACACTAGATAGAGGAGCTATTTGGGAAGCTTTAAAAAAGAAGAAAGAAAGTACCTACAAACAAAATTACTTTAAACAATCATGACGCTATACCATAAAGCAGAGGTAAGAATACTTCATAATGTACAACTATGTGATCCAATGACAACGACAACTGGAGTGAAACAAGGTTGCCTCCTTTCATCATTACTCTTTATTATGTACTATACTTGACGAAATAATGAAGAAAGCCAGCAGAGAAATAAGAGGAATCCGATGGGAAATGGTAGAACGGCTAGAAGATATCGAATAAGCAGATGATGGCGCACTTCTAGATTATTCAAGAGAAAAGCTGCAAATGAAAATCGACAGCTTAGCAATATGTGCATTGGAAGCAGGTCTAAGAATAAGTACAAAAATAACCAAATCAATGAGAATTAACATTACAAACACTAACAGAGCCTAAAAGCCACATCGGCCACTACTTTAATTTGATTTGTATTTTAGCAGTATTCAATCTTATCGAGATGTAAAACCGAATTTCAGGACAATGTCATAAGTAAAACCCAATTTTACGAAGATTTACAGAATCCTCAAAATTTTTATCTGGTGAAGAGACTGCTTCAATGAGAAGCATTATTTCGATTTTTCGATTTCATTTTAATTTTTGTTTGTAGTTTCATTTAAAGAAATGTAGGTTACCACATTCATATATGATCAACACCTCCTTTGGCCTATGTACATATGTAAAGGCTTGTTCTTATTTTGTACAAATATGTTTAATTAAATAAATAAATAAATAAAATAAATAAATAAATTATCTTGACCATAAAACTACAATGGATGCAATAAGCTTAAACAGTCCAAATTCAAAGTGCTCAAGAGGGTATGGTCGTCACAACCACTAACTACATGACCATAAATTGATATTCAGCATTGAGGTACCCCTAATAAGACATCTCGCCCGGTTAATAATAGGGTACCAAAGTTCCGTTTAGGTGGGGTCTTTACCTAGCGGACGGTATACCTTCATTTTCACCGTGATAGTCTGGTACTGCCAACGTAATAGCTTTTGTCAGGAGGCATAACACTCCGACGAGGCTGCCATCAAGAGTTCAAATACGAATTTTACTACCTCCTCCTCCAGCAAGAAAACAGTGAAGAAACGGAGACGTCCTAAAAAGTTAAATCTACGAATATTCCCCGACTGCTTCAAGACCTCAGAGGGCGTCGGCGCAAGGTTTATCTAGACACCACTAACAGTTCACTGTACTGGCACCTTCCGGTACACTATATGGGGTGCGCCATCTATACGGTGGTATTGATTAACTCTGACATTTTTTAGCCAATTTTGACAAATGAACAACATTTATTTACGATATTCTCTACCATTTATTTCAAATCAGTTTTTGAATACAATGTCGATTAAATGACCGCCTCCATTGGATACGCAAAAACCAGCTCTTTTTCGGGCATCCTTCAGTTCGTGTACATTTGTCGATATATTGCCAGACTTACAGCAATCATCACAGCATATTGGCCTATACGCTGCCAAGCTACGTATCCCGCACAGTGTCTGTTGCCGTAGCTGCGGGGAGACGCACATGAGAGAAACACTCCTTCACTTCATTAAAACAGATCTCCAGGCATCAGGGCACTGATATTCTTCCTAAACTCAACAGGATAGCTTTAGACATCCGCCACAGTCGATCAAACAACGACCCGACATAGCCAGTTAGTTTAGTTTGAAAGGATTTGCAGTTGGTGTAATAAAGAATAACGAGCGGCACGAGCGTAATCAGGCAGCTATCCGCGCAAATTTCATCATAGTGAACACCGAGGCAAAGTTAAGCCTATTGTGTAAATGCCTCACTAACCGAAAAGATCGTCGGCCCTCCGGACGAAGGCAAGAACGTCTTTAGTCGAATAAGCCCGGACTCATTCCCAATAGGTTAGGTTCAGCCCCTTAACCCGGTCTTCTATCAGGAATTAGGAGGTGGATCATGAGATGAAACAATAGAGTTCTCGTCCCTGGACCAGTGTCTCAGACCCCTCTCTTACTTTATTGCACCGATACTCCAACGACCGGGGACCCAGCAGAGGAGACCCTACTTTTCCTAACCAGTATCTGGAATACGTCAAAGCATCCTGCAACGATTTTGGCGATAAAGGTATCAAAAGTAGTCAAATACTAACGATGTTAATGCACTGGTGCTAATTTTGTTCGGAATGATGTTCCATATAATGTCGAAATTTTCATTGCTGTTTTTATTAAAGCCTCCGAAAAAACCATAAATTAAATCGATATCAAGTAACTGCTCATCTGTTGGTTCCAATGTAGAAGCAACATCATTGTGAAATCTTTCAATGTGCGGTTGGCCTTACATTTCCTAGCTTGGTGCACCATGCTTGCATGTCTTAAACAAGATTTTCATTCCTATGAATGGTAATGCCATAATAAGTTGTTAATTTATTAATTAAAACGCCGGTAGGCATGTGGTAGAAGTTCGAAAATTAAAGTGGTTGGGAAATTAGCCTTAAGGCTTTTAGAACTTGTTCAAACTAAAATAAAATGTAAAAACAATGGTTTTTTAGTTCCACAAGTTATAAAGGGGTCATACCCTTATAAAGAAAACCTTTTTCCCACTATGATTCATTTTACCTTTCGGCCAAGACTTTTTCAAATTTACTCCTACAATCCATCATAGTGCTACACTACAATGCTTTGAAGAAAAGTAAACCCCAAGCTGATTAATCCATATTATTGTTCAGATCCAAAACTCGCATAGAGACTTTTTCAATTTAACAAGAAAATAATGACAAAAACTTCACCAAAACGTCAATTTACCTCCATCACCCATAACTACGGATTATCTAACTATACGCCACAATTCAATTTGTTAACAACCAATCTAAAACTGCATCGGAGATAATCCCAGCAAATGAAATACTTCTTAAATGAAAACAACCAATCACACACTAATCATATCTCATTCTCCAAGGCCAATTCTGCATAAATTTACCTAAATAAGCTGCACTCGTCGAATACACACCCGTAATTTTATCACTAGTTTAAAGACTTTATAATCAAGTACCACGACACCTTTTCCCATAAAAGGTTCGTGTCGTGTAATAAATCCAATCACAAATCCAGCTCAAGCGATGCCTGCAATCTGCTCTAACAAGCCAATGGTCAATTTCATTGAAAACCTGGATTAAAATAGAAAAAAATTGCAAGAAAAAAACAATTAATTTTCAAAATAAAAACCCCATGAAAATGGCATGTTTACCGCCTGTTTGCATGGCAGTAACACAATGTTAATCAGAACTAAGCCGTCATAATATTAAAGTCAACTTTCAATTAATAATGAAGATAAACTCTAATTACCGCCGCCATTTCACATCACATACGGGGCGGGGGCATGAGGGATATGCAGAAAAAGTGCATATAAATAAAGTTGATTGCCATATTAAACTGCGTTTTTTATTACGCGCCAAGGTCATATGCATAACTGTGCTTGTGCATAGATTAACTATAACTGCTTTAAATGGGACTAGCTTTAATAAAAATTACACTTTCGAAATGTGCAGAGACACAAAGAGTCACGTTTACTCAACAGATGCAAATTTTCGTTCTTTCTATAGTTGGTTATTACGCGTAAATATTTAACGATTATAGGTGAATTTCTAATCATTCATTTTTTTTTCATTCTAGAACCTTGATAATTGGAAATCGTCACGAAGAAAACGTGTCGAACATATTATCGATCGAGTAGTCGAAGTTAAGAAGCTCGAACTGGAAGAGCACGATCGAACGAGAAGGAAAACAAAAACATTTTCAGAAATGCTAGGAGAACGGTGAGTTACTACAACGTCAATTTTTAATTAATTGTATTTTACTAACAGAATATTTTTAATAATTAAACTGATATTGTTTTGTAGGAGATTAAAGATCAATCGACATTTTGATGATAAATTGAATGTAGACAAACGTTATCTGTTTGTTGTAAGGAAATGATGTCATTCTGGAAAGATTTCTCGAAGGATAATTACAATTTTTTTAATTGATTTGTTTATGGCACACATTCATCTGATCTCTTTATTCCTTTGTGCTATTTTTCATTTATTTTTTGTAATCTAAAAATCGATAGTATCACATATTTCAGAATTATGCATGCCAGTATACAAAGAGCTCTACTTTGAACTCTAGTCTTCCTCTTTAGAAAGTTCCTTTGATCATGTTGCGACCAGCAACATTTTTGTTTATACTAGTGAGACTGAGTGAGGGAGGTATAGGGCCCTGGGGAGCTTTTGTGGCTACTATTGCCCAGCCCTGGTTTAAACCTACGCCACAGTACATCTTCCATTTAAAGCCTGCAACATAGTTTGCACTTTCATGTTACGATGATACCACGAAAAGTTAAATGATCATAAGACTATAATCTACTGTAAGTATACCAAGTCAGGCTTTCAGCAAATTTTAAGCCTTGAACTTCATTGTTCATTTATCTTTGGTACGGCTACTGTTTAGTACGGCAAGTTCCTTTACTTCCAGTGGATAATATTTGGCAACCCCGACGTGATCAAAAAGGACTCAGTGGAAAGAAAAACTAAGGGTTATTATCAGGAAGGTTCAAATTAATGTGCCAAGTCCAAGCGATGCTGCAAACATTGACGAAGTCAAAAAGATGAAGAGAAGGCAGCAAGCAATACTCCAATCTATGTAAAGTTTAATGCGAGACATGAACCAAATGCATGGCAAGGTGTTCTGCGAAGTGAAAATTGAAGCCATCAAGTGCTATTGGTCCCAGATTGCGGAATTAAATAGCAGACTGTGGGAGTTAGTTCATGATCCGCCAAAATCCAGTACGACATCGATAGCTACATCCAAGCGGAAGAAGATTTTCAGCACCTACTCGTAGAATTAACAACCAGTTTGCCGGGGCAAGGCCGAGAAGCCAACAACTGCCAACAATTCAGGCAACCAGGGTCTCTTATGAAACTTCCAAAGATAGAACTTCCAAAATTTGATGGAGATTATCTAAAATGGAAGCAACTTTACGATCTTATACACAGACATGGTCCATAAACAACAACTGACCAATTGTCAAAAAATTTGGACCTGAAGGCTTCGCTAGTAGGCGAGGCAGAACGTTTAATAAGACATTTTTCTCTGTCAGAAAAGGATTGCATAGCTGCATAGAGAACTCTTCAACCATCCAAGGACACTTGCTGCAGCTCTGATGAATAAATTGCTGTCTCAGCCCTCTCATGCAAACGAATGACTAGCAGCAACATCTGTAAAAAAAAATGTGCATCATATAACCTAAGAATGCCTTTTAGGTCTAAAAAATTTGGGAGTATCAACAAAAAGCTGGGACCCGCTACTGCTTCATATCCTCCAGCGAAAGCTGGACAAGAGCACTCAAGGTGTAACATTTTGGCAAATTAAAAGTATTTTTTTTGGATAAAAGTAAAGGAACTTGCCGTACTAAACATTTGGTAACCGCGACGTGACAATTTTGTACCGTGAGTACAAACAGCTGCTCAGAAGTACATATATTATTTGCTGGTCTTTTTCTATAAGTTAAAATTTGCTTCTAATGCTTAAGAGTTAAATGAAAAGATGCATGGCATTGAAAAGTGCTGTCGAGCGTTCTACCTTTTGCAACAAAAAATGTTAGCGTGGAAACTAACAGATATGAAATGTGCTTCTGCTTAATCTGTTTCTATCCGCACACACACAAATTGATATCTCCTAGTAAAGACCAGAAAGTTACTCGTGGGGAATACCCGTGTGTACCAGAAGTATGTTGTAAAACCAGTTAGACAATAGTTGAAAGAATAGTATGTGCTTACTTATTGTTAACAACTAAAGGATATTCAGAATAAACAGACAAAACAATTTGCACTACAAATTTCGTTCTCCCATGATTTCGCTAGTATCATAGTCGGCTAGGCTTATACATGGCGGACTCAACATCATATTGAATTTCACTTATTTCTTATTTTAGATTTGTTTTATTTGATAAACTAAGCGTAGGAATAAGCCTTTACCCTATCAGTCCAGCATTTTGTGAGGTCATGGGGCAATTGAAAGCTTTTTCTTCTTATATTGGTGAGATATTGGGTCCAAAAGTACCGCGGCTACTCACTTGGCCTATTGTACTACATCCCTATACCTCATATTTGTAGATCAGACTGCTAGAACAGTTTCAGCAGTTTGCCTAGTGCCTTGTCGCTTAGACTTGACTGTTCGAGTAGGGTCTCGTTGAACAACGTACCAATGCCATTGTGCTCCTGGGGCTTCCCGGGTTTCTGACTGCAGTCCTGCCTTGACTGACCACCTAGTAGAAAGCTTAATAAGACCCATAAAGGCGGGTAGTATATGCATTGACATTGACCTTATGCCTTAACTCGAGGAAATTGCATGAGCTCAGGAATCTTCATTGCGAAAAATTGTTCCATATTGTTCTATAGTATTTATTTATTAACGAACCTCTACTATATGCGGAGAGAAGGACTGCAAAGTGTGGGAGCGAACCGAACGGTCTGGTCTAGTCTTGTATTGCGGGAAAATTACTGCCATGAAGGCAGGCTGGTATTCATTTCAGTGTTACACCCAGTTTGATAATTGTGCCAATGTGTGCTATTGCAAAAGAGGCAATCATTGATGAGTTTTATGGCACGGTTTCAAGCCACTCCAAGTCATCTTTTAACACGACAGACCAAATAAACGACTTTTTTGTCGGACCGTGGCTGAATATATGACTTGTAGATTAAAGCTCGGGCCGCTGGCTGAAGAAGGAACTTGCATCTCTTACGAAATCCTAGGTTTTTAGGATGCTTGTTTGGCGATTTGGAATATATTTTCATTCAATCAGAGATCCCCTGTTAGTCTTACTAGTTGGGTTTTAAAAAATGGATCAACCGTTAATTCAAAATCTTCCTCTGAAACGGCGAATTTTGTTAGTGATCACTTCGTACTTCGGTTTAGATACGTTAAAATGAACACCTCCAACTGTTGATTGGGTTGTTGATAACAAAAACAAGATCTGACACGCGCTTGCTTGCATAATCGAAGGCATACGAGTAACGCAGAGCACTACCCTAAGCCAAAATGTGAAGTAGGTTAGATGGTCGTTTAAAAATTATGAAAAAATCTGGTAATAGAATGAAGCCCTCGGGGACACCAGCGGAAATGGTGTGAGGTTTAGATTCGACATGATCTAATACTACTTTCATTTAATGACACTAAAAATCCTCTCAATTCAGTTATTTAGAATTGAATCGATCAATTGTGCCTAAAGTCACACGACAACACCAACAATTGTTTAAATTATAGATCATTATCCATAAGCTTATAGAAGTAATTGATGCTATTGCTTAAGTAGTTATTGGTCCTTTGGTGGTATATTCGGCGACGGCATAGTTGACATAGAAGTGTATAAACAAAGAACACCTCGAAGCGAACAGTTATAATCTAGTAAATCGGCCTTACATATGTTATCTCCTATCATCTCCCTCCCCCTTTTAAATAAAGGATGAAATTGTGAAAGAAGTGAAATTTTTCTTTATAGACATAACCATGGACCAGAAGTTTTTCCTACCACCGGTAACATTGAAAATCTTACTTCTGTCATCAAATGATTATTTAACTTTTCTAATGATGTACTTACATGTGTTTCTCACCTTAATGTACTCACGTCAAACTGACTCATTCAGAAAACACCTGTACGGTCTATAGAAGGCTTCTTTATCGTTAATGCGTTCACATACTTCGAATTAAATCATCTATTCGACCTAGACTTAATAGACTTGGTAAAATGAGGAATGAACAATCGCACTCCCGCCCGCATAACTCTGGTGACACAGATTACGACAACGTTGGAGCTTTTACTATATAAACACAAATTCCAGTCAGTAGCTTGGATGGAAGAAGAATCGAATAATCACTTGCCAGTTTGATTTTCCATAATGCCAAACAGTTGTTTTAGGAGCTGTTGGGGTAGAAGATCGATATGAGAAATTGGCGCTGACTAGGCTATGATG
Source organism: Thereva nobilitata (assembly GCA_963855945.1). Taxonomy (NCBI): domain Eukaryota; kingdom Metazoa; phylum Arthropoda; class Insecta; order Diptera; family Therevidae; genus Thereva; species Thereva nobilitata. Next base: position 175,790,819 of record OY979695.1, read on the forward strand.
CGAGTTGAGGAGAGTGGAGTTAACATCGACAGAGAACCGTAGTATATGGAAAGTAAAAACAAATCACCAAGATGAGCCCCTTGGTTTGTAACGTTTGTACAATGTCTCTCAAAAGGATGACTTACTCGAACAATTCGATGTAGATTATTAGTAACTGCGATGTGAAATCGCAGTGTGAGAGGATAAGAATCCTGAGGGCTGTTCGGAAGTAGCATCAAATGCTTAAGTGGAAGTTTCATTACTAATATTAGACCTTCTTTATAGAAAACAGAAGAAAATATCTTGACTACGAAGAAATATTTTAAGCAGGGATGATTAATAGAAAGAGAACAAAAAAATTGTAAAGTATCTCATGGAAAATGTTTTTCAGCATGCCTTATTGTATTAAGAATGAATGATTGATCAAAGCTAAATATTTAGGTAACGAAGCAGATAAGCTTATTTTAGAAATGCTGAAAGACAATTTGTAGCCCATAAATTACGAAAAATCTCCACCACTCAGCTGATTACTCAGATCAAATCTATTTAGTAACTTTTATTTAAATCATTCATCTAATTGTAAAACAGTTTGCTTTGTAACGCATTTCTGCTTTATCTAAAAAGATATACACATACAAGATCTTGTCGAAACAAAACCAAACCAACAGAGCACTACAAATTACCAATAGTCCTCAATAGATGTAATACAAATTTAATTCATGCCAGAATTGACCAAACATCTCGCCCTGAATGCAAATCGCATTAAATAGAAAGCACCAGCTCTCTTTGCACTCGCGTACCGCCATACAAAAGTCCTAACAAGAATGCAATTTTGCCTGCATAACTACCTCCAATCACCAACTTGAATAACAATTGCCTTCTTATCATTAAATAAACACGTTTCAGATTTGCACCTCTATATATTTTATCTAGCAAGCTATTGTGCCAATAACAATCACATTATTATCTTAAAAAAATTGCCTAACAAACCGCAAGAAATTTTTGTGAACAAAAGGCGGGCGCTATCTACAAATTTCAATTAAATCGTGTTTTGCGTAATTCGCTCAAGTACCCCCCAAACGAAAGTGAAAAGTTCCTGCTTTTCATGTTATACAATGAATTCAGTGACCTACGCGAACAATTTGTCACAATCAAGTATGGGTCGGTCTCGGTGCTGGGGGTGTGGGTCGTATACGACCTGAAATTTTGAACTCGTTCCACAGCCCAAGAGGAGAGTCCAGACCGCAAAACAAGATGAACATTCTCATAAAATTTTTCGAGATGAAACTCCTACATTTCAAGTCATCACATCATCGTATATGCTTTAAATCTTGTAAACCAGTCAATTTTTCCTGTCGCCCAATTACCTAATTTGGAGCTTCCAGCTCTCGTTGTTTGAATGTGGGCCCACCTCGACTCGGGGCGCTGATATAACTCTTTTTGTGCTGGTTTTTTGGTTTAGCAGCGCGGCCTTTAAAGGTGTTTCTTAGATCACACGAAATCCCGTCGAGCAATTAGTGATCAAGATAGCTCTGCACAGCCAAGCACTATTGTGTCCACCCCTGCTGTACTGCTGTGTATAGCCTACATGACCGACCTCCTATGTACTTGTTATTCTTATGAAATAGGTTGGAGAGGAGCAGCTCCCATTACTAACCGGGAGGAATGTGTGAAAATGTGTGGACTTGATTGGAATCACCAATGACTTGGACTTGATTTATTTTTATTTTTTTTTTCATCATTATTCTTTTTATTTATTTTGCAGGGGCACCGGCCGACGGAAACTATCAGCAATACCCGTCTACAATGAGGATGAGTCAAATGACTTGAGCGACCTCGGTATCGGGACGAGCAGTGCTAGTGCCAGCGGAAAGAGCAGTCTATCTGAAGACTATGATAACCACAGCGTAATGGTGAGTAGCAAAAATTTTGTGAATCTCTCTCTGGATTTAGCATTATAAGACTTTCACTCCCTCGCCTACTTGCACTCTTATTAGAGACCCAATTACGCATTGGCTGTGAGTTCATTCGGGGTTTCTTGAGTTAATTTTCTGAGATTTACAACCTCTTTTGGTGTTGCGGAACTCAAGTCTCTCATTAATGTTTTAAGATTTCACGAATGTTTACATCGCGAAGGTTTTTTTTTTGCTTGTTCATGTAGCACGTAGGTAGGGTCAAAGATGTTGATTTTTTTTTTCGGGAATCATGTTGCATAATTGATATAAGTGGTATTTTATGCTTGTATTTTTAGCATAGTTTACAATTTGATAGTATTTTATGAGTATTTTAATTTGTTATAAAACCGTTATTTTTTTTACTAATTTGTTTTATATTTCTCATTATTTGTTGAGTTAATCTTTGTAATAACACAAAAACAATACAACTTCGCTATACATTTTTCATCAAGCTCGAGGAATTTTATCAGTGTTCAAATCCAATTATTGGAAACTTACATTCCAATGAAAAAGTCGTTGTTAACTTTTATCAGAACATGAGAGCAATTTTCCGCGTTTCACTTTGTTCGTAATGAAAGAATATTTCTGCGACTTGCTCAGTTCTATTCTTGATATTATCGAAGATTCAAGTGTAATTTTTGATATTTCATAGTAAAGTTTGTAAAGTATATTATATAAAACAATATTAATTAAAGACGTTTAAAATAAGTTTGTTGAGTAAACAATTAAGAACGTAAGTTATATGTTATTATATTACATAAATACTGAAATCCGAAATTCATCTAAGCTTCGCCCCATAAACTATGCAAGTTCTTTAAATTTCCAACTTTTACTTAGTTTATTGACGTGTAATATTTCAATATTAAAAGGAATCTCTAAAATTCGTGATAGAAATGTTAACGTGACTAAAAATTCATTTTCAATTTCTATCAACTTAAAGTGATCAAAATTGATTTAAGTCCGATAGAAAAATGTAGCTTATGTGAAATTTCTGATTTATGCCTATCAGAATATCGGTTTACGATTTCAAGCTTGACATTTTTGATTCTCACCAAAAGGAAACCACTTTCTTGGGCCGAAAAAATTAATATGAAAGCAAAGCTGCTGTTTAGCTAGGAAATAAATAGAAATTGTTTTGTTGTCACTAATTACTCTTATGTAAAAAAAAATAAAGAAAATTCATAATTCAGTTACGTAAAAAAATTCTGTGTAAATTCAAAGGGACTCCTTATTTCCCAGTGACTCTTGGAGGATTTCACAATCTTTAAACATCAGTGAAGACTGAAAATGGCAAAAAATACTAATGCAATGAGTTCTTCTAAAAATGTCACAATATTATAAATGGCAATGGCAAAAAAATCTTTAAAAAAGTTGAGACTTGACATATTGATCTGAACGCCTCAGATAATTGGCATGATTAGACAAAATCGAGGATGGTTGGTTGGTTGAAGTGACGAGGCCAACATACTCTGTGCTGATCTCCAATTACCACATTAGCGCCGTTTTTATACCGCTCATTCCCGTGACCACTAGGCTTGTTATAGTTTTTAGATCCATTTTGTGTCACGTTCGTTGGATGCTCTGCTGCTAGATCCTCAGCTCGGTTAGTATATGCCTCCCAAATGAACTGTGCCTGGCCCTGGCTAATGCCCTTGCACACGAAGTGCACAATAATTTCTTTTTGATTTGGATCTTTGTAGCTACGGCATGATATGTTGAATGGGATGCTCATTCTTGATGCATACTCTCCTATTAGCCAGTGTCCTGCATACACAGCTATAGCTTTGGCTACGTTCGTGCGGAGTAGATTTAGGAGGTTATGAGTTTTGTTTTTGTTGGACCACTTCACTGAATGAATTTAAATTAAACTGTATTCAAACCAAAAATACACGTCCTATGGTTGTAAAAAATTGCCTCACGTTTGACTAGATCTGCATCTGCGTGAAAACTATACCTTCTATGGCCCTAACAAATTGCCTCATATTTTGATAGATCTGGGCGAACACTTTCAAAATGTATCCAGACTCCAGTTTTTCATGTTTAGCTTTCATATATGAAAAAGGTGAAACCATCCACCAATAAAAAATACCTCTATTCTTCCCAAAAAACAATCAAAAAACTTTATGAAATATCTAGAACACAATCAAATCTTTAATGAAAATCAATATGGTTTGCTAGTGATTTTCTAATATATTTTACAGAACATTTCTATTAGCTAAACTACAAACTTGTGGTATTCACTTCTTCTTCTAGAGAATTTAACTGATAATTTTTAATGTTGTACCGAAAATCAAATCTAAATTCTCTTTTTAAAAATAACTGATCTGCTTTTAGTTTCTTTTAATTAACTCCAGTATTTGAATTAGATTTTCGTAAGTCAATTGCGTCTAATAGATTCCTAAAGATTTCATTCTTACAAAAATAAGCTATCTCTTGGATTGTATTCACTTGTTCTACATCTATACTAAGCATTCACTCTGGTAAATCGATTGTCAATAGTAAAAAGTGCCTTTAAATGAAAAAATCGTTAGATCCTGCCATTAACTTTGAAGCAAATACGGTTACCCGGGGTTTTATTAACAAATATAAGTCTAGATTCGGAGTACCAATCATTATTTTACAGACTAACTAAGTCTATTTGAAGTCAGGTATTCAACCAGCATCAGCACACCAATTTCCTGGGGATCTATAAGACCAGTTACACTTTCTACCAATCGAATGGCATGCTTAAGAGACTCCATCGTCAAAAAAAGAGGCCTAAAGGAAAGAAAATAGATTGCTAGGACTTCCTATCCCTAATTCTATTTGGAATACGAAACCCTAAAAAAGAAGAAAAATATACTCGACCAGTAACGGGCAACAGCAGGATTTGCCTCGTGAACTCCTTGTAGACTTCTTCACTGGAAAGTCCAGAGACCAAACACACTTAGTGGGCCTGACATTTTCAGCTCGATCTGAACAATCCAAAAATATCCCCCTCCGAAAAAAATATCCTAATTTGAAATCATCACATACTTATTTATTTTTTATTTATTTATTTATTTATTCGCCAAACAAGGCGAGTAGAGTTTGCAATAGAGTTTTTTAAGAAACCACAGGGTGGTTTAGTAGCTTCCCACGAAGACTCCTATAAGGGGATTACCAGATTGAGAAACCAATGCGTTTTAAATATAAAAGAAACACCGACATTAGTATCCATAAATTTGCTAAAGCCATGTCTCACGATATCAGATAGTTGAGCCTGTGGCAAAAGGTGTGAAAAAATCAATAAGATTTAGCTAGTAACATATCCAAGGCGTTTCCATTGAAGGAGGAACCATGTAGTGAAGTGACATCGAACAAAGTTTGTAATAGAATCAAAAAGCTTTTTCTCCGGAAGGCACTGCCTACCACACCAGGCATGAATGCCGATCTTGCATTAAGTAACAATCACCAAGATCGTGGGTACTCACCTCAATAGTATCAAACCAAGCTTCGTGTTGGTCCTGACTTAGGAAACTACCATGAAATATTGTATTCTGCAAGGCTTGTCGCCATGTAACTTTAAAAAGTAAAGAAAGCGGCAGACTCGACGCTTCGAATGAAGCAGATTGGTGTATATTATTCTATGCGTCCCAATAAGAAAACACGGAGATCCTGGATCGCATCTAACAGATCAGGAATTACGGACAGTTTCATGATTGACAACAAAGCGGATACAGATTTCATATGATTTAAACCAAGTCTGGGTAAATAACATACACCTCACCAAGGAGAGATGCTCGCTCTATTTACCTCCCTCGTTTTTCTGAATCAGAGTCAGATGCAGAGAAAGAACATTCTCATTGCACTGGACAATTAAGCGATGATTAGGCGTATTAGTCAGACAGAGATTAATATATTACCAGCCTTGGAGTGTATCCAAAAATTTAACAGGTGTGCGAAGCAAAATAATGTGACGCTACTCTGGGTTAATGAACTCACAGGTATCAATAAGAGCAAGAACCCTGACAATATGGCAATGCAGAGGTCGAATTAGGAGATCGGCGGTCCGGAACCATATTTTGCCATTAGTAGAGCGCTGATAAGGAACCGCATTGAGAAAAGGGTGGCCTAGGATTAGTATAAACGGTGGAATTCTGTGAGCACGATTAGGTTGCCAAATACCGCAACAAGAAGAGATGTCCTTAACATGCGGGGGGGATCCCGTATATGGATTGGAGCACTAACCGCAGGGTATGAATGTTTCAGGTATCAGCTAGAAAAAATGAGAATTCTTTAAGAGGACATCTATCGAATGTGTGTCTGGATAAATTCAAGACGGGCAACGCACATAGTGTGTGACTTTTCTGGTAGGGTTGCTACTACGGTACTCCATTGAATGGAGGGCATGAGGCACTTCAAACAGCTGCACGATATAAATAGGGAATCGAAGTAAAGAGACAGAGGTAATCCACCACAATCTCACTGAGATGACTCAAGCCACAAAACAAAAAGGACCCACAAATTGAGGTGCAGTTTACGATGCGCTAAACAATCTCTGTATAGTCTTCAAATACATTTTTCTTATGCCAACCTACAATTATAAAATACACAGATCGCTGATTTTGACTGGTTTTGTTATGTAATTTCCAATGTATTTTTTAAAAATTTCTAATAGACTTCGACAACAAAATAATGCATACTAATATAATGTCTATGCTGCTTAAACGAAGTACGGCGAGTGAGTGAAAAACTTATTTTTTATTAATTTAAGCTTTAAATCCACATAAATCTTCCATTTACTAATATAATTCTTTTCATTCTTCAATTTTAGAGTGATAACACCAAAACTGAAAAACCAACATTGAATGGTAATAATACAACAAATCACGAAAACGGTGGTGGTAACTCCCGAGATTATACATCATCACCTTGCTACGACACATCATCCAGTACAGCACCAGCTAGTTCACCAGATCCATGCGAATACACCTATGAGGGTGCCATTGAAGATTATAAGTCAAGAATTTCTAGGGCACAAACAAGCAATAATTATAACGGCTTTAGACGTAACACAATATCAGCAGCATCATCATCATATTCAAAAGATTCAACACCAGAACGTGATATAGCTGATACATATTATAATAGGCGTATGTCAAACAGTAAGGTTGAAGATCGTCTATCTAGTTTTGAAATAAAAACAGCTAGCGATCAAGTACTAGAATCTTCTGTTCCAAAGAAAGATCTACCAAAAGTAGATATATTAAAAAGGCGTGAATTATTTGAAAAAGATAATAATAATTCACAATCATCATCAGCAACAACAGCAACAACAGATTATTCTTCAAATCAAAAGAGATATTCTTGTGACTTTACAAATAATAAAAGTATCAAAGATAGATTCTCAACAGCAGCTTCTGAAAAGAAGAACGATGATATTATAGTAAATAATAAAAATATAAATCGACTCTCGGGAGATATAACCAGCATTAAGGATAGACTGCAAAATCTTAAACAAAAGCAAACATCTGTTAATGATAAAGCAACCCCAAAGATAGTAGATGTACCTGTTGTGTCATTAAAGGATCGCTTAACCAGCTTACATAGTGCTGCAAAAAAAGAAGAAATTAAGAAGCCGGTCGTCTTAATTGATGAACATCAACTGGAAATACTCAAGAAAGAAGAGCTTGAGAAACGTAATGCATTAAAACGTGAATGTTTCGAAGATGAAAGTATTAGCAGCTCACAGGAATTATTAAATTTACATTACGAATCAAATGTTGATACGGATCGTGAAGATAGTGGTATACATACAACAGATGTTTCATGTTCTGTATCACAAACAGATGAGCAGCCAGAAATTGTTAATGAAGAAACACATCATCATCATCTACAGCATATTAATGAAGATAATTTACATTTAAATGTAACAACGAAACATGATAATGAACATATTGATGAAATAATTGTTGAACAAATTCCTGATGTTATACAACATTCACATACTAACAAATTTGATAATATTATTAGTAATAATGATATAATATCTGAACGTAAGGAATTAATTGTTCAACAAACAGATGATTTAATTTCTGATCAGGATATAAGCGTAAGTTTACTAGTAGAAGATATAAAAACTTCAGATAATTCTTCAAAAAATATTATTAAAAAATCTTCATTAAATAATGTTGATGCTCCGCTAGGAGATGCTTCATCAATTGCACAGTCTATGGTGGTGGTTGGGAATAAATTGTCTAGCACTAGTCCAAAAATTTTAGATACTAACAATGTAAAACTAACATCTAGCATAGCACATAATAATTCATCTAATACTAATCATTGTAATAATTTATCTAGGGAGAACTTCTACAATGGTGATAACACTTATCATGATCGTTATTTAGTTTTTGATTCAAAAATCCATGGATCACCTTCTAAGATTGTAAATGGCAAAAAGAAGATTGATTCAATAGAACAAAATATTGTCGAAGATATTTCGAAACCGAAAATTTCAGCTTCTATAATCAAAGATAATTTATTAAATAATAAAATCAATGATAATAGTTCTATAGTACAGGGAAATTTAGATATTAAGAATAACGAATTTATTAATAGTGTATCTAAAGCTGATAGTCTTGTACATAGCGATGTTATAAATAGTAAATGTAAGGAAGAGTCTAAACCAACAGAAGAGAAAAATATTTTATCAAACATGAATTTTGAAGTAGAAGTATTTAATAATAGTTGTAATAAGATAAATGCAAGATCAGTTGATGATTATGTAGAGCAGGTTACTCTTAAAACTCCACCGAAAAGCCCAAATAATAAAGATAAACGTAAAACTGTTTATGAAATATGTGAAAAGAAAAATGTTAAAGATTTACCAAAACCTACGTGTATTCCAACGCCATTTTATAATATTGATTTGATACCAGATGATATTGATAATAATATTAAAATAAATAGTAAACACAGTGCAACATTGTCGAAACCATCCCATGTTGTTTCAAATGAAAAACCGATAGTAGAATGTATTCCAAAACCAACCACGAGTACATCTAGACCATCTAGTCCAAAAAATGGTATAATAATTGCAAAACTTGAAGTAATTGAAACAAAAATCAAAGTAACATCAAATGAAACTCCACCAGTAACTCCAATTTCTCCTATGCCACAATCACCGAAATCACCAAAATCGCCAAAAATTAATACAAAAACTCATCCATCATCGAAACCGAAAAATATTTTTGATTTTCTAAAGAAAAATTTCAATACAGATAATAATGCAGAAGATGATTCCGAGTTAGATATTGGTGCAGTTTCTGTTGATAATTCGAAATTTTATGTTCCATTAACTGATGAGAAGCCAAATAATGAAGTTAATATTGAAATTACAAGAACAGTGAAAACGGAAAAGATTGTTGAGCCAACTGATTCAACATCTTCGGAAATTAGTATGACGACGGAAATAAATCAGTTGCTAGACGAGGAAATGTCAAAATTAACCACAAAAGATACTAAATTGTAGTGAGACTGCACGTCGAGATATGTTTCAATTCTTCGATTATTGTTAATCAGACTTACAGACATGTTTATGTGTCCCTTTGATCGGTGATGTACTTTAGAACTGATTCACCAAAAAAAATAGATATTCCTCTACAGTTTATAATGCTCTGAAGAAGCATAATGCCCATTTCAGATTCAAAAACACAATAAGAGTTTGTCTCTAAAGCATGTAATATCGTATGCTTATACGAGTATTTTCTTTGAGTCAATCCACACATCAAACCCTACTATACATCATCGATCTTAGAAGAAGCAGAAACTTAATTAAAAATGGCTGGAAAAATTAATGAATGTTTAATCAATTGTTATCATGTTACAAAAGAATATTTAAAATGTTTAGGTGTACACGTTGCTATCACTTACAATCAATAAGAGTTTGAAAGAAATAACTCAGATAAAAAGAGATTTGTTAAAACTAATGTTAAAGAAAGCTACTCATGTTTAAAATTACGCAGTGTAGGAAATAGAACGTTTACTAGTCTACTAGTTAAATAAATAGGCATTCGGTAATGTTATTTGATGTCCAGATGTAATTTTTTGCGAATACGCCTTCCATGTCCATTTCTAGGTGTTTAAATATTGTGGTAGCAAAATATGAAACATTTTTGGAAATGTATTGAAAATTTATGTAATTGTGACACTTATTAATTTAAGGAATAAATTCTCCATAATTTTGAGGTTGAGGAATGAATTTCAGAGTCAATTTCTGTCAATTATAATTAGGTACGTGACGACTCAAATTGTTTTCCCTTTCATGCTTGGTCATAATTTTAATAGTAATACATTGTGTATAGAAGTCAGTGTTAATATACGTGCATAGTCCATGGTAACAGACAGCAATGTAAACAAACCTAGTTAATAAAATATGTAATTTTACTTTCTCTACATTAAACTCGTAGTACTATAAATGTAAGTACGTAATATTGCGTGATTCGTGTTTTAGCAACGATTGATTATAAAGTAATTTTTTGTTGTTAAAAATGAAATTGAGTCAAAAACTTTACTATTATAATATTTATAATCTCAGACTTAATTTCCGAGTAAGTTCCTTTTCATTCATGCGAGCTAAATGTCCTGTCTGTCGGATCCTATCAAGCGTTATTCTCTGTTCTTCTTCTGTACATATAGCGCTACCGCTCTTACATTTCATCAGAATCGTCCCTTCACAGATGAGGACAACAAATTCTCCGAGTAATTGAAACAAAAATCAAAGTAACATCAAATGAAACTCCACCAGTAACTCCAATTTCTCCTATGCCACAATCACCGAAATCACCAAAATCGCCAAAAATTAATACAAAAACTCATCCATCATCGAAACCGAAAAATATTTTTGATTTTCTAAAGAAAAATTTCAATACAGATAATAATGCAGAAGATGATTCCGAGTTAGATATTGGTGCAGTTTCTGTTGATAATTCGAAATTTTATGTTCCATTAACTGATGAGAAGCCAAATAATGAAGTTAATATTGAAATTACAAGAACAGTGAAAACGGAAAAGATTGTTGAGCCAACTGATTCAACATCTTCGGAAATTAGTATGACGACGGAAATAAATCAGTTGCTAGACGAGGAAATGTCAAAATTAACCACAAAAGATACTAAATTGTAGTGAGACTGCACGTCGAGATATGTTTCAATTCTTCGATTATTGTTAATCAGACTTACAGACATGTTTATGTGTCCCTTTGATCGGTGATGTACTTTAGAACTGATTCACCAAAAAAAATAGATATTCCTCTACAGTTTATAATGCTCTGAAGAAGCATAATGCCCATTTCAGATTCAAAAACACAATAAGAGTTTGTCTCTAAAGCATGTAATATCGTATGCTTATACGAGTATTTTCTTTGAGTCAATCCACACATCAAACCCTACTATACATCATCGATCTTAGAAGAAGCAGAAACTTAATTAAAAATGGCTGGAAAAATTAATGAATGTTTAATCAATTGTTATCATGTTACAAAAGAATATTTAAAATGTTTAGGTGTACACGTTGCTATCACTTACAATCAATAAGAGTTTGAAAGAAATAACTCAGATAAAAAGAGATTTGTTAAAACTAATGTTAAAGAAAGCTACTCATGTTTAAAATTACGCAGTGTAGGAAATAGAACGTTTACTAGTCTACTAGTTAAATAAATAGGCATTCGGTAATGTTATTTGATGTCCAGATGTAATTTTTTGCGAATACGCCTTCCATGTCCATTTCTAGGTGTTTAAATATTGTGGTAGCAAAATATGAAACATTTTTGGAAATGTATTGAAAATTTATGTAATTGTGACACTTATTAATTTAAGGAATAAATTCTCCATAATTTTGAGGTTGAGGAATGAATTTCAGAGTCAATTTCTGTCAATTATAATTAGGTACGTGACGACTCAAATTGTTTTCCCTTTCATGCTTGGTCATAATTTTAATAGTAATACATTGTGTATAGAAGTCAGTGTTAATATACGTGCATAGTCCATGGTAACAGACAGCAATGTAAACAAACCTAGTTAATAAAATATGTAATTTTACTTTCTCTACATTAAACTCGTAGTACTATAAATGTAAGTACGTAATATTGCGTGATTCGTGTTTTAGCAACGATTGATTATAAAGTAATTTTTTGTTGTTAAAAATGAAATTGAGTCAAAAACTTTACTATTATAATATTTATAATCTCAGACTTAATTTCCGAGTAAGTTCCTTTTCATTCATGCGAGCTAAATGTCCTGTCTGTCGGATCCTATCAAGCGTTATTCTCTGTTCTTCTTCTGTACATATAGCGCTACCGCTCTTACATTTCATCAGAATCGTCCCTTCACAGATGAGGACAACAAATTCTCCGAGTAACTGTTCTCTCGAAGTATTGCCAGAGTGTTTTTTACTAAGCACCCAAGGCTCAGAACTAAATGTAAGACCATCGTCCTATACAGCAGCAGTTTGGATGTCATGGTAATATGGCTGGACTCGAAAAGCCTTGACATTTGAATATTTCTAGTTCCATGCTTCTCTGTGGGGTACTATTATGACCCAACTTTGGTGAAAGAATGTATTATGTACTTCAAATTCATATTTCTCTACGATTAATGTTAGATCGTCTTATATACCGGCCTTGATAGCCTAGGAGTTAAGGCGCCAGAGGTCCGTGGTTTGAATCCACTCCGGGCATGTTCCTTCGTTTTTCCATTTCGAGATAACTTTCCTTTTTTCTTCTCTCCTCTCTTTCAAGAAATTCTCAGCCCTTTTGCCTGCCATCTCGTAAAGGCATAATAAGCGAGGAAGCGGTTGAAGAGGAGATGTGTATCGAATACCTGTTGACGCCCAGGACATTGTTTCCGGAACTTACTCTTTCCTCACTGAGATCGAATTCTAAAGCATGATCATAGGTATTTGTAGCCTTTTCTTTACTTAGGGTAGCTGCGTTTGTTCGATCCTAATGATAGGCTCACACGATAGAGACTTTTGGTCGCAGAAGACTTGTAACTTGTCTATAGAATTCTATAGAATTTTTTCTGTGAAAAAAGGAAAGTCGCTGAAAAAAAGTCCGCAGAGACATTTTGTCGGCGTCCGCTTCGTTCAAAATTCACAGTATGTACTGAAACCGTACGGAAAGTCAAACGGACAAAAACCCTTGTCTTATGGACCCACCATAGTTCGCGGATACAAAGCATTTCTGCCTGATGATGGGCCCTCGGAGGACCATACCAACTGCAACAAGATAGTGATCCGGGTCGTAGTTGACGGCTCGTTACATTAGTCAAGAACAAGGGGGTAGTCTATCAAAACATGGTCTATTTGGTTGCGAGTTGATCCACAAGGAGATACCAACCTGGTACTCACAATGACCTAGTTTTTATTTACTACCATCTCTATAATTTGTTTGTTGTTATTAGGATTCTCTGGTAGAGTCCTCGGGTTCGGGGACATTAAACTCATTCTTGATTGGGGCCGCAAGAATCGTGTCGAATTTAAAGCAACCAAAACAAAGCACTGTCCACCAAAACCTACAGCGTCCTTCGTTCTATCTCAGTGGGCTAAAAGAATCTGATGGCTGGCCCATCTCTTAACATCCTAAGCGTAACTTTATCTGCAGATCTGCGATGTAATAATCACATATTTTAAATCGCCAAGCAAGCATATCAATGCCTGGGATTGCTCAAGAGATGCAAGTTCCTCCTCCAGCCAGCTGCTCTGGCTTTAATCTACAAATCCTATAATCGGCCCTGCCTTGAATACAACTCGTATATCTAGGCTAGCTCCCCAAAAACCACCTTGGCTTGGCTGGACAAGGTGAAAACCCGCACCATCACACTCATTGGCGATAGCACTCTTTGCTTTTTCATAGAATCTTTAAGCCACCGTAGGAATGTAGTAGCCCTTACAAAATTTTACAGCTATTACCATAGCGACAGCTCCACTGAAATTAGGAACCTCCTGCTTACACGGCAACTCTTTTTCCCCCAACACAAGACTAGCCAAATCGTCTCACCCCCACAAACTGCATTTGGAAATATTCCTCAGCCTACTTGAAGTAAGCAAGGAAATATTTCCAGTCTACTGCGAAACCCTACTTTGTGCGGGCACCAGGTATCTGCTGTCGTAGCCTACCTGAACCCCCACAAACTCTTACACTATAACAAAATTATATTATTTAGATCTCATCATGCAATCTACAAAATATGTTTCAAAGCAACTGGCGACTGTTTTGCAGTCTAGAACAACAAAACAGGTGCATTTAATTAACACCTTTGCAAGTGTTTAAGTATTATCTTAACGCCACTTCTGGGCACAGATGCTTTTAGATTGCTATATACAGCAAATTTACATCAACAGATGTACAGATGAAAAAACTACTTTTATTTTATTTTTTGTATTTTTGAATTACTTTATTATTACGAGTACTAAGTGGTGACACATAACTATTATATGGAAACGGCTAGATTTACTTCTGCGTGTTCTTTACTAAATGGAATCGTCTGGTTTTAATTGAGTTTAGGAAATTTATTGAAAGTGAATTGTTGTACCTTGCAAATAGTGTCGATTTTGTTTACCTTTGAATACGTAAAATAATATTTTTAATATTCAATTTGAGTATAGCATACATTATTCCTAAGTCACATTTTTTTTTAAAAACACAGTTTAGATAAATATACCACGCTAATGTCAAATTATATTTGTGGGCTTTTCTTAAACAAAATATATATTGTTCTTACAGGTTGTAGAGTAAAGTGGTACAACTGAGATTTATAGTTTATTTTCTAAATTAATACGTTATGATAGGTTTGATAAGTAAATATTCTTCTGTTTTTGATAGGATTGTACTCTTTAGAAGAATATAAATTCAATTCGACTCTATAAACATACTCTTCCTTCTAATTAACAATTTTAACAAGAAGATGAAACTTATTGTCAATTTATTAACATCAAAAGGTACATATCAAAAAATACGGGCTAAAAACAGTGTCTTCATCATATATTTGTTTTTGTTAACTTAAATCAAAATTTTTATAATCAAAATTTTTCATTCATTTACATTATATTTAATATTAGAACTTTATTAGTTAAATATAATCATTTAGTTTAATTTAATCTAAATTTTAGGGCTCTAAAAATAATTACTTTCATAATAAAAAAAACACTAATTCAACGATAATAATTTATTAATTTAAGAAGAAGAAAAACAATGTATTTGTCTGTACATAAATAAAAAAAATAGCCTATTTTAGAGATACATATATATAATATTTTCAGAATTAATTATTATCGATCAAAATATTTCTGAAACTTATTTTGTAATTTTTATTTAAAATTTTATTATTTAAAAATGAAAAAAAAAATATTTAAACTAAAAAAAGATGTTATTATGATTAATGTATGTAAGTATATCGATGTATATATGCACACTATCATCAAATCGTTGTTGGGAATTTATGAAAACACACATTATTGAAATGAAATATATATCTATGTATAAAGCAAGAGAAAACAACAATGTTGTTATTATTTGCTTTGCTTTTTTTATATCCTCCTATACTTTCTAGATTTTCTTCTTTTCATTTATTTACTTTCTATTTAATGTTGGTTTGTTGTAATAAGGTATGTTTTAGAGGTAAATGCTTTGTTTAATTTATAAGCTACATATATGTTTTTTTATTAATCCAAATTGTTTTGTAATGTTCTACTGCTACTACTATTATTTACTACTATTGTAAGTTTTTGGTACATGAAAATTTTTATATGATTCGTTTTCTTTCATCGCCAAAAATCGCTTGATCGATGGTCAAAATCGATGATGCTGTACAGAATTAGTAAGTTAGTAAGAGTAAGTAAAAGAACAGAGTGACTTGAATTAAAACCCATTCGTAAGATGAGCCTTTTGCTAGTTATTAATACATGAATATATTTTTTAAGTTACCATCAGATGCCTCGTTTAATCTAGTATAGGCTAGGATGTATATGCGTAGATACATTCTACAATATAGCTAAATATGAGTTCCATACAATAGGTACAAGTCTTCCTTGTGGCCTTCTTGCTTCTAAAAGTTTGAATTGCTAAAACCCAAAGAGATAAATTTTATTTGCAAAATAGATAAATTTGACATACAAAGATATGAATTTCCCTAGTAAAAAAGAAACTCGCCCGCAGCTAGCATTCAGCAGGTATGCAGTAAACTGCACGGCGCCCGCAACTAGCACGAACGCTTGAGAACAAATCTGTGGTGCTAAGGCAGAACTCGATATGTCAAATAAACGATTTTTCGTTTATGTTGCCAACGGTCGAAAGTTTATTAAAGAAAATGTTCCCCAAAGCAAATATTGTAGACTGTTTCTCTAAAATAATTTAGATCAAAACTAAAGAGTCCAATATGTCCATATGCTTACAATACGGCAATGGCACAATCCAATATTACTTGACCCAATATCGACAATTACCTATTTTGACATATCGGGTTCTGCCTTAGCACCACAGAAATAAGACTAGCCCCCACCTAGCATGCAGCTGGCACGCACACAGAGTGTCAACCCGAGTAAAAATAAAACTCGCCCACAGCTAGCATGTATCTGGTACGCACTAGCCTGCACGGCGCCCACAGCCTGCACGCATAGCGAACAAATGGAGCTGACATAAGGTGACAGGTCGTGTAAAATCCTGCAGCCTCTTTCAGATGCCAAAAGCAATTGTTACTTGTCTATTGTAAAGCTGATGCCTAAATCTGTTCCTATCTTTCTTCGTTCCCACGTCACATTATTTTGCTTCGCACATCTGTTGTTTCGACACGCTTCACGAGTACTATGCAAACTGTGGGGCAGTGCCACGCAACGCACATGTGCAGATAGTGCATTTGCACTGGGCGGCACTTGGGAAGGGTGGCAATTTGTCAAGCGAAGCGGGCCATAAATTTGTACAATATATTTTATAAATATGCCGCGTCGACGGCAAAGACGGTTTCTCATTTTATATGAGCGTCGAAGCCGCCAAAGGCGGTATTTTTGGCGATATTTAGATGAGCGCAAAAATTTAAATGAGCGGCGACATTTCACCGAAACGAAATGCAGTGTCACAGCAAGAAGTCGAAGGGAGTCTTATCATCGAAAGCGAAGAAATTAAATTAGAATGGTGAATGAAATAAGAGTATAATAAAATGAAATGAACAATTGTCGAATTTCGTCGGTTTTTTTATTGTGAAATGTGCGGTGCGTATGTTCAGGCGATTTTTTTCAATAATTGCGGGGACGGCGGGTTGAACCCGGGAGCGAAAAAAATTTGTCTTTAAAGGGCGGCATCAGCAGATTTGCACTGGGCGGCAAATTGTCTAGGCGCGGCCCTACTGTAGTTGACTGAAGGCCATATATTACCATTCTGAAGCAAAGCAAGAAGTTGAACCTTCGATTTTGAGAGACCTAAATATCGAACAAGATCATTCAAATCAAATTGTCTAAGGAGATGAGGTTCTTTTCATGGACTTGAAGAAGTACTTACAAAGCAGCTGTTCGGGTGAAAAAACGTTTTCATTATCCACCATTTCGTTACTGTTAGGAGGCACTCTAGGTCTAGTCTTCGTGCCTGCCTTGGACGAATACATCTCCCCATGCCGCCGGAATGGGATCCGTTACTAAGAGGTAACGAATATTTCCCGAAAACTAAGCGCTGTGATTGTTGTGCTCCATTGTAGCAACGCGGAGAAAGTTCCACGAAGGCCTGATCTCTTGAAGGAAGAAGTGTCTATGTGGCTACCCCTTCAGCCTCTTTTCCCTCTCAGGCTAATCTCCAATTCGATTTCAAATAACTCAAGATTGATCCGAAAAGTAAGCTGCCTGAAAAGTGGGCTTCCATTAAAATATTATTAGTTTCCTCGTAAGTTCTCCGCCATCTTCTCCGTTGCACCACCAATGAGTTTGATTTTGGAGGCTAGACCCGTGTAGAACGTATGCTGAACTCGGTTGATCTCCGATATAAGCTCTACATGCTCAAATGACGTGGGGTTTTGTTTATTTCTTTTCTCTTGACTTTGTAATTATTCTGTCGAGCAGATAGGTCTTCGCACCTCACTGCTTGGTTGAAGGCCTTCCTAACGTTCTTATTCAGTTCCTTCAGTTCTCCATACCTACAGGTTATAGGATCATGTTCTTTTACTGATTTTAGGAGGACACCTCCCGAAAAGCGTTCTTTATCGGTGTCTCTAGGACTTGTAACTAAGATTCCGCGTTTCTTGCGGTTTTCGGCGGTATTTTTCACCGAGGCTGGCTCGAAGCAATTTAGTGTTTTTGACACGTCCGTGTCGCGAGGAACTCTCGCGGTTTTATTTCTGTCTCTCCTGCCTGTGGGGCCATAAGCTATCCCCAATGTAACGGCATTGTAATCTGACATGCTAATTCTTGTAAATTCTAAAAACACCTGAAAAATATTGATTGAATTTTGTTTATATTGGAGGTCTAACGTATTTAAATTTTACTAGAAACTATTTTCGTTCTTCTTCCGGATTTCCGCATTTTTACATAATTTTTTATCCACTATTGATTTGTTTTAAAACTCAACTACATTTTTTTAAAACGGATTCTCTTGTAAATTTCATTTTGTGGGCAATGTTAATACCATTATCGATTACAAATCAACATTTTACTAAGTTATTACATAAAAAATCTAGTTTTACAGTCAGACTACATTAAAAATTTTACACTGTAAACAAATATGGTTTAAAGTAATCATTTTGTTTTAAAATAATATTTTTGATTAGATAAAGCTAATCCTGTATTTAAACCAGATTTTAATTGTTTTAAACTTTATCTTTTATCAGTTAAATCTAGTTATATACAAAGCTCATAACTGGCCATTTGTATACTTTTGAAATGGGGAAAAAATAAATATTACAAAAAATAATCTTTATGACTAAGTACAGTCGAAAGCTTAATAACAAAAAGGGGTGGGTGGTAGTAAAAAAAAGCACACGTTAGGTGCGCACATTCAAAAACAAAGCACATAAAACAAATGTATGGTTTCTTGAATTGCTACCGTCAGTTGTTTAGTGACCTTCTCTAGCGGCGGGTATTGCCTATTAATCTAGTAGTAATGGCTTTAAGTTAGAATTTGTGCTAATACTAACGCTAACTCTTTAATTGTAACAAATATTTCTAGTTCTACTAAAAGTTATTAATTAATTCTATATTTATCCTTGCACATTTTTAACAATGGAATGGGTTAGTATTAAATTTGTTTTGTGTTTCTGAATAATAAATAGTGAAATAGTGTTTTTAATAATAAATTTTAAAATAATATAAAATATTGTTAATATTCGTGCTTATTTTTCTCAGGTAAACGAAGCCCTTGAGATGGCTCTACAAGCTATTGATATTGAGCATACAACAGAAAGTGAATTGCAAAATGAGAATAGCATTGATAACAACAAATCACACAATCGCTTATTCAAAAGACAAGAAAAAGTTGATTTAACTAATCAAAAGCCGCAAAGTCGTGAACCAATTTATGAAAATCTTGACGATATAACATTGGAAACCGTTTACAATACAAATTCAATACCATATGAAAAACAACCAATCGAAACCAAAATCACCGATGCAATAGCTGAAATTGATGAACCATATTATCAAGTACCAAAGTCTTCAGAGCCTTACTATGAGGTTCCAAAATCCAATAAACAAGTGCCTGTATATGAAAATATTGATATCTTCTATACTGGACAATCGAATTGTGAATTGAGCATCTCATCACTAATTATGGAGCCACCAAAAGAGAAGCCACCACCGCCACCAATTGACGATCCAAGCGATGATGAGGAGGGTGAAAGTGGTGGACTATATGAACCAATTATGCAAAAATCATGTCCAATTAAAAAATCAACTGGGAATGAATGCCAACAACCAATCAAAAGAATGAATTCGACAAAGCGAATTAAAAAGGAATTACGTAGCAAAAGATCAAGTTTTTTAGGAATTGAAGGTAGTAACGATGACGATAGCTTCTTGGAGCTTACTGTTGCACCGCCCCCCGATATGGCACAATTATTGCAAGAGGAAAAACGGTTGGAAAAACAGCTTTACATGAAGGCAGGCCTCTATGACAGCTCTGATACTGGTAGGTTTATTTAAAATAAGCTAAGAACTCTTTTGCCTGTCTATTGAAAGGGTCATTAAACAATTGAAATGCATCATTTTTATAGAGCAAAGCAGTCTTTAATGAAATTAATGCTAACAAAATATGTTTAATCCGTTTGCACTTTGATCCATAGGATATACGATACCAATCGATTTTCGTTCTTCTTGTTTTCTTTACGGTCTTTCGGTCGGAATTAATATAAATTTTTTATCCTTCATACCAAGCTGGAAATTGTATAGTGTTATGGTAAACGAATCGACAAGAGTAATGGATTATTTCGGCTTTTCATTTTTGCTGAATAATCGAAAGTTCATAGGTTTTTAGAACAAAAATGTTCTGAAAAGGTAAACATTTTTTAAGTATTTTTGCATATTTTGCGAATGAGAACTTGTCGGATGAAGTTTTACTCATCGAAATTTGTTTTCGTAGTCAATCCTATTCTGTAGCTCTCTGTGACATGAAAGTTATACAGGCGGGAATGCGTTTGTTCATTCCTCGTTTAACAAAATCTATATAGCTTAAGCCGAATGGACGGTTTAATCGGGAGTGCATGAGCGCAATTAAAGCTGAGGACGGCTTAGTATATTAAGTTGAGAAATTCCTGTAATTCCATCATCAGGAAAATTGGAACATCATTTGATGATAGGCTGAGAAGTAAGACCAGTTAAAATGTCTGGTCCTTAGTAACTTTCATAAAGAAGAATCTCCTTTGATCGACAATCTTGGATAGAACAAAGCGACTTTAACTCTGAGCGCGAGTCTTTTACATAAAAAAAACCCTTGTCTTACTTACAAAGGAAATGGTAAGAGAAAGCAAATCCAAGGCGCGATCTATTGTCATCTCTGTTTGCCTCGAATTCTTCTTTGCTTGACACTGCTATGCCATCCCTTTTTCCGGTGTACCATCCACTCAACGGACGGAGTTGTCTTCAGGTCTCGCGAAGTTTATACATGTGCTTCTTGACAAACCTGTCCTGCCATACGTCTCCGGACTTTATCCAGATTCTTGGGAAATAACTCATACCGAATTCCAAGCTGTTTGAAAGAACTGGATTGAGATTTTTCCTTCTAGTCGTTCAATTAAGGTAATACTGGGTGGCATCGAATCTAAGCCCTTTACTATCTCTGGTGGTGTCCCCGAGGCTCAATTCTATCATATCATCCGTCCTTGTTGTAATCTCTATGAACGACTTCCGCTCAATCTCTTCTATCCCACTTCACAGCTTTGATGGTGACTATACTTCTCATTACTCTTATGCCTTCGATAATGCAAGTAAAGCAAGTGCAATCACCTTATCTTGTCTTCTCGATCAAGAACTCAACCCCATATTGGTTGGCATCGAATTTTGTTGCCGCAAGTGTCGTTTTGAATTTAACGCATCTAAGGCGAAAAACTGTCTTATTTTCAATAATGCCATGCGTTCGCAATCTGTCTCAAATTTGATTCGTCTTACAAATTCGAGGCGTAGCATGAACCAAGGAAATGCGATGGTAGTATAACCTTATCGCCAAACAAGCAGCCCAGGGTCTATCCTGGAATGCGATCCGAAAGTGAGAAGAAAACGGAAGCCAGTTTCGATGCGATTTAGTTTTTGTATCCTTGAGTGCGATCGCATCGAATTGAAATTATTGCCTGATAAATATTCGAAAAGAAATTATTTTCACCCAACCAACTTCATTTATCGACTCAATTTGACATTTTAATGCGAATAATTGTTTCAAGAATATTTAAAGAGTTTTTAGAAAATTTTTAAAACAAACAAATAAATTCAGCGCATCCATCCGTCAATGGCTTTACTCACGGATTGAAATTCGATGACAGACGGACAAATTTAATTCGAATTCGCATTGGCGGATACCATTTTCTTATTTCCGAATTTTATGACTTTCGAATCGCATTCCATGATAACCCCCCAGTTTCTGAGATTTCTTGAAACATGTATATACCTCCTCCAGAAAGTAGCCCCGATTATAATCTATATGCATTCGAATTCGCGTAAAATATAACTTGTCTATTTTGCCTGCGACCTCACAAACCATATTATCGTGGCTGAACAAAGTGCAAAAGAGCACAATAGTCATCGAAGGTAGTGCCATTTATTCCACCATCGACACATTGAGACACCGTAGGAATGCAGTAGCCCTGGCAAAATTTGATTGATGTTACCACGGTGATTGTTTCACCGAATTTCTAACTTCTTTGAGGGGGCGCCTTTACACGCACTGCGACATGTTTGGTCTATTGTACTAACTCCGTCATTAAAAAATTTCGTGGTTAAGCTTTTTACGTATGTAGCTACAATCAACAACCAGTCCTATTCTGGTTAAATATGGCAGTCTCTGTAGATCTGCCCGCCGGTATGCCAATTACAACCTGTGTAGTAGTGAGCCCACTCTAAAAATAGTGTAGTATTAAGACCCACCTAATATACTTGTCTTAAACCTCCATCGTTTTCAGGAAAAGGAAAGAGATGCTGATAGGTCGATAGGATTTTGCTTCCTTGTATGATCTTCTCCCCGCTTTGGGAATAAACCCTAACCTCTCTTTAGCAGCTCAATCTATGGATCAATATTGATCCTGTGAAAAAGGACGATCATTAATGGCAGACTTCCGCATTACCAGGGCAAGGCTAAGTTAAACCGGAGGTAGGCTCGTATCCGAAATACATCGGAAGGACATTCACGCAATACTATTCATCTATTCAGCACTTGGGATTGCGAGTTTTATCCAGTATGTCTTATCTAGATCGGCCCTATTCAATCTGTTCCATGGTCCTCACCTTTTCACGCAACAGTCCAGGGGCACATCAAGCATGATCTGGTCTGAGGACCACGTACGCTCGGTCATGTTCAGGCATGATTAAAGATTTTTAATTTTCTAAACTTCACTGCTGTGATAGCCAAAATACCCCAAAGTTATAAAAAGTTACGGCGTACCATTACTAAACTTTCATTTCTCCATTCATGCAAATGATTTCATTTAATAAAATTTAAAAAATTTCAATTTATATCTTTTCAGTTAACAGCCGAGATTCAGGTGTATCAGAAAATCATTCCCGTCAAAGTAGTGAACCACTCACAACATCATCTGAAGAGCAAGAGGATCTTCTATCACGCAAAGGAAAAGAAATTATAGAAGTATTAGAACAAGAAGAAGAAAAGCGTAAATCTACCAATTGGATAAAGCCAGAAGAGACAGATGCAAAAATGCAGTGCCTAGAAGACCAAATACGTGAGCAAGAAGAAGTATTGCGCGTTGAAAGAGAACTGCTGCAGCTTGAACAGGAAGAACTTAAACGCCAGAGGGAGAATCTTCTTGTACGAGAAAATATGGCACGAAGAGAATTAGAACATGGAGCAAAAATGCTTATGTCAGCAAATCGACATTCCCTACAAAATTTAAATATAACAACAAATCATTACGCCAATTTACCAAATCAAATTTATCAAGTAGAAACCAACTATCGGAAATCAATGTCCGATCTTCCAGATTTCAATCAGAAACGTCTTCCACCAGCACCACCAGCCAAGCCACTGCGATCACACGCTAATGTTGATGTAAGGCAGAATGTTGGTCTTGTTAAAATAGCATCACCCGCCAACATACAGCATTCGCAGTCAGTGGACGAGTTTGTTGTACCTGTAAGAAATTATCAACCAGCTTCTGCTATCCATCATGGGAATATGTCCCGACATACCTTGCATGCCCTTAGTGCTACACCAAAACCGAAATTTACAGATGGATGGGTGCAAGCTAAGAAATCACCAGAAAAAACAAACGAATCATGGCTTTCCGTCCAACAGAAAAGAAAATCAGTGCCCGAGGGCTACAACTACAATAAACATTGGCTTATACAGGAGGCCGAACAGCGAAGGATCGACCAACAGAGAAGCATGAAAAATAATGCTCTTAATAATGGTTGGGGCAGTTCTAGTGCAATACATCGCAATGGTAATCGCGATAACAAGCCATTACCAGATGCAGTGATACAAACCCTAACGCAAAGGGTGCAGAGCAAGGGAATTGGCGAAAGGAAGAGGTAAGTCAATTAATTTTTGTTAAGCAACATTATTTAAGACAATTTTCATTGCAGACTTGATCTCACTCCAACAAATGAGGCGATTATAGCTCCCTCGGCAATGAGTTCCTTGTCTATAGGCTGCACGATTCCTGATGGACAAACTGACAAAGTTTTAAGTGTTAGCGGCAAGAAGAAGTGTTCACACTGCAGGGAAGAGCTAGGTATGATGGTATTGATTGTGTATTCACGTTAGTTACTTTATCTAGAACTCGCTAGTTTATATTTATTTTAGCAGCATATTATATGAACATTTTATTGTTGTTATCATAATTTTAAAGTAGCTATCAAAAAACTGGAAAGTAGGATTATCGTAGCGTCACGGATATTTGTGAAAATGGAATAGGAATACTTCTTGTATTTCACTACATCATTTTAACACGTATTAGTTTTATCGACGACATTATTTTATTATTCAACGTAATCCAACACCTCACTGAAAGAGAAAAAGAATGCCTGAAACACATTATCAATCCACTCTCGATACAATCTAGATACAGTATCAGTTCGATTAAATATTGTTATAGGAAAAACAAAACGCGTATTGACATTAGCTCTCTCGCTTTTCGCTCCATAAGGCACCGATGACCTTTTTATGTTTAAATCTCAACTCAAAATCACTTTTCGTTCTGCCAGTTCCTAATGTTGTACAGGTTATGATACAATATCTTACAGCAAGCTTAGCTCGACGAAGAGGAAAGGATATACGAGTTAGAAGGACTCTGGTGAATGCTGAATAAGTTGGCAATGAACTTTGCGTTTGAATTCGTGGATATTGTAGGAATATGAAAATACTGACTTCGAAGGATTTTTCCATATATGTATGTACGAATTATTAGACTGAAGTGTACGCGAAAAGGGTAGGATGTGGTAGCGAACTTACCATGCAAGTCGAGTCTTGCGGGAATAAATTTACCGGGAAGAAAGAAGATTGATTATTTCGATGGAACAGTCGCCGTGCTAATAGTTTTTCCAGGGCAACTACATTCCTACGGTGGCTTAATGTGGAGGAGCACATGATACTACCTTCGTTGTGTTTAAGGGCACAGTTTTCGAAGGCCCAATCCAGATAAACGAATTGTATTCGAGGTGGGTAGGCGTTGTATATTATAGCCCGTTCGCTGGCTGAAGGAATAATCTGCATCTCAAAAAATACCAAAAACTGGAATACACAACGTCATGCTGAAATGAAATGCAGCTCATCTACACTTAGCAAACTTTGTTTAATTCTTTAAATCCATGATTGTTGTATAGCAATAATACAAACGTTGTCTTAATCAGTCCCACCAGAAAATTTTGCCAGTCGCAAATAATAAAGGCTTATAATTTCAGTAACAGCTGGTCGCGCGCCGATGACACAACCATCGGAGCTCATGGAAATAGTTACACACTGCAACAATGTTATACCTGCTTAAACGAAAAGATTCCCATCGAGCGACCAATATAGGCTGTGGCATCCAAGGTAAAATTGCGGGAAGGGAGTAAGGAAGACTTACTGTCTGTTTATCTTTGTAAGGTACTAGTAGTGACCTTCACTTGACTTTTTGATTTATTTCCGATTTTTTTAATTGTAAAGAATTAGCGACAACACACTCCCGCTGGCCCAGTCCACTTGGATATTACACTTTCCTTTCTATGTTTATGTTTTAACCTCCCCATAAGCCATTAAACTCTCATTTTTTGGCTTAGGATTTAAGCATCTAGCTGCAATTCCAGAAGTCACGGGTTCAATTCTCACCTAGATAAACGTTCATTCACTTGTACGCTATTCCCGCCGAATTTGCATTCCTTCAATGTTGTACGACTTCTGTTCTATCATCGAAATCAAGCATATTTTCGCGGTGGAATAGGGTAAAAGTCATATAATGATTCTTCTCCTAAATTTCGCTACAGTTCTTGTAGCCTCTCGAAGTCTCTTCGTCCAATCGTCTGAACACTTTTCTTAGTTACTTACTTTAGTGTCTCTGTAACCGCGACGATCCGGTGCTAGCCTCTCGCGTCTCCAGGTCTCCAGCGTTCAGTATGGCCCCTGAACTGAAAGTCGAGTCGTGTGGCGTGACAAGTCGTTTGAGTTGAAGAAAATGACAATTCAGTCGAATTACGATTTTCAGTACAGGCGCCATAAACTAAACTTAGCACTTCCACTTTTTCTGAAATTGGTAAAAATTGTCTGAACCTGTTGAATTGGGTAAAAAGGCTTCATTAACTGTTATAAGATTAAGGAGGCCCTTAAACAAAACTATCATCAGAAGTTAACAACAAATCCGTCTGCAAAATTAAAATAGCTATGGCTTTGTAGAGAATCTCATATTAAGATAAAGTAGAATGTTTGAAATATGAGAGTGTGGTTTTTGAGCATTGTCTAGCTTCCTCTCGAATAAATAATTTAAGCAACTAAATTTTACACATTGCATTTTTGTTACGCTGTTGTTCTTTAGTTAAACTATTTAATACTCTCACAACTTTCGGTAATTATAATAAACTCACAAGTAAAAGATCCTTCTGGCTAAAAATCATTAACTTCAAAATAAATTTGTCTTTTAGTAATTTTATCAACAAACATAAACAACTGCGCTTCAATCATTTACCTTCATGTTAACGTCTCATTAACTCCAAACAAACAAAAAATTAAATAATACTAAATTCTTTTTAGCTGGTCGGATTCTGTACTGGGTGCACGGTATTCCAAATTCCGAATTTATCGGAGTTAATAAAGTTTTACATTGGAGGTTTTATTATAAATTATTATTTTCTACACGCTTTATAAAAACCTAACGCTCTGCACAAGATATTTTAAATCCCTTATATCCTTTCTTAATTAAATTTGTTTTTAAACTTATGTTTTTTTTATATAAATCTCAAATTTTCTTTTATCACAATTGCAAACATGCATGCTTTAAATGCACCACAACAGAACGCAAGGATTCTTGTAGGAAAGAACCAGATGAAATCAAGAAATTAGAAGTTTGGGTTTGAGAATTGTGAAAATGTTCGACTTAACCAAATTGTATATTAATTTTGAAATTATTTTGTTAAACTTGTATAATAACATATTTTCCATTTATTTTTTTTGGTTCAAACAGGTCGTGGAGCAGCAATGATAATTGAATCATTACGACTCTTTTATCACATAAATTGTTTTAAATGTTGTGTATGCCATGTACAGCTCGGCGATGGACTTAATGGAACCGATGTTAGAGTAAGAAATAATAAACTTCACTGCCATAATTGCTATTCCAGTGATGATGGTGTTAAGTTCAGTTGTGTTTAAAATAAAAAAATATATATAAAGCAAAAAGTCAAAAAAAAAATTCACTGATTTTCATAAACAAAATTTCTTTTAAATAAATCAAAAAAAAACTTAAATAAATAATAATATAAATAATATAAATAGTTAAAAACGTTAAAAGTATAAAATATATTTAAGTTGAAATTCTTTCTGTTTATTTGTTTTCTCTTTTTTTAATTGTTTATTCGCCCACATTTCGGGGTTTTAGTTTTTAGAATTAAAATTAATATAAAAAAAGGCAATTCTTTTTGTAGGTTTTAATCTTTGTAAAGATATCCAAATCTCACTTGATATGTAATTATCTTTTTCTGTAATATATACAATGAAAAAAAAAAACAATTCACAATAAATGTAATATGTATCTACTGCAATGTTTCTATTTAATCACAATTTCCATCCATATTTAGATATTCATCATTATTTGAGTGTTGATTTTGAATTGCAGGATTGTTTGCAAAGCGAAGGGAAATGAGCGCTATGGAATTGTGAATGAGCAGGTTATTTGCGTGTTTTAAACAAACAGAGCGACGTTGCTCGCTTGTGTGGACTTGAGAGTGTCAATTCTCATCGAAACAGCGTTTTTGGCTTTCCCTCTTTTTATGGCGTTGGGTCTAGCGTTTTGCATTCTCGTTCTTAAAAGCCTTAATTCTAGTTTTCTTTTTCTTCTTTGACTTATACGTTTATACTTTAATTTCGCCGTTCATAACTCGCAAATGCCATGAAATTCGATCTCGTGTTGCGACCTAACTTAATTCTACAATTCTAATGTCTCTGGTGGCCGCCGTCTTTGTCCTCCTTATTTCCCATCTTCTCTCCGACAAGCAGCGGTTTTTGACTCTTATGATGTTCTACATGTGTCTAAAAAGATTCTTTCTTATCCTTTCATCAATGTAACTTGACCGCGGATGAATTCGTTCCTTACTTTGCCCACCAGCGTGCCCTCACCAGGGTACCATCTTTCCGTTTTCAGTTTTGCAGTACCGAGTTCTTCTCTTGTTTCCATGCTGTTTCCCAATACTCCGAACAGTGCAGCAAAGCTGGTCTAACGCTTGACTTACAAGCTTCATTTTTCATTCTTATCGGTATTTTCTTATCACAACACTCAGGATAATGATCTTCATTGCAACCATGCTAAACCTTTTGCCACTGATATAATTGTGACTGAATTTTCGTTTTCGAGAATTATATCAACTGCATCTAGTATATTCCACGGTGTTTTTACTTGAACCTTTTAAGTTAAGAAGTTATTGATTGTGTTAAAAGGCTATGCGCTGAAGGCAGAGCCTTCTTGATGAATCCCACTTGAACTTCAAATCCTCTACTTTTACGGCCATGTTACGAACTCTGGCTTGACTGTCATTGTACTGTTTAAAATTAGCTCAATATAATCCTCAGGAATTTTCTGATCTGCTACAAAAGAGCACTCGCGGTGCGTTGTCGAAAGCCTTCGCAAAGTCTATGAAAACAATGTGTAGGTTCCCTCGATTGCTTTCATATTTCTCAATTTTAGTCCTTAGTCTGAATCTGGTCAAACAGTCGAACTAATGTTAAATCGAAAAAGTAGAAGTTCGATTCTCGTGAACCGAGTCGATTGCAGTCACTGAAGGTGCACGACTGCGTTTATATGGTCGAAAGCGTGTGCTGTGTTTATTTCATTTAAACACAAACAAATTCCGTAAAACAACATTGACATTAAATTTCCTTCCAAAATCATCAATATAAATTGTAAATTCTCAGTTACAATGGCTGTACTTTTTGTTCGATTCGACTGCGTTACCAATCTTTTTCACAATCGAATCGGGTTTCCATTCTCGATTGATTAGCGA
Source organism: Thereva nobilitata (assembly GCA_963855945.1). Classification (NCBI taxonomy): domain Eukaryota; kingdom Metazoa; phylum Arthropoda; class Insecta; order Diptera; family Therevidae; genus Thereva; species Thereva nobilitata. The sequence goes on from OY979695.1 coordinate 175,820,086, forward strand.
ATCGAATTTCGGACTAGGGGCCTATTTCGAAAATAACTTGTAGATTGTCAACTGTGAACTTCTGGGTATAAAGCCACATAATCGAGGTCTCTGTAGTCTAGTGGTTAAAGCACCCACCCGACTGCCGTTCCAAAGGTCCGCGATTCGATTTCAAGCAGCGCCATGGTCCTTCGTCTTTCCACTTTTTTTATGAAAAAAACTAACGCTCAGAGATAATACCTCTTTATACTATCGACGGTTCTATCATTGTAGTGCAAAGAGTTGGTTTGCTCGCTTTGTTAAGCTTAGAGGCTATGACAGGAGAGGGTGGGGAATTTTTTTATGGCGGATTGAATTCGAACCATGGTGCTCTGGTATGGTCGCTGGGTGCCCTAACACCTCTAGGCTTTGTCCCTCCTTCTTTCTAGTCTTCCCTTTTACTTTAACTTCTTCATTAGCAGCCTTGGCTGTCGTCATTGCACTTCTTGCATCTTTTTTTATCTAGTTGTTTCTTAGGTAGTAATCTTTTAGCCATGTTTTGATCTGCCATTGTTAAAAACTTTGCACTCACCGCATTCTGAAGCTTTCCTTTTGATAACTCATTCATATACTACTGTGCAAAACTTGTGAAACGTATTCTCATAGTTTATCAACCGTGACTGTGGCGTGTTCTATTCCTTGGCCTTCTATCTCCAGGGGCCTTATTCTCTATTACAATATTGTCATATTTTTTAACGAAACTGACGAAACCGTATTCTCTATTACAATATTGGCATCAATTTTACTTGAAAATGTAACAATATTATCAAATTTTTACTCGAAAGTCCCAGTTTTCAGTTAATTTTTCACGCATGGTCCTATCCTTCATAATATCTCTCTGCTCTTCATTGTAGTTATCCCTAGCCAAATCCACCATTACTATATTTGGATGCGTCAATTTTGTTTAGCCAAATGGCCGTTTCGATTTTTTCTCGGCCATAATTAGCTCACTGTTAGTAAGAAGTCTTTGACGGCTATAAGGGCTATTCTTCCTATTGAGGGACTGGTAGAATTGTTGTCTCGATTGCATCTGTTGATTATCCAGCTACCTAATGAGAATTCTATGCTATTAATGACGACCTTAAAGTCTCTGAAGAGAAGTTCGTTTAGGATGCAGCAACACTTGTATTGGCTGGATAATTAACAGTCTAAGAAGTTCTTTGTCGCTTGATACAAAGTTAGAAACATTATAGGCTGTGTCTGAACAATAAACCGGTAGGCAAATTGCTGAACCTGTTCAAACGGCTTGTCTGCAAATCCAAAGACCCTGTTCTATGTAGAGTGCAATGTAAAACAGCACGTTTTAGACGTATATAGTATAAAGTAGAGAACTACATACGGTTTACTCCACCTGCTTTCCTATTTTTGGAAATGTATCATTTAACCAAGTTTCGGGGATCTCAATATATTAAAATGATACTATTTCGCGTCAATCAGAGATCGTTTAGATTCCTTCCCCTTCACGAACTAAAATGGAATGAATACATACACAATGCTATTATTTTATAAAAGAGGAATTGAATAAAATTTATATTGATTTCATAAAACATTTTTATTTACTATGAAATAAGTTAACTCGTCAATTTGATCACTTTTCGGAAAAAAATCACGACATTTCTACTTTTAGCGATACCGCAGTATCCCAATCATGAATATCATCAAATTGTAGAACGGTTGTCCAGTCGTTTTGTTTTAAACAAAATTTATATACACCAGTCCCAGAGATGCTATAAAGTTCATTCTGTATAGTAAAAATTTCGTACGATTCTCTGAAATTAAATTTTAATAAAAGAAAGGATTTATTTTATGGATTATTTACCTGTCCTCTTGAAATTCTATCAATTCCCATCTATTTGCTCGAAGATCATAACGTTCCATTGAATTGCTTAATCCTTCACAACAGTAAATATAATTATTAACAACAGCTGAACTGCAGTAGCTATTAACTTGATTCATATGCGCTAGCTCCATCCAAGATCCAGTTCTAGGATCAAAACGTTCCATTGAATATAGGCATTGGTTTACTCCATTTTCACCTCCCATCACGTATAAACAATTCTCTAGAATTGAACGAAAAAAGATTCTGAATATATTTTTTTTAAAATAATTATTTCAGACTACCATAAACTGTTGCACCCATAGATGTTCTATCTTCTAACATACCATCAATTTCAAAGGAGTCTTCAGTTGTTAACTCTAATCTCTCAACGCTACACATAGGACCATCGATTCCGGTGCCTCCGATAGCATATAAAAATCCATCCAAAATACATGATCGATGATGTGATCGGGCAAATCTTAATGGCTTAAGTGTCATCCATCTGTTTCTGTATACGTTGAAGTAGTAGCATCGTGATATACTTTTCCTATCAACATCTCCCCCTTGAACATATAAGAAATTGTTTTGACCAACAAGACTAACAGCGAACGCTTTCTCTGGGAGGGGGCATAATTTTGAGAATTTTTTAGTTTCTAATCCATATTGAAATAAACAAGAACTTTTTCCAATTTTATCTAAAATGAAAATGCTCCACTCGACTAAGTTTTCAGCGTCCATAACTTTACACACCCAATTGGAGCATTGTGGATTCTTCATTAAGATATCACCAGCAGTGTTCAAAAAATCTTTATTAATAAGAGAAGGATGAACATGCTGAAGAAGTTCAGGAAGATTAACCAATCGATCACTGGAGGAGGAAGCACCAACCCATCTAATTATTCCAGATAGTATCACGTCTTCAGGATGATTGTACAATTCATCGTAGCTAAGGATGTCACGTATCTATTGTTTAAAAAAATTACATTAAAACAAACTAACTTTTTTTTTGTTTTAGATATTTAAATACATCCTCTATTGTTAACGCTAAGAATTCTTCATTTAAAGATGTTTGATGGAAGTTTTTAACGACGTATTTCGTTGCTTTTTTACATAATTTATCACAAGCGAGATTTTCTGAAAAAAAAACAATAAAACTTTAGTAAAATTTTTAAGTATAAGAATTTAAAGCTGCCACAAACCAGCAAACTTCATAATGCCCAAGCAGTTGCTTGCATCTAGCAATTCTTCTAATACTTCACAGCATAGTTGTTGAACACCATGAATTTGTAGAAAGCAAGCCGTAGTCAGGAGGCCCTGGACATTATCAGAAGTTATAATAAGTGAACCAGTATAAATGTAATCGATGAGCGAATTAAAAGCTAACGGATCAATATCTTGAAGGATAACATTTTTTCGATCTTTTTCTGGAAAAAAACCTAAAATATTTGAAAGTTTTTAAACAAGTCTTATTTAAACATTACAATCAACAAATACCATTAAACATAGCATAGAAATACGGACTTGATGCTACTAGAACATTTTTATGTACAGGGAAAGATAAATCTGAAACCGTTATGACAACATCGCAAAGCTGAAGACAACATAGATAGAATAATTTAATTTTTGTAATTGATTTTATTTTATTTTTAACACACCTGATTCTCTTGACGAAGTTGGTTGAGTCCTTCCAAAAGAGTAGAGGAGTAAGAATGATCCTTGTAATGCATTTTGACTTGATTGTTTTAACTAATCAATCATTATTAAAGCTGAATACTGGAATATGTGTAAAAATAATTATATTACTTATGTGTGAGCATGGTCATTCGTCATTCAGCACTGTACGCTAATTATTACTTAAGAAGAGTTTGTGTTTGCTCTAGACCAAGTTCACTTATTGACTAATTATAACTTTCAGATAACGTTTGCAAAATAATTTATATTAATTCTTAAAATAGAAAATAAATGAAGTTTTGTTTTATCAATAAAAGCTTAATCAGTATTTTTAATAATAAAATTATACTAATAAATCCCAAAATATTGGTGGCAGCGGTAGGATTTTATGTTATAATTAACATATTTGAAAAGCGAAAAGAAATATAAAGGAAAATCAAAGGCGAGAACAGCGCAAGGACAAAGCAAGGCAAAGGGACTCTGTAATAATAACAATTGTATTTTCAAGAAAGTACACAATATTTACATCTTTTTGAGTACATAGTGAAGTAAGGTATTTAAAAAATGGGATATAAAAAATAAGCTTTGTAACGAGGCAACACTGGCAATGTGTTACACACAAGAGAAGAACAAGAACCAGTCAGTCGGAGTAGAATCAACATCCGAAGCGGATGGACTTTTTAGTGTAAATCCACGAAATGTAAAATTTAACGTCGATTATTATTTTTGTAAAGTTATTTTTTTGATAAATAAATTTGTGAATTTAAAATATACTACAAATTGGCGCCCAACCGCTTAACTAAAATTTTCCAGTGCTTCAAAGTGTAAAATTTACCCGAAAAAAAAAAAAAAATGCCACGGCAACGGGATCCAACAGAGGAGGGGAACGACGTGCAGACAAAAGATTTACTGCGCACACTAACAGCAGCAATAGCGGCGATGAACAGTCCCAGAGGAAATTTTTCTGCGTGCACTGCTCGCTTCGCTGGTAGTAAAGCAGAAGATGTTGTAGCCTTCATCGACACAATAACAACATACAAAGAGTGTGTGCAGATTCCCGATGCCAGTGCATTAAAAGGATTAACATTGCTTCTCACGGACAACGCTTCAGTGTGGTGGCAAGGGGTAAAAGCAAACATAAACAGTTTTGATGATGCACTCACAGCCCTGCAAAGCGCTTATGGAAGGACATTACCAGCTCCAAAAATTTACAGAGAATTGTTTGCAAAAGAACAAACAGACGAGACAACTGATGTTTTTGTAGCCAAAGCTAGAGCATTATTATCGAAATTGCCACCTCCAGCACTGCCAGTATCGGTTCAACTTGATATGGTGTATGGATTATTGTCGTTAAAAATTCGTAAACGCGTGCCAAGAGAAAAATGCAACAATTTCAACGAGTTACTTCATTTGGCAAGAGAGGCGGAAGAAACCTTTTATGAAAAAGAGCACAAAGCTGGAAAGGAAAATGACCACGATAAATCCAACGCTCCAATATTGAATGTTAATAAAAGGCCCAAGTGCACTTACTGCCGTTGTGTTGGACATATAAGGGAAGTTTGTAGAAAACGAATTGCTGATGAAATTCCAGCCAAAAGTGAAACTAAAGACGAAACACCAAAAGTCATAAAGTGTTACGGTTGCCAAAAAGTGGGACACGTAATAAGTCAGTGCCCAAATATCAAAGTAAAACCAGAATCCCTTGATTTTTGTGCGATAGAAAGTTCAGATGCTAGACCCATGGTTAAAATAGAGATACTAAATAAAAAAGGTTACGGCTTATTAGATACAGCTGCCAAACGATCAGTCGCTGGCTACGAACTGTACCAGATTCTCAAAGAATCAAATAAAATGGTGCGTAAAGTAATGCATATCGTACTTGCTGATGGCAAAGGAAAGTGGGAGGAAGTTGTTACAGCTGACGCAGAGGTTACTTTGGAATATAGAACTATAACTACTAACTTTCTTATTTTCCCAGATAACAAAGAAGCTCGTACACTGCTAGGAATAGATTTTATACGAAAGGCAGGTATAGTTATAGATCCTGTTGGCGATACATGGAGTTTCCGTGACAATGAGCAGAAGAAATACCGCCTTTACGAGGAAAACCAAAAACATTCCTCCACAATTGTTGCGCAGTCGCTCAACGCCCTGAGGGCGGACGAAGGCCAAACCCTCCATCCAGAACAACGTCATCAGATTGAAGAGGTAATCAACGATTTTCCACATCTATTCGAGGAAAGTGGACCACCTACGACGTATGCAGAACACGCAATTAATACGAAAAATGATTCCCCAGTGGCTCAACCTCCATACCGAATACCAGAGAAAAAGAAAGAAATCTTAAGGAAAGAGATCGACGCGATGATATCTGGAGACATCATAGAAGAGTGCGAATCTCCATGGGCATCACCAGTGGTCATGGTTCCGAAACGTGATGGTGGCATCCGGGTGTGCGTGGATTTCAGAAAATTAAATGCCACAACCGTCACTGACAGCTATCCGATGCCACGCATCGATGATCTCTTTCACTTATCAGGAAAAGGTATCTTCATGTCGTCCATTGATTTACGTTCCGGTTATTGGCAGGTACCTGTGAAAGAATCTGACCGTGATAAGACAGCCTTTATTACTCCCTTCGGGCTCTATAGATTCAAAAGAATGCCATTCGGTTTGAAGAACGCTGGAGCAACTTTCCAAAGACTTGTCGACAGACTGCGAGCCGGGCTCCATTGTAAAGTACTGGCATATATAGACGATATTGTGGTAATATCAACATCATTTAACGAACACCTCACCGATTTAAAAGAAGTCTTGGATAGATTAGGAAAATTTCAACTCCGAGCAAATAGACCAAAGTGTTTTTTTTGCAAGACAGAGATCAGATTTCTCGGACACATACTGACTCAGGATGGCATAAGTGCAGATAAAGGGAAAATATCTGCTATCGCCGACATGAAACCACCAATGAACGTGACTCAGGTGAGAACATTCATTCAAACATGCAGTTGGTACCGTAGGTTTGTGCAGAGGTTTGCGGAGATTGCCAAACCTCTGACAGACCTCACAAAGAAGACAGCCATATGGAAATGGACAAAAGCCGAAGAGGATTCGTTCCAGACCCTAAAGTCAGCATTGACGAATGCCCCTATACTAAGACAAGTCGATTTCAACGAACCTTTCATTATCAGGACTGACGCCAGCAATTATGCCATTGGGAGTGTTTTACTCCAGGGGGAGGGATTCACCGAAAGGCCAGTAGAATACGCCAGCCGTCTATTATCACCAGCAGAACGCAACTATTCAACGACAGAGAGGGAAGCTCTAGCAGTAGTGTGGGCGGTCACCAAATTTCGAGGATACATAGATGGATCTAAGGTAATAGTGGGTACAGACCACCAAGCTTTACGGTGGCTCATGTCGATAAAGTCACCCACAGGTCGTCTCGCAAGATGGGCATTGTCAATACAGGCTTTCGACCTGGAAATAAGTTACACGCCAAGCAAGGCTAACGTAGTAGCTGATACGTTGTCGCGACCAAACATGCAGGCTATGGAAACGAACGATGTCTGTGCGTTTGAAGCAGAATTCCCTCAAGAAACTCCGGCAACGGTACGCGAAAGACAAACAAGTGATCCAGAAGTGAATAAGATCATCAAGGCGTTCGAAGAAGAAGGTCATCCAGAGCTAACCAATTGGACAGCACGAGGCTACGTTCTAATGCAAGGAGTACTTTACAGGTTCATCCCAGAAGAGGACACCGAGGACCCACAACGAATCGTACCCCTATGCGAAAGGGGGGATATCCTGAAACAATATCACGATGCTCCAACAGCCGGACACAATGGAGCAGACGGCACATTCCGACGGATCGCCCGAAAATATTATTGGCCAGGTATGCGCCGATATATCACCGATTACGTGAAGAGCTGCATAGACTGTCAGAGATATAAACCAAACAACATGAAACCAGAAGGCTTATTGAGAACCCCAGTGATGCAACAACGTTTCGAGATGTTGGCAATGGATCTTTTCGGACCGCTACCAGCGGATGAAAAAGGAAACCGCTGGGTCTTCGCTGTAGAAGATACTACATCAAGATGGATAGAGCTTTTCCCGATGCAACAAGCAACTTCCGAGAAATGTGCGAAACTGCTCGTAGAAGAAGTTTTCTTAAGGTACGGGTTCCCGAGGAAAATAATTTCAGACAACGGACCACAATTCGTGAGTGAGGTCATGCAACAACTGACGCATGTATTAGGGATAAAACAAGCACTAACCCCAGTGTACCATCCAGAAGCTAACCCCATAGAGAGACGCAATAGGGATCTCAAAACACAATTAGGAATCTTACTGGGCCACGATCATACCCTATGGGCTGAAAAATTACCCTCAATACGTTTCGCTCTTAACTCAGCAACGTGCAAATCGATAGCGCAAACTCCAGCATACGTCACTTTCGGAAGAGAACTTCGATCTTTGGAGGACACGAAAAAGGATCTAAGGCAAGTTATGCAAGATGAGAGTATAATACCGCAGATTACACCATATTTGAAAAGGTTAGGGGACAACCTGCGTGAAGTAAGAGAGACACATGAAAAGGCACAAGACAGGGCTAAAGAAACCAAAGATAAGACGCGGCGGGAAGCAGAGACATACAATGAAGGAGATTTAGTATTCGTCAATACTCACGTATGCAGCAATTCCAAAAAAGGGACAACATCCAAATTTGTACCTAAACGAGACGGACCATACAAAATTCTCCGACAGCGGGGCACAACTACTTACGAGATTTCTGACCCCACAAATCCAGTATCACCGGTCGGATGCTACCACGTATCCCAATTGAGGAAATATAGAGCGAATGCGACCCATTCCCAACCAAGGATAGCGCTTCGACGGAGAGGACGACCACCAAGCAATCCACAGCTAATAAGTCAATTGTCCTGCATCGCTTGTGAGGACACTAGCCGCGATGCAGAGGGGGAGTCTGTAACGAGGCAACACTGGCAATGTGTTACACACAAGAGAAGAACAAGAACCAGTCAGTCGGAGTAGAATCAACATCCGAAGCGGATGGACTTTTTAGTGTAAATCCACGAAATGTAAAATTTAACGTCGATTATTATTTTTGTAAAGTTATTTTTTTGATAAATAAATTTGTGAATTTAAAATATACTACAGCTTAAAATTAGAATTAAAAATTAAAATTAAAATCGAATTTAAAATTACAAGTAAAATAATGATCAAAATTAAAGTTAAAGATAAAGATAAAAATAGTTAAAATTAATTAAAGAATTAAAATTGCGTTTGAAGTGGGTAAGTGGGTGGGGAAACCGAAATAGAGAAAGCTAGTGAAAAGAAGAAGAACAAGATAGAAAAAAAATGCATTATTCCAGTTTCTGAGGGTATACACAAAGAAGGAACGACTACCAATTAGGGAAATGTGAGCAGTAATCAGGAATTTGATGGATCTCTAGGATTGCAAAGGAAAGAGGAAGTCAGAAAGGTAGCAGGGGCTTTTGGTATAAAAAACCTAATACAAGAGTAGTAAAGCCATGAGATCGGGGAATTGATAGAGGTCACAACCAAGTAAGGATTTGTGCACCCCCGACACATGATCAGGGGTTGAAGCACGTAAGTTGTTCAATCGACCTCTTCATACAAAAATTCTGAATTTTTGTATGAAGAAGTCGATTGAAACAACTTACGTGCTACCACCCCAGGTCTTCTTATATGAAAAATGAACCTAAGGCAATCATTAAATGCCACTTTAAGACGCTGACGGCAGGATAAATCGAAGGGAATATATACCAGCGAGCCATAAAGAAATGAGGAACAACGAGAGATTTGATAAATTTGGCTCAAATAATTGAGGATAATAGACTGTCATGTAGCAACAGTTTGCGTGGTGCCATAGATCTTAGAGAGCAGCAATGAAACATGATTGTGGCAGGAAAGTTTGGAATTGACTACAATACCAAGGTTTTTGGGACAGTCAAATAAGGAAGGAAAAGAACAGGCTGGCTTTAGAGAAGAGTTAAAAGGAGGCACAATCGTAACGGTTTAGCCACTAGGAGCCGTTGAAAGTTTTTTGTTAGAGCTTTTCATATCACTCCATTTTTTGGTAAGCCAATTTACCTATTTCCATGAATAAGATATCAATGTCCGCAGAATTCTCCCACCTATCTAAAATTGTAAAAGTGACCGTTCCATCCTAGCAGATATCAGAGAAGAAAACCGAAATTTACCTGGAATTAAGAAATTAGAGGAGTTGTTTACATAAAATAGCAGTTTTTTAGGTTTTTTTTTTATTTTTTACCTCTTCCCGTTTTACCTCGAAAAGTATACGAACTAGATCATCCTTGTGTGTGCAATTATTTTAGGTAATGGTTTAGTGTATCAGAAAAGCAAGAAAGAAAGTACGATTAATAAAGCATTCTTCTGAGAAAAATGCTAAAAAACGAAGAATTTTGGGAGGTTCAGATGAAACATATTGATTTTAACCTACATATCTTCTAAATGGAGTCACTAAAGTTTCTGTCCTTTATACCAAATAAAAGAATATGCAATTATCTAAAAAAAAAAACAAACCTAACTATGTTCCTCTATGATAATTGGTATAGGAGTTATTAAATTTTAAGTAAATTAAAAAATTTGCCTAACGGCTTTTCATCTTAGTATGTATCTTAGTGGATAACGCCGCTAGGCCTCCTTTCTAGAACAATGTTTTCTCCAAATACACCCAGGAATCACATCTTAATGGATTAGCATCTTAGTCTGAAACACCCTGGTATATATGGTAAGTATCTGGAATTCTTGCAGTCCCTCCAGGGTTTGCTGCATTGTAAAAATCTGTTCCATTGTATACTTGAGACGAAACCCACACTTATATTCACCAATAGTTCCTTTGATTTAAATATAATGCTACTCAAACACACACGCTTCCAGTATGTACGATATTCAGATTATTAACCTGCATAATCTAGACCCATGGCACTAATATCAACTGGTACGTGATGCATGTAGGTTAGATATTTCTTCTTAAAATGCGTGGGTATCTTTTCCTAAAATTCGAATGCTTCAATTTTAAAGAATAATAGAAAGAATCTTTAAAATGTGCAACACTAAGTTCATCAATGCAATGCACCTGTTCTTTGAAACAAACCGAAGATGTGCATATATACGAGTATGTACATTCATGAGTCGCACTCGCTCGGTAAAAGTGACTCGTTTATCAGAAATCATGGACCATAATTCAATTACCCCCACTAAACATCCAAAGGATATACAAGTATTATTGTCTCCTACCTTAAAATTCGCAGATATCAACCGGACTTACCTCTTAATCGAAATATAAAAACACCTAGTCATTAAAAACGTTATTTCTTAAAATTCAATAATTGATTTTGCCACTCGCGAGATATAAAAAAATTATTTACATAACTTTGAATAAATTTTTGAGAGTTAGTTTTATTTTCAGATGAATTCCTTATTCATCGTTGATTAGTTTCGCAATTTTGTTAGTGATAAACTTTGCTTTTATTAATATTTTACAATACGAAACAAATTTCACATTATTTTCTACCTGAGCAAATGTCGTACCAAAAGTAAATAAACTTTTGACAGCATTGCATTGGAGCACAGTTGTTGCACTGCTCCAGTTCATGCGCTTCAATTTCCCCCCATAGCTTAAGGGGCCCATGCCTAGAGAAGTCTAGATGCATTATGTGGGGATGGTGTGCTGTCTTTAGGGATTTTTGACACGCTGCAGTTCTGTATGATGGAACACGAAACTTTTGAGCATTTAGTGGGCGAAGCGAAATGTCTGAAATTGTGCCCGATTTCAACTTACTCCCGCTTCAAAAGAAAGTCAACAACCTTCGGTCGCAATATAGATAGAATACAGAGTATACAATACAGAATAATGTGTACGAGCCCATATTTGGTTTTTTATGAGCTCGAGCTTTTTAAGAGACGCTGCCACCATAGATGGAAGGAGATCAACTGCGTCCTCAGCCATAAATATATCAAGTCATGAGAGACTATAGTGCAGAAATGAGCTGTTGAAAGGTGAACAGATTTATGCTACTCCAAGTTCCGGTCTGTCAGTAACGTGGGACTCGAACCCTACTTAAACTCATTCTTCCAGTGAGACTTGGCTTGGGTTGCGAGTCTGGTTCAGCACTTAGCTGCTATTCTTGGTTAGTAGGCTATCCTTCAATCCTCTTTTGAGGCTGTTCTAGTCTTAATCACCTGTAGATGACTTCAATCGTAATTTCCATACAAGTAGTTTTCTCCATACATTCTCCGACCTGGGTTATGTAGTAGATGAAGTTCTGCGGCATTACTCGCCAAACAACGGGAGTATGGGCTATATCGTCCATGTTCACACTGGCACTACGTGAAGTCGTAACTCATTTCTCCATGCTCCCAATATTAAGGCCCCCCTACATGGTCAAATTGGATGTACATCCATGCTGTACCATGATTTTCATCAAACCTATGCGGGCACCGAGTTTTGATCGGCCGACCGGCTCACAATCGATATTTTTGGTTGTACATCCGCATTTAGATGTACATCCAATTTTACCGTCGGCAAAATGTGTATATGGCTAAAGAGACTATTAGCGACTCTTAAGGCTTTTTCGGTTTGGGAAGTGTACGAGTTTTTGCTACTCCCATCATTCAGGAGAACTCCCTTCTTCTGTAATAATGGATGCCATCGAATCTAGACACCACACAATATTTGCCGGTATTCCCCAGAAGTCATTTTTATCACCCGCTCTTTACCTAATCTTCGCTAACGATCTTCTCTTAATCCCCTCCAAACCAATTTACAGCTTTGTTGAAGACGCTACTCTGCGTTACTCTTTCGTCTTCGACAATATAAGACAAAAATGTGCCAGCCTTTGTCTTTGTGACCATAAGCTATGTTTAAGTCTAGCAACAACGGACGTAGTTATAATCTACAAATCTTACATTCAACCCTGACTTGGAAACAACTCGTTAGCGTGCCTCGATAATGTGGAAAACCGCCCCATCAATCCCTTGCAGCCTATCCCCCCTCTGCTCACTTTGACACCCTATTATTTCAGTATTTCCAAGCTCGTATAAAATCTTAGCGTACAAACGTAAGGTTCATTGTCATCTCCTTGAGTGCCCTTGCAAACCTCCAAGCCCCATGATGTAAGAGTAAATACATTGATCTGTCAATTGTCAGTTCTACGGCCAACTTAACCCTAGTAGACCTATCTGGGCGGAGAGCAACAGAGGTGAATCTGTCTCGGAAGGCCATGCATGCAACGTGCTCCATTGACTCGAGTAACGGAAGCTCTCACCACTTACTTATAAGCTAATTATCCGTAAAGCTAAAGCTACTAGGGGGGGGGGGGGGGGAATACAGCGAATGCACTGCCTCGAGTGAACTCCATACAGGCAACGACCTTCCACGGGCTCTAGTTAAAAAGCTTGTGGAAGCACATACCACCAATCTAAACTTCCATAAATCTAACTCTATTACTAAAGTAAAATCTAAGTCCTAAGTTAAACTTTAAAACTAACTTGCAATAAAAAATACTAAAACATAATTAGAGAGGGCAAATGCCCAACAACGGCGGCGGGGATAAATACGCGTTCACAAGCTGCTTTGTGGGTACAACGCTCCCCGAATAAGATGATTTCCGCTCTCCATCACTCTAGAAGCATGACTTGAAAACAACTTGATTATAAAGTAGTTAATCCTTTTAACAAATACCTTATCGTAGAGAACATTGTTGGCGCGAAACTTAGTGAAGCCAGATTCGAATGTTCCGTACAAGCTTAAGCACACCCTTTAAGCATTGTCGTGTATAACCCTAAGCCCCATGATACCCGAGTCTCCATTTTCAGTTAAGTCAAAGTAATACCCGCAAAAATAAGACTTTCGAGTACACGTTCACTTCAGTTTTGTAAAGTACAATCGAAAATTCTCATTATTTTAACCGCCATTTTGAAATTAACGGTAAATTCAACAGCACGAAATTCCAGTTTCCAGTGCATATATGAAAATGCAACTTTGGAAGTTGAAGGGGAATTATCGGTCGTGGGCCGCACCTGTCACATTGACAGTTCTAGGTTTTTCCTTATAAAGGCGCTATGAGTAATTTCTTATTCAATAATTTCTTGATTTTACTGCGGTTTAAAGGTCTTTTTCTAGTCAAATTACTCTTAAATGTTTCGGTGGCAAGTGTTGATAACAGGGAAATAAAGTTTCGCAATACGTGAAATTGCAATAAATCACATTTAATAACAATGTTAACTGCAAGTTTCTCAATTTGGGATACTTAAAAAAATCTAAACCAATCTGATGGCATCCTAAAATTTTTTGGATCTGTCCGAGTTTTGTTAATGGTGATGGTGACTCATGTTATCAGTGTAAATTCTGAGAAAGATTTGATAGCAGACTATTTGTCTTGGTTGTGAAATAATTAGTGAAGTTTATCTACAATTGATTGAAGAAATACTTAACAAAGAATTGAATACCGACATTGATTGCAAAGTGAGCAGAGTTGATTGTTATCTATCGGTGATAATATTTTAAATGTTTCCTTCTATTTCAGATCAAATAGGTCACAAAAGGCGTTAAGGTCAAACTATCAAAATGTATAGCAGATCAAGCTCTGTAACTACTATAGGCAATGAGTATGCTGATTACTATGATGATGACGCCTCAGAGACTACAGAAAATGGGGATGTTAAAGAAAAGGTGAGTTTCTAATAAGGGTGTTAGTTATTTCAATCAGTTGAATAATTTCATTTCATATATTTTTATTTTTAAAACATTTTTTTTGTAAGGTGTCGTGTATTTTTATTTGATTTTAACAAGCAAATGACCTCATCATTTCCATAGATTATGTAAAAGTCTAGACCAAATGCGTCAAATTTCGTAATAGAATTGAATTGTTTCATTTGAAATTTCGGGCACTTGAAATTGTTGAATTTGCATATCGAGCCCTTCCCGCCAGATTACCGTAAGCGACAGCAGGTTTTTTTGATTATTTGTTTTACGTAACAGGATGATTCTTCGTACACCAGGATTATTTAAGCTATAATATAATCTACAACCTTTCTTTTGCAGACTTTCATAGTGTAAAAACACACTTGCAATTCGGTAAAGAAAGGCATTGAACTAATTCTTGAATTGAATCGCAATAATTCAGCGTTTCTAATACAATAAAACTTCCGCCAATCTGTCTGCCGTCTCAGTTGAAGGTCTAAAATTAACGGCTCTTTCATTTCTTATCATCTTAGGTTAGATGTAGGCTACCTCCAGCGCGCCTGGAGGCCAATTAGCTTTGGCGCGCCGTTTTGATGCCCAAAGCTCCTGTACCTAAGGTTGGGTGGTTGTTTAACCGGCTGCGGCGGTTGTCTAAAGCAATCTTGTGAAATTCACGAAACTTATCAGTGCCCCGACCCCTAGTCTTTTCTTCTTCATTCGGGGTTTTTCGACATTCTTGAGTCATCCATTCTTTGAACATGGCCGGCAGTAGCTTGGCATGTGTTACTAGTTTACATTCTTTGTATAAGTCATACAATTCGTGATTATAGCGTATTATTTTTGAATTGTCTTCATTGACTGGACCGTATATCCTTCGGAGAACTGTCCTATCAATTATATCCATCTTATCTGCACATTTTTGGGGCATACTCCATGCTTTACATCCATACTTAACTACGGTGCGTAAGATCGTTTTCTAGATTTACATTTTGGGTTTTTTGTGGAAATTGGTTTACCCGTTCGAAGTTATATTCAACCCTCCGCCACCCCCTTCCCGAGTCATGTTGTGGTTTCTCCTTCTTCTTTCTACTCTCGACTTAATTAGAATTTTGCTCCTGTCTGCATTTATTTGTAGTCCTATATGTTTAGTCCCATCTTCCAATTCCTTCAATATTTCTATAAGGTATGACAGTGCAGATCACTTGCCAGATTGAAGGCAATTTATGTCATCGGCATATCCTACAAACTTATTTGTTGATTTGTTAAGCAGGCTTGCATTCGCGTCAATGATACTTTGCGAATTACAAGATTAAGATTAAATAGCATCGTCATCGCCCTGCTTTAAGCCTTGCTTGACTGTACACCTTGTATTTTCCATTGCTTCACTATTCGTTAGCTGCATTATGTTTAAAAGGATATTTAGGTCTAACATTGTCCCATTCATTTTTTTCTGTCGATGCTGTCGTACGCTTGCTTGAAATCGACGAAAGAATAATATGTCGATTTTGTATTCCCAGCATCTTCGGAAAACCGAAAATAGCGTTTTTCATTCTGTCTAACCATCTGAATCCCAGATCCTGCTAGCTAAGTCGCTCGTTTCCATCAATATTCCTATGTCCGGGAATCTAGACGAGAGGCACATTATGTTTTCTACCGAGCCCGTCTAGCTCAGCTAACCTCCACTCCACTACCCAGTAGGACTTGTAAGCTTACAGAAGTACTGAAATGAGCCCTCACTAGTAAGGGGTAGGCCTTACCATACCCCTTACAGAAGTACTTATTTTTACACACGATGTCATAGGAGGTAAGGCCTTACTTTTTACTACATCGATGAGCCCTTATATAAGGCATTACAAGAGAAGGCAGATGGTAAGGGGTAATCCAGAATACGACCCAACGAAGTTAGAAATTTACCCGATGACTCATTTGTTTTCGTAATTTTGGAATGGTATTTGAGTCATCGGGCAAATTTCTAACTTCTTTGGGTCTAATTTTGGATTACCCCTTACCATCTGCCTTCTCTTGTAATGCGTTATATAAGGGCTCTTCTAACACCTAAGAAAATAGGAGTACCCCTTACCAGATGACTGCTTATATCAGTACTCCTACTCCATCGGTAAGTGCTACCTAGAATTCCTACTGGGTAGCTTCAAAATTGCCTTAACTGGCTGGATAAGGGGCAAAACTATGCCATCAAACTGACGCTATAGATAAATTGAGCCACCGTATGACCGTGACGGTCACTAGATAAGCGCAAGGACCATCGATTCCTCCGTCAGAACCTCTCAGAAGCAAACTATTTACAGTGCTATCTGCTTCATCTCTTTTACTATAAAGGGTTACACCCTCAAATTTTATAAATCCTATGCAAACGAGACAAAAAAAATTACTATTTACTTTGTTTATTATTTATGATACTTAAATATTTTCTTTTTTTATTTCAGGGTATTCCTGCCATTGCCCATGAGATTTTACTTGGAATAAATCAATTTCGTGAAACGAAAAAGGTAACAGAAAAGAGTTTAATCCAGTCAAATCGCCATATTCATTTGAGTAAAAAGAGAGATTCTTTTTGAAATGGATTTTTTCTATTAACTATTAATGTGTATAAAAGTGTGAAAAATTATTAGGGATTTTTTTATATTTTTTTGGGATTTCATAGCCATGGTAGGTGTAGGGCTGCCTCCAGTGCGACCGGAGGCTCAATTAGCGCTTTAGCGCGCCGTTTGTTGCCACAACCTGTGTACCTCGTGGTCAGGGGTTGTTTGGTCGGATGTGACGGATGCCTAAAGCCATCCTGGAAGTCATTTAGGAAGCTTATCAGTGATCTGATCTCCACTCTGGAGATCTCATTTAAGTCTTCCAAAACGTAACTGCGTAGTTTGCCCTGCCTGGCTTTAGCTAGGACATTTACTCAGGAAGTGAACAAGTGCTTCCCTCTCGTTCGTCTCCCCACAGCTACGACAACAGATGCTGTACCATAATAGAAGGATTTGAATAGCTGCACTTGTTTGGCTACGAGACGCGATAACAATTTTTTGATATAAAATGCAGGTTACTATTTTATTTTTATGTCATCGCACTCCCCGTTGATATAGTTGCTCTAAAGGTTTGTTTTTGGTCAAGTAATGTCTTATTTCTGATAAAATGTGTAAGTAATGAGAAAGATAAATGAAAGCAGTAAATGCCATTGTCTAAGTATTACTGCGACAAATTAAACTACCTGCGGACCACAATAGATGAGCAAAGAAGGATAAACGCTGCTAGATGAGCAAACATACTCCCTTTTTCCAGTAATGAAATCTAGAGACATTCTCAGAAAAAATAAGAATCGAAAAAATTGTCATATGAACAATAATCGCATTTAAATATGGAGCAACTCCCAAAACTCTGCAAGTAAGCTGCAAACTTTAGAGGAAAATCCTCCCACGGATATACGGTTTAGACTATGAAAATATTACATGAGGAATACTCGATAATCTAGAAATCGATGACCTATACAATTAGTGTAAACTATCAATATGTTTACGTTGGGCCGGTGAATGGATGACTCAACAATGCCGAAAAAAGCTCTGAATTCCCGGCTAATGAGGAAATACCAGTTGGCAAGCCATAGTCCATGTGGTGTTGCAGCAAAAATAAACAATAAATTGGCGGCAAGCTGCGGAAGTTCGAGGCTAGAATTGGGGTATAGATCCATCAAAGACAAAGACTGGGACAAATTCTGCTGGATTTCATTGTTCAAATGGAGTTGATTTTCCTGTGATGCTACGGGCGAAGGAGGCAAACAGAGAAATTTCTGTGAAGAGTGAAAAGACTTGAAAAGGAATGGCGTTTTTTAACCCATATATTGTCGAATTTTTTAGTTCTTTTCGTTATAAAACCAAGACGCTTCTTAACCTTGTCGGTAATATTGCAAATTGCAAATTAAGTTTCTGGTCTAGGACAACACCTAGATCGCCTATTTGATCGACATGCTTCAATAGCTTGTCGTTGAGGTAATAGATTTTCATTTTTGAAACAACCTTTTTGCTCTCTTTCGGCACATTGCTTTAAGCTCTCAACACTTGAATAATATATTTTTTGTCCTATCAGTTATTTTCGTCTTATAGTAACATGGAGCCTTGTACGGGAATATTGATTGCGGAAGATTGTTCCACAGTCGGGTAGTTCTATTTTGAATAAATTCCTAGATTATAGTGTGCATGCAAAAGAGGCTTGAGGGCTGTGGAATCGTACCGAGTGACCTATTCCTGTGTTATGAGAAAAATATTTCCTTGGAGGAGTGGGGCGTGACTATCTGTGGAATAGTCGTTATTGTAAAAAAAATTCTAGGGCTGAAATATTCTTATGGTGGGTTAATGCATATAATATAACCGATGAGTTGGTACGCTCGTTGTTGCACCTTATTTAGCCAAGGCGACAATTCGACCGGGCAGCCCCAGCCCAGATAAACGGAATGGGTCAGATGTAGAACTTGTAAATTTTAGCCTAGGTCTATCATTGAAGGAGAAAGTCCCATCTCTTAAGACGTCCAATGCACTAGGGTGCTTGTTTGCCGATTTGCAAGATGTGGTCATTCCATCGCAGATCCTCTATTAGTGGTATGTCTAAGTCGGTACTTAGCAAGCGGATGCATGAATAGGTCAAATTTGATCAGATGGGAAAAATTTGAAAATAGCCATTATTGTTGTATCGTTAACTTCATATAACTTATAAAATTATATTTGAGGGATATTTGTATCCTGTTTTAAAAAAAATCTGATTACAGGACTTTGTTTCTAAATACTGCAACTCCGCTGCAAGAGTCAAAATTTTCCGAAATGAGTTTCATCACCTTGCAGCATTAAATGTGAATCATTGCACATAAATCCTTTTGTCCTAATTTTGGAACTTGCAGCTGGAAGATTTCATTGTTAATCTGGCCTGAAGTGGTTTGGATGGGGGGTTACACACACGTCGAGTGTAGATGGCTCGGTGATTTCCCATTCATGACCCAGCCAATAAATGAATTGATGGCTTGGCCCCATAGATTTTGGAGCGCTTGAAAATCCAACTCGACAGCTCAAGACCACGAATCCATCCGAGTTTCCTCGCACAGGGTGAGCTTTTGGCGTTGCTCGGGGCCATTGGAAATAATGGTTCGCTAGTTTATGGGGCTCTTTAGTTCCAGACCTTCCACGATTGGTTAAGGTCTTATTAGAGATAATACAGTATTTTGGAGGGTATTGAATTCGACGCGATTGTTGTGACTTTAATCAAAAGTGAGTTTGATGCCCCTGTTGGCTGAATTTTACATGAGCTTACGATTATCAAGGCAAGGATGGGCGTGCTTATGTTACATTATCAAAGAATGGTGGATTCAAGGGAAGGATGTGTGTTCATCTTTCCGATATCCTTATAAAACTTTCTTGTATCACCAGTACTTATTGATTCTTCCATTTCTTCTAGTCCTAAAATACTTCATATTTACACAAAACGTATTAGTGTCTAAGGCTAAGCGAACGCTGGTCCAAGCACAGCACAACACAGCACAGGAGAGAAAACTGTGTTTCATTATATCTAGGTTGTGCTGTGCTGTCACAAATATGCGGTGGTAGCTTAAATATAATGAAACACAGTTTTCTCTGCTGTGCTGGGACCCGTGTGTTTTATTATGAAATATTTCTGCGCGGTTAAGTTACATGCAATAACCTTGCAACTTTCAAAAAATAAACTTGTTCCATTCATGTATCGGCAAAGCTCTTCTCATCTTCTTTTAACATTATTAAAAATAAAATAAAAATATTAATAAAACAAAATATTCTCTTTTCAGTTCTGTGATATTATTTTAAAAGTTGGTGATATTTCGATACCTGCCCATAGAATTATCTTGGGATCCTGTAGCCCGTATTTTAATTGTTTATTTAGTGGTAAGTAACAATATCCTTATTATATGTGATGGGGATTATAAACTTGATCACCTTTACCTTTATTCAAACTTCTCATTCCTTTTACATGAGTGAAACATAATTTTCTTCTATTAACAAAAATCCATTTATTTTAAGTAATAACTACAACATTTCTTCCGTGACACATTTCTTGGTGATACTGCATTAGAGAGTAAAGTAAGACTGATAAATTCAAGACTGATAACAGTTCAGTTTTCCAAAAGAGAAGTTAGCGGTAATTTATTGTACAAAAACAAAGTGGTTTGAGTAAGTGAAGTAGTCTTGAACAAGACTACTTTGAAAGTATTTTGTGTGGTGATAATTGCCATAGTAGTCTTATCCATCCTCCCGCCGTTAAGAAATATTCTTAACCGTCGATCAATGGCAATTTGGACAAATTGCTTGAAGCTCTCTTGAAAACACCTGAAGCAGTTTGAACCGTCACAACTCGTACAGCCCCATCGGCCCCAGGGTGAACGGCCACAATTCGTCCCATACTCCATTGGGTGGGGGGCAGGTATTTTTCATGTAGGATGACCAAATCTCCAACTGTTAGCGACGCCTGTTGCTTGCACCACTTGGGTCGCTGTTGCAGGGATGTCAGGTAATCTGACCGCCACCGTTTCCAGAAGCCCTGGACCATTTGTTGGATTTGTTTAAAACGATTGGTGAGTGGTATCCGCTCATTTGTGATGTCAGGTTCTGGAATGGACGTGATGGCTTCTCCGATTAAAAAATGACTAGGTGTGAGGGCCTCATAGTCGTTTGCATCTGATGAAGATGGAATTAGAGGCCTTGAGTTGATGATAGCTTCTATTTGGCACAGTAGTGTTGTCAGTTCCTCAAAGCCTAAGATTGTTTCGCCAAGAACTCTTTTTAAGTGCCATTTGACGCTTTTGACGTTGGTCTCCCAAATCCCGCCGAAGTGGGGCGCATAGGGGGGAGAAAACTTCCATTCAATTCTGTTCTGTAATAGAAAATCATTAACCATAGGTATATTGTGAGAGTTTACCGCTAATGAATGAAGTTGTGACAGATGGTTTTTTCCTCCAACCAGATTCGTTCCATTGTCGCAAAAGATTTGTTTTGGGATGCCTCGCCTAGCTATGAATCGCCGCAATGCAGCAACGAACGCTTCCGAACTTAGGTTACCGACTAGTTCCAGATGTAAACACTTCACCGCCAAACAAACAAACAATGCTATGTAGGCTTTCGTAGTTTTTGAACCTCGTCCGCTTCTTGTGCTTATTGTGAGTGGTCCCGCGAAGTCTATACCGACGGATGAAAAAGGTCGCGAAGCGTTTACTCGTGGAGATGGCAACGAACCCATTAGTTGATGATTCAGGTTTCGCTTGTGTCGGAAGCAGATGATGCATGTGTGATTGATGGAACGTACTAGGTTTCTGACTCCTAGTATCCAATACCGTTGACGTAAAATCGAGAGTAGTAATGAAGTACCTGGATGAAGATATTGATGATGCATCTCTCTGATTAGTAGGCGAGTTAAAGTATGATCTTTAGGTATGATTATCGGATGCTTAGCATTGAAATTGAGGCTTGAGTGCTCCAACCTGCCTCCTACCCGAAGTAAGCCGTCCGTGTCAATAAAGGGATATAGATTGATAATTGCGCTGTTGACAGGCAAGGGTTTGTTTGTCATTAGTTTTAGGATTTCCCTGGAAAAAGCTGCTTGTTGCATCAATTTGATACACCGTGTTGTTGCATGACGAAGTTCTGGTGTTGTTAAGTGTGATGACGATCGAGTGGTTCGCTCCTTTTTGGCAACATCAATGAATCGAAGACAGTAAGCAATGGCGCGCACAATTTTGGAGTATGAGGAACATCTGTTGCATAAGTTATCAAATACATTATCAGCCGCTTCGATAGATGTACTTATGATGACTCGTCGTTCTTCTAAATTATCCGTGTCTAAACGATGATCTGTGACTTCCGCTGGCCAGTTGGTTGGAGGTTGCTGTAGCCAATTAGGGCCCGTCCACCACAAGTCTGATCGTGTTAAGTCTGGCGGAGACACACCACGAGATGCAAGGTCAGCCGGGTTGTCGTGAGAGCGAACATGTCTCCATGAACTTCTAGGAACAGTATCCAGGATTTCAGAAGTCCGATTGCCGATAAAGCTTTTCCAGCGTCTAGGAACGTCTGAGAGCCAATGAAGGACAATAGTGGAGTCTGTCCAAGCGAATATCTGTGGCGAGTTTAAATCAAGGGCTGGAAGAACAGCCTTCAGAAGACGAACTAGTAACACAGCTCCAGAAAGCTCAAGCCGTGGAAGTGACAGTTGCTTAAGTGGGGCTACTTTAGTTTTGGAAGCGATAATATGGACCTTGACTTCTTCGTTTTCCCTGATATTCCGGCAATAAAGCACTGCTGAGTAAGCTGCTTCAGAAGCGTCCGAAAATCCGTGCAGTTGTACCGAATTTGATGAATGAAAGAGTAGTCTTGGAATCCGAAGTTCCTCTATCACCTGTAGATCTGCACGTAGAGTGAGCCATTTGGATACAATTTCCGTAGGAAGTGGATCATCCCAGTTGAATTTTTGAAGCCATAATCGTTGAAGTAAAATTTTAACCGAAACCGTGATAGGTGAAACCCAGCCGAGGGGATCGAATATTCTTGATGATTCTGAAAGTATTTGCCGTTTTGTATTTGGGTGCACCTTTAGTGGAATAACTTCGAACGTAAAACAATCGGATATTGAGTCCCACTTTACGCCGAGAATCTTGGACATGTTTTCTGAAGGCGAAAATGAGATGTTGTGATGAGGGTTCTCGTTGGGGGATGATCTCAGCTGGTTTGAGTTTGACCGCCACTTCGCGAGATGAAATCCGTGCTGAGTAAGATGATGAATGAGTGAATGTCGCAGTTCTTGTGCTTCTTCTAGGGAGTTTGCCCCTGTAAGCAAATCATCCACATAAAAATCAGATTGAATTGCCCTTGCTATATGAGGATGTGAAGATTTGATTTCTTCACCTATTTGAAATAATGACCGTGTGGCGAGGAATGGGGCACTTGAAGTACCGTAAGTAACCGTCCGTAATCGATAATGTTTAATGGGTTCCTCGTGGCTCTCCCGCCATAAAATACGCTGAAAATCTTGATGTTCCTGTCGGATTAGTACTTGCCTGTACATCTTCTCCACGTCGGCAGAGATGGCATATTTATGTTTTCTGAAACTTATTAGTATGCTGGTGAGATCTCTTTGAATGGTTGGGCCTACCATTAAAACATCATTTAGTGAAAGTCCCGATGAAGATTTGGACGAACCATCGAATACAACTCTGATTTTGTCGTTTTTGAAGACGGCATGGTGCGGAAGATAAAAACAATTCTTCATGTTACTCTCCAATTCTTCATTAGTAATCAGCTCCATATGCTCGAGGGTTTCGTATTCTCTCATAAATGTGACGTAAGCGTGCTTTAGTTTCCTATTTTGGCTGAATCTACGCTCCATAGATTTTAACCGAGATAGGGCTTGTGATAAACCGTTGCCAAGTTGTCTGATGTTATCTTTAAAGGGCAGTCCAACTATATACCGATTAGATTGGTTGCATTGCAGGCTGTTCTTGAAGGATTGTTCGCACTGCGATTCTTCAGAGGTGTACATACACTTGTCACTTGGGAGTTCTTCAATTTCCCAGAAGGACCTTAGTAGCTTATCAATATCGTGATCTACTTGACTGAGGCCCGCGAAGATTGTGTTTTCATACGCTGTGGAGGGTCCACCTGCTACCCAACCGAAGATACTTTCTTGGAGGATCGGTGCATTCGGGCCATTGGTGATCTTACCTGGAAGTAGTACTTCAAATATTTTGTCTGCCCCTAGAACAATGTCAACTGAAGCTGGTTTGAAGAATAATGGATCAGCGAGCTGAATCTTTTCGCAATCCTTCACATGAGAAATATCAATGATTTGTTTAGGAAGTGACGAGGTTAGATTGATCAAGATGAAGGCTGATACCGTGAGATATTGAGTGTGGTCCCACGATGAAGTTAAGGTTAGTTGGACCTTTCCGCGTGTTACTCCGATGGCTGCCGATGTGATACCGTCGATAGATAGACGACCCTGTTGCCGCCTGAGACCGAGTTGTTTGACACATGATTCTGTGATCAATGACACCTGTGAACCTGAGTCTAAGAGTAATCGACATTTTTGTAGGTGATTGGTGGCGTCGAGGGCGTAAACAACCGCTGTTGGTAGAAGAGTTGTAGCCGGTCCTTGGATAGATGCACTGAACGCCGATGAATGGTTGCCTGAAAAGGTGATGTGACCGTCTTCCTCTGTCGTCATAATATGCGCAGATGAAGAATCTGTAGGATCTTGAGCGTGTTTGGGATCAACCGATGAGAATGCTGCCGTGTTAGTGTTGATTGTAGATTGCTGATTGCCTGTTGACCGATGCGAGTTGGTTGAAGATGATTGAGTCTTGGCCGAAAACCGTTGAATTGGAAAAGTGTTCTGCACCTTATTTGATTCTTGTTGTATTGGACTACCGTGTAGTAACCGATGGTGTTTGCCACTGCACTGGTTACAGAAGAGTTTGGAACGACATTGTTGTGCTGAGTGTGATGTCCCCAAGCACTTAAAGCACAAGGCGTTGTTGATTGCAAAAATCTTCCTGGCGGCTGGAGTATCCGCCTTATAAAGAGGACATTGATAAATAAAATGCTCGCCTTTGCATTTAGGGCATGAAGCGGTCGTGTTGTTTGAGGAAGTAAGCAGAGACTTGACTGCTGTTGGTCGTTTGTTTACGATTGTTGCTGTTTCCATAGCTGAACAACGTTTGTTAAGAAAAGTTAACAGATCACTAATAGTTGGAAATTCTGTGTCGACGGATCTTCTTGCCCAGCTCGTTCTAGTGTCAAGATCAAGTTTGCCAAGTAGTAGATGGATAAGCCATATGTCTCTGCCGTTAGCTCCAGGCCCCAATGCCGCGAGGCCTTTTACAGCCTCTTCACAAGTGTCGCACAACGACCTCAAGGCCTTGATAGTTGGTTGAGATACAGGAGGAATATCGAGAAAGGATTTAATAAACGATGTAGCAATATGATTACGTTTGTTGAATCTTTCATTGAGAAGTTTCCATGCATCGACATAGTTGGACTCAGTGACCGGTAAATGACGAATGACAGCAAGGGCAGCACCCTTTAAACTCGCCTTAAGAAATTGAAATCGTTGAGCCTTCGAAAGATTGGTATTTTTGTGAATGGATGAATCGAACAGGTCTTTGAATGAATGCCATTCTTTGTAGTCCCCGGAAAAGGAAGGAATTTGCAAGCGAGGTAGATGATAAGAGTAACTGTTTTGTAAGAGAGTGTTCGTTAAAACTTGTTGTTGTTGGAGAAGCGTGAGGGTATCATTTGTAGAAGAAGAACTGTTGATGCTGTGATGATCAGACGCTGGGCGTGAAATACGAAGTGACATTTCTCGAACGAAGACTGACTTTGCTTCATAATATTTGGACTCATACTCTTCAAATATTTTCATAACCTCCGCAGATTGTGAAGCATCCTCATCGACTAATGTGTCTTCTATCATCGAAAATTCACTCCAAGCGTCTTCAAGTTTTTCTAACCTGACTGAAATGTCCTCAACTGCAGTAGAATCGGCAATGGAATTCGAATAGCTGTGCAAGCGCGTCAAAATGCCCTTCACTCGGCCCAATTTTGAGTTGGTGGACATTTTGCGATTATAAACTCCTTTAGTTCAATTCAATTCGAAGCTTCTAAATTATTTAATTTCGAACTATAACAACACTCGCGCTAGATCAATTTGAGCCAAAAATGCATATAATATTTAAGTTTAACAATTACGATAATTTTATCTTGCATTTAAATTCAAAATATAGTTTAGTCATTAAGTCACTTCAATAATATAGTTAAAAGAATATTATTATAGGTAGTATATAGCTCACACTATTTAATTGATTATAACAATAATATAGTTCCGTTGTGTGTGTGTGTGTACCGTGAGTCAATTGTTATCACCGAAACATGTGGATAACTGTTGTTAATTAATCATGTGCCCCCTATGTGCATAGAAATGAATAAGAGATAACAAAAACCGAACCGATGATCATGATAACTAATTTGAATATACATATGATAACTGATGAATATATTCACAGCACACACAAGTTAGTTCATATTATTAAAAGAAATCACTTATCTTGTACACCATTTTAAATTTGATACTGTTTTAAGATGCCGTAATAGATGATTTAAACCGTAGATGTGTAGATTATGCGACCGCTATTCCAAGGGCCATCCGGTTGGTACATATTACTAAAAGAAATCACTTATCATGTACACAATTTAAATTTGATACCGTTTTAAGATGCCGTAATAGGTGATGAAAACCGTAAATGTGTAGATTATAAGACCGCTATTCCTTATTAGACCGCTATTCCTTGTTAGACCGCTATTCCAAGGGCCATCCGGCTCGAAGGACCAGAAAAATGATGGGGATTATAAACTTGATCACCTTTACCTTTATTCAAACTTCTCATTCCTTTTACATGAGTGAAACATAATTTTCTTCTATTAACAAAAATCCATTTATTTTAAGTAATAACTACAACATTTCTTCCGTGACACATTTCTTGGTGATACTGCATTAGAGAGTAAAGTAAGACTGATAAATTCAAGACTGATAACAGTTCAGTTTTCCAAAAGAGAAGTTAGCGGTAATTTATTGTACAAAAACAAAGTGGTTTGAGTAAGTGAAGTAGTCTTGAACAAGACTACTTTGAAAGTATTTTGTGTGGTGATAATTGCCATAGTAGTCTTATCCAATATGTATGTTTGCTATATACTACAACCATTTTTATACTATTTCAGGTAGATTTAAGGATGCTGAAACAGATATTGTGGATTTACATGACATAGACGGAAAATACTTCAAACTAGTTATAGATTATGTATACACCGGTGAATTGCCAATAACAAGTGACAATGTTCAAAATACCCTCAAAGTGGCCAATTTTTTACAAATAAAATCAGCAGAAGATATTTGTTGTACTGTTTTATCTAAAGATATCGAAATAAATAATTGCATTGAATTCCTACGTCTAGCATGTATGTATTTCTTAATTTTTATGTAAACTTAGATTTTACTTAATCTTGTTTTTTTTTAATTACAGATGAATGTTCTCTAAAAATTCTTTTTGAAGCATGCTCCAAATGTATTATTGATAATTTTTATGATATTTATGTTAAGGATGATTTTTTAAATCTTGATTTTCCAATTGTAAGTAATTTTAAAGTAAATAGTGTAAAGGAAATTATCTAAAAAGAATTATCTTTTCAGTTTTGTGAGTTTCTAGATCAAAAAATTACACGACATTTTATCCAGGATGGCATTTTTAGTGCAATACACAAATGGATTGCACATTCACCGGATCGCCTTGAAAAATTCGATAAGCTAATAAAATACTTAGATAGTTCCCGTGTGACAGAAAATTTAATAAAATCCTCACCTTTCTACAAAGAAAAAGACTCATCCCTTTCTAACTTTAAGACACCACATGACGACAATGACAGTCAAAATTTGTATAGCTTTAATCGAATTAGGCCTAGTGCACATAAAATGGCAGACGACGGCTATGTGATAACGAAAATATCACATTTGCCGGTTCCATTGCATCAGTGCAGCTACACAAACTATGGAAATTACATTTACGCACAAGGTGGCTGGACTAGTAAAGATAAGAAGGAAGGCACTTTTACCACACAGTCATTTATTTATGATACACTCGAGAAGAATTGGACACAATTTATTCCATTAACTCTAGCCCGTTCAGATCATCGAAGCTGTGCCTTTAATGGACGATTGTACACGATCGGTGGAAGACGAAATTTAGATACATTTAATCTGGTAGAATGTTTAGATTTATTTACTGGCCAATATGTTGAGACAGAGCCACTTCATAAGGAACGGGCATCTTTTGGAATTGTAACACATGGTGAGCGAAACTCAAAATTTTTTAGTATAATTTATTAACAGTAACAACTAAATTAAATTCTTCTAGAGAACTGCATTTATGTAATAGGAGGTCATGATAGCACTGAATACTCAGAAACAATAGAACGTTTTGATCCTAGAATCGGAAAATGGGATATTCTATCTACAAAACCATTTAGTAAAGGAAACTGTTCTAGTGTTATATTTGAGGATAATTTGTATTGTGCATTTGGCTTAGGCAAAGCTATGGAAAAATATGATTTTAAGGCTGATAAATGGACTGTGATTAAACCTTTAAATGATGTGTAAGTATACTTACTTTGAAGGTACGATTTCTCAAAAATTAATTCATGGTTTTACTCATTAGATATCCCCGAGAAGTTTACACCTCTGCTGGTAAATTATATGGGACGTTTAGGAAAAAAGTTATGGATTATAATACTGAAGAATTTTTATGGGATAACGTACAATATACATTTGCTACTAAATGGCTTACCGTTGTTGTAATATAAATTTTGTAATATTATTATTATTTTTTAATTATTGTTAATATTTATTTATTTATTATGTAAAAATAATTGAGATTAATTTAAATTTAAAATAAATGTATGATTATATGCTTATGAGTGTTTTTATATTTCAAAATTGAGAATAATAGATTTTCCGATCTTTTATTGAACGTTGCTTTCAATTTCGCAATGACAAACGTACTCAGAATAACAGAAGAGTTGAAGCTGATTACTGTAGAAATTGTGTACTGAAGAATCTTAAAGCGGTCCTGATACCGAGCTGCAATCGCTCCATTCCGGGGTATAGTTGGGCCAAGCTATCCGATGGGGCAAAATTCACGGATCCGATCTTCCTGGTAGAGTGTGTTTTTACGGTAGATATACCACCATGATGTCGAATTTCGGTAGCTAGTTAACTAAAGTCCAGTCAAATTAATAAAATTTCAAAGAAATATTTTTAGTTTCATAAAACCGAAAAGTTGACCAGCATTAGTCGCCATACTGAAGACCAATTTTTTCCTGTTGTCTCGGAAACCGTTGGTAGATGCTATAAGAAATTATTGATGATTATTTTAAGTTTAATTTCAATTAACGAATCTGGTTCTCGACACGCATTAATTCCCGTAGATACACTTCTACTTTGTCAGAGACTGGCGAGAATAAACAAAAATCTTAACGTTAGAAAGTGCACAATTCCGCTATCACAATTCAAAAATAAAATTCGAATGTCTCGTTTCCTCCTCTGACTCTGACACTTGACATTAATCTACCTATCAATAAAAATCATGTGGCCCACGGATGTCTTCCAACTTCGATAAAGTGATCATTGTGAGTATTGTTGGCTGGATTTGCAGATAGGTTCAAGGGCCAGCTACGACCAGGGGCCGTATTTGGTTTCTCGAGTCGATATCGACTTCTGTCGATAAATAAAAATTGGCATTTGGCACCACGATATCGACAACGTTATCGTCTCTTTACGTGTCGATAAAGATGTTTGACGTTTATTAAAAAGCTCAATTTATGCATACAATAAACTTTTAACAATTTCTATTTTAATTAAATATACGTGGTTTGCTGCACTTGGAGTAATATTACACAGTTTGGTGGTTTTGTATGGCAGCGTTTATCTGTCGATTTGGTCGAAATGTCAAATATGAAAGTTAGAGAAAATCGAGAAGCTTTTTTTGTCGAGTCGATCCATCGACTCGAGAAACCAAATACGGCCCCGGACCAAGTACTGGGACCCAATTGGCATTAAAAGGATTCTGTAACCTTACTCCTGAAAAAGCTTTACTACATGTATATGGCAGTGTCCTTGGACTTAAAACAAGTTGTAAAAGTCTGTACATTCTCCATGTTATAAAGTGTATAGAACAATGCCATAATGTTTGTAAGGCTGGTAGTTTTCCCATTAGGGCCCCATACACTACAAGGTTTTATGTGTACAAACAAGGCGTTCAAACAAAGATTGACAGTGTGTGGTGAATTTGGTTTTTGGTTTTATGTTTGTCACAAGTTTGTCCCAAATATCAAAACGTTTTGATTTTTTCGTGGTTTTATCTGACAGTTCTCTCCATAACATAAAAAACGTCTGCTCTGGTCCCTGCAAACATTTCCATTCGGAAACGATTCGAGAACGACACGCAAAAGCGAGAGCTTGCTTCGAACTCGGGCTCGTAAACGACTCGTAAACGAATTCGAAGGCAATAAAAGCGGAGCAAGATATCGAAACCAATGTACTAGGAAAGCTTTTATGGTGGGTTTTGAAGCTTTTCTCGTACCTTTCGCAAGCAGTTTTCGAATCGAGAATGGTTCGAGAAAGCGAGCCTCCGAGAAAAGCCGAGAAATTGTTTGCAGGGGTGTTGTTTATTTTGTTTCGGTGTTTTTAGTATTTAGCTGTATTTATTTATTTAGTTTTGCTGTAAAACCTTATAGTGTATGGGCAGGCTCAACGTACAAACAAGTTTGTCACAAACACTGTGGGACATGTTTGTACGCATAAAATCTTGTAGTGTATGGGCCCCTATTCATCTCTCGCCGCGATCCAGACATTGAAATCAGGCTTGAAGATGTCATTACTAAGCCGTACCCAAAGTTTAAGTCGATAAACCTAGAGTTTTTTGGCAGTGGATAGAAGAAGGTGCTGGAAGCTATGTTGAAGCAGAGCTCAGCATTCATACAACACCGATTAAACCATCTAGTGACTTTGTTGGGAAAAAGCATACATATTCCCGTCAGTATAATCCTAAGACAACAGAGTTAAGATTCTTAGTTCGAAAACTAGCGTTGAATAAATAAATTATATTTGGATATTACTTAATTATTATTTTTTAATTCACATAAGTTACTCCAAAAGTAAATTGATTCAACAAACACAAAAACAACATTACAACATTTTAACAAAAAACTAAAAACATTTTGTTCGCCACCACTAAACAAAACCGATTCAAACAAATAAAAGTGTGTGTTAATAAGAATAAATAATGAATAAACAAAATTATTAATCAAAATCTAATTTTTTGAAATTTCCTTCAGCACCAAAAATATCTGAAACAGTTTTCGGTTTTCCTGGACGTAATTTTTCATTCACTCTTCGTGTTTTTTCTTCTTTTAAGAAATAATCTCTATTTTCCATAAGTTTAGCAAAATTTTTATCTAGAAAATTAAACATTAAGTAATAAATAAAAATATAAACAAAAATTGTTATGTGGAAGCTTCTTTCAATTTGTTTCAGTAAAATCAAAACATTATTTTGTATTAAAGAAATTCATTTCATTAATAAAATATTGAAAATTGTGTGCAATAAATGTTTTACCAGCTGTAATGTAATTTGCTGGGGATTCCACCCATTGAAAAAACATTTCCAATTAATCTAATTTTGTAACTTAGTAGCGTCTCTGTGGGCCGGTTTTTTCGTGCATACATTTGGGATATTTTTTTAAAATTCTTTTTTATATATAACTCTGCATACTTTTAGGCAATTTTTTTTTGAAATTTATGTGTCTTAGCCTCCACGCACGGCAATCAAAATATGACGAAAATTCGTTATTTATGACGAACGCCTTTATGGGGTGGCACACGTTAAAATTCGTCATTATATTTTGACAGTTGTAACAAAGTGATAATGTAGTAAAAATTGATTTCCTTGGTACGTTTTTGCCGACCTGCCGGTCTCTCAATCGGCTAATTTGGAAGCAAGTAATATTTTTTTATTATTTTTCAATTAAAATCAAAATCAGCAGACTACTTAAGTCACTGGTAAACGCCTACAATAATCAATCGACCGAGAAATGCCCCTCTTTTGAGTTTAACCAAAATTTGCCTAATCGGTTTTCCTGATTAATAGGTTCATATTCGTAATAAATGATGAATTTTCGTCATATTTACGTGCGTGTATCGTTTGTTGATTCTATTTTTGAGTTGTAGTCTGTTTAGTGATTTATCATCGTTACAGCAATCACAATTTAAAATAATAAATAAAAGTTCTCTATCCTAAAAATCGAAGGTAGCTTCCAAAGAACTCACTAGTACCTACCTGCTAATTCCCTGATTGATTTATCTCCACCATAAAAATCTGATGGCAGGATCTCCTTAGGAACATATTGATAAACAGTGTCCATAGTTGTATGCACCTTCATAATATTCAAAAAATCAGTTGTCAAAAATGGCTTCATCAATGCTATAATTGTATCCATAAATGGGACCGCATTCAGAAAATGATATCCACGAAGCCTCAGCGGTGCTCCTTCCTTCACAAAATAAATAAGTAAGCTATTCGCAAACAAAATAACAATTGTACAAACTTGTATAAAATACAGAAATTTCTTTAAGCTCATAACTCCCAGACGTGTGACGTGTCCTAAAGTTACTCCTGTCATGTCCATTAGGACTACATCACCATTGGACAATCCGTTTTCGTAGAGGATTCGCTCGTAGCATAGACAATATCTTAAAAGTAATTTATTCAGTGGTAAATTCTTGTTTATTAGGTTAATTGGATTAATAATTACAATTTTAACGTCTCTGTGAATTCAAATTTGTTGACATCAGAATCTTTTAATTGTCCAATAACAACTCTGTAGCCTTCTGGTGTTCGCTTTTTCAATTCGCAGACGTCTCTGTAACATTAAAATATAGGAAAGTAAAATCTTAATAATATTGTATAATCTTATTAAAGAAATGAAAATATTTTTTGAAAGAAATTTTGCATGAATGTCCGTGGAGGTCTCTCATGATACACCTCGAAGCCAGATTTTAGAAATTCAAAATGGCCGCGAAAATATGGCCGATTTTGCCAATTGTGTTCCGATTACAATGAAAGTCGGTCGGGGGTTTTTAAGGTAGCAAATAACGAACTTATAATCAAAAGTTATATATTAAAAATGGCGGGGACAAGATGGCCGACGAATTTCGCTAATTGCGTTCCGGAACAGCCTATTTATCAATTTTTTTAACGAATAGCCAAGGGCAATTTGTTGGTTATTATTAAACCGTGTTTCTCCCAACGTCAGCTGTATGTAGGTTGTGCAAGAGTTGGAAAATCTGAAAATGTTCACATCCTAGCACCAAATGGAAGAACATTAATCATAGTGTATCCTGAAGCTCTCTAAGCAATCGGTTCAGAATTTATTAACAAGGTTTTTTGGAAAGATTCTGCAATACACGAAGAAGCTGGCATTTGGGTAAACATATAAAACCTGGGTCAATGACATTGCAGATGAGAACCCAGAGGCCAGGCAATTAGCAGACATGTAATTTTTCTGTATTATATTACATGTTTGATAATGGACAATATCCGTCTGAAGTCACACTCCCTCAGTACGTGACTCCAAGCGTATCATGCTCCGCACCGTCAAAAGCCCATTTTCAAATCTTAAATTAGTATAATCCTCTTATTTTTTTTTCTTTCAGAATGTAATAATATTTTTTGGATTATTGAATGTTTAATTCAATTAAAAGTCCAGACCAATGCCTGCCTCCCAACCCCAAATAATTTGTATATGTGTCATTTTAATTCTAAAAAAATTTAGCAATTTGGTTAAGTTTTGGAGATTTGAAAATAAGTATGGGAGACGAAATGGTCCATTTTCGCCATATTTGGCTCTTTTAATTCTGTATAGATAGTGAAAATCTGCTTGGTGATGCCCTATAAGAATGCCACTGCAAATGGGTGGTTCAAAAGCGCTCGTGCTAGGGATTTTGATATCAACAATACTCCTCGGTGAAGATCACTGAAACGTAAGGCAAAAGGTTATCGAACAAAAGCAGCCAATGCATCATTGATTACAAAAAAAACCAAAATTCTAAGCTTGACAAAGTTAAAAAATGGTTTCCATAAAATTGTGCCACATCGATTAGAATTATATGTACATTTTTGGTTTAACTTGAAAGCTTTAAAAATAAACTTACAAAATACTCATGGCCATTTGGAGCCCTGGACTTCTTACATCGAGATTAGCAAAGAACTCCGGGCAATGCGTCTTAGTTGTGTAATTAATATCAATAGTCTGTTTCGCTAGCTCCACGCTGTAGTAACAAGAATGGAGGAAGCATATAATTTCTTCTTCTTCCAGGGAAGGTAAATGGGGCTGCTGCTTGTTCCAATTCATTAATTTAAGCACATCCTCCCTTTTACATTCTGGAAAATTCTTGTAGTGATCACGTAATGAATATTTCTTCATTTTCTATTAAATTTTTTATACACTATTGTTTTACACTTTCTTTTATCAATATAATTAAAATTTATATGAAAATTAAAAACAAAATGAAGAGTTTGTACAGTCACTTTTAACAAATCTCTCAAGTAGCTTGAATGGTGCAAAACTTCTGAGTTTGTTTAAGTGTTCAGAGGTTAATCTATTCAAAATATTCAGCACAAAAGATTACTTCTGAATAATTTCACCTTTTGTTAACGCGTACGTGTCTGGACAGTACGGAAAATTTTGCAAGTGATCGCACAGATGTTTTTTTATGGACTTAGTAATTCCACAGTAATTATTGTTGGAGTTATCTCTAGTGAAAATATGAGGTAAAAAAAATCAGTAGAGCTCAGTTCCGGCTTCAAAATTTGTTCCACTTTGATATACATCAGCAAATTTTACGGATATTTACAATAATTTAAATAATTGAAGATTGAATCAAACGTTGACCAGTATTATTGTATTGCAGTTCAGTAGACTTAGTCATTGTTTAACAATAAATAAAACTTGAAATTTCTACCTTATGCTTGAATACTTACGTTGGAATAATTAATCATATTTCGATAAAAATCAGTCATTAAAGCTAAAAACGTCAAGATAATGAAAGTGTCTCTGCACAATCACTTTTCTTTGCACGTTTTTGATGATGGATTTAAAATGATATGAAAAAATTATCCAAAATATAATAAAATACATAAATCTCTTTTGGTTTTTGTGAAGTACTGCAAATCGCCCACATTTCACAAAATTCTTTAACGGCTCTATAACCGGGATCCAGTCTTGGCCTCTCATTCATAACTCCCCTGCCCTGATCCTGATTGCAAGCCGATATCATTCAGTTTGGCTCTCCTAAGGCCTAGGTGTCCTACGCTATTCTTCAAAAAAAAATAATGGTTACCTCGCTGTCGATTTCATAAATCATTTTACCAAAAACTTTTCGATTCATATTAGCGAAATATCCTGACGACCGAAGCATATTTATTTTTATTCCGTTCACAAAATTTATGTCGATATAGCGCTCGAATATTTCTCGATTGTATAAACTATCCTATTCCTTCACAGAAGGCACAAAACACGACGCCCTTGTGACAAAAAATGAACTAAACAGTCAGAAACAAGTGCTAATGTAAGACAGAAACAAGATATAGAAGACATTGTTCTCTTAGTATAGTCCATGTGTGTATATTAAATATATAAAATACTTTCTAACTACTGTAGAAAATATTAGGTTTGTTTATTAGTTTTCAGAACAGGACAGAGCAGAACAGAATAGAGCAGCAAGCAATTCAACGTCAAACACTTTAGAAAAACTTAGAACAGAAAATCTATTCAACGCTTTTTTGTGCTTTTTTGTTCTACATTTTCTGTTCTCATAATTTCAAATGCACATCTGTCAAAACTAAGAAAAAACAACAACAAAAAACTCTTGTCCAAAACTGTCCTGAAAAAAATCTAGAACCAAAAAGCAAAACTTAAAACACTTTAGAACAACTTAATGAACACCAAACTAGAACACTCTCCGACAAAAAATTTGTTTTGTGCGCACATTGCTACTTCATTGGAAACATGCGAAAAGATGGCCAGAAAAACGAAAAAACAATCTTGCCCACAAAATTCGATAAATTGCCTATTGACAGGTGTTAATTTTCTACGAAGTTCGTAAAATATATTTTGTTGCCTATCAATAGGCAAATAATCGAATTTTGTGAGCAAATAATCGAATTTTGTGGGCAAGATTGTTTTTTTTTGGTTTTCTGGCCATCTTTTCGCATGTTTCCAATGAAGTAGCAATGTGCGCACAAAACACAACTATTAGCACAACTCTTCTAGGACATTTTGAGCCCAAAAGCGTTTCTGTAGCTGTTGATGGCTATGAGCTAATCGAATTCGACAACAAAGGTATTTTTTTCGAAAAAACCGTATTTTGCAAAAACTATTTATTATTTTGCAAATTTTCAAAAATGCCTTTATTTCACTCCTTAAGGGCTACACTTTCCACTAGTTTCATTACAAAATCGTTTTTTTGGTAAAAGATATGAGCATTTAAAAAAAACGTGATTTTTAGCGGCTTTTTGCAATTACTTCTTTATTTGTTTATGTATTGACATCAAACTGGTAACATTTTGTTAGTACGAAAAAGCTCTACAAACTTTATATAAACCTTTTTTTGTACAATGTGTAGTTTTTTTAAAACGCGAAAATCTGTTTTTGGCTCTCTTTTGACGCCATTTTGGAAACTTTCCCAAAGGTCTACGAGTGCCAAAAGTAGTTCAACGAATTCTACGGAATTTTTCCTATTTTACCCATATTTTACTTTTCGGATGGTTCGGTTGGCAAAAAACAGGTTTTTTCCACAATTTGACTGGCCTAATATGAGTATAAACTTGTTAATCTGCGCGCTGTCAACGCAGAGTCTCGATCCAGTCACTTACCAAGTGTATAGCAGCAAAAATAAATCGATTTAACTTAAACTTACGCCAAAATTTCGAATTAACGTATAAACGGGTAACTTACATTCTTCTAACTTTGGCTTAACCCGAAAAATTTCGGTTTAAGCTATAATTCGAATTATCCCGTTTATACGACAAAAAATTTTGGATGATCCATAATTCGAATTATTTTTGGAGTAGCTATAAACTAGGTAACTGTTGCCTAGATCTCGTCTTTTTAGAGCAATAAATTGTCAAAGGATCCATTGTCGAAGGCTCCACGCCAACTATACTTGGAAGAAGCAAGTCTGATCGTATTAACCTGTCTTTTCTTTTAGAACATTTACCAGTGGCCACCATTTGGAGGTTATGATCGCCACCAGTCTATAAAATATTTATGGATGGTGCATATTTTCATTTACTATATGGTATTCCGCCTGTTCCACTGAACCTTAATAAAGAAAACAAAGTTGAGCAATAAAATACTAGTATCGGCTTCCAGGCGTGATTATTGAATATACATATTTGTTTTGTTAATTGGTGACGATGTTTACGGTAATTTTCATTATAGAATTGTAAATCAAATACAGCAGAGATCTTCAACAACTGCCATTGAAACTAAATAAACCAGTTTTCTAAAAGCAACAATCACATTTATTTCGTTTATTAAGTGATAAAAAAATAACCTTTTATATGTAGAGAAAAAAAATTACTCTTAATCAATATCTAATTTCTTAAAGTTTCCTTCAGCTCCAAAAAGATCAGAAGGATTTTTGGGTCTTCCTGGACGTAATTTCTCGTTCACTCTTCGTGTTCTCTCTTCTTCTAAGAAATATTCTCTATTTTTCACAAGTCGAGCATAAAATTCATCTAAAAAAAACAATAAAAAAAATTTAAAAATAAAATAAAATATATTTAGCCCTGTTACCTGTTAACTCCCTAATTGATTCACCTTCGCCACCATAATCTGATGGTAGAATATCTTTGGGCACATATGGATAAATGCTGTCCATATTGTAGTGTACTTTTAACCATTTAAAAAATTCTGGCTTTACAAATGGTTTTATTATGTTTAAGACTTGATCCGTGAATGGTGGAGCATTGAGGAAGTGATAACCGCGCAGTCTTATAGGCGCTCCTTCCTTGAAATGAAAACAATTCTTAATAAAGATAAAAGGATTCACTTTTAGCAAACTCTAGCAACCTGTAAATAAAACAGCATCTTTTTTACTGTCATAAGTCCAGCACGTGCTACATGGCCCAAAGTTGTTCCAGCCATGTCCATTACGATAACCTCGCCGGAGGCCATGCCACCTTCAACAAGTATTTGTTCATAGCATGCGCAATATCTTGAAATCAAAAATGTCGATTAGTATTATATTTGTTATGATTGAATGGAAATTACAATTTTAAGGTATGCGCTAGATTATACTTGGTAGGATCACAGTCTGAGAATTTAGAAAGGACGACTCTGTAGCCTTCTGGTGTTCGCTTCTTTAACTCGAATATGTCCCTGCAATATGAAAATTAATTGCAATTGTAAAATAAAAACAAATTTGATGACAGTGAATAACACAAACACTAAAGTGATAGTTCTAGAATAAATTGCAGATGGATTCAGTATCAACAATGGACTCTGTTAGAGTGTTCCTGTTTGATATTCTTGAATATTTCCCCATAATTTTTTCACCTTAAAAATAAAAGAAAAAAAATCCCTAAAAGTATGCAAAATTGTAAATAAGAGAATATGGGAAAAATGTACCCTAAAAGTATGCAGGAAAAAGGGCCAGCCCACAGAAACACTACGTCGTTAATTGAATACAATGGTTTCAATGAAAGGCGGAAGTGTATTAGAAGCATTTGTGAAACTTGAAAACGAAACAAAATAGAGCTTAATCACGTGCACGTAAGAACATGGAAATAATTACGTGATGTGATGTGGTGATGTAACCTGGTGTAACGTGGGTTGACACCATATGACGCAAATGAAGGTAAATAATGAAAAGCGGGAAATTCTAACGGATAGAAATTTTGAAAAAAAAAGGAAAGGGAAGAACATTTTATGGATTTGATCTGTAAGGAAAGGTTTGATATAGAATTTATATAATTGGAGTGCCTATCGATAGGTAATTAATCGAATTTTGTGAGCAAATAATCGAATTTGTGAGCAAAATTGTTTTTTTTCATTTTTTCGGCCATCTTTTCGCATGTTTCCAATGAAGTAGCAATGTGCGCACAAAAAATAACTAATAGCACAACTCTTCCAGAACATTTTGAGCCCAAAAACGTTTCTGTAGGTGTTGATGGCTATGAGCTAATCGAATTCGTAAACAAAGGTGTTTTTTTTTCGAAAAAACCGTATTTTGCAAACACTATTTATTATTTTGCAAATTTTCAAACACGTTTTTATTGCACTCCCCAAGGACCACATTTTCCACGAGTTTCATTACAAAGCCTTTTTTTTGGTGCAAGATATGAGCATTTAAAAAAATCGTGATTTTAAGCGGTTTTTAGCAATTACACCTTTATTAACTTCCCAGTAGGAAGTTATTGTAATCGGTCCGAAAATCGAAATCGAAATTTTCAATGTACATATTTTCATGTTTCAAGGTCCCAATAGCATTTTAAGCAAAAATTTGAGAAGAAATATGTGTGTGTGTGTCTGTGTCTACGTATGTGGTAATTTTTTCCTGCACGTTTTCGCGCGAACCAAAAAAAAATATCGCCTTCGTTGATACGCCGTTCGAAGCGTATTAAAGAAAAGATTTTTTTGTTTGAACGACTTTAGTGATTTTTGTACCAGCACGATTTCGCGCGAACTAACAAAGATACCGACTTCGTTGAGGTGTCGATCGTAGCGTATTACCGAAGTTACTATCTGAAAAGATTTTCATAAAATTCGGTCGAACGGTTTCTTTGTTTAGACGACGTAAGTGATTTTTCTACCTGCACGATTTCGCGCGAACCAAAAAAAGATAACGATTTCGTTGAGGTGCCGTTCGCAGCGTGTTAAAGGAAATATGATCTGAAAAGATTTTCATAAAAATCGGTCGAGCCGTTTTTTTGTTTGAATGACTTAAGTGATAAGTGACCGACTTCGGTATCAGGTGCCAATCAAAGTGTATTAACGAAGATATGATCTGAAAAATTATCATAATATTCGGTCAAGGCGTTTTTTGTGTTTAAATGAAGAGACTTCGGCAAGTGTGCCAAGAACTTAAATTAATTAGTTTTGCTACTGTCTAATATACTCGTTGGAATGAAACCCGTTCCAAATGAGGTTAACTTTTATGCTGTAAACATGCTAAGGGCGACGGCGAAACTATTTTCCTCGGCGACTGTCAAAAACGAATAGAAGACACGGCTTATATATGAAGGCGCACAATCTGCAGACGAATGCGACGGCGACGCCGCCACCGAGCGTGGCTACCGAATCAATCTAAGAGCCCCCGCACACTACAGACTTTCCATCGGCCGATAGTTTGGTCGGGTTGGACATGTAAGCGCGCACACTGGACCAACTAAACCGTCGGGTTGGTGGTGAGTGCGCAGACCAGACCGACTGTCGGCCGACTGTTCTCGAAGGATTTGCTGGTTCGTAAGCGGCTTTTGAAGAGAAGGGTCGCATAATGAGAGTTAATACAAATATTATCCTGAAAAGCTATTATTGCTTTCATACAACGGAGGAGAAGGACGCCAAAGTATGAAGCGAACCGAACTATCGGCCGAGTTAGCCGACTAAACAATCGGCAAGTGTGCGCGCGTGGAAGAGCACCATACTGATTAAGCAGTTGGCCGATAGTTTCCCGACAGTTTAGTTTGAAGGCAATCGTGTAGCCCATCAAACTTATTTATCGGCCGATACCCAAACGTTGTAATGTGCGTACTTGCATACATCTTCATACTGATTAAGAGCCCGACCAAACTATCGGCCGATAGAAAGTCTGTAGTGTGCGGGGACTCTAATTTCTATTTCGTAGCCGTCGCCTGTCAAAGTTGCATGAGTGCTGTGGCATGGATTTGTGTTGCTATTCTCGTGTGTTCCTATGGGCGTGTGTAGTATATGCGTCTGTCCAAGATGATTATTCCGGTGTGTGTTTTTAATTTGTGTCGCCGTCGCTCATAGGGCATATTCACACGTTGCCATAATTGTGGTGAGTAAAACCGGTTTTATTCAACTCCTAGCAACTCAGACGGGGCGTAAATGAGTGTAGTAAATTTGAATGCTATACAGGAACCTTTAAATGTATTGCAGATGAAATTTACTTGTTAGAGAAAAACAGAGCTAAAGAATGCAAGAGATAGAAGTAACTTTTTATATGTGTGCTAGTTTTCACGCGTTTGGTTTTGCGTGAAAAATGTTTCGTTAAGTTCTTCCGCTCCCTTCCCTCTGTCATCTATAAAACCGGTTTTAGGCGCCATGAATGTGCACTGTGTGAATAGGCCCATAGAGTGTGCACACAACTAATTTCGTCGAGCCATTCGCCGTGGCCGAGAAAAATAGTTTCGCCGTCGCCCTGAGCATGTTTACAGCATTATGGATTCAGCCGAGCAATAGCTTCCCAGGAAATTTTTAAACTCAGAACTTTTTGGGGATTGCTTTCCACATTCTACAGTTTCTGGAAATTGAAGTTCATCCGGCCTTTTTGGTCAAGTTTGACAAATCCTTTACATTGATTAATTTTGGTACTATCTCCTGAAATCGTTCGAGTTTCCAAATGAAGTTATTACCTTCCCAGTTTATCAGCGGCGCTGATTCTCTATAAAAGCCTTGCGGATTTACCAAACGTTATTTCAAATAGCTTCTCTCAGGATTACTTTGGCACCAGTTCTGATACTAGCCAATATCCCACTACTACTATTAGTATTTTCTAAGTAGACAATTTATTAATATTATATTATTTAAAATTAAAAGATTTTTTCTATTAGGTATAGGAGTTGTGTTAGTTTGAAGAACCAGGTGTATGAATTTGGTGTGATTTTTTCTTACAATTTGTTGTTAGTATTGTTCTTATTATTAAAATATCCATTGATAACATTAAACATTCATCGTACTGGGAAGTTGATCGTGTGGACCGAAAGGGTCAAACCCACATCCCAACTAGTTTGTTTATGTATTGACCTCAAACTGGTGTCATTGTATTAGTATGAAAAAGGTCCACAAACTTCATGTAAACCTTTTTTTGTACCAAGTGTAGTTTTTTTTTAAAACGAGAAAAACTGTTTTTGCCCTTCTTTTGACGCCATTTTGGAAACTTTCCCAAAGGTCTACGAGCGCCAAAACTAGTTAATCAATTCTACGGAATTTTTCCATATTTGACCTTGCGGATGGTTCGATTGGCATGAAAAAATCTAATTTGACTGGCCTGGAAGGAGAAGGCGGAAAATCAAAAAGTTCCACCTTGAATGCGGCAAACATTTCTAAACAAAATCACTTTTTTGTATTGCTGGAAGTACATTCTTTAATTATTCTAGATTGTTTCATTAATATGGATTGCATGATAAATACTATTAATCTGAAAACGTATAGCAATGTCACTTATGTACACTGTAAAAAATTTCTGTGGTAATTTTACAAAACAATACTGGTTTTATTCACAAGCAGTTTTGTAAATTTGCAAGATATATTATTAGGAATATTCCAATTCTACTTTACGTATTTTTGCCAACTGTGTAGTAAATATACATTATTTGTGGGATGGAAAAATACAATCAGTATTGGAGCTTTCACTTCATAGTTTTGTAAATTTCCAAAACTTTTGTGTATGCCCTCTCCCTATACATAAAAATAGCATTTTGTTCACCATGCAAGGACCTATTCGCAATGAAAGCTTCAAGCTGCAAGCTTCAAACTGCAAGCTTCATCTGAGTTTTGCTTTATTTGAGCACTGCAGCTTGAGCCTGTGAATGTGAATCGTTCAAACCCTTTTATCCTAATTTTTCAAGCTTGAAGCTTGCAGCTTGAAGCTTTAATTGGGCATCGGCCCTAAGCATCAAAAATTATCAAAAATTTCTTGGCTGTTACAAGAACAGCCCAGACCGTGACCAAAGTCAAAGGTCTGACCTTTACTTAAGAATAATCGGGTATACATGCTTAGTATTCCATTGTTACCTGTGAATTATATCTATGAGAGGGAAAATTTAAACCTTATATTCCAATGAACAATTTGTAATTTTACTGAAAATATAAGTTCTAAAATTACTCCTCTCACTGTAAAATTACAGTACAAAGTTCAGTACATAACATTGATAAATAATACTAAGAAATATTGTAATTTTCCTACATAAACGATTTAGAAAAATACACAACATTGTGTAAAATATACGTCACATTCATGTAATCAACATTTACGTTATGCAGAATTGGAAATTCTCAATTTGTTTATGTGAAATTACAAAATTTATAGTAAAATTACAATAATTGTGTAGTAAATTCGTATTTCATATCGCGATTAGTAATTTTATTGTACTGTGAATTTACATATTTTTTTTACAGTGTAGGTATATATTTTAATACCTGGTACTTTTTCCCATTCGACTAGTATTGAATGAACATAAAAAAAAATAACTTACATAATCGCCATTGCATTTTGAATTTCAGGACTCCCGACGTCCCAATTCCCAAAAATTTCGGGGGAATGAGTTTTTGCGGTGTAACAAATATCAATGGTCTGCTTTGTCAATTCGGTGCTACACTCGCAGGCGTAATAGAAACCAGCAACCTCTCGCTCCTCTAGTACGGGCAAATGGGGCTGCTGCTTGTTCCATTCCATTATTTTAAGAACATCTTCTCGTTTGCACTCAGGAAAGTTTTTATAGTGCTCTTCCACAGGATACTTATACATTTTTATTTCTACACTTTTATTTTTCCACCACTGATTGAACACTTAAAATTTGTTTTTTTGTTAAATCACTGTGCTATAAATTTTAATTTTAATTTTACGAGTTTGTCTGTGGTAATTTAATTGATCTGCAACAATATAAACACCTGTTCTAACAATTCCAGCATTCTAGACCCAGAACGACATTAGAATGCGCACTTTGCCGCGATACACTTGTGCTACAAAGTATAATATGATTACGAAACACGCACGACGGCCGTCTATAATTGCAGGCTTGAAGCTGAGACAAAGGTTAATACTATCGTTTTAATACCGGTTGATGAATTTTGAGACGCCTTTGGAAAAAAACGAATGATTTATAAAAATAGTTATCTCAGGTATAAAAAATCTCGTCTGACTGCTTTTTCAAATGTTTAAAATTTTTATCAAGAAATCCAGACTTTTGCTAAGTAAAACGATATAAAACTGGTTTGCTTCTAAGGCAATAACACAAAAACCAGCAATTGCACTTTTTCAGAAAAGGTAAAAAAATTGCGGTGAATATCGTTAGATAATAATTCACTAAACATTACTCGATTGTTTAAAGAACCTTTAAAAATAAAATAAAAATCAATAAAACATGCAAATTAATAAACAAAAACTAGAAACATTGTTTTATATCCTAACAGAGTACAGACTTCACATTATGGCAACACTTAAAATAACGATCAAGCTACACGATAAGGAAATCTTACAGGTGATGTAAAAAAATAAGTTGCAAAATATATCTTAAATCAGCAGGGTAAATTGCATTCTATTATTCTCGGGAAGTGATGGATGCAATTATAGATGGAATGCGGCAAAGCGTACAGAATTTCTTAGAGTTATAACCGTAAATAATCAGGCATAAATAAGCTTGCAATATAGGAAATATGTATGTACATATTATTAAAGATGGCCGCGGTGAACTTGGGATTCTGAGCGATTCAATGTAACTATTTCAGTCTAGTGGAAATGCGATTATTACCCCGTTTATGATTAGGTTGAAAAGTTGAGTCGAGGTTGAGTTGAAATTTCGACCACCGTATATGATTCTGAGTTGAGTTCACTTTGGGTTGAAATCGGGTTGAACTGCCATCAAAACATAACCTCTTTTTGTTAATTCTTTTTCTATA
The DNA here is from genome assembly GCA_963855945.1 of Thereva nobilitata. Lineage (NCBI taxonomy): Eukaryota > Metazoa > Arthropoda > Insecta > Diptera > Therevidae > Thereva > Thereva nobilitata. The sequence continues at coordinate 175,864,897 of OY979695.1, forward strand.
TTTCTGACTTCCTCTACAGTTTTCCATCAAAATGGTGAAGGGAATTTTGTTCCCGCATTATTTCTAACATAGTTTTTGTTTCCTGATGCTCCCAAACATTTCTTTTAGCCATTGTCAAAATTAAATTTCCTCTGTTTTTACATATATAGTTAAAATAAAATAATTAACGCGCTACAAAAACACCGAACACAAAACTAGCGCCGAGGTCAGACTTCACGGATGGTAAACAAACAAAACAAATGTCACTTCAACCCAATTTCAACTTAACACCCGTTTATGAGGCGAAATATCAACTCGAGCTGAGTTGGGTTGAGTGGACCCAGTTTCAACTCAATCCCCGTTTATGACTGGGTTCAACATGGGTTGAACCTAGGTTGAACCTAATCATAAACGGGGTATATAACAGTGCTAAAAGAAAGGATAGCCTAATATAATCGGGCTAGTCCCGTCCGTAAAATAATAAGTCTGGCAATAAGTTCGTGCCGTTTTCTCCATAGATGGCGTCTGTTGCAAATAACGCCCGAACCATTGATCCCAGCGCCGCCATTAATTGCTCGTTTGACAGTTCGAGCGTTGCTTTAAGTGAGCAAACCCGAAATTGCGTGCCGTGGTTGGAAAAATGTTGGCGTTTGAAAATGGAGAAAATTATGAAAATTTGTAGAATATGCTGCAATATTATTACGACAAAAAGGAAAAAAGCTGGACAGACTTGTGAAAAAATTGATGCTGTGTATGGTGAAGGCACTTTTTCTTGTAATCTTAAAAAAGTCCAGCAGTGTCGTTATTAGTGTGGAGTTAGGCATTAACCGCAAAACTATTTTGAGCCAATTACACAAAGTTGGGCTACAAAAAGGTCTTCGACCTCGGGTTCCTCAGGAGTTGAGCTCGAAAAACATTATAAATTCAATAAACATCTGCAATGCCGTGCTGAAACGCAATGAAATCGACCCATTTCTAAAACATCTCGTCGAGGACTTCTTTAAGGACCCTTCAAAAGTGAGAGAGGAGTTTGGTTGAGAATTTTTGATACATCCACCGTATAGTCCAGGGGCTGTATTTGGTTTCTCGAGTCGATATCGATTTCTGCCGATAAATAAAAATTGATATTTGGCAACACGATATCGCAACGTTATCGTTTCTTTACGTATCGATAAAGACGTTTGACGTTGTTTAAAAAGCTAAATTTATTCATACAATAAACTTTTAACAATTTCCATTTTAATTAAATATTATGTAGTTTGCTGCACTTGAAGTAATATCACATAATTTAATGGTTTTGTATGGCAGCGCTTATCTGTCGATTTGGTCGTAATGCCAAATATGAAACTTAGAGAAAATCGAGAAGCTTTTTTTGTCGATTCGATTCATCAATACGGCCCCTGACATAGCACTTACCACGTATACATGACCAAATCGAAAGATCCAGAGATCGAAAAATTGAAAGTGAGAATCTGAATTGAAGTTTAAATGGATTCAAACGTAATCGAAAAGCAATGAACATAACCTACAATTTGTAGTTGTCGAATTGTCGGGACCTCTGATCCTCAAGGCTTTGAAGTCTATAAAAGTGCAGACACCCTGGCCAGTCAGTGTTTTTGACAGTGTAATGATCGATCCGGAATCTTCTATTGGGTCACCCACCAATGGCGAAGAGAGCCCTAGACAATCGGACTCTGAAGAAATATACAGAACACTGGAGGTTCATACCTGTTCTAATTAACTTCAAACGATTTCTTCCTGTGCTGCTTTGTATCGTTACCAACCAGGGAATTACTGGACGGAGAAGAAATCATGTAAAGACAGTGGCTGAACCCTGCTTTTTAAACTACACCTTATAGAGGACTGGAAAGGCAAAAACTCCATCGAAAGGTTTCGCCTCGAGGAAGATTACTCGTTTTATGTTACTATCCCAAAATAGCGATAAGTAGAATCTCGTTGCTTGGCGCGTCCTTGTTCGAACAGACAAACCTTAGCCCTATACCTGATTAGAAGAAAGAAAAATAGTAGTTGGAGCCAGGGCCGGATTACCATCGTAGAGCGATCCGAAAATCCTTCAATAATATTTAATAAAAGAGGACACAACAAAATTTTAATATAACTAATTTATTACAAAATGTTGAATGGTAAAAATTCATTTCATTTAAACAAAAACAGAATATAAAATTATTATCCTTAATCAAATTCCAATTTTTTGAAGTTCCCTGCTGCACCATAAATATCAGAGCCATTTTTCGGACGTCCTGGGCGTAATTTCTCGTTAACTATTCGAATTTTCTCTCCTTCTAAGAAGTAATCCCTGTTTTTGACGAGTTGAGCATAGCCTTTGTCTAAGAAAGAAAAATGTATTAATAAAATATTACAAAAAATATGCATACTCACCAGTTAATTCTCGTACTGTTTTATCATTACCACCATAGTCAGCTGGCATCATCTCTTTCGGGATATGTTTGTAAAAGCTGTCCATCGTTGTGTGAATATGTACCAAATTGTAAAAGTCCATTGTTAAAAATGGTTTTATTAAGGCTAAAACCTTATCCATAAATGGAACAGCATTTATAAAATGAAATTCACGAAGTCTTATCGGTGCGCCTTGCTTTTAAATTTAAATAAAAGAAAAAATTAGTATTATTTATATTTAGGAAAAATATTTTACAAACTTGTAAAAAATATAAAAGTCTCTTCAATGTCATGATACCCGCTCGAGCAAGATGGCTCAAGGTTGATCCGGTTGTGTCAACTACTATGATTTCGCCTTCACATACACCACCTTCCAAGATGATTTGCTCAAATAGCGAACAGAAACTGAAAACGTTTTCACTTTATTATTGCAGTTCATTATTATTAGAGGAGTTTCATTTTACACTTTCAAGCCATCTGCAAAATTATAGTGGCTAGGATCAAGGTCTCTCAATTTTGCGATGACCACTCTGTATCCTTCTGGTGTTCGATTTGATAATTCGAAAATATCACTAGAATGGAAATTTCGGTAGTAGTAAGATTATAACTTGGAGAATTTTTAGTAAATAATAAGATTAATTGTGGAAACTCATTTTAATTTTAGGTTTTTACCTTCAAGAGGACTCTTGGTACGTTTTTGTCATTCTCAACTACACATGAGACTACAAAAAAAATGAGCGTTCTTAATGCGACAAACCGAAGTTTAAAAAATACCCAACTATAGTAATTCAAGGATTGGATAACAATGTCAGATAAACAGGGGTGGCATTACAGAATTTGTTTCAAGTCATCTGTTTCGAGTTTTCCGTTGAATTTTCCATTTAAAGCCCGGTATGCAAGGCTCAAGAAATTTCTTTGCCTATCTAAAAACTATGCAAAAAAATGGTCAAGAAATCGCTCAGAAATATTCACACCAAAAATAACGTCTTTTTTAGTGACACGCAGATGTCGCTTGTGATAAAATTTTAGTTTTTCCTCCAGCCATAAGTGTTGATTCATTTATTTATTGAAGGAATTTTAACGGTTTATGAATACATGACATGTCAGCTGTTTTTTTAAATTGAAAGGAACTTTCCGCAATACTAAAAATAACATTTTATTAATTTTTATTATTTTTTTTTAATTCTTTTTTAATTCCTTATTAATTAAAACAATTTCATTAATTCCAAACAATCATAAAATAATTTATATAATGTTCGCAATGAAAATAAGTAACCGTCAAAATTTCTAAACTGCTGTCATTTTTTCTTAGGGAAATAAATGCAGAAGTTTTCTTGAGCAAATTTCTTGAGCCTTGCATACCGGGCTTAAAACTCGTAACAAATGAGTTGAAACAACTTCTGTAATCCCACTCCAGAGCGATTCCATTTATTAAAGTAGCCTTTGGATCCATGGACACCGGAGACTGAACAACCAAGAGCGTTCCCCTCAACACGGACGGGTCATAACACACTATGCTGCTTTTGAGCCTCGAAGGAAGGAGGCCAAAGGTACTGAAAGCCATAAGAAATGGTAACCTGGGATAAGGCACCAGACTAGCATATCTAAGGTTCCCCCCATACAGGGACTAGCATCCCCATCACTTGATAACATACTTTCTTTCTTGGTCTTCCTCTTTACAGCTTTACCTCTAAGCGTTAGCTTTTCACATAAAAATATCTTAGTTGCATGTCCTACAAACAGTGATAGACAACTCTTTCAGAGAGACATGCCCTCCTACGCCTGCAGAGGACCACGATTCCACACCTTGGAGGAATGGGGAACTGGAGAAACTGAAGAAGGAGGTTAGAAGGATCTTCAAGCAACCAATGAGATGAGACAATCCAGCTGCCTGGAAGAACTACAAGGCCTAGAAAGGAGAACTGAATAAAATTCTTTGACGACAAAAAAGTAAGCTATGGAGGATTTTTTTTTTTTTTTATGTGGAAGACTAGAGCTCAGGGAAAGCCCTTTGTACTGTCGACAATCTATTTTCTTAGTATAGAGTGCAATGTCAAACAGCAAGCTCTAGTCGATAGATAGTGAAGGGGAAGAGAGAAGTAGGAAGGAACTGCCACAACCACCTAACCCCAACCATTTCTATCGCGACTCTGGCATCGGTGCAATAAGAAACAACTCGCTGGAGTGTTATGCCTCCTGAAACAAGTTGAATCCCATCAACCATCAATCAACCGATGACATGCGCTTGGTGGAGCGGGGCAATGCTAGCGGAAGGCTATGACAGGGGGAATGAGGAATGTAAGGAGGGAAGAAGAAAGAAGGTGGGAAAGGCGAAGGACCGTGGGGCTCTGCCGGGATTCGAACCCGGGACCTCTGGGATAGTAGCCAGTTGCCTTACTCCCTAGACCACCGAGGCCTGCTCGAACATGGAGAACATATTAGAGGTCACCAAACTTGAGAAAATGATTTCCATGCTGAAACGGTCTGTGTGGCCGAGAAGCTGGAAAAAGCTAATAAGATCTTGATGGGAGCTCACTTTCCAGGTATCTACGTCTTAGAGAGGTATTAGATTATTCGAAATCGAATGCTAATGAGACTGACCGGGGAGGGGGAAGAGGGGGCGAAAGGTGCTTTAAACAGTTTTTCTCCCCTCAAGTCTATCACCTCTAATTGACCGAACATTGGTGTACAAAACAAAGCAAGAAAATAAGAGGTTTGTAATTTCAGCCCAGACTCTCTTCGGATCAAAGATCAACGTGACCGGGACGACAACATATCTGGCAATCGTGGCTTATCTGGAAGCATCACGATAAAAGCCTCGATTCCCAGATCCGGCGGATCGGAAGTGAGAGCGGATTTGACACTTTGCGATTCTCAAATCCGCAGTTGCGAATTCCAAACCGCAGTCGCGGATTGAGTGCGGGTTTAATTACCGAAAAAATTCAGAGTAAACACTCACGCGATTATGAAATACGCGATATCGGATTTGCTTAGGCAAATTTGACGTTTCAAATCCACGGAAAAATTGTTACGGATCACAAATCCGCAGTTGCGGCGGGAGTGTCCGATCTGCCGGATCTGGGAATCGAGGCCAAAGAAAAGATCAAAATGGCGAAAATGGCGCTTAATTAGTGTAGGCGAGTGTTGGATTTAATCAGGGAATCTCACCGAAGTTCTGATAGCGGACAACATACAACATGCTCTGGTTCATCATAGCATGCTCTTCGGTAATCTGGTGGACTAAGACCACACAAAAACAGTTAAAATTGGACAGGGCGCAGAGAATGGCATAAGTTGGTATTGGGCTGCTACGAAACCTAATCGAAAAATGGGTTGCCGAGCAACACCAGACGCTGTGACCACATGTAGGACTCGGTGATTAGGCTGCCAATTTTTATTATGTGATAGTGTAAGCTCAGGTGTCACTCTTTGTACTACCAGTCCGTCATGGCGTACACGTAATAGTGCAATGTCTAGTAGTAAGTAGGGTTTCTCATACCGAATAACTCGGAATCGGATTCGGCGAATCTTTCCCCTGGGATTCGGAATCGGGATCCGTTTCTGAAATTCGCCGAATCCCGATTCCCCGATTGCTCGATATGAAATTCACTATTAAAATTAATATTCTTGATTATAACAAAAAATAAAATTAGTTGTTCCATCTGTTAGAAACTTTGGTAATTAAAAGTAACAACTTGACTAAAAATTACAAAATTTGAAAAAAAAAAATAAATCTTGGTAGGCTCTGGGTGTTTGGATTCTATTACTACGTATACATGATGAGTTGAACCCAGGTTGAACCCAAGTTTAAATGCATGTAGACGCTAGTCGAGTTGAGATCGGGTCGACTGAACTCGACTTAGTTCTGCTACCTGGGTTGAGTTGAAATTATGTATATAGACGAAAGTTCAGTAGTTGAGTGGTTGAATTTAGTTGACAGCAGCATCTCTGTGTTTTGTTTGTGATTTTTGTCGAATTTTGTCGATTGTCGGAAATTCAACTCAACCTCAACTCAACTATTCAACTCGTCATGTATACGTAGTATATGTCATGGTGAACAAAATTGTTTTGACATTTTAGGATTCTCGATTGTTTTAGTTTCAGTTTAATTTTTCAAATTCAAAAATTGGTTTAAAAAAGAAATGACATACAAGTACCTATAAATAATAATACCTTTTAAATTAAAGTACATATTATAAAATTAATATGACCTTAGCTATGGCAACTAAAAGATTCAAAGTTTGGAATTATTTTACCGTGGAACCAGCAACTAACAATTCAAAACAAGCAAAAGTAATTAGTACATTTTTATTATGTTTTTTTTATATTTTTATTGCCAATAGTAGAACTATACGGGGTGTTCCAAATCACCTGTGCCACCCAATTATCTCGGAAAATTTCGATAGAAAAAAAAACACCTTTTTCTCCAAAAAAAAAACCTAGTTAACTAATTTTGTTCCCCAAAATTGAACAGCTCGGACAATTTCCTATGAATAAGGTCTGGACAATTTTTTGCTATTTCCACAGCCCTCGCGGAACAAAAAATGTGGGCAATGAAATTGCGCATGAAAAGCGTTATAATCAGTTTTGCAATAAAACGTTTAATTAAAAAGATATTGGCAAAATACTACTTTTGAATTTACGTTTTTCGATACTTAAAGCGCCGTAATTCGTGAAATAATAGCCCTACGTAAAAAATGCTAATAACAAAAATTATAGATAATCGTTGTTCTATAAGTACTACGAAGGATTTTTTCATGTAGAATTAACCATTAACGAAATACAGTGCAAAGAGAGTGATGTATGTAGTTTGAATCACTATATCTCCGTACATATAGACTTTACAAAAAAGAATTCTAAACAAGAAAGTTAAATCACTTATTTATCTACAAAAAAGATTATATCAATTTTTTTCTTAAAATGCATAGTCTCTGAGATATAGAATTAAACGTGTTTCCCTTCAGTATAAGTTTAGCATTTTGAATTTAAGCTCATAAAAATATATAAAATCATTTGGTAAAAAAAATCGCGTGCGGTATTTTTAGCGAATGCCTTTTTTCGACTTATTTATGGGACTATTAATACAATAATATATTTTTTGTAAATTAAAATTGTGTGTTTTTACTTGGAATCGGAATCGAAATCGGCGGTTTTCAGTTTTAAGGATTCGGATTCGGCGAATCCAAAAAAGACCGGGTTTTGAGAAACCTTAGTAGTAAGGTTAACTCGAAAGAATGAAAAACGGCAGGTTCACCTTCGTGAAATCCATGTTACTCTACGGCAGTGAAATCTGGATCTTGAACCAGAAGGACATAAACAAAATACAAGTTTTCGTCAATAAATATGTCAATTTTTTTATGGTAGAAGAATAACAAGCATTAAAAACAGAACCTTTCTGTGGCATCTCACGGTCCACCCCAAAATCCCTGATAGAGGACTGGGTTAAGGGACTAAGCCTAACTATTGGGAATCGGTCTCAGGTCTTAAACAGGCTAGAGAGCTAATAAGCCTGCCTTAATAGGCGCTATTACACTAAATAGGGTGAATGGTGGGATATATAACTGGGCAAGTGACCTCCACAACCCAGGAGTTTCTCAGGAGCGACTCTGCATGGAAAGCGACGAGATTTCCACAGATGTTCTCTGTGAGTGTCCTGGTCTGATCTGGCTGACGATTATCGGAAAGATTCTGAGCCCCGCTCAGGCCCGGTCTTCTTCAACTAAAGACCTCTTTCCTTCGTTCGAGGCATATCCGTTAGTGAGGCATATTCTCAACTTGGCCGCGGTATTCACCATATGGGTTGCCCTCACTAGTATTATTACTAATAATAATTATAATAATAATAATAAAACAAATTAAGAAAAGAAAATGGACATGCACATACTTTCTAGTCCAGTAATAAAAAAGCTCTCGAATGAAATCCTCAAGGAAACTTAACACAAGAACAGGAGAATAAAGGTAATAGAAAAATTATTATATAAAAACTGGACTACAGCTAAAAGAAAAGCTCAAATGGAGAATATTTGCGAAAGTTCTACGATACTAAGAGGAGTGAAAAAGGATATTGATAACAATAAGAATAATAATAATTAAATGTGTGCTTTTCGTAACTACGTTCTAAATTTTAAAGTAAATTTCAAAAATATCGAAAAAAGTCGCGTGGTAAAAAAATTCTTACAAAAGAAAACCCAGAACGCCTTACATAATATATGTATACTAAAATATATTAATAAAACCTGAAATTAAGATGAGATTTTTAATAATACTACAATAAAAATGAAACAAAAAAAACATTGTCTATAACTTTTTAAATTACCAGTTTCAAATCAAGTTTTAACGTGAATTAATTTAAAAATATTCTAAATAAATTTATTGATAGTAAAAGTATGTCAATAAAATGAATTTTCTCTATTAAAAAAAGAAAACTTACGAAACTCGCAACGCCAGTTGTAATTCATCACAACAAAAATCAAGATTGCTAAAAAGATCGGTATAATGAGTTTTCGCTGTTAAATGGGCATCAATGGTCTGCTTTGCCATTTCCATGCTATAATAGCAAGAATGATAAAAACATAGAACGCTCTGTTCGTCCAAGATTGGTAAATGAGGCTGTTGATTGGTCCATTCCATTAACTTAAGGACATCTTCCCTTTTCAAATTTGGATACTTTTTATACTGTTCTTCCAGCGAAAATTTCTTCATTTTTATTAATTTTTAATGTTTTATTATTATTATTATTATTTTACATTCACTTTCTTTTTCACACTTTGCTATACAGTATTTGTTAAATATTATTATATAATACTATCACTTTTCAAAAAGCAACCGAACAGATTCAGTCTTTAAATACGTCTGAGCTATGAATGTGTAAAAACATTATTCAAAAATTGTTTAAATTTATAATTTTAAATTCTATAAATTCTGGTTATTCGTTTACGATTCGATCCGACTTTAATCAACTTGTTGAGCCGAGGAATTACGCAAACAAACTGAACGGGAGCACAAAAAGCAAAAGTAACTAACCATGCATTTCTGCAGTCTGAAATGCATCAACGCCAATTAAAAAATTGCATACCATATACAAATTAATTCAATTTGATGACGATAACAAATAAGTAAACAATAACCATCTGTGTAAAAGCGCTTCTCTGACAACTTTTTCTTAGAGCACAAAGCTTGTGAGTTCAAATCTTGTCTAATTAAGAAAATGAGGGGAACAGGTTTACAGAACGGAATAAATTAAATGCAGCGTTTGCGTTCGCACGTTTAAATCAAGTTTTATATGGCAGATATTTCCGCGAAACTACTATCTCTTGACACGATTGGGGATAAAAGTTCTTAAATATGTATTTAAAAATTGTAGAAAGATTATGGAAATAAAAACGAAACAGGTTCAAGGTTAGTCAAGTTAAACTAATCGGATGCGAAGAAAATGTATTTTTGAAATGGAATGCTTTCATTGTAACAAGGCATATTTTATAGAAACAAACTTGCTATATTTTCAAAAAATATTTTTAAGATTATTTATATGTGATAAAACCAAGCTAAAGGCCCAATCATATAGCAGAAACGAAAACGAACCGAAATGAAAACGAAATGAACTTGAAAATGTTAGCGATTATATGTATATGTAGGTGCCTGAGCGAATAGGTTTTTGACATTTGTTGACAAGTTCTGCATTGAGTAGATGAGTTTTTTATTTTCGATAAATACATCTATATTTAACTAAGCTTTGATGAAGTCCCCTCTGCTCTGGCCTTAGGCACGGGATAAATAAGCATGAACAATTAAGTTATTTAAACGCTAAAAAAATAATTTTGTTGCATCATAGTTTCTTGTAAATTAAACTTTGTATTATGGTCTATATAGCTGCCTAGGCTGGGACCAGTAAGAAACCCCGTCTTATGGGGTTCACTAGGTTTTTTCCTAGTAAATTTTAAAAAACAACAACAACAACATAAATACATCTATTATAGAATTTATATAATTTATGGCGGATGTCGACTAATCACAAGAGAAATCAAAATTTAAACTTTTTCACCTTGTATTGACTGCATTCTTTTAAAATAACTTCTTTTTCGCTCTTTCAACTACTTTAAATTAGAAAACAAACTGTCTGTCGAACTGTCAAAGTAACGCGCTGAATAGCTGAAACGAATACCGAAATGAAATAAATTTATATCTATCGCTCCGTTTCGGTTCTGATCGTTTATATAACCGAGTTCATACATTTTCATACGATTTATTTCATTCTTTTCGTTTCGGTTCGTTTTCGTTTCTGCTATATGTTTGGGCCTTAACGAATCAGACTTTGTACTACTAGCCTGTCATGCTCGAGCATTTGAAGTCTACAATATTGTACGAGCTCGGAAATGCTGACTGCGGAAGACAGCCGAGTAGGTCTATTTATAAAAGAACGAGGACTGGGTAATAGCAGATTTTTGAAGCCACAAGAGCTCCCGGTAGCAGCAAGCTCCTCCTAGCCTGCTTGTGAGTTCAAGTGAGTTAGGAATAGCCTATTATACTGTATACGTAAAAGTTGAGTTCGAGTGGAATGCAGAAAAATAATGACAAAATCACAGTGAAGTGTGTGCAGCTAACCAGCGAAAGATCACCATCGCATCAAACAACACACCAAACGAACTGACGGATAGGGAGTAAGTAACCTTCACCGCTTCCCGCGCTTTCAACTTGGCTGCTCAGGCGCTGCACCCTCTATCGCTCGGTTGATGGTAATCGTCTTGTTTAAGCAGGCATAAAGGGCACAATACACGAGAGCTCCATTCGACCACGCCGCGCCAAAGCAACAACAATTTGTATGCACTCGAAATTCATGAGCCTTACACAAAAGATTCCTCGATGCAACCAAAATTTTAATTTTGATTTTTGCAAATTCGAGGGTTCATGCAAATTTCTAGCAGTTATGTGCCACCTGTGTAAGCGGAGCCGAATCATGCTGAAAAGCCCCACGAAAATTATGCTAACCCCTCCCCCCCCCCTCTGTCCGCCACTCCGAGCTGACAAGACATCCCATCACCGCTCACGGTATACAGAAACAAGGTAATGTAAAAGAGAAATGTCATTTGAATGCTGACGTCACTCGGCAAGTCTTCCCCATACAAAATCGAGATTGTTGTTGTTGTTTTCTGTATTAACTTGCCGGGTGACGTCGGCTTTTTCTACGATATTCGTACGATATTCGAGCTGTCAGTCTCTTTTACACTACCTTGTTTCTGTATACCGTGATCACCGCTGCTGGAAGCATCTTGAATCGTCAGGGGATGACCCCACACATCGAAAAGATCACGGTATATAGAAACAAGGTAAAGAAACACGAATTGGGATACCGGGATTTCGTAAGGAAACAGGCTGAATGTAAAAGAGACTGACAGCTTCGAATATCGTAGAAAAAGGTGGCCAAGTGACGTCGCACTAAAACGATATTCAGTCTTTTACATTACCTTGTTTCTGTATACCGTGGAAAAGATATAGTTAGTCGCAAGACAAGTTAAAAGACGATCATGGCTGGCCCTAGGACTCATGACAGAGCCCAGCGAGGAGTGCGGTGATGGATTCGTCATACAAGTGACCGGAAGAATCCAAAGAGGCGTTTATACCTGTTACTTCATGCCCCAGATAATCTCGCACTGAGTGAAACCCAAGTCGATTTAGATCGATTTCAGGTGACAGGGTATAACTGCACAAGTTTTCCCCCCATAAAAGATTAGCCATTTATGTTAGGAGTAACACAGTAGTACATCCTGTGATTTTAACCATCTTTGGATTAAAATATTCATCCATAGCCACGTCATATTTTTCTGTTTTCTATACAGAAGCCCTAATATTAGTAATGAAGCCACCACTTCAGCCTTCGATGCTATTTCCGAACGGATTTTTATTTTCCCAGCCGGAGTTGCGAGTGACTTCAACGTTCACAATGTACATTGGCTAAATTACTCAAATGGCACCAGTGTTTCTGGCAAAAACGCCGAACTCTTTACAAACCTCAACAATTTATATCAAATTGCAAAATGTCCTAAGAGAGCCCCTGATGTACCAGGTCAAAGAGCCCATCTCCTTGATCTATTTCTTACTTCTCATCCAACATGGTACTCCGTGAAGGTAGACCATGCCCTTGGCAACTCTGACCAGAGCTCCTAAAAGAACTGTCTGGCACTATGGGAAAGCCAACTGGTTGGGTCCACTGACATATAATAATGGACTGCTCATCAGACATTTACTACGTATACATGATGAGTTGAATAGTTGAGTTGAGGTTGAGTTGAATTTTCGACAATCGACAAAATTCGACAAAAATCACAAATAAAACACAGAGATGCTGCTGTCAACTAAATTCAACTACTCAACTACTGAACTCGCGTCTATCTTCATAGCTTCAACTCAACCCAGGAAGCAGAGCTGAGTCGAGTTCAGTCGACCCTATCTCAACTCGACTCGCGTCTACATGCATTTGAACTCGGGTTCAACCTGGGTTCAACTCATCATGTATACGTAGTAATTATTCCCATGCAAACTCATGGCACCAAAAAGTATAGAAAAGTATAGTCCGCTCGCTCATCCATAAGCCCCTTTTGTCACCGAACTCAAATTTTGTTAAATTTCGTGTTAAGACTTCAGTGCATTCACTGGCAGAAATAAAATCAGATAGTGACAAACTTGAGAAAATAAAATTTGACATTCAAAAACTGCACACTTTCCCATTTTCTTAAATATTTTTACTCTTGACATTCACTAAACCACAAAATAACTTTTTTATCTTTGCAGTAAAATAAGAACGGTAAATAAAATTCTGGAATGATTTTCAGCGAAATTTAAAATAAAACCGCCACAACGGTTGCACGATATTAAAGTTGCCATCTGATTTCCTTTTAACTAATGTCAGAATATTTACAAAAAATAGATGGGTATAGTGATTTTTTTATTTCTGTCTCGTTTCGCCATAAGACCCGGAATCACTGACATTTAGATGAAACAGGGGTAGAGAACTCGCATGGTTTAACATAAATATTTGTAATTAATGAAAAAAGGCATTTTAAAAGGGAAATAACATCAAAAGTGCATTTGTAATTTTTTTTAACAAAAATTTATTTTGTTTCCATCGTCCAAAAACGAATATAAAAAATTTTAATTTACAAAAGTAACTGACGTGTTTCCATGTCAGTGAGAAAAGGTTTGTCAACTATGGAACGAATTGGTGCCATGAAAATTTCCTGATGAGCAGTCCATTCTATATGTCAGTGGTTGGGTCTTATTCGCTTCTTCCATGCCACTGACTGACTGGAATTTGTGTTTCCATAATGCCAATGCGAATTCTGTTCCTCTCTGTGTCACCAAAATCATACGACCGGGTGGGTATGGGTTTGTTCATTTCTCACACTACCAAATCTTTGAAGCCTAGGCCGAACTGATGGTTCAATGGAAAATGTTTTGAACGTTGAGACGTTCGCCCAATGATTCACTTCTTCGCGAGTATCTAAATCAAATTGAGAAACTCCTGTAATTCCATCATCAGGAAAGTCAAATCATCATTCGATGATAGGTTGGAAAAATAAGATTCTCAATACCACTGCAGGCAGTAAAAACTTCAAGACTCGCAAGGTATATAGGTGTCTCAATGAGCTTGACGCCAATAAAAACCCGGGCCCTGGCAAAATTCCCCCTATGGTACCTAAAAAATGTGCCTCGCCTTTGGCTAAACCTTTGCGCAAACTTTGTGACCTGTTTTACTTCTCCGGAGTATGTCCTGACTCGTGAAAACTAGCTCATTTCAACCCATCCAAAAAAACGTGAATCCGACGACCCTTTAACTATAGCCCTGTAGCAATTACTTCTGTTCTCTCGAAAATCATGGAGACAATAATCAACAGAAAGCTGATGATATACCTAGAATCTAACCAAATTATACACGGCAGGCAGTACGGCTTTAGACCGAGCATCTCAACCAAAGCATCCATGGCTTTAGTGAGTCTGGTCTGTTTGCTGTAGATATCTTCAAGACTTTTAATAAAGTACAGCACCCCTCTCTAACAGCACTAAACTCAAACCTATTAATATCGACTCAGTACCAAGGAACTGGATTGAGATATTTCTTTCTGGTCGTTTAATCAATGGGATGTCGTCGAGTCTGAACCCCACACCATTTCGGCCGGTATTCCGCAGGGGTCAATTCTATCACCTGCACTTTTCCTAATCTTTATACTCGTAAATAACCGTGTCACAACCCCCTCGAACCCATTTCACAGCTTTGCTGATGTCGGTACTCTGCGTTACTCTTACACCCTCTATAATATATGACAAGCACGTGCCAGACCTGTCTTCATGATGGTGAACTGATCTCCTATGCAGTCAACCGGGACATCCAATTCATTCTTGATTGAGGCCGCAAGAATCGTATTGAATTTAACGCCTCCAAAAGAAGGTGCTGTTTCAACTCTAACAAAACTTGCATCAAACTTCCTTCTACCTCAGTTGACGGTGTGAATGTAACGGCTGACCCATTTCTTAAGACTTAACATCCTAGGCGTAACATTATTAACGGCAAAACTGAGCTTATGCTATTCACTGGGAAAACGAAAATTCACCGCTTGAACCTTCCCTTACTTTATCTTCCAGGATGAAAATTCTGGTGTTAATATTGGACCCAAAACTCAACTGGAAGTCAAACATCGAGGAGAGAGTAAATAAAACCTGCACCTTCTTCGCCTGTTTAAAGACCTTCGACAAGAGATGGGAACTCACGTCAAAGATAGTCCTGTGGATGTACACAGCCGTGGTATGTCCAATTCTCTTGCAACAATAGAGGCAACATGGACCATAAGAACGTGCCCACGGACGCCCTTGATGTTCTCTGGCACCTGCTCCCCCGACCTTCACATGAAACAGCTAGCCTCAAGCAGAGCCTTTAGACTGATATGAGGGCATCCCGGGCTGGACATCAAAACCCTACGGTCATAGTAATATTTTGAACCTGCTACCCGTGGTATGGTCGCTACAACCACGGACTACCGTCTCTCTAGATTAACCTTGATTTCTGGTAGAAGTTCATCATTCAAAGCAGAACCGTGATTGGCGCAATTGACTTGATTGTTATTTAATGACAATATGTAAGAATGCCGATCTTCGAGTTTAAATTTGAACCTTGTCAGACGTTTATCTAAACATTTTAAATTTTATGAAATTGTTAACATTAAGAATTTATTTTCAACTAGCAAAAACCCGCGTGCGTTGCAACGCCTTTTAATAAAAAAACTAATGTGTGCACAGTCCGGGATAGGAAATAGGTATAATGAAAAAAATAACAAATTTGCAAAACATAATTTAGGGCACACAACTCGACTATAGAATAATCTCTCACAGTCAGTATTTCCGACCTCCTACAATATCCAAGAGTTCAAACGCAGGGTTAATCCGCACCTTCTTCAACAACCCCCCCGAACCCACATAACCCTTAACCTATTCCCCCCTTACTAAGCTCCCTGCTAGACATTGCGCCATGACGTACAAACGACATAACGGACTGGTAGTACAAAGGGTGATTCCTGAGGTTGGCACTGCCACATAAAACAAATAAAAAAATTCAAAGTTACTTATAAAAAATGTGTTAGAACTTTTTTAAAATGCGGTGTTGAGCGCCACCTATCAGAAAAATTGTGTGCTACATGCACAACAATCACATTCAGAACACGTGCCTCACCCTGTGCGGAACTTGTCCAATAGCGTCCTCAACATTTTGTTCCCATTTGTTTATTGAGTTCGATATATTCTCTGTTTTAATTTTCATCAGACCTATCGATCATTTGCGGAGATGGCGAACCATAATCTTCACAGTATTTCCGCAAATTGAAAGAACAATATCTCTCCGTGACAGCATTTCATTCGCGTTCCTTCGATTATCGAGTCATGTTTTCGGTCTAACCCGACAGTCGGATAATAGTGAAAAGTATGCTAAACGCCTAAGAAGATTCTGAATCATCCCGTGAAAGTCCTAAAATCGGATTAACCGTTCCGAGCTTTGAGGTTTACAATTGGAATGATAAAAAAAGTTTCCACTGGCTTTTCTGCGACTATCGGATCAAGTTTTCCGCCTGAATCAATAGTCGGAACCGAGTGAAGCCTAGAACATGCCCAAGAAAATACTGAATCTTCCCGTGAAAATCCCATCGCAATCGGATTAGCCGTTGTTGGTACGTAGGTAGCTAGGTTGTTATTATATACTGGCTGGAGCAATAAAAACTTTACATTCAAAATTATTTTTTACTTTTTAGTTTATTTTAAAATAAAAGCGTATTTTTTAGTTTTTTTAGACTATATTTTTTATTTTCTACTTTTTAGTCTATTATATGTCTTCCACCATTTTGTAGTGACCGTCATATTATATTTAAAATGACGGCACACCGCTTGAAATCACAGACAGACACTCCAATTATATTTATATAGATTTGTCTGATAAGACCAAACCCTCAATGCTGAACATCTGAACAGACAAAATCTTACATTAATGAAATGTGTTGATTCAAGCTAGAAGATTCATCTGGACGTAATTTGACCAATACCAAACCAACATCGAAAGTAGTTATTGTTGTTATTGAACCATACTCCCAGGGCTAATCTTTAGTCATTACGAACCTGTTTCATCCAGAAGAGAATTAAGTAAAACATCTTAATCACTTTCAGTGCGGCACGTTCTTAAGAACAAACAAAAAAACTTTTACGTCCTCAGCCGAAATTACAATCACAAAAAAGCGGCCAAACACGATTTACTTCCTGATATTCTTCCAAGTGGATTTTTCAACTCGGCCGGACCATTATTACTCTTAACCGGTACTGCACGGCGATATTAATTGAGTGCTTCCACATTTCCTTCAAGTTCAAGTACGCAATTGTTGGTGTAATGTCCGAATAAGTGGTTATTACCTGCAACAGAAAGCAGCAATTAAGATATGTAATGTAGACGCGATGATGGACTTGATTTAAGTGAACTTGTCCAAGCATGAAACCGGAAGTGATTTTATTTTTATCACAATTTTTGTGTGAGGATTAACGATTGAGATAAGTTTTTTTTGTAGGACAAGAGCACGATGGTATTTAGTCAATATTTTATTTTAACACTACGATTTTGTCGCATGAATAGTAAAGGAGTAGTAGAGATTCTAGGTGTGAGACTGATAAAAATGTATTGTTTTCTTTTGTACTTTAAAATTGTTCACTACATTTTCTATAAATCATATTTATAAATGGGCGGGAAACATTTTTCTCTATACTATCTTTCGGGCTAAAGTCTCCTGTTCAACATTACACTCTTTTTTCGTGTGAAAAACCAGAGCTCAGACGTAAACACCTTTATACTATTGACGATTCGGAAAGATAGTATAAAAAAGAATGAAAATTGTCAACGTCAACATGCAGTTTTACTCCATCCGCTCCCATCCAATACTACCGCGATAGGACCATGACTTTGGTGATTCAGAAGGTGGCTTTCTCACGTATTATGCTAAGGAACAATTGCTGGAAATTGCTGCATAGAGGGAAGACAAGCAAGAAAGAATGTTATCTAACTGGGTCAAGTGAAAAAACGAAAGCCATGCCGCAAAGTAGAATCGATGCTTGGACCTCAAGTATAGTCGTCAGGCGCCTTAACTCCTAGACTATCGAGGCTGGTGATGGAATCGTCTACAGTACAACAAGGCTCCCTTCTCAACTCTAGTCTTTCGACTAAAAAACTATTTGCTCTGTCATGTCCATTAATCTATCTATTGACATGATAGTCAGAAATTATTCCTCACGTGAGGCAAATTTGCACAAAACATGTCTACTTTTTCAATTTTATTACTAAACCAAGGTGGCTTTGACGTGTGCTTCTTAAAGATTTTCTTCATATGCTGTGCAAGCGTGCTACGTTATAAAAAAAGTAGTTGTAGTTTTACATAAAAGGCTTCAAAAATTATTTAACACATTAAGATTCATTTTTTATTTTACATTCTAAACTTTTTGTTCTTTTAACGCCAAGGTGATTTTTTTTTCTTTTTCCCCGAAACACCCGAACACTTACTATGCAAGTTATTTGGACATTCGATTTGAAGTTCGTTATAGCTTATAGGCTACTTCCAGAGCCTCAATGTGACCTTAGAAAGGTGCAAGACGGGGTCGCTCAATAAACCTAATAGGGTGCAATGTTCACGATACTTCTCGGCTCAATGACCCTCTAATCTCATAATCAATATTATTAATATGCAAACTTGCTTTAGTGTAAAAATGCTCGTTACTATAGATTAACTTATATGATTTGGTGAGTAGGCCTTTAAAATTTGTCACTATAAACTGCTAAGCTGCTTCGGCATGATGAAGATTTATCTAGAGTCGAGGGCTCACTGTCATTCTAGATTTTTGCTGCTGGAAGCAGTTACTTTCTTCGACTTTGAATCCATCTTTCCATCGACTGATTCACCTTGAAGACTTTTAATCATTGTGTAGTTAAGTTCGCTAACAACAACAATTGTGAGTTTTGTGAATATTTTTCTATAGATCAAGTATCTTTAACATTAAAATAAATTTATTATTCTCTTTCTCGTTACCTTATAACAAACATTTTATGAAACGAAATGCAAGCTTTAACCAT
Source organism: Thereva nobilitata (assembly GCA_963855945.1). Taxonomy (NCBI): domain Eukaryota; kingdom Metazoa; phylum Arthropoda; class Insecta; order Diptera; family Therevidae; genus Thereva; species Thereva nobilitata. The sequence continues at coordinate 175,883,930 of OY979695.1, forward strand.
TTTTTGGTAATTCACTAAATATCCATTAAAAAATACTAACAATATTAATAATAATTATTTTACAATTAATCAAAATCTAATTTCTTAAAATTTCCTTCAGCTCCAAAGAGATCCGAAGCATTTTTAGGTCTTCCTGGACGCAATTTTTCGTTCACTCTTCGTGTTTTCTCTTCTTCTAAGAAATAATCTCTATTCTCAACAAGCCTTGCATAGCATCCATCTAAAAAAAATTTTAGGTAATATTATTAATATATACTGCTATACATTTTCTTTTAAATGGTATATTTACCTACTAACTCTCTAACTGATTCATCTTGGCCACCATAATCTGATGGCATAACTTCTTGTGGTACAAATTGATAAAAGGTATCCATAGTTGTGTGCACTTTCATCATATTCATGAAATCCATGGTTAAAAATGGCCTCATTAGAGCTAAAATTTTGTCCATAAAAGGAACCGCATTAAGGAAATGAAACCCGCATAGCCTCAATGGCATTGCTTCCTAGAAAAAAGTTAGTTAATATTAATTTTTAAATAAATTAAAATTAAAAAAAATATATAAAAATTTTACATACTTGTAAATAAAATAGAAATTTCTTCATTGTCATAATCCCCAAGCGAGCGACATGTCCCAAAGTTACGCCTGTCATGTCTATCAAGATAACATCTCCATTAACGCAGCCATTCTCTACGAGTCCTTGTTCAGAAACTGTGCAGTACCTTAAAAAGATTGTTTGTAATCAGATAGATTGTCTTTACATTAAAAGATAAGTAAATTTACAATTTTAAACCCTCAGCAAAATTAAATTTACTTGCATCACAGTCTCTCAGCTTTCCAAGGAAGACGCGATATCCGTTTGGCGTGCGCTTTTTCAGTTCGCATATATCTCTGTAATGAAAGATTTATAGTCAGTTTTAAGTGTAAAGTAATATATCTATAGGAAATATCGTCACAGCAAAAAGCGATTTAGATAACTATAAGCCAAGCTGGCGCCTTATAATCTTTGGTAAAATGGCAGAGAAAATGTTGCAGGAGAAGCTATTCACATTTATTCGTTTAAACAATACAAGTCTTCTGGCTAAGCCTGGATCAGACGACATCAATCCCATACTGCTACATGAAGACTTCGACCACACTATGTACTCTGCAAAAAAAATTAGGGCTTCCTTTCCACATGGCTTGGTTTTAGAAGAATGTCAACATTGCGTTTGTACATACATACATAACGCTCCTTTAATCCCTCATGGGACATAGGGCGGAAACAGTTGCCCTCCAGCGGACCCTGTTTTGTGCGAAAAGTCTCAGCTCTCATCAGGATCTCCCAGTTGTTGCGGCCTCTGCTAATAGGATTCTCCTCCACGTTGTTCTGGGTCTTCCGACTCGACGGGCTCCTTGCGGATTCCAGTCAAGGCCCTGTTTGGCTAGATTCTCGTTTTCGCATTGGTGACTCCAATTCCATTCCTTGGCCTGGTTTGGTCGTTTATCCTTTGTTGGCCGGCACGGCGCCATAGCTCTTCATTTGAAATTCTATCTTGCCAGCGGATTTTTAGTATACGACTTGAAGGCGCCTTGTGATGAACTGGGTGACTTTCCATGTTTTGCAACCATACAAAAGAACTGCCTTAACGTTAGAGTTGAACAGACGCAACTTGGTGTTAATTGAAATTTCCGTTGATCTCCATATGCGGAACAGGCAGGCATATGCGCTTCGTGCTTTACAGCTGCTCAATCCCTATTCTAACTCTACACGATTCTTGCGGACTTTTAGCTTTAGCAGCCAAACGGCAATCAAAGTGATAAGTTTATGAAAGACCAAATCTGATATTACCAACGTGGCCCTGATGGCTGATGAGCTTCATACTCTCAGAAAAGTTTTCCTTATTTGTTGAGGAGTTGAGAAGAATAACGGGACAGGTAGACAAAAAGTGGAAAGTTCCTGTACACAATCAGTTAGATTATGGAGATGGCGCTTGGAAAGGTTAGCGCATGGTCCAACCGCTGCCGGCTACCGGAAAAGACAAAATCGATGTTTTTCACCAAGAGAAATAAAATACCCAATTTTAGTCCACCTTCAATCAACAGTCGAATACTGACACTATCGCAGTCAGCTAAGTACTTGGGCCTTATTCTGGACCCAACGCTGAACTGGAGGCTTAATATCGAAGAAAAGGCAAAGAAGACCTATGTAGCTTTTTATGCCTGTAAGTAGACCTTCGGCAAGAGATGGGGTCTGATGCCGAAACCGCTGTGCGTGCTTAAGAGAGATATCCCCATGTACTTTCTCTCAGTAGCTGACTACTGGACGAGCTTATCATCATGCGTCAAGGCTAGGAAGACTGGGCCCCTTGTTATAGTATACAAAGGCTAAACGCACGACCTTTTCGGGTTGCCTCGTAAGGACTTCGCCAGAATCGTGACACGGGACACTGACCAATTTGACATCATGCAGCCAGATTTCAGCCTGATTTATGCTGCGAATTGTTTTCCTACCCACCGTATTTTGAAGAAGTGATATCAGTCTCTAAAGTGTTTCGAAACTTTAATATATAAATCATGGAAAAGATATTTTAATCCAATAAAATAAGTGCAATCCAAATTTACCATTGGCGAGATAAATACCATAGAGTAAACTGCATTGAAGATTACGAAATATTTTTTATTTAAAATTTTTTTTTAATTCCCAAGCCAAAGAATGGGTCTCATGTAGCATTTAATAGAAGAAATTAGAACGACAAGTATTCAATTAACGACACTGAACGTAAACGCCATTACTAACATCAGCATTACTACCATCCTCATTACTAATATCATCACCTTTAAAAGCCTTCGACAAGATCAAGAACAATACTGAATTCAGCTGTTAACAGAAATGTAACCCAGCCGCCAGAGACTGACCAAAGTGCAACTACAAATATTAAGAGTAAAGTCACGTCGATAAGATTTGCTGAACTGAGACAATTTATAAAACCTGAAATGAGGTAACAGCCAGATTCAGTAATAGAACAATCAGTCAAAATCAGCGTCAATATACAGGGACAAAATACAAAACAACAACTAATACTACTCTTACAATTAACACTTACAAAACTTTCATAGGATTTTGTATTCCAGGCTCTGTCGTATCAAGATTTGCAAAAAATTCCGGACAATGAGTTCTGGTTGTAAAACAAATATCAATGGTCTGCTTAGCTAGTTCGAAGCTATAGTAGCAAGAATGGAAGAAGGCTATAATTTCAGTTTCATCCAATATTGGTAAATGAGGCTGTTGCTTGTTCCATTCCATCAACTTCAGAACTTCATCCTTGTTACATTCAGGAAACTTCTTATAATGCTCTTCTGCTGATGCTTTCTTCATTTTTAATTTTTTTTAATTTATTCACAAGCACACACTTTCTTTTTGCACTTTTATATTATTAGTTTTTTATATAATACAGTATTTTATCACAGCGTAGTTAGTTGAACTTATCCAAAATCGACTTAACAGTTCAGCTGCTACTGAACGTCTGATTTATCAAAATGTCCAGAGGTTATTACATGGGCAATATATGGAGACTACTTAAAATATTTTCAGTTAATTTCATTGAAGCAAAAACACTTCGGCCAATTTGTAAAAGTCATCACGGATCTTCCGAAAAGTATTATCCAGTTTTATCGGGACTGATTGCACGAGCTGTGCTTCAATTTCTATACTCATCTTACACTAAGAATAATAGTACTACTCGTTCGTATAATAATACTTCCGTTTGCGGTGCGTGTTGATATTTGTTTTGTTAATTTCAGTACATGTAACGATTATCTTGTCCAACTTAATTGCTGGCGATGTTACAACGAAATATAGCCATGTATTATACGGACATTACTTGAATTGCATGTTTTGCAATGATTGTGAAGTCAAGGTTGTTAAATAATAGTAGGAACATGAGGGAATACAATACTACATAATAGCAGAAAAAAGTTGATTTCAAGAGATCATCACGAAACAGATTTTTTTCATGTTGTTAAAAGAAGTAAATCATAAAACTCCAGAAAAAAAGAACGAAACTAAAATCCAGATATCATTTATGTGACTCTGAACTTTGTACGTGTTCGCCCTGAATTTAATGATCTTGAAAGTTTTCGGCAATTGTGACTATAAATGTTTTATGATAACGCAATACCTTTTCTAAAAAAAATAGTAACAGGGAAGCTGCGATTGAAACTCAATCACTGTACCTCACAATTGCACAGCAAATGCTTTGCGGTTTCGGTAGGTGCTCCACAGAATCGACAGCTACAATCAACTACCAGCTCTATTCTGCTTAAATTTGAAAGTCTCTGCAGATCTGCCCGTCTGGTAGGCAAATTGCAAGCAGTGGAGTGTGTTCGCTCAGTGCCGCGGCACCCTTATGTGCAGACTGTGCATTTGCACTGGGCGGCACTTGGGAAGGGCGGCAAATTTGTACAGGCAGTTTTTTAGAGAACTATGATTCCGTTTTACAGTCGCCGCGCCATTTCTCACTTCAAGCGCCAACCGTGATCAGGCCCAAGGCATTTGTGGCGATGAGCGCAAATTTGGAGTGAGCGGCGACGATAAACAATAAGAAGACAAACATCAAGCACAACACTCAATAGATTACCAATAATTAATTAGCACACGCATCATGTAGACAATAAACAAACGATGAACGAAAGGCGACACAAAAACAGCCCAGTAGGGAATAGAAACCTTCTCGAGTCGATTCTGCAAATTATCCTTCGAATGCGTAATGTCTACTTTCGAACTCTTCGATTAACATTGCGAGATCCTAGGGTCGAAGCATAACGACAACCTTTTGCATTACAATTCATTCCAATATGAAGGCATATGAGCGACTTTTAGCATTTCCATTCATTTCAATAAGAAGGTATAAGCACAGATAAGTACAATGCAGATGCCTAGTCGAATAGGCTAAACGTGTTCCATGTTGCCGAAAGCGATTGCAGCCATGTAACACTTTTGGTCGAGCTTCAGGAACAGACTAGTTGATCTATCGACTATAACGTCAGTTCCTAATTATGAACCGCGAAACGGTCCTTTTCAGTACCCAAAACCGGATTAATCGATAAATGATAAACGAATGACGAAACGATAAACAGAAACGGTCCTTTTCAGGACCAAATCAGTTTGCGGAGCAGAAGGCTAAAAGAAGAAGGGAAGAAGTGGAAGAGAACTCGCCATCCGAAAAAATTTTGCCCTTAAAGGAGGCGGCATCGGCGGATGTGCACTGGGCGGCAAAGTGCCTAGCCGCGGCCCTGTGTTCGCTTTAAGACCCACCCCAATATGCTTGCTAAAGCCTTTTCCATCATTTTCAGGAGAAAGGAAGAGGCTGATGGGTCGATAAGATTTCGCTTCCTCGAGCAGAATGTGCCCTGAGATGCGAAGACTCTCTGATTGTGCCCTTTTCGAGTCACGTTCGATCACAGCACAACCAAAATTCCAACGCCTATAAATATACAGCGACTGTTACAGCGAAATAAAAACCTGACTTTTTTTAATACATTGTGCTTTATTTAAAAATAATATGGCAATAATGCTATCAAAATTTTTATAAAATAAATTTTAATACTTTGTATTTATGGATATAAACTATGCTTCAAGCTTAATACTATTAAATAATATGCATACAAACCCCGCTCAATTAGGACGTAGAACACTAGCAACGCACTGCGCACAACAAAACGGCATATTATTCTTTACGCAAAATCGTCCCCCCAGCAAGGACTTACCACATCCAGTGCCCATGCAAATAAAGCAATGCCCATGCCAGTGTACAGTGCCCCAAGCGACACCCTGTTCAGCCGGACCAATTGGCTGCTTACAAAAATTACAACACTCAGCATAATGTTCATCGTAGCACTTCAGACAAACTGGCATATTGGTCTTCTCATCCGGGACATACTGATGTCCAGCCAATGGAGTGTCACAATGATAGCAGCAGAAATGTTTGATGTGGAATGTAGCACCTTCAGCAGCAGTATACTCCTTGGTGAAAATAAGTTCATCACAAGCCTTGCATCGTGGAATCTTTAAGATAATGGCCAAATCCCTGCCGCAATACACATTTCCTCCGTGGAAGAAATACACCAAATCAGCGAGCAGCTCATTACATTTATGACACACAAAGCATTGAGGATGCCAAGCGACTTCTTTCCCGGCTCGTTCTGCCTTAACAGCAACTTCACCGGACATGATGTCCTTTTTACATTCTTTGCACTTAAGCACTGCGACTGGACTGTGTCGTCCGGACGGGGTCGGTGATACACGTAAATTATCAAGGCTCTTGTTGACGCCAGCGATAGCATTCGATAGATTTTTGGAGGATGGCTCAACTTCTGAGTACATATTCAATTCTTCAATGCCTGGAATAGAGGTGAATTTGCCATGATGGGCATTTAGTCCTAATAAATTACTGCTATCACTGTCCTTATTTTCTTCTGGCAAAATGCCTGGGAATGTTGAATAATTCGGAGTCGGTGGTTTCGAATCGAATCCGGAGTCGGTACTTCCCGACCCATGAAGGTTAGATTTAAATGGACTTTGAGGATTCGATAAAGATCCTTGATTGTCGAATTTATTTCGATGATCAGGACTAACTTGTTTGGACGGATGATAAATTCCTGGGACTAAATCTGATGTTGCCACTGAAAAATCATTTGGAATTGTCTCCACGTATCTGGCCACTTCTTTTTGGAACGGAGTGTTATTTAAAAATTCATTTCTAAATTCATCCATGGGCGCTAATAGTGAACAATCGCCATAATTAATTCCACGTGCTTTTAATCCATCTAATAGTTTATCATAGACTGGGCCATTAACGACTCCACTTTGCACAGCTGCGGTGTTCATTCCGATATCTTCCAACCTCTTCTTCGTTGGAATACTCAATGTGGCATTGTCTTCGAAATCAGGAATCATAGGCACTTCGGATAAAATCACATTTTTGCGAGACGGAATATTCGATGAACTATGCAAAGCATTTTGGAGGGCCTCAGAATTGATAATAAAGGACATGATTTTGTCCTTTTCTACAGCTGCATCGATTGGAAGACCCAAATCGTATGCAACGCTCACACCGCCGAACTTAATCCTTCGCATTGGTGTATCCTGCTTCATGATCGAACCCATCTTTGTTTGAATTGGATTCCTTAGTGGTAACGGAGAATTGAAGGCGTCAGAAGATATTGGTTTCGATTTTATGGGCGTGGAATACTGTGGATCGATTTTGTTCAAGAATTCTACGAAATCTTCAATATCTTTCTGGAATTTCGGATTATCGGTATACTCCTTACGGAATTTATCAATCGGAACCAATATTGGATCATTTGAAAAATCAATTCTTTTCCTCTTTAAATCAGACAGCAATGAATCATAAAACGGTCCATTTTCCACGAGACTTTGAACCATTGCTTTGTTCAATCCCAAATTAGTTAGCTGCTTTCTATATTCTGGACTTAATTGCGCCACACCTGCAAAATCTGGCGTCAGAGGTTGCGAGAATGCTACCATTTTAGAAGGCAACGGCAAGGCATGCTCTGCAGCTAAAGCTCTTACCAAAACTTCAGAGTTTAACAAGTTTGCAATTACTTTATCTTTGATAACTTTAGCCGGAGTTTCGCTTAAATTTTTTATAACATCAATCGGAGATGGTTTTGTCTGCCTTTCCGAATTATCGAACATTTTACTTCCCGCTTTACCAACAACCCCATGCATAACATTACCAACACGAACTACATTCCCTTGTCCAACGCAATTTTCTCGTATTTTCTTTACATACTGCTGCAATTGGGCGGCCTCTGATTCTGTTAGATTATCACAAAGTTCAGCATCCAAATCATGAGGTGGCACTTGAAATTCGAGCTGCTGCTTTCGTTTAGCGGCTGCGTCGCTACCGGCAACGGGTATTTGTGTTGACTCGAAGGTGTCCATGTAGTCGGTTATAACATCTGGAGTTACGTTTGGCGGGACCCATTCTACTTTTACTGGTTGATCGGCAAATGCTTTAATTTTGATATCTGAATATAGAAATTGATTAGATTTGGTATTGATAATTTGATAATTATGTTTTTCTTACATGCTGGCTTTGAGCGGATTTGACCCAGAATTTCAAACTGCGCCCAACCAGAAAGATCATCATCTGCGCATTTGTGTTGATCTTTTCGGCATTTGCAATTTCTGCAAACTTTACGCCAGAAATGCAGATCTAGACCAGGGCATTTATCTCCTAGAAATGAAAAATAGAGATTTTTTATATTAATACGTATGTCTTTTAATTGAAAATGACTTAGCTCTTAACTAAGGATATTAGCTCAGCTACTAAAGATATGAAAGCTGTAAATTTTTATCCCGAAACTCGACAATTTCTTAGCGGACCCGATGTCCTTTAGATAAATGGATCTCCTAAACACCATGGGCAATCTTTTCCAGAGGGAAATCTGTATAAGATTACTCTCAACGCCGAAAAACAAGATTGGTCGAACATGCAGTTCGATTTCCGAATAGCTGAATAATCAAAATGATGACTAGCCTGGCAAAATCCAGTCACGGAAGGCAAAAAAAGATGTAATATTATTGATAAATAGAAAGTCGTAGGATCATGCCAATGCGTGGTATCGAACCACAGACCTTTGGGATGGTAGTCTGCGGCCTTAATTCTATGTAAACCGGATAAGCGTACTCACAGTATGCTGCGCATATCGAAAGATGCCCGATCAAGTGAAAACGATCCCCATATATATACATACTTAAGTATAAGAATACGTGCCTTTAAGTCCGAAAACTATGTAACTAAGGAGCATAAAAGAAGTTAAAGAAGCACCATAGACCAATACGAATGTGGCTTTATCGCAGGCAAATCAACAACTAATCAGATCAGACTCCGACAAAGGGGCGATCTGGCTTACCTTCTCTACAACCGGTGTAGGAAAAAGAGATCATCAAGTATTGAAAAAGAAGCTTTCACCTAGATTAAGAACAATTGCACGAAAACTACGTTTGTACATCAATGAAAGCAAATAAAGTACATGGTGACCCTAGAACCCAGAATTAGAAATACACGGTTGTTAAAAGCAAGCAAAGACTTTTATAGTTTATCAAGGCTTTCCAATTCTAAGCATCTAACAATGAAAATGACGATGGTCTTATACGAACTCACATAGCCATCGGAAAGTTGAGTGGTTTTTTTTAAGTAACAGAGCTTAGGAGTCATTCTCTGTACTGTGGTCATGTAAAACAAGTTATGATGCAATGTCTAGCAGTAAGCTTAATACGAAAGATAGATGGAGACTACAATAGATTAAGAGGGGTAAGATTGGACCTAGAAGAGGAGGCTATTAATCTTGCGTTTGAATTCTTGGATGTTGTTCGAGTTCCGAAATACTGAATGCGCAAATTTGAATGGTTCTATTAATGAATTAATCCCTTGACTTATTATTATTATTATTATTATTTATTTATTTGCAAATACATGTACAAAGATTAGAATCTTAAAAATTAGTACATTAATTAACAAAATTGGACAAACTTAAGTAAAACTTAATAAGGAAAACTAAAAAAAACTTAAAAATAACTTACTGAGTAACAAACAGGAACAGGAAACAAAAAGAAAAAGAAAAGAGAATAAAAATAAAAATAAACTAGAAATATAATACTATAAATAAAAATAAAAATAAAAAAATTATATATTATCCCTTGACTTTCGTGCGCGCGAAAAGGTGAGCTGTGAATCAGCCGAGCGGTCTGGAGGGAGGCAGGAGATTTTTAATTTTTCAGCAGGATTGATGCCGTGATAACATCAGTAAAAAAAATCAGAGCTGCTGCATTTCAACGATGACTGATTGTTTCTATAGAGGAGCAAATTGCGCTATCTCCGTTGGTTTTAAGAGCGTGGGCTTGTCTAGCCACTATAAGGATCGAGGCTCTGGCACAATTAAACTTGTTCTATTTAAAATGAGAAGGAACAATAAGCGTTAGCCAGTGCCAACTGTGGTTCAAGATATTCCGAGGCGCAAACTAAAGCTTACAAGATCGGCATGGAGGTTGACGAGGAGGTACTGAAAACTTGGGTGAAACAAAACCCCATTGTAAACATTGACGAACTAGCGGAGAAGCTGGGATTTGGTCATTCAACCGCTCATCGACGTCATATCATCGGCGAAATCAGCAAGCTGGGTCAATGGGTTCCTCACCAACAGAGTGAATGTGTTCTTGTTTGCTGTCAGGTCTCAGGAATGGACCTTTTTTGGACGGAATTGTGACTGGCGATAAAAAGTGGAGCCTGTACAAAAATGTTAAGCGCTGAAGACAGTGGGTCGACAAAGAAAACACCCAGGAATCCCAGGCTAAATCAGATCGTCACCAAACGTAAGGTTATGCTATGTGTTTGGTGGGATATGAAGGGTTTAATCAGCTATGAACTTTTAAACTCTAACGATAACCAAGGAGATCTACTGAGAGCAGCTTGAGCGACTTAAATCAGGGCTGGAAAAAGTCGACCATCGTTGGTTGAATAAGATGCAAAATACATACAACAAGCTGGAGGAGTTGCAGGAGGACATTGCATCACCGGATTATCACTTGTTCCGTAGTTTACAAAATCATCTAGATGAAAAAAATATGGATTCAATAGAATATAACAGAATGGTACTTAGAGACCAATTCAGAGATAAAATACATTTTTCTTTATTCCACTCATAAAATACGCAGAAATTCTTCGACAAATAAGGAATATTCTGGGCCACGAAGAGCACATGAATATTGCGACTGCTTCAATATTGGTTGTTTTACAATGTAACAGACGAAAAAACAAAATATTCTAATTACTTTTACTGAATTTTCGTTTTCAATCATATCCGCCATAGGAAATCTTAACAATCCAAAAATAACCAATTTATATACATACATCAAAGGTCAACGGCTCCCCCTGAGGAAACCACTATAATCAGGTATTGAGTGCCACCATCGAATAACGAAAAAAACCTTTTGATTTATTACCGATCCAAGTATTGATAAAACGAATTAATGTCTCGCTCCCTTTATTATCCCCAGTTGCTTCCATACATGCAATATTTATCCCTTATTACTCCAACTAGGTCAACAGTAAAAGAATAACTCTTACATACAACATAAAGCCACAATTTAAATAAATCCACACTTACCGCACTCATTACAAGGGGCTCCGGCACCGGCTTCGTGTCCCAATTTACCCCGTGTTAATTTTTCTCGTCTGCTTTCCAGCTTTGACAGCCATTCTGGAGCTGCTGGAGTCTCGACACAAGATTCACCTTTATTCATTTTCACACTATCTGGAGATCTGCTCATGAATCGCAATCGTCTCTAGTTGAATGTACCGATTAACGACTTCTTATCAGACTTTTACGGTTTTTAATGATAAAAAACTATGAGCAAGCGCAGATTGTATTATCGTGAGTCATTGTCTTGTCTGGCACAATCAACAAATTGTTTTTGAATATTTAAGAATGGTTTTGGCTTTTACACTCTTTTTTAATTGATTTCACGAATTTGTGTTGTGCTATGTTGTAATAAAAGCAAGATTTTATGCCACTAGACACTTTTTTAGTTAGAATTAAGTGGAAACTATTCTATTAAGAACGAATGAAAACAAAACAAACCTGTGATTTGAATCATCGTTTTTTGACTACGTGTGGCATTACTCCGTGGCTGTCATTGTACAAATAGAAGAAGCTGCCAGGTGCAAATTGTTAACTTAGTGGAGACATTTTAAAATCTTCAATTTGAGGCTCGTTATCATAACTGAAAAATGTGCACGTATTTCTTTGCTGTAGCTTGCATTTTGAGATGAATAATGATACTTACCGAGTTTCCATGGGAGTCGAGTTGAGTTGAAATGACACTGCCACTTAACGATTTAACTCTATGCGTTTCCATTTCTGCTTTCCGCCTTCCTCCAGCTTTTTCTATCAATTAATTTTATTATAGATTTTTCCTTAAAAGTGTTTATGAAATATGTATTTAGTTTACATGTTTGCTGTAGATTTGGTAATGAACTATTGTTTTCCACTCCTTCTATTGTGAGGTATGTCTTCTAGTTATAAAGTCTAATAACGGTGACATCAGTTATGACGAAATTGGCTGTCGTCATCGACCGAATATATAAATTTCATATCCGTGAAAACTATCGATGTGCACTGGCAGCACTCAAGGTTATGCGTGGAGACTTTTTGACAACTAAAAAAATTTTCCAACAGCAAAAAAAAGTTTTATAATTTGTCAATTGACCTGTCGTGCTTTGTGTACAGTGGGAGTTTTTTTAATCTAGAAAGTAATCAGCGAGAAATTAAAAATGTCTGGGCATAAATACGTAACAAATCCAAACAGTTTATTTGAGGACGAGGAGGAGATCGATGACGAGACATTCCTTAAGGGCCGTGGTAATTCCGAGAAAAGTACAAATCCATTCGAGGACCAGAAGCAAGTTTTCGAGGAAAAGCGGAAGCAAATTGAAGCACGTACTTTGGAATCTTCGCAGAGGAGCTTAGGTAATGCGTAATTTACTACTAATGTGCAAACAATGCTAATATATTCTCTATATTATCGCAACAAAGGACTTTTACACGAAACGGAAGAGGTTGGCAAAGCGACTGCTGTTGAGCTGTCTAAGCAAAGGGAGCAGCTGGAAAAGACGACCCGTCAACTAGATGAAATTAGTGCAACTTTACGTTTCAGCCAGAAGCACTTGAATGGATTAAAAAGTGTTTTTGGTGGACTAAAGAACTACCTCTCGGGCAACAGGGATATGTCGCCACATATTAGCTCCTCCCCAAGTGGTAGCAAAATATCGGAAAACGCTCAGCAGCCGCTGGAGGAACAGCCAATGTCCCCGGAAGAACGGTACAATTCTCATCCAATAAATAGACTACGAAGTGATCCACCCAGTCCAGCATCTGGACATATCCAACAAACTAGCACCAATAATTTCGATCAAAGACTTGAACAGAATCTGGAAGGCATGTGCGATAGCCTCTCGCGCCTTAAGGGGCTTGCAACTGACTTGAAATCGGAAATAGAAACTCAAAATGGTTTACTTGATAATATGTCGTATAAAATGGATAATGTCGATGTGAAAATGTCGAAACAAAACAAGGAAATGAACAAGTTGCTTAAGAAGTGAACGCTGCGCGTTGGAAGCGATGTATTGATTAGTATCCAGTAAGTGAAGAGATCATTTTCAATTGTTTTATGTGATTTTGTTTTGTAATGATTCTATTATTCCTAAAAACCTTTACAATTTAAAATTAAAGAATTATCTTGAATATCTCAGAAACTATTTTACAAAAATATAGCAATAAAGTGAAATTTTTGTTATCGATGAATTTTGGAGGAATAAATTATTAAATAGGAGCGGAGTTTTACTTGCCGTGTGCAGAACGTTTGAGAAGTTAGAAGAGCAAATAATTATCACTAGGTCAACAAGATAAATTCATTTAGTGAAAAAAGTGTTACACATGAAAACTTTCAAATGAGAACGATTTTCTTTAGAATCCCTATATATTAGTTCTACGATACCGTAAACAAAGTAAAAGGGGAGTTGGTCCTATTAAATAGGAAAAAAGAATGCGAGACTCTACTTGCTGCCTCCCCAATGAAGTTATACATAACCAAGCAAAAGAGAACAGCTCGTAGGAACTTCAAAGGGAAGAATACTCGCAGTAGTTATATAATTTTAGTAAACTGAGAACTGAATGTAAAAGATTAAGTGCAACCTCTTATCAGAACTGTTTAGACAAGTTTGAGAAGAGTGACGTAAGTAATTTTTGGAATTTTATAAAAAATAAGAGACGATGTATACCATTAACTATGGTTTCAGATAATGCATATGCAAGTAATGGCAACGAAGGCAGTGATATGTTTGTTTCAGTTTTAAATGTATTTACGAAATACCTGCTGTCTCACTACCTGAAGCTTTTGCTGCCTCTTATGAGATTAGGAAATGTGACGATAATCCGGACGCACACATCTCTGATTTGCAAATTGCCTTGATGATGTCTTTGCTAAATGTTAATAAAGCTGCGGGACCTGACCGAATATCAAATATATTTCTAAAAAACTGTGCTGTTGGCTGTGTGAGTCTTTCACACGTATTTTCAACAAATCATTGGAAACTGGTAATTTTCCTACTTATGGAAACTGTACTATATCAGATACATCCATAAATCTGGTGATACATCACATGTGATCAACTATAGGCGAATTTGTGTTCAGTCTCGTTAGCTAAACTCGTGGAGAAAATAATCTTAGCACAGGTGACCTTTGCCTTCAAAAATGTTATAGTTACTAGGCAGCAGTTTTTGCTTGTAGATCCACGAGCACCAATCTGTTTGGGTATGTTAATTACGTACTAAACTCACTAGATAGAGGAAAGGAAGTACATGCGCTATGCGATGAGAAGGTGGTTAGTTTAGAGACCTGCAGAACCGATAGGCAGGAGCTACTTTCTCACAAAGAAAGCAGAGATGGAAGGTCGCTCTTTTTAAAGCTGCCTAACCTTAGGTACACGAGTTTGTGGCATCAAAATGCTAATGGGGATTCCGGTCGCACTGAAAATAGTCCTACACGTAACCTAACCCCCAGTCCCCTTCTATCGTCAATCTGATCCATGAAAATATATCTATATCTTACGGTCGCTCTTACGGGATACTATAAAGGAGTATCCACACACATCAGGGACGTGCCCGGGACGTTCGATTTTTGCTCCGGCCGGGACACGGACATGTGTGAACGAGTTCGTATAAAATGTACGCACCGATATTTTTTGAACCACTGGCGGAACACTAACATGTGTGTATACTCATTTACTCGTTCACACATGTCCGTGTCCGGGCAGGGGCTCGTCCACACATGGCCCTGTGACGTCCCGGCCACGGCCCTGATGTGTGTGGATACTCCTTAATACTTCAGGCACCCTCATTCCTTCATTTCCCTGGTATCTTTGGCGTGATCTAGGGTGTTCGTGTATATATCTATTAAGGAACTACATCTTTTAGAGTACAGAACAAAAGGAGAAAGAAAAAAAAAGCATAAATTGAAATCTTAATAAATAACTTAAACTAGCCTTAAATAAATAATACTATAAACTAGTGAAAAAGTAAAGAAAATTATAGGAGACAGAGAAGTGGAGTAGATAGGGAAGAGAAAAAATTAAAGAAAAGGTGAGGGACAGAGAAAAATAGATGCTTGCTTTTTGAAAGCTGCTGCTAGGCCTATCTTTGGATTGCATTGGGAAGGCTATTCTCGAAAGATATTGGTAAGGAAGGAGTGATTTCAAAGCACCGATTCGTTTAACGAGGCCAAGCAGAAAAAAATGCACATCAACGGAAATGACAAAATTGAACTGCCCAATAAAGATTGGCCGTGTGAGTGCGCAAACTCACACGGCGAGATTGCAGAATGTTAACTGCAAATCGCCATCTAGTTGCCAATTGATTAAACTTCGCCTGAATTTTAATAATTTTAAAGATATGTATTTTATAAAAATTAAATGATAATGTAATTAAAAATGTAATTTGATTATTATTTTAAATTCAACTTTAGCGCAAAGCTTTTTGTTATAATAATTCAAAAATGTTTACACAATCTTCTTATATAATATATTTTAAAAGTAGTCGTGTATTTTTGTGATATAAATACTTGATTCTTAGAAACGAATTAATTTTATTTATAATGAATGTGCTTTTTAAGTGTTTTTTAAAAATATATAAGAATAAAATAAAATATGGATTACATATTTTATGTTTGCATTAAATCACCTACAGGTGGCAGAATAAAGTTGGTGGGAAGTGGAACGAACCGGGAAATCTTAAAACCTTTCTTTTTAAAATACTTTTTTAAAGTAAAATAATAATTTTTTTACTACAAAGTGTATATTTGAAAGAACAATAAATTTTTTAAGGTTTATATTTCGTTGTTTTTTATTTAAATAAAAATTATTTCGCTTTACTTTCCCTATATTTCAATTTTAGTACTACAACAATTTTTTTTGCCCAAAAAAAAAATTGCCCATATATGAAAATTTTCACCGCTCAGCGTCGCTGTAGTGTGGTGCCCGATTGCCCGAGTGACAAATTGTCCGCCATTGGTGAGGTTCTAATAGTGAAAATCGCGAAAGAACTTGATAAAATTGGAAATCTGCTTTGAAAAATTGTACAAGAGGATAAAATTACCACAATAAACCGCATCAACATAAAGTAAAACGCAAAGTGCGGCTTTTTTAACAACAAAATTTCGGGCTTTTTCGATTATATACTGCATCTCACGTTCCCGGGGCGAGAGAAAATATTTCCGTAGTTATTTTCTGATTGTCTATCGATGTGCGTAGGCGAATTATATTTAAATGACGTAAAAAATTCAACCGTGAAAAGTACAAAGTGTTTAAGTGAAAATTTTCAGCTCTTTAAGTTTGGCTACACGTTCCTCATCGCTCCCGTTTCGTAATTTTCCTTTCGCCGCTGGAAGCGTCTCGTCAATTTTTTTTTTCATTAATTTTTCTGGTCGTGTCCCATACGGAGGAAAGTCGGTTCCGCCGCTACCGTGTTGATAAAAGGTGTCCTTACGGCGGCAACGTGTAGCTCGTGACTGTTCCGCGCTAAGATAATTTCCAAAAAAAAAAGTGCTTAAATGGCTGATCTCCTGAACATTGATAGCATTATATCTCGGCTGTTGGAAGGTAAATAATTTTTTTGGGTGTTCAATATTTCGCGGTGCCAATGAAGGAGCGTCGTGCCCCTGCCGAAGCAGCAGCAATGGAGGCAGATTTTTCTGTGGCATTTCGATGCCGGTTTGTGGAGCAGAGTTCATCCATTGGGGATTTTCGCGACAACGCCCGAGTGTCAAGAGTTTTCACATTTCCTCGCTGGGCTTCAAGTGTTCACGCTCGCTTCATGTAACTTCAGTGCAAATAGAAGAAAGGCCCATTGTCGGGGTACACCTACACCAAACCAAATGCAGTGCCGACGACTTGTGCTGTTTTTGTGTGTCAGTGGCGTTTTGCTTGTGCGTGGTTGCCATCTTTCTTCGATTTTTCCTCAAGATTATCGCTTTTCGTCTTAACTTTTTTTTTGCTTATTAGAAAGGTGGCGGCAAGCAGTCCGACCTTTTTTTATTCGCACCAGCTTGTGTCTCGTCGGTGAACTTGTTTATAATAACATCCAGAAAAAAAACAACAAATCTCGACTTTTATTGAAAAAAGAAGTATTTTTATACGTTCTCGTATTGATCGAACGACTCCATTTAAATAAGACCTGAAACTAAAAAGAGGAGAAACAATTTCGGAACCTTCCAGCTTATTTCATAGGACAATTTCCAGCTTTCTTCACAGGGACATAAAATCCTTCAAGAAATTGACTGCAAAACATTTAAAACTTCATCCGTCATGTCCTTCAGCACCTTTCCATTTTGCGTATTAGGATTTTCTGAAAAGTCAATCAAGTCCTTTTTTTATAGGCTAGACCACTACAACTACATATCTACAAGTCAAAATGTGCATACCTGAAGCCTGCCAATATTTATATAAAAAAAATTGAAAGAAAACAAGAACAAAATTGTGATCCTTCGTGTTCCTTAAAGGGTGTGATACTTGAATTCTTCGTTTACTACAACGAAACGTGAACTACGACGCCTGGCTTGAAAGGGGAGAAATGTGTATAATAATTTAATATGCTTCAAAGTTAATTTAACCCTTTTTATTTCTGTATGAAAAGAAATATGCTCGTTGGGACCTATGCACGCTTATTATATAGATGTAGTCGACTGCGAGAAAAAAGCTGCCCTTGTTAGTTGGAGTTGAACGTTCGCCGGAATCAGATAAATATTGATGAACAAGTAAAAGTTCCATTGTACAGTATGTACATACATACCTTCAAAAATAATTGTATTTAAGCATGCCCGTAGTGTATGGGTTTTGCTTTTGGTGAAGGGAGGCAAAACCAAGGAAACTAAATATAAAGTAATTATTAAATAATTTTCGTTCAAACTAACCTATATATTTCAATTTATTTACTCCCCAACAAACACAGTTCCTAATAGAATGGCCATTTGGGAGAGCCAATTCGCTGGGGCTTATCCTCTTCTTCTAAGCCTCTGACTGGGATCTGTATTTCCATAACGTTCTGTGCGGCATGAAAATTGTACGGTTACCGCCGTTATTACTTCCGTTTCATCTTCCATCAGAAGAATATCACATCCACAATGCGTATGTCACCCTGCACGGATGACTAAACTTCATGCTATTAGTATCGACTCAGTTTTATATAATGGGATTGAAAATTTTCTTTCTGAATATTACATAAGGTAATATTTGCCAGTGTCGAATCTGAAGCCTGGGCTCAATTCTGTTGCACGTCCTTTCCCTATTTTTTTTTAAAGAATTATCTTTAATCTTCATTTTGTACTATCAATTTGGCTTTCGACCCGGTAGGTCTACTACAAACCATATTTCCACCCTAGAGGAATTTTGGAAAAATCAAGGGAATTCAATATCAATATTCAGGTACTGTCTATAGGCTTCAAGCAAGCATATGACAGCGTGAAGCTTAAGGAGCTATTTAAAGCTATGGAGTGCTTTCGATTTCCAAAACACCTAATCGAAGTAACAAAAGCTACTATCAAGGAAGGGTAAGAGTTGAACGAGACCACTCAGAAAGTTTCACAACACACAGTGGTTTGAGATAAAGTGACGCGCCTCCTATTTAACAAGGTGGTAAGAGACGCTGGTCTAGAAACGACGAGATCCATCTTTAATAACGCTGACGCTTACGCTGATTACGTCGCCCTAATAGGTAGGTCTTTTGCAATTGTGAAAGAAGCCTTCATTAAACTGGAAACAGCTGCAAAAACAATGGAATTACTCATCAACGAAACAAAAACTAAGTATCTTTGCACTTCAAAAACATACACAACTCCAAAGCAAAACATTAAACCATAGCAACCGTTAAAGAATTTACTTATCTTGGAACAGTATTGCAAGCTGATAGTGGCGAAACAACGGAGATCAGAAGGAGAATAAACGTTGCTAACAGAAGATTTTTTGGCCTTGGAATCTTACCACACGAATCTTGTCTAGAGGAATGAAGTTACGTTACGATGTTTGGATCAGAGCCATGAAGGGCCTGGTCAAAAACGCAGAACTGCGGTCATTCTGCAGGATTCAACAATTGAAAGTCTGCAGCTGAATATTGCAGAATAACCGCAGTTCTGCGTTTATGACCAGGCCCAAACTTTCAAAGTGGCTGATGAAACTATTCTAGGCACTTTTGAAAGAAAAATACTACGTACAATATTTGGAGGTGTCTGTGAAAACGGTCAATGGAGAAGGAGATATAATCCTGAATTACACCAACTGTACAGGGGACCCGACACTGTCAAAAGTATAAAATTAAGTAGATTAACAGTACGCCACAGTACTACTACACGTTGCACGATGATGTAAACGATGGAATAATAGAACAAAGGGCGATTTCTAGGTTATCACACAAAAAAGAGGCAAATACTAAGAGTTTCGATTTTGACCAACGTTTTTGGCGATTACGATTTTGATCAAACGATAACGTTTCGTTTCGCTTTGAACTTCTAAGAAAATGTTTAAGACTAGCCCAAAACAGCATATTTTGCAAGTCGGCCTTACCTAGGTTTTAAAGCGCTCGACTACCATCTCAAAGATCCATGGTTAGAATCCACTCCGCGGCATGGTCGTTTGCCTTTCCATTTCTCCCACCTTAGATAACTCCTTCTTTCTTGTCTTCCCTCGACAAAAAAATATCGTTCTTTCCTGCCATCGCCGCCTCTAAGCATAATAAGCGAGGAAGCCATCTCTCAATAATTATTAAGAACACATTTATTCTATGCAAAATAAAATTGCGAGCCCCGAATAAATAGCGGAGGTGTTAAATAAATCTAAAAATATTAACAGGAAAGATACACAGCACCTTTAGCATGTTAATAATCCATAATATGCACGTGAATTAATTGCTAACAGAGTAACAACTTCATTTTAGGTAGTTTCCAGCATGTGATCAATCACGTAATAAAGGTCTATTTTAACAGAGAACAAACGAATGCAATTTCCGTGGAAGATAAGAGGAAACTGATTTGCGAAATTCAGAATACCTGCCAAAACCACATAAAGGAGTAAATGTTTCCTTATATTTATTTGTTATCTTCTTGGCTAGGAGTTAAATGGACTAATTTAGAATCGACATTGAAATGATAAAAATATGAAAATTTGTCTGGACTGGGTTCAGCTATGTTATTTCATCACAAACTACCTTCATGAGATTGATGGCACGAAATTTAAGATTCTCCCAAGCTCTGGTATCCACTGTGACTTTATTCGTTAATGTAATGCGCGACCTAGTTATATCACGGAAAGAGTTCAACAATTCAAACCAAAATGATGATGCACAAATTTCGTAATTACCTATGTATTTTAACAGAAAAATATTGTTGAAACGCTGAGAGCGAAAGTAGCTGGTGCTTATATATGTCATATTGAAGCCATTTCAAGTGAATCTTGTTGATGAAACTTACATGGAAAGCATGGAAGATTACCAGGTGATAGTATCTTTGCCAAAACCAAAGTTTGCTGTATGTAAATAGTTTTTCCAATTAATAATAATAATTGATTTTTTAAGGTTAGCTTATTCTACAATCATGTTGTTTTATTAATAAATGCTGTGCGTGAAAAAGAACGTTATATGCAATGAGGTAGGCGACCTAGTCTGGGATATTGTGGAAAAAACATTGTGCAGGAGAGAAAATAACGTTTATTTCAGTGGAATAGTTGCTATTGGTGCAATACTATTCAAGTCTCAGCCGTGCAGTACCAATTCAGGTAGTAAGTTTTGGAATTCATGAACTGCTTTGCCGCAAGGCATGAGTCATGCGTTTTTTACCAGGCCCTGGTCTTTGATTACCTTTGTGTGGTGCACTTCGAATTCCTTCCAAAGGCGCAAACGACATAAGGAATATTATTTGGGTGTTTTGGAAGGCTTATGCCGCAATATTTGCTAAAAATGGTGAGAGAACATCGACGAAAGGTGATTCAGCAGTCTAGGGCTGGAAAATTTTGATTGGGAGGAAATGTAACAATCGACGAGCACAACCTAGAAGTAAATGTTAAAACAAAAAGAAACGAAGGAAAGGTAGAGATAATTAGATTACTACACTGGCTAATGGAACCTTTTATGCCCCAAAAGTAAATACTGCATTCGATTTAAACAGAAACTCGACAAAACCCTAATATGATCAGCAACGGGAAAGATCTATGGGATGTGACAACGAGGGAGGCCCAGTGTCCGCTGGGGGAGGTGGCGTCAACCATACCGTCCAGCGCTTTGACATGGCAAACTGGATGACATCGGCTAACAATCGGAACCGGTGAACAGAACAGTTGCGCGATGCTTTGGTTGGATCGCGGTTGTAGAAGAAGACGAAAAAGAATACCACCAGTACTGTGCTGTGGTAGCTAGATTTGTATTATGACCCAGGACAAAGCAACGAGTGAGGTTTGAGAGAAAAGTTCTCAGATGCATAACAGGCCCAACGAAGGAGAATTACAGCGCGCTGTAGGGAATTTTTGACGATCCGGAACTCTCAACCTAGGCTAGTCGGCCACGTAACTAGCATGGAGGTCAACCTTATTCCAAAATTGTTCATTGTCGCAGAAATTTCGGAAAATAGACCAGTAGGCAAACACAGGAGGAGATGGATAGACTTTGTGATGGCAGAGGCAATTCTCAACATTCGGAACTTGAGAGATGCTGCAAGGGACCGTCAAACTTGGAGAAATGCCCTAGAGAAGACCAAAGCACGATTTGGGTTGTAGCGCCATTGGATGGAATTGGGGATTGAGAAGGCCACATGGTAGTCGATCCTGAAACTTTTTGATCAAGTATAAGGTACTTCTCCGTCTTTGAATTTCTCCAGTCTTGGTTCTTCCATGTCCAGTCTTTGTACTTCCGTACTTCTCCAGTATTTTACTTCTCCTTCTTGGTATTTCCTTGACCAGTCTTGTACGTCCGTACTTTTTCAGTCTTGGTACTTCCTTGTTCAGTCTTGGGACGTCCGTAATTCTCCAGTCTTGGTACGTTCGTACTTCTCCAAACTTGGTACTTCCTTGTCCAGTGCTGATACATTGTTTTAAATTTCGCTTTTTTTTTGAGGAGGCC
The DNA here is from genome assembly GCA_963855945.1 of Thereva nobilitata. Classification (NCBI taxonomy): domain Eukaryota; kingdom Metazoa; phylum Arthropoda; class Insecta; order Diptera; family Therevidae; genus Thereva; species Thereva nobilitata. The sequence continues at coordinate 175,906,147 of OY979695.1, forward strand.
AAGGGTCGATGTGGGGTATAGTGCCATTGAGTAGATGGATGTGAGAAGTTAAAAGACTAAGCGCCATGGAGTGGTAGTAGGTCGCCTCAACCCGTCAGCTACCGACGTCAGCCATAGGTAAAATGTTGTTGAAAAGACAAAAGAAGTGCAGAAGAATGTATTTCTATGGAAAAATACAAACAGTCTTCGAACCAGATCTAATTTATTTTTATAATATACCTACTACATAAAAACATATCGATTACGGAATAGTCTACTATTTTTTATATTTCATTTCAACGAGGTTCTTCCCAATTTTTCTACCACAATTACATAAACTTTTTTTTATTACAAAATCACTTCGCCAGTAAAAAAAAAGCGATTCATCACATGCCTTTACACACATTTCTATCGTACGATACAAAAAAATTCCATAGAATAAACAATTCTTTATGTTTCACGTTAAAAAAACTGATCGCCCATTGCTGATCGCAAAAACAGCTTCAAGATCAAGGTTGTAACTCATGTTGCGTAGTATATGGTGTAGTAATCCGGGCTTGAGATGCTTGATTTCTCCAAAAAGAACTCAATGAGATCTTTTGGTTGTTGTTGGCGAGTTTGAGCTTGAGAATTAATGAATAATAAAAAGACCCGAGAATTAAGCTAAAAAATTGATTTGATCACTTTTTTCTTTTTTTGTTTTTTTTGTTTGCTTTTACATGTGTGTGACTAATTTGTTTACAACTTTCTTAATTACAGTCAGAGGTGCCAGGCCTGGAAAGAATGTTCAACTTTCGGAAAGTGAAATACGTGGATTATGTTTAAAATCAAGGGAAATATTCTTATCACAACCAATTCTATTGGAATTAGAAGCACCTCTAAAAATTTGTGGTAAGTTCATTAGTTTCTTTCATTTCATAATCACTATAATTACTTAAAACATATATAATCTTTTGCTGATATAAGAGAGCCCATTACTAATTTTTTTTTGTACTTACGTAAAATCGTTTTCTATATAATCTAAAATCTGTTATCGTGTTTATTTCGTAATAAACCACCCGATGGTGTATACAAAGAAAACAAGATTCATTCATTCGTTTACTGCTTTTCATACCAGTGAAGTTACCTTCGTATTTTACCTGTTGCAGACGGAAACAAAAAAAACTCAATCAATATTTCTTTTGTGCAATTTGAATCATCAGATTAATTCCAACACAAATTATAAGCATCCAAACATTTGTTTCTGTTAAATACAATTTACGTGCATTTCGTTATTTATTCTGCTGATTTACATTATAACATCTGAATATTTTATTTGCAAGAAGCATCATACTTTAGTCTACCTTTAATTTTATATAAGCGTATCCATTTGAAAATATATAAGCCCAAAAATTGCATGAAAATTAAATGAATTTTTCGTAGCCAAATGCTTCCAGTATAATTCGGTGAATCATTTATTATTTGGTAAAAGCCTCCAGTTGTGAAATTGTGTTTTAGTTGCCTTCAAGGTGATTTTAATTAAAATTTGAATAAATCTTTTTTTTTCACCTTTATTAAATTTTTGATAAGGTTTTCCGGATTTTTTTTAAATGTGGTTTGTTCTTTTGCAGAAAAAAATAAAGTATATCAGTTAGAAATTTGTTTAATTAAATTGTAAAATTTAGATTTTACGAAATTGTGCATGATAAATTCAAGACAGGAAAGAGTTGAACAAGATTAATGTTTCGGGACCTTCAGAAGAAGCATGATTGCAATGTGAAAATACAGCTAAAAAAATTAGTAGAATTAGTATGCGAGACAGGGGAAGATGGTACGAGCAGGTGGTATCAGAAGCAGACAGTCCAAATCGGGCTTTGGCATTCTCCAGGGAATTTCTCAAAGTTTGACGGTCCCTTGTGGCATGCCCGCAGTTCCGGATGTTGAACATGGCTCCTGCGTCAGCCGTCACAGGGTCGATCCATCTCCTCTTGGTCTGCCTACTGGTCTATTTCCCTAAATTTCTGCTACCCTAAGTCTTTACGAAGGAAGGAACCGCTTAAAATTTGCCAATCTATGTAGGTGCGGACTTTCATCCTTCGGGGTTTTTCATCCAAGTCTATTCGGCAAGGGCGCTTTTCACCAAACTGGTAGGTACCCCAACAGCCGGTTCTGGACAGATGACTACATTCTAATTGGTCCATAAAATTCCCATGAGTGGTAGGAAAGGGAAGGCTCATCCTGACAGAGCCCCCATATCAGGATAAAGTATTATACAGATTGGTATCCCCGGTGCCGAGAGAAGATCGTTAAATGATAATGCAAAAACTCAATTCAAGAATTCAAACGCAGGACTCATCGCCACCTCCTTCAGCACTCTACTGACTCCTCATAACCCCTAAGCTATTCTATCTCCTATTCTAAGCTTACTACTAACAACATGACGTAACCAACGACATGACGAACTGGTAGTATAAAGGGTGATTCGAGGATACAAAAGTTTTGCTTAGATGTAGTGCATTTCGGAGCACCATACGAACAGGATTCGAATCAAAGGGGCCTATTGTGGATGTCGTCAATTTGACGACTTTGAGTCGATGTAAAAATTTGTTACTGCGATAAATATGATAGTCCAAGAGCTCGTGACAGAATTGCAAAGTGATTTTGCAGAGGATGGGCCTTTGATATAAGTTAAGGGGCTTTTACACCATACAACGGTTGGACCAACATGCGTTGTTACTATATCGGTCCAACAGCTAAAGCACTGTACCCACACGTACCAATTTCGTCTACGACTGAAATTATTTTCAGTCGTATTTTGTACTTAGACATTTCAATTACTAATAATAATTTGCGGAGGAGTACTAACACGAAATTGATGCAACTGTTGTGAAATTTTACCCACGCGATGCAACGGTTGTACGTACGACACCGGGTTTTAGTTAGTAACTAACAACCGAGCGATATCGGAACAACCGTTGTTTCAGTGCAAACAGACGAGACAATCGTAGCATGCGACCATCAGATTACGCCGATATCGCACCAACCGTTGTATCGTGTAAAATCCCCTTTAGATTACTTAAAACACAACCGATTAAGACTACTCGCCAGTTCGAGTCTACTTAAGTTTCAATTTTATGAACTTTTGAACTCGTCGATTTTTTGACCATAAAAAAAATGATATTGCAGAGGATGGGACTTGGTATATAGGTTAATTGGGTTGTCCCCAATTCATATTCCGATTCCCATCTCGTTTGGAGGTTAGGTTCGACCTTTGGGAATTTTTGAAAATCGTAAAATCGTAACGGTTTAGCCGCTAGGGCGTTTTCAAATTTTTTTAGGAATTTTGCAAATTTCGTTTTCTTTAACTAAAATTTCAACTAAAACCACCCTTTTCTCCATAAAATACCTAGTTAACTAATTTTTTTTTTGCAAAATTGGAAAGCTTGGACAATTTCCTATGAATAATGTTTGGACAATTTTTATCCTACGGCTTTTATTTATGGAGTTTGAATGCTAAAATTAGCTCTATTTCGTACTTTTTTTGGTACTTTTTCACCAAGCTTTGCCAAAAAGTACCAAATAAGGTTAATTTTAACATCAAACTTGCTAATAACTTCAAAAGTAAAGGCCGTAGCATAAAAATTGCCCGAACATTACTTATAGGAAAATGTCCAAGCTTTCCAATTTTGCAAAGTCGGGTCATGTTCTCACACATCCGACGCAGTGGCGCACCACCTTTCTCAGTACCCTTCAGGCGTTCGTGAACAACAAAAAAAAATACCTCGCTATCGATATTATGTAATTTGTGCCGGACGTGAATTCAAGAAGAAGAATTCAACACAAATTTATGTTAACTTAATTTGAAATACACACAAACCTGTTTCTGTGCAGTCTTACGAAATCACTAAATGGGGTTTGGCTTATTCTAAAATATTCGTAGAATTTATTTTCGTGGCCCACCAATCCTCTATATAAAGTTGGGAACTCTCCTTCCACTTCCCGGAGAGCCAACATGGGATGAACCCATTCTCTTTTTTAATCTTTTCCTCCTCGTCTAGGAGCAATGCTATTGCAGAAGATACTCCATGATGCATTTGAGATCACTGTCCAAATTTCAAAACTAAAAAGTAATTACAGATTCCATTAAACATTGAACACTGATACGGAAAAGGCGGTGCTGTTTGAATGTCAGTGAAAAATTCATCACGGAAGCCACTGACACGGAAAGCATCGGTGCGGTGCCGCCACGGATATATGTGGATCGACCTTTATTAGCCAGTTAAGCTGGCGAGATGCCTTATTAGAGCTACTCGAGTAGTGAACCAAATAGTGAAATATAATATATGAAAACTTAAAGTATTGACCTAAGTTTGTATTAGATGAGAAATATTAAAAAAAAATTGTTGCTACTTTGGTTTGGTAAAAAATTTACACAATGGTGGTTACAATGACATAAGTTCATGTTCAATCATAAGTTGCCAGCCAAAACCTTCTACTAGTGTACTCAATTGACTGCTCAGTAAACTAACAGTTTGGAAGGAAACACTACATACCTAACATGAAATTTTACATTGCGTGGTTCCTCGATTCAATGACATATTTTTTTATTTATACTTCTCAAACAAATTCCGATAAATATTCTTGTTGCTACTATTTCATGACTTTTCTTTTGATACAGTAGATAACTCCAACAAAATAGTCACGCTTTGGGGTTCGTTCTCGTGACTTAATGTTTGTTCAATTGGCACAGTAGACGAAGCATTTCCATTTTCATCACGGAAATAATCCCCACAAGAGAAAAACTATTTAAAGTAGTTATAGAATTAATTTTTCTGGGAAACATTTATGGGAATATTAAAAGAGATATATTTAGGTATATAATTTGTAAACAAATTATTTATTGACAATTTTCTAGTCTTGATGAAAAATATAATACAAAATCTGCTAACTTGTGCCAATTGCCCTGATTGAAGGTGTCGAATTAAAGAAAAAAATTCTCCTTGGCCATAAACGTGTTTCAGCACACGCTTAAAGTAGACAGCTCTCGATAGTGGGTGTAAAATATGTTCTTTATTTAAAATTATAAGAAAAAAGAACAGAACAAGTTGCATATTTACCGCCTGCCTCAAGAAGTCAGTCATATTTGATTTTCTTCTTTTTTTGCTGTGTGGACGTTCGTTCTTTGAGTTCGTCGTCGTAACCGCGCATCAAGAGAGATGTGAACGAAATAAAAAAGATTTATTCTAAAATTATCACGAAATCGCGAACGATAAAAGTCATTGGCATCCCCATGGTTGGGGTTTTTTTTCTGAGCATGCGTTGAGTATTTACTTGTGTGTCGTTGTGCAACCAAATTTAATTTGGCTAATTCAGCGTAAAAAGATTATTTTATTAATAGGTCTAGGAAAGTTTTTAATCATTTTCATCTTATTAAAAATTTTTGGGGATGTTCATTTTAGAACGGATTTTTTTGTCGTGCCAGAAGAGGCTAGGAACAGAGTAAACTTTATTAATGGCGTCTTTAGTAAGAACAAGAGTTGAATGAAAATCAAAACACGAAAATTTCGCCCTTGTAAAGGCGACAGACACGAAGCACAATGCCACACTAATATCATAATATCCTTGGCACTATTATTTCTAGTGATCACTGCTTAGAGGATGCAATGCAGATTGGATCTGCGTGAACGCCAATAATAGCACCTTTTATATAGTAAATCTGTTCCAATTGTGAACTTTTATATATTTTTAAACTTTGTTTACAAAATCTATTTGTTTTCTTTTTCTTTTTCACACTTATCTAAACAACTTTCCACGCCTGGTAATCGATTTATTCGTGAGCAAAATGAAAAAGAGAATTTTCCTTAACCTTAACATTGGGATTTGGTTCTTTCAACAAGGGAAATATTTCCATTATGTCATCGTGACTTGTGTTTTCACTTTTTTTTTGTTTGTTGGATGTACAGAGTACACGAGGGTATGAAGCTGAAAGGTTAAATAAGTATAAATTTCTGATTAAAATTCCATTCTCGTTGCGTGCTAAAAATGTAATCATGGTTTTTCGTCTCTCTTTTTGTTATGCAGATACATTGTATACTAAAATACATATTCTCGACCTAACTCAAATCTTATTTATGTTTATAATAAAATTGTTTTTGTTTCATATGCATACAGTTATATATGCATATGTTTGTTCCTTTATTGAAACATTTCTATCGCATCCTTGATTTATTCCTTCGAATTTCTTAATCTGAAGGGCTTCAAGGTCAAATAAATGAATCAAGATAAGACATTTCTTTTCACCTCTTCTCCCCCACAATTGGCATTTTTATGGATGTGTTTCTATATGGATTTCAGCTATATAGGATAACCTGTAAAATGAATGTATAAATTTCTTCATGCTCTCTATATTTGTATACAACTTGTATTGATTTTGATACCTTTTAGAGACAAACTCACCACTCTCTCTCTTTCTCAATTCATTGATTTTCTTTTCTATCTGCTCGTCATGTAGTGTTAAAAATATGTAGTTGGATGGGCATTCCATGTTATAAGGGTATTTATACCTTAATGCCGATTGAGAATATTGCGTAGTAGCAAAAAAATGAACATATTCGATTAATAAAATTTTATGTAAATTTTGACGGGTAAATAATTTCAATATATAGGGTAATAGTGTGACATTGAAGTGTGCAAGATTTGTAGAGAGTATTTAGTAATGTTTATTTATAGAAATATACATATATTTTCATGAAAGTCATATTAGGGGACTTGAACGCCAAAGTAGGTAAAGAACCATATTACTGCCCTAAGGTAGATAGGTGAAGGGCTGCCTCCACTGCGACCGGAGCCCAATTAGCGCTCGGCGTGCCATTTTGTTGCCACAACTCGTGTAAAACTCTCGTAGCACGAAAAATTCAACAATAATGGGAACAGAATGACACAGGCTAGGATTCAACCACGTTGGTAATAACTCCATCACTGAGGCCGATCTCGACCTTGTCTCTGCCAATCTGCAGGAAACGATCATGATAGCCCTTGAAAGTAGCTGTCCTGCGAAACCACGTAGTACAAACCGAAGAGTTGCGTGGTGGAACAATGATCTCTGCAGGCAAAGGAAAGAAGTTATAAAACTAATAGGGCTAAGGTCTCGGGCAATTGGGACCTCTACAAGGAAGCCCTTACGAATTATAACAAAGATTTGATCCAAACGAAGGTCATGGAAAGCCTCAAAAAAAGACAAGCTTCCAGCCTACATTAGGTTACACAAAGTCTTGTCAAAGGATCACTCCAATGGCATTGTCTCCCTCAAGACTCCTGAAGGATCCTTTACGGAGAATACCAGAGAGACCATGGAGCTAATAATTAGCACTTATTCCCCAGGTTCTCAAGTAACTGATCCTGGATTGGCATTAGAACCTAACACTTGATCGGAGGTAGTTCTTGCCCACCGGCCCTACAATAGGAACAAAGGCCTGGCAAAGAGGATTTTCACTGCGGTAAGATTGAATGGGGCCATTGGAACCTTCAAGGCTGCTGGAAAGGACCACATGTTCCCGGCTCTCATTCAAATAGCCTTTGCAGAGATCTTACCAATCCTGCTTCCATTATTCGCAGGTATCTTTGTACTAGTCCTTATTCCGAGGTGCTGGACAAAGGCCAGGATAGTCTTTATCTGTAAATCGGGTAGAAGATCGTATAGGGAAGCAAAATCCTATCAACCCATCAGCCTCTCATCCTTTCTCCTGAAAACGATGGAGAAGGTTTTAGACAGGCATATTAGAGAGGGTCTTACAGCGAGTCCACTGCACTGCTTGCAATTTACCTACCGGCGAGGCAGATCTACAGAGACTGCCATTCATGTACTAATGACAAATATCGAGAGGTCCCTCCGGGCCAAAGAAATCTTTCTCGGTGCTTTTGGAGACATTGAGGGTGCGTTTGACAAGGTTACGAAACCGCAGCAAAAAAGGGCATTAAATCCCCACTGCAAGATGGGGAGAAGTTATGTCATGCCTTGGCTTGGCTTCTAGGCGCAAAATCGTTGTTAATGCGACGGCGGTTGTTGGTGCCACGGTGTGGGCAACTCAAGGTTAACCAGCTGAATTTGCATCATAGCAGAAGAGCAATATCGACACGAGGTTTTGGTGAGAAGTTTGTTATTGTTCTCACTCGAGCACTGTCGACCTATAAACGTAAGCTTAGAGACTTATCAAGGTGCCTTAGCACTCTGTACCTCCTATTAGCGACGACGTGCCGCGACAGATTCCAGAAAGGAGTCTTCTTGCTGCTGCTATGATGCTATAACTTATAGCTATGCAAAAGAGTCGAGGCAATTAGATTGCTGCAATCGATAGGAAAAGCTGCTAGCAATTGTACAAGGTGTGTGACGGTATTAGGGGGGCTTTTTGAACCACACCTATTGCAGTGATGGAAGTGCTGCTGCAGACTCATCCTCCTAAAGGCCAAGCCTGCAGGTGAGATCCTCCTATCATCAGTGTCTGGTAATCAAGCCCAAGGGTCTTGACATCGTTTCTACCGCGCCCCCACAATTCCTCGGCCCCGTGAAGAGAAGAAGTGCCTTGACATCAAGCCAACTAGTATAGCTAACAAGTTGGCTAACATCCTTTCTACTGCGCTCCAACATTTCCATAGCCGCGTTAAAAGACGGCACAGGAAGAAACCTCTTCGAGTTGGCCGATCCAGGCACGGTCCTCCAACGTTCGGTGTGTTCTATCCAGGCCCGATTGGCAAGGGCCCTTTTTACCAAACTCCGTTCTATGTAATTGGTTCATAAGAGTCCTATTATGAGTATGGTACGAATAAGTCCATCCTGACGGAGCCTTCATATCAGGATAAGGCATTATGCAACTAGGTGTGTCATGTGTCCAGAGGAGATCGTTAAACGGCAGCGCAAAAACTACCCACTGCCATGCATCCCGCGATACAATATCTTTACATCTTGGCTTCGTGCGATTTGGAGGTTGTGCTCGCTCTTACCGTCGTTAGTTGATTATCCAGGGGATACCTTGCTGAGGTGACAGTTCGATTTATTGTTTGGGGGCACAATGTTGTGTGCGGTAAATTTCATCGCTCTATGGCAACTGCGATCGCAATGTACCATTGTGTCAGCCAGGATTTAGATGAGCGAATGAACACACCCTGTAGACAAGATATGCATGCAGAATGAAACTTTTGTGAAGAGTGGAAACACTTGAAAAAAAAAATAATTGTATGGAAATTGAACGCAGGCTCCCTGCGATAGTTAGTACCACTATGTTAATAGAGGAGACACAGGAATTTTTTACCTTAATAAGTTCTAAATGCTTTTATTCAGTTGTCAGAAAAAAACAAGTTTTCTGTGCAAATCTAAAAAAACAACGCATAATTCTTTTATCACGAAACATGAATCAATGTAGATTTGTAAAGTTATTAAAAGGAAAAAATCGAGCGTTTTTTTACGCAAAAACCGGATTGTAATTTCACAATTATTAATTTTTTACAATAATACTTTTCAGTCGGTTTAAGTTTTGTAATCGTGTTAATTGCAACCAATAAATCTCTTTCGAAATATACTGAATAAAAATTTTAGGAATTCCTCTAGTTTTTTTTATAAGGAAAAATGTGTTGATATATTACGCAATGTCAACGATAAATTACTGCTCAAAAACCTCAGTATAAAAGCTCGTAAAATCTAGATTGTAGTTCAAAATTTATGGATTTAATTAAATTTGTTATCTTTAAAATTGCCAATTAAAATCTGTACAAAAATTGGTAAAAAAAATTTCTTTTTAATCACTACCAGAATTGACCTAGGCAAGAATCTCCCAAACATGTCAGGATTACTATATGAAAATCAAAACCATTTTGTCTGTTTATCTTCTCTATTTTACTAATTCCCCCCTACACAAAAGAAATTACATTTGCATCCGGGATAAGGCTTAATCTTCACTCACCCAGTTTCTTAAGTGAAACCCGAGTTCATTGTCATCTTTTGCTAAACCATTAATCATTCAAAAAACGTCATCATTCATTCTTTGGGGATAGATGTAGTGACGACGATTCTAAGCCATCTTCACAAGAAAACATTCATTCTCATGTTATGTGCTCGTTTCCGTTTTCTTAATCAAATGATTATAATTTTAAGTATTTTATCTTCTGGAGAACAGATTATGAAATATGAAAGTTAGTGTGAACAAATTACACACATATTTTGTTACATTTTTTGTCTATCTATGAGAATATAGAATTTTTTATACTTTTTTATATTAATTTCCACGAGGTTTAAAGAATGTTAATATTTATTAAAAAAAATTGCTTGACCAAATTTATAAAGAAATGACGTTACATTCGTTTTTTGTGAGCTTCTTGTGTGGTTGGTTTACCCACGCTAATAATATTTTCTCATTGATGCTTTTTAATGCCCATATATATTCTACATTCATTCTCGTTTGCTTGTAAATCAGATAGGCCTAGGAGCCATCAATGTCAAATTTTTAACTTATTGTCCAACTTTTAACCAATAAATCCTAAATGGACAAGCTGGTCCCTCAATGTTCTGTAGATCAGTTTAGTTGTCTTTAATTCTTTTCATATGTAAAATCATTTGAATAAAACGAAATTTATAATATATAGAACGACACTTTTTGTCCTGTCCGCATATGTCGAAATTGGATAAGCAGAAAAATTTTGATTGGTTCGGTTATGTATTTTTTACTACAAGTACCCAGTAGGACTTGTAAGCTTACAGAAGTACTGAAATGATCCCTTACTATAAGGGGTAGGCCTTACCATACCCCGTACAGAAGTGCTTATTTTTACACACGATGTCATAGGAGGTAAGGCCTTACTTTTTTACTTTCCTTAGAGTAGTTACATAAGAACTTACCTAGTACGTACAGAACTGCTCATCGATGAGCCCTTATATAACGTATTACACGAGAAGGCAGATGGTAAGGGGAAATCCAGAATTAGACCCAAAGAAGTTGGAAATTTGCCCGATGACTCATTTGTTTTCGTATTTTTGTAATGGTATTTGAGTCATCGGGAAAATTTCTAATTTCTTTGGGTCTAATTCTGGATTACCCCTTACCATCTTCCTTCTCTTGTAATGCGTTATATAAGGGCTCTTCTAACACCTAAGAAAATATGATTACCCCTACCAGATGACTACTTATAAAAGTGCTCCATCGGTAAGTGCTACCTAGAATTCCTACTGGGTACAAACTTGAAATTTGGAAGCTAGGTATAGTAGTATACGGCGTAGACATGTGCAATGTCTAATAGTAAGCTTGGCGTGGATATGCATGTAATTTCGGCGTGGATATGCATGTAATAACTGCGGCGGTGTCGAAAGCTTTATATTCTCGAACGCGAGTGTCGTTTTCCAAGCGGTTCCCCAACTGAGTATTAATCGCGTCCAATGCTACTTGACCTCCACAATCGAACGAGAACCGGTTTATTGATAACTTTCATCAAGATAATTGCCTGAAATATGGAGTAAAGCAACAACAAATATTAAAGCTTTGTGTGAGTAAAACTAAAGCTTAAGCTAAAAGTCTTTTAAAAAGCTTTCCGAATCCGTAAGGCAGATGTTGGGATTGCCCTATTTTATTTGTAGTAAGATTTCCGGCATAGGGCCCTCATGAGAAACTGATAGGTCATACCTCGCTTCAGTATCGCAGATTTTTCTTTGTGCTGTTCTCATGAGGAATCTAAGGGAAAGCCTGTTTTCGACATGCCTTTATTTGCCACAGGTGGTCCTCATAACACCTACCCGGTAATCCCTTTTTCAGAATGCCCCTCATTTGCCACATGGGGCTCACACGCTGTATGAGGCATGTCCCCTATAAATGCTAGTCGGGGTATGTTAAATGGGAAATTTAAAACCTAAAGATCAAACTTTATTCGTCACAATCATAAAAGGGTAAAAAGTGATCAATATATCCATCTAAAACACACTATGACAGAACTGCCGTAACAGATCTATGAAGATGGCTGTGCTAAAGTCCTGTTTATTTGACTGTGCGTCATTTCACACACACCTGTTTATTACACTTACCTGCAATCCGAAATGGCCAGAAATTACAGATAACTTTACCAAAAGCCAAAAGTTTTACGATAGATATGACTTAATAGCGAGGGTTATCCACGTGAATATGAAGCATATTATGAAGTCCCTGGCCAAAGGTTGGTCCCTCACGACTACATTCTCCTGTGCCTAGAAGAAAAGATAAGATTAGGGTCCATTGTTACGTTATCTGACCCTGATCTAGATCCAGCCCTATATGAAAAGGCCTAGTCAAAAACTTGGCAACATGCAGGCTGTTCAAAAATAAATCCTGTAATGGCCCGTCCACCATATGTCGGGAACAACCACCATATGTCGGGAATAACCTAGATTCTGTGTTTAGTAGAGATGTACGCTACATTAGCATGCACTTACATATGAAAACTTAAGTAGGGCCTGTGGCAACAAGCGAATTTTTATCTTGTCCGAGAGCCAAGCGGTGTCAGAACGATAGTGTCCCGTAAGACCAAGTCGAAACTAGTTGGGAACTGCCAACATTGATAGCTGAGTACTTTCAATTGGACCACACTTATGTGGATCCCGAGCCATCAGGGCTTTGCAGGCAATGAAAAAGCGGACGCCTTGGCCAGGCAGAGTTTTGGTATTACATATTTTCATCGGTCCGAAACCGGCTATTGGCAACCCCACCATTTTGTTGAAAAGGGTCCTAAACGAACTGACTTTGATGAAATGCATCGAGCACTAGAGGCCCACACTTGGGCTGGTAAACTCGAAGCAGTTTTATCTTGTGCCACTTTAGATCGAGGACACAGAATTACTGGAGCGCAATAGAAAGGATATAAGGACATAAGTTGACTTGGTCACTGGTCAGTCACTACGTCCTAACGTAGCACCTTAACAGAATCGAAATGGTGGAGGACTCCACCTGCAGACTCTACTTAAAGGAGAATGAGTCTGATCTTCACGTTCTTTCACTGTGGCGAGATCGGAAGGCGAAGATTGTTGTTGTTCGGCGCAACCGTGCTTGACAAGTCGGACCGACAAATCTTTAGGCATACTGCTGATCTTCTTCAATCAATGTGGCCTACAAATCTAAGGTATAGGGACCGGTAAAGGGAAGAGCACGATAGGTTCAACTAAACTTAGGGCTTTCATCATCACAACGTATACCGGCATCCACATCTATCTCTGTCACTTGGAGCCATCCGTGTACCATACGAGAAAAGTTCGGATAGCCTTTCTTGTATGTTTACGGAAGTAGGGTTTAACTTTAAAATTGGTATGTTAGTCTTTGACTTTGGTATGCGAACTTATAGCAATCCCGCTTCTGGGATCTCTTTCATAAAGCTGACAATAGTAAAACGTCACCGGTGAAGACCATCACGCAGGTTCCCATTCGATTTCAGCCTAAGTGCAGCGTTAATAATGGATTTCTCTCCTTCAAGATGGAACGATACCAAATTGAGTATCCAGCGTTTGAATTATGCTTATACCCCGGCTTCACCGGCCGAACTGCGCAAGTTCGAGCAAGTTAGTCTACTGAGCTTCAATTTTTGCCTGATTTCCCATACATTTTCACATTTTGAAGTCAGGAAAAATAAAGTCTGATTTCGCCCAACAGAAGATGAAATCAAGCTTGAAAGTAAAAGCTCGCTCAAAAGAGAGTAATCAACTGGAATAGTGGAATGCCATTCCAGGGAGCTTTTGCATTTCTGAATTCTGGCGAAAAATCAACAACAATTTCATGCACTGAACTCGGCTTTAGCCGGTGAAGCCACTTATACGGATTGAATTGAACTTGATTAAACTGAGGCCGGTGAAGCCGGGGTATTAAATTTTTAGCAAATACTAAATGTGATTCAAATTTAATTTATCCTTTTAAAATAAACAAGTTTATTTAGTTCTAGTCGCATTTTTTTCTGTTTTCTAGTAAAAATTACAAATCTATTTAAAATCAATCATTAAATCCTTAAACAGAACCTTGTTCCAGATACTAAGGTTCGTTTGTAAACAGGATCAAGTATGAAAAGTTATTGCCATAAAATGTGTTCCAATGGATTAAAAAAATTTGCTAATTTTAATACTTTCTAAATGACAAATGTTATGGAAGACGTTATTTCCTTTTTGGTTTATTTCCCCGCAATGTAAATAAAAATAAACAACAATGTCGACATTGAAACTGCTACTAAATTCCTACTTACCTAAGATAATTTCCATTTGCTTACTTTTATTTACCTATAACAAACTGAAGTAATTTAAGCAAACAACAACTGTGGGGGGCGGAGCGCACGCTAATATCTTTCAGTAAATTTTTATCTCATCATGAAAATTATCTGATTTTAATAATGGAATTTGATATGCCAATCATTTCAATAATGAGTTCGTAAATAAAAAGAGTCGACTCCACTGCCAGCTCTCTCTACTATATATCATCATCGGAATGACGCAAGCAAAATACTTTCCCTCGCCGCAAACGCCATGAAACCAACGTTTTCGGGGGGTTTTGGAAGGGAAATGAGGAAAGTATAAAAAGCACGTGTTATTTTATTTGCACGGAAAATATTGCGTGTGTTGAATTACACTCTCTCTAAAAAAAGAAGGTACATAGAAAAAAAACAGAACAAGAAATTTATCAGATATACATACATAGAAGAAGGAGGAGGCAGTACGAATCGGAAATGGAGGCTCCCATTTATTTTTACCTGTCCCCAAAGAAGTAATTAAACAAGGTGCTGCTGGTAGTAAACTTGACCTTCTGGCTTGACGTGCCGAAGAAATGAGTTTCGTTGATGCGTTGTCCGTTTTGGCATTCTACATACTTCTCTTATTTTTTTTTTACTTTATTTTTTGATTTATTTTTCTCGAAAAGAATTTTAAATAAGCCAAAATGGCTTTGTGCTCATATTTTTTTTCATACATGACTAAGGGGGGCTGTTTAGATTCTTATTTTCTTCTTTGTTTTGTTATGAAATGATACAATAATAATTTGACAGCTTGTTATGATTGTTATCTTTTAGGAAAATAAAAAGTAAAATGCTGTAGGCGAATTATTAAGTTGAATTGTTTTGGGAGTAAATTGTACTAGCAATTGTATCTCTTTCAGAAGATAATTGTACTCTGTCTATACTGTAAAGATAAAAACATTTACTTTCATGGTAGATTATATAAGCAATTACATTTTAAATATCTGGTTTAACCTATGAATGTGGCATATTGAATATCGAATCAGCAAAACCCTCTTCTGTTTAATTAAAAATACGGTAGAGAGTACACTCTCAGTCAATAACAGTCTTGTGGTTATTTTTTGGTCCCTATTCTGTGGTAACATTCAATATCTCTAAACAACTTCACTGTTCTTATTTTTCTCATTGCACTACATATCGATAGTGATCCTTGGCCCCCGGTAATCTCTACTCCCAACGGATTCGGTAATTTGTCGTATCTTGTCAGTTAATTGCCTCAAGTAGTGTTATAGCATCGACTTTAATTACATTTGGAGTGAAACTAATACGTGAATACCACGCACTTATATATCCGCTTATTTACGCAGGCTTACGTTTACCAGCCTAACTCCGAACACAGATTGTCGCATTCGGGTATTTGTGCCACAAGACTCGACATTACAAAGAAAAAGAAATACTTTTGGTCAGCAATCAATAAAGACTGTAATGATTGGTCTTGATCGTGCCTTGGTTACCAAAAGTCTAAAATATCAAGACATATCAAGTCTCCATTTGAAGTTTTAAGCTGGCAAATAATAAATTCGACCATATAGATATGGTTTTTTTTAGGATCCTTACACTATCTTGGGCACACTCTTGTATCCTTACAATCATAGGCCGATTTACCAGATGGCCCTAGTCCTACCTAATTCGGGATATTTCGGCTTCAACAGTGGCAGTGAATTCGTTACTGAATTCCTTTCACGTTTCGGCGGAACACTTGAAATAACCACATAACCACTCTTCAATGAAGTTGTCAAACCACTATGTACTTGGCGAATTGGGACAAGCGCTACCACACCCTATAATAAGAGCAACGTGTTCTAAGGCCTATAGTTATCATTACGTGGATGAAAGTAACTACTTATGTTTTCAGCCAACTGCTCTGGTCTTTCCAGCACGCGTAACAGAAGACGGAGCTCAAGAGGAATGCTAAGGAAAAGAATTGGCTGGTGATCTTCTTCGATATTGGGGGTGCTTTTAACATTATGCAAGGTTTAACCAGCAGTTTTTGTGACTGGCGATATGATGTTGAGAACTCGCAAATTAATGATCACTCACATTATATCCTGTAATGTCTTTCTAGAGCTTCTCGGTACCCAAAACGTTTTCCCCTTATATTATAACCTTATCTGCACGGTGCCGGGCGAAGTGATTGAGAGAACAAATTCAAGCTGTATGCGGCATAGATTGATTACCACTTGATTGAGTTTCCACCTCGTGCGCTTGCGTAGGACTAGATGACAATCCCAACAAAACGGTCCTGGTTCCATTTATCAGCAAAGGAACAATAAAGAGATTGACGAAATTGGTCCTTGCAGGCAAAACATTAATCTTCTCAATTCAAATATTTAGTCAAACTTTGGAACCAACGCATAGACAATCTGATGAGCAGGACGCGCAGACGCATGTGGGATTTATATCCAAAGTCCATGCATTTTATATACACCACCATCATAAGGCCCATGTTACATTAAGCCGGCTCTACACGATGCGATGAACGTTTCATTCGAATGTTGGCTTCCAACGATTGAGTCAGCATCGACAACAGCCCGAACATGTCCAAACACGAACGTTGGAACCTTGACATTGGACTTTCGTAGTTTGAGCATCGGGCACAAGATGTGACCTATCATCAAGCGTCCAACATTGGAGGGTGTTCATAGCATCGTGTAGAGCCGGCTTTAGTGTGGTGTGATAGAACCATACATGCTACATATCAAATTAATTAAGATCCAAGGAATCGCTTGTCTTTTAATCACTGGGTCTATTCGCACCTCGTTGATTGCAGCGCTGACCACTCGACTCGTACTTTTGGAGCCTTGGGGGACTCCTCAAATTGTCCTGAACTCTGACTCTCAGTGCAGTATCCTACCCAGAAGAAATTTTACCACAATACGCACTAGATACTTCGGCACATTCAGCTTTATCAACGCCTCGACTTTTGCTTGGTACTTGGCTGCTGTCTTTCAAGCTACATTAGCATGCACCTACGAGAACTTAAGAACGGCTTACCCTAACAAACCGATCCTATCTGACAACCCATGTTATCACGCCTACTACTATCTTTCTCATCAACGACTTTCCCGATTTCTACTATCTTTCTCATCAACGAGGCCACCTTTCTGATCTTTGAAGCAAATTCGATATTGGCAGTCCGTTTCCTGAAACTTCTCTCGTTTGCGTTCCTAATTTTTATACCAACCTCCTCATTCTGAAGGCAGTCACAAAGCAATCACAAGAGTTTGGTGAGCCTTGAAGGTATACTCAATAAAAATTAACATACTAGTAGAAGCTAAGTACAACTAAAGTAGACGTAACTTCTGTAAAAACTGACATAGAAACCGAAAAAAGAAGTTCATAAGAAGTAAGCGCGAGTCGCTAAAACTTGTGACTTATGACTATAGTCACAATTTTAGAATATGTATATGAATGTGTTTATGCGATCTAAAGAAGTATAAAATAAAACTAAGAAGTATTTAACTTTTTTCATTTTCTAAACAAACATTAACAATATTTCCTTTATATTTTATATTTACAGGCGACATTCACGGACAGTATTATGACTTATTGCGTCTATTTGAATATGGCGGATTTCCACCAGAATCAAATTACTTATTTTTGGGGGACTATGTCGACCGTGGCAAGCAATCACTAGAGACGATATGTCTTTTACTAGCATATAAAATTAAGTATTCAGAAAATTTCTTCTTACTACGAGGTAACCATGAGTGTGCGAGCATCAACCGAATCTATGGGTAAGTGTTACTGAAAATATCTTAAAATAAAATATTTTTCATTTATTTTATATAATTCTTTTTGTTTTGTCAACAAATGGGAAACAACAATTCACTTTATTTTAATTAAATTCTCTGTCATTGTCGTGTGCTATTATTCAACTTGTTTGATGTCAGCTACACATGAAGAAATTAAAACTTTTACACGTTCACAATTAAAAGTTGATAAGGGTGGAATGTTGAAAGACTTGAGGACTGAGTGTTTTATTGTTTGGCATTAATTTTTTTTGTCATTTAAGGCATAAATTTTCTTGTCACCACCGGGGTGAAAGTGTAGAAATGTGATTTTTTTACTAATTTATTGTCATTGTTGTTGTGTTGTTTTGTTGAGAAACTTTATTTTAGTATGATATGGAATAATCTAGCGGCAATTTTTTAAATTAGATCTAATAAAGTTAATTATTATTTACTTATTCGGTTCTACAACCGGAATTCAGTCCTTGCCTTCTTGCAATTGATTTCTCCACTAGTCCCGAGGGTGAATCGATGTCATCCAGTTTGGCATACTAAAAGTCAGGGGCGTGGTTTACACCATCCTTCCAACGGAAGATCGTGCTTCCAAAAGAAGGTTATCCAAAAGACTTACTTTGTACTTACTTGTTTTCTTTTACCTCCAGCCCTATTTTTCGTGACGCCCGCTCAATTTGGATAAAAACATCTTCTTCCAATGAGTCGATATCATCTACAAAAGCCAGTATTTGGTTAGACTTGTAAAGGATCGTGCCTCTTACCATCGCACCTGAATCTCGAATGTCTTTCTCCGATGCCAGATTAAAGAAAGGCAAGATAGGCCATCTCCGTTGCAGCCTATTCAAATGTTGGTTGTTGGGTTGGACAGTGTTTCTGGTACCGTTACCTGATTTGTCACATTGGTTATTGTCAGATTACAAAATCGTGTCAGTTTATTGCATATATCGAACTCTCTCGTAGCTTTAAAAAGTTTTACTCTGTCTATGCTAAGGCGTTGTTAAAGTCTATAAAGACGTGGTTAGTTGCGTTTTGAAATTTTAGACCTGTATTCATCGCCTAGTTCAGTGTGAAGTCACCCTGATACTGACCTACTATAATGTTTCTATCTTATTCTGTGCAGTGGCGGAGAATATTTTATACAAAGTGCTCAACAACTTTATACCACGAAAACTATTGTGCACTGTACTGTCTCCTTTTTATTTGCGTGAAGCAGTCTCTTTGATCTGTTTTCTAGAAGCAGGCATCGTCTCCTGCTCCTGTGCTCGGCCAATAACTTAATTTCATAGGCCTTCCATATTTGCTCTCTGTGTTCGAAGCCTTACTTGATCTAGTTTCCGTGGGTAGAAGGTACGGGATCACTCTCCAGTGTGTACCACCGAGCCACAGGGACAAAATCGAAGGAAGCGAGAAGGCAGATGAATTGAACAGACTTGGAACACATCTTGAAGATCCACCAGTGGAGAATGTGCGACGAGAGATATTATCATGCATTTCCTTTCAATGGGGGTGTTTAACATCAAAAACGCCAAGACTAGAAAGATTTGCCTATCTACATCCAGCAGGGATCATGCGACCTCCTGATGATGACGCGACTTTGTTAGAATCATCACAAAACACTGACTGGCCAATTGAGCAGCATCCCCCGATTGGGAATTCTATACAATACGCACTGCCCTAGCTGCGAAGTAGTATAATCCATAGAGACCGCAGAACATCCATTTTTGTATTTTTCTTTACATCCTCGAGTTCTATTAGACTGATGCATTGCTCGGTAAGCAGCACTTTTAAGGGGTCTATAGACGAACATACCTAGTGATTCAAGTATGTGTTAACACAAAAAAATAGAGCTTATTTGCAATAGCAAACGCCCACAAACAACACATTCGCCCTGGTCTTGTAGAGCATCATTACCTTTAGTCGCGAGGTTGCATTCATTATTGAAGCATATTGTCGGAGTCAGCAATTTCGTCGACGTCTGACGTCTCCAGTAGTTACTCTTCTCTCACTAATCAGATCTAGGCTCAGGGATCACCATTTGTACGAGTACTACCAGTTCGTCATGTCGTTGGCGACTTCCTGGTGCAATGTGAGTAGTAAGCTTAGTTCGAATTATAAAAGTGGTTTCAGGTTATGAGGCGACAGGAGGGTGTTTAAGGAGATGGCGATAAACCCTGCGTTTGATGACCTCTTGGGTGTTCTAGGAGTTCGAAAATATAGACTGTGTGGAATGCTGAGGGTTTGTGGGCGCTTTTTTGTACTTTATCTAACCACGCCAAGGTAAATAAAAGAGTTGTATTCGAGAAGAGGTCGAATGTAGAATTCGTATATTACAACACGGGCCGATGCCTGGAAGAGGAACTCTTACGATATCCCAAGCACTGCGATGTTTATTTGGCGATTTGGAGTATGTGGGCATTCCAACGCAAGTGTTTAGCTAATGTTACGCCAAATATGTTCAGGCCCCATACACGAGCGATCCATCCATCCAAATGGCACCGGACCATGCCAAAACATCACTGGGGAAGGATTTATAGGATTTATGTATAATCTTTCAGCTGGAAGGTTTCAAGCTGCTAATTTGAAAGCCGTGTAGGACAATTGACTGGCGCCATAATGAAGTGCTCGTCTATAGAAGCCTTTAGGGATGGGCCAGCCATTGCGTTCACACGGATGGAAAGGTGTTGTAAGTTTTTTTGGAAATAAGATAGTTCGTTGTTTTGGAATTTTTATTGGACACCATTCTTGCGGCACCAATCGAGAATGAGTTCAATGTCTTTGTTTATTGAGTTGGACATTATAGTTCGCGGGCAGGGATCCAGTATTGCCTTGGTTGAACGTCCGCAGAAGAAACTCGCAATTAATTTCTGTAGAACTCAGTCAATTGCTTTAAGTTTAGCTAACAAGGCTGAATACCACACTGTATCGAAAGCCTTGGAGTTATCTAGAGCAACCATACCAGACTCACCAAATTGATGCAAATTTTTATTGAGGGGTTTTGTAAGTCACACTAAAAGATGAAGTCTTTTGTCTGAAGTCATTGCTTGTTTGCCACTTGTTTCCATATCTCTGAATCGTTTTACTTCAACCTGCCATTTAGACATGCTCGTTCAAGGAACTCTTACGAATGTTCTTACCTTCATAACTTCTACTTAAGAGATTAATGCAATCTAATTAAAAAATCTTCTGTTCAGTGTAATCAATACCATTGAAAATCTGTTGAAGCATCAAAAAACAAACATCGCAATATTACTTTAATCTCAACTTTACAATGCAGATCAGCCCAAACTAAAAAACAATAACGCTTTAAATTTATTCAAAAATGAATTATAACTTGATTAATATGATTATCGTGTTTGTTTAATGGTATTGTCATTCTCTCGTTGCTCTCGCACTACACTAATTCGAAGCTTCATAACGAATGTTGATTAGCAAAGAGGTGATAATTTTCATTCCAAATCGACCTAGAACTTTGAAATACATTTATATATATATACTTTTGTAACGACCTTTCGTCGTAGCTAAATAATTTTTATATAATAAAGTAAACTGTTCTGTTTACTATAAATTTCCTGGAATTTGCATTAATGTGCTTATTTTTTTATTATTATTATTATACGAGCATGCTACTTCATAAACTATTGTACATGCCTACGAATTGTGACTGCAAAACAGGGCATATCATAATTTCAATTGTGTTAAAAGGTGCACGTCTCAATTTATTATGGTAAATTAACATGAAAACATACAAACTGGTTTTGCAAATTGCTGTGCGTCTCTCATAAAAAAATGTGATAATAAAATCGACCCAATTTAGTCCAGACAAATTTAATTATTTAAGATTAATCAAAATTAATACAGCAAAAACTCTCATTAACAACTCACGACTTTTATTACAAAAAAAAAGAAAATAATTTTTGATTGTATATAACACACATTTACCTAACAGTTTGGACATTGATTTTTATCCATTATGAATCTTACTAATTATTGTTATCAAGATTAATTGCAATGTTTATGGTTTTTGGCACTTAAATAAAATTAATTTGTTTTCTTTCTATTTAAATTTCAGTTTTTACGATGAATGCAAAAGACGCTATACCATTAAATTATGGAAAACATTTACAGACTGTTTTAACTGCTTGCCCGTTGCAGCTATTGGTAAAAACATAAACATCAAAAAAATATAAATATATTTTAAGTTAAAAATAAAATGAATTTTTTTTTAAAACTCTTTTTTTTCTCTCTTTGAATATTTTTAGTTGATGAAAAAATTTTCTGTTGCCACGGTGGTCTCAGTCCAGATCTCACATCTATGGAACAAATTAGGCGCATTATGAGACCAACTGATGTTCCTGATCAGGGATTACTTTGTGATCTATTGTGGTCTGATCCTGATAAGGATACAATGGGTTGGGGAGAAAATGATCGTGGCGTTAGTTTTACATTTGGAGCTGAGGTAATTATATTTTATATAAATCTAATATTTATTGAGAATAATTGAATTAGTAGAACAAAAAAAAATAACATATTGATCAGATTCTTGATAAATTCCTTATGCTTTTTTTTGCTCGAAGAAACCGTGCTCATATAAGCTCAATCTAAAAGTTATGACGAAGGTGGTGCCACTTGGACAATTAATCGTCGCTAGTCAACTGTGACAAATTTGATGAGAATTTTTCCAATGACTGCTTGCCACCTAGAATTGACCTGAATTGTTTGGTGGCGCACATATTTTTTAAAAGATGTAATAATGTATAGGAAAATTATAATTTGTAAACATTTTTATCTTTTCATAAAGATGGATAAGATATCAAAACAATTTAAAAAGGAAGTCCTTACAATGACTGTTGATGAACAAGACCTTGATTTTGCTGTTGCATGATTTTCTGGTTACATAATATATTGTATAACATGTTGCAGGCTGGGAACTAATTTGTGGCGTTTTTTTAGTAAAATTTAACTCGTTATCTTATAATGTAAATATGAATTTCTTCGGTGGCTCTCGAGCCTAATTCGAGCCTTCCCCCCCACATCTTCCTCCAAACGTCTCTCTGCTCCGACGCTTGCCTTCAGTTTCGTGTTTATGAGTTTTGCTGCATCAGCTTTAACACAGTCTTCACCATAGAAATATAAACTAACACGGAATGGCTGTGTCGTGTAAAAACCCTGTTCATGAGCGACCACAATAAAGGTAGCTTGTTTAAAAGGACAGCAATAGTGTGTAACCTGGACACAAGTAGCCGAGGCGCCCCGGTTTTAAAACGCCCCTCTTATTATTTCTACATATTTTGACCTGCACTGCCGTACCACTACTAACCCAGTGAATTCAAACACATCAGGAATTGTGGTAAGCTGGGGCTCGGGCTTACAGCCATTTCGTGTTTAGTTTATATTTCTTTGGTCTTCACCATCCCATCCAATGGCGCTACAGCCCAAATCGAGCCTTGGCCTCTAAGGCATTGCTCCAACTTTGACGGTCTCTTGCAGCATGACTCCGGGTATTAAGCATTGCCTCAGCGTCAGCTGTCGCAGAGTATTTATCTCCTGCTGGGTCTACCTACTGGTTTATTTCCCGAAATTTCTGATACCATAAGCCGTTAGATAATTGTCCTTCACCCTGATTACTTAGCCGGCAAATCTTGTCTGTTCATTTTTTGAGAGTTCTGCATCGTCAAAAATCTCATACAACTCTTTGTTGCATCTCCTTTGCCATATTCCATCCTCACTCGTTGCGCATATTATGCGCCTGAGAATTTTTTTCTCAAACCTGTTGACTCCTTCATCTATGTCCTGGATCAAAGTCCAAGTCTCGCTATTGCAGTATTTGTTTTCGGGCATAAAAGGCCCGATTAGGCAATAGTATGCTTCTAATTATTTCTTACCTTTCCTCGTTTCTTTTTGTAATTGTAGAAATTGTCTATTTCTAAGTTTTGTTCATCGATAGTAGATATTTCTTCCCAATCTAAATCTTCCAGCATTGGATTGCTGATCCCTACAGATTAATTTATCTCCTTTCTTGGATTATACATTAATCGCTTTCTTCCAATCATCTGGTATAACTTCTTCCTCCCACCCAGATGCTACATATGAGTTCGTGTAAGATTCCTAAGAGTTCTCCTTCCTTCAGCTGCTCACCTACTATTCCATCGACGGCTGGCGATTTGTTGCTTTTTTGCCTTCGCGCACCTCATCCCGTGTCGGTAGTTCTATTGAAATATTATCTTGAGGAATTACAGATGTCTCCGTCTATAGATCCTCGTTTACTATTGGGATTTGATTCAATAAGATTTGAAAATCTGTAGTGCTAAGGCAGAACCCGATATGTCAAAAAAAAACGATTTTTCGTTTATATTGCCAACATGTCGAAAGTTTATTAAAGAATATGTTCCCCAAAGCCAATATCGTAGACTGTTTCTCTAAAATAATGTAGTCCAAAACTTAAAGAGTCCAATATGTCCATAAGCTTACAATATGGCGATGGTAAACCCAATATGACCTGATCCAATGTCGACAATTAAATATTTTGACATATTGAGTTCTGCCTTAGCACCACAGAAATATTCTCTCGACCTTTCTTTTATCCTGTCAGGGTATGCTAATATGTTCCCATCTATGTCTTTGCAGATGTCCATTTTTGGCTGAAACTTATTACTGATCTAGCAAGTTCCTTTGTACGCTTGCCTAATTCTTCTTTCATAGAAGTCTTCCTGTACCTATAAGATCTTTCTGTTTTATATATTCTTCCTTTTGCTTTCTGCATAGGTTGTCTACCGTTCTTCTTTTTAGCTTGAAGACTTCCAGCCTTACTCTTTTGGGCCTTGCGATGTACTTCTGGTGGCTCTGGTTTCTTTCTTTAATTGCAGCTCTACAGTCTTGATCAAAACAGTCAATTTTAGCCTGTCTGGGCGCCCAGCCTAGTGCCTCTTCTGCTGCCCCCTTTATGCTGCTTTCAATTTGTTCCATTTGTCGTTGATGTTGGGTTGTTCTTCTGCTTCTCTCAAGTTTTATACGACAGCATGCTGGTAGGTGTCTTTTCTTTCTTCAAGTTTTAGCTTATCTATGTCGTATTTTGGTTATGGTTGCCCTCTGTGTGTTTTGGTCGTTATCCGGTTTCTATATTTTCACTTTGACTAACTAGAGAGTTGTCCGAGCCACATCACGCTCCTCTCATTGTTCTTATATCCAGTATACTCGTGGCCCCTCTTCTTTCATTTAGTACGTGGTCAATTTGATTATTTGTTACCTCGTCTGGTGATTGTCACGTGCCACGTCATCTTATCGATATTTTTGTGCGGGAACATTGTTGAACTTACAACCATTGGGTTTGAGCTAGCGAGATCGATCAATCTACTATCATTGTCATTAGTAGTGTTGTGTAAGCTATGCTTTCCTTTAACTCCTAGGAACTCCTCTTCTTTTCCTACTTGGCGTTCATATCTCCAAGTACCATTTTAATATCGTTTGATGGTATTAACCTGATGGCGTTAGTTAGCTCTTGGTAGAATTCCTCTTTCCCTTCATCCGACTTGTCTTCTGGTGGAATATGGACGAATATGAGACTAATCTTATGTAGTCTTGTATTGATGCGAAGCTTGCATATTCTGTTACTTCTGGCTTGAAGTCCAGATTCAGTGATTTCATTTCAACATCCTTCTTCACACGTCGAAGGTGTGCCAACTGGGTTTTCCCATCTGGTAGTAGATTCGGGTCTTTCTTCAGCATTCTTGAGTCATCCATTTTTTGAACATGACCGGCCAAACGTAATCGCAGTAGCTTAGCATGTGTTGATAGTTTACACTCTTTGGCCCCTGGGCTGAATGTCGAGTCATGTGGCGTGGCAAATCGTTTGAGTCGAAGAAAGTTACGTTTCAGTCGAATTGCGACTTTCAGCATAGAGGCCAAAGAGTAGAAGTGCTAAGTTGAGCTTATGGCAATTCCCCTATGGGAGGATATACTATTGCAGTATGGTCTATCCTGACTCCTGATATTGATCCAATATGAGATGATTCCTTCGTGCGAAAATAGCGAAGGAGGTTGGTTAATATTTTTAAATTGTAACAAGGTATAAATTTTTAGAAAATTTTTCACAAAAACCCTGCCCATGTAACAAAAATCCAAATAAAACACTTTGGAACAAGACTTCCGGTGCGCGCAGGGCTAATCGCCGATTCAGTCATAAATATTCATTAAAATAAATAATTTTGTTTTTTGCTTTAATAAAAACTTTTTTTTTATTTATATTTATTTTTAGGTTGTTGGTAAATTCCTACAAAAACATGATTTTGATCTGATATGTCGGGCTCATCAAGTAGTAGAAGATGGTTATGAATTCTTTGCAAAAAGGCAGTTGGTGACATTATTCTCAGCTCCAAATTATTGTGGTGAATTCGATAATGCTGGTAAATATTTATTTAAAACTCAAAACAAATTTAAACAATAAAATAAAATTAATAATAAAAATAATTATAAAATCATTAATTAATTAAAATTAATTTGTATTTATTTTATTCCAGGTGCAATGATGTCCGTCGATGATACACTGATGTGCTCGTTCCAGATATTGAAACCAGCCGATAAACGTAGATTTGTTTATCCAGGCTTCGGTGCTTCGGGGCGGCCATTAACTCCCCCACGTGGCGCAAATAATAAAAATAAAAAGAAATAAAAAGTTTATTATTATTATTATTTTTTAATATTTTTTTTTTCAATTTTTTTTTGCTTTAAAGAAATTATATAAGAGAAATACAACAAAAAAAAAGAAACAGAACATTTAAAATAATAATAATTAAAAAAAAAATGAAACAAAACAAACAAATATATTAAAGAAAGAGGAATAAACAAAAAAATAATTTAACAATAATATAAAAAAAAATAATAGAAAAAAAAGTGAGCATACATTTTTTTTGAGAGTAAATTAAGTACATAATAAAATTTTACAACAAAGTGAAAACAAAAAATACAAAAAAAATAAATTAAAAGTATGAAAGTAAATTGCTAAAAAAAATAAAACAAAATAAAGTTTATTAAAAAAAAAACAAATGTTTTAGAAAAAAGGAAAAACAGTAACAAATTTCACACAAAGAAAAACTCAAATATATATAAATTTAAAAGAAAGAAAAAAACACGTGCAAGAGAAATTAATAATAATAATTAATACAAAAAAGAATGTGAATTTACTCCTACTAAAATAAATTTTGAAATCTCAGAGAATGACAATTTTTTTTGTTGTTTGGTTTTATTTTGGAATTTTGTTTTTTAATTTTATATTTACTAAACAATAATTCCTTAAATATTTTTCTTGCATGAATTTTTTTTAAAAAAAAAATAACCTCAGCCACTTTTAGAGTAATACGTTTTTTTTTATAAGTAAATAGTTTTGTTTTGTGCAAACAATTTTTTCAATTATTTTTTTGTTTCAATAATTAATATTTAATCAAAAAAAAACAAAAACAAAAAATAAACAACTTGCCTAGTTAACAAAACACACAAAATTGTTGACACAGATATAATTATTATTTAATTAATATATATATATAATTAATTGTATGGCATTTTTTTGTTTTAGTTGCAGTAAAATTTAATATTATTTTTTTTTACAATCACATTTAAAATAATAATAATAATAAACGAGACAATGATTAAGAAAATAGTTACAAAAAAAAGGAAGAATCTTTTATTAAATGAAAAGTGAATTAAATATAAAAGAATGAATTTTATAAATTATAAATGTTAAACAATTTAATTTTTAAAAAAAGATAATGAAATTTAGCGCCACTGAAAATTACATGACCACCCCGACCACCATTTTTTATTAGATTTAATTTAACAATATTTTTCTTGATTTAAATAATTTTTTTTTGCTTTAAAATATTCAAAAAGAAAAAAAATATACTTAATATAATATATTTTTTTTTATATATAGAGAAATTAAATTCAAGTATTTCAAGTTTTTTTATATATTATCAGAAAAAACCAACAAAAAAAATGCAGCTTTATTTGTGTTTTAAAAATTTTTCTCTTTGAAAATTTTTTTTTAATTTTATTTTCATTCTCACAAAAAAATTTTAATTAATGTTGATTTTATTTAAATTTACTTTGAATATTATTTTTGCTCCATTTTCTTGCATTATATTTTTATATTTTATTGCTTTTTTTTATTTTAGATTATGGTTTTCTTATGAAAAGAAAAAAGTGATGAATAAAAGGAAAGACATAAAGTGAGACACGATTTTACAACGCATCGAGAGAATTACGTTTATTATTTTTGATTTAATATTTTTTATTTTTTTTGTCTTTAGAAAATAGTGTTCTAAAATAATAGTAATTTTTTTCAAATCATTTTTTTTAGCAAGTGTTCTTTTTATTTTTTGTTTGTCTTAAAAACCAAGTATAAATTTTTATTTGATTTTCTGAAAAAAACATGATGAAAAAATAGTTTCCACTTTATTATCGAAAAATGAAAATAAATATTACTTGAGGCGAAAATTTGGCCGTTTTTTATATTTTTTTTAAATACGATATTAAATAAATTTCATTTATTTTCTTATTACAATAAAAAAAAACTTTTTGTCGATTGTTAATTAATTAAAAATGAAGCGGCAAGAAAACTATTTAATTATAATTTTTTTTTCTTTAAAAATCATTTCAATGAACATGAACAACAAAAATATAAAAATATTTAAAAAATATAATATTAAAAAAAACAAACAAAATTATAAAAGGAAAAAAAACAAATCGGTTTTTATTCATATACGAATCAAAAAAAAAAGAAAAAATAATGAAAATGTTTTTCCTTAATTTTCTTTAGTAAAATAAACAAAACCAACAAATAGCTTCAATTTAGAGTAGATTAGGGATTGAGATTTGAAAACAATGGCTTGCCTGCAAAACAAAATAAAAAAAACAGATTATATAAAAAAAATATATATATAAAAAAATAAAAGAGAAATTTTAGTAAATATTTGTGTAATTCATAAAAAAAATGAAAATTAATTATTTAGGTGTGCTAACCAATTCTTTAAACAGGTTTAGTCAAAACAAAAACAAAGTAAAAGAACGGCGATAACAAACAAAAAATCATACAAAAAAAATAAATAAATATATATAAAAGTATTGTATATATTTAAAAAAATATCTCTTTCATCATGAAACAAAAAAATTTCTTCTCAGCAGATGCGTCTTTTCGAAGATTGAAAAATTATTTAATAACTATATATATATATATATATATTTATGTTGTAGCTTTTATCTGACATAAAAAGAAAACAAACCTGCTATATTATAGAAACAACAACAACAAATAAAAAACAAATCAGCAAAAAAAACGAAGGCTGTAATAGTTAAATGCAATTTCAAAAAACAAAACAAAAAAAAATACAGAGAAAAGAACAAAAATTCTTGTTTTTATATACAAAAAAGCTGAGTTAAATTTTTTCTCAATTTTCTTTTCTCGTCACAATTTTTCAATTAAATTAAATTAAAAAAAACAGAAAAACCAAATTTGAACTATAAACCTAAAAGTATATTTTAAAACGTAACTTCTCTAAAAAAAAAGTCAATTTTATTTCCTACAGGAAAAAAAAATAATTTCTTTCTTTAATTTCGTTTGTTTTTTTTTACTTTCGTCAATTCAATAAATAAAATAATCTTTTTGTTTTTCGAGTATATAATTTTAATTTTTTTTTTAAAAAAAAGGAATATAATTAATAAAATAAATAAATAAAATAAAATAAAACAGGTCGTAAAAAAAGTCCACACATACATACGTTGGTATTAACAAACGATGTTTAAGATTTTATTATTTTTTTTTTTAAATTTTAGTATTTTATATAAGAAAGAAAAAATAAATGTTCTTTGAAAAAATATTTTTTTCTATGGATATATTTAGTGAGGAAACTAAACAAACAAAACAAAAATAAAGAAAACAGATTATTAAAACAGAAATATAATGATAAAAAAAATCTTATTTACTATCTCAATCATTTTTGGCCTTTATATTATTATTGCTCTCTCTCTCTGTGTAGAGTTTTTAAAATATCTAAGATTTTATTTTTAAATTTTTATTTTCTTTTCTTAATTTTACGTAAGTCAAAGTTACAGAACGAGTCATATCAATCCTTCTTTTTATTTTAAGAAAACAAAAAAAATTATAAAATTTAGAACAAATTTTTTTTATATATGTATTTATATATACATATATATAAAAATATCAATTTTACAACTCCGTTGTGATTATTACTACAAATACTACTACTACTATATTTGAAACAAAAAAATATATTATATATATATATATTTGGCTTATACATAATTTATGTTAATATTTTTCACAAGTATATTTCTGCTAAATATTTTTTTTTATTATTATTATTTTATTATTTCTCTTTTATTTGTACAATTTTTTTTTTAAATATATAAAACATTGTAGATGGATTGTATATTTAATTATATTTAAAAAAACACTTGCTTTTAATATTTTTTTTTATTCTTCCAAAAAAATCATAAATTTCTCTTCATTTTACTTGATATAATAATATAAAAAGTAAAACATTTTTGTAAAAATTCGAAATATATATAATTCACGTTTTTTTTCTTTTCTCTGTGTGTATATGTACATTATTAATTATAATTATATAATTATTATTTTTTTATTTCCATTTTGTTAATGTATATTTCTGCTTGTCTTAATTTTTCTTTCTTATTATTTACTATTAATTTTTTTTAATAATCTTTATTTATTATTTTTGCCAAGCTCTTTTTTTATACATATAAATTTAATTCTATTTAAAAAAAACATTGAGTAATTAGAATGCTTCTTTTATGTTTTTTTAACGAAAAACCAAAAAAAAGAAAACAAATTGCATTCATATAAAATAAGTTCATCTTAGATTTTAATGGTTAATAATTTATATTTAATTAAACAAATTAAATTTTTTTTCTTCATAATAAACAGAACATGCCAAATCCGGGTCGAAATCGAATCCGTTGAAAAAAAATTCTTAACAAAATCGGTGAGAAAGGTTTTAATTTAAATTTAGTATTTTAAATATTTAAAAATCTTGAATATAATCACCCTCTAATCATATGAAAAAAATAGTAAAAGTGTTTTGCTTTTGCAAGAATAATCATCTATTTTTTTTAATTTAAATTAATTCTTTACTGTCATGTAATTAATTCTTTTAATGTTTTTGTTTTATTATTAATTTCGATTTATCCTGTTTTAAATAATTGTTTTTTTTTCAGTAACACAAGAGAAGTAATTCTTTTTTCTTTTTCTAAACACGAGCGTTGTTCTCGTCTATTCATCTCCTCCAGTTGTCAGTCACCTCGATTTCTTGCTGACTGAAATTATTCAGTTCGAAGTATGCAGTAGTGTTTTCGCATTTGCTGAAAAAGTAACTCATATTTTTCTTGTACTGCATAACGAGTCTCTATTTCGATACTGACAGTGAAGACCTTTTCTGCTCTGTGTTAGATCAAGCTCTTTTGCCTTGTTCTCTGATGATTTGATATAAATTTCTTGTTATATTTAATTCTCCATCTCTCCTTCCTGTTATTACTTCTTATTCTGCTCCTTTAATTCCTCGAGGGACATAGGGCGGAAGCAGTTTGCTTCCAGCGGACTCTGTTTTGTACGACAACTCTCATTTCCGTCCAGGGGTGGTAGCACGTAAGTTGTTTTTTTCAATTTAGCTTTTCATACAAAAATTATTGTAACACTTGAATAATGTGTTGTACCACTGATGACTTTCCATGTTTCGCAATCTACGAACTACCTTAGCATTGGAATTGCACAATGTTACCGAGGTAACAGAAATTATCTACTAATGCCACGTCTCGGTTATTCAGCGCTGTGCGTTCAATGGTGTTTGCATTTATTCACATTTCTTTATTTTTAATAGGATTTCACCTTAAGCCTGCGGAACTCCTTTCTGTTGCTAAATTGTTTAACATATTTTTGAAATCCTGATGTCTGTGGGCCAACAAACAGATATCATTCGTGTAGTCGAGATCCTTAAGGCGGTCTTGCAATCCCCATTGTATGCTACCTGTTCTAGTATTCTAGTACTCCTGAACTCGCCCCAAAGCTGTCGGATAATTTTCCGTTAAGGAGAACTCGGTATTTATATTATTTTGTTAGGAAATCCAAGTTGCCGTAGTATCTACCATTTAAAACTCCTATTAACTGAGTTGAACACTTTCCCATAGTCTATGAAAGTAACGTAAATGGGGGATAGTAATACAGTAGATTGCCCCACTATGATTCTCAAGGTGTTAATATGGTCTATGCAGGAGCGGCCCTTTCTGAATCCGTCCTGCTGCCTTCTAAGCCTTTGGTCTACTGCGTCTCTTTTCCTAGATGTCTTGTATGCGGCACAAGTGTAGATTCTTATTGGCTATGCATTGTTGCGGTTTTCTTCAAGTTCCTGTGAAAATGAACCATTCAGAGCGGCAAAGAAATAATCTCTCCATCTTTGGAGTTGCCCCTCGTCCCTGCATAGTAGTCTTGCATCTGCACTCTTTACGTCATGTTTTTGTAGAGTGCGTTCCCGAGAGCCGTTTAGGTAATTTGATACAGCACCTTACTGTTGCCTGTGTTTGCCGCTTTTTATGCGAGCTAGTTTATTTGCTGCCTTTCTATCTCCCTGGACGCTTCTCTTTACCCTTCCGATGTGATTGGGAGTATTCCCATTCAAATTGATAACGTTTTTGCGGGTCGCTTGTTGAGTTCAGGTAATTTTTGAGGGCCCTTCTCCGTTCTATTTGATACCAGATTTTGCCCGAGATCCAGTGTTGCTGGTTTCTTTGGACATAACCGATGATCATATCCGCTGCTGTTAATATAACACCCTTCTTGTACTTCGTAGCTCTTCAATATTTGTTTCGTCAACAGCGTACGTCCTTTGCCTGTGCGCAGCACAACTAAAAATTGCCAGTCACAGTGGTTTGTACTTTTTAGATTCACACGATTCCGCAACCGACTGTGAGTTTTGTTGCACTGGATAAGCTCATTCTGAAAGCTCAGATCGTTGAATTTAGTTTTTGCTCCTCACTCGCGTTACATTTTTTTACTTCTTATATTTTTCACTATTTACCTCATGTGCGTTTCTACTATGAAATTGTTTTCCCATCCGTGTGCACGCCATTTGTAAAAAAAAACTCACATCCATGCTTGCGGAATCAAAAACAGAGCAGTGCACCGGTTTGGCCGAGTGCACGCTTGCGGAATCCGGCCACTGGTTTAAGATTTGTAGCAGATTTCCAGCAAATTCTCGCCTTTTAATGTTTCCCGCAAAAGGTCTACGTTAAACCATATACGGTTTAAAGCATCGTGTTGGCCGTTTCTGATTTCGGCGATTTTGAAGCGGATAATTGCTATTAACAAATGATGGTCACATTATTTGTCTACTATTATTTGTGATCTATCTGATTTCTCGTTCTACCACCCACCTACCATGAACTGGTGGGAACAACAGAAGTTAACAAAATGCTCACATAGTAACTTGCGTGCGTTTAAGTCAGCCATCAAAACATTGATGTATGCCCTTGGAACAGAGCGAAAAAATAATCACATCGGAATATTCGTGCTCCTCTCGAGTCGCCTATACTCCCGTACTCCTCACAGCGTAGTTTTACTCCCTTTAGTAAACTTTATTTCAAAAAACTTGCCAAAAAAGGTAAATTTTTGTATTGCTATTACTTTTTTGTACTACCAGCACTACGTCCTTTATCGGTCATCTAGTTTTCAATTTCAGGCTTCACCTCTGGTACTTTAGCTTTTGGTGAGTTTTGTGGTGTGTTCTATCACTGCCTAAGCGAGAAAAGAATAAAAGAGGCGAAATTACAAGCTTTAGTAAGCTAGAGTTAATGTAGAGTGTTTTTAGTTGAGCTAGCTTGAGATTCTTGAGAATTTGATAAACAGAGGCTTCAATGAAAATATTTTTAGTACCCCCTTGATGCCCTAAATACTCCCCTGAAAAGACGAATTTTACTCCCCTCAGAAATCACAAAACGGCAGCACTCTGTTATGTCTTTATTGTAGAAGAGCGCGCTTTATTCGTAGTCTTATAATGCTTTACTCAAAAGTAGACTTAACCAGAACAGGATTGCAGAATTTGTAAAGTTGAATTTCTTATAATACCATAAATGAGATGTTAGCACTTTTAACTACCAACTTATATTGTATGGCATGTTTAATATATTTTTTCAGATTTATTTTTGATTTTGTTATGTTTATTTGGCAAAAAGTTAATGTAATGTTTAATAATTTTACTTCTAATATTATGAATAAAATAAAAATATCTGCGAATAATAACAATTTAAAAAAAGAGCTTGGTACTTATTATATATATATACATATATCTCTATTTCTTGATCTAACACATTTTTTTTGTCTTTTAAAATATAACACTGTATTGTAAATACATACACTCTACCTCCTATATCTATATTGTAATTTTGAATGCACCAAAAACACAATTTTTTTTATTGTATAATAAAAACAAAAAATAAATATAAAAAAAACACTTATGATTTGAAAAAAACTAACTTAGAAATTTATATAATAATAATATCATCAAATTTTATTATTAATATTTTATATTAATGCACAAAAATTATTTATTTTTGAAAAAATACACACTACTAAAACAAAATATATATATTTTTTCTCACAATTCTACCAAAAAAAGCATTTATTTATTATACTAACAAAACAATAAAAATTATTTATTTAATTTTTTTTATTGTAATATTTTTTTAAAAATATTACGAATCCCTTTACACAAAAAAAGCGCAAATGATAATAATAGAAACACAAAAGATATACAAAGAATCGTATTTATTTATTTATTTACTTTTATTTTTATAAATGAAATTTATATTTATATATACAAAATAATAATGGTGATACAACAATAACAGAAAAAAATAATAAGAAATTAAGAAATCATTTACTCTCTGAAAAGAATTGTTTTATATTTTTTTTAATAATATATGTTTATGTGTAGGCAAAGAAAAAGTATGAAGAAAATGAAAATATCGTTTTTAATTATTATTAAACATCGCTTGTTTTTGCCAACTTTTTCTATCAAATTTAATTATGTATATCATTACCAAATATATAGTTATTTTCATTATTATTTACTTTCCTTGTTTAATAATATTATTAATGTTAATTTTTAATTAATTTTTTTTAATTAATAGCTTCATGTTAAATAGTTTTGTTTTTTATTATTTGTTTTGAATTTAATTTCTCTCATTTTCATTTCTCTCTCATATATAAAATAATATAATAACAAATTTTGTTTCTTGTTTTTTTTATATTTTTGAATATTAAAGCAAAAAGTTTAAATAATTAGTTTTGAAAATAATACCAAAAAAAAAATAATAGTTTTTTTTTGAAATCATAGTGAAAATATCATTCTAACGCATTTCTTTTTTCTTTTTAATTTTATCTATGCAGACACAACCCGAAGGAACTGAAATATGGGCGGCGATAGCAAAGCCGATCGCGTCAAAAAGAAAAGAAAAAATTGCGTATTACTACTTCTCCTTCCAACTTGCAAGAGTTAATTACAATTTAAAAAAAAAAACAAAAAAAAAACTCAATTCATTACGTATTTTTTAAACAGAAAAAAAATGAAAAAAAAACTCAACAGCAGCCATGAATTCATTGTTTCGTTTTCCTTTTATTTTTTATCATATTTTTTTTTTCTTGAACATAATAATCATGATTATTATTATTATTATTATTACAATTTAAACAAAAAAAATAAAATAATAATACATTAGAATTACTACTAAATATTATTACAAACGAGAGATTTAAACAAAAAATAATAATGAAGAAAAAAAGAACAAAATTTAAATGTATATTATTACAGTTTATGTAAGTTTTGAATACTTGAGTGTAAAGCCATAAATATTAATGAACAAATTTTAATTTTACCAGTTTTTCTTTTTTTCGTTTTAATCATTAGTAGCTTATAAAAATCATACTTGATATTATTATAAACAAAAAAAAAGCATTTTTTTGTAAGAGCAGCAGATTATCTTTATTAAAAATACTTTCGTTTTTCTCTAGAAAGAAAAAAAAATAATACTTTCTCTCTACGCCTTTCACTTAATTAAATTTATAAATTACCTTCTTTCCCCCCTCGGTATATATATAATAGATATATAGAAAATTTCAAACTTCACGTATTTTTCGTTTATTCCTTTTTTTTACGTTAAAAAAAATTTCCTAAACTTTTCTGAGAGTAAAAATAAATATATAGATAAGTTATAATGAAATTCATTTTTAAATAAAAAAAAGAAAGAAAAAAATACTCCCATTAATTCATAATTTGTTGTAAAAAGAATAAATAAAATTAAAAAAAAAACAAACAAAAAAATTATAATAAAATTAATTTTTTTCTCAAGAAAATTAAAATAAATTTTTCTTTTCTTTATATACAATATAAAAAAAACATAAATAACATTTGCCTGTTTGTTTTTTGTGTAATATTTCATTTTAAGTTTTAAAATATATTTATTTATTTTTTTATAGATAAAAATATTATATATAATCAGGATATTTTATCATTTGCGCTAAACACATTTTATTTAGTGATATATATATATATAAAAATATCATTTATTTCTAATTATATTTTCTCATTCTTTTTTTATTAATTTCATAAATATTTTCATTTCTATTTTTGTTTGTTCTTTTTCACACACACACACCAATCACAAAATTTCTACCTAACACAAAATTAAAAAAATATTACTACTTCATTATTTTTTTATTTATTTTTCATTTATTGCACGTCTTATTTTTTGTATGTTGTTTTTATGTTTATTATTAAATGGTGGCTTTTCTGTAGTCCTAATTATAAAACATATACGGAAAGGGTTTCGGATATTTTAAAACTTTATATTTATTAATATTATTTATTTTGTAGCTTTATTTTTTTTTTATTTGCATGTGTCGTGACATAAAGTCTATGTAAGCCATTTATATATTATTACAAGAACAAAAAAAAAACACAAAATGAAACGAACAAAAATATTTTGTAGTGATATACGCGATCTTTGATGTAACTAAACTATAGATTGTATTGATTGTGATGAATTATTTTTTTCAGGCAATTTTTTACAAAATTTAGAGTTGATTTGATTGATTTGGATTGATAAAAGAGTTTTTAGTAAGTTTTTAAAGAAACTAATTAGTTAAGAAAATGTTACGCGAGGTTGAAAAGACGCTGATGTTCCAGAAATCCGGATCAACGATCTGATAGCTATAGAATACAGTAAAATATTTTCAAGGGGAAAATAGAGTATATGTACCATAAAATAACAAAATGTTTGTAATAGTACATTACGTACCGAGGGCAGTAAGAAGGCCTTCTTACTGCCCAAGGTGCGTACTGTCCTTTTTGTCACGAGTGCGCCATCAATTTTATCATTGAATGGGGCGACGTAGACTAGTCATGCTTCAACATGTAGTAAGACTGATTTTACTGCATATCCACGGCGTACACTAAGAATTGGATACTCCACTAAAATTTCTTAGCTTTACAAGGGTCATCAATATGTGTGTATCTGTCATGTTTCAATCTGAGGCAAAAAAGAAGAA
The DNA here is from genome assembly GCA_963855945.1 of Thereva nobilitata. Lineage (NCBI taxonomy): Eukaryota > Metazoa > Arthropoda > Insecta > Diptera > Therevidae > Thereva > Thereva nobilitata. Next base: position 175,943,743 of record OY979695.1, read on the forward strand.
GAAAAGAGGTAGGAAGAAGCGCATTGTAAATGTGTTAGTTTTCACACAAACATTTTTGGTTGAAAATAACTGGTTACTGCTAAAGCCTTCTGTATTTACAAGCCATGCACTAGAAAATTTGGCTCTCTAAATTTCCTCTCAATAGGACTTCAATTCTCTGAAGTCACGTTATGTTGATAGTGTAATTTGGAGAATTGAAGTCCTATTCAGGGGAAATTGGCTCTCAATATTTTTCTAGTGCATGGCTTGTAAATACAGAAGGCTTTGGTTACTGCGCTTCCCTGTTTTCCTTTCTACCCTTCTCTTCTTAAAAATCGGTTTTACTACATAGTAAGCATGACTAGTCTACGTTACCCAAATAAGTCGACCACAGCCTTGATGATGCATATTTTTCTGACAGTTTCTTAAAGTAAACCAACAACGCACTTTCTGTCGTCGCCTTCACATTTCTTTCCACCTTCCAGTTTTGAAATTTATCGTAAGCCAGTAAATATCGTGCCCGCGATTTTTCAGGAAGCAAATCACAGTAACTCGGAGCAGGTGTGTAAAGACTTTACAGCCCGCTCTCTAGAAGAGGTCTGAAAAGTGCCACTTACCGTCTTGAAAAGAGGTAAGGTAAGAGGCACTTACGGCGCACGCGTGACAAAAAAGCATTTTCGACGCCCTCGATAACCTAGGGGCTAAAGCGCACAGATACTACCATCTCAGAGGTTTGTGGTTCAAATCCATTCCGCAGTATGGTGCTTCGTCTTTCCATATTTCCGACCTAAATAGCTTTCCTGATCTTTCTTTTTGAGAAAAATCTCCTTGTACTTTTTCCTGCCATGTCATGTCGACATAATAGCCAGAAGGTATTTCCTGTCTGATCACGAAGTCAGCGTTATGTTACGGTAGTATTGGATAGGAGGCTGTGTAATAAAACCGACTGTTGGCGTTGTTAGTTCTTTCACTCTTCGCTCTACTATCTTTCCAAGAGCAAGCAGGTAACTGTCCCATATTGCACTCAATGATGAAACTGCCGACAGTACAAAAGGGTTCACATAAAAAACTGACCTGCCTTCTTATTAAAGGACTCTGCCCTCTTGAAGAGTCTTCTTCCAGTCACCTCGGCGACTTGCTAGTTCTCTCCAGCTTGTTATACGAAGTCTAACTATTCTACCACGTCATTCATCCCTCTATTTCTTCTTTTAGTTGTTGGCCTATCATTGAAGATCGGGGATAGCATTCTTTCTTCCGAAGCTCGTCGGCTCAATTCTGTTGTTCGTCTAATGCGTTATCCGTTTTGGCTACAGGACCAAATATTCGACTTAATATTCCTTTTGAAGATTTTGAGCTGATATTCTGAGATTATACTCTGACGGCTTTATGAAGCGAGGTTGAATTGAGTTTGGAAGTTCTGGACATTTGTGCATCGCCTACCTCAAAGTGAAGAACTGATTACTTTTTGATTTGCGTGTAGTGAAGCTACACTGGCACGCAAATGGTAGTGCCAGATTCCTACTGACTAAACTCGGCAATCCTTTCTCCATGACGTTAGTCCAGATCGGGAAAAGGCGTAAAGGGATATTTCGGCTTGGTGTCATCATCGTCATCATTTTAAAGGGTCCTTCGAAAGGGTGCTCACCATAGCCGGTGGGGTAAATGGATCAACCACCTTCCATCGCTGCTTTCTTTGTGAGATAGGTGGTTTCGACGGAACTCGCTACGCAACTACCTGTAGGTGCGTCGGAAGGTAGGCAGCACACTATCGAGAACCTCCTGCCTATCGGGTCTCTATTGCGGCATAAAAAACCACATCCTTCCATTCTTCACCATTGCGCCACGGAGCTGGATCAGCTATGTAGCTCGAGCTGCGGTTTCCTGGCATATCTTTTCACATCGCTTAAGGTTCTGGAAAATAGCCTTCAGCGTCATTGCCACCTTTCTCCACACATCCTTTAACCTCATCCTCAGAGAATTCTCAAACTCGAAGCGATGAAGGTATTCCTTAACACTGGTACCAGGCTATGATGTTGGACTCGTAACGACAAAGTTCTTACCTGCAGATATCATCATTGTCATCAGTGTTCTCATGCAAGCTGTGGATGCGAAAGTACTATACATATGCGGCACCCGACTTATTTTAGCGTTCTAATCTCCCAGGTTAAAGTTAACATATTTCCTGGGGCAGTCATTTATGTTCTATTTCGACTAGATCGAAGAATTATTCTTTTCCGTCGGTCGGTAACTCTTCTGTAGTGCGCCTCGTTTCGTCGTTTTGCAGATCATAAAGCCAGGTTCCCGTAGCATTCCTTACCGTCGCATCTCTTGGCTGGCTGTTACGTAAAGGTATCAGCCAGTATCAGCCCTTCTTTGCAACTCGATCTCTGTACAAAGTGCGAACGCTTCATGGACGAATTTTTAAATCGTTAAACCGTGGTTGTTGTATCTTAATCCGTTCTCCGAGGCTTGTTACCACTCCGTAATGGAAACCTTTGTGGATTCAAGAAACAAAAGTCCGTGACCGATCACATATTTTTATTCCCGAAAAGTGAATTCAGAACAACGTATCGGTGCCCTATGAAACGAAACAACAAGGATACTTAATATCATGCTTAGTTATCATATGGGCGTCAGTGGCTCCAGCAAAGGAAGCCTTTGGTGCTGTAGAAAAAGCCTGCATCGAAAGCTGGACTTATTATCAATGAAAATATGCCGAAACATATGTGTACCCTTAATAAAAATAGAACAACACAGAACAGGACAAATGCGAACAATCGCCAGATATAATATAGAATTAGTAAACTAGAGGGTGGCTGGAGAAGAAGATACAATCACGAGTTGTACCAAATATACAAGGAACCTGACATAACCAAACGTATCAAGATCTCGCCCCTGCGTTGTGTAGCACATGCAATGAGAATGCTCGAAAAAGCCCCCCAAAAATCCTGTCTGTCCAGACGCCATAGGGAAAAAAGCCACAAGGAAGACCTACAAAAATATACAACGACGACATATAAATAGACGCGCACAATTGGGATTACCAACTCGAAGAGTAAGACGCAAGACCCGGATGTCTCTAAAACAGAGGCTGGTGTGGAAACTGGAGTCTGGCGGGAAAGCCCCAGATTCAGTAGAGCGATAAACCTAGACACTCGAGCGCTTGTCTTTCAATCAGAGGTGTAAGCTATACTGCAAGCACTCATGAAAGCTTAAGAAGAGTCTACATAAGTAAACGGATCTTTTTGTTCTCTGATAGCCAAGCAGCAATCAGATCGATGTTTCGTATGACGCAAGTCTAAATTAGTTCGGACTGCCGTCCTTGGTGAGCTGAGCGTTCTCAATCAAGTTACCCTAGTTTGGGCCCCGAGTCATCTGGGCTTCAAAGGGAATGAAAAAGCGAATGTCCTGGCTAGATTGGGTTCTGACATTGTATTCATCAGTCCGGAAACGGCTCAATAACCACAGGTGGAGCTAAGGAAAGCCCTTGCTGATAGGACTTTGATGAAACACACCGAACCCGAGTCCGCTCCTGCATTGGGTAACTCGAAGCGGTTCCTACCTGTGCCGCCGCGCAGTAGAAATGATGTCAGGACGCCTGTTGGGGTTATTACCGGATCTGAGACTGCGCCCTGAATTACCACTTATGGAACCCAACTTTGGCTTGAGAAGAATGGGTCTGCCCTTCATGTTCTCTATGGCGGCCATTACACGTTCATGCAAGCGGCAATCAATTCCACCAGTCATGATTAATCGAAATCAAAATACACGGAGGATTACGTCAGTCATCACCTTAGACGTTAGGTTTTCCGTCAGTCGTAGGCAAAACTGCCAGCAAAACCTATCGTGTAATGGGCGCCTATGAGTCCCCGCTCGAACAGTCAAATCTAAGCGTCAAGCCACTGGGCAGACAGGGGTCTGGACTACAAACCCCTAGTACAATAGGTCAAGTGAAGTGGTCGCGGTACTTTTGGACCCAATACCTCACCAAAAGAAGAACACGCAAGATCGAGAACGAGGAGGCCAAGGCTCACAGACAGGCTGTAGCGTGAGTGATGATGAATAGCTTGTTTTGTGGGTGAGGTTATTAGCCCTACGCCAGCCTTCCTTGGCGATAAATGATTTCTTGAAACTTTTATTTTATCAATTGAGTTCGTCTAAGCAAGGTACGATCCATTGAAGAAATTGGGCTCTTTCGGATTTTCTGATTTTTTTGAAACAATAGTTTAGTTTGAAAGATTCATCACCTTGCAACGGTTTAATTTATGTAGGATAATAAAGAAAAAACGAGGCACGATTTTAGGTCGTTTTTGGTAAGAATGGCCTTTCGCTTTCAAATAATATTTTACTATGGAGTTCCGTACGATGGCGCAAACATTGCATCCAAGTTTTGATCCAGACCATCTTTTATGGGCAGCCGGAAACTAGTAAGTACAAACAGAAACCACAAACCCAAGGAAGGAAGTGCCATAATTTATGGCGGAATGACAGTAGTGAAAAGGTTCCTCCAGTGCCGTTGTTTTTTGTAAATGTTTTAATCGTTTAGTTTTAATTTTACTAATAAATAAATCAAAAAGGTGTTTTGTTTTTATATAAAAGATTCACAAGTATCATTCCGAAAGAAAATAAAAATATGGAAACGTACAATTCTTCTCATTTTCCGCAATTTATAGAAAAGTGCTATTGCCGTCGAACATGCGTTTGCGAATCGCTAGAAAAACCACAGAAAACTTCTAACAAATTCATTAAAATCCGAAATGAAACTGGACATTTAAAGCCTAAATGTGAACGGATACCATTTTCGGGACCAAGTTCTAGATGCACTAGCAAAAATAGCGAAAGATATTCTTCACTGTTCCATCACCCTACAGAATTTGAAAAATTGAGCTCAACATCCTCGGATTTAACATTGACTGATAGAAGATATTTTTATGAGAGATCCAAGGAAGTCTCACCGATGATGTCGCAAGCTTCATTGCCACAAAACTATCACATTGCTGCTGAGCCTCAAATGACATTTGTTAATTATGTTGACGAGGACAGAATCAAGGCACTTAATGAATTTCGAGTTAAGAATGCTCAAGACTGTTTTAGTGTTTTAAGTAGACATTCAATTAGCCAAAGACTGGGAAAGTATATTAACAAACCAGATGAAAAACATGAATGCGAATTTGTTTACAAGATAAATGCCAGAGGGCTTTTGTCGCCAGTTAATGCTACGGAAGATGGAAAGCTTGTTTGTGGGATTTGTAACAAAACTGAAGAATCGCCTTTTCCTAATGGAATAATTCCTGTGTCCAGTGCTGGCTCAAGGCTTCATAAAATTGTTCTTCAAATGCCAGAGACTGGCACCTTTAACAATGGAAAAGGTTTCGCTAGAAAGAAAAATGAAATTTTACCATCAAAAAGTCTCGCACTCAGATATCAGAAGTTGGTGTGACTACTCAAGGGTAAGTAGAATTGGATTGGATAATGATATGATATATTCTATGATACTATCTTATTTCCACTTAATTTCTTGACTGCCAACGTAGGTTTATAAGGAAATCTCGGTCATTCAAATATATCTTCCTTAATAACTGCTAAGATCTTTTGTAACTAGTCAATGGGAGCTCAGGGCGTTATCTACTATCTTATCTACTTATAAAAGTTGAAGCTTAGGATTAACCCTTTCTGCCAGTCTTGTTCACGTCACAATGTAAGCAATATCGGGTAATAAGCTTAGAGTGAAAGGCAGGAAAGGATAGATAAGCTAGAAGGAATCTAGTAGGTGCTGGAAAATGTTATGGTTTGAGTTTGCGAGTGAGTTCCTGAATACTGACTGTGGAAGGTTGTTCCGTAGTTGAGTTGTTATACTTATAACCGTACGCGAGCGAGGACTGTATTTGGGAGTGAGACCAGTAAGTTAGTCTAGAATAATTTTCCCGCCCAAACAAGAGATTGTTTATTTCAGTGGAACCATCTTTGTGGCAAAACCGAAAAAATTTAGTCTGTGCGATTACATTCCTACAGTTGCATAATTAACAGTTATTTAAGAAGAAAAAATGGCGTTATTAAATTTCCGATAAGTTAAAAATTGCAGGTTTTCACCAATTGCAGGCTCCAATAAAGAAGTTTTCGAGACTTCAGCCAAGTTAACCGAGTTTTATTCAAGTCAAGGTTAGGTCGAATTTACAATATGAAAATTACAGTCCTGGCTGAGGGAGGAATACGCATCTCTGAAGAAACTCTAGATCCTGCTGGAGTATCTAGATCCTTAGTTGATGCTAAGCCAAGAATATTGAGTGATGGTCAGCGGTTAGTTCCAATTTATCCACTGAACTAAAAGCAATAATGTCGCAACTTTTATTAGAGAGAAGGTAGTATTTCGTTTTGTAAGCGTTGAATTCGACGCGATTTTTGCGGTGCCAATCAAGAATGAACTCAATGTGCTTGTGGATAGTGTTAGACGTGAGGTCACGTTAATAGAGAAAAGGCCTGGCACGTGCTTAAACGCTTGAATTTACCCTTTTTCACTGGATAGTATACTGGTTGATATTACGGAACACGGCCAGAGTAACGCAGAGAATCGTCATCAGATTAGGTGTGGGGTGGGTTGGAATTAGCTGGCGAAAGTCATTTATAAAGATTAGGAATAAGGTGGATAATAAATAAAATGGAGCCTTGGGAAGCACTGGCAGAGATGCCGTTAAGTTTAGAATCGAGACCAACCAATACTACCGTAATTAAACGACCGCAAAGGAAAACGCTTCTTAATACTGTTCTTTACCGATGCATGTTTTGGTCACCAGTAAACCTTTTTTGCCTAAAGTTGCGTACTGCTTATCATCTAGTATTTGCATGGACTCCAGATATTGCAGAAAACTAATCATAACCAATAATATTGTCACCATGATTTTATGGAGAATAGAAGTAATTGCGGATTATTACTTTCGCCCTTTTTTATATTTGAGCTGAATATAATAAACTGGTTTCCAAACGTCTGTATGGAAGAGAAAGATAGGGCAAAGAGTTGAGCCAAACCAGAAGGTACTGCTATACCAGGGACTTGTGTACCATAATTTATAATTTTGTGTAAAATAGGTCCTAATAATCAAAAGAGCTCAACGTCTTTGTTAAAAACCTGGTGCGGGGTTTTTGAACTACATAGGTTATGATTAGGCTTGATTTGAATTTCACTTAGGCCCCCGCTTCACCGGCCTGAGTTCAACAATATTCAATTCAATCCACATAGTGGCTTCACCGGCTAAAAGCAAGTTCAGTGCTTGAAATTGTTGTTGCTTTTTCGCCAGAAGTCAGAAATGCAAAAGCTCCCTGGAATGGCATTCCACTATTCCAGTTGATTACTCTCTTTTGAGCGAGCTTTTACTTTCAAGCTTGATTTCATGTTCTGTTGGCTGAAATCAGGGGTGGTAGCACGTAACTTGTTTCAATCGACCTCTTCATACAAAAATCTTGACTCAGGCAAAAATTGAAGCTCAGTAGACTAAATTGCTCGAACTTGCGCATTTCGGCCGATGAAGCCGCGGTATTAGAGCGAGAATAGAGAAACATATTATTAATAAGATGGTAAATAAAAGAGAAAAAAAACGATAAATGTGATCTAGAGTAAAAGTACTGATTCGAGGTATATATATATGTCATGTCATGAGGTATATACATATGAATTAGACATCAGCAATGATGTTAGAGGGAATGAATCGTAATCAACTCTAGTTTTCAACATGGTTTTGTAACACGGTAGGGAACCTATAAAATGGTGGAAGCCTATTTAACAGACCATATAAGATAATAGTAAGACTTATGGGGTGCGACAGCGAGGGAGACCAACTTCCGCTGGAAGGATGGCGTAGACCAGGACGCTCAGAGCATAGGGATGCCAAACTGGATGACATCGGCTCAGAATCGGGACCGGTGGAGAGAACAGTTGCGAGAGGCCAGGACCGGATCCCGGTTGTAGAGCCGTTAATAATGGCGAACTCATACGCCGTATGCATGAAATATTTGTAGCTTTCGAATTAAAGCAAAAGTCAAAGCATATAAGGATGTCTAGAAACAGCAGAATTTCACAAATCATAACCAATACTGATTATAGCTTTGACGGATTTGAGCGTTTTAAATACCTATATGCCATACAAGCTATATAAAGAGAGTAATTACCTCATTGTATAAAACGGTAATACGACCTGTTGAAACGTACAGACATAAGGTTTGCTCACTTACCACAGATGATGAAAAAATTTGAGAATCTTCATAGGAAAGATAGTAAGAAACATATACGGTACATGATCAGAAAGGGGAATATTTATGAGGCTTACGATCGAGTAGAACAGGGCAATTATAAGACAGTTTGCCACGGTGCAAAAGATAAGATGTCTTGGGTACTTGATAGAGGAGGATGACTCAAGAAAACAAATACATTCAATAGCAACGTTGAAAGCGCATATACAAGAGGTAGGCTAAGAGCAAGATGGTAAGTTGGCATATCTAGCTACACAAATCGAATTTTTCAAACTGGAGCTAAGTCGTGCTAGACGAGCAGGAGGGAGTCACGTCGTATGGAAGGGTCAATCAAACCGGGGTCATGTAACGCCAAGAGAAGAAGACTTTTGTTTCTACAATTAAATATTGAGGAAGCCAACTACGATAATCAGTAGTCAACCAGGCATTGTTATTTACCATTCGATGTAAGTAAAGGTCATTCAAGTTTTCTTGGTTACGGGCTAAAGAGTTTGTCTTACGAGCAAGAATTTTATTTGGGAATGTCTTTATAACAGAACAGAGTATCAACCCCGCAGGATTTTCATTGACCATCAATGCCGTTTACCGTTGTGTTAAAAAAGTTGTGTTACAAAAAAGTTGTTGTTACAAATCTTCTTTAAAAAAAACTTGTTATCACATCAATATTACGTTACATAACCGATACCCAACATATCCATTTTTCTTCAATTAATTTAGTTACATACGAGAAAATCTTTGTTTTAACAACGAAAGTATTTAACTTCATTATTGTTATTAAACAACGTGAAAGTATTTACCTTTTTGTTTCGCATTTATAATTTTACTTGCAAGAAAGTTGTAACTATCAGTGGAAAAACTAATAGGCTTAACCGATTAACAATACTCTGAATTGTTTAACGTGGATTTAATTAATTAATATGTAAATTAAGCATTGGCTTTTTTAAGACCTTCAATTGAAGACAATGCGCTTTTAAACGTGGGAAAATTGAGTATTTAAGTATAATTAAGTATTTAAGTAATTTTAATTTAATTAAATCTTAAAACGTATAATTGCTTTCAAGTTGAACACAGCATGTTACATCACATTAAAGGTTAACGCTAATTATCTTCCACTAAAACTAAAAGTGAAAATATAAGATTTGTTTAGATTTTATTAAGCGGAAATTTGTTACTGTTATCATTACAATTTTTGCTAGTTATGTAATGGAAATTGATCGTGAATATCGTGTTTTAAGAAATACATTCTTATGTTTTACATCGAGTTAAGGGCTGTTAGCCAATTTTTATTTGTAATATCTGAATCATTTGGCACTACGGAAATAAACAAATCTTACAATTACGTTCAGGTTGATTTTGTTACCTACTAGGGGGCTATGTAATACATAATAATTTCTTTCAATTTGTAATTTATTTAAGGTTATAACTTCTAATCCTATTTAAGTGAACTTCACAAGTCATGGAAGTAACCCTTACTCCCTATCCGCACTCAGTTCGGTTCAGCAGGCGTCGCAACCAATATCTGTCGGACCACCCCCATCAGATATTGGCCAACCACTCAATGGATAGAGTTTTCTGCAGAACGCGTGAAATGTATAGGTGTCTCAAAGAGCTAGACTCCAAAAAATCCACTGGCCCCGACAATATTCCCCCTATGGTTGTTAAAAAATGTGCCTCATCTTTGGCTAAACCTGTGCGCAAACTTTCTATCACCAGCTAGCTCTCTTTATAGTTTTTATAAACGACCTGCTCTCAATCCCCTCCAACTCATTTCACAGCTTTGCTGAGGACGGTACTCTACGTTACTACTATGGTTTCGATAATTAAGTTGTAAGACAAGTACGCGCCAGACCTTGTCTGCATCATCGTGAACTCATGTCTAATTCAATCAACAGGGACATCGAACTAGAACCGTGCCGAATTTAATGCTTTAAAACCGAGTACTGTCTCATCTCCAATAAAACTTGCACAGACCCTCCTTATATTTCAATGGGCAATAAGAATCTAACGGCCGGGGCCCCGAAAATCACCTTAGCTTGGCTGGACAAGGTGCAAAACCGCGCTCTCAAACTTTTGGTGATAGCGCCATTTGCTCTTCAATTGACTCATTAAGCCACCGTAGGAATGTACCAGCTCTTGCAAAATTTTACCGCTTTTACCACAATGACTGCTCTACTGAAATAAGTAATCTCATGCCTCCACGGCAACCTATCTCCCGCCGACTTGCCGGCTCGGCTCACCCTCAAAGTTTACAGCCCTCATCTTCGCGCACACTTCGATTTAGAAATTCGACTGTGGAACAACCTTCCACACTCAGTATTCCCGAACTCATACAACACCCAAGAGTTCAAACGCAAGGTTCATCGCCATCTCCTCCAATACTCCCCTGACTCCCTCTAACCTATCCTAGCCTTCTCTCTTTCCTTCGAGCTAAGCTTACTACCAGACATTGCACCATGACTTGTACGACATGACGAACTGGTAGTACAAAGGTTGACACCTAAGCTTAGACTATCACATAAAAAAAACTAGTTGCTCATACTGTTATTCAGATTAAGAAACAAGTGAAAATCCAGCGAGTATGGTAAGTTAAAAATAATATTCTAATTCAAAATATCCTATTTCTTTACTTTAGTTGATGACAATAAATGTTTACTGTATTATAAACAATTTTTAAAATCAAAACTCATGGATTTTTAGAAAGGATAGTTTTTAGGTGGGAATCCAACCCCAAACTCTTGAGTATCAGCTAAAATGTCAGTAAAACAATATTGTTAATCGTTGGTCCATAAATAGAATGCCTAGCCTCCATGTATAGGAATCTTAATAGCATTGAACAAAGCCAATTACTTAGAATTACGTAACTTTTAAATTCAATGCTATTAGCACGTTTGTTACAGAACCATTTTCACCTCTAAAAGTTATAAGTATAATTTAATCATATTTGCGACGATACAAATATGTAAAATATTTTTGTGAAAAAAGTGATTAAGAATGCTGTTTCAAATCAGAATATTACGTCATTCGAAATAAACGACACTTACATATTTATTTATGATAATTTTGTTTTTATCAATTAACATTTGTGTCTAGAGTAAAAGACACATTTTTCATCAAATGTGAAAATTAGATCAAAGTCAGCTTTGATTTGAATCTAGCGCCATGAGTACTGAAATGGTAAGTCGGTACCATTTGTTTCGGAAGTCGAATTATGAGATGGACACTGGGTTTTTGCTTTCCACGTCTTCTCAAGCTGAGCCAAATGTGATTTTATGGTTTCCTCACTTATATCAAAAGTAACGAAATATTTTCTACAAAGTAGTAACAAATACCTTTCGAATGTGCAATCCCCAAATTGTTATTATGAGAAAAGAAGAACTAAATGGAGCAAATTGCATCTTCACAAGAAACATTCAGATAGACTCCGGGCCATAAAAGGAGGGAAATGAGCGCCCATGTTGAGAATATAAATGAGCCGGTAATATACATTTTAAAACAAACCGAGTGACTTTGCCCGCATGTAGGAGCTTGAGACTCTCACTGCGCAACAGCGTTTTTGAGATCACTTCCTTTATGGTGCGGACTAGACCAGCCCTCGCAAATGACACAGCCATGATCGAACGCAAAACACAGGAATTAAGAAACCTTTGCAAAGTTTAATCTAAAAGTAAATGACACGAAAATAAAGTACATCATAGAGAGAACAGTCATTAGGACGAAGCATAAGCTTAGCCGATCATCGGCCTTGACGATCATAGAATGGAAATTGTAGACAATTTTATACTATATTTAGGGACAATGCTTTCCACAAAAAATGAGATAAAGGACGACATTCACATACGCATCGTAGCTGCAAATAAAACTTATTTCGTACTAGTCTCTATCCTAAATAACTAAGAAATCTCAAGACAATGCAAAGTGAGAATATATAACGACCAAACAAACAGAAAATCAATTGAAAATCTTCGTAAAGTAAATCCTAAGAAGAATATTTGGTCGGATTAACCAAAACGAATGACGCATTTGAACAAACGAAGAACTTGAAGATATGACAAAATAAATATAGTTACATATAAAACTGGCAGACTACGATGGCTCAGACTCGTTATACGAACCTCGAAATAAAGAATGGTATTCCGGGTTTTCAATGGTATATCAATAGGGAAAAGGAACGTAGGACGACCAATAAACAGGTGTATGAATGACGTACTATCAGATATACGAATAGTTCGTATAACAAACTGGAGAGAATTAGCAAGACCTTGAGACGACTGGAAGAAGAGACTTCAAAAGGACCGAGTCCCACAAAGACTGTAGCACCATTTAAGAAGAAAAGATGATCGAATGCCATAAACAGAAATCACACTCAAAGCCATTACAACCGTCGTAAAACTTTGACATTAGGGCAGGTTTGACAAAATTATTGTTGTCATTATTGCACGAAAACACATATTCGGTTTCATTTACTGTCTGCTAAGATAAATTCTGCACTTTATACCTTTATATTTAATAAACAACTCTAAACAAAAATGATCATTTGGCAACAAAATATATCATAGTTTTTTAAGCAACCAAAAAATAAAATAAAATTGATTACTCCGGGATTGCGTAAATGTCCGTCTGTGTCTTTTGTGTTTTCTAGCAATAAAAATTTTATTAGTATCTTATCGCATAGTATCAATATTTCTTAATGTTAGCCCGGCAATTGTTTAACTGAAATTTAGATCACATGTACACCTTTATCAAATTCCAGATAGTATACATACGGTCATGCTATATTATTTTACTGCTGAACAATAATAACATACAAAATACTCAACAGTTCAAGGGCAATCTTACACAATTCGGAAGGTTCGGAGTTAAAGGTGAACTGTGTTTTGGAGCAAAAGTCTTTTTTTTGTAGTCAGACATGCGAGGAGTTTTTATAGTAAACAGAAGCTTCAATGGTCATTTCGTGAGATGTTGAATGGTGCAACACAACAGCAGCCAGCACCAGGTATAATTCTCCTTGCGTTTTTTTTATCATTTATTAGTGATTTTCTTAATATTATAACAACAACAAACCGGAGGCACCTTGCCGCTCGGATGTGATGATTTTTTTAAAGAGCTGCGCGCATTCGTTCGATATTGTTGCAAAAGCATAACACGGCCGCCCAGCTCACCTGCCCTCATCTGAGTGTCTGTTGTGTCTGGCCACTATTAGCAATTAGCTTCAAGATAGCCCCACAGTTTTGTTTTTGTTGTTGCAATATATATAGATATGTAGTCTCTTAGTAGGACTGCAGGCGAAATGAAAGAGAGTTCCACAATCTTGAGGTGTGCGACTATAAAAGAAAGAAATTGGACAATCTCAGTTTCAATCTCGAACGTAATCTTAAGCAGATCACTGTAGTCAGAGAAAATTGTCGGTTGAGTTGAAATTAAATCGCGGTTATTTTGCTCAACCGAAAATTATTCAAATTTTTATCAATTGTTTCCTAGTATTCGTAAATAATTTTAATTAAATTAAACGAGAAAAGTTTATCTCTTTTTAGACACTATTTAAAGAAAATAAAAACAGAGATTTGTGAAAAGTGCAGAGTAAAGAGTGATATAAAAAGTGCAAAACTGTGGCAAAATGTTCGCCACAACCATTATCAGTGTAACTTCATGTCTTTTGGTTTTATTCGTTGCTGGAGAGGATTTACGTACGTACAATTTATATTTTTTTTATTTCTTTTTTTTGAAATAGTGTTGATAGTTAAAAGCCAGTTTGTGTATTTCTCAAGTAATAGGTAATCATTTTGAGCTGTGGTTAATTATGTAATATAGAAGTAACATTACTGACCTGTTGTACACAGCAAAAACGTTAAGAAAGCAATATATATTGCCACACTTTGTTCAGCTATGCACTATTTATATTTACAGGTATTTAATTGCAGTTTAATGTGGCTTATTTAATTAAGTTTATAATTTTAGATAGACCTCAAAAAGATTAGACATTTTGTATTGATAGTTTTTGGTGTTAGTGTGAAGAAAGTGAAAAAAGGATTTTGAACTAAAATTTTGTAGAAAAAAGTAGATATTGAAATGCATATGATAAGGTATACAAAATACTAATCCTAGCTTACAATCACCAGTGTAATGCTTATTGTATATTATAGTGTTTTCGATTTGACCTTTCGGCCCATTTTCTTAGTTTCATACCATCTGATCGAAACACACAATTTGAGTTCTAGCTCATGGGTTTAGTAGCAGTAGTGAAAAAGGATATTTACATGAGCCTAAGGCTACAAAAATTGTATTGAAGGATTTGAAGAACTATATTAAACCAACAAAAACATAACACGGAGAATAGAAAAAAATGATACAGAAAGCCTAAGCTATAGTATAGTTACATTTACAATAGTTCCTTCGTTTGTTAAGGCGTTGTGGAAGACTTTAAAGAGATCTCCAGAACTTTAGGTAGACGAATTTGTGTCATCAAAACAGGCGCGCCGAAGGGGTTGCACTGGAGTATCATTGAAGGACGAGAATTTTATAGAAATGTTGGATTAAATTATTACTAAGTGGGAGAGGGCCTGAATAGGTTTTTGGTTATGACATTTACAATTTTACTATTTTCATTCTTTACTAAGGAATTATTTAATGCTGCTACGTTTTTCCTGCTCTAAAAGAAGAGATTGGGCTCCTAAGCAAGGATACGTCGTTCTTTTCTGCGATCAGTGCATGATCATGTGTTGGAAATTTATAAATTATTATCTAAATTATTACTTTGTAGTAAAAAAAGTTAAAAGCATGAATGTTTGCATAGGAAATGAAATTTGATATATTACATAGCCGTATAACAGATGTATTATTCAAACCACTAGATTACTCTGGCTTGAATGAACAGCTATTAAATTGCGCTAGTTAAATCCCAACGCATCAAAAGCAATTACAGCATTTCTTGTATTTTTAACATTATGAAAAAAAGTTCGAATATCTTATTATTAAATTAACTCTTTAAAGACGAACACTTAGTGGTTGCACAATTAGACCAGCTTATAACATTAATATTATGATTATGATTATTTGAACAAAAATCATTTCGATGATAGATTTTTATATATGTACATATGTATTTTTGTTAATCTGTTATTATTCAATAGCTTTTTATTGAGGACTCACGCATTTTTCTTCTTATGCTTGTTTGATAGATGGCCTAGAATAATTGTGTAAAATATCGGAAAGATGTCTGCCTCTTTTTTCGGATGGGTTCATTCGATAAGCAATTTTTCCGTCCGACTTTATGTGCGACTTTTGTACAAACTGTGAAGTTTGAATGCTCGGTGCGGATATGTGGACGGAATGTCTCTGGAGATTCTCTGGAACTTTTCCAGCGACTTGGAGGGTAGAATAAAAAAAATACGTTACAATAACTATTCTAAATTAAACAGCATTGTCAATTTGGAGGACATTATTCTGATTTATGGAAAGATGTAGTTTCTGTAGTTTGTTTGAAACTAAAAAAAAGTTTGGAAGAAAATGCGCTTCATCACTCACTTATCCATGAAAATATGCACCATTCGTTTTTACATACTTTTTCTAACAAATCTATTCATCTTTTCCTTTCGTAATACTCGCTCGTACTTCTTGAAGACAAAAATTCTGTAATGATATTTCGATTTCAAACTTCATACGAGATTTTATTTATGTTCGTTGGTTGGTGCATGATCTGGTGACTATGGAAGATACGGTAAGATTTTTTACGCAAAGGCATTTATTTTTGCCTAATTACACTTTTATGCAATTATCGGTTTAACTACTATAGCACTTTATAGTTATTTTTCTCCGAACAGTACCAATGCATAATTAACAATAATTCATACAACTCTTCTTGAAGAGGTTGGTTTTCGTTATTTCTAAACATATTCAAAACACCGCTACATTTGCTGTCTTATTAAATGTTGTATGTAGATTTGCAAGTTCTTCCGCGAAAAATAACAAAATTTACACATGTGATCGAAGGGCATCATCATTGATACCATTTTTGCATCACTCTTTTGGATTTCTCTTACAAAATGTAATAAAATGTCCTTTTTATTACCAGAGGTAATAAAAAGGTAATGAAACAAAGTATCATAAAAATCGACTTCACAGGCTGGTTAAGAGGTTTAGTTTGTGTTTAATATAAATAAAAGAAAATAAAATAAAGTTCAACGGGCGTGTCGTGGAAGATACGCCTAAAATCGCGTTTTCCATACCATAAAACATAAAGGAACGACTTTCTGCTCATTTGTATTCTCAATCAGTAGTACTATGATTCTTGGCGTAGATAGATAAAGTTGTGCCACAACATTCATTTCGCATACTTTTCTGCGTGGACGGGATTTTTTTTGCATTAAGTCTACTTTCAATTGGAGTTTTCGGCCCATTTTCTTAGTTTGATACCTCCTGATCCAAACTCATAATTTGAGACTTAGCTTATGGGTTTCGCTACAATAATTTTGTAGATTTGATTAAACTTTGTTTCAGTGAAAAAACATGTCAATAACAGTCAACATGTACAATACTGTCATTGCGAACATACCTTTGTCGATACAAAATAAAAAATTTAATTTACACTTATCCTGGAATGTAAGTATCGTTTCGTTTCGTATGGACTGGATTAAGTTTTAAATAAGCCTTTAAACATATTACAAATGGCTTGCAAGAACAATTCAAGACTGATAGGAATGCCGAAAACAATTCGACCTAGTTGTACTCTTTTCCATTGGATGCCCTTTTTTAATGTGGCAGTTCTAAGCTCAGGAATCACCATGTGTACTACTAGTTCTTCATGTTGTCACGTTTTGGTGCAATGTCTAGTAGTAAGCTTAGTTAGGAATTATGAAGATTAAGAGGGTGTTGAAGGAGGTGGCGCTGAACCCTGCGTTTGAACTTTTGGATGTTGTAGGTCGAGTTTTTGTATTTAGAAAAGAATTCCTAGTTTGTAGAGCGCGAAGAGGGGGCTGTAGGCAGAAGGTTTGAGCCGAGCTGTCTAATCCGGTATTACTGAAAAAGATTGCCATGGAGGCAGGAGAGCGTTAATTTCAAAGAACAGTCTCTATGGTAGTAACAAAAAAATTTGTCTTTTGTTGCTACATTCCTACCGTGGCTCAAAGGTTCGATAGGGGAGCAAATTGCATCATAATCGATTAGTTTGAGGGCCTTTATTTAGCCACGCTAATGGTGTTTCCACACGACACAGAGTTTTATTCGGACAGACGTCGACGGAATGTCTGTCCGGGCTGGACTCTTCATCACTACAGACTTTTATTTTTCTGAATCTGAAGAATTGGACTCCATCGACATCTGTTGTTGCACAGGTAAAATTCTAAAGTATGTGCTAAGTGTATATCGTGTGGACTCACCATCCGACTTTTATAACGTACCGATATAGAAGTCTATACGAACAAAAGGCTGTATCGCGTAGACCCACATAAGGCAGATTTCGAAGTCGCGCCCCCAAATAAAGATCCTGTACAGGAGAGGCCAAATATAGGATTTGTGCCCTATTACAAATTATTCTTCTTTTACATATAATAATTTTAATATTAAAAAAACAAATTCTTGTAAAAATTTTGGTATGGAAATTCTATTAGTTCGCATATTATAATATTTAGCGTAAAATTTAAGTGTAAAGTTAATGATTTAGTGATTGTCGTTAAGCTAATATTTAGTGCTACCTACCGTCATTATTACTGATTCAAATTTTGAGGGACGTCCATTTAAATGTTATTCCGGGCTTTCTTAATAGCATTTTTAAATTGGGCTATTGACTGATATTGACAACCATTTTCATAAACCTTTCATGTAAATATTCCCATAGGCATTCAACGGCATTCAAATTCGGACCTCGTTCACTAACAGAGATTTCCTTCTTCAAAAGCCATGCTTTAATGATGGAGGCAATGCAAAAGGGGGTCATTATCTTGCTGAAAAATAAATACTTTTCGGCCAATTTTTTTCAGCTATATTAATTTTCATCTCCTCTTATATCTCAGTGTGCAAAGTTGCATTAATTTTCATGTGTATTCATACAATGTCGGGCTTTCCATAAGCTGAAAAGGAAGCATACAACATTGCATTTTGTCCTCTAAAGTTTCGGCTCATTCTTACTTCATCATGTGTTTAGGTATGTACTACGGCAAATTTATTTTTTCTTCGTCAATAACATTAAGTATCACATATATAACAGCAATCTAGCTCTTCTATATATTGTTATAAAAATACAAACTCTCTTAATTTTTAAGAGAAAAAACCTTAAATCAAAAAAAATCTTCAATTTTCACTTCCATAACTTACAAAAATAAACAAAATTTTCAAGTAAAAAAAAAACGGGCATTTTTACTGATTACCGCCTTTACCTTGATCTTGATGATGAATATTTAACGCTTCTGCTAAACCTTTACGTAATGCATTCACTAAATTTTCATTCCCCATGAAGACCAAATAAACACATCCTAAGCTAAGCGCGCAAAAGAAACCCAAATGTTAGTTAGTTACGAAATGCATTGAAACTGGTTTAACACACGCTTTCTACTAATTTTACACACTTTCATTCATTAACTACCTTTGATTGGCAGGTTTCCATACACGGTAATTAACGCAATTTTGCTATCAATAAAAATGGGCAAATCTGTGGAAAAAACTTCCAACAACGTTTTGCTCTACGGTTTTTTTTCTTACAATGTTTCCTGAGAAAATAGTTTTTTTGTTAAAGAGTTGCAACCTGAATAGGGCTAGATAAGTGCTTGTTATTAAACACCTTTCAGGTTATTTTCATTGTAAAGATTTTTAAGATTTCATTTTTATTTTTTTTTTGCAGCATCGAACTTCGATAAGTGCAAAAGGGACGAGACTTTCGATAAGTGCCTTGTGGATGCTGTAAACAAAGCTTTAATTTTCCTGAAGGATGGTAAGTTTTATATTTATTTATTTTTAGCAAAATCGTTTTGTGAATTGTTATTGATTTTCTGGGAGAGTTAAAGCTATTTGCATTTAAGATATTGTAAGAAGCCGTGTTTATGTGTAGCTTCCGCGTTTGTTAAAAAACATTGCAGATATAAAGAAATGACTCGAGTTGTTTTTGTGCGTGATTGAAATGTTTAACTAACTTATTTGCACGTTTTCTATTTTTTTTAGTTTGAGATTTTAGTTACTGATATTGGTTACTCGGACATTCCGAGGTCATAACTTAGTTTTATCATTTTATGACAATACACGTAGAAACTTATGGGCTTAGCAACAAGTCTCTGTACTTGTAGAGATGATACTTTTAATCTTAATCTAATTATACAAAAAAGCTATTTTATAAAGGCCTTTAACGATGACTACGTGCGAAGAGGCTTAAAATCTTTAATGCTGAAAATAAGTGCAAAGGATTTATGTCGACTAACAAAGAAAAGTTCATGAGCATTCTGAAGATTTCAGTCTAGACGAAATTCGTTTAACCTTGACGTTACTTCCTGTCAGATCTCTTGAAGTGCAGAAATAAGCTTTTTTTAAAAAAAAATGTCGTATTCAGTGACTTTTAATAAAATAAGTGCTTTACTCATGAAGACACGTAATGGTAATAATTAGTTCCCGGATGTTTTGACTGAATAAATTAAACTCATATTTCAGAGTGATCGATCAATGTTGTACAGAAATACTGGCGTACGAAATGTTCTTCAATAAAGAGCTTCTATCTACAAAGGCTTTGTCCATTTGTCCGGCCGCGACTAGACTTACTGACCCACTTTTATCCCCGGAACTACGTTCTACATATCAAATTATAAATCCCGGAAGGAGACGACCTGAAACTGAGTAAATGAAGCGGAAATGCTGAAAATTTTACCTAGGTTCGAGGTAATATTATAGGATTTCCACTTGTTGGAATACTTCCATAATACCAACAACAGTAGAACTTCATCGTTGATGGCTTTCACAGAGATGGAAAAGCTCTGCAGGTTACCAAGGGCCTCAATACATAGCTAGAGCTTTTTTAAAAGGTTCTGCTAACTTCTCATACAAATTTCCCACGTCAACCGAAACATCTAAAAGAACTGTGTGGGATTATGGAAAGGCCAATTGGTTGGTACTTACTCATTGTTTTCAATCCCCTTATTGGGCCCTGTGTATCCGAAACAAAAACGTCAACTCCGCCGCTATCCGTATCACCAGAATGATACAGGTAGGAATGCATGTAACTGGTTTATAACTACCGCCCAATAGCAATTACTTCTATTCTCTCCAAAATCATGGAGACGATAATCAAGAAAAAGCTTATTGAGTATATAGAGCCCAAAGTAATCCTGAAAGACAAACAATACGGCTTTAGATAAAAAAGGTCCGCCGGCAACCTTTTAGTATGTCCAATAGAACCCCTCAGCCAAAGTATGCATCGATTTCGTGAACCTAGATTGGTCGCTCTAGATATTTTCAAGGCTTTTGGTAGAGTATAGCACCGTGCTCTGTTAGCTAAACTCCAAGCTATTAGTATTGGCTCAGTTCCAAAGAACTGGATCGAGAGTATTCGTTCTGGCCGGTAGTATTAGACGGCATCAAATCTAAACTCCACACCATTGCTGCCCGCTCTTTTCCTAATCTTTATAAAAGACCTGCTTTCGGCCCCCCTTCATAGCTTCACTGATGACAATACTTTGCCTTTTTATTAACCCTTCGATAATGCAAGGGTAGCCCTTACCAGGCCTTGTCTCGATGATCGTACAGTTATGTCCAACTCAATCAACAGAGACATTGCGCTCATTCTCGATTGGGGCGGTAAGAATCGAGTTTAATTCAATGCTTCCAAAAAAAGGGCGGTCTTATTTCCAATAAAACGTGCAGCACCTTCTCTACCCGTGTCAGTGAATGGTGTAGCACTAATTACCGACTCATCCCTTAACATCTTAGGCGTGACATTAGGCAATGACTTGCGATAGAATGCCACATATTCCAAATGACCAAACAAACATACCAGCGCGTACTGTAATATACAATCCTACACTCGGTCTGGGAACCTCAAACTGAGAAAATAGACCGAGAGTTTCATTTTTGTTCAAATTAAAAGTACTGCAGATCCACATATTCCATCTACAATCATAAATATTAAATTATTATGGAACAATAGATGTTTTCCTATATTCGAATCCCATTTCTAACAAACTTCATGTTTTCTCTCGAACCACTACTAAGCCGTAACGAAGTTCACAAATTCCTATCAAAATTTACAATTCAATGCGTAACAGCATTGCAATCCGATGCATTACTTCCTTCATTTAACAGCACTTCTCACCCTATTTATAATGATTTATGCCTATGTTCGGTTATTTTTTCTTGTTTCATTGCATGTAAATGGCGCAAAATTCACAATCCTATCTCTTAGTAGAAACTCGCGTCTTTTTTTACATGTAATGAATGTAAGCAATGTTATATAATATAACACATTAACATCAAAAAATCGTTCATGTTTTACATTTAATTTTCATGGTAGACTGGTGCACAATATTTATGCTCCATTATTATCTTTCAGTTCAGCACGATTACTGCCTTAGAAGCTTAGAGGTAATATTGAGCATGGGTAGGCATCATATAATTGTTGATGTTGTCTACATTCACCACTAAGGAGCTAGAAAATTTCCGACAAAATGAATATAGTTAACTCGATCCTATGCTGTTTTATTTGATTGGCTGATATCCACCCAGTTACATTAGTAACTTACTAGAAAATAATGTCACCACCAACAGTAAGCCAAGATAATTGATGTTGGAACTATAATATTTTTGGTGTATCGGATTTGATAAGAACAAAATGGGGCTTTAATTCTTTCCAATAATTTTCCAAACTCGAACTTTACTATAAAAAGCTGACGACCCCTTTAGCGCTCGTCCATGCTGGCGTCACAGCCTTAATCGGTTGATTAACGGAATTCATCTAGTTTGAGGAAGCATAACACTCGAAAGAGGCCACTTCGCGTTAACTCGGATGGTTGTGTTAGCGGCAACACGTGCTGTAATTGAAGTCATTAACCCTACAAAAGTAAAACCTTGATAAAAAAGATGTCGAGCTCTTTACCGGCGCCAACAATCTTCTTCAAAATGTGAACCATCCCAAAAGTGTCCTCGTAATAGGACCTGTAACTTTATCTGTTTCTTACTGCGCACCCAACAATGTACTATGCCGAGCTAGATTCATAGATTCATATCTTGGTACCTTAAACGACTGCCTAGTCAAGGCTGATTCCCATATCGACCCGTCTAGCAATTTAGGAAAACTAACCGGCTCGGGATTATTCGCTTCTTCCAAGTTTTTCTTCTTCTTCTTTTTTGTGATTTATTGAGCCCAAAAGAACTCGCTTGGCCTATTCTGCTGCACCTCTATACCTCATATTTAATCGTCAGTCTGCCTAGTGTATTTTTGCTTAGATTTGACTATTTGAACAGGGTCTCGTTGCACAAAGTATCACTGCCATGGTTAACCCTGCCAACTGGGGATTTACAGGTTCCTGACCGTAGCCCTGACTTGGAAAGGAGTTTGCGAAAGCGCGGCTCGAGTGTGCTCCGTGGTGCTCTCTAATTCCACTCCGACCCTCCTTGCTTTGGCTCAACTACTTGCTGGGATTTGTGTTTTCGCATTAAGAACACTAATTCTGGGGCTTTCTGTGCTACAGGACTTATACAGGCGGGAATATTTTATATACAAGGGGTGAGTCATAACAGCAAAGAAATCCAGGGCCGATCTCTCTTCTTTACCCGGCACCAGATATTACTGTGCCACCCCGCCCTATCGGACGAGGTTTGTTTTTAAACTGGTGTCTCAAGGAATTTTATAACCATGAATCCACTCTACGTGACAATATACCTCTATGGTCCTAAAGAAATGTGCTTTACCATAACCTTCTATATTACAAGCCATGAACAAGAAAAATATTGAGAGCGAATTTCCGCTCAATCGGACTACATCTCGGTGAAGTCACGTTATGTTGTTAGTGTAATTTGGAGAATTTGGGAGAATTTGGTAGTCCGATTCTCTCAATTGAGATTCTTGTTCATGGCTTGTAAATATAGAAGGTTATGGCTTTACCATAGTCTATACCACTGCGCAAACTCTTTGCCCTATCTTACTTCTTCAGAGTTTATCCAGTATTTTCCAAAACAGCCCATGTTTAGTTCGTATGCTAAAAGGAACCTCAACCAAAGCATGCATAGCTTCTGTTAGTCTTGTCTGGTTGCTCTAGTTAATCCAAGGCTTTTGATAAAGTATTGTACCTTTCTCTTCAGACAAAATTCCAAACTATTGGTATCGACTCAATTCTACAGAACTGGATTAAGAGGTTTCTTTCTGGCCTTTCAATTAACATTGTATGTAGCGTCGAATCTATATGCCATGCTATCTCGGACGTGTCCTCTAGGGTTCAATTATACATATAGCACTCGCCTTTACATAATCTTTATAAACAACCCAAATCTTCTCTAATAGTTTTTATAATGGTGAAGTCGTATCCAATACAACTATTCAGCTTATTAGAGCTTATTCTTGGTTGGGGCCGCAAGAATGTCTAGAATTGAACGCATCTAAAACGAAGTACTCTCTAATCTTCAATAAAATCTTCCCCTTTGTTCCTACGTTACAGTAGTCTAAGTCTAAGATATCTTAAAAGATGCCTAATATATAGATTCGGTAGCAACAGATCAAAAATCACGTCCTTCGCCTCCGAGGTGGTTGTACACAGACCCCAATAATTCCGTGACATTACATTCTTTGGACTTGGCCTATTCTGCAAGAGCGGAACACGAGAGTTGTTTGTCAGCACTCGTCTAATCACTGCCATGTAGAGCTAGCGACCCATGTGTGGCTTCAAGTCTCATCTCTTGCCGAAGGCCTGCTCTCTTGCCGAAGGTCCCTTTCTTTGGGTTCAAAATAAAGCCAAAGTACTTAGCTGATCGGAATAGGCGCCCATATTTGTAAGTAGACTGAAATCAAGGATTTTTTTCTATTGGTTAAAAATGAGGGTGCACCCACTCTGCTGTTGCCCAAGCTGCTGTGGATGATTCTAGTTTTTAGTATGAAGAGGATGCACTGACCACAACCATTGTGGCCGTCGAATTCCTCCAAGGCCACATATTTAGCCTCGATGGTGACTTTCTTGAAAGCGCCTTCTATGTATGTTCAGGAAGGTTTCCAATGTAAACTGGTTGAATTTTAGGGAGTATCCTTCGGTACACACTACTTTATGCAGTGCGGTGTCAATCGATTTTATCTTGCAATAGACAGGAAGACATTATAACCTCTGCTATAGAATTTTGGAGGTATAGATGTAGCATGTGTTCTTGGGACTTAACGGCCCAAATCAATCCTTAAGATTAAGAATTGCATATTGTTGCGCCCACAACGTACATGAAAATTTTTAATTGCGCCCTAGCTTCCAAAAAGGTTGGCCATCCCTCCTTTAGAGGTTCGTTTAAAAATAGCACAACTTAACTGTGGAATAATCCGCAGTTAGTATTTCCGAACTCGTGTAACATTTTAGGGTTCAAAAGTTATTTTCATCGGCATCTGTTAGAGCACTCCCAGACCTAAGCTAGACCTAAACCCTTTTATCCTTCAAACTAAGCTTACTACTAGACTTCGCATCATGATCTGAACGGAACCACAAAATTCGGTATGTTAACTGTTAGGAATATCTATTAACTTTCACTACTTCTTCCTTTAAATATTAGTTGAAAAAATTTCATGTGCCATTTCTCTAATAAAACATCTTTTCCAGGTAATTCTGATTTTGGCATCCAACCACTCGAACCATTAGAAGTAAACAGCCTAGTCATAGAGAGCGGTAAAAATTCCCCAATAACCCTAAAGCAAACCTTCAAGGACGTCAAGGTCTACCACCTGATAGGATCCAGTAAAGTGGTTAAGTATAAGTATGCTAAAAGCTGTTTCTTCCTGCTCGAAATTTGTTTTAAAACCAAAACTATATTCCAGCACCGATCTGAACAAATACCTAATAGTATGCGATAGCAAAAGCGACCGAATAGAAGTTGTTGGTAACTATGAAATGTTTGGACGCATCCTACTATTCCCAATTACCGGAAAAGGACGAGCAAATTTGACACTCATCGATACTAGAATCGAGCATCGACTCATTGGACAACCAGTTGACAAGGATGGTGAACATTATATGGTATTGAAGGATTATAAAGTTGACTTTAGACCAAAGCGTGTCTATATGAATTTCGATAATTTATTTGGCGATAAGATACTATCCGAGAATATGAATAGATTCTTAAATGAGAATTGGGAATTAGTCTTCAATGAAATGAAGGCGAGCTATGCTGAAAACTTTGGTGAAGTATTTAAAAATATTACAAATAAACTGTTTTCTAGGATACCAATGGATAAAATTTTTATTAGATAACTTTTATATGAAAATGTGATAATTGGATATTGTAGATTTTTATCGATTTAAAACAAATTAAGTATTAGAAATGACAAGTTTAAACATTTTATGTATATTAAGTTATTAGAGAAAAGGTGTATTAAGAAAAATGTGTTTTTATTTAATATTGTCTTTATTTTGTTTGATTTAGAGTTACAGTTAAAGAGCTGACATGCAACCAAGATCTATGAATTCATTTTATTGTTTTTCGGCTAAACTCAGGCTTGAAGATGTAAAGAAAAAGTATCAACTGCTATTGCTAGCCGTATACCAAGGCGGCTTCCGGATATAAAATCAACCACCGACCAATTTGTCGCAATGGAACAACTCTTAGAAAAAAACTAGAAGAGAGGACTTCAAGCAAGCGTACGAATTTATATAAAGAAAGAAACTACTTTAGATTCTACTTGAATTAGCCTTGATTGAACTAACCCATCTCGATATAAATGCCCGAACTCCATTTAATAGAAGGCGTTTACTCAAACTACCTTTTGAAGTAAACTTGATACTAGACATTGCACCATGACACGATCAATGGCATCCCGGACGGGTAGTACAAAGGGTGACTTCTGAGTTAAGACCTTCACATAAAAAAACATTGCTTACTTGTTACTCTTAGCGTTTTTTACTCCACTGCATGCTGCAGACATCAATCAACATTTGAAATTGATAACATTCGACATGCACAACACACAACTCCTGAGCAATTGGTTTAAACTACTTTCATGTCTCTGGTATCTTTTGCAATCAACACATTTTTTTATCCTCAGCTGAAACTAAGAGACTGGCCCAAAAGAGGAAGTCCCACATTGCAAAAATTATAGACATTCAAAATCCAAAAAGCTTGTTACCAAATAGTGCTTTGGCAGTCGCATGCAAGTGTGCTGTCACTGCTACCCTCATTTCCCTTAATTGTGATCAAAGATTTCATACTTAGATTGCGAAAATATTACTAACAACTACTAAAACTATGTTCAAGATTTGAAAAAAAAAGTCAACATTTTTTATCCATTGCAAAACCAAAAACGTGATAGGCATTAACCCACGTGCAACCGGTGAATGATAAAACCACAGACCAAAAAAAACGTTGAAGACCAAACAAAACCGCTCCAGGTCAAGGTGTTCCGTTCAATATACTGGACACCACTAGATGGACATTTGAATATGACCCAGCGTCCCAAAATTCGCCGCAGATTCCGTTTGTTTTATTTATTTTAAACATTTGGATTCAATTTTCTTCTGGTTATCAAGTCAAGGTGGAGTTTCATAACTACTTTTCTGTTGATGATTGATGGCGCGAGTTTGGAATTTTTTTGATTGGAATTTTGTTTCATTAAACAAACATTTCGAAGGATTGAGAAATTATGCAAAGAAAAAATGCACAAGAGGAGGAATATTTTGGATTTTTAGAAAATAATTTGGTGGATTCATATCCGGCAGTTATTTGCTGAATGTTCGTTTTGTAACTTGCATGATTGAAGCAAAATACCGCAGCTGATAGTGATGGCTGATTACATTGTGGAAAGGTCGTGCATTGACCCGAACCGGTGGCTAATTAGTGGGAGTTATGACAGTCAAGTTATGAACGAATGAACAAATTTCTAGTCTACATCGTGGCGGTCTATAGGCGTAGGGAATAAGTCGAGCGAGAGCGATAACCAAGTGTTGCGGGTATAAGTTTGCTGTGGAAGGCAGAAGGGCTTTATGTTTTGGCAGAACAATCGCTATGATAGTTCCAAAAAAGTTTTTTCTAGGCTATTATATTCCTACGGTGGTTCAAGCCTCAAGCTATCGATGGTGGTGTAAATGGCGTAGTTACCGATGAATGGTAAGCTCCTTTTTTGTACTTTATAGTATCTAACAATCTAGGGTCGTTTTCGAAGTCTCGCCCTAAATAAAAGTTGAATTCGAGGGGAAGATTTGTATATTGTAAGATTTGGTCGAATTTTGCATTTCTTAAGGAATCATAAGCTTTTGATTACTTGTTTTACGAATTGGAATATGAGGTCTACGAGATTCTGTTCCATAGAATACAATTCTTGTGGTCCAAATGGAGAATGAGCTCAATGTCCCTATTTATTGAGGCAGACATAAGTGCGCGATCGAGGCAAGGTCTAGCACATGCTTGTCTTTTTTTATTTTGTTTTATGTGAAAGTCTAAGCTCAGGGTGTTACCTTTTGTACTACCAGTCCGTCATTTTGCTCATGGTATGGGGATAGAAAAAGGATAGGATAGGTTAAGGGAAGTCTGGGGGATTCATGTGAACCTCGCATTTGAACTCTTGGATTTTTTATGAGTTAATGTTCTTAAGCAGCCGGCTGAGCTAGAGATGCCACCGTCTTGCATTATTGAACGCGTTCGAGTAACGTAGAATAATACCGTCATCAACGAAGCTGGGAAGTGGATTGAAGAGGGCAAAGAGTGAGTCGTTTATTAACTTAAGTTCAAAGGATGTCCCCTGGAGGAGTTTTATCTGCACTTCTGTGGTACCTTGTTGTAGATGAACTAGAGCTACTCAACTTTTGCACCCAAGGTTACACAGACGAGGTTGTCATTGGTCGAGTGGTCACAGGTTAAACAGAAGGTGCCATGTCAAGGCGTCCGCAGCAAGCACTTGATTTGGTCTCCAGCTGGTGTGCCAGCGTAGGACTAAACGTCAATCACAACAAAACAGGCAGAGCCCACCCTTGCAGGCAGAACTAAAGCCTTTTTAACATCAAGCCAAATACTTCGGAGTGACGCTAGAATCCAAGCTTAGCAGGAAGCATCACATGGAGCAAGACATACAGGTCGCTGTGGGCCTACCCCAGCGCTTGTGGATTCATAAGGGGTCTACAACCGAAAGCCATGTGCTGGATGTACATCATCATAAGGGCCATGGTGAATTCGGAGCTACAGTGTGGGGG
The DNA here is from genome assembly GCA_963855945.1 of Thereva nobilitata. Lineage (NCBI taxonomy): Eukaryota > Metazoa > Arthropoda > Insecta > Diptera > Therevidae > Thereva > Thereva nobilitata. The sequence continues at coordinate 175,972,290 of OY979695.1, forward strand.
CACAAAACAGCGCTTAAAAGTTTCATAATTAAATTAAGCAAAATTCATCGCCAGGGCCATCCGCACCTCCCCGAGCCTCCTCAATCTGGTACCAACCCACCTTGAGGTAGAGAAATCCGCCAAAAACGCGGTGCTGCGGCTGAAAGCGAATGGCTATCTGGGCGCTGGTATTGGCTGAGGATATTTTATATAAGTCAATATTATAGAAGAGATTCCGGAAGCGGGAATGAGCCACCTTCCGTGCACATACAAGATAAGCTTTCCTAGACTTATCATAAAATAGTAGATTACTATGGAGCACGGAAGACTAAAAAAAACAGAGAAAAGTATGGGCGCCGGAATGTGGATTGAAAGCCCTAGGTTCAGTAAAGCGATAAGTCCAAGCACAAAGGTGTACGCTACACTGGCATGCACTCAGGAAAACTTGAGAAGAACCTATAAAAGCAAAGGGATCTTTGTCTTTTCTGATAATCCATCGGCAATCAGGATAAAAGGTCCTATAGGACCAAGTCCAAAATGGTCACAACTGGACAGGCCAACTCTACGCGGTTCCGTCCTGTGCCGTTTCTTAACGCGGCCAAGAAATTGTTAAGTAGAAAGTCTGTGTAGGCGCAGTAGAAAGGCTGTCAGGAGACTTGTTGGTTTAACTACCAGACACTGGGCCTTGAATTACGACTTATGGAGGATAGGAAGGGCGGAGGATCCCATCTGCAGGCTTTGCCTTCATGTTCTCTATGAGTTCTTCGCGATAGCAAGGAGCAGGGTCTCGTTGTTCGACGACGTCAAGTCTAAGCGACAAGCCACTGGGCAGACTGCTGAATCTGTTTAAGCAATTTGGGCTGGGGTAGATGTAGTGCATTTGGCCAAAATGAAGTGGGCGCGGTATTTTTTAACCCAAAACCTCACCAAAAGAAAGAAATAAATGTGTAAAAATATGGTTCTTTACCCAGTTTGGGCTAAAGTCGCCTAATACGACGTTTATGTCGTAGGAACAGAGATTAAATAATTTGTAGAATTGTTGCATAACTAAAGGCGTCAAAATTTTTAAAATTAAAAAAAAGTGATTGCTCACGTTGAACTGAAAAGAATTTACTACCAAAAAATATTTCCTGGACGCCACTGAATTACAATATTTACGCTGAACTGTTATACCATAATTTTCAGCTGATTTCCGCATTCGGATAAGAAATTTTATGAGCGAGAGAGAATCCAGAGTAATTCGCACATTTCCCCTTTTTAGGCGTAGAAAAGTTTGTGAAAATATCTCCTTTCTTTTCGCGCTAACGGGAGGTAAATGTGTGTGCACTCTTCTGTATTTACCGTACGTTTCTGGAGAAATTGTGCGTGAGAAAAATTGTTGACAATTCCCAGAGAGAGGAAAATATTTTTTTCTCACGCATTTCTGTAGAAAATTAAAAACAAATCGCAAAAAAGAGACAGGAACATGTGTTTACACGCGTTTGCATGAGTTGGTTCGAGAAGGATGGACTGAGAAGGGGAAATTTCAAATATCTCGCCGTGAAGTGGTGTTATTCAATGGCGAAAAAAAGGTAGAAGCGCAGAAGGAGAACTTTTCGTGCCAGTGCTGTGCGAGCAGAAATCATTTGCGATGTGGCCTCTCTCTGTTCCGCGCGTATCGATGAGTTAATGTCCGTGAAAAATTCTGTTTATTGTTTTTCATTTCTTTGTAAAGTCGCGACAATTTTCCCAAGAAAAACGTCGAGAATTTATTTTACATGTGTGCTTTATAACAGTGATTAACGGAAATATTGCAAAATTATCACACCATTTCCTAAAAGAAACGCCTAAAAAAATTCACTAAATTCAGTCTTTTGACAGCGACGACAATATTACAAAAAAAAACCGTATCCCGCCGTGTATGTATATAAGTAGTTGCGAAAGTGTGTGTGCATGTGAAAAAAATGTTTTATTGGAATATTTTCCAATAAAACATCGTTAATTGAGTTTGTTTAGTTAAAAATGATTTATCGGAGAATTTTCTTGATAAAATCGAATCAAGTTTTGTGTAAATATTAATTGCTTCGGTGGCCCAGAAATTTCATGGCACAGGTGTGTGAGAAAATTTCGATTCCTGCGTGTGTAGTGATAAAAATCAATTCCATGGGCGTTTGACAGTTCTGTGGCGAATATTGGAAGTTGGGCGATTTTCTTCAATTCACAGACCGAAAAGTGGAAAATGTTTTTCGTTGATATTTTCCTGGCATTTAAAGTATTTTAGTGATTCTTCGCGCAATTAAACGCGGAAATTGGTGAATTAGTAAAATTCAGCACGAAAACGAAACACAGTCAAATGGAAAAATTCATACAAATAAAAGCGTCTTCAACCGTACTCAGTAGTGGCCAAGTCGATTATCGTCGGATTCTTGTGAAAATTCAATTGATTCGTTTTGGATAAATAAATTTCTCCCTTATTACCTAGATATAAAAATAGGCAAAAAGAAAATTCAGTGCAGTTGTGTGTGAATATTTTCCCTGAGCGATATTATTTTTGTGTCAAGTACGCGCGAGGGTGGTTCTGTGTGCAAGCAACAATGTTCAACTTCATGAAGAAGGGGGTTGGTGTCAGCGAGCGAGATCGTGAAAAATCTGACCGGGATGAAAAGGAAAAGCGGAAACGCGAAAAGAAGTCAAGAAAGGAAGCAAAACAAGGAGTTTCGGGGAGTATGAGCACTGAGGAGCTCCTTAGACTCGATGAGGTAAGTTCTTGGTGTTGTTTCCAGCTATATCCATTTACATCTAACCGTACATATAAACTGGGTTGGGATTCCGGTGGCTTTGTGTCTGGAGGATATTAAAAACAAAAGGTTTGGGGTCAAGATGATGGAAAAATATGATAAATTCCTTCTTTTTTTTTCATCGTCTTTAAACGAGAAGGAAATTACCTTCTTTTTTTTTTGCTCTATTGTTGATTAGCGAAAGGTAAGGTAGCTTCTATCGGAATTCATAATTTGTGGCCTGCTGCTTTTTTGGCATTTTCATTATAATTGCCGTGAACACCTGGAATTAGACAATGAGGGTCTTGTAGTCAATAGTATGGCACAATGACTGTTACAATACCATGAGAAAAATGCTTTTTTGGGAAATTAGCAGAAATTTTACAGTTTGTTGCACATGGTTTGAAAATTTCGACTGTAGGAACATGATATACCACTGGGAGATTTGTCATATGCCAACTACATTTCATGTTATAAATGATCTCGCGAATATAATTTTTCATAATTTACAAGGGTTCCTTGTATTTTATGAAGTGAACAAAAAGTGGCAATTTTATGTTATGTAAAGAATAATGGAGATGAAAAATGTAATACAGTAGAGGGTGAAAGTACTAATATCATGACAACATCAGACTCTTATGCCTTTCGATTATGTGGTTACTCCAAACCAACTAAAACCACGTCCCTGCATCACCTTTTATCTAGCTGCTATTTCTCCCGGCTTTTCTAAGCCTTCATCTTCTTCTTTCTTTGAGGGGGCGTTTTTACAGGCACTGCGTCCTATTGGGCCTATTGCGCCAATCCCGCCAACGAGGTTAAGGCTTTTGATATAACCTAAAATTGAGGATTAGAATTCATATCCTCCTCGCATTCGAATAGGAAGTGCTCCGCTGTTTCGAGAGCTGCTCCGCAGAACCGGCAGCTATAATCAACTACCAGTGCTATTCTGCTTAAATTAGGCAGGCTCTATCGGCCGATAGGCAAATTGCAATCAGTGAAGTGGGTGCGCTGTAAAACCTAACCTATGCTCGTCTAAAGCTGCCATCGTTTTCAGGATTTTTGCTTTCTTGTATGATCTTCTCCCCGCTTTGGGAATAAAGATTACCCTCTAGCCTCTCTCCAGCACCTCAGAATATGGATCAATATTGCTCCCATGAATGCCGCAGCAAGGACGCCCCCTGCCTGTCATCGCCCTGCATTATCATTGGAAGGCTAGGTTAAACCGGAGGTCGCTTGGTATACGGAATCAATCGTTGATTCACGCAGTATCGTTCATCCCCTCACCACTATTGTGTGCACCTCTCTAGATCTACAGTATTTATTTAGCCAGGGGAAAATTGATGACTCTTCATCTGTCCATGCATCAGTTCAGGGGGACTTCGAACAGAGTGTGACCCGAGGGCCACGTACGGTCGGTCTTGGAGCAAAGGCTCCCTGCTGGTGCCGTATTTAGATCAAGTTCGGGCACAATACAACCCCCCGTAAATAATACTTCAGGCCCGCAGAATTACTTCGAGGTATATGCTGGGCAATCAACAGTTCCACTTTGTAGAGCGAAAAAAGTTGCCTGGTAGAAGCATATGCCGCGTTCAGACATGAAAGTATTAGTGCAGCGATTAGGTATTTCAAATCGTACAAATATTACTATGGAACACAACAGAACATAAGTTGCGCCCTAATGACTCCTGCAAAATATTCAGGTCTTCCTTTGCACATGGTTATATCGCATCTGCTTACAGGAATGTAAACATTACGTCCATATCCTAGGCAGGTAGCTCTGATTACACTCTGCTCAAGGATTTTCAAGACAATAACCCTCTCCTTTTTGCCTTGAAGACAATGGAAAAGATTGTCGGCTGGGAGATAAGCTGCACTTATCTTATGCCCCAACGGCTCTACTCCTCCCAGTACGCATACTAGCCCCATACATTGTTGGCCCCTCACAATCTGGATCTCCAGCTGGAAGAAGAGTTGCGTTTACGGCCTTACCCGAGATTAAGGGAGCCTTCGACAATACATCGTTTGAAATTATAGCTAGAGCTCTGAATCTAAGCAGCAATTTTTGTGACTGGATTGGACTCTATGCTGAAAACTCGAAAATTAACGTCCACCCAACTTGAGGAATCTCTGGGGAGCACTATATTAAAAATATGGCCGCAGGGACGCGGACGAGTCATATCTTCACTGCATTGATCAAGCTAGGTACACCAAAGTACATAGTGTGATTAATAATCGACTACTACCGGGGTGGGTCGCTTCATTGTGAATTGGAAGATGGGCCGAAGGTGTACACAATAGTACAGGTGCTATGAACTGATGCTTTCTGAACACAAAACTGAAGCTGTGCTGATCAGCAAATGGAGAAAAGTAGTGCCTGTTAAGATCAAGGTAGGAGAGCAGATCATTCACTCACAGCCGGCCCTAAGATACCTGGGAATGATGTTCCACCGGAGCACAGTGGTCGAAATCGGCAAAAAGATGGACAAAAGTCGAAAAAACAGATAATTGTTTGAAAATAAAGTTATAAAGGTTTTTGGGGTCGCTGATCACGAATTTGTTATTATTTCTTAAAAAAACAAAATGGCGGCTTCAAAATGGCGACCATCAATATTGAACACTGTTTTTCAATGAAATTGGAATTGTGTTTTCCAGGTCGCTGATCACGAATTTGGTATTATATTTTATTTTATTGGATATGGTAACGGTTTAGCCGCTAGGGCGTTTTGAAGTTGTTTTTTAGAGTTTTACATATCACCCTGTATTTTTGTAACCCTATGACCTATTTTCATGAATAAGGTATCAGTGAGCGCAGAATACTGCACCTATCTAAAACTTAAAAACCAAGGTTCTACCCTATCAACTTCCATAGTAATGAATCATCAAAGTCAAAATTTTGGTTTTTTTAACTAAAATTTCAACCAAAATCACCCTTTTCTCCATAAAATAGCTAGTTAACTAATTTTTTTTTTGCAAAATTTGAACAATTTCCTATCAATAATGTCTGGGCAATTTTTATGCTACGACCTTTACTTTTGCAGTTATTAGCAAGTTTGATGTTAAAATTGACCTTATTTGGTACTTTTTGGCAAAGCTTAAGTGAAAAGGTACTAAAAAAGTACGAAATGGGCCAATTTTAGCATTAAAATTGCTTATAACTCCAATACTTATGTTAATTTGACCTCGAAAGTTGATTACCATTGATAAAACGGTTCAATTTAAGCTAAGCACTACATTAATAAGTTAAAAAAACAAAACATGGATTACGCAGAATTTTGTACAAAAAGTGGAATTAAACAAAAAGGGGCAACTTCGGGCAATAGTTCTTGGAATATGTTTTTGCCAAAGGGTCAATAAACAATATAAGACAAAAATCAGAGCGGCATATTGCGGCACTTCTTTTGTAGGTCTATTAATATAAAAAAAAATTTACTTTTTCGATAAAAAGACAGGTCAAGAAATCTTCACCATGTTAAAAATATGTGAACAAATGAGTATTCTTGTTAATATTATTAAATTATACTTACTTTCCTGAGAATAATCCAATTTATAACATTTAAAAATATGCGACACAACACTTCCTATGTATGTTTAAATAATTGGTTGCCGCAGGGGTTAATGATGCTATTTCAAGCAATGCATGCAACGGCCACTTTCAGAATGATTTTAAAAGGCAAGAAACGCTATTTGATTGGTTCTATTTGTCTTATGCTCTCCTAGGTACCCTAATCTAACAAGTTAAAATAAAAAAAGTTCCTAAATAAAACTTTCATTTTTCGACTTTTGGCATTTTCGACCACTGTGCGGAGGCTAAATTTTAAAGCACACTTGGACGCCTAACAGCAGAAAATGGAGGGCCACATGCAGGCAGTGATGAATGGATGGCGGGGATGATCCCCATAGACATACTGGCGAGATAAGGCATGCGTCTCTATGGAAGCCTAAAACGTTACAGTGGCAAATGGTTCGTAAGGGAATGGCAAGGTAAGTGGGACGAGTTGGTGTACTCACAGAGTTACGACCTTATGCAGTTCCTGAGTAGACAAAGAGCATACATGAGAAATCTCCATCTTTTCGGGCACGATGACTCACCGCTGTGCCAGGCATGCCCAGAGGTATCCAGGAAGACGCAGAGCACGTCCTCTTTTATTGTTTGAAATTCGCCGATTATGGCCCCACTTACACCGGAAAATATCCTAGGACACATGATTAGGTCCAAGGATGTTTGGAGGACATGGCATGCAGGAGCCTGTCTGTACTCACGATCTTTTCACCTCCCAACGCACGGAGAATCGTTGTTATACAATCGGCCAAGTGGTGGGCACGGTACTTTTGAACTTAATACTTAATCCAAAGAAGAACAAGCCACAAATATTTCAGAATCAATTAAGACAAAAAAAATCACAATAATTCTGGTATTTCCATTATAAAATAAAATGATGTATACTCTGCAAATAATTATATTGTCCCCCATCCGTCACTCTGAAAGCGCACAGCTGTCATTACCAAGATTTAATCACACATTTTATCGCAAACTCATATAATTTAATCAGTTTTTTTGTTCCATCCAAAATATAAAAAAGGTGGCCGCATTAACTGGCTCACTTATCATTTAATTCAACCACAATAATTGCTTCACATTCCCCTCTGGATAAGATAACAAAGGAAAATCGCAAACAAGACGTTCAATTCATTCTTCTGCAAATTACCCCATTCTTCGGCTCAATGGGACGCATTCTTACGCGTCCTCATGGCTACAACAACTTCATTACGTGTTTTTTCGTTCTGAAGAAGCCATCTATATAGTAGTATTTTGATAGCCATAGTACACTGTTCTGGGTTCCTCGACCAAACAATAAACGGCACACCAACGACAACAACAACGACTATTTGTCGCTTTAAGTACCGCACATTTCGCTACGGTCAATGACTCATTTATGCTAAACTGGCCCTGCCCCAAATGAGAATTGGTGATTCCTCGTCGTCGTCGTCTTATATTATGCTTCCCCATTTCTATATCGGTGCTTCTGGCAGAAGAGGAGCGACCAACTTATCCATGATTAAAAACAACAACAGAAGCAGCAGGAAAAAAAGGTCGACGATTTCTTATAGCTATAAAAGGAAGATAAATTTGTCAACATTATCAAAAAATCGTTCGCAGCATTATGACCTGGAAATGATGGTAAGAAAATATTAAATAATCGTTATGAAACCGAGTTCGAGGTGCATTGTCCAAGAGGTGAAATATGAGCGAAACATTTATGGACAGTTCAAGAATTTCGTCAGAAGCTTCTGTAGTCGACACTATTTCTTGCCCGTGCCATTGCCTAATTTGCAAGCTGCTTATGTAGAGAGAAAGTTACGAAAAGTTGATAAAAGTCGCGATTTTCTTTTTTTTGAATAATTAACCAAAATGAATGGAGGTTGCTGGGTTGTTTTCGATTCTATGAATATTTTGTCGTGGTGGACTGACTCGAATTTGTTTTTGAGCAAGAATCTTTTTTTAAGGGAACCAACAATAGAGTAGAGTCGATTTTTATGGTTTTGTAATTCCTGTTCTATCAATTACAATGGACACAACGTTTCCGGATGAAAATGAAATATTTCAAAATCATAATGAGAATAGCACGACAGGTGGTTGGACAAGTGGCTTTTTAAGACCTGTCCAATAAACGACGTCAAATCGCGCGACCTCGAACCAAACAAATCACAGTCGGATGCAGCCCACAGAAACAGCTGTTGGGAATATTACTGGTGGCGCAAAAGACGAAAGGCGCAAACGCTATGAGATCATGGATGGCGTGTGTATGGTATTCACAGAAGTTTCATAACACGTAAAATATTTTGTGCCATTTCGTAATTTCTGGCACTAAATGTGACAAATAAAATAAATTCTTAAATATATTTTTGATATCAATAAACATTCGACAAAATCTATTAAAGAAGAAAACGTCTTGAACGAAATGAAATCGATGGACAAAAACCAGATAAAGAAAAAACGAAGTAGAAACTTGAAAATGGTTAAAAAAAGTGAAATAAGAAGCATCGACCGAAATGTCCAAGAAACAAGAACAGGTGAGGCTGTCTAGTCATCCATTGACGACCTGGAAAAGGTGATGATGATGATGATGATGAGAGAATATGAAAAAAAATTTCAAGATAACCGAATTAAAAACTCTCATATTTGTATGCAAAACCCAATCCCCCAACGGTATAAGTTCTCTATGTTTTGTTTTTTTGGAGCGGGCAGACAGGCGGAAGAGGACGGGGACCATACTCGTTCGTAGACCCAGCTACGTGGTTTTACAGTGGCATGCAAAATGGTAAAACGAAATTACATAAGGTAAATTTCGATTATCGCAGCCAAATGGAACTCCGGTAAATTTTTAAAACTCTTCCAGCATTTTTACACGCAAAACTGTTTTTTTTACAAAGTGGCAATTGGGTGAAAGATTTCTTCATGGGATTTTTTTTTTTCATCATGTTTTGTGTTTCTTTCGCCGACTTCAGCTTTTGATTTCGGTTATCTACGCGGCGCACAACAATAGCTCTCGTAGTATACACACAGGTGAGGTTTTTAGTGTTTCTGTTGATTTTGTTAAATGCCGCGCCGCTTTTCATTCAAGACATTAATTCCAATGCATGAAAAGAAGATATTTTTATGTTAATCATATACGGGAATCTTGAGAGGATATAGTATATAATGATATTCCAGAGTTTTATGGCGTTTTAAATGTGGGGGCGGAAACTGGATCCTCGTTCTTCTCAGATATCAACCATTCAGAAATGTGTGCAAAAATTTCTTTTCAACTTTTGTTATAAATTTTATTGAGAAAAAATTTATAAATGTTATTTTTTATACTTAATTAATGCCAATTTTCTTAAACAAATATTGACGCAAGCATTTTTAAATTTATACATGTTTTTTTATTAACTAATTTTCTTCAGAATTTTGTGAGATTTATGAGTGAATAAATAGAAGAAAACTTGTACATGTTTTATTGTAAAGCGTAGATTGTTGGCGTAGTTTAAAATCAAGTTAAATTTATATTTTAGTCTCACTATATAGACAATAAAACTGGTGATAACAGTTTAGAAAGGCCGCACCACAACTGTCCTGTTTTGATATAAAATTATTATATATGATCGTAACGTAAAAATGGGTAGAGAACAAGTTTTGAAAAATCAAATTGATAGGCAAATAAGAGATTTTGCATACATTTCTTTAATGTAAAAGCCAAAGCTTATAGGAGTTAACTTTTGGTTTGCAGTCCGTGATGTCGTACTCGTCATTGTGCAGTGTCTAGTAATAAGCGTGATTTGAAGGAAGTAATGCATGCAGGACATGATAGATTAATAGGAGTCGGTAGGGTGCTAAAAGAGGTAGCGATAGACAATGCGTTTGAACTTGGATGTGGAAGGAGCTTACACCAAAAAGAAGAGAAATTTACACGAAGCCCACGGATGTAACAAAAATCAAAAAAACTTTTTTTGTAACGGGGTTTCGATTTCGCATAGTCGATATTCTTAATAGCAGCCCGTTGAGCCAGAGATGTAACCGTCGGAGCTAGCGGAAGACAGCCTCGTCGAAGTGTTATGTCCCCTGAAACAAGTAAATCTCGCTAACAAGTCGACAAAGGCTGTGGCGCCTTGTGACCAGATGAGCAGTGCATTTTTAAAGTGAATAATTGGGAACCCATATGGTGAACACTGCGGCCAAGTTAGGCCTATTGTGTAGATACCCCATTAACAGAAAAACCCGCCAGCCCAAGGCAAGAAGGTCTTTATTTGAAGAAGACAGGACTTGAGAGGGGCTTATAACCCTTCGCATGCCTGGTGGGGTCTGAGGGACCCCACTTGATACAAAACCTGTCATATCTTTCTAAATGCAAGGTTAGGTGAACTGTCGCTCTTGGTAGCTTCCTTTTATGAACTAGCCGTGAAAACAATCCCCTTTTCGCAGTCCGGCGCTGGCTCCTTTGTGAGAAGGACGTGCGTAAAGTGATATGGGGTCTTATTTGTAATAATTTTTTATCTTTGTGGAAAGGTATTTTTTTGGCAAGAACGAAACGTTTCATCTTAAATTTAAAGAATTTAAGGTTGACAAAACAAAACAATAATTAGAAATAAATAATATTGTTTCTTTTTTGTTTTTGTCTTAAAATCCAATCTAGGATAATTTTTGTTCGAAATTTTAAAGAGTTTTTGTAAAATTTTAAAATTCTTCTAATTTACTAAAATTTATTTTTTATTTTTTTCTTAATAATGTAGATTAATAGTATTTAACCGAATCATAGCAAAAAACATTAAGTTTTAAATCTTTTTCTACTTTAAAATATTATTTGAAATTGGGGGTCTGTCAGACCCCACCAGGCACGCGATGTGATTTTCATCCACCAGGCATGCCAAGGGATAAGCTTTCTGATAAACGTTCTTCTTCTAAGCTAGATCAGAGCAGGACATTCAGAGAGAATATACACATAGAGTCGGCTTTCTGTCTCCTGAGACAGTCCTAGGTTGTAGAGGTGGAATCGAAGCCCCACATGGCTAGTCAGATATTCTACCAAGATCCGCCCTGTTTCAATATAAGGCAAAGGGCCTTATTAGATTTTTAGTCTCTAATACTTGCGACTGATTCCCAGTAGACTACGTTCACTCCCTGAGCCCAATCCTCTATCAGGCACTTGGAGGCGGACCATGAGATGCCACAGATGGGTTCTGAGACCTGGACCAAGGTCTCAGACCGCTTCCTCGCGAGCTTGTCTGCAGCCGCATTGCCCTCGAAGCCACAGTGTCCAGGGACCCAGCAGAGCGAGACCCTGTTTTTCCTGGTCATGCTCAAAGCACCCTGCAACTATTTTGGAAGAAAAATTCCACATTGAAAGTGCCAAGCTACCATTGTCCGAAAAGATTTTACTGTTGGCTCCTTTCAAACCTGAGCCTAGCGCAGGGCTCAATGGCGCGTATTTCAGTCTGGAAAGCAAAGGGCCACCTAACCATTGCAATCGAGACTTTGGAATTGGGCCCTGCGACGCCATCCCCATTTCCAGTTCCATTTTTGACCCGTCCGGCAAAACAAAAAAAAATTTCTTGGACCGCAGGAAGGATAAGTTCCTCCAACTCACAGAGAGATTCAGAATAATCACCGTGAATTTCCTTTGGAACCGCAGTTCACCAACCATATGGCCGGATACGCGGCAAATTGAAATATTTGGGATATTGTTAAAGATGTCCATATATCCTCGGACTGTATAGAAGGGGAGCTGGGAGCTTGAAAAAATGGTGTCGTTCCAACCTTCTGCCGTTTGGTATATAGCTATGCTTTTCAAGTAATTTCAAGCATTTTTTATAATATAACATTTTTGCGGAAAGTGGACCCATCTCGAGTTAGGGGGTTTTGGGTGTAAAAAAGGGTTTAAAATTGAAAAAAATTCTGCCGCTGCGTATATAGGCTCTATTAGGGCTAAATAACCCTTAAATACTAGTGGCAGAAATTTTTGACCATTTGCTGCGGTGTGGGGGGTGAAATGGCAACGTCAGCTTGGGGTGGCTTGGGGAGGGTGCCTGGTAGCCTTAGGGGTAAAGGCGTCGGACTACCATCCCAGAGGTCCGTGGTTCGAGTCTACTGCGCGATATGGTTCATCGTCTTTCCACTGTTCCCACCTTTCCACTTTTCTTGTTTCCCCTCTTTACAATAATTCCCGGATATTTCTCCTGGCATCGCCTGTAAGCGTAATAAGCAAGGAAATCATCACTCTTCTACCCTACATAAAGGGGCAAAACTGTAAGCTCTAGTCTTTCACATAAAACATTGTGTTGTTACTGTTAAAACCCATGTACTTCTTTCGTCACCCAAAGAAATTTTACTTTAAAATTGTATAGTCAAAGTAGGGCGGATCCCTGTCTCATGTGCTCTTGATTGAAGCTCTGGAAATATTTGTCGGGGTGGAAAGTAGGCAATGTTGAAAAATGGAATCCCTTCACGTGTGATATTTTGTTTGCTGTGCGTCGTCGGTCGGGGATTGTCGTTAATTTCAACGATCGAAACTTCAGGCCCATGGGGATTGTTACCTTTTCACCCTCATAATTAAAATGAAACATTTTAGGTTGTTTTCTCTTGTTCTTTATACTTCACTATTTCATTCAACTATATTTAACTGGTTAACAGTGGTTATTCTGTACATGAATATTGTTCATTCAGCAAAAGTCTCCTTCAGTCACTGAGCGATATCCCCACATAACACCGAGTGAATATAACTTTACCTTTACAAAAGAAGCCTTGTTTTATAACATTGTAAGATCGCGGAAGGTAATTGTACGATTTATGTAACAAAATTAGGGTAACGAAGTTGGTTGGAACCCTTCTTTGGTATAATTACATCGAGTGGTACGGAATTACCATATTTAAAATATTCCCAACAATTTTGTTTTTAGGACTTGTTTTCCGTTCAATTATTTTTCTTATAAAATATTCACTCTGCAAAAAGTGCAAGTGATACAATCAGGCTCTCTCTCTTATGGTTTGTGTTTGCAAAACCTATTTCACAAAGAACATAGCCGCTCTAAGCCCTGAACTTGATGAAGTGATAACCAGCGACCCTTTTCACTTTCACTGATTAAGAGGTGTGAACTTCATTACTAATTAATGCCAGGGTCACAAGCTATGTATAAGCCGAATATAAAAATTAAGTATATCCCCCGACGACGCAGCACCACCCACATAATATGGGTGCAGCATGTATTATGTTTGCGTGCCGTACTTCAGTTCAAATAACTGCCACCCTACGCACTGCACTAGAATGACACTTGGCTTCGTGATTGCTACTGTCGGAGCCTAAAGCCCTTCGACAGAGAAGAGAACTTACTTTTTTTTGTTGTTGCTTCCTTGATGATTCCCTTTTGTTGTCAAACCATTTTATATTACAGCCATTTAGCTTAGGGCGAGGGGCGTAACCTCTTATCAATGTTTTCCCTTAATTCTGCGGTTTTCCTTTGTCGCATTTTTGCAAAAAAAAAAAAAAGACAAGGCACAGATGCTCGCCGTTTTGCTGCAATTCGATATCCTGCGGGTGGTGGTGAGAAAAGTTAAGTGCAATGAAGTTTAAAGGAAAGAGGGCGCAATGCTGCTGTTACTAGGAGGGTGTTGCAAAATAAAAGGGGATGAAGTTTTAAATTTTAATTTGATTTAATTTTAAACATGTGCCAGTAATTACCTTAGTAAATTTGAGTCTATTGAGAAATGAAGAGTAGCACACTGTGCTTCCAGACAGAGTCTCAATATCATATATCTCACATGCGAGATAAATTTGTAATTCAATTTTCAAAGTAATTAAAAAAACTCTTCATTTCTACAATTGTAAATTCTTTTCTACACACGCAATAAATCGAGAAAGCCAAAGTATATACGAGAAGGAAAACTTCCCAAGCATTTTTACCCGTACGAAATATTGTAACCGATTTAGAGCATAGCCTATGAGAGCTGCTGTGGTAACATAAAACCAATCGGAACGGAATGTGAAGCCAATAAATAACGAGCATAATTCAAATTCAGACAGATTGCGACTATCAGATGACTGGCCGCCACAAGCCACCCAGACGTGTACTACATTCAAACAAAAACACAAAAAAAACAACAACTAGATAAACCGAGAATAAAAAGTGGATAATAAAAAAAATTCAACTCGATTAAGTTCAAGCTCACATGCATTTTTGTTTCTTCTCTTTTTTTTAATATAATGTATTTATTTTCATTTGCTTCAAAGAATTCAAATGTGGCATTTTTAAAACAGATTTTTTTTCCTCCTTTCTCTTTGCAGGTTAGGCGATCACTGAAAATACGAGGTCGACGCAAAGAAAAAGAAAAATTGCCAAGCGGAATAACAGCTGACTATAGTGAATTCTTTGCACACCTGGATATTGATAGATCATCGATTGGCGGTGTAGAGCTAGATCGGGGCAATGAAGAAATTCTTGCAGCGGCCACAACGACCACAATCGATCAAGCTAGCAATGGTGGTCCAATGGCGATGGCGGCGGCGGCGGCAGCAGCGAACGCAACTCACGTTTCTATCAATTTCTCGTCAAGCTCCGCCAACGTAACTGGTTCCCCAGCAATACCGCAATCTGACAGCTCTGAAACTTCATTGCATTCCACTAATAATTCTAAGGTGAGTGTTAATCTTATAAATAATAATGATAATGGGTGCAAATCATAAAGATATCAATTTACTACTCTTGGGGAGAGTTTGTTTTCACAAGATAGTTTCTATCGGATATGTTGTGTGTGTGTTGGGAATGCATTTCTTGTTGTTTTTAAGTAGACTAAAGAAGGGTGGTTGTTAGCTGATTGTGGCAACATTATCATCAATATTATGAACAATATAAAACACAATGTAGTTTGCGAGAAGGGCGTAAATAATTACGATAAATAATTTCCGCCTCGAAGATTTTTCGATTATGTCGTTAGTATACAGAGTTTGGCAACAAACTTCAGTCGAAAGAAAGCTTAGAGAGACGAATGAATGGTAATAAAGTCGTGGGTTTCCATCCAAGTATCATCGCGACAAATGCTCCTTGTATTTCCTTGTGGAATATTAACCATTTTCCTCAATTTGTTTGTTTGAGCAGAAGAATTTCTGTGATAAATCTGAAAGGACGAAGTGTGACGGCTCGAAACTATTATGAGGTACGATTGGAGGCTACAAACATTTGAAATGTAAGGGCTACCTATTTCCTGTCTTGTTCGGCTATACAATCGGGAACTGCTCCTTGCCTCTTATAGCTGCTCACGATGCTCCGATTCATGCCGATGCCATCCAGTTTAGCATCCCTAAGCTCTGGACGTCCGATTCTGCGCCATGTTTCCAGCTCAGATTTGGTCTGCGACGCTGCTCTATCCCATACATAGTACCGCAAAGACTTTCCGAACAGGACTCTCTTCAATTATACAAGCTAGATGTCCTGCCTGCAGAAGCCCACTGAGCTCTGCACCACATCCATGTTGCAAAACCGCATATATTAGATTTTGTACGTTCTTTGGAGTCGCCTCAGTCACATAAGGGGTTCTCTGAAACGTTAGGATAGGCCCAAACAAAGGCAACAATAAGCGCAACAGGGGCCATGGAAACTTGCCTCACGAACTTTCTTGATGTGCTCTCGCACCTGCTTCCTCCCGACCTTCACATCAAACACATAGCCTCGTGCAGTGCCCTTGTTCTTCTTTTCTCCATGCAACGTCCTCAACCCATAAAATAAATCCAATAAATCCGAACTTTCTGGGTCGGAGAACTTTCCTCTTAAATTTAGACATCTTATGTGCAGATTTTTGGTAGATACTCCATGCTTCACATCAATATGTAATCGTTTTGCAGATTCTTAATTGGGTTTTTGTGTGGATGCCTCTGGATTTCATTACTGGCAGCAGTGAGAACTTCTGTTCTATTTGCAGCGTTTATTCTTCTTTGCACGTCAATCATTTCATTCGTGCAGTGCCTTAAGACCCCCATTCACACATAGGCCGCCGGCAGGCTATGGCCTGAAGGTTTCTCGCCTTGAGGCCAAGTACCACCTCACCGGCCGCCAACTGGATTCGGCCTGCAGTCCAGGAAAACTGATAAAAATCTTTATGTATGTGGGCATTTATCGTCAGTGCGTGCCTGAAGATCTGAACTTCTATTCAGTTTGAAGTTTACTTTGAGGCCATGAGTGAAAAAGGTGCAATCAGGCGGAATTTATTTCTGGGTTGATAGATTTGTATAGAAATAATTCCTGTTCGCCTGTGTGTCGGGTGGAGAATCATGAGCTGACCTGCAGTCCACGGCCTGTCAGACGGTTGCCTCAAGTCCTCATAACTCAGTCGGACTGACTAATGTGTGGCCTTCAACGGGCCTTGCCTGCCGAACTGGCCTAAAAGGCCTCGGCCTGCTGATGGCCTGTAATTGAATTGGGGCCTTAAATCTTTCAAGCAGAAGTGCTGGCGATCCTGAAGGCCTGCCAGACAATGAGATCTCCAGACTCAAGTTCAGATGACTGATAAGCTTCCTAAATTCCACAGGATCGCTTTGGACATCCGCCACTGTCGATCATGCTGTTGTCGGCTGCTATTATTGACCTAAGATGAAGGATTGTACTACATATTTCGAATTCATGTTCCTTTATCTTGATCGAGGGGCCAATGCTAGATCGTCGTTAGACGGCGCCACTATGTACTTTCTCTTCTCTTTCATTGATGTGCATCCTAGTTTCCATATAGCCAACTAATCCTGGGTGAAAGCATTTTGTACAGCTCTTAATGTTCTTCCAATGTTGTCGATATCCTCTGTGTAAGCTAGTATCTGCGTGAAATTTAGTCATCTTGTGTTTCTTCATGTCACACCCTAATATCAGATTACTTTCCCCAACGTCAGGATGTAGAAGAGGCAGACCAAACTATTCCTTTGATGAAGTCTATTATAGATGTTTCTTCGTGTGGACAGTGTTTTGTATATCTTTTTTATTTGTCATCATCTTCTTGTCTTTCTTCTAATGTGCTCGACAAGTATTACAGCCGCCATTTGGACCTCTTTTACTCCTGACAGCACGTGTACCTCATATTTGTAGGCCAAACTGCTTGAACAAGCTCAACATCGCCTAAACTGGCCTGTTCCAGCGATATCGGTTGAAACAAAGAAATTTCGCTCCTCGTTATCACACAGTGGTAGAGAACGTGAAGAATTAAACAAACTTCTCTGAGGCACAATCTATATGTTGGGTTCTCTAGCCTTCAAATCCTCTATAGATGGTAATGTAAGGCCCAGCGTGTGGTAATTGGGCCATGGTCAGCTTTCATAATCGCATCCTTTGTGAAGCATGCCAAATTCTCCCAAGGATTTGTAGAGTTCTACTCTGGCTATACTATCATAGGTGCCGTAAAGGCTTATGACGAAAGGTTGGTTTAGGCTATGAAGCTCTAGATATTTTCCATCGTCTGCATCAGAGTGGAAATTTAATCAGTTGTTGACGCTACTCTAGTATTAACCTATTATATTTCTATCGAATGGGAGTATTATGTTTTACAGGATAGTGTAGAATATCGTATGTGCGAAACTCAATAACATTAGATCCATTATTGCTGCACACTGTGATCTCTTTTTTTTATGTGTAGGCATTGTTCCCTGTCCTCATACTTGCACAATTAATTCACTAATCGTTTCATGCAGTTTAGGCTCTCTATATTTGACAAGCTGCGCAGAGAGGGCGCTTCTTTTTGAGCCGATTTGTTGCTCTGCTAAGTTTGAAATCGCATGGAATCACCGTTTCCAAATCTTTACTTTAGCCATTTAGCGGGCGATCAGAATACCCTTTTTTTCGTTGCAGAATATGCAAAGTTGTATGAAAAGCATCATACCACGAACTGTGTGGCAGAACTTTCGCGCTTGGTGCGGTCTTCATTCTCTATGTTGTTCTAGTTCATTGGCCTTGTCAGCTTTCATTCATCATCAATCCGTTTCGATTTTCACGACTTCTGCCTAAAATTGAGTCAGCTGTACTAATGGCTGTATTTTTAAGGCATATACAACTTTTGTCGCTCCATCTTTCAGAATTAGAAAAGAAGTCAGTAAATTGGTTGAATTTCTTTTCAGGCATACTTCACTGAAGTTGATATTTTTCCGCCTCTAAAATAAGATGTAAATGTGGCAATATTTTCTTGTTCGGTAAAGAATGTTCAGATTTCACTCGGCAAGAAGAACTGTGTTGATTTAAAGAATAGTAAAGGAATCAAACTTCATTTGAACAAAACGTCGTTGCTTCTTCTACATTAGATTTAAACTGTACCATGCTATTTACATTTTCACTGATAAAAAAGTGTGGAACATAAACGATCAAGCCACACCTCATAGTAATCAAACAAAGACCATTTCAAGTTATACGTACAAAAAACTTGTTGTTAATAGAATACTATTATTGCTTTTTCTTGTCCCTGCTTCAATTACCAGTATTAATGTTAAGATAACTTCGAATTGCGACTTCATAAAAATTCCTGTAAATCCATGCGGACTAATTATAAACACTCAATGTCAGTTTATATTTCATGACGAATTGCACAAATATTCACGCTAAATACACGCTTCTTTTTTTTTTAAAAAAAAAGAAAAAGAAAATTTCTCGGCAACGCCATAAAAAGCCAGAAGCCTTTCACATTCATCAATTTCAATCTCACAACTCGTCGCAATAACAAACAATTAACTGTGGAATGTTGGAGCTATATACTATACTGCCCCACCTCCGCCATCTCCTCGATCATGATCACACAAAACGATCTATGAAATTTAAATTCAAGTTCCAAGAATTATTTTACTACACAAAACAGTGCTACCAATATCTAAATGCATGGCATTAATTACATATAAACAAAACATTCACCGCAGTAATTAGTCCAATGACACTAATTTTCATTCTCGATCCAGCCATGGAGCCTTAGCTTCTAGCATCTAGTTTCCAGTCGATCACCTCGTATAGAAACGTAACAAAAACAGCAACAACAACAACAGCACAACCTCCTCCTCCTATGATATGAAAGCGCTTTGCGCAAACGCAGTCAATACTTGTGTTGATTGTCAATGAAAATTCACTGCCGGAAGTTGTGTTTTTACCGTTTTCTTGGGACTGTCCATTTATATATTTTTTTGTTTTGCTATGTATAGAACCAAGTTCAAAGCCAGCTTTCCTGGGTGAATAAATTTTCTGGTCTGTTAATACTTCCTCCTCTTTCGATCTCCAAAAAAAAAATGCGCACACAACAAAGTCTTGGCACAGTCAAAAATTTTGGGGAAATGCTGCCTTGTTTTGCCTTTCTGATTCCGGATAAATCGCAGTCGTCATCTCCGGATAGGCTGGGGTCAACAGAATTTCACGAAAATCCAACCAACTCCAAACCACTCCAGTTAATTGCGAATAATTTAATGTCGCGTGTCCAATAAAAGACGCACGCAATTCAAAATTGCTGACGACGTCTAGTCTAGGTCTAGACAAACAGGATGATGAATTGAGATTTATGTTTCTATTAGAGCTAGAATTACTTGATGGCTGCGTACTATAAAAGTAGTTAGTTGTAGCCGTGTAAGAAGCGTTAATTGATTAATGGTCAAAACAAGAGAGCCTGATTCGCCAGACAAGTTGGATCAACTACGATTTATTTCATGCTTCAATATTTTTTTTTGTTATAAATGAAGCAATTTATTAACTTTTTATTTAACACTATGATTGACCGGTTAAAAAGATTTAGTTCCAGTAGTTGTTTCCAGAACGGAATTGTAACTGGAAAAAATTATTGAAACATTAAGTGGGACAAATCACTTAACAATTTGAGGAGTCGCGTTTTTATTTTATAACATAGCCAAAATAAAATGGAGGGTAATTATCGATCGTTTAATTGAATGAATATCGTTATGGTAAAACGACATGACCTCTCCAATCAGATTGTCTAGTTC
This sequence comes from Thereva nobilitata, assembly GCA_963855945.1. Lineage (NCBI taxonomy): Eukaryota > Metazoa > Arthropoda > Insecta > Diptera > Therevidae > Thereva > Thereva nobilitata. The sequence continues at coordinate 175,992,490 of OY979695.1, forward strand.
TGGATTAAATCTTAATTCAAATTTTCCGACTGCGTTTATTTTAGAGCCATAAACTCTTAGCTTAGCTCGTGTAAATAATTCTTCCCCCTATCCACATTCCAAGCTCCAGCTTACGGGTATTGCCGCCATTATTTCGGCCTCTGTACCCTACAATTAAGGCGCCCGACTACCACCCCAGAGGTCTGTGGTTCGATTTCACGTGACGCAGCCTTTCACTTTAACACTTTGCAACGCTGACAATATTCCTTCTTTCTTGTTTTTTTCTTTACAGTAATTCCCTAATGCTGTCTTTTCTGCCGTAAGCAAAATAAGCGATGAAGTCCTCTCCTTTTCGATCACCGGAGCTAGCATTCTGTAACATTAGTATACTATAGTATTAGATGAAGGTAGATGGAGTAAAACTGCGTGTTTTGGCATTGGCAGTTGTTCCATTCGTTTTCTTTACATTTCCTATTAGAGCTTGCTGCTCGGCATTCCACACTCTAGGTAGAGCATTAGACTGTACGAAGGGCTTAGGCTTACCCCTGAGATATCTCCATCTGTCGGTCAGTGAGATTTTACCCGGTCTCAACAGGCATAACACTCTGTAGGTGACTCATATTAGAGACCAGTTTTTGTTAGACCAGAAATAGCTTTTACTTAAATACATAGTTAAAAGCTAGTTTCACGGCTGATACACAACTCTTGGAGGCCAGACCTACTTTCAGCTTAGTTTAATATATGATTTTTAAACACACTTCGTGTTTTTTAACAGCTGGGACGATCGTTTTTCCGACAAAAAACCATTAATTGACACCCAAATATCATCTGATGCTGACTTAAGTCTCTATTAGGTGTCTGGGTACACCTTAGTGTACAACATTTTCACCAATAACTAGGAGTATTGCCGTGACTTATCAGATAATATATTATAGTACGTCCTCTGATTGTAATGACCTCGGGCTTGAAACATCATCTGAAACTACATCATGTTCTTCTATTTACTCTACAGATGGAACGAAGCCTCTGAATTAGCATTTGATGTCACTTTCGAACTGATTTCCAGATTTTTATCCTCTAATCCGAAAAGTGAAATCATAGTTGCGCGTGATAATGGCATCTGTATTTCTGGCAAAAATATCGTGTTCTTTACAGACACCAAAACACTCTACTTCAAGTTGTAGATCAGCCAATGAGTGTCCTTGATGTTGCAGACCAAGGAACCTATCTCGTTGACCAATTTCTTACTTCTCATCCAACGTAATACACCGTCAAAGTTGATTCACCTCACCCTGACTACTCAACGCTAACTTCCCATATTAATTTTCCACGCCAACCAAAATAACAAATAACTAACAGAACTGAAGGCCACTAGCTGGGCCTTCTTCTTTCAGTCCAAGGAGTACCATGAGCACAACCTGGGCCTATTGATCTGTTAGTAGACTCTATACATCAGATTTGTAGGCAACAACACTTAAGCAGGTTCAGCAGTCTGCTTAAAGATTTGTCACGTAGACTTGTTTGGTCAAGCATGGTCGCGCCGAACAATGAAACCCTGCTTTGCTCTGTCGCTAGAGAACAGACTCTTCCTCTTCGAGGCACAACCAGTAGAGCTCCGCTCTTCCAATCCTCCAAAGGTGGCAATTTAAGGCTCAATGTACAGCGATCGATCCAATTAGTGTCTTGGCATCGTTTCTGCTTTGTCCCAGTAATACTTTACTCGCGTTGCAAGACGGCCCAAGAAGTTGCAAGACGGCTTGAAATTTACGAGTCAAGCTATGGATCTCCAGTGTTCATTGTATTCCATTTGAGTCCGATCGTCTAGAGCATTTTTCACCAAGCTGCTGGTGACTACCCTATAGCCGGTTCTAATGAAAATAGTCCCGGAGTCCTGTCTGGCCAAGACGTTCATTCTTTTCATTATCCGCGAAGTCCTGATGGTCGGAGACCCACATATGGATAAAAGACACGAACTCGCGTGCATTCCTCATTCTACCGTCTTTAAATCTAGGCCGAATAGATGATTTTATAGGGAATGTACGAACGCAATAAAAACTAAAGAATCTGCTTTCAGGTCGTACAAGAGTTCCCCGAGCGGATCACTGAGTCGAGAGTACATCAAACTAAGAAATTTTTGTAAATCCACCATCATTAAAGTCAAATCATCATTTGATAACAGGTTGAGTAGGAAACTCTTTAGTGTAACCACTGGCAGCAAATATTTCAATTTTGGTAACGTCCATCAAAAAGAGATCATGACAAGCGAAGAAACTTGTCAACAATACTGACAACAAATCCATTAGACCTGAAAATATACCTCCTATTGTCGTAAAGGAATGCGCAGACAATTTGACCTGTCATACTTCTACGAAGTTTGTCAAGACTCTTTGAAATTTGCACATGTGCAGTTCATACCGAAAAAAGATGGCTCCAGAAACCCCTCTTTAGAATTTAGTCTAATCATAAAAGACAAGCAGTATGACTTTATGAACATGTCAATCAATCGATTTGGCGAGTCTGTTCTGGTTGCTCTAGATTGATAGACTACGGCACCACACTCACTTAGATAAACTCCAAGCTATTGGTATTTTCTTAGTTTTGGACTTGGTATTAACTCAATTTAGTAAAACTGGATCTAGAATTTCATTTGTGGACGTTAATTGGAGGCAGTATTGGATGGTGTCAAATCTAAACCGCACACCATCTTTGGTGGTGTCGCCCAGCAGTTAATTTTACACCCTTTTCTTAATTACCTTCTTTCATCCTTTTCCAACAAGCAAAAGCCAGATCTTGCCATTTTGATCGGCAGCTTGGACTACAATCCCGTCTTGAAAACAATTGGTTTAACTTGGCAAGCGCCTTGAAAATCGCCTTAGCGTGGCTAGACAAGGTGCAAGACGGCGCCATAAAACTTAACGGTGATGTCAACAGTTGTGTGTCCCTAGTCCCACTAAGACACCGCACGGATATAACAGCCCTCAAAAAAGACTGTTCCATTGAAATTAAAACCCTCCTATCTGCACGCCAATATTTGTCCCGCAATACAAGACTAGACCGCTCGGCTCACTTCATGGTCATCTGCTCGGGCATCTACAGCCCACTAACCTATGCTATCCTGTTCTATTCGTCATACTAAGAGAAATTATGGAGAATGCACTTTGCACCGTGACATGAGACCTGCTCTAGTATAAAGGATGGTTTCTAAGCTTGGTTTTTTCACATGAAAAAAAACAATGATGACTCCTTGACTAGTCAGTCTGGTCTTGCCGTAAATCCTGAGTGTTCCGCGGCTGACTTCTGGATTACCGAACCGAATATACATATGCCCTCTCAGGTCATGGGTAGTCTTGTTAAACCATATGTACTATATGGCTGCGTACTATAAAAGTAGTTGAAGCTGTGAAATAGAGTTAATTGATTGGTTCGCCATAAAAGGTGGATCAACTACCATTGATGTTTCAATATTTCTTTATAAATGAAACCATTTATTAATTTTTTATTTAAGACTGTAATTGATAGGTCAATAGAATTAATTCCAGTAGTTGTTTCCAGAACGGAATTGTACTGGAAAAAATCATTGAAACATTAAGTGGGACAAATCACTTAACAATTTGAGGAGTTCCATTTTTATTTTATAACTCACTGAAACTAAAATGTCTGTCTTTTGCTTAGGAGCGCTATTATCGTTCAATTGAATAAATATCGTTATGGTAAAACAAAACAATTCAACCTATTAATTAATTCCAATTCTATTTTAGACACGCTACCTGCCACCAGTACCACCAAAGCCACCAAAACGAGGAATTCTAAAGGGATCCCGTGGAAATATATCAAATATACATGAAGAAATTACAGTTACATCACCCGATTCCAGGGTTGTCTTAATTAGAAATACTCTACAAAATGAAATGCTATTCGAAGGCCAAGAGACTTTTACTTCTGTTGAAAGCTTAAGAAGCGACGGTGACATTGGTGCCCAGGGAGGTGGTGGTGGTGCAATTTCACCAATGAATAATCTACACGTTATGACATCACCATCACCATCAGCTGAAAGCCTAACAGATACAACAAATTCATCATTTGCAACGCCACCATTTTCATTAAGTCCAATTGGCGAGTCACAAGGCATTTATAGATGGTCTAGAGTGCACGCATTTGAGGATATCCATCTACCATTACCCCCGATCCAATTAGTTAAACTGCCACCACCTAGAGAATTAGTTATAAAAAGGCAAAAGTCCCCCCGCAATGATTTTGGATTTAGTCTACGTAAAGCGATTTGTCTTGATCGTTCTGAATCGCTATTAACGCCTATCTTTAAGCCGGTGATATTTGCTGAACCAGGCACAGGTGGAGGTGTAACAGGGCTATTGCCTGGTGATAGATTATTGAAAGTTAATGGTACACCAGTTGGGGATCTGCCAAGGGAGACAATAATAGAAATGATTCGTAATAGCGGAGATAGTGTAACTGTTGAGGTAATGTTGAAGAGATAAATTAGAAAATTTAAGGAAATCGATAAGTATTATTTTTATTTGGCTTTCAGGTTCAACCAGTCGCTGAATTAGTAGAATTAAGTCGACGCTGTATGGTTCATGGAGAAGAGTCTGCAGATGAGACAGATAAAGCATCAGTTGTTAATACTAATTGTAACACACTAAAAAGGAGTGCCAGCAAAAGATTTAAACAAGAGGTGAGTTTATCGTAAAAATTTATAACAAAATTGAACGTTTTAATCTACACCGAAAATGTTTATTGTTATAAAAAATGATTCAATTGTGTGCTTTTTGGGTTGCCGTAGCACTTATCTGGCGATAAGCTTCAATTTTTAAAACAAATCCAATAATTGTGATAAACAATACTATTAAGAAGAAGATAAACAATACTAGTAAGAATAGATAACATTCCGCTTTAAGTTGATATTGCTTATCGTCCCTAAGCCAAATCAAAGTACAATGGTGCTTAGGCGTTGTGGACTATGCATAATGTTTCCAGGGTGTGGATTTTTAACTTTAATTATCAAATAGGTTGGCCAACGATTTTCTAATTGGGGTAATTTTGTATTATTAGTGCAAAATGTTTCCAGGATTTGTAATTCGTAGAAAAATGTTCTTAATCAAATGATGACTGTATTAAATGATAAGTATTTAGATACCAGAAACAAGCAGGCCTAGGCCCAGAAAACCACGTACAACACAGTGATTTTTAATATTTCAGAACAACAGGACTGAAGTCATAACATTTAACAGTTTCTTTCTTTTGTTACTTATTATATAAAAACTAATTCTATATTTTCTATCGCTGATACTATAAACTGATTCCTTTGCATTTTACTTGCATTTTTTTTTGTATAAAGGAAACCTCTTAAAAAACGTTATATGAACTATCATTGTAACATTTCCATTATCATTTAATCGATTTATTTTGTTCAATTTTTACTTTCATCGTTTTAGGGGTGAAATGCTAATAGTTCCGCAAACATGCATGCACCCTTAATGGTATTTTAGTTCGTTGTTGTGCATGACTAAACAATTCTGGGAGGATCTAGGGTTATTTATCTTCCACACAACTATTTTCCGTCATTTATGTCATCTCAATTTAACTAAAAGGTGTGTTTATTAAGGCGTGTTGCTATTTAAAGTGTGTTTTTTTGAATTTTGATTGCACCCTTTCAAAGTTTTTTAGCATAGATATGTTTATTTAGTTTTCATGATAAGCTATCAAATGAAGGGAGGGGTTTAAAAAATAACATTAAAAATTTGTGTTAAATAAATTTTATATAGTATATTGTTAGAAACTAGTATTTTAAAAACTTAGTTTTAAAAACTAAAATCGTTTTAAACAATTTAAGACACAGATACAATCTTTGCAGCTTATAAATGTATTAGTCATTTGCATTGCTTTCTTAGGTAAGAAAAAAGTACAAGGCTAAAAAGATACCCCAACCTCCCTTAAGTTATAACCTATTAGGAACTGCGGCATTCACTACCCGCTGCTATGGCAGCTATCGAAAAATCTGTCGTTCAAATTCAGTTAGTTGATGGGCGTATTTAGTTCGGAGGGAAAGCCCGTGTTTCAGCCCAAGAATAAAAGCGAAGGCAGCTGCAATTTGGGGAATAGTTCATCCAGAAAATTGTGCACTAATCTTCGTCTGATTGGCTGATTTAAGACTGATTATCTCACTTCCTTACAGCAATTGAAGCTGCTCTTTGTAGGGTAGGAATACGGCCCCCCAGACTACCATGCTCAGGATTCAATTCCTCGTATGATATACAACGTATCCCGTGGCATATTTACGATTTGAAACTCGAATCCATATTTGTAAAACCGTTGCGCGGATATGAAAATGTACTTCGTAATGTACTGAACCAAATTGTGTTTGCAGTTCGAAATCGGCTTAACATGTTTAAACAATTCGTCCGCATGCCGCGTCAAATTATGGGTGCGGTCAAAAAGTTATCTAAATTCCGTAAATTTAGTCGTCCAATGAGCAAAAACCACTGTAAACAAATTGCACGCGTTTGGTTTAATTTAACTGTGACTGCAAATGAGTGAAATTACACGGCCATTCACTTGGGACTCACGTCAAACCTGTCTGTGTATGATTTGAGTATTACACGATGCACCTAATTTTCTGCCTCTTTTCGTGTAACGATTCTATTGTCTATGTGGTTGTGTACAAAGCAACAAAAATTCTAATCATTTTCGCAGCCCCAGAGAACCAAGTTATGCTTGTGTTGGTGTAATTTGCTGTGAGACCGAAAATTTTTTTGGTTTCACAAGTGAGCCCAACACATAAACTTCCCTGCGCCCCCTTGTCTAAAAAACCGGTTTATTGGAAATATTGGAAAGTGAGTCTGGGAAAGTGATAGGCCGTGTAATTTGGCTCAATCAGCTGTGCATTTTCGGCATTCAACATCAAGTGACTGCGCATGTAGCTGACTTTTTGACCGCACCCTATATACCCACGCCTCCTGCTGGAATTCCAAAACTTAAGTCACTCTTTCGCTTGGAGATAAATGTAGCAAAACGGCTTGTGTCGATTTGTTCCATATAAGAAGAGTACAAAATGTCGCTAATAAGCATGTGAAGCTTTGGTATACGGCCGGCCTTAAATCTGCTACGTGAAACTCTTTAGTTAGGTTTCCTTTCCTCAATTTTGATGAGTAGCACAAAATTTGAACTTTTTTATTAAAGATGTCATCGGAAACAATCCAGGCACGTGCCAGGCCTTGTCTTTATTATCGCGAGCTTATGGCCAGCTTTATCAACAGGCACATTGAACTCATCCTTGATTGTAGGCGCCAGTTTCGTGGCAAATTCAACACCTCCAAAACCAAGTCCTTCAAGTACTATCTCACATCAACGAAGGGCTGATCCATCTCTTAATATCACTAACCAAGGATCTGAACATATTCCAAATCGCTGAACATACAACCCATTGGCGAATTGTTTCTTCTGAATTTGTAATAGGGTGAGAGTTGTTTTTGGTTCCTCAGAAGATTGATTTCGCAGCGGCGTTGATTCGAGCTTGCGGCGAATATTGATTGCTTCAGATGGTAGGTTAACTGATTGATTCAGTTGGTTGGCATGCATTTAGCTTCTAATTGTTCATAGAAATGAAGCGTTCTCGGTGATGAATGACAGCCAGATAAGTATTTGGCAAGAAGATGGAAATAAACTTGTGAGAGCGATGTACCAGAATCGATATAAATTTCTATAAACAGTATGATTCCGTGTTCCGTGGATTCAAATGCCAAATAAGAGTAAATCTCTAACAACAAGAATATCCTGCCATCTCCTGGTAGTTTAACTTTCTGAGGTAGTTGCTCACGAATGAATTTGATCTGCTCTTTGAGCTGTTATGGTGTCAGTAGTAATGTGTTCAGAAGTTCGTGTTTTGTATATATTACAATCAATAGAATACTTCTTTGTTTTGTGTTGAAAGCTTATCAAGTTAAGTTCAATTAGAATATCAACAGCAGTAAAACCTTAGGACTCATGATTCCTGGTTGTGAATCAGTTGCGGAATTGGTAATTGATGTTGAATGTCTTCGTAATTCCTTTTTTTTAGGACAGCTAGAGTACTCTATGCTGAAGTTTCTTTTATCAAGAGTTTGCAAAGCTGTGTTTCCTGTTAATTTATAGCATTAATTTGTCTTGCAAGGATAGCATTAATTTGTCTTGCAAGGATCGAGGATGTTTCAGACCAACTCGGTCACGCGCGGCCCTTCCCACCCTCGATCTGGCACAAAGTACTAGTGAAGCCATGAGATTGTCCCAAGATAGCCTTAAGGAAAATTACGGCCAACTACGAGTTCAAACGTATGCCGTTCGGGTTAAAAGGAGCCTCTACTACGTTTTAACGTCTCATGAATACTGTCCTCACAGGCCTTCACGATCTCGATTGTTTCGTCTACCTAGAATATGGTAATAAATGTCCTGAAGACGTTTTAAAAGATTACGTTGTGCACCACGTGGATGTTAATTTGTTTTCTTGAATCAGGTACATGAATAAACAGAAGCCGTGACTGTACACATCCTTGTCGAACTCCGGACGACAGATGAAAGCATTCTAATGGGGCATTACTCTGGAGCTCAATACCTAAATACATAATTTCATTTTAGGAATAGATTGTCCAATTTAAGTAATAAAATTTTTTTTAGTAAAATACCCTTCATAATCAGCTGCGATTGGTCGCTACAATATTGTTGCCTTTTTTTACATACATAGATGACATGTTATACGATTAGTCTAAAATAAACTTAGGGTTGTACTCTATCCATTTCCTATTTATAAAAACCTCCGCTTACTAATTTCCTATTGCTCATTAGCAATATTACAGAAGTTCTCGAATTGGGCTATTCTTTAAACAATTTAAAGATCAAACAAATCCTTTTGCACCAACACATCAATTTGTTTACGCCACTGAACCCCATTCTTTATCAAGTGCTTAAGTTTTATTCACTAGGCAACTATTATACCTTAAGAATTATGATTGAATAATAAAAAAACATTTGTCTAGACGTAGACGTTTTGTCCTAATTTCTAAATAGAGTAGCCTTGGAGAACGTTTATTTCTGTTAGTAAACAATCCCATTCATAGTTTACATCTAAAAGTGCGAAGTACAGAATGGTTCCTTTGTAGAGCAAGAGTATTGATTTAGAAATTTTCATTTTCCTTACATCATAGAAAAAAAGACAAGAAGACATGTTATGCCCGATTTATCAGATTTATCAGATATTAGCAAAAGATTGTCTAGGTTTGAATTGATAACAAGAGTGGAAATAGACCAATTAAACATTTTAACAAATAAACATGCAGATTTCAATTAAACACAATCAAAGTATCAAAGTAGTCACTTCAAAGGGAAGAAAGCAAATAGAACGACAGAAAAAAATGAATAAAAAACAATAATGCTAAAGGATGTTAATAAGTATTAAAATGGAAGAGTCAAGCACGAGTTTGTGCGAACAAGGGTGCTTCTTGAAGCTATTTTGTTTTGTTTCATTATTCTACTGTTGGTGATTAATAGTATTTGCTCTCTGCTTTCTATGGTGTTTGGTAATGGATGCCATCCACTGGGAATTTTTTAATAGAACTGTTGCAACAATTTAAATGTAAAATCTTTTATTTGATATTAAGCAAGCGATTTTTCTCTGGTCCTTTATTGTCCATTTTAATAGCTTACTGTCATAAAGGATTCGAGTAGTATTCTTTCTTTTGTAATTGCTACAATTTTTATGCAACTAAAAACACTGCTATCTTGATCTCTTATTTCAGTTGAGCTGTTTATGGATTCTTTAATAGCAGCTTCAGTAATTGGAAGTCATTGTTTATTCGAGAGTGGTTTCTGGTGTATTGTGTGAATACACGTTTCATTCATGGCTATAAATATTATTTTTTTCCTTAACATGTTGGGAACATTTTTTAGAAACTCCTATTGTTTTAATTGAGTTAAACAATACTAACAAAAATGTTCAATCTATGTTGTTTTGCATGACGGAGAGAATTTCTGAAGTTATCAGTGACAACTTTTATTTTCTTACAATACTTGGAGTAGATGACTGCGACCTACTCTGAAAAATATTTAAGGCTTCCTTCGTACGTGGTTTTATCGAATCTGTTTGGATGAATGTCAACATTGTGCTCATGATGATCGACTAAGCCTAGCAGAATCCTTCAGGTGGATAGGCCCCTGGCCCCCTTGAAGGCAAAAGAATTTTTTTTCACTTTTCAGCATACAAACCAGGCGGAAAAGCTCATTGAAATATTGCTAAACAAAGGAGTTAGGATGACGGCCTTCCTCTATATTGAGGGAGTCTTCGACACAATAGCTAGGTAAGGGTCTAAGAAGACGACATCTCAGCAATCTTTTTATAACTTATTTTAAGAAGTCTCTGGAGGATACTATAGCTAAAGAATGTCCGCAGCGAAGCTTCATTTCGCTAAATTCCTAGAGATATTCAATGGGTAAAAATTGTTTGCCCAAGATTTCGCATGCAATGTTGTCATCGTGGAACCGACTTTGCAGCACATATTTTATTTAGTCTCCAGTTGGTGCGCTAGCGTAGGACAAGTGACAATACCGACAAATCGGTTGTTTTACCATTTACTAGCAGAATCAGCCCTTGCTTTAGTCCTTTTTAGTCCAATTACTTAGGGATGTCAATCCCAATTTAAACCGTCACATGGACAATGAGTAGGACGTGCAGATCTTTGAGAGCTTACCAAAGAGCCTATTGATACACTTGGTATGTGGTACAGTAATAAAAACCATTTATTGGAGAATCATCACCTCCAAAAGGCCTATGGTAACAAACGAGGTCTTAGTTGAATGGTATAGAACTATGGATAATAGCTTCACAACCAATTAGGCAAAACTTCAAAGAATGACTTGCTTTTTCATTACTGGGGCTGTTTGCACTTCGCCAACTGCAGCGTTATCCAGTGGAGTCCCTCTCAACTTAGTGAAGCAATGCCAAGTATTTTGAAGTAGAGAAATCTGTCAAAAGCGCTGCGCTGAGGCTCAGAACGAATGATGATCCGGAGGATGATCTTTAGTGGGGACATTCTATAATTGTTTGTATTATGAAGGAGATTTCAAGTTGTAAGTCCTTCTCAATTGATTGGGTATTTCTTAGCTGCTGTCTTTCAGCAAAGGTATAAACTATGTATATTGGTATGAGAAGTTAGGAAAATTGAAGCTCTTTTTTGTTTGGGCCTTATACCATTGGACAGAGTACTGGTGAAGACGTATGGACATAGCAATATGGTTGATGGGCCATCTGACTACATGACATTGAAACTAAACTTCAATCCAGGGGTGGTAGCACGTAAGTTGTTTCAATCGACCTCTTCATACAAAAATTCAGAATTTTTGTATGAAGAGGTCGATTGAAACAACTTACGTGCTGCCACCCCTGGTTTCGATGTCCAATTCCCAAACTTCCGGCCTGAGAAGCGCTATGACGAGGTTCTATACACAGATGGCTTCAAAACGGAATCGGGTGTGGGCGCTACAATTTCCTCCAACCCTTGAAACCTCTACAAATACCACGGCCTGCCTAATTGTTTTTTCCAGTATCTTCCAGGAAGAATTGCTGGCAATATTCAAAGCATGTCTAGCAATACAGAAAAATCTAAGGCCATCAGGCAGGGTAATGCTGTTATTAGATAGTCACCCGCGTATCAAGTCGCTAGGGGCGGGCTGTACATGGTGTATGCACTAATATTACAAAGCGGCCGGTCTTGAAGAGACAAAAAATAATTGTATGGGGGTGGGAGTATTCTTCGTACACTGGTACCTTAATCACGGAAATAAGTGAAAATACAGGGTGATATGTAAAACTCTCATAAACAAATTTCAACGGGCCCTAACGGGTAAACCGTTACGATTATCTCCCCAGCCGCGCACTCATACAATTTTTGGTTTTTCTGACCAAAACCTATAAACAGTCGGCCGCTTTACACCTATATACACCCTGTGTAACGTCCAAGCTGGTCGAAATCTGTCAAAAGGAGTTCCGCTAGAAGGTACAGGATCACTTTTCAGTGGATACCGATGCACTGGAACATTGAGGATAACGACAAGGCAGATGAATTGGCCACACTAAAAGCAAATATAATGTACAGAAGCCGCAGAGGTTTAATATCATGCGCAAAGATTGGAAAGACTTATCCTGACTACATGTATGTTTCGAAGCTTAAAATGGGGCCAATGCCTACCTGAATACGACAGGCTGGATCAAAGTCACTCCAAGCACAACATGGCTGCCACCTTTACCTACCTGTAGGTCCTAGTCTGATATGGTTAACTCCAAAAGATTTCTTCCTGTGTTGTCTGGCAGGAAAATTGTTGCGGGGGAGTAGGAATGGTATCAGGACACTGGTTGTCTTGGTTACTAAATACTGCGCCTTAAGTGAGCCTCTGTTGAGGATTGGGGGAAGAACAGAAGACTCTAACTTCACTCTACCGTCTGCAGTTCATGTTCTCCTCTTGCAATAGCGAGAAGCAAAATTTCGTCGTTTAACCTGATCTGCCTCGAACAGTTGGTTTGAACGATATACCACTAGACAAACTGTTGGCTTTCCAGAAACAAAAATTATAGAAAAAATAAAGAATATTTAACATACAAACAAATATTTAAAACAAAACAACTTTGAAGAAATTTCAAATTTTTACTCCGAAACTTTTATCTAATGCACACACCAATCTGAAATTGTTATAATTTGGCTTTGCTTACAAAAAAATATCCCTAGCAAAGAACCCAACCGAAAATTGGTATCAAAAAGCTCTAGAGAAAGCTTCAAATTTGTTGATGGAAAGAAACTTGCTTTTGATTCATGAAGATTCATTCAAAATTTGCGGATATCAATCATCGTTTTTGCGGTGAAATGTTGGATTTTAAATAAGTTTAGATTTATTATTTATCGAGTTTTTTTACATCGGTTTATCACCTTTAAATTTGTTATTTGTAGAACTGGGTGTATTCGTAATTAAGTTTACTCTAGCCTGTAATGTATATTCCTAGTTGGAACACCGTTAAATATAAGGCTTTAATAGAGGCTTAAGCACACCTAAAAAACATCCAAAGAAAATTACATATTCAATGCTCGTAGATCCTAAAGTAAAATTCCTTGATAACTTGAGAAACATTCCCTGCCCGTTTCACTTTTCTTTCGTATTACGATTAACCCACATAAAGGAATTTGCACTGTAAAAATTGAGCTTCCACATAAAACCAGAATTCCTTAGCGTTGAGACTCGTTCTTTTTCTACTTTAAAAACCTCACCCAGAGTCTGCGCGCTAGTGACAATTAATCGAGCCACAATGCCAGTCGGTTTGGGAGTGCAACCTGTTCCGCGTAGGCGAGATAACTTCAATTGCGAATGGCAGTAGTAATCTATCTTCTAAGCTTCATGTTATCTCGAACTTTAAAGAATTCAATCATGTATTCCAAAATGCTTAATGCGTTCGATTTAAAGCGGTACAGCCGATGTTATCCAGCCTTTAAGCCTGCACACGTGTGCGCTTTAGCCGCCCGATAAGACTACATGAGAATTTCATTAAGCGAGTTTCGCAACTGCGGCTCAAACATCTCAATCCTTTCGTTACCCGCGCACTAAATTGCATTCAAGGTAGATCTGAATGAATTGCAGTCATTGATTGAAAGCAAATTTCACGGCAAAAACCAGATCAGAAATGCGGAGGAGTGTACGTCCCTGCTTTAGCACGATCCATCAACACAGCTGAACCGAGTTGATCGCGCCGCCGCCAGTGTGCGAATTTTGCGCAGGGAAATATATTACAAGAGTCTGTTGCAATCTGGATTCAATCACGTCATCATAGGTGTCAGAAACTTCACACCACTCGTGGAAAGCATTCCGTCATGCAATCACACCGATGATGATGGGGACAAGGAGGCGACGTCCAGTGGCCGCCACAAGTGAGATAACAGCACGCGGCTTTGGTAACTGTGGGTGATCTGTTTTGATATCAAAAACCATCCGGACGTAGGCGAACCTGATCAATCGATGAACCGCTCCGGTACTACGAATGCAGCTGAGATTTCCCAACGCAATTAAAAATCCCAACACGACAAGACACCGCGCGCATAGTGCATTTGTTGCATGCGTTGCCTCATGACGACGGCACCAATGCATATATTTCTGTCAAAATCGAATGCATTATGAATCGAGGAATTTTATGCTCAGGTTTGTCATTAAATTAATAACGAGCCCCTCTCCCATTCATAAAAGTTTTATTTCACCAATTCGAGATTTACTATCGCCAACGAACCACGCTCAGATGTGATTCTTTGATTTTTTTTGGAGAGTTTTACGGTGTGTTTTTTTATTTTGTGGTTTGCGGAGGCCTCTTCTAGAATGTCGTGCTTTGTTGAATGTTCTTGAGAGATTCTAATCAGTGCCATTAGCACATTAGAATCAATTCGTTCGGAAGGTAAATCATAACAGTTAATTGAAGCGATTAGGTTGCTACAAAAAGGGAAGAGGAACGCTTCACAGATTTAACGATGGTCTAGTGACTTGTTAGTTGATTTTTATAGACAAAAATATTTTGATTTGCGCTTGTTTATTGGGAGCTACTAATAAAAGATTTGGGGGGAACTAAAGCTATAAAATAATTTTGTTCTTATAAAAAGTAAATCTTTTGTAATATTCGGAGAGGTTTGGATTTCAGCCAGAAAATTTGGGCTGTTATAAGCTGTAGAGATCCAAGCAGTATTCATAACTGATGTGCTAAGTTGGTTTATATTAAAAGGATTGGAATCAGGCGATTTTGGAATTATCTAAGGTTACTGAAGCGTTGAACTTGGGATAGAAGAGGGAGCAAAAAACTGTTTTGATATAATGTAATATTTTTTCATACCTCTATGAACTGAAGAGAAAACAGTCAATCTCTTTCAAGAAAAGGGAATCCATCCAACTGGCAATTTTGCAAAACTTGCCATAGTAATTGAAACTCAAGCAATCGTCGATGGTTCTATGATCGAAAGAACTGCCAACGCAAATACACGGTTTCAATCCTTCCACTCCCATCTAATACTACTGGACGATAGCAAGGAAGGAGAAGTGAAAATCGAAGAACTGCGTAGTTGTGTGGGACTCGAACCATGGCCTCTAGGATACCAGTCGAACTTCTTAACTCCTAGACCGCCACGGAAATGTAATGGTAGGAACCGGAAGCAGCAAATTTTTGCTTAGCCAGGATCCTGTTCTGATCTCTCGCAAAACCTTTCTCTACCAGTTCAGATTCCGAGCCGATATCACCCAATTTGGCATCGCTATGTTTGGGACGTCCTATTATACACCATCTTTCTATCGAAGACTTGGTCTACGTGATTGTTGCATCCCATGGACCCTAAAGCTGGATACAGAAACATGCATGCGTGCGGTGCGCACAGCAATAGATATAGTGCACGCATACATTCAAATACGACCTGACATATAATTGCACGCAACGCAAAAGTTTGTATATTTTTCAACTTTTTCCGCACTGCTGCAATTGAAATAGCCTCAAATGCCCAAACACCAGCACACCCAACAAACATATGTACTCGTCGCTTAGATTTTTTTGATATGTGTGAAAGGCAATTCGGAACGCAAGGACGCAATTATCTGTTAACGAAAACTTACCGCATACTAGGCCTGAGCTGCCGGCACGGCACGCACGCATGTATCTGTTTCTAGCTTAAGGTAAATCACTTTCCAAACATTTTCCTCTTTGTTTATGCGAGCTCAATGTCAAGTACACCAGAGTCAGCCGAGCTTGAGTCTTTTTACGACATCTCTGCCACAATAGCGCTTGTAGATATAGTCTCTATACCAATAGTCTCGGGCCAAACAATTTTTTAAAGTCTTCTAGAACATGGCTAGAAGATCAAAATAACATACCATTATGGGCTTTGTGTCTTATAGCAACTGTGCGAACGTATTTCCAGTTCCATTTGGGATGTTAAAGACCAGTGAGCTAGAGGTAAGCTTCTTTGTACTGTCGACTGTTGTACCTATAGTGAATTGTTAAACATCATGCTCTAGTCGGAGAGATAGTAAAATGAACAATGAATGAACTGCTAATGCCAATATGCAGTTTTTGTGCATTCAGTCGAACGCCTTAACCGCTAGGCTACTGAAGCTGGTACAAAGGGTACTTATGTATATTTGTGTTTCGGAGTGCTACGGTTATACGCATCTATGTTCTTACTATATCATTTGACAAGCTCGTGTCCTATCTTATCTTTATGATCCCGAACTTGTACCGGACTCAATCTGCTGGAATATTGCACTCTTTCCAAATCAAAGTATTGTTTTATTTCTAATAGAGCCGTGTGATTCCTCCAGTTTCAATGGATAGTCAAGAACTAATGGCTGAACCATCTCCTAACATCCTAAAAACCTCATAAAATATCGAAGAGTTCAAACGCTTGGTTCATCGCCACCTCATTCAACACCTTCCTGCCTACTTATAACCTTAAACCTGTTCTATTCCCCGAACTAAGTGTATTACTACATGTGACCATTTGTTCAACTAGTAGTAGGTAAGCAGATTAAGGCGACAACCCCGTCCAACAAGGACCGAGGACGAGGATAGGGTCATATATTTTAAGTTTTGAAATTTCTTCCGAGGCAAATGTGTCCAAATACACGACATCTGATCATGGACAAATTCAGAGAAAATATTCGGTTGTCTCTCTGGCTTGTTCTTCCAGATAGCTGAGGCAGTGTTTCGTGTACGCATTTTCCCCGCATCGTCCTGTGATCTGTGACGATCGACACGATTCTTCCGCAACATTAGAGGTCGCGTAATCGCTGCCTGCTTTAGTTTGGCTAAGTCTAACTAGTCATATTATGGCGTATGTATTTGAACTCCTTCTTTGGAACCTGATTTCCTTAACTAATGATGTGCTGCTGCTGTCTGATGCATATGTAGATCAGCTGGCAACAGATTGAGATTTGGTTTCAATGCTTAGGTAAGAATTTGGAATTGGCCTAGTCTGGGTGCTGTGTAGATCCAGCGCACCATGGATGCATTCAAGCCTCGCCTCGATGAAGGTCTGCTTACTGCCATAGCAAGCTATGCTGGTCTTCCTTGCATGCTCTTCGATGTTGAGCTCCAAATTCAGCTTTCAATTAAACCAAAATACTCATTCAATAGAGATAGGATCAGTGCTCGTTCATTTTGATTCTGTTGTTACATAACCTGCTGTAGATGATTCAAGTTTTCAGCATGCAGGAAATACTCTGACTAAGTCGATTGTAGGATCCTAAACTCTGCTAGATTGTGTTTATGGTGTTCAAATCGCCTTCTATATCAGGCTGTGGCTGTTTGTACTCGAGAGAGTGCTATACTGTACGCACCATTTCGTACCGCGCGGTTTCCACCGGTTTGTCCTTGCAATATAGATGCTAGGAGGAAGACACGGAGCTCTGTTAAAGATTTTCGGATGTATAGATCTAGCATGGGTTTCAGGGTTTTCAGGACAAAGTTTGACAAGGCTATTGGTTTAAAATTCTTTATCGTTTAGTACCCACATTCGAAATGAAGATCACTACGACTCTCTTCATGGCAAGCTATACGCGAATCATGCCAAGCGATACGTGATGAGAACAGGCCCCACAAATGCCTTCGATGTGCTCTCACCTGCTCCTCCTGATCTTGACATCAAACTCATGGCCTCGTGCTGTGCCCTTAGACTGTGAGAATCCGGGACTTTCGTCCTTAAAACCCTACGGTTATAGCAACATGTTAGACTTGCTACACTAGGATATGGTTACTACAACTATAGACTCCCTTTTCCGTAGATTGAAAGTACCCTTTCGTAGGAAAGAGTTCGCCGTCGAACTACCCTCAAGAAGAGAGTGGAGAAACGATGAAGTCCTAATGAAGTTTGATCTACGGTTTGATCATCAATGCCTCCAAAACATCAATGGGCATCGGGACAGGGGTCTATCTAGAGATCACCAACAGTTCACTGTCTTGCCACGTTTCAGAGCACGCTAGTATCTTTCAAGCGGTGGTACTAGCGATCCTGAAGGCCCGCAAAGCAATGAACCTCCAACATACACGAGGATATAGCATTGGAATTTTTATAGATAGCCAAGCTCCTATAAAACTGGAAACAGATACGTGCGTGCGTGTGTTGCGTGCGGCCAATGCGCCATATACGGCAAGTTTTCGCTAAAAGATACTTGCGTGCTTGCGTTCCGTCTTGTTTTTCAGAATAACCAAAAAATCTAAGCCACGAGTGCATATGTTTGTTGTGTGTGTTTGTGTTTTTAGGCATTTGAAGTTATGTCGAATGCGGAAAAAGTTGAAATTGAACCAAGTTTTGCATTGAGTGCGCTCCCTTTACGCAGGTCGCATTTGAATGCATACTAACTAACTACTAATTGCTCCTTTAATCCCTCATGGGTCATAGGGCGGAAACAGTTGCCCTCCAGCGGACTCTGTTTTGCGCGACAGCTCTCAGCTCTGACCAGGATCTCCCGGTTGTTGCGGCCTCTAATAGGGTTCTCCTCCACGTTGTTCTAGGTCTTCCGACTCGACGCTATCCTTGCGGATTCCAGTCAAGGGCAGAGGGAATGCATACACTTCTATTATATCTTTTTCCGCACGCACCGCACGCACGCATGTTTCTGTCTCCAGCTTAAGAGATCTAAGCTCAATGATGATGCACTCTAAGCTAGTAAAGCGATGCAGAGCTGAGCTAGATCTAGCTAGACGTGAGATATATGAAATTGTGCTATAAACCATTCCGGCAAAGCGCTATTTTGACTTCCGGTCGCACTGGAGGCAGCCCTATACCTACCTTCCTATCTAGAGTAAAATCAGAAATTGTCATCGTGCAGTTGTTTGGGTCGACAGCCTTGGTTTAAGTGAAAGAATTCTCTACCAACTCATTCCAAAGCGAATATTATTAGTTTTGCAATCACGTATTTGAAAGAAAAAATGTTACGGATTCGTTTAGATTCTTGGAAATGGCATTGGTTTAATAGAAAGGAAATAATATCGCGTATTTTATACCGCTAAAAAACCCAACAAAATTCTAAACAAAAACTAGAATAAAACTTCCTCATTAATAGTCATCAAGAACCACCTACCAGAAATTGATTTTACTTTATAGAAAAAAAAAACTTCCTCCTATGGATTCTTGTATTTCTCTCTTCTATCTTCGATTTCTAATTAAGCCCGCTAGAAACGAGAGACAAAAGGCTGTGTGTGTGCTGTGTGCGCGGCTCATTAAACTTCCTGTGGCCTAAAAAACCAACTTAAGAACTTAAGAACGTCTATGTGCAGCCCACCATAACTTTCTAGTCATTGTGTCATGCTCACGTTGATTTTTAGGTTCATCGATCCACCCGCTAGCCCATAACGCAGAAATATATGTATTATAATAAAGAATTTCATAGCCATCGTTCCGGCAACGTAATCCGTTGTGTGTATTGTACCTTTTCATTCAACCCTCCTTATAGCCCCATCGATGGTGCTTAAGGTGTCCGCGCAAGCAAGCCTTCTGAACAATGATTGATTTTCTCGCATTGTGTCCATTGACGCATGTGCAATTGCACAATTTATGCACGGCTGGTAGTTCCTCTTCCGAGTTGTGATGTTGAAGTAGCCGCTTGACTGGTTGACTTTTAATGGCCTTCGGCTGGCTGCTAGTAGTGAAATCTCTTTTAAACGAGACACCCGAAGGGAGATTGAATTATTAAAAAAAATATGTATGGAGACCCTCCAGGTGGGCAAGAATGGTTGGGTCTTATTACTCTTGATCCGATCGTTACTCATTGTTTTGATGATTTTGATTTTGTCTGCTTGCTTGCTTGCATGTAGACGCGAGGATTGTGTACTTAGGTCGGATTGGGACTTCTTGTAATAATATCAAAAAAAAATGGCGAGAGTGAAAAAAGTGTAATGCCAGCGGCTAGTCATGACTTGTGGGTGAAGAGGTTCAATGAAGATCGCTCAAGGGTTAAGCTGTTTCAAATTGGTTTGGTTTTTCACGATCTTCGTATGATGTATGACTGCAAGATCAGTAGAAAAACATCACTTATATCATGGGAACGAATCGATCGAGTCAAAGCTGAATCAATCTCGGTTAAGACATGAAAGCTTTCAAGTTTCATCTTCATCACATGCTTCAGAAATCTCGAGATCTTGATTCAGCTGAAAAGCTTTATCAGCTTTATACCAAGCGCTGAATATGCTTTCATGCTTCCTGCTAAGTCAGAAGTCTAAGTCTACAGATTCTAAGTCAGATTTTTGCTGTTGAATCTTATATTCCGCTTCAGCTGGAGGTGACCCAACCGACGGCTTCTTTGGACACAGAGCGCATACACACCTCATCTCTGAGCTTCGGTAACAACAGCTGCGATCGGGCCTCCTCAGTTTCTATGTAGCTGCGTTGATGATCGTGTCAAGACATATTTTTTGATCGGATCGCGTGTGAGTACGTAAACGTTGCACGACACTATATAGATTGTGTTTACAAATATTTGATGCAAGGTTATTTCTCCGTCGTACTTAAATTAATTCCGTAATCAGAGAGTTTAACTTGGGCATCTTAAGCGAACTGATCGTCCCAGTCCAGGTGATCTTCAACGAACGATCGAAGAGTGTTAATAAAACGAATGTTGACCATTGAATTGTTGTGAAGAAGCCTGATCTGTTGTCGTTATGCTTTTGCAACTGTTCTGGCTGTGTTAAGTGGTGTATAATTATCTGAAGAATTTATGTTAAAGGGTGTGCGCAAAGTGATAATTGAAATTCAGTAAAATTCTACATAAAAAAAGTGTGTATGGATTGTGGATCTGTGTTATTTCAGTTTTGTTTTTAGTACCGATATTAATATTCTAGACTCGTTAAAGAGCTTATTGGGGGGAATACGATTCAGAGGTTTGATTTGAAGTGGATTTTATGCGTTTTTTTTATAAATAATTAAACACAAAAAAATGTTGATATTTTCGTAATGGAATTTTTCTAAATCTTTTTTCCTGCATTAATTAAATAAAAGTATTAAACTGTTTTTTTTTTAGTAAAATTCTATTAAAACGAATTTCTTTTGATCGATAAAAATGACTTTTCTTAGGAGACAATATCATTATCTAAAATTTCAATGCAGCATACTCTTTACTTTGCCTTTATTTGATCAATCGATTTACTCTAGATAAAGTTAAATTTAGCAAACCATTTGCTCGTTCTGCTATTGTTCGTTTTTAAATTGAATTTTATCAGCTGAAATTTAATATTTTAGGCATACAAAAGTGAATTTCGTCTCGATGTGGAATCATCTGTCTTTTTGGGGATTCTCAATGTCACGAATCCAAATTTTTTGGTTTGTCTTAATAAAATTTGTAAAGGTTAATAAGTGTTTTACTTATATTTGTTTTGTAAGGGAATTTTATTTAATATTTGGTTTGTAGATGTAGAAATCTGTGAATTTGCTGAATATAGTTGAAAGATGACAAATATTGACAAACGATGAAGGTTGAGTTAGGCAGTCGATTAGTCTTGCAAAGTATATGTATTTGTATTTTCATATTCTGATCATATTTTGATCATACTTGTTGCTTGTAGACGGTACACAAGCCCTAGGGTAAAAAGTTTCCAAATGCACGGTGTCTGATCTTAGCTTTGGCTTGTTCCTTCTAACAGAGCTAGCGGAACTGTGTATTGTACCTAATTTTCAATCTGTCTGCATATTTCACAATTTGTTAGTGTTTTGGAATGATCGATATTTTTTATGTGTAAGAGTCTAAGCTTAGATGTCACACTTTATACCACCAATCCGTCATTGTCGTTTACGTCATGGTGCAATGTCTAGTAGTAAGCTTAGCTCGAAGATAGAAAAAGGATAAGATAGGTTAAGGGTAGGTAGTCTGGAGGATATAAATTTGATGATATTCTAGCGCGGTATCATCAAAAGGTCGCACGATCTATGCGTGGTGTAATTAAGACAAGTCTTTCTGTTAGCGCAGCTCTTCTGAAATTTTCACAGGTGTATGCCAATATATCGTGAAATCATGCTTTAAAGGTAGTAGCTACGGTGTCCAACCGAAACGCTCTACCAAACCAGAAGCTTTTACCCAGATCCCAGCATCCACACCTATCTCTAAGCCATCCATGAACCATTCGAGTCCATGCTGTTGTATCTTAGTGAAAAACCCAGGATAAACTCGCTTGTATGTTGGCAGAAAGAGACTTCAAATTTGAGGTTCTCGCGAACATTCTAAGACGGATGGCAATTTGCTCTCCGTTTAAGTGCAGTTCCCCTAACGGAGTTTTCTACTTCAAGGTAGAGTGGCTCCGGCGATGGAACGACAGGCTTTTTTTGCACTCCGCTAGCGCCCTATATAGTATGTTATACCTGGTTTTTAGTTATAGACCCCTATGGATCTAGAAACTTTGTGACAGGCCCACAGAGATCTTGGAGACTTGCTCATCCGGTTGGTCATGTGTTGGTACCAATGGAATTTGGCACCCATAAATATTTAGCTTGTAATAAGATGCCTAAGGTTTTTTCTGCAAGGATCAGATTAGTTAATCCTGGCAGTTGGAGCTTGCTATTCAAATGAAGTGTGTGGATATATCTTCTCGTCACACACAGCGGCTTCTGTACATTCTCTTTTGATGTCTAAGAATTCCTTCTAATTGGGCCAATTTGTCTGCCTTCTCGTTGCACTCTATGTATGTTAACTTTTACTCGGTATCCACTGATGGCCTGCAACAGGCACGGACAGCGTCAAAACGCCTGCATGGCACCCGGAACAGGTACGGTTCGTCGGGGTAAAAATTCTGCTTTTTCAAATGCAGCCCGCTACAGGCACGTACCAATAAAAGACGAACGGAGTAGTTCAGATAGTCCAGACGAAGCACGATACGCTCACATTTTGTTAGACTAAAGGAAGCAAAATTGGGGCTTTAAAAAATTAAATAGGACGAAGAAAATGGGCAATCATCTTGGTAACCATAAAGGGTGTCATTAGCATTCTCAGTAGACCGGTTCTCGTTCGATTGCGCAGGTCAAGCAGCATTGGACGTGGTTAGTACTTAGTTGGGGGACCGACCGTTTCTGAAAACGACACTCGCGTTTGGAATTGGCGATTACGAATACATTCATATCTGTAATAGAGACGTGCATACCTCTGGCGGGTGCATTTTTAGATTTTTATGCCTGTAACGGGAGTGTGCATATCAGTGGGGCAGACGCATTTGTTTGCTATGCGTGCTAGTTGGAGGCGCGTATATGATTTTCAAAAAATTTATCAACTAAATTATTTTAACTCGGGGTTTTAACAGGTTCCGGTCAGCGTGGAATTATACAGGCAGCGCATATTGCCATGATAACTGATTAGGTATTAAATAACACGATGACCTTGGCTAGCTTGAA
This sequence comes from Thereva nobilitata, assembly GCA_963855945.1. Lineage (NCBI taxonomy): Eukaryota > Metazoa > Arthropoda > Insecta > Diptera > Therevidae > Thereva > Thereva nobilitata. The sequence continues at coordinate 176,015,886 of OY979695.1, forward strand.
GATTGTTAACAGTTCGTCCAGAAAGACAGTCGCATAATTAGGCACGCTGTAGTATGTTTTGAGACTAAGGAAGGCGGAAAAATTGCAACGCATGCTATCGACTATGATTTGGAACCACTTCCAAATCATAGGTTTTGTCAGCCTAACAATGTTCCCATTCCTCTCTGAAGCATTTGGACAACCAAGCTTGGGTTGAAGTTGATTTTCGATGTCTTGTAGTCAGATGGCACTTCTACCACTCCCAGGCGTAGATGAATGTGACAATACGTCTTCTCCACCCAGCAACTGATTTTTCGTAGCCTCAGGGCTATTTATGCTGCCTTATGTATAGATCAAGTAGAAACAGATTGATAATTTCGCACATTGGTCCCGTGGAGTTGTGCCCAAACCTCCTATGATCTTGACCTAGTCTGGATTTGTTATATTATTTTGATAGAGCGGATCAACACAGGGCAGAGCCGTATATCAGAAATAGTCGAATCATTATCTTCAATGTCTCAGACGGCTGCCAAGATGAACTGTTTGTACTCCAGGGAGTGTTTGTTCGTCCTCGACTAGCAACCCACAGTTCCATCATTCGATTTCACTTCTCTTATGGTACCCATCCACTAGCAGGCCACCTCCAGGCCGTGGCCTTTGAGGCCAGGACTGACATTATTGAGGCTGTCTGACAGTCCGGATCTGCAGTCCTTTGCCTGTCAGATCGCGGCCTGCAGATCGCCTCTTGCTTCACCACACAACAGATGCAAAAATTCAGTCAGTTTATAGTGCTCCAATGTCAAGTAAAAACTCGAGATTATTGATTTTTTTCTTCAAAGTTTCTACAGTTGTCTCTGAATTAACTGTTTTGTAAAATGTTAAAAGTTCATTGTATCCTTTCCCGCGGAGCCCTCTATCCGAAAACAAATTTGATTTTACTTGCCATAAAGCTTTATTTTTACGATAAATGTTAATGAATTATCCCACAAAATCTTCGTTTTTATCCATTTCAACAGGTAATCGAAAAGAACACAACACAACTCGACTCAACTTTCCTCGTGATTTCTGAAAAATATCAAATCAATTTGATATTTCGCTTGAAGGCCGTGGACGACAGTTTTTTCGCCACACACAAGCAATTTCCCGCTAGTTTCGACGAATTTGAAATATTGCCTGTAAGTGTGTGTTGAAAATCGGTGCCCGATGTTTTGGCCTTCAAGTCACGGCCTGCAGGCGGCCTGTTAGTGGATGGTCATCATTACACAGAAAACATTCTATCTTTTTTGTCATCCTTCTTTAAGGTCCCCATCCATATACAGGCCGCCGGCAGGCCATGGCCTGAAGGTTTCTTGCATTGAGGCCAAATATAACCATACACTGACCGGCCGCCAACTCTGCAGTCCAAGAAAACTGACAAAAATGTTGTATGGGTATTTATCGTCAGTCCGCGCCTGAAGTCCTGAACTTCTATTCAGTCTGAAATTTTGGTCGAGGCCATGAACATTTTTAGACTTGAATTAACAACCTGCTACTCTAAACTGTCGTCTTGGCCTGTGTGTAGGTAGGGAATCATGAGGTCACTTGCAGTCCACGGCCTGTCAGACGGATGCCTAAAGTCCTCATCCCTTAGTCAGACTGAGGAATGTATGGTTTCATCGGGCCTTTAAAAGCTACCGGCGGCCTGTGTGTGAATGGGGGCCTTTACAGCAATTTTTTGCACTCTCACCGCCCATTAGGCTTATAGGCACCATAACCACTAACCCGAGGAACGTGTAGCATATTCGGCTGTCGAAGTTGTTATCTTTGTCTCCGTCGCTCTTAGTGGGTGCAAACAACGAATTTCGACGGGACTTTCGCCGTGGACGACGAAAATAGTTTCGCGGTCGTCCTTGCATGTTTACATCATTTAGTTACTTTACCAATGAAGTGCTAATGATCCCTTTTCCTTTTAATCTAGTATATATCGAGAGAGAGACTGTACAAATAAAATACTCCATCATTTGACACTTCTGACGTCATTTGACATTTATATCAGCTGTTGAATATTCAAACATTGTTTTTGTGATTTTATGACCAAAAATATGGAAAATAACCAAGAGAACTTAATAAAAAGAAAAAGGAAAAAAAATATGATCTTCCACAAAACACAGTTTAAAAGATTTGTAGGAAAACAAGTAAACGTCAGATACCAAATTGCTACAGTCGAAGCGAGACTGTGAGAGTACTTTACTAAATTTCTAAATTGAGATTATGAAATTTTTTTGGTTAGAAGCGATTTTTTTCTACATTGCATACTTTGTATATTCAATTGTGATTAAAAACTCAAGTTCAAGTCTCAGTTGCATTATGACGTTAAGAAGCTATTGTAAACAAATGCCAGAAGCGAAAATGGAATTTTTTCTGGGGAAACCAATTAAAAGAAATCCTATAACCACTTCAAATTTCAACAACAAATTCAATATTTTTTTTATTTAAATTATAAACACTCTTACAAAACCCCCAAGTTAATTGATGCTCAACAGCTGGTCTGACTACAAAATGCAAGTTTCCTTACTAAGAAAAATCGCCTCAACATCCCACAGCTATGTACAAAACCAGCAAATGAGCGCCGCGCGACTCAAGTTCTCCAATCAATATGTAAACAAGGACCATCTTCACGGGCGCTCCTCTTCAAAATTGATAATCTTCTGTTTATCTTTTGTTTTTATCAGCAGACCGCACTTCATTAGCGCGATATCGTTTACTTGTTACGTGATACCGACCGACGAGGAGCAACTATAGAAAAAGTCCAGTACTTGTGGAGCTGTGTAAACAAAGATTCGATAGTGCCTAAGAACATAAAACGTCGTCAAGACATTTTTCTCTTGTAAAGATACAGGAAAGTGGTGCTTCGTCATCCATGTGGATACGAAATTATCTGCTTCATAAAAGTTTATTTTCCAGAGACAAACTATCAAAGACTGCCGAATCGATGGACCATTCTTAATGTGTCAAACTAAAAGCTACAAAAAAACCCGAATTACTCGAAATAAATCTTTAGAATCTCTCATTCACTTGAGTCTAGGCGACACTCAGCCTGCGCCTTCGCTTCAGCCCACTGCGCAGCAAGAAGTGCAGCTTTCTGATATGCATAGAAGAAGAAAAAAGTCCCACGAAGAAGTCTCACCTAATCGAGCCGATATATAGCAAGATCGGGCGTCGCTAGTAGCGTTAGCATGAATCAATCTAGATGTGGACGTTTGTCAGCTGTTCCTCGATGAATTATGGCCACTCGACCTCGTCGTCTTCACCAGAGTGAACCTGGCGGTATCTGTTACCCGCGCGGACAAGAGGCGGCGCGCGGCAGCTCTATACGGAAATAGTCACCTGAACCGAAATGGATCGCTGCAGCGGTGACGCAGTTATACGAATGAAATCGATACTTTGATCCGGACCAAGTTTCCACGGCAGTTGTCGCGCAGCGGCGCTGTACAGTTTCTGGCAAAGGTGCATGTGGGAAGATCGAGTTAGGGGCACAGAAATATGCCAATTCACGTCAAGGAGGTGGTGTCCGAGGGCGGTGTATTATCCGACCTTGGTTCACGTTGATCGGTCCTCATTATTGTAGCGCCGCCGCAGAGACACTCGGCTCGGGCTGCATATGAAATTTGTCGCGCTGGTTTCACCAGAAAGTCATGCGTCGACCTGCGACCGCTAGGCCAACTACGGTAACTATACTAAGCAACGAAATTCGCTCCGATGATTGGCATTTGGCAATTGAATTAGAAGCAATTATGTTCGGCGAAAGCGTGGGCTGAGAGCTCTCAATAAAATAATTGTCAATGAACGGATGGCATTGAGGCTCGCGGAATGATTAAGCCGCTTCTGTTCGAGTGGATTCGAGAGAGATTGATGAATTTATTCGAGTCAAGGTTGAATTGAAAGAAATTCGACGGATCACAATCGGATTATAAGGAAATATATGAGAGAGTTTTTTTTTTGTTGGGGGACAGGTTAGCGATTCTGAAAGTTGAAAGAGGCGATGGGTATCAATGTTGGTTTAGGCCGGTGCGCGTTTTAGAAGCGATTTTAATTCAAAAGAAACAATTAGTATAAAAGTTATCTCTTTTGTGTTCGAAGTTGTCTTTTGATGTCTAGTGGAGTATTGATTGCACCATTATCAAACTGAGGAAAGTCACTTTCATTATTACATAACACATATTTTCTCGCTTTTATGTGTAGTTTATATAAGACTGTGAGCTTTTTTAGACGGTGCGCTCCAGCGCATGTGCCTCACGAACGTTTGGTGATGAAGGGATGAGTGGGGATGAAGATAGGTACCACCCCACTTCTCCCTTTATCCACAAAGCTTGTGAGGCACATGCGCTGGAGCGCACCGTCTAAACCGGCTCTGTTATTTAAGAGAGTAAGATTTTGTTACCAAAAGAAACCAAGCTTAAGAATGACCCTTTGTACTATCAATCCGTCATACACTTCAAATCGTTGTGCCATTTCTTGGAATAAGCTTAGTTTGAAGGATTGAAGAGGAAAGGATAGGTAAGAAGAAGTCGGTTGGGTGCTCTAGCAAATGGCGGTGAACTAGTATCTTTCTTTTAATGATATACAGGGTCCAAGAGTTCCGCAAACGCCTCTTGGACATATTGTACAGTTGTCAGCTCCTGTATCTCAGAACAAGCTTAGCGAACTGAACAGTTTACCTAAGGAGACATGTCGCTTAGGCTGGTCAATTTGAGCAAGGTCGCGCAAAACAGCGAGACTCTGCTCCTCGCTACTGGATAACCATGGCAGGCCCAAGTCTACAGGTTGGTCCTTCGCCTCTACAACCGTTCATAAGTTCAAAACTAGGGCGCAGTGTAAGGTAACCAAGTCAACTATCTCCTTGACATATGTTCTACTGGGTCCCTGGTCGCGTTACAAGACGGTACAGGAAGAAACCACTGGGAGCTCATCAGACCATGAGGCCTTTTGGGTTTGAAATATTTCATCAAATGATCACTTTTCGCGTAAATTGCTCTATTATGAATCGGTCTATGGACTGATGACGTAACGAACATTATGCGGCGTTACGCAGGGATCCGTCCTGGGACCTCTCCTGTAGATCATGTATAATAACGTGCTCAAGCTAAGTCTTTTCGAAAGAACTGCGTTTGCGGACGACATCAATTTAGCGACCGCAGGACGACACGTCGAACTTAGAAATGTGTCCAAATGCATTGGTCTGAGAGATAAAATCGATGCTGTAAAGTGTTGGTTATTCTTCCCTTTTATCCGTAATACGAAATATTTGGAATTTATCTCCACTATACCTCGAACGGACCTTCGTCGTATGGTGGGTTCAAAGATATTCAGACGTTATTGTCTCTTTTGAACACGAACTGGCAGTTTTTTTTGTTCCTCGTGGCTGAAAACGCCTTGTTTTCCATATGTGATAAAGAATTATATTTACAAATTCAGTGCTTTGACATTTTCCGGCTTGTCAATGTGCCATGTCTGGCTTAATTGTTGTTCGCAATCCTATAGCTGCAGACAGACACATGCGTGCGTGCGGTGCGTGCGACAATATATATTATAGAAATGCCTACATTAGAATGCGATCTGACATACAGATGCGTGAACGAAATGAACTCAACGCAAAAGTTGGTCTACTTTCAATTTTTCCCGCATTGTCATATTCGATATTCTTGTGCAGGGAAGATTGAGAGCAGATCATTTATAAAGATTAATTAAAGGGCGGGAGATAGAATGTACCCAGAGGGAACACCGGTAGAGATGCTCGAATACAACGAATATCGATTGAGATACTCAGATGCCTGGGTTCATATTCAACGCAATCCGATATCACCTTCATTGAACGGCCTCAAAGACAACTGTCAATTCAGTTCTTAAGAACCGAGTCAATAAGAATAGTTTGGAGTTAATTCAACAGAGCAGAAGGCCAAACTATGTCAAAAACCTTGGAGGTATCTTGAGCAACCAGTCCAGGCTCATAAAAATACCAAATACTGTCATTCTGTGGAGATTGACATTGGGCACCAGCTGGAGACAAAATCAAGGGTGTGCTGCAAACCCTTGGACGTGGCATTCCATGCTTCACCGATTACTACGATGATAACATAGAGGAGCTGCTCTAAAAGACACTATAGACACACACTAGACACTATAAAAGCGGAGTTTTAAATCCTCTGCTGCCGATATCCTTTTGTTGAATGCCCTACAGATACCTCTAAAGTTAGTGACCGGTAGTTTGCAAGTTTAGAGTCGATTGCAGTATAAAGTCGATCCAGCATCCAGTCATAAGTGTGACTAAATTAGAGCGTCACCTGTAAAAATCCTAGACCTCGACCTCGAAGAGTCCTAGATATAGTGTCGCAGAATATTGTGACAGGATTCCTCAATATCGACGAATGCCGTCAGCATAATTCCTTTATTTAGCACTGCACTTTCCAGCTTAAGCACGAGATTGTGAAGGACCGTTTCAGTGGGCTGAGAAAAGCAGGAATGTTGGGCGCCTCTTATCTACTTGTCGACAATCTTTTACATTATCTTCAAGATGCAAGCCGAGAGGCTTATCAGCGAGAAAGATTTAGCCAAAGTTGAAAAAAAAGTTGTCTTTTATTGGGTGACATTCTTCAATATGTCCAAACAGATGGGATATGCATAAGCATGTGTGCAAGAAGCCTTTAATATTTTATAAGGTAGTGACTAACTCGTAGTCCTCCTACATTAAAGTGGGACCGTGCTCCTAGGAAATATGCTTGAAGCAACAAGCTGGAGACAAGCGATGAGTTTTCACTGACAGATAATTGCGCGTTTGCGTACCGTTCCGGCTTTAAAACATAACTCAATAATCTAAAAAACGGGTGCATATGTTTGCTGTCGCTGCTCTTGTGTGGTTTGTCGAATGCGGCAATGAAGAAAAAGTTGAAAGTAGACTAACGTTTGCGTTGCATGCATTTGTTTCACGCCACAAAATGTCAGGTCGCATTTGAATACACACACTTCTATATATCTGTCACCGAATGTAACACTTGTACGCTTGTATCTGTCACTAGGTACACTCCCAAGTTTGTTTTCGTGCTTATGTAAAGGACCCGAGTAAAAATAAAATTCGCTCGCACCTAGGCTGCAACAGTACAGCGTCAAATCGCCTGTATGGCACCCAAACGAGGCACGGTACGCTCACACTTTTTCTAGAGTAAAGGGAGCAAAATTGAGGCAATTGTATAGGGCGAAGAAAACGGGCAATTATAAAGGGTGCCATTACCATACTCAGTATACCGGTTCTCGTTCGTTTGCGTAGGTCAAGCAGCATTAGACGTGGTTAGTACTTAGTTGGGGGACCACTTGGAAAAACGACACTCGCGTGGTCGAATACGAACATACATTCATATATGTAACAGAGGCGTGCATACCTCTACCGTGCGCATTTTTAGGCAAGGCGCGCACTGAGATGATGAGAAATTGGCGTGGCGGTGGTGTGGCTAGTGAAATATTTTAATCGCACGGAATCAAGGGAGGCAGCGCGCATCGAGATGGAGTGGCGGTGGTGTAGTGTTTTGCAAGTGGACTGACATCATTTGATTGCCACTAGTCTCCGACAAGTTTAATTTTGAAGTGGCGTGCCATTTCACGGCCAACTTGGGTTTTTATTTTTTTTTTGGGGGGAAACACGTACGAGGGCATAGGTCGCAATTTTTCTAGTAATTTACAAAATGTAGCCTTGTTCATTGTATAAACAAGTTAAAACTTATTTTTTTCTAGGTGCAAACCACCTTTATAAACATTATTAATGCCGTATTTTGCATTTTGGTGCCACAGTGGATGGACCCAATGCACTTTTTTCGTTATTGTTTTTTTTATTGTTAAGGTTAATAATTTGCACACATGCAACAGCATCTTCATCGTCCGACGATCACATTTTGATTGAAAATATCATGTGGTAAATCGATGTCGCGAAGTGGTACCTGCCACTTTGGTGCGCATTAAACCACATCTATTCCATTCTGCCGCCATTCCTCTGGCACACCTCTTCCAACTTAATCACCATGCCAAAGTAACTTCACCGCCACCCCACTTCAGTGCGCGCCTTGGCTTAGAGTTTCATGTCTGTGGCGGGAGCGTGCACGTGCATACCTTTAGCGGGCGCTAGTTATTCTAATAGAAATAATTATTCCGATTGTAAAATTTGTGCGAAATAACAAAATTTGCGTGTATTATGTAACGGAAACAATTTTTGAATGCAATAAAATTTAAAAACTTGACCTACTCATAACAATGAAACCAACTACCGAAAACCAATAATTTGTCAGATTAATTAAGACAAAACGCAAAACACAAAATTTCCCTTTTATTAAAAAAATGCAATATATTATGGCTTAAATGAAATCCTCTTCGATGGCTATTATTCACCAATTTCCGGAAGCTGGAAATTATCATAAAACCACATCAACAAATCTTTACAAGCTTAAGACAACAGCGGAGCATCACATCAGCTGAAACCACAAGAACCGACCGGGAATGGTGATTGAGGAGAAACTTAATAACTCAACACGCTCCTATTCAATACTGTTCACAATAATTTTCATCCGCGGTTAATTAGAGCCGAGATTAATCAAGGGAATCAAAAGATTAGCCGCAGACCAGCGGCACTCGGCTCCCGTCGCTGCGCTGCTGATGTGCTATTGAAAGGGAAAACGCATTTGAAATTCGTTAAACACCAACGGCGACATGCTAATCTCTAATTAAATTTATGTTCAGCGGCGGATAATCGGTTTTTAATAAACCTACGTCGATAATTATTGGTTTTGTGATCGGGAGTTCGACTCTAGGTTTTTTGGCCGGTCGTGGTTATCCCCCAACAATTGCCGCCGAGACGTGCTGGACTTTGGCAAATCCTCGTGAGTGCGAAATGCTAAGCAGATTTCGTAGTGCTAAGGTATGGGGTTAAGTGGTCTTTAAATTTCTAGGTGTTGGCTCTTCAGCATCGCCGGCAGCCGCATCCAAGTGAAGGGAACTAACTGCTGCTGTACCACGGGCTGGTTTGGAAACATAAATCTCTTAATTCGTTACCTTGGATTCTGAATGGTGCAGGTGCTGTGTATGGAAGGTGTCGAGTTGTAATTTACGAGCAATGTGCGGCACCGATAGGCCTCTTTAATTAACAATTGATGCTTGCCTGCCTTTTCAAATCGCGGTACAAAAGTCACACTTGCTAATAGCACATTATTCTTCAACAAACGGACGTAATTAGTCGAAGGTATTCCCCGCTCGCCTGAAGAGTGTCAAATTTCAGCAATTAACCAAATTACAAGGTAGAGAGGAAATCGACTTGACAGCTTGATATTTGATGTATTTTTAAGCTGGAGGTTAAGGGCTTGCGGAGCTTGGGATTATAACTACTGAAAAATTGCTACATCAGCCCGGAACTTTGTCTAAAAGCGGTTTTTGTGTCTGGCTAAAACAGATTTTTAGTGCAGATGAGATCATTCATTACTAATTGGGGAAAAAACATTATAAATTTATAGACAAGGAACGTTGCCCTCTCTGTTAATCGCCTTCCTCCAATTTCATATCAAAAAAAGCATATTTAATAAATTTTTTTATGCTCATAAATTAAGTTCATAAAACGTCATTTTTGCCTTTTAAACAAAAGGCAACAAAAAAGAAATTGAATTCATAAAATTTTATGGTGATTTTATGATAAGATCGCGAAGATTCTTAGAAGAAATTTTGGTGAAAATCGATTAAAATCTCAAGTTTCAAAGTGAAAAAAAGTTTTGCATAATATCTTCAAGTAATAATTTTTTTTTCGATGCAAGATTATTAATAAAAAATACGGAAAAATTAATTATACTTTAAATTTGCTGGGAGTGCATTTGTGAGAAGTTATGGGAACTTGAAAAATTGTGCTTGAGACACAGGGTGAGACACAAGTAACGTTCGTGTTTGAATAGTTTTCAACGGTTTTTTTGTATGCCTTAAAATTTATTAAAATGCTAAATTTTTGGATTTTTTTTTAATTCCTGACTATTGTGTGCAAAAATAGTGTTAATTTATGAGACCGAAATTAGCAAAGAAATTTAATGCCACATCCATGAAATATTTTAACTGCTCTTCTTTTTGGACGATTTATTTGAAGCACGGTAGATCAGAGATAACCAACCACAAGTGAATTAATTTTGCATTTATAGTAGTCGGAAAAATTACAAGAACGTGAGAAATATAATTTAAACAATTTCAAGAGGAAGAAACAATTTTCAAAATAAACCTGCTATAACACCTCAATCACACAATTATCTACCGATTCGATATTATCATAGACGTCACCTTCATTAGTGATACCATATCCAAGCTCCAATTGCAGATGATTCAATTGCGTGCTCATATGGTGGGTAGGTTAGAGGTTAATATTAGTTATAAAGCCTGTTTCCAAGAATAATGAATCAGACCATATTTCGTTGGTTCCTTAAAGACCCCACAACCAATGCTCCCAAACAGTCACCCATCTAAGTACAAACCGCGTTCAATGCTGCTTGACTTAGGAATATTCGATATACATCGATGCACAGTTAGATTTCCTAGGTCAAGCAGCTTTGGTCGTGGTTAGTACTTAGTTGGGGGACCGCTTGGGAAAACGACGTTTGGAATAGCGTTGGCGTTTGGAAAGGTCGATTACGAATATACATTCATATCTGTAACAGAGACGTGCATACCACTACCGGGAGCATTTTTAGATTTTCATGAATTCACTCGATGTTTATAATACGATACATCGAATCGATCCGATGTTTTGAAAAGCTATTTATTTACTCAATGTATGGATGTATTTTCATAAAACATCGAATTTATTCTAAACTAGAATAAACCTTGTTTTCAAAGTTAAACCTGTTAGACTAGAAGATTCTCTTGCCAAAGAAGTGCAGTCGCTTGTCCTTAAATAGATTGACAAGAGAATGGGTGTTATAGAGAGAGTGACTCTTTTTGCTATAGAGACGATATTGGATCCGAGGTTTAAAAAAATGCATTTTACAGACCCAATCTCTTGCTCTTCGGCTATCGCAAAAGTCAAAGAATTGATGAAGAAAACTAGAGCACAAAATGAGACCGGGGAATCTGATTCTTCAGATCATTCTGACAAGCCAGAAGAGAACTTTTCGTTGTGAGAAGATCATCACAAATTAGTCCACAAGAGCTGAAAAACGGCGAAGTCTGACGATGGTATTTCTGAACGAACTGTCTATTTAATTACGTAGTCCAATAGGAAGACTCAATGAAAACCCATTCGAAATTTGGAAAGACCTTATAATTCAGATTCCTAAACTTCATACATTTGCTTTCAAATAATTGACTATGGTGAGAACTTCAGTTCCATCTGAACGTTTATTTTCTAAACTAGCTCAAATCGTCGGGCCTGTATACAGCTTAGTGATGCAATTTTAGAAAAAGTACTAGATTTTGAGAAAACCAACGTTTCTAGCCGATACATCGGAAAACATCGATGCATAATCTAAACATCGATGTATTTTCTAAATGGACACCTCTAGCTTAACTTTGGTGGTCGAACAAGAACCAGTTTACTCAGGATGTTAAATGGCACCAATACGGTTAAGACGGTCGACTACCATCTCAGAGGTTCTTGATTCCATTCTATATAGGGTCGTAAGACGGTCGACTACCATCCCAGAGGTCCGTGGTTCGATTCTATACAGCGCCGTGGATTTTCGTTTTTCAGATAACAGGATGGACGTTAAACAAGTTCGATGAGGGAATGTTTGCAAGCTGAATCAATGCCAAGCAGAGGAGTCATTGAAATGATGGAAAGAGTATCCGACAACTCTGTGTAAATTCCCAACTCTAGCCAAAGCCAGGCAGCTCACACTAAGCAATTACGAGATAGTGGAATACCGCAGTGCCTCTGAAAGTAAGAAAGGGCATCCAACAGTTTGTTTTTATGAAAAACGTAAGCTCAAGAATCAATCTTTACACAACCAGTACGTCAAGTCTTACTCGCCGTGATGCAGAAGTAAGCTTAGTTACCGGCTCGAATTTAAGGAGCTCCTCGGAGAGTATGTAGTAGCAACGAGACGACTATTAAAAATTGCCATCGAGAAGAGAAAATTTGATCAGTTTAAGAGAATATGCAGAAAAACGCGAACACGAATCCATGGAGAGCGGTATATAAGAAACTGATGTCAATAATAGAAACGGTTCGCAATGATCCGCATTATTACAACATATAGGGCAGGTTTTGTCCAAGCTACGGAATGTAGACTAATACCCGTATTCTAAAAGCAGTCACAAATCACAACGCAATCACAATTGTGTGGTGATCTCAATTTGACACAATTTGCTGTTCTGTTTTCACAGAACACAACGATTGTCAAAATTGTGACTGTATAAAGAGCAGTTCACAAGAGTATAAAAAGCAGGTCTATAGCAGGTGCTCGGACTTTTTATACACTCAATATTTTCTGGCGTAGGTTGGTTACGTTGTTGGCCAGACTCATTACACGGTTACAACTTCACCATGATTGGTAGATTTTTTGTGATTTTTCTTGTGACTGCGAATACAAAAACAGGTGATAGTCACAAGAATAGTCACAAACTATAAATTACAAACTCTCTAAATCTGAATCAGTGAATAGCCTTTATTTGAATCAGTGGAATGTCGACAACTGGAAATCAGTGAATATCCTATAATTGAATCAGTGACTTTGGCCTCACTGAAACAACCAGTGATTCTCAAGTTACCCCGCGAACCAGTGATTTTGCTATTACTGATGTATCCAGTGATTTTAATGTAGAGTATGCATGAAATTTCTCACCGAAGAGTTTGTAATTCTTTACAACATTAATCCAATCAGAATGGATTTTTAGAAAGAAGAGAAAAAAAGAAAAAAAGTCGAAGTGCCCGTCCGGGGTTTGAACCCGGAATTTTTAGTTGTAGGTCAAAGCCTTTACTGATTCATCCACACGCCTCTTATCTACCGCTCGACAATAAAATTATTTGTTCGCTACGAGTCCCACAGGCTGTTCTCACTGGAGCACTCAGTATTTTTCATTGAAAATGCACTGAAACCCCAGTTCAATCGACAATCACGGGATGATCAGTTTTTTCAACTGAATGAATCAGTGTGTGCAACTGGAACCCAGTGAAATTCTTAATCGCTGGGCAAATCAGTGAAATATACACTGATTCAGATTTAGAGAGAACACGATTAAAAAAACGTTGTGACTTATGACTGGTCACAATTTAGAAAAAAAACCGAAAAAACTAACAGACTTCAAAAAGTTTGCTGTTAGCAAGGCTCTTAGTCTCAGTCTAGATGGCATACCAAATGAAGCAGTAAAGCTCACAAGCAATGTTGCCCAAAGTTGGTTCGCTCAAGTATTTATGTCGTGCCTAAGGACTTTTTCTTGAGCTGTGAAAGCGACAGAAGTGTGTTGTCATTCTAAAACTAAGCTTATCGGAACCCATATAGATTATAGTGGCAAATTGTTTGAGAGGAAATCTACCACAGATTTTTACCCAGTCCTGGGGAAATTTTGCGGGAGATTATTCTCCTCCAAGAGCTCGTGAACTCGCGCAGCTTGCCGACAATTATTGGCTCATCTCACCGATTCAATCTGATCTGTTGTCTTTGCTGAACGAAATCTCTTTTTCCAAAACCCTAACCGGTAATAAGAATTCCTACTACTCTAGTTGTGCGGGTATTAGCCATGCCCAAAAGTGAGACTTCGGGTATGTGCTGCCATAGCGGTAAAATCCGTCTCTTTACTCTTGAGGTACCCTAAACCGTCACATAGGTGCCTAACCCATCACCATCCATTGGCTGAGCACATTCTTTCTGAGCCCGGGTTTACTAATTTAGATCATGCCATATTTCAATTCCTTGAAGGATAAGTTTGGAGAATCGAAGAGTGTATAGAGAGTCCAAGTATGACTCTTATTTTCCATCTAAAATTTCATTCCTTATTTCTCCTCTTCAGGGTTGAATGTCCCAAAAAAATCCCAGTAGATATTTTTGTCGTATAAAGAACCTAACTTTCATGATGAATCAATGTGAGGTAATAACAGACAACAAATCTAAGCCCGATATATAACAACATCCCTGTTCCCCGCGAATTCTGCTCTGCTCCACCACTGCTATGACACGCCCTGCCCCAAAATGTTTCACATACTAAATTATACAGGATCTCCTTAAAGACTTGAGGTATTTATGTAAGGTGGGCTATCTGTAGGTTTCTTTTTGAAATTGCTATTAAAACTACACCGTTTAATATTTTGCGCGTAAAATCGATCCAAGGCGATCCATTTCTTGCAGCGAAGGTTTGGCAATACATATCTATCAATATCAAGCGCGTGTTTCCAACTGTTATTTCGACGCACTTCAAAAAGAAATCAACAGATGGCCAACCAGGTGCCTCAAAGAGCTCCCAGATGAGGAAAATTACACTGGACCCAAAAATCGACCCCCTACCTTCGTCAAAATGCGTTTACCATTAGCTTAATCTCTGCGTAAACTCTTTGCCCCATTATAATTTTCTGGGGTTGATCCAGAGTCTTGAAAACATGTTCAACCCATATCGAAAAAATATAGCTCCAACAACTCAAACTACCGCCCAATAGCAATTCTTGATATTCACGCCAAAACTATGGACGACGATAATAAACAAATAGTAGAGCATCAGACAGAAAAGGTCCGCTGGAGGCAAAACACTCCAACCACAGTTTGTATGGCTCCTTTGGCCTTTTGATAGAGTATGGCTAAACTCCGAACTATTCGTTTTGGCTTAGTTGTATAAAACTAGATTAGGAGCTTATTTTCCAGGCGTTCCATCAATACGGTATTGGATGACGTCAAATCCAAAACTTATTCTGGGGTGTCCCGGGGGTCACTTCTGTCGCCTACTTTCTTTCTAATATATATAAATAACCTAGTTTCAATTTTTCTTACTCACATCACAGCCTTCGATATGCAAGACAAGGTCGTGCCAGACTTTGTCTCTGTAATCGCTGACTTATATGTCCAACTCAATCAACAGAGACATTGAACTCATTCTCGCAACATCTCCTGCCCGTGGATGGTGTAGAACTACTGGCTGAGCCATCTCTTTACATCCTAGGTGACAATAAGGAATAACCTACAATAGAATGACCATATATTCCAAATCGTCATCCAAACATCCAAGAGTTCAAACGTAGGTTCATCACCATCTCCTTCAACACCGTCCTGACTCTTCATAACGCCAAACCTATTCTATCCTCTGTACTAAGCTAACTACTAGACATTGCACCACGACGTGACCAAAGACACGACGGACTGGTAGTACAAAGATTGATTCCTGAGTTTAGATCTGCCACACAAAAAATGAGGGAGTGACTATGGAATCTAAGATTTAATACTACGCCATTCAGAATCACTTATGCTAGTCATGAGATGTGTGTTGTGAATAGATCTTTACCTATAGATAATTATTAGGTAATTTCATTTAGTTTAAATCGAATAACAATATAAATTCATTGCCTTGTTTGTTTTTGTGAACACCATTACTATGTGCTAAATTTAAAAATCAATAAAAAAAGCCCAACCAAAAAAAGTCGCGACGTTTATAGGTTCCCCAAAATAAAAATTCAGCCTCATCATAAACAAGTCATCAATCTTAATCTTAAGTGTTGCAAAATGCAAATAATTTTCCCAGCCGAGAGCCGCCTTTGAGATCGGCAGACGCGGATATTCAAATCACGAGATTTTGCCATTATTGATTTCTCAAAGCAAATAATTCATTTCGCGGCTTGTCCAAACACTGTCTCTCGCCTTAAGTCATACTCGTCGATCCGATCGAGCCACCATGAAGGACCGCGGGAAATTCATTTTCGAGCACTCGAAATCAAACAAGACGATCAGAGCCGCAAATATCAAGCGCAGCCACCATGAATTGAAACGTATAGCAACGGACGAACTAGTTGGTATCCAAACATCAACGACATTTCAAATGTTCATTTCGAAATCAATTCACGTTCGACGCGGATAAAAAAAATTCGACTGGATTTTGTTGTTGTTGTATTGTTGATCGAGCTTCACGGCTATCGATTTTATTATTACTGTCCGCGTCGCCGAAACTTTGGAGCGGACCGTCGCCGCTTTTGCATCTCGTTAATCGTTATCTGATTCTTAAGCCTTGACATGGTGTTAAGAAAGCGCAACATTGTGACTGCTAATGGCCAGTTTTTGGCACATTAACGACAAACATTTTCGCGATCGAAACACGAGATCGACGAGGTATTAAGACCCTTTTTCGCCGGCGGATCGAGTGTCTTAATAACAATCAAAAATTTACATTCCAAAGTAGATAAAAGGTAAAAATAGCACCACGACACGATCGCAACAAAAAACAGAAAACAAATTGACGGACGCGCTTCGTCGTTGGCGACTTATGCAGATTGGTAGTGTGATGACTATCTGAATCTGGATCATGCATAGATTTTCGTTTTTGGCGGCTTGATTGACGAACTGGTTTCAATCGGCTCAATTCGACGCAGAGACGACGCTATATTTTTTTCGTACCAATGTTATTATTGTTTTCATTTCTCGGATGTTGCACGAGATCCGAACTAATTCCAATGAATTTTTTTTACTAAAGTTTTACTGCACCACTTTTAATGGGTGTGTCAAAAGCTCGATTTTATTACTCTTTGGAATTGTCGAAGCTGTTTTTAATTTCCAGTTCGAACTAAACCTAATCTTCTCTAATACGGACGAATTTTGTCTAGTTTTATGTTGTTTTTTTTGGGTCGTAAAATAGATACTACTAAATGGTTTCTATAAAACCCAAATGAATACTCAAAAGACTAAAAAATAAAAAGCAATAAAATGAAAATGTCTTTTAAGAAATGTCTGCTTTTTGGCCAAATCAAAATCGCATAAAAACTCCGCGTAGGTCAATCTTTGCAACTTTTTTAAGTTCAGGGATTTTCAGTGGTTTTTTCTTGTCTTTTATTTTATTAACTTCCTGGCGATTAGTTAAAGACGAATATTGGACGTTTTCGAAACGTTGTGACAAGTTTTATTTCTATTGTTGTACGATTTTGCAATAAAGATAAGCGAAATGAACGTTTTGTTTGACTATGACCGGAATTTATTTGATGGAGAGTCCATAAATGATTTTTAAAAGAAATTATTAATTTTATATTCAGAAGGAAATGGCATAATTAGTAGCAGGTGTACAAGTTAAATTGGCGGGGCTTTTTTTGACACATTTAATACCGTGTCGTACAACATACAGTTTAAGCTCAAGGAACACCCTTTGAACTATCGGTTTTTATGCCGTATGGGAAAAAGTTCATGAGTTTTTTTTCATGTAGAGTCATGATGCCATCGATTAGGAACTTCTGTGGTTGAAAAACTTAATCAAGTATTTTTCACAGTCTCTTCTGAAGTCAGCTTAATTTCATTGAGGGTTGTGCAGAGATCGGAATGAGTGATAGTCAGACTCTGCCAAATTATGACAGGACATCAAAAAAGTGTATGGTCGGGCGTTGTCGTGTTGGAAGTTAACTTCTTCTTCATTGACGGCTCTATAACTGGGATCCGGTCCTGGCCTCTCGCAACTGTTCTCTCCGCCGCACAGTGGTTCCAAATCCCGAAAAGGTGGCCAAAATATGTAGACGTTATTCAAATTGTATGAAATTACGTAAAAATAGTATTTTGAGGTCGCTGATTACGAATCTTCACTCAAAATAAAAAAAACAAAATGGCGGATCCAATATGGCGGACAAAATTTTTATAAAGTGGTCAGATTTTTATGAAATTTGGTATGAAGAGTATTTGGAGTCTGCTGATTACGAATTGTTACTCAAAATTTAAAAAACAAAATGGCAGACCCAATATTACAAAAAAAACAAAACAAGGACAAAACTCTTATAAATTAACCAGAATTTTATGAAATTCTATTTAAATTAAACAAATCGGAGCAAACTGGGGCAACTTTTGAAACTTCCAAATTATAGAGAAAGATCTCAAGAATGCGACAAAACTTGTTAGCTAAGGCGCGCACTGAAGTGGGGTGGCTGAGAAGTGGCTTTGGCATGGTGATTAAGTTGCAAGAGGTGGGCTAGAGAAATGGCGGCGGAATGGCATCGAAGTGGTTTAATGCGCACCAAAGTGGCAGGCGCCACTTCGCGACATCTATTTACCACATGATATTTTCAATCAAAATGTAGTCGTCGGACGATGAAGATGCTGTTGCATGTGTGCAAATTATTAAGCTTAAAAATAAAAAAAAACAATAAAGAAAAAAGTGCTTTGGGTCCACCCACTGTGGCAAAAAAATGCAAAATACGTCATGTTTATAAAGGTGATTTACACCTGGAAGAAAATAAGTTTAAACTTGTTGATAGAACCAACAAGGCCACATTTTGTAAATTACTAGAAAAATTGCGACCTGTGCCCACGTACGTGTTTTCCCAAAAAAAACCCAAGTTGGCCGTGAAATGGCATGTCACTTCAAAATTAAACTTGTCGGAGACTAGTGGCAACCAAATGGTGCTAGTTCACTTGGCAAAACACCACACCACCGCCACTCAATCTCGATGCGCGCTGCGCCCCTTGATTCCGTGTGATTAAAATATTTTAATAACCACACCACCGCCATGCCAATTTCTCATCACCTCAGTGCGCGCCTTGCCTTAGAGAGTAGGATGTCGTGGGACTTTTGAGTAATGTAATTTTAAACATTGACGTTTACAACCGTAAGTTATAAAAAACTTGTTTTGAATGGTACATTACTAAAATAATTACGAAAATTGATTGTCCAAATGAAATAACGTTTAAAAGTACTTACTTTCTTTAGCAGAAGCCATTTCAAACGATTCCAGGTCACTGTTAACACAAAAAACCTGTTTCACTACGAACCGCGCCGAGGCCCTCGTGTGCCAGACGCTCACGTAACAATGGCTCCCGAGAGCCCCCCATGCAAGTTTGACCATTATAAAACGTTGTTTCTATTACCTTAGGTACCAACCTACATAACTAGACCCAAAAAGTCCCCAAATCAAAGATCGATTTTAGGGAGTTTTGGCCACCTTTTTGGCATTTGGAACCACTGTGCGCCGGTCCCGATTCTGCGCCTTCCATCGGAGGTTGGGTCTTCCTCGCTGTCGCACCCCATAGATCATACCGTGGAAGATCACACCTTTCCTATTATTCAATGGGAGTCATTTTCGTCCATTGGCTGGCGTAATCTCTTTAGTTGCCCACCAGTTGAGAATCAATAGTTTGACCAACTGGAGGTACATACGTCATACTGGACGACCACACACAGAGTCACATTTTTCCACGTCAATCCTAGCTTCGAGAACTATTATGACTGCTTGTCCACGAATCTTTGACGCTTCCTATTCCAAAATATACCGCAAATTCTCATTATTTCCAACTACTGCATCAAGTTCGGAGTTTATACACTCAAAGTATAACTCGAACCGTCACCTTTTCCAATTGGTGATGACGCTGCGATCAGTGTTTCGTGACTTATTTGCAATTGCCGCCATCTATCGGGAAATCGCCATTCCACGAACTTTTTCTCAGAGCTAATATTTCTAGAAGTAACAAGCAATAACAATAGTGGAATATTCCCTTCCTCGACTGAAGCTAGCGAATTGGAATTACAACTCTTCGAAGTAAGGGGCCTGCTCAAAAACGCATGAGTCATGTTTTTCATTATGCATGCATGCTGTTCAAAAACAAATCCTACTCAACAATTTGTATGATAATCATGAGGCTTCTAAGAGGATAGCCTTCTTTTGGCATGCCTCTCATTTGCCAAATGGGGTCCTCATGGGGAACCTACGGACAAATACTTCTTTCGACATGCTGCTCATTTGCCACATGCGCCTCACTCGTTGCATGAGGCATGCCCCCTTTAGTCGGGGTAATGCCGCAGCTTTTCTGCACATGAGATCAAAATTTAGAGTTTTTTTTTATCAGGCTCTTACTCATATCTATGACAAAATCGTATACAATAAATTGATCAAGGTATGCCAAATCAGACAATGACGACCAGCAAACTAGAGTCATTTCAGTGGGGGTCCCGACTAGTATTTTGAGGGGGTGTAAATGGGACTCCCATGACCCTAGTCCTAGTCCCACTGCCTCACGTGGGCCCATGTGGATTGCCCTATAGGGACATCTACCGCCTTACCCCATAAGGAATGCTGCATGTCGTCCCCCGTGAGGAAAAATTATTGCTACTCGAGTGGAAAAAAGAGGCGGAAAAATTTGAGAATTTCGGCGTAAGAAGAGTAATAACTGCAGCGGTTTCGAAAGCTTTATATTTTTAAACGCAAGTTTGGTTTTACCAAGCGGTCCCCAACTGAGTACCAATCACGTCCAATGCTGCTTGACCTTCGCAATCCAACAAGAACCGGTCTATTGAGAATGCTAAATGACAGCTTTCACGGTCACTAACATAATTGCCTGAAATATGAAGCAAGGCAACAACAAACACTAAAGCTTTGTATGAGTAAAGCTTAAAGGTATTATATTAAAGATTTTTAAAACTCTTTCTGAATACGTAACGCAAATGCTGGGATTGCCCTATTTCATTTGTAATGAGATTTGGATCATGGATGGATTGTCTTTCTCTTTCTCTCTTGCTTTGATTCTTGCGTTATGCGAACAGCTGTTTGGAATGGAATGGGCTCCTGTAGTATCAGCTTTCCTGCTCGCCAGCGCTGGACAGTGATATACGAGTGCAATGTACGTAACCATGTCGGATTCCTCCTCTAGGCATAATCGGCACATCATGTCATCTTTAAGAACTCTTCTTCTTTTCTGCTGATATCTCAAACTTTCGTGCCCTGTAGTTATTGCCATCAGCTTTGTGAGTGGACCGCGTTGAATGATTATGATTTTTCTTCTTAACACGTTACTCGACACGTTAACCGACCTATACATGCTCGCAGCATTCCATATTATCTGGTGTTCCTCGACAACCGAATACTAAGCCTCCACCTCGATTCCGTACTAGGCCTCTACCAACTGCAGTGCAGGGTAATCTACTGCTTGCAGTAAAGCCCGCATCTCCGCTTGATAATGAACGGAGTTGACCTTCCCAGCCTCAGTGAAAAAGCTAGGTCCTTCTTCTTCTTCTGCGAGAAGACTCCCGCACCCAATCTGATGTCAATCGTGGTCCAGTCTGTGAAAATAAATATATCTTTCGGCCTCGGTAGCCTAGCGCTTAAGGCGCCCGACTACCATCCCAGAGGTCTGTGGTTTTCACTTATATAACTATAGGGTGCTATCTACAGAGTATGAAGACTATTGGATGGGAGCCAGTGGAATAAACCGTAGGCTGGCGTTGTCTGATTTTTCACTCTTCCCTCTACTATATTTCCGAGTAGAGTATTCTGTTCTCTTTACCTCTGAGCTTTACAGGGCTTTACCTCTGAGCGTGACCGTATAGCTTGGTCACTTGGAAACGTCCATCGCCAAGCTTCTTCGGACGCAATCTGGCCAATCATGTGCCTTTCTGCTATATATAATAATAGAGTTTATCCTTCTAGCTCAGAAGGTACACTTCTCAGCTGGGCTGAGAAACGGGCCACGCCTATGTGCAGGAACCGAACCAGCCGAAAGCACCAAAAAAGGTATAAGAAGAGAAAACACCACATAACGAGCATGCGATCGAAAATGCAGGCTCCTTCTCGACCCTCCCCGGCACTCCGGTACCAAGCCGGTCCGGTCCCTGCACACAAACGCGGTCACATTTACCACTGCACAGTGGCTCAGCTAAGACATGCAAACAAAAAAGTGTTAAAAACATATAACTTAAAACAATAAGAAATGCAATACACAAAGAAGCGTGCAAGGAAAGTCAGTCAAGTGAGATTGAAAAGACTCCTTTTAAGGACGTCCTTACTAATGCTCACGCTAAAAACATCAATATTTTTATTCACATTAATGAACATGCGATTAACAGGCTCGAATCTGCCGTAATTCGTGTTAGAGGAGTTGGTGTGTAAGAGAGGTGGCCCTCTCAAATTGTATCCACTCTCTCTAAACGATGTACGGCGACTCAGAAAACCTGAGTCGACCTTTCCATTAAGGAGCTGATGAACAAATATAACATCGGCTACCTCACGACGCCTGCAAAGAGAGCTTAAGTTGAGTAACTTAAGCCGAGATTCATATGGTGGAAGAACTATTGGGTTATCCCAAGGAAGATGATTCAGTGCGAATCGAACGAACCTCCTTTGAACTGACTCAATTTTTCCAACGTGCGAGGAGTAGTGAGGAGACCAAACCTGGGACCCATACTCGAGTAATGGTCTGACAAGAGAGATATAAAGGTGTTTAGTAATCAAGGGGTTATTGAACTCTTTAGACCACCTTTTTATAAAACCCAGGACTAAACTACCTTTGGAAGCAATATGGTTAATGTGGGCAGCAAAATCGAGTTTACTATCAAATCTTATCCCGAGATCTTTTACAAAATTAACACGACGGACACTCTCATTAGAAAAGGTGTAGTTAAAAATTATAGGACTACGACCTCTCCCAAAAGTCATGGTTTCACATTTACTAATATTGAGAACCAGGTTGTTGTTCGCACACCAAGAGTAAAAGGTGTCAAGGTCAGCTTGCAAAAGTTTGCAATCCTCGATACTCTTTATGTGACGGTACAATTTGATGTCATCAGCGTAAATCAAGATTCTACAGTGTTTTAGCAAGGAAACAATGTCATCAATTGATAGAATAAAGAGCAGTGGACCGAGATGACTTCCTTGAGGAACACCGGATGACGCTTCAATGGTTACTGATTTGGATCCCCGAAAAATAACTTGGTAGGTCCTGTCAGCTAAGTAAGACTGGAACCATGCTAGAAGGGCTCTTGGAAAGCCTAACATCTTTAATTTAAGAAGTATAATGGAGTGGGAGAGCTTGTCAAATGCCTTACTAAAATCAGTGTAAACACAATCAGTCTGGCAACCGGAAACGAAGCCCTCGACAACATGAGAAGTGAACTCAAGAAGATTTGTGGTAGTGGAACGAGCTGCAAGAAAGCCATGTTGGTTTGTTGATACCAACCTCTTGCATATAGGCGCGATTGCAGAATAGATAATCGATTCAAAGAGTTTCGGAATGACAGACAACTTTGCAACTGGTCTATAATTCGATATTTCGTTCTTGCTACCACTCTTGTGAATAGGGATTATGAACGAATTCTTCCAAAGAGTAGGGAAGAACCCTTTATCAAGGGATTTTTGGAAGAGGGTTTTCAGGGGAGACTGGAGAACCTCTGCACAGGACTTAAGGACAGCAGGAGGAATACCATCGGGGCCAGAGGTGAAGTCAAATGGGAGTTCGTTTATATGTTTGACAATATCAGCACTGGAATTGAGAAAACAGGACTCTTTAAGATTAAAGTTCCCTTCAGGGAGGTAGTTATCGTCATCTTCGACATATACCCATTGAATATTGGGTAAGTTGAAATCGCCTAAAAGTAGTAGTTCATCGCCGGTGTCCATCATACACTGGATATGATCAACACAAGAGATGAGAATATCATAAAGGTTCTTACCTCCATCGTCAAGTGTGCTTATCATATCTGGTGGGATATAGCAGCACAGCAGGTAGAGATTAGATTTAGAAAAGGAAATTTTGAGAGCGACAAGCTCAACGTCAAGGTGGTTGGAGAAACTAGGAAGCGAAATTGGGTTACAATTAAGATGGCTGCTGCAAGCAAGAAGTACGCCACCCCCACGAGCTTCCGAGTCAGTGTAACGGTCCCTACGAAAGACTTGATAGGAGGAATCGAAGAGTTCAGCATTAAGAATGCCTTCATGGAGCCAGGTTTCAGTGAATGCTATGACATCGAACCCACTAGCCGCCGTTGCCTGAAGGATGTAGTTAGTTTTAGACCTGGTCCCCCTTACGTTCTGGTAGTAGAGGGAAAGCGTCTCGAGTTTTTTGGCATCAGCGGAGCGCTCGGAGTGGAAGCATTTGCATGATGGGTTCGAGTACGGGTACGCGGGACAAAAATCTTGGTAAGGGCACCTGCAGGCCAGAAACCAGGGTCCAAAATAGTCTCGGCAATGTCAGGCGGTGCAGACAAAACAAAAGAAGAAACAGGCTTGGAAGCCTTGCTGACTTTTCTGCACAAAAGCGTCCCAGGGTCTATAGATTTCATTCTTAAGTATTCGAGGATAGTCTCCACCTTAGTTTCAGGAGAGAAACGGGAGATGAAGATATCTAAAGGCCTCGGGACAGTAACCAGAGGGATACAAGGTCCCAGAGGATCAGCAGCTTCAGTGACCGGGGGATCACTCACTATTGGAGGCGAAGAGGGTGATATTGAGGCCGTCTCAGAGTTCGACTCTGTCACTAGAACGCGGGGCGAGGAACTCAAGGTGACACCATCGCCAGAGGGGGCTTGACGACTTCGACCATTCCTGCGACTTTTACGACGCGCTTTAGGACCTGGCGCGATTGAATTGTTTTCCGCCGGTGTGAGGATAATATTTTCGGAGATAGAAGCAGCCGTGGAGCAAGGTGGGGAAAGAATCTGCTCCCCTACCTGTTGGGCGCCATCAGGTACCGCCACCGCAGAGGGGGAGTTTTTCCTATCGAGGACACTTTCAAATTTCAAAGAGAGAGAGTTCAGGACATTGTGATTTTGAACCACTGCTGTTGACAGCGATTCAAGATCAGCCCGAACACGCCTCGTACTCCTTTTAATATCATCCAGTATAGGATTAAGAGAATCCGAGGAGTTGAAAGTGCAAGAAGAGGTGGCCACAGGATTCAGCTAGCAGTGATTAAATCCAGGCGCAAGTCATAGTCAGCTATGACTGTATAGGTGCTCACCTGGCTTCGCTCGTGTAACACCCACCTGGGGCCAATCAAAGCTGTTTTGCGATCTTGCACTTGCGCTGATTTCGCTTACGCTTTACTTCTCCTGCTTACCCCGAATCCGATTCTTGCAGTAAAGAAGGTGTTAAGTTCCTGATTTGCAAGTTATCCACCCTTTCGGCCCCGGCCTTGACTAAGGGAAGTCATTTAGCTGCCCACCCTCTCTAAGGATGATTTCTCTTTCAAATGGAGCTTCACTAATTCACTCGCCGTCCTATCAACGTGTCCTTGCGGGAACACGTAAACTTCCCTATTCATTTCATAGTCCGGGGAAATTAGCAAAAAAAACGCACGAAAGGAGACAAAATTCCAAAATGGCTGAAAATTGCAGCACAGATTCCTTGAGACTTTTTAAGAAAACAATTTCGGATATCACTTTTTGGCAAAAAAAAATCACTCAAAAACGGGTTTTTTCGAAATTTTTTTTTGATCAGTCAATACAAAACATTATTGCCTACAAAATACCCCTCTTGAATATTTTTCGAAAACCTTGACCTTTCCAAATTATTCAAAGTATTTTTTTGGCCGAAATGTGATTTTTGGAAACTTTGACCTTGAATAACTTCGAAAGGATTAGGTTTTCGCAAAAATGACACGAGGGCTTTTTTGTAGGGAATAACGTTTCGTATTGACTGATCAAAATTTTTTCTCGAAAAAACCAGTTTTTGAGTGATTTTTTTGTCAAAAAGTGATATCTCCGGCGGCCATGTTGTTTTTTTTTTGTGATTCCGAAATTGTTTTCTTAAAAAGTCCCAAGGAAGCTGTGGTCCAATTTTCAGCCATTTTGGATTTTTGTCTTCTTAAAATGCTAATTTCCCCGGACTGTCAGGGAATAAAATACTTTCGCCAAAATCAGCGGGGCAAACTTTGGTATTGGGTGGATTTCTCTGTTATGCAAGTTTTTGTCCCAGGGATATTCCATCCTTATTTTTGTTGTTGTATAAGCCTCTTTGGCTGCAATCATCGGGTCCGGGTGAATCCTAGTTTATTGTTGCTACAGAGGTATGACAGAAATATGTGGGATAGGACAGGTTGGGCAAAAATTTTGACTTGACTTTGATGGATACTTTGGATGTAGTACTTCAATCGTGACTTCAAAGTTCCAATGGTGGACCACGAACTGCTAGAGTTATTACTGGTTACCCTTACCTATTCTATGTACTTTAAAAAATTCTATTAGCAACCTTGAAGTCTTTTTTTTTGGAAATTTCTAAATCTAAGAATACCTTGAATGCAAAGTTTGATACAACCTATTTTTTGTGCTATATACCAGATTTTTTCTTTATGACGATACATAGGCATAAAACTAAGCATCTTCTCTCAATTAATCATTGCTGAAAGCTGTTGCAAAACTGTTTCCACCGAAATAGACTGAAAATTCGAAAATCTAACAAACAATTCGATCTTAACATAAATTCAAGCACACAATTAAAATTTATTGCGTGGCTTAAATTACACTAAGCCTTAAATTAGTACATTTTCCATCTTCTATCTCTCTTCACAATTCCATTACGAAAATATCATCCAGAAACTTAATCGTGTCTAATAAAAGTCTGCCCTAGATTCCATTAAAAAAAATCCACGGAGCATAAACACTAGAAATGGCAGCCATAAATGCCAGCAGCAAGTGAATATTTAAATCCTCGACGTGTTCAAAGAATTCCAATGTATCTGCTACAAAAATCATTCGAGCAATCGCTCCGATCCTCGCCGCTTTCCAATGGCCAAAAGTCCGGATCACCACTGAAGCCGGAGATCCATCGAGGATGCATAGGGAAGGCGCATGCATGTGGCACCATTAAAACAAAGGCCGTGACTATAAAGCCGCATGATGGCCATCATCAGCACCACACTTCGCAGCACGGTGGCGGCGGCGGTGCCGGCGGTTCCCATGGCCAGAACCACCACCGAAAGAATAGCGTCAGTTCGGAGACCATAAGTGATAGCGGCTCCGAGATCTCCTCGTGGAATTCTAATGAGCTCAATCAGCGGAAGCAGCAGCACAATGGCGGGGGACCCCGATGCCCCGATTCTAGGCAATTGGCCGTCTTGAAGTCCCCGGCAACAACTAACCGGAAGACAATTGATGCGATCATTGCTGGGGTCGATGCTGGCAGGGCGCCCAACAGGGCCAACCGGCGGATTAGACTGCACAGCGATGGCGACAAGGAAGGCGATCAAGAGGATAAGAAGAGCAGCTTTCAGCGCAATCGCAGTTTTCGGGTACCTGGATCTGCTGCCAAACAGGTAGGTGCCATTGGACCCAGCAATGGCACTGCCAAGCCGCCGTGGCAGACTGTCTATGCTAAGGCTAGAATGGCAGCGACTCCTAGCCCAACTAGGAATGGATTGGCGAGGAACGGGAGCTTCAATAATCGACTTAGAAGTTCGTTTAGAGCCAAGAATGTTGTTGAATGGGGCTCCTTGTGGGAGAAATCGTTCTCTATGCGCAGCGATGGGAGTCCTTTCAAGAACTTTGATAAGAACTTGAACAAGGTAAGATTTTGTGTAGGACTTGAGTGTCTCTTTTAAACTTAGAAGATTTAATTGTGGTTGACAAAATTACTAAAACGATTTTCTTTTTCTTTCCAGGTGAGTCCAGTTTTAAATGGATGTTTTTTGGTATGTATGTATGCAAAATTTGTTGTACAACTTGAAAATGAAACGAGTACGATCTTGCTAATAAATAACGACAAAGCATGCGAAGGTTTGTGCAGGAAGTAACTTCACATGATTGTGAGAAGTACTTTGAAAAATCGACGCAAAGAAGTTGAATTTGCGTAAAAGGTCTTTTGCAAAATATACAAAAATTACAAGATTTTTGGGTAAAGTTAATCAAGAAAATCAATCAAGCTTGAACCACAACAATTTCCTTATTGATTTAACAAGTTACAAAAGTTTCTCTTTAGGTAATTACAAGGCGATTGATGTGTGAACGAATTAATCTGTAGCATAAGAAGGGAATTTACGAAATATTGAGACTGAGTAGAACTGACACAGTTTATCAACATACTATTGCCGCAATCATTAGTTAGACTCAGCCTTGTATGGATTAGATTCGCTTCTCATTGTCTTGAGGTTTTGTTGATGTTTTTCTTGGTGGGCTACGCAATACTGAATTCAAATTTGACCCACCCTTAATAAATCAGTGAAAAAACGTTCAGGCAATGTGGGGGAAAATATTGAAATGAGGTTTCAGCATCAAGTTTTTGCATTGGGATGAGCTTTAATGGAGCGAAGAAGCAGAAGAGATCCCTCCGACCCCATCCCGATTCCGATGTCATCTAGTTTGACATCGCAGGCCGTTGTCGTTTACACTATGAAGTTTGGTCTACTTCGATGTCATATCCCATACATCCTGCCGCAGAAAGCTTTCCAAGTAGGCTCCTCTTCGCTTATACGAGCTAAATCTCGATCGTCTATCGATGTTCCAAATGGTGCTCCTAGGTCGTGTTACTGTAGACTCTTCATAATTATCATCCTTCACATAACTCCTCTAATAATTCTCCAGAAAAGCGGAACCATATGTGAATTCTGGTAAGATCATTGTTTAACACTCGTTTCGAAGAACCTTGACAGACTATGGGAGACTTGTTTTCCTTTAACAATCATGAGGGGCTGCTTTTATAGGCCCAAGGTAGGTGAAGGATTATATTGCTTCGAATTGATCTTCCTCTAATTTCAAGTTGGACCACTATTACATCGTTTTCCAGGCGGGACCACTATGAAATTTGTATTGATTTCATTCATATGTAGCCCCAGATTTAATGCAGACCACTCAATATGGGTGAAAGCGTCTTGTAGAAACCATGCCATGATGTTCCTTCAATGTTGTCTATGTCGTCTACGTAAGTCAGCATTTGTATAGACTTGTAAAAGATTGTGCCTTTTCACGTCCAACTCTAATCTCGGATCACTTTCTCTACCACAGATTGTAGAGAAGGTTACCAAGACCATACCGCTGTCGGAAGCCATTATAGATATAGATAGGTCTGGATAGTGTTCCGGATATTTTAATTCGGCTTGTCATATGGTCAACTAATATAATGTTAGTCGTGTCAGCTTATTGGGTAAGGCAGATTCTCTCATGGCTCTCATGGTAGAGTCTTACTTTGGCTGTACTATAGAGGGCGCATAACTAACTATCTATGGGGAGAACATCTTACTCACCGTACTCAACAACGCTCTGCCACGATGAATCATTTTGTGTAGTATAGGCCCTCCCATTTGACAAATTTCGCTGGGATATTGTCTACTTTTGAAGCTTTGGTGTTGTTGGGTTTGTTTATGACCTTCCTAACATTTTCTAAGCTTCGTAGCACCAGTACATAATCATCACCAGATATTGGTGACGTATTGGGTCCAATCCAAACGTACCACCGCCACTACTTGGCGTATAACCCCATACCTCATATTTATAGGCCAGACCGCTTGAGAAGGATTAGAAGTCTGCCTAGTGGCTTGTTGCATAGATTTGACTATTCGTGTCCTGAGATTCTTTCTACTACGCCCCAGCAGTTCCTTGGCCGGATAAAAGATGGCACATGAGGGAACTGCTTAGAGTTAACCAATGTAATCGCAGACCTCCAGCGTTCCAGGGTGTGTTTCATAAAAGTCCGATCGGCAAGGGCACTCTTCACCAAACTGGCGGGTGCCCCAATAGCCGTTACCGGAATAATAAATACAATGTCAAAGCCCTGTCTAGCCAGGGCATCCGCCTTTTTATTTTTTTTCTTATTTTTTTTAGCAATTAATGGCAGTGTCCTTCTATCGTTCCAAGATTATTTTAGGCGATCAGATTACTCTCCATGTCGATGCAGTTCGTCACAACGCTCGCCGTGGGGTCTTCGCTCTCTATACTGTTCTAATTCACATACGAAATTCTCCTACTACGTTTTTTCCGCCTTTTCCCTTTAATCGTTTTTTTTCTCTTCTTTTGAGATTTTTATATTTCTCTCGCTTGTTCGTTTTCTATGAGACTGCTTCATCGCTCGGTCGGTACACTGATAAAAAAATTGTCTTGATTCCAGCAATTCGATAGTCTTCGTTTCGTTGTCTTGAGTAGAAAATTTTTTCAGTCTTAACATGAGAATGCTGTCTCAGAGTAAGACACTGGAAATTCTTGAGCCAAGCAATCGTATTTCTTCGCTCAATACTTATATTTTTCGACCAAGATCGATTTCTTTCTCGAAATAAGATTGTTTAATTTTTTACTCAAGAAACTAAATTCTTAATTCATCGGACTTTTTTCGGTTATTGGACTTTCAAGTTCTAAAAATATATCACAACCATTAAGACCGATTTTAGAACTTGAATTTTTTTAAATTATAATATCATCGGTTTCGTATTACTTTTTACTTCAAGTCAACTTTTGTCTTCATCCAAGACAATAAAACCAAGACTATGAGTATTGCTTATCCCGAAACAATTATGTTTTCGTTAAATCCAAAACATGAGTTGCTTGGTTCAAGAAAAAGTGCTTTAAGCCAAGACATTTTTTTTTATCAGTGTAGGCAGCAGTATCATTTTCACTCGCCGACTTGCAATCGTGAACGAACCAGTCAATCCGAATTTCACGATCTAACTAAGTACTAACCACTTCCACTGCTGCTTGACCTACGCAATCGAACGAGGTCTACTGAGTATGCTAATGGGACCCTTTATGGCCACCACGATAATTGCCCGTTTTCTTCGTCCTATATAATTTTTTAAAGTCCCAATTTTGCTCCCGTTAGTCTAGAAAATGTGTGAGTGTACCGTGCCTCGTTTGGGTCCCATCCAGGCGACTTGACGCTGTGCGTGCGTGCCTGTTACAGGCTAGGAGCGGGCGAGTTTTATTTTTACTCGGGAAGTTCGTATATTCTCAGGGCCACCGAAAGACAGCGGTGGCGTATCAACAGGTCATTTCTTTGGTTGCAAGTGAAGGTGGTTTTTGGACATCTTTACGCGCAAAACCTAATATCTTACCAAGATCTTACTTTTTACCATTTATTTAACTTGTCGCCAACTGGAATTATGTTCTTATGTGGGTGGCAACTTAGCGTATAGGTTAAGACCACCGACTACCACTCGCCATGGGCCATGGTCCTTCGTCTTCCTATTTCTCTCATAAAATTTCATCTTCATCAATTTCCTGCCGTCTCTTTTGTCGTCGCTTTTTTATGGTGAAAATCTTTCACCAATGGAGCAGCGTGGAATGTGAGAATCGTGGCTTCGATGAAGCTCCCTACTCTATTTACTGGCTACATAAGTGCCCATACGTGCGCCAGAAGGTGGGCAGCATTCTACCTAAAACCTTCTGCGGGTCTCTAACTCGGCCTGGGCGTCACTTCCACCTTTCTCCACACATCCTCCGACAGCCCTGTGATCCGCAAACCTAGGCATTTAGACATGCTCCACGACCTCTTGATCGTCCGGACGTTGTGGGCAGAACGGTGGATCGTCCAACATGCAGCGATGCAGGTATTCCCGCGTGAGGTATGGGTCCAACAGACCTTAGTAGATTAGTCCCACCTCCTCTGCTATGCTTCGATCAACTGGCGGCCCGCCAGAGTTCGCCAAACTACCTTGGACTCCCCTTACATATTCCGGGTTATACAACCTGTTGCTCTCCGCCGCCAGAATATCAATGGGGATCATTCTTACTATCACGCATGCTGCTTCTTCGGAAGTAGCACGGTATGCACAGCATGCACGAAGGGCACTTAACCGATACCATACCGATGCTTTTTGCCAGCGGGTGTACCATCGCGTGTTGACGTTGGTACTCCTTTTACTCTTTCTTTATCTTTCTAGATAGAACCGACAGAACAGGCAGTACAAATGGGCTTTTCTTTGAGCTTTTCACATATAAAAAATGTACTGGTAACCTATTTCAGTTTTCAAATCTTCTTTTGTGGAAGAAATCTTCTTTTTCATCGTTCGGGACACTTTTGGAGGTGCGTTGAAGATCCGTCTGTACTACCTCACGTTAAACAAAACAACACGTTTTTGCTTCAGAAGCATGCATCCCCGTGTGCTTAGGCTTTACACACAAGAAGGTCGGCAGTAGACATATTTATTTTTTAAACTTGTACTGCTTGTCGTCGACTATTTGGTTGGCTTCTAAGCATTCTACAGGGTTTTTATACACTTTATATTACCTTCACCTGTATGTATGTATGTATGTATGTATATATGTATGTATGTATGGATGTAGACAAATCTTTCAACTTGATTTTCACCCACTTTCATATAACCAATCAACTTCAAATTTTTGCACATATGTATAGTTCGCGTGACAATGCAATCTGACAATTTTGTGAAATAATCAACATGGCGGTTCCAAGATGGCGGCCGAATTTTGCTATTGTGCTCCCCGACTCCCGACATGGGTATCAAATGAAAGGGTACGACAAGTAGAATACAATTAGATATGTGGGGCCACTCAAAATTCAAAATGGCGGCAAAAACAAAATGGCGGACTACCTTTTACTTTACAACCCACTCGATACGTGTATCAAATGAAAGGAAATGACAAGTAGAATACTATTAGCTCTGTGGCGTCATTTCACATTTAAAATGGCGGCCAACTCAAAATGGCGGACTACTTCTTTCTTAACAACACCCTCGGTATGAGTGTCAAATGAAAGGGTGTGACAATTAGAATACTATTAACTGTGTGGCGCGATTCCAAATTCAAAATAGAGGTTAACACAAAATGGCGGTTTACCGTTTTCTTTACAACGCCCTCGGTATGGGTATCAAATGAAAGTATATGACAAGTATAGTACAGTAAGCTGTGTGACGTCATTTTAAATCTAATATGGCGGAAGACATATAATAGACTAAAAAGAATAAAATAAAAAATATAGTTTAAAAAAACTAAAAAATACGCTTTTATTTTAAAATGAACTAAAAAGTAAAAAATAATTTTGAATGTAAAGTTTTATTGCTCCAGCCAGAATATGGAAACAACCTACCTTTCGAAATGTAAAAAAGCGTGGGGCGCTAGCGAAAATTTCCGGTGTTAATAAAATAAGAATATAGGAAAAGAGCCCCACGCTGTTTTACATTTCGAAAGGTAAGTTGTTTCCATATTCTGGCTGGAGCAATAAAACTTTACATTCAAAATTATTTTTTACTTTTTAGTTCATTTTAAAATAAAAGCGTTAGTTTTTTTAAACTATTTTTTTTTATTGATAACTGTCTCTAAAGCAATATTCATTCAGGGTTCATAATAGATGACTTAGATTATAGATAAGTATCGAACTGTTCGTATAAGTTGGGGTTCAGGCAAAATAAGTTGGGGTTCAGGAGATTTGTGGAAGAGGAATTATGGGAGTTTTTTTTAGAACCGCAATATGTGAATTGTATGGAAGTTTTTAACGAAAAAGTCAAAGTCTGAGCCTGAGTCTTAACCTGTAGACCACCTACCGTATACTAGAAGTAGAAAACAGGATAAAAAAATTTCATCATCGAAACTGAAGTTCATGGAAAACAGAATATTTATGGACTTCTTGCCAAGGTCTGTTACGTCTTGGCTATTGTTTTATAGGTTACCATTGCCACAAATTCAATACGGAAAATGATGAAATACGAACTGTCATGAATGGGAATGGTACAAATAAATAAAGGCTAAGCATTGAGTGAAGTTCCATTTTTTATGTCTTATTGTCATATACTATTTGCTTCAATCGTGAAGGTGATAACATCATAAATTTTTTCTTCCCGGAACACCCTGTATCTTATGAGCAAGTGCTTCATGTTAACTAGCAGTCAACCAAGCCCACAGCCAACCCAATCAATATGCCTAAATGACATCTTGTTACAAACGAAATTGATTCTGATGAGATCAAGATAACCTTCATAATAATCTCATAATAGTAACTCACAAATGCACAATTTTTTAAATAATTCTGACTGTGTGCAAGCAGGTGCTGGAGGCACTCCTTCTAAGGAGGTAGCACCTTTGTTAACAGCCACGAAACTCAAGTTCCGGTATTGCTTAATTAAAAAAGCAGTAATTTTTTTTTTGTTAATTATATTCATTCAATCAATGCCAAAAATGAAACGAGACTTCTTCGAAATGCTAACAGTTTACCTTCCATTACTTAACACTAAACAAAAACTCAAAGCCCATTGCTATTCTTGGAGGTGAAATATTCCCGCAAAAGATTTTGAAAAAGACGAAGAAAAAAAAACATCAAAAGAAGAAGCACCCAAGAACACGTCGCCTGGCCCCAATCACTTTGCGGTTGTTGTTGATTAATCATTGCATCACGAAGCCGTTCGCGCACTCGCTTAAATCCCATCAGGCATGGCCAGAAGTGCCTAGTACCGTGGGGTATTTCTCGCTCTATTCATTACCTGAAAAAAAATATGGAATAATAATTACTCTGGCAAACATTCTGGCAACCTTGCAATTAGTCAACGACAACAACAAGAACGGAGCTTGTTCAAAACCTTTAGCAGTCAGCACCTCGCGCATGCGCAAATCGATGGCGACGACGCTCTGTGTGAGTATGTTTGCTTAAGAATTTCCTGCCTGGAAATTAATTCGTTGAGGGAAAAGCTAATTAGAACTTTGATAGATAAACTGCACCGCGAACATTATTCTCGAGTTAATTACTTATCTCTGAACGTGTGATTAGCAGACGAATAATTGGTGATCCCAGACACTCGATTAATCATTCCAGTAGCGCGGCTGCGAAATGCAATGATGACTGCAAGTAGCTGCAGCGCTTAATGGAAAAATTTCACTTACAGCTTCCGTAGATTGAATTCGGGGTGAACAAAAACAATGCAATTTCCTCAATGTCTTGCCGCATCGAATAAAAATTACTTTCGTGGATAATTCGCCGTGACATAATCCTGTACGTAGGTCAACTCCCACGAAAGTAAAATCTGCAGCTGATCACGACTTCTTGCATCAACTCCGCAAAGGAAATTGATAGATCTGCCGAAGCTGGTTGAGGTTACTGGTGCAGCCGCACTCAACAAAACAGACATACAGCAGAAGACAATCAAGCCGCGACTTCTGGGGCTGCTGTAGTCGATGTATGGTGCCCCATTCGGGCGCTGTTCCTTACAGCAAAACAAAACAGAAATTACTCAGCGCAAAGACCGGCAATAAATCTCGCAGCCGGAGGTTGCCGCATCGGGCAGACCGACTAGATAAAACCTAACCGAGAGATATGCATAATAAATTATTATCGACGTTAGATAACATTATTTCGATAAATTGTTCGGGACAGGCGATCTGATCGAGTGCGTCCAGCGCGGCATTTATCTGATCGTTCTGTTGACAATGTTGCACACAAAGTCGCGGCTGCCGCAGTTGAGGGTCTCATGTTGATCTAGGGTCGATAAGAGGCGAAGGGAATTAGGTTGCCGGCTAATTGGCTCATTTGCAACACATGGTCCAAGTTTTGTTTATGGTGTCAGATATCGAGTGAAATTATTGATCGTAATTAGCTTAGATTGTGGCTGTGATATGATTTGCTTTGACAGAATGGGACACAAGAAATTTAAAAAACATTAATGTCAATTTTTAATATTGTTGAGCAATCATTGTACAACTTCAAACATTGTATAGAGAATAGGACGTACTACATTTTGTCGTATTTAAATTTTGCATCTTTGTGATCGCATTCTAGTGATCGAACATATTTAGATAAAGCCTAGAATATTACGGGTGTCCGACTGACTTCCCAAAGGCAAGAATTTGAGCATCTGTTACTATGGATGGCAACGTATGGATTAAAACCGCATGCTCACGTTGGTAGTTCTTTCAGTCTTCTTTTTACTATCTTTCCGACTAGAACTGGTTAACAATCAACTTGATCATTATAGAATCATCGACAGTATAATAAGGGCCCAACGTCTAAGCCAAGTCTTTCTTTGGCAGCTCTACAACCGGGATTCGTTCCTTGCCTCGCAAATGTTCTCTCCACCGGTTTCGATTTTGAGCCGATGTCATCCAGTTTGGCATCCTTAAGCTCTGAGCGTTCTGGTCTACGCCATAAGTCAGTCATTAGCTGGAAAGGGGAAAATCACATGTAGTATAATATGCACGTGCCGCAACTATTCCGGATTGATGGAAAAGATGATTATAACTTCCTGGCTGTGGCCACTGGTAACTATCCTATGAGAGAGGATAGACTGATATGATCGGGCTAGTCGCTTCCAAGTAAGATTGGCGTAAGGCTGGAAAAAAAACTATTACGGAACAAGCAACATGCTTCGGAAAAAATCAACTATCTTCGCTAAATGAGACCTCTAACTCCCAATCTACTACTACCTTCAGGTAGTGAAGCTGGAACATAGGAAGGGCGGAAGACCACACGTGCAGGCTTTGCCTTGGGGAGGATGGGCCGCCATTCATCATGGCCGCCAGAATTCGGTTCTCGAACAGTGAACTCTAAGTCACAAGCTAATAGGCCACTGTAGCCGTCTACAAATATGAGGTATAGGTTTGTAGTGCAATAGGCAAACTAGTGGTCGCGGTTAGGGATGCGGAATTGGTAATTGATTATTTACTCATATAAGTATTTGGCTTTCGATTCTACTCATATTCATATCAATACTCGATACCTTTGACCGAATACTTTTACTCATATGATTACTTAAAGGGTAGGATCGAGTACCGAGTACAATTTGCATTGAAGTCAGAATTCAAGCTAACTGCAAGTTTATCTAAGTCGTCAATAATTTCCATATTATATACCTTTTACGCATACATATATGTATTTGTCTGCCTCAATTAAGGAGAGTTTAGAGACGTTTAAGGCCCGTTTACATCCAAAACGCGTTTCCACAAATTGGAGCTCTTTTATCACAGAAATTTATATGCTTTTTCTCTCTGTTGCACGACCGTGGATTCCAGGCAGAGAGAAAAGCATACAAATTTCTGTATGATAGAAGAGCTCCAATTTGTGTTTCCACTTTGGGTTTGAGATGTAAACGGACTTTTATAGGTTTGAATTTATATCCCATGTAAGTTACCTAAGTATTTGTAATCTGTCCCAGTAAAAAATCGAGTAATGCATACACTAAGTGCACGGCCACAACGCAGCCATCGCACCTAGCACATCGCACCTAGCAAGAACAAAATTTGACCATCGCACACTAAACTTATATGGTGTTATGTGCAGTGCTAGGCTAGGCAGGTTGCGTTGCGGCCGTGCACTAAGGCAGCTCGCAGAAATTCCAAAAAAAGTATTCATCGGTTCTGAAGGAATCGAGTACTTTTGAACGAGTAAAAAGTACTCATTGAGTATTTTCTTTCGATTCTACTCATGAGTATGTACTCGAGTACTTTCTACCGATTCCGTATCCCTAGCCGCGGTACTTTTGGACACAATGCTTCACTAAAAGAGGAAGAAATGGGGTTTGCTGTAGCAGCAACCCTTCTAACTACCACACCCAATAGCAATCACTACCATTTTTTTTTAAAATCATGGAGACAATAATAAATAGAATGCTGATGAAATATCTGGAATTTGATCAAAAGAAGTATGGTTTTACACCTCCTCGAATGTGTAACGGAGCATCTCGACCAAAGAACACATCGGCCTGATTACTCTAGATATTTCCATAGTATTGGATGCCGTCAACTCTCAGCCCTACAACATCTCTGCATCTTTCTATAAATGACCTGCTCTCAATCCTTTCCAACTCACTCCGCAGACCTTGCCTGCATGATCGGGACTCATGTTCAAACTATTAACAAAGACATTGAACTCATTCTTGACCGCAAGAATCGTGTCGAATTTAACTCCTTCAAAACGAAGTTTGTTCTATTATAAACGAATTCTAATAAAACCTGCATCGATCTTCCCCCTGTCTCAGTAGACGGCGTGCTGATCCATCTCTTAACATAACTTTAACCGAGGATCTGCGATAGAACAACATAAATCTCCAAAGAAGCATCCCAATGCACTGAATTTCTTAGGGGATGCGAATTCCTCCTTCAGCTGACAACCCTACATTTCTCCCCCGTCGTCAATCCAACTCGTATATCTGAGCCAAGACCGCGAAAACCGCCTTAGCTTGGCTGAACATGGTGCAAACCTGCGCTTTCAAAGTTATTAGTAACTAGCAAAAATCCGCGTGCGTTGCAACGTCTTTAAATAACAAAAGAAGAAGAAGAAAAGCCATATTAGATTTAAAATGATGTCATACAGATTACTGTATTATAATCGTCACACCCATACTGAGAGCGTTGTGGAGAAACGGTAATCTGCCATTTTGAATTTGGAATGAGGCCACACAACTAATTCAACCTGTCATGCCCTTCCATTTGATACCCATGTGGGTGGGTCGGGGAACACAATTGCAAAAATCAGCCTCCATTTTGGAACCGCCATCTTGATTGCATTGTCAGGCGTTTATATTTTCTACTTTTTAGTCTACTATATGTCTTCAGCCATTTTGTGTTGGCCGCCATTTTGAATTTGGAATGACGCTACACCGCTAATTGTATTCTACCTGTCATACCCTTTCATTTGATACCCATGTCGACGGTCGAGGAAGACAAATGCAAAAATCGGCCGCCATCTTGGAACCTTCATCTTTATTTTTGTACAAAATGGTCACATTGCATTGTGAAGAGAACTACGCATATGTGCAGAATTTGAAGTTGATCGGTTTCAAATGGTGGATGGCATTTATAATTTTATACGCAATAATGACGAACTCCCATACAAACTTTCATCCCCTATTTCAACTCCTTCAAGCCTTTTTTCGCGACAAAAAGTAGCATATGCCCTTTTCCAAGGTCTAATCTATCTCTGTACCATATTTCATCAAAATCGGTTCAACAGTTTAGGCGTGAAAGCGTAACAGACAGGCACAGGCAGACAGACTTACTTTCGCATTTATAATATTAGTAAGGAGTAAGGCCCTTCATTTGATTCATAAGCTCAGCGCAGAAAGGTAGTAGCTCTGGCGAAATTTTACTGCTTTTAACACTGCTGTTCCACTGAAATAAATATCTTTCTGCCTCCACGGCAATATTTTTCCTGTAACACAAGACTAGGTCGCTCGGCTCACACTGACAGTCTATAGCGTTTATTTTCGCGCAGACGCCGGTCTAGAAATTCCTTTGTAATTCGACTGTGGAACAACCTTCCACAGTCAGTATTGCCGAAACCATACAAGAGTTCAGACGCAAGGTTGATCACCTCCTACTTACTGATCCCCCAGACTTCCCCCTATCCTAACCTTCAAGCTAAGCTTGCTAGTAATTGCTCCCTCTACCAACCCAGATTTCCCTAAGGTCTGGCGGTCCTAACGTACGCCATCTTTCAAGTAGACCAAACTTCACTGTCGCATCCGATACATTTCACTACAGAAGATTCTGTCATACGAGCTAGATGTCCTGCTGACTGGAGCTTATCAAACTTTATTTTCTTTACGACATCTTTGTTGCAGCATAGGTTCTGTTCAGCGCTGGCAACCAAACCAGCGAGCCGCACGGAAGGATTGGACGTACCGTATACAGACAATATTTGTCTTAAGACAACAGTTATGCCGAAGAGCTTTTTACAGGCAGCATGAAAGCTATGCAGGCGTTCTTTACCTTTTCCTCGATGTTTAACTTCCAGTTGAGTTTTGGGTCCAAAATTAGACCAAGAAATTTCATCCTGAACATTGAGAGGAATTTGAAGACAGGGATTTTTGCTTTCTCATTGAATAGCATTAGCTCAGTTTTGCGTAGGTGGACTGCCAGACCATAGTCGGCTGCTCAGCTGCTACCTCTATTTAGGCATCCTTCCGTGATTTCACTGATCGCGCTTAGAAATATTCCTGACACCATTATCACTAGGTCGACTGCATATGCTACTACCTTAGTTCCTTGGTTACCTTGGTTTCTACATCCGCTTGGATTATTCTTGAGCTCAACATAGCCGCCAGCTATTGCAAAAATCTTACTTCTACGTTGAGGGCTATGAGAGCTTCTTGTATCCATTCGATACGTAGATTGTTAAAGGCGCCTTCTATGCCTAAAAAG
The DNA here is from genome assembly GCA_963855945.1 of Thereva nobilitata. Lineage (NCBI taxonomy): Eukaryota > Metazoa > Arthropoda > Insecta > Diptera > Therevidae > Thereva > Thereva nobilitata. The sequence continues at coordinate 176,055,771 of OY979695.1, forward strand.
GCTGTCAGATGTATTGTTTGTAATGTAATGTTGAGCTGGCGACAGTAAAGTCATCCCAACCGATTGGCGAAAAGAGAGTCGATGACGTCTTCAGCACCAATAATGTTAGGCTAATCGGCCTGAAATTCTTCGCGGATTCATGACCACTTCTATCCGCCGACACGCGCCGCCTGCCTTCAACTCACGGGATGTTACTGAGCATCAAGCAGCTCTTCTCTTCTCTATTGATTTTAATTAAAGAAGAGAAAATGAACGTTTTACAAATAATAAAAATTAAAGCGCATTCCTTAATATTGTACTTTACATAAAGGAACTGGTTTTAATTTTCGAAACAATTTCATGGCTATGCTTTTCATCCCGATCCATTCAAGTCCACATAAAAAACAAAAGCACTTGCAGTTCACCTGCAAGTTCCAATTAACTTCCACAACGAAAACACATCTTTAGTCTTTACAAAGTATCCATGACCCGAGCACCGATAAACCGCGCTGATAAAACCCCAAAACACGAAACAACTTTCTGCTTGTCCTTTTCGTTCATTGATTTTAATTTACTGGATGAAATTCTTTTGCATAAACATATTTTGAAATCATGAAAATCGTTTACGCCGGGGCCGCAAAAAAAGTGGCGGAAAACTAAATTAAACGATTGCGGCACGGCAGTAATCATCCGAAAATTGCCAATAATTAACTCTTCGCAATTACCGCACGATGTTCACCGCTAAAATCCTCGATCATGTTCGCAAGTTACAGATCAACTGATAACGTCCATTAACGCATTTCGAACTGGGGGACGAAAGGCAGCCACTTTCCTTGTCGGATTGGTCGACTTTCGTTTTTTAAATGGACGCCATATGAAGCCACGTGATGTGCTCCTTTTGGATTTTTATCTTGGCAATATTCTTATATGCTTGCGATAATTGCCACCCTTGAGAAGTTGAACAAGCCTCGAGAATTTCAACGTTATCACGAAACGTGGCAAATAGCACATGTGTTACTTTCTTGGGGTTTACTGCAAGGTTGTGCTCTCCTACAACGCTGTAATTATAGAGCGTTAAAATATGTACCTGCAATGTAGAAGTTGTCGTTATCGTGCTCCTCCCCGGCTTGTATCCACAAATCGGATGCGTGGAAGGTTGCTTTATTTGCAGCCTAATCGATGCTGAAAGTAAATAATCGCAGATAAGCGCGCTTAAGTACCGGGCGGGAATTCATTAATATGCAACGATATTAATCTCTCAGATAAATGTAGGCTACGGGACCCCACGCGTTGCGCCTTTTATTACCGCCATAATCCGATTTGATTTTTCTGCTGCGGAAAGTGTTGCCTGATAAATGGGGTCGATTTGAGTGAAATGAATAACTTGGCGCTCCGTTCCGACAACCTGTGTTTGCTGAAATTTTAATCGTTCAGGATTTAAGTCTTCATTATTATGTGAATCAATAATGGAATGAATGTAAAGCGAAGCTGACGAAGCTACTTCAAGGTGAAAATCATGTCAGGGAGCTGAAATGGACTAAAAGTGTATTGAACTAGATTTAACAGTATGGGGTGGTTGTAAAGAGCCCCTTGGTATTATGTACATGGCAGCTGACTCACAGCTATTTATTACATTCACCTTAATACTGAACGATGAACTTTAGCTTTTAATAGAAGTGTGCTTATGAAATGAAACTGCCAAATTGTGGACGATATTTTCAAGTCAATATGCTGACATAAGATTTCATATTGATTTGAAGTAACCGGAAATACTTCGGCAGTTTCATTTTTGACAAAACTTTCACAAAGACTAACATATGATATCCTACCATTCAAGCAAAATGCACATAATTACATCAACAGTCAAACAAGACACTTGAGTTTGATTACCCAATTAGCGACCGAAAAAGTTGACTCAGTCACATTTGATTTGAAGCTGAAAAAGGTGGCGCAGATTTAAAATGACCCTAAGAACATCCCAGCAGTAGCTCACGGGTAAGACGCTAAAGTTTGGTGTGAGACCAGTACTGGCATACCAAGCCGATGCATACTCACTTGATTGCGCAGACTAGCATTTAATGACGAACACAGGCCGCCACAGCCAAGCATACGTGCCGCAAAAAGATCACTCAAAAACATGTGATCAATAATGACTGCAATAAGTGTTCTACACACTACGTCCCCCATGAAGCTTTTGAGATTCCCAACAACAGATTCGGTCCCATATGTATATAATGGGAACACTAACCTCATCTCAAGTATTTGCATCTATCCTAAGAAGACTAGATCGATTTACAAGAGGGCCAGAAGCTTACTCAATTCGGAATATCTCGGTTTCTGCGGTGGCCAAACACTTTGTCACCGAATATGTTCCGCGATTTGGCGCACCTCTTGAACTTACGACAGATAAGGTACGCAATTCGAATCCAAATTATTAACTTCCCAGTAGGAAGTTATTGTAATCGGATTCGAAATTTTCAATGTATTTACACGTTTCAAGGTCCCAATAGCATTTTAAGCAAAAATTTGAGAAGAAATATGTGTGTGTGTGTGTGCGTACGTATGTGGTCATTTTTTCCTGCACGATTTCGCGCGAACCGAAAAAGATATCGACTTCGTTCAGGTGCCGTTCGAAGCGTGTTCAAGGAAATATGTTCTGAAAAGATTTTCATAAAAATTGGTCGAGCCGTTTTTTTGTTCGAACGACTTAAGTGATTTTTGTACCAGCACGATTTCGCGAGAACCAAAAAAGATATCGACTTCGTTAAGGTGCCGTTCAAAGCGTCTTAAAGGAAGTATGATCTGAAAAGATTTTCATAAAAATCGTTCGAGTCGTTTTTTTGTTTGAACGAATTCTGGGAAGTTAATCTTGTGGACCGAAAGGGTCAAAAGCCACATCCCAACTAGTTTAATGAAGTCGCCAGCCGCAAATAAATGCCATGTTTGACCGATTCCACAGGCAACTGAAAGCAGCATTAATGGCAATGAACAACACTACTCATTGAAATAAGGATTTGCCCTTACTCCTCTTAGGAATCCGCTCGGCAATAAAAAGCGACATGCAATGTTCACCAGCAGAGCTTGTCTATGGCCAAAATCTGAGACTCCCCAATACAGTTTCCATCTCAACAGATGAGAAGCCAATAGAGTATTCACAATTCTTTTCTGTTCCGCCCGACTGCATACACATATTAAAGGCCTCTCGGCAAGACAGCCTCGTCAGCCAGTCTAGAAGGATGTGTATGTGCCGACCATCCTGGAGAACGCTAACTTCGTTTTCATACGTATCGACCTTCCTCAGAGACCTTTAGAACCTCGATATGGAGGAGCACTTCAGGTAATCACAACGAAAACACAATTTAAACGGCACAACCAAGAGATAAACTTTAAGCCGCACATGATGCACTGGCTGTATAGATAGTACAGTGATTAGACTATTGCTAACATACGCCTTTGTCGTGTGCTGATCGAGTTTTGCAAGAATATGCCAAATCCAGACTTGGCCAGGTCCAAATTCATACTAGGCCAAGTCTTGGAGTAACGGAAGTTGTACCCCCCTTCTACTCAAGCACTGAAAGTAATTATCGTAGTATAACGTCCAAGCTATGTGAAACCAATCAATAGGAGCTCTCTTCTTTGGCCAGGATTTACACGATCACTCTTGAGTGGGTACCAGGTCTCAGAAAAATCGACCACAACGAATCTAGACTGGGAGCGAAAAAACGGTCCCAAAATGGAGAAGAAAAAGTGGTATTTCACCAAGCCAATGAACCCAATGATCCCAACAACGGCAAAATTGCACGAACTGCATTTCGAATTGCTTTCGCATCCACCGTATTCTCCAGATTGAGTCCCCAGGTACAATTGCCTGTTTTCAAATCTCAAAAAAATGCTTGCCGGAAAGAAATATGGATACCAAAGCACATGGCGTCTCGGACTAGAGCTGCAGTATTAACAATCGTCATTCTCTGTCTATCGCATTTCTTGTATGTAGGCTATGATGGAAGCATAGGCAGGGTATTGACCAGTGCAGCTCTAACTCTATGCTCTTTGTCTATTTTTCTAGTATGCAGAAGCATGTTACTCGCTCTGTAATAGCCTGTTTAATGGATGAAGTTATTAGCCTCATGACAACTTTACTTGGAAGGGAATTGTCAGATCATATTAGTTTATCATCTCTTTTAAAGATAATTAACAGTAGTCGATCGCTTGGACCTTATGATCGCACAGTTTTATTTACTGCATTTTATTCCTCCTATATCATTACCAGATTGTATTGGTACCATTAGCATACTCAATAGATCAGTTCTCGCTCAATCGTCGAAGTCAAGCAGCCATTAGTTATATAGGGACCGCCAGGGCCGGCGCTTGGGTTTTTGCGCCCGGTGCAGTATGCCGTATTGCGGTAGTCTTCATTTTTTGATCGCAGCGTATGACAATGGGAAAATACACTCGGTGGATAGGAGACATTTTCGACGTCACTTTAAAAGTTTTCAATATTTTTGAAATCTTAATTTCTGAAATTGCGCCCTCGTCCAATTGCGCCCGGTGCAAGTGCACCATTTACACCTATGAAAGCGCCGCCCTGGGGATCGCTTAGGAACTCCACGTACCCTCGGCAGCACCTGTTTAGTGGGATGAAAAGCACTCGCATAATGTAGTCCGATTCCGATTCAGTATCTTTCGAAACAGTCTATTATTAATATTTCCTCTATTCCGCTGACATGACGCCTGGACCACCGATAAATTACATACATGTATTTTACAAAAAACGTATGTATATGATGAAAATAATATCAAACAAATGCTAGTGCCTAAAGAAATTATTAATTGTAGTAATCATTTACAGATTTTGAAGAATAAAGAAGTACTGTCAGAAACTGAAAACATCGCAACTGATTTTCAATCACGTTGATATGGCACATAATTTTAAAGTATCTAAAATCACTTTACTAAAACATACTAACATAAAAAATATTAGAAAAATTTATATCCCTTTCAACGATCCATTAATTTCACTGATGTAAGCATTAACGATTCATCAACCATTAGTACTTAATCAAAAATAGCTTTAAAAGTCAGCAGCAGGTTCGGAGCAGCGATTACCACTTAGCTTTCATTTGAAGTAATTTTTGTTGTAAATTCCTCACATAAAAAATATGGTGAAAAATTCGAAATATTTGTGAAGTAGTATTATTTTACAAATATTTCCTTATAAAACTAACTATGCCACAGCTCCTTAAGCGCAATGATTTACTCAAATAAAACCAACACTAAATCTCAAAATAGCTTGGGATAAGCGCTTGGTAGTAAGAAGATCCATCCCAGCACAAGGCCATAATTCTGCTTAATGTGACCTTTTCTCTCTCTAAAAATACCACAGAAGAAATTTAGTGCTGGATGGAAATCAAAAAAGCCAGATAAGAATTGTGTAAACAAAACTCCCTAAAATCTCGGATAAAATCTCTACGAAAAGTCTTAGTTTACATATGGAAGCTAAATGATAATCAAAAGATACAAATGAACAGCCCGGAACAGGATGTTGAAGTGGAAACGTTCGTTGTAAACGATGCTGGGTGACATCGTGGATCATGATAAATGCGACCCAAGCCTATTGCACAATTACAATAAATATAAAGTTATCCTTGATCTTTTCTTTAATAACCAAGCAATTTTCAATATTGCCTATAATTTCTCATTCTTAAGAGGTTTTTGCAGTTCGCAGTGGCATTTTACGGATTTAATTAGACGCGCGATGTGCAAATTGCTTTGCCATTAAGAGAGAAATTGCGGCAATAAATTTGCAGCCATGCGTGATTGGGTTTTAAGTGATCTAATTGGGGCTCGCTGGAGCTGCGGGAATTATGTACTGGGGCTGGTCATGGATGGTGTTCGCTTTATATTGATGACACAATGCTTGTAACAGGGAAAAATTGGAATCGATAGATCAAGATTTATTTTTTAACATAAATTGTATTACATCAATAATTGTTAGCAAGCAAGTAAATCGATTAATTTTTATGACTTGATTCCATTGTTATACTGCAGTGAAATCTTTTTATGTCCGAAATATGAATTGAGAGAAGGCAACTGAAAAACCTTACATCTTATGCTTTCATAGACTCATAGTGGAGAAATCTTGCGAAGTCAGCCCTTCTGAAATCGTACAACATCCATCGCCATCTTCTTCGGCACCCCCGGCTCCTAACTTAAAACTTATCTCTTCTATTCTTCAAACTAAACTTACTACTACATTGCAACATGTCCTGAACGGTACGACGGACTGGTGGTATAACATAAAGGATGAATCCTAAGCTTGGGGTTTGAACATGAAAATGAAATCAATCAATCTACAAAATTTTCATGAATCTAACGCTACAGATAATACAGGAACTTTGTTAAGACATATGTCGAACAAGAATTGTGGCATTTTCATTATTGTTGCAGGAAATGCAGACACTCAAGTATTACCCACAGTAAAGACTAACTTTTCAATGCCTATGGACAACATAGATTGGAAATAATCCCATGAAAGTCCAATTGGTCCAATTGTAGCGTGATTGGATTTAAGCTTCACTCATCTCTTCTCCATTCGAGCCCTATCAGCGGGGAAATTTTTTACTGCCGATCTTATATTCTTCTTAAATTGCAGTACAGTCCTTTTAGAACTCGGGCTTCTTGAAGTATTTTTTTCCATCCATCTCTTGGTCCACCCATTAAGAAACCGGGCTATCGTTCTTTCCTTCCGTAACGTACAACGGACCGGGCCATAGTGGTCTATGACTATGCCTATCTCATAATACGTCATAAAATCGCCAACGTTATCGCTTCCTAAGAGCGGAGCAGAAGCAACAACCTCTTATTACGTGTCGTACATCTGGGGTAAGCTAGGAGATAAGATCAAGCTGCCTTGGCTGTTTCATATAAATTACGCTTATGAGTGGTTTCTGGAGATTGGGAGAAGTTCTCTATTGTTCCGTAATTGATAGTTTTTTTTTGAATAAAAAACTTCATGATTGGCAGCGATGAAAGCCGAAATATTACAATATCCCCCTAAAGTTCCGCTGCAATGCAACAATCACTTCAGCTTACCTACATGAGGTCACAACATTCCACAAGTTCTGGTGTTCCTCGGCAATCAATTTCTCGATTAAGTTCCTTACCAGCCTTCTATCAACGTCAGAGTGTGACTTCGGATCCCAGAATTGTCATGTGAGCCGCTGTTTTCCAAGTTTGTCAGTCTTCTGACTTCAAAGGGGAAATTCCCCATACTCAGATTAAGTTAAAATCCTCTGTGAAAACTCCGATGTCCGCTCCGCTGTCAATAATAGACTCGTTCGTGAAGATATATATCTTCTGATCTACTTTCAGGGAGCGACCCATTTCCTATTAGGACCCTATAATACCTTTCGATCACCCTCGGACCACTATCACGCTCGAAATCGCTTCCATATGCATCATAAGCTTGTTGATAAATTTGACGTTGATTCAGGATCTCCATATGCTCATATTAGTTTCCCGTCGGATACCATATAACATTTTATTTCATCCGAAGCACTGAAGTTTCCACATTCTTCGTTGTTTGAAGTTCAAAAGACGATAAGCTCAGCAGCACTTTGATCGCTACAGGCGGGGGGTGCAAAAGGCATCATTAATGAACTATAGCTATAGTCCATCAGTTCACCGAGGCATATAATATGACAGCCCTTCTCATAATAGCGGTCCCTATCATGAAGGTAGTATTTTCTGTCATGTGAAGGGAAGCTCATAAAGGTTTCATTAGCTTCACTTCACCTGACAGAAAATACGACTTTCAGCATAGGAGCAAGTGTATATCGGTGATATACTACAGCTTAGCCCTCCCACGCTGGTGAAGCGGCATTTTCTGCTTCCTGATATTTTTTTCTTCAACATGATTACATAATGCTGCTTGACATTCTACAGGCCAACGAAACTTCTTGTCTTACATGGTGCGCGATCGCTTGAGAAGAAATCACAAATGCTCGTTAGTTCCAATTTTTCCTAGAATGGGAATGAATCAGTAATAAAAGTTCACCATTCCTAAAAATTTGGGTGTATATGTGGCAGAAATTGACGGTGCGATGTCAATAATAGGCGTGACTTGATCTGCAGGTGATAGTCGGTGGCACAGAAACCGTACTTTTCGAGCTTGTTAGTCAAACCGAAATATATTGGATGTAGCGCCATTTGATCCTCTTGAGACATCTAGAGCCACTTTAGGCCTGTCGCAACTTGGTAAAACTTTACTCTCTATTATCATGGCGACTTTTCCACCGAAATTCGCGCTCTCCTGTCTTCACAATACAAAACTAGTCTTACTCCCACATCCTTTAATCCTTTTCAGTCACACTAAAGTTAAGAAAAGTCATGCATGAACAACTCGATAGTGTTACAATGTTTTGCGGTTAGTATTTCCGAACTCCTACGAAATTCAAGAGTTTATCGCCTACTTCTTCAATCTCCTTCTTCCGTACACTCCCGGACTCTTCTTAACCTATGCTATCTTCTATTTCTTTCTTAGAATATAGAACTACAGGAAAGGCCCTCGCGTATAAAGTCCATGTATGCGAGCGTAGTGAAATCTGGGGTCAGTCGACTGTGAAATTGGTATAATTGCGGGTCAGTTGAATGTCAAATTTTCCCGCGGCACTTTCTTTAAAACGAGTTTTTCTACTAAATTTATTTACATTTTTTTAAAAAACTAATATCAAAAAAGAAAGAAAGTTTTAAGAATTTGTTTTTAGTGTAATTGAAGTTGTTACGAGTGAATTTTCAGTGAATAAAAGAGCAATGAAGTGTGCAGTTTGAATTTCACTACGCTAAAATTCTGCTAGGGCCCTTCCTGTAGTTCTATATTCTAAGATTTCTTTCTTCTACCGAAGTTTTGTACTAGAATTATATACCATGAGTACAACATGACAAACTGGTCTCGCTAGCCTATTGGTATGACTACCATTCCAAAGGTCCGTGAATCGCTTCCTTACAGTGATCAAATTCTTCGCTTTCCACTTGTCCCAAACAATTTTCGTTCCATTATTGTTTTGTATGTCCATGTCCTTTGATTATGTCGCTTTTCCTTGTCTTTTTAATCATTTTGACACGTATCGTAACCTTTCAAAACGTCCAGTTGTGCATCAAGAGAAATAAACATTAATCCTCTCAACTCAATTCATTATTGATTTTAATTGTGCAATTGCACAGATGTTCTCCTGACATAATCCACATCATTTCAATATGGACGAAGTCATTCCTATAATTGCTTCTACAATTTCAAAATTAACAATAACATTTCATGTAAAACCCTGTTTGTGTCTTTCAAGGAAATTTCCCAACATTTCACTTGCATTACAACAACGGATCAAATCCCTTTCATTCCAATTCCCTCGGCATAACGAAACCATTCCACGAATTGTTTGTAAAACAGAAATTCTTTGATGTTTTTCCACTTCCCTTCGGCCATCATTGCTCCAAATTTGAATCTATTTAAAAACTAATAATTCGAAAACCGCAAAACAAGTTTCTCCCCATTTAACGATACCTTCACACAGTCAATTACACATTGGAAGGGGAGCTCCATAGTGTTCCCATAATTCATTCGCGTAAATATAGGCCAAAGACAATTCCATCCCATCCATTGCTACCCTCGAAGCTTGCACCCATGATGACGAACTTTGCTGGGTTGCAACTAACACGGAAGCTAAGGTTCGCCGGGATCGCTACTGATCATTGAACTCCTCGCCGTCATCGCATCGGTCCAAAAGCGCCGGGCGAATTTAGTTGTAATTCGTTCCAGAAAATCCAGAAATAAATTCAACCGTCGACGATCATAATTGAACAGGCGGGAATCGCTCGTAGTTGAATGCACTATGACGAACCGACAGTGGATCTCTCATGTTGGGACACGCTCTCTCTTCGTCTCTGGTGTGGCCTGTGATGATGCATTTGGTATGCAGCAGAAATGCACCAGAAATCGTGGAATGCACTTTCTGACGAGGACTCACTCAGTGATCTTAATTTTGGTCTAATGTTGAATGATGAAAGAAAAGTTTTGTTTGCAGCTTGAAAATTTTGGTGAATTCCTTGGTTAATGGCTTATTTTTTTTTATTTTTCTTTTTAGGCTAGAATAGACGAGGATAGTTCGACAGCATCCGGCGAAAATGTCTGGTTGGTACACAGAGGTGGATTCGCAGCAGCCATTCGCCTTCCGCAAAAGCAAATTGAGCCGGGCAAGGTCTTGATCCAGTTGCTGCACAATGGCGAACAGATGACAGTGGACGAGGATGATATCGAGAAGTCCAATTCGCCGTCTCTAGATCTAGTCGAAGACATCTGCCAGCTTAAGCACCTGAACGAGGCTTCCGTGCTGCACTGCCTTCGACAGCGGTACGCCAGCAACCTTATTCACACCAAGGCTGGCCCGATTCTCATAGTCGTAAATCCGATGGCGCCGCTTTCATTGTACTCGGAGAAGGTGAGTCTTTCCACGTTTTTTTTTATTTTTCTTATTTTTATTTTGACATGCAAAATGTGTGCAAATAATCTAGGGTACGCGCGCTCATGTTACTGCAACATGGCGAGGCTTTGTGAAAACAGATTAAATTGCAAATATTTGTTCCGAAAATTCCCGTTATCGACCATAGCTATTTGCCATTCTCAGGTATTTTTCGCCACTTTTAGAGAATATTGGAAGATCTTTGGAATAAAATACAAAATTGATGAGTTCAAAGACTTCCCAGACAAACACACACACCAAAAATATAATTCCCAACCTCTTGGTCCACTAAAATAATAGCCATAACAGTCAGATTAGACATAAACGCATAAAACCATTAACAAAAGTATGCTTTCAACAATTTCGAAAATTTTTGAATTTTTTGCTATGTTTAGGCGCCAAATTAGGTAATGGGGCAATGATAATAAATCAATTTGACAAATTTGGAAAGGTGAGATATTTTTCGAGATTTTGCAAAATTAGAATACCTAAGTTATCTGGTCTAATTGTGGCAGATTAGCGGGGGCTAAGGCAAAAAAAGGTTATTATTAAGCGACTACTTTTGATGCAAGAGCGCTGAAAGTTTTTTTTTCATATTTCTTATCGGGTCTCTTCTACTGATCGCCCCAAAAGACGATGCAAATTTTTTAGCTGATTTTGGAAAGTTGGAAGTAATTAACTCATAATTTTGCGATAAATTTATTATGTAACATAAAAACGAAGGAAATGTGATATTGAAGCTGTGTTTGGAAAATGAACGGTTGTAGTTGATTTTAATTTTGGTTTTATCAAGGTGGTCTTAGAAGTTATCATAAACATGAGAGTTAATAAGGAAAATTACAAAAAAATATTGTTAATATTATAATGAAGTCTCTAATGAAGTCGCTGTAGGAAAAAAAGTTGAATCAGCAACTTTTGTACGATTAGTCATCACTACAATGAATATTTTTTAAGACTCCATTAAAGTTTGCACTATTTGGGTACATAAATATTATTTCAAGACATCAAGAAAGGTAGTTTGGAGTATTTTTTGGAAACACCGACACGTCTTCTGATAAATCTTCTACAGGAATATACCAGCGGCTTGAAAAAAGTACTAAGTAGGTACTAAAGTACCAACCAACACTAGCTGTACAAAGAGTCCACTCTGCCATAAAATGTGATACCAAGAAACACAATATTATAGGATAGTTACGAGGTTCGTCCAAAAAGTGGGTAATAAAACGCGTACTCATGTATGGATCAGAAATAAGCACCCTTACTTAACCTTAGAAAAATCCTTTGCGGGGTCACTGGGGCAGTAAATGAAGTGGGTGTCTGGGAAAGCGACATAACCACGAACTGCACCATTTCTGTCCCATTACGGATTTCATTTCGAATTATCTCCTGCTTCAGCTCTTGAATGATTGTTGGCTTGTTGACGTACACCTTTTCTTTCAAATCTCCCCAAAGAAAGAAGTCCAACGGTGTCATATCACATAATCTTGGCGGCCAATTGAGATCACCATTTCGGGAGATAATACGATCATCGAACTTTTGCCACAAGAAAATCATTGTTTCGGTGGCTGTGTGACAAGTGGCACCATCCTGTTGGAACCACATATTGTTAACATCCATAGCCTCCAATTGATACCATAAAATATTGTTACCATGGCGCGAGAGCGTATGCCATTATTCTCGGTAACAGCTTGGTTGGGTTCGTTTTCAAAGAAGTATGGCCCAAAAACCGTACCAAACAGTGACTTGTCGTTGATGGATAGCATTCTCAACAATATCTCATGACGAATCCATCGAGGTGAAATTGTGCCTTAACGCTGACGATAATTTTCTGCGTAAATTTGACATCCACTGACGTTTGCTCACATATGACTCAGTTCCTGAGCGAATTAAACCTTGTGTAAATTCTAGTCCTTTGTTAAAATTCGCTGCAAAGAGCTCCATGAGAAGTGCAGTTCATGAGCGCGATGACGAATAAAGATCGGCCACACACTATCGCGTACAACTGCAATGTTTTTGATGGAACGAACTGTACGAAACGCATTGGTGCTGTCACATTTACCACCGATCCCGAGAGCTCCCAAAAATTCTGTTCCTTCAAACACTAGAGGAAAGAAGATCGCAAGGCAAACATAGCGAAAGATACAAAGACGTCGTGGAAAATTGCACAACTGATTTATTATCTGAAAGAGTAAAACCCAAGACCGACAAAATATAGTTCTTTAGGGCGCTAAGCCTCATAGATGGCTGTTTCGCTAGTGATGACAGTGACTGAAATTGCATTCAATGGGCCTTTCCACACTAGTATTCTTTCGGCAGTATGCAAACCGTATTGACAACAACCGCGATTTCCACACCCGTAATCTTGCAGCGGCGTAAGCATTCATATTCCGATTAAGTACTTGCATGGGTGCGTGTGCTTTTCTGATCATTTCGAATTGAGTGCTTCACGTTTCTGACCCGCCAAACTGTTTCTCTATTTGTGTTAGTGAGTTGAAACCCGAGAAATAGGTTTAAAATGTGCTGCACATTTCTCTCCAAGTTCATCACTTTTTGTAGAGAATTCTCCTTGATTCTCTTACCCCTTTCCTAAAAAACCGGTTTGAATACTGCTACAAGAATACTAGTGTGGAAAGGCCCAATATGATTCAGTTTTCAAATGGATTTAACCTTTGCTAGAAAAACATGATGACCTAAAGAAAGATGAGGGAATAGAACGCAAAGTCATCCGTTCTTAAAGGTTTATCCAAAGAATTGGAACTAAGAAAACTTTGCGCCAAGGTTGTATCAAAGCTGTTCTTTTTTTCTCCTTATAAGGTATCCGGTCCAAAAGTACCGCGGTCGCCACTCTAAGCAGTACACCTCAAATTTTAGGTTCGACAGGTCAGGCAGGTCTCAGTAAAGCCTGCAGGTGGGGTCGTCTGCCAGTCCGATCCTCCATAGATGGTGGCCGGTAGCCAAATCGAACAGTGCCTAGACATCTCCTACTGCGCTGGAACAACTCTGTGGCCACGTTGCACAAAAGCACAGGAAAAAACTGCTGGGTCAGTTCAGGCATGGGCTTCTAGTATTCGATTTGTTATTTTTATTATTATGTGAGAATGAGGGCAATCCATATGGTGAATACCGAGGCCTATTTTGTACATGTCCCACGAACGGAAAAGAGCGCAGGCTCTCAGGGCGAAAGCAAGAAGATCTTTAGTTAGAGACGACCGGACCTGGGGCCGTATTTGGTTTCTCGAGTCGATATCGACATCTGTCGTTAAACGAAAATTGGCATTTGGCAACACGATATCGACAACGTTATCGTCTCTTTACGTGTCGATAAAGACGTTTGACGTTAATTAAAAAGCTAAATTTATGCATACAATAAACTTTTAGCAATTTATATTTTAATTAAATATACGTGGTTTACTGCACTTGGAGTAATATCACACAATTTGATGGTTTTTATGGCGACGCTTATCTGTCGATTTGGTCGTAAGGCCAAATATGAAACTTAAAGAAAATCGAGAAGTTTTTTTTGTCGAGTCGATTTATCGACTGGAGAAACCAAATACGGCCCCTGAGCGCGGCTCAGAAGCTCTCTGATAAACGTTCATCTTCTAAACCAGATCAGAGCAGGACACCATGCAGAGTCGGCATTCTGTCTCCTGTGACAGTCCTAGGTGGTAGAGGTGGTATTGAAGCCCCACATGGCCAGCCCAATATCCCACAACATTCTATCCGCGCTGTTTACAGGGAAAAGGTCCCTTAAGCCAAAGAGTCTTGTTAGTTGTTTAACCTGTCTAAAACCTGGGACTGATTCCCAATACGCTAGATTAACTCCCTTAACTCAGTCCTCTATCATAGATTTGGAGGTGGACCATGCCGCAGAAGGGTTCTAGGCCCTGGATCAGCGTCTCTGACGCCTACTTCACGAGCTTGTCCGCAACCTCATTACCCTCGATATCCCAGTGTTGGGGGGGGGGGGGGGGCAAGCAGAACGAGAACCACTTTTACCTGACCAAGCTGTGGAGTACGTCAAAACACCCTGCAACTAGTTTGGAGGAAAACTTCAACGATGAGAATGTCTTGAGCGCAGCTTGTCTGCCCCAAAAAAATTTAATGTTGGCGCCTTTGAAATCTTGAGCTTAGCGCAGTTCTTAATGGTATGTATTTTAGTCTGGAAAACAGAAAGCCACCTTCTCATTGCAATCGAGATCTTGCAGTTGGGTCCTGCGACACCACTCTCTGCACCATACTCCAGTATTCAATAGGTTTCATTAAAATGGGATAGTCAAGAACCATCTCCACCAAACTAGTGGGTTCCTTAGCACACTAGCTGGTTCTAATGACTCCAGTACCTCGTCTGCCATGCTCTTCGAAGTCCCGATGATACGGAACTAAAAAATCCCTAATTAATTTTGACTTTATTCTAAGTCACTTTATCCCTTTGATTGTCACCTGGCTCTCAGAAAGGATCAAAATTCGCTGGTTACAGTAGGTCCTTAGTAAATTCTCATAAGTGCATGCCAATTTAGCGTTCGGTTTTGCTCAAAAGAGCGAGTTGTCAACATAGAGACGATCCAATCTCAAAACGTGTTGCCCGAACCTCGTATTTGTAGAGCCCTTGCTATAGTATCAAAGGAAGAGTTCCTGAGGCCTGCCTCAATATCGAGGAATGCCGTCAGGCCACGGTCAGGAAGTAAGTGTGGTCCCAGCCCTTTTACAGCAGTATGGGATCAGATGATTACATTACTTGGAAGTTATTTGGTGGAATCAGTATTCTTAATATGTTTATTCAAATTTGGTAAAATCGCTTATTTAGCATCTAATTAATCCAAGGAGTACTTTAGACCTTTCAGCAAAGTGATTTGCTGGTTATCCGAAATTAATCAGAAGACCACGAGTACTCCACTAAACCACAAATGCGCTTCGTTTTCCTAGGAATCTGTAAGCAAGTAAACTTCTTTAATGATTTATAAAAAGAAAATTTAAAACGCAAAAATACACATTCGGTCACCTTCTTACCTTCAAATCATTATTGTTATTCAAGTTCCTAAGACCCTTTAAAGAACCAAAGCAAATGCGATGAGCGTGATAACTCTAATTTATTGATTTGTTTGCTGCATTTCGCGAGTGGGAAGCCCTAGTAACGATTAGGAACCAATACGATAGAAAAACACTTCGATCTATTCTTGTTACAAGCAAGGGCCATGGAACATTGTCAACAAGTACGTTCACCAAATGGACATTTCTTGTTATTTAAACTAAAACACCATAGTTTCATACAATTTTGTGTGATGGAAAACATATTTAAGTAATGTTTACTTTTATTTCTAGGTCGTGTCAATGTTCCGTGGCTGTAAGACAGAAGATATGCCTCCGCATGTCTACTCCTTAGCGCAGACCGCCTACAGGACGATGCTGGAGACAAGACGTGACCAAAGTCTAATATTTATGGGCCGTTCTGGTTCCGGAAAAACAACCAGTTTCAAACACGCACTTTATTACTTGGCGCTGGCTGCTGGTAAATTTAAAAAAAAAACAACAAAGATTTCCTTCTAAATTTATTTTTGATTAAATAAAACTCATCATCAACACTTTTCAGGTTCTGTAAACAAGCTGCTAACTGCTGAAAAGGTGAATGCAATTAACACTATTCTTGAGGCATTCGGCAACACAAAGACCCGATTAAACACTAATGCAACCCGTTTTACGCAACTTTTAAGCCTGGATTTCGATCATAGCGGACAAATTGCCTCTGCATCGGTACAGGTGAGAAGACAACAAGAATCTTTATAGTTAATGCAGTAATAATTTATGATTATTGACTTTAATTACAGGTACTTCTGCTGGAAAGGTCAAGAGCTGGAAAACGTACCAATAATGAGCATACATTTCACATACTGACTAGACTTCTAGCTGGTGCTGAGGGTGTGTTGCAGAAAGAATTGCATTTGGATAATATATCACCAGAGGATACCAACCCGTTTGTTTCGTTATCACAGAAGCTAGAGGAGAGGCACAAAGCTGCAGCTGAGTTTGGAAGAACTGTTCAAGCATTTGAAACTTTAAATATTGATAGTGCCGCTGTTAAAGGAATTTGGTATATTTTAGCTGCTATTTATCATCTGGGAGTAGCTGGAGTCACTAAAGGTTTTGCATAACTTGTTTTAAATTGCACAAGAAATTTACGAGAATTTGTTTTTCAGTTGGGGCAGGTCCAACATGTCGCATTCAATTTAACAATCCATCAGCAGCTCGTAAGGCAGCTAATCTGCTAGGAATTAATTTAGAAGATCTTATAGCAGTTGCATTTCCGTCAACAACATCAGGCAGCTCTAGTCCAGCACGTTCGCCTACGGAATCATCTGATACATCTTGGGATAGTCTAGAGGGACTTGTCGTTGGCTTATACTCAGAGGCAATGGCTGCTGCTGTTGCATTAATAAATAAAGCAATTTGTACTTCTGCACATACAATTGCCTCCATTCTACTTGTAGACACTCCAGGATTCCAAAATCCTGCTAGCTGTGGAGTACAGTATGGAGCATGCTTATCTGATTTACGTCACAATTATTTACAAGAAAGATTACAGCTACTTTTCCATCACAATACCTTGGTGGCGCCGAGAGATCGTTATGCACAAGTATATATATTTATAAGAAGGTTTTTTTCAGTGTTTATTTTAATATTTTACTTTAGGAATTAGTTGAAATAGACACTGAAGGTCTCCCAGAAACCCATCCGGGGCCACTAGTTTCTTTGATTGATAAAGCACCTCAGAATCATGTAGTTAGAACATCACAACGAGACTTACGAGAGCAAGATCGAAGAGGTCTTTTATGGTAATAGTTCAAGCTATTGATGAAATTAACTATTTTAAAGCTAATTTTCTTCATCTAGGCTTCTTGACGAAGAATCAATGTATCCGAATTCAAATGATGAAACTTTCCTTGAGCGTCTCTTTTCGCATTATGGTGATAGAGAACATCAAGCTTTACTGAGAAGAGCAACTGGATCGAGACAATTTGTGTTGCAACACTTGCAAGGAACAAATCCTGTTTTATACTCAGCCAATGGCTGGTTAAAGGCAAGTCGAGAGCATCCAGCAGTCAAAAATGCAACTAGATTACTGCAAGAAAGTTCTAGAGAAGAAATAAATCGCCTTTACGTTGGCACACTAACAAGAGGTGCCGGTAGCGTTTTCTGTGGATCAATAGCTGGCTTAGAAGGAACACAGTCACTACGACGAGTATCCAGTATTCGAAGATCATTCACATCAGCTGGTGTTAAGCGAAATTCTGTTATGTTACAAGTTAAGTTTACTGTTGATGGGATTATCGACACACTTCGAAGGACTGGAACGCATTTTGTGCATTGTTTCCTTCTCCAGCATGTGGCTGGAACGCATTCCGTTATTGGTTCATCGCCAAATCACACACTCCAAACTTATGAAGATATGGTTAATGTTCCTTTATTAAGAAGTCAGGTATGTTATATTTTTTGTGTTGCGGTAGAAATTTTGTAAATTGAATATTAATTGTAGCTTCGCGGTTCACAAGTTTTTGAAGCTGCCCGATTACACCGCATGGGCTTCCCTGAATCAGTTCCTTTATCTGAATTTGTAAGAAGATTTGGTCTTCTTGGAGATGCTTCTACGAAAGAGTTAACCGTTGAACAGATATTAACATCAAACGAGATTGATCCTTCTAATTACCGCATTGGACCAAGTCAGGTAAGTGAAAATCTTGATTCTATTTATTGCTTTTGAAATTGATCAATCTGAGGTGTTGTTTGCATATATTTAGGAGTAAATAAATGGGTTTCTCTTCTATCGCGCAAGTATGCAATTTTTAAAAATTATTTTTCTATTTCTGTTGCATATCTGAAAAGTTACAAGAGGTGTTGTTGCATATAAGCAGGCTGCTTTATGCATTTGTGTACATTTAGCATAGTTTTAGGCTATAAAATGAATGGGACTAAGCAATTTCGTTTTATTTATTTTAACAATATTTTTCTAGAATTTTAAAAATAGAAAACGCAGGCAAATACCACTAATAACTATTCATGAACATTTAAATGATAACTATTATTGCTTTTCAGATTCTTTTCTTTTATCACATGTAAAAAATGACTGCCACTTCTAGAATTTCGTTAGATTTTCAAAAATTAAAAATGGAATAAAGTTTGGGGCATGAATATGATCCAAATTGACATAAAATGTATTATATTAAAGTATTTAAACTCTTGTACATCCGACTTCTGCTTCTATGACTATCATAGAGTGCCGTTGAATATTTGCTATTATCCTATACGCAAAGAATAACGAGTCAGACTCGTTGTGTATTTTTGTGGTCGCAAATGCAAGTTTATTCGTAATCTTTAGTTTAACGCTGTTAATTCTATATAATTATGAAATAATTTCAGTTTTTTATATAATTATGAAAAAGGAAAAAATTTATGTAAACTTTTTCGATGTGTCTCTTTCCTCCTTCATATTGTAGTGGCCGCCGCGTTGGGTTACTTAAACTTGACAAGGAAATATTCCTAGACTGTTGCGACAGCAGTTTGTAAGGTTACCAGCCGTTCATATATTTTGGATGTTTTTTCGTTATTTTTTTCGTTTTCTAGTTCAGCAAAAACGTGACAGTTTAAATTTTTCCTCGACGTCCGTCATCAATTGTAGTGACCGGGTTGGCCCCGAAAACGTTCCCTGCTTTGTTAGGTTGTCTTCCTTCTTTTTACATTCCATCGCCAGTGATGCATTAATAGTTATCTGATTCATAGACCCAATCACTTACTGATTATCCAGCGCTATTATAATATTCTTTTAAGTTAGGCAAGGCAGCGATCCAGCATGTCTACTTGTCGTGAATTATGCTATGCCTTCAGGGAGCGATCTATAATAAACAAAGTTTTTATTTTACCTTTCTACCATCCCTATTTTCAGAATCCAGTTTCTCCACCCTTTTGCATTAACAATTTTGGAGACCATTTTCTGAAGTCTTCTGACCTCCCTACTCGAGCAGAGACTCCTCTACGACTCTTTTTTCATCGACGTCGAGTTTTATTTATTTCGTTCTCTGTTTGCTGTTTGAACGACATGCAACTGAGGTTCCGCGTTTCTTATGGTTGTCGCTGGCTTTACCCGAGGTTCGTACGCAGAATTTCAGTATATTTTAAGACGTACATGTTACGAGAAACTCGTGATTTTATTTCAGCCTCCTTTCGGGGATCCATAGGCTTCCTCAAATGAAACGGCTCTGTGATCTGACAACCAACTATTCCAACTATAAGTCCTGTGCCTTGCTAACAACTACTTCTAACCAGCATATGTAGTTCTCTAGTGGGTCGAGAATTACTACGTATGTAGGCTGATGCTATTATAAACGCCAAAATTTCCGTAACTACTATCATTACCTAATAACCAGTACAGTTTTCAATTCGTTTTTAAAGGCGTATTTACATTCTTCACAAATTACAAGTGATCGACCAGAATTTTTGATAATAAAAAAAAGAATTGTTTAAAAAGCACGCATAAAGGCCGGCAATTTTACCAAATATGGAGAAGTGACAGTAACATGACTTAAATAAGCCAATCAGTCTAGTAACGAAGCGCGGTATACAAACAATTTTCCGGGTGCATCATTCCTTTAACTGTCATGCTCTTCACCCGTATTGGTCAGGTCTTTCAACCCAGTGTAAGCATACCCAAACGGATTCAATGGAATAGTAAAGTCTGTGATGGGTCAATAGTTTAAAACGACATTGCAAGACATGTTTTCATTTGATATGCAACACGTTTCTGAGATCAACTCAAGAAGAATTGATAATAGCCCTGGGGTAGCCACAACCCTGTGATAGTAATACGCTATTCAACAAAAATATTGTTTAAAAAGCTTTGTTTTATTTTAACACCACAAAAAGTGTCTGTATTATTTTGAAACACATTTTCTAAACAAAAAACGATAAATGAGTCAAAAATAGAAAACCGTACTACTTCCAAAAATCCATTAATTGTTTGTTAGGTAATCTCGCAATCAATCTGTACTTGTCACTACCCAAGAAAAGAATGATTTATGTCAACATATTCTGCATCCAAGGAGTCAATCTGTGCTCAAGCTAGTACTAGCCAGACACAATTTGAATTAATTTCGGTACATTATGGACACCGGCCAAAATTAATTGAATCAGTGCACAGGGTGTACTGACCCCGTTGACCGTACATTTATGGATCGGGTAGTACCTATATCACGTACAGTTCGAACATATCTTAGAAAATAAACGACGACGCCGAGGCATTTCACTCACTATGCACACGGTGGTTGGTCTCTCTGCTCATAATAAATGCAGACAATAATTCCAAATCAAACAGCAACAAAATAAAAGAGTCAACGAAGAATAAAGCGAATCATAATGATTGTATAAAAATAAACAATAGACGCGAGCGCGCAAATCATAGAGGAGAAACGTGGACCCAGTTCATATTTGATTGTCCGCGCGTCTCTATTGTTTTCTCGCCAGGTATGCGCCGCCGTGGGCTTGTTTTCTGCATAATTATTGGCAGTTTTACTTTGGAAGCACACTGATTGGTTGCGTGTCGCGCTTGCAGTGTGTGTCGCCGCATATCGCTACAATTAGTTGCGAGGAGAAAATTTTGTTTGACGTGTAGTGTATTTTTTTGGGCGCGCTTCTATGTTTTGGGTTAGTTTGCTAATTGAATGCTAAATTGTTTACTCTATTAGGTACTGAAGGTCGCATTTCATTACAGGCTTTCCCATTGTTACGACGGCTTAATTCTACAATTCAAATGATGTTAATTTTTATGAAATAATTTATGGAGACTTTACAGTTAGGAGTGTAGGATTGAATTGTACAGAAATATAAGATGGAAAACGGTGGGCACTTTTCATATGATTGCAATCGTTTTTACATTAGAAAATAAACAATTCCAATTCTATTTGCGTAAGTTTACCAGGGTTTGGCACAGCTGAATTTTCAACATAGCAAAGCGGCATCTGTAATGATGAAACGAGGCTTTGATGAGATGAAGTTGGATATTCTTCTCATTCGAAAGCCGTGGATCTACAAAAGTACGTTCAGAAGCTGATCCGAAAGCTTTGGAACTCTGTACGTTTCATATGCGATTAACGGAATGAGAACGTGTTGGCAATCTTACTGACGCACTTATGAAGACCAGATGATATAGCCTTCATTTTCTAATAGTTTCAGCCAACATGACGATTCACCAAATCCTGTGACAATAAGATACTTAGTGGTGAGTAATTAATTGTGGTAAGAAAAGCATAGGACTAATAATTGGTTGCATAGTCCATCTGCACAAAACGTGGTAGGGCAACACCAACGACAACCACTCAAGTTCTACTCAAATTTGTAGGCTACAACAATCTGGTTACTGCAAACAAAAGACTCAACCACATCGGTGCTAGACGAACAGAAGTCGTATAATGCTACTTTCTGTACCATCGCGATTTTGAAAAGGCTACCCAAATGGGAGGTAAGCTGGTTAAGCGCCCTTTAGTCCAATAAATAGGTCAAAAAAGGCCCTCGTAATGCAAAAAATACCGCACGCGATTTTTTTTACCAAATGATTTTATGTATGTTTATAAGCTTAAATTCAAAATGGCGTCATCGCAACCCTCTTGCTAAACTTACAATGAAGGAAAACGCGTTTAATTCTATATCTCAAAAACTATGCATTTTACCACAAAAATGTATATTATCTTTTTTGTAGATAAATAAGTGATTTAACTTTTTTGTTTAGAACTTTTTTGTGTAAAGTCAATATCTACGGAGAAATAGTGCTTCAAACTTCATATATCACTTTCTTTGCACTATATTTCGTTAATGGTTAATTCTACATGAAAAAATTCTTCGTAAGAATTATAGAACGCACGATCATCTATAATTTTTGTTATTATCATTTTTTACGTAGGGCTAATATTGCACCAGTTATGGCGCTTTAAGTGTCGAAAAACGTAAATTCAAAGTAGTTTTGTTGCCAATATACAGGGTGTACACCGCTAAGTTTACAAAACCGCCGCACAGTGGGCTGAATTGGAAAATTTTGGACTTAAGGATTCATATTTATATTTTTGAATTCTAGTATTAAATACAATCTTAATATATAAAAACTACGTGTCACAATGTTTGTACACGCTAATCTCCGAAACCGTCCAACAGATTTAAATGAAAATTTGGAAATGTGTAGGGTTGGTTCCAGATTGAAAGATAGGATAATTTTGGTCCAGATAAGTGAAGCTGTTGTCGAAATATAGAGAATTTCAATGTTTCACTGATTATATTTAAGTTGGCGGGGTGAAAAAATATTTAATGTTAATTGTCATGTACATATAAAAAACCGTTAGCTTTAAAAAAGGACTCCGATTTTTACGAGTCACTGTTCCAAAAACCTGATATTTTCGGACACTTCGCAACAACATTGTTATATACCGACGTCCCTCGCTATTATACATGGAATAAATCAGGTAAAAAATGGAAGCCACGTAGACAAGGCGAACCACATCCAACTATCGCACGCGTATTGAAAGCAAAGACATTGGGGCGACTTTACACAGTATATTCAAAACAACGTGAATGTTTCTTTTTGCGTTTGCTGTTGCTGAATGTTCCAGGATTAACGTCTTTCGAATTTTTACGAACAGTCAATGGTAAAATATTCAATACATTTCAAGATGCATGTCGCGAGTTGCAATTGCTGGAAGACGACAATCATTGGGATCTGACACTTACTGATGCAGCATTTGCATCCACGCCGAATAACATTCGTCAGCTGTTCGCAATGATATTGGCGACTTGATACCCAACAGAACCATCGGTTTTGTGGGAAAAATACAAGAACGGCATGACTGAAGACATACTTCGCAGAATTAGACAAACAAACCAATATCCAAACTCTCGGACTTTTATAGGAATAATTGGTTTATTTGTTGAAGAGTTGAATTTTGAAGATTTGGATTAATGTTAAATGTCTTAAGGTTGTGTGCAGCGAGTCGGAAAGGCATCATCTTTGTTTATTTACGCGCCGGAAAACAAAACCAAAAACATAGTTTACCAGCAAGTTTTGTAAAAAAATACATACATAGGTAATTTTGGTCACACTTAATATGAAAGCATATTGAATCTAATGTCTCCAAATTTTACAGAAATAAGTATTGGTTCTTTCCTTAGATATTGCGAATAGTTTGATTTTCAATACTTGCATTAATTTCACATGTTTTGACGAACACAATTTCGCAATATAAGAGAAAATAAAAGTTGGTTTTTTGGCATTGCTTTTTCCAACTATAAAATTTTTGTTTCATTTTTCGATGTTGTTTTATTGTTCTCGAAAAATTTTGTTATTGAAGACTTCTAGATTTAAATTTAAAAAAAAGCTATAGAAAATGGCCCTCGAATTTCGAGTGCTGGATGCTGCTATTTGCATTAATTTTAAATCTTTTAACGTTCATGGTTTTAACAGAATACACAGGCAATTTTGGTCATAGTTCAAATAAATGTATTTTGAATCTAATGACTCCAACTTTTATAGGAATAGTTTGTTTTTCGTTAATGGTTAAGAAGAGTTGAATTTTGAAGGTTTGGATTAATTTTAAATGTTTAAACGTTGGGTGCAGCGAGGCGCACCGGGTCCCAGCTATCCAAAATACAGAAGATAAGCGCTTCATGGAGACACTTCATCTGTGTATGAAAATTCATATCTCGAAAAATGCCCTGTCAATGGATGGTTTTTATTGTCTCCACCAAAATGTCAGATCCCTAATAGTTTCACATTTTGTTATTTGGAATCAAAAATACCAAAAAATTGCC
Source organism: Thereva nobilitata (assembly GCA_963855945.1). Taxonomy (NCBI): domain Eukaryota; kingdom Metazoa; phylum Arthropoda; class Insecta; order Diptera; family Therevidae; genus Thereva; species Thereva nobilitata. The sequence goes on from OY979695.1 coordinate 176,080,100, forward strand.
TTTTTCAAACTCTCCTACTGTATATAAAAATTCATATCACCAGATTACTACTATTGGCTTATGGGAGCAGCATAGGCGCGACGGGTTCCAACTAGTATATTATAGAAATTGAAATTTTGACGTTGATTGGCAGATGTACGAAGAATCGAACTTCGATTTAACTGAACTGAACCTAAAAAAAGTTAGCATATTGCGACCTGATGATCTTATTGAAAAGAATCGATTGAAACTGTTTAAACGAGGTAATTGTATAAAATTTAGTACAGTTGCCATTAAAATTCCCTTTACTATTTTTATTAGCAACAAAAACTCTTAACCAGTTTTAATGACTTCCACAATAATTTCAGGAATTAAACTCAAAAAACCCGGTTATAATTTCCATACGACAAAGTAACGCCTCTATTCAGAGCTATACGCATAGGTTTTGCAAAAACTCTTCTCGCAACAGGAAAGTCTAGTTTCGAAGCTGTATTCCGCAAATTGTCGTACATCAGGGAGTGCAAAGCTGTCCAAAAGAAGATCAGCATAGATACAAAAAAAAATTGTTATCAGAAAAGCCGATCGACAAGTGAAAGTGATTAATGCCACCAAAGGCGGCAATTTTGGGTAGATTCTGGTATGGTCTTGAGCAAGCAAATGACTCTCGCATGTCATAATGATCCGTTGGGCGCGTGAAATGTTTTTTTTGCTGTTGTTGCTCAGGGAGTGCCGCTACCGCCTAATTGCCAATTACTACACCGCACGAACGGTAAGGGCGAGAGACTCGTTGAACTGCTTTTAAAGGTTCAAGTTTTCTTCTACTACTACTCATGTTGAGAGAGTGCTAAGCACAATTTTTCACATATGCGATGTGTAACTAGCCAGCGGCCATCAGATCGGCCGAGGAATCGATTCAAGAAGAAAGCGATAACCATGATCAAAAATTCTTCTTCACAATTTACCTGTGTGCTTGGACATTGGCCAGACTCACCTGTGTGATGTTTGTTGTTTCTTTTTTTTTGTGTGTGGATACCTGTTTGCAATGCATGCAAGTGATTACTTAAAGGTATCCAAAAATGTTTGCTCGTATTGAATTTCACAGATGTCTTCACTTCAACCTGGTTCCTCGCAATGGAGGATGATTGAAGATCGAAAACCAACAAAAAAAATAAATAAATACCAAAGAGGTTTGCGAAATTATTTTTTTTTGTTACTTTCACCGGAGTTTTGTGTTTTATCTTTTCCGATGTGAAAAATGCCCGGACTCGGAAGGAGAAGAATTTTTGAATTGGGATGAAAGTGAGTGCGTTTACCTCTCCTCAGGTGCATGTAAACAATTCGCCTCGGGGCGGTGCTGGTATGTCGGCCTTTTAAACTTGATTTGTTGTTGTTTTTTTTTTGATACTCGCATCGATGTGCGATCACAGCTGATCACATACGACGTTAATTTCACTTTTTCCTACGGCGGCGGCCAGTCACGGGCTGCCCACTTTCGGAATTTAATTTTCGAATTAAGCATGAACTAAATTTTTGTTGTTGTTGTTGTTATGCTGCTGCTGCTATTCACTCTTTTCGGGCAGCAGCAACATCTCTAGCCATCTGCCCTAATCAAGGATTATGTCACGCAACGGGCCAAGCGATACGCAAATTAACGGGACGTTACTGTAATCCAACTGAAATTACGAGATCATACCCGATCGGTTTCACCTAGTTACGATCACTGGAGTTACGGTTTAAATGTTTTTTTTAAGCTTGAGCAAAAATACACCGGAAATGCGTTTACTGCCGCCATGGAATCAAACATGATTCCATTCTGTCCCATATTTCCTTTCTTGCCCAACACTTTTGTCTGTTTGGATTAATTAAAACCCGCCAAGATCAGTCACTGTAGTCTTAATGCGGGCGTAATCACAACACTGGAGTTCATTAACTTTGCGCCAAAACTTAACCAACGTTAAATTCTACATTCACTCAGGTGGAAAACAAAAGGAAAAACTCGAAGAAGCCATTCTCGAAATCTTCCATTGTCTAGCGAATAGAGTATCGGAATTTGCCTAAGAAGTACAAGTGATGGGCATCCATGCATACTAACCATGCCCCAGTGAACCACATTTTTGGACTCATGAAAGGGAGGAGAAAGTTTTTCCATTTTGCTGCTGCTGTAGCCAAAGACAAGAGTCACCACCGCGCCGCCGCCGCGTTAGGAAAATTCTTATCCGAATTTAATTCAGCGAGAAATGCAGGTGTCGCGTCATGTCATCAATGCTGACTTGTTCATATGGGAATAGCGATTGTGATAATGGGGCCTTTGTTATGCTTAATGAATTGGAGAAATGAAAAAAAAACGCTTTTTAGAAAAATTAAAATGAAATTTTGAAAAATTAATGCGGTTTTGAGGTTTTTAGCGATATTAAAAGTAAATTTTTTGGAAATTAATTTCACTTTTTTTGGGATGGTTTTTAAGCCAAATCGATCATCAGCGTCTTTTGTTATGATTTGAAGATTTGAAGGCAAATCCAGTACATTTTGACCATGCATAAATGCCTTCGTTTGCATGATGATTGGTATCCATTGTTGGTGGTAGGTGCAGCCTGTTAGGTTTAGCGAGAGATGCTATTAAATGAACGATTGTGCTTGCAATTTCTTATTAATTAATAAAGAAAGGAGTTTTACAAATTTTGTACAAAAAAAAAGAAATCACATATTTCCGAAGTAACACTGTATAGGGTCTGACACTCGAAATGTTACCAATTAAAAAACCGATAGTTTTGTCAATTATAAATCTTTATATATATATATTTTAAGATAATTTTGAAAATAAATTAAATCTCATGAAAATCATTTCACTGTTCGATTTCACAGAGGCAACCATCTCTGTTGCGTATGGTGGATTCAAGTACGCTGCGAAAATGTGAGCCTGTGTAAGTCGTTGCCTTTCCTGACTTCAGTGTTTCTACAGTTTTATATTGTTGCTGACAACTTCTTTCCATCCAATGACACTATAGCCCAAGTCGAGCCTTGGCCTTCTCTATTCTTCTCCTCCAGTCGTCTCGGTCTTTGTATGCTGCCTTGTGTACTGCCAGTTAATACTTTCTTTCCTACTATTCCTTCTGGCATACGCTAAAAGCCTCGCTGTTTCTTTGATGTCAGAGTAATATTCTCTAACTGCTGTGCCTGACCTACGCTACTTTGTTGATGTCATCGGCATATCCTTGTTTGAGCCCTTGATTAACTTGTAAGTTAGAGGTTAACTTGCACTGCAGAGTTATGCTATGGGCACACATGTGGTTTCGATACCATGGTATTCAAATACCACGTAGTATACCAGATGTGTGTCACCTAATACCAGGTCAATACCATTCCAAAAACTTGGTATACTATCATTCGACGTGGTATCGAAATGAGCCAATTTTTCTTGGTTTCCTTATGCACAAACCTGGTATAGTGGCCTTTTAACTGCTAACAACGCCATTATATAGAAGCGGAAAATAAAAACACCTAATTTTTCCATTTTAAAAATTAAATTTTCGAGTAAATAAAAATTTAGCTGTGTTTTTGTTGAAAAAAAAAAGAAAATTTTTTAAGTGAAAAGTTTTACTTTCGATTTCAAGCATATTTGAGGAGCGTCGGAACAAAAACCGATATATCACATTTAAGTTTTTTTTGGGAAATTGAAAAAATCTGTGCAAGTATATGGCTTTATAATTTAGAGGTGAACGAAGTTTACCAATTTATTGGTGTTGATAACACTGTGTGGAAACCTAAATGTCACATTCTTGTGTGCGGTACCTGTTGAGATATTATAAAGAACAAAATGGATTTATCGGGTTTTAATCAGACTAATTGGATATATCATTGGATATAATTGGATGCCCTTGGCCCAATCTACACTAGTATTCCTTCAGCAGCAGCAGAAACGGGTTTTTATGAGAGAGGTATAGATAGAAGATAAGAGGTTAGTGTAGTAACATGTTCACCAGAAAAATTCGGCGTAAAAACTTAACCCATACACAATATGCTTCTGCTTACTCTTATTACTCGTTGATAGCAAATATGATTATCGAAACGCACGTAGATATCTCCGCATAAAGACAAGAACGTTACTCGCGATGAAATAATACCAGTATAGACCTAGATTACGTTGTAAAACCGGTTCTGCTGCTGCTGAAGGAATACTAGTGTTGACACCCTCAATGGATTTATCGGTTTATGTTCAGGTCAGTGATTTTGGGAAGGTTTTGGAAGCAGATTTAGCCGTTTCTGAACAGGTTCGATAAACGGTGGTTATAGATACGTACGAAAACAACCAATTGCCATCATAAAAAAAATAATGTCAAAATGGGATTTATCGGTTTTTGTTCTGGCGCTCCTCATTTATTGACGTAAAAGAGCACAAACCGATTCGTTTTCCATTTTTAAAACTTTACAAATAACAGTCAGTTGAGAGCTGTCAAATGTATACCACAAAAAGATATGTGTCAGGGGTTAGTATACTATAGGTTTGTTTATTAGTTTTCAGAACAGGATAGAGCAGAATAGAATAGAACAGCAAGCAATTCAACGTCAAACACTTTAGAACAACTTAGAACAGAAAATCTAATGAACGCTTTTTTGTACTTTTTTGTTTTACATTTTCTGTTCTCATAATCTCATATACACATCAGTCAAAACTAAGAAAAAACAACAACAAAAAACTCTTGTCCACAACTGTCCTGAAAAAAATCTAGAACCAAAAAGTAAAACTTAGAACACTTTAGAACAACTTAATGAACACCAAACTAGAACACTCTCGGACAAAAAATAACAAGTTTTAAAACTAATGAACGCCAAAGCCTGTACTTTTCTGTTCTAGGATGATTTAGATAGTTCTAGGACTGACTAATAAACAAACCTTATGTAGTATAAAACAAGCTTGGTATCGATACCATGGTATCGAAACCACATGTGTGTCCATAGCATTAAGGTCCATTTTTACTGTCGACGGTTTACAGGGTGTCTCGTCACAGCTGGCCAAACGATTAATGGTAGATAGTAGACAAAAACTGATCGACAAAAACACATCATTTTCGAGATAGGGCGTTTTTAGTGTTTCAGAATACTAAAAACAGATCAATGAGTGACACTTCTTATTTTTGAATGGTAAATAGCAAAAAAAAACCCAAGGCAGCTGCAGTCTTGGAGTGTTCCAAGAATTTTTTAAGCAGCTTTTAAAGATGTTAGACAAGTTCAGAAAAAAGGTCCTTAGCGACCTACTTTTTGAATTAGAGTGAAAAAAGTGGGCAAAATTGTTGAAATACTAAAAAGGGATACCTATTTTTGAATGGCAAATAGCAAAGAACCAAGCCAGCTGGAGACTTGGAGTATTCAAAGAATTTTTCAGGTAATTTTTGAGAACGTTAAAAAGTTCAGAAAGAATCATCTTAACGATTTACTTTTTGAGTTACAGTGAAATAGGTAGAATAACTGTCTAGGATTGTGGTAAAGCCAACTGCCCGAGGCTTGCAAGGTTCTTTTCAGCAACTGACTGGGACTTATGTTTTCATAGTAAGAACGTCAATTCAACTGAAGTAGTACGAGCAGGAATTCATTTATTCGTTCCTCATTGTACCAAAATTTATAAAACTGAGGCGGAAACAGCATTTAATTGAGGATGAATGATCGCAATTAAAACTAAATAAGCCGCTTAATGGTTATGAAGACGGTCTTGAAATGAATCATTGTGTCATAAACTCTTTAAGTTGATAAATTCCTGTAAGTGCAGCATCAAGAAAGTTCAATCATAGTCATGCAGATTGAGAGATGAGCTATTCAATGCTATCAGTAAAAAGTTCTGATTCTTTGGTAAATTTTATCAAGAATAATTTCACTTCATCCACAACTCCTTCTTTATTTAAAAGGGGATGGTGATAACAGAAAACAAATCCAAATCCAATTTACTAGCATCTTTGTTCACCTAGAATTCTTCTTTATCCTACCACACCCTTCCCCGAATGTACTGCAAACTGCACGGACGTAGTTTCATTCGAGACTTGCGAGATTAGCAAGAGCCTCAACGAGCTTAACCTCAACAGGTCCACTGGCCCTAATAATATACCGCGTATGATCCTCAAAAATGTGCCTAACCTTTATCTCCACTGTCAATCATAATGATGCTAAAAATTAGAGATAGAGCAAATATCATAGCATAGATTTCTTTGTCAGTAAGCAAACCTTCGCAAGATATGGAGCTTGAGCCTTCATATGATGCGCTAAGCGTATACAGAACGGATAAGACCTGCGTTGACATACGTGGCTGAATCTAACCTAAATATTAGACGACAAGTAATATCTTTTTAGATCAACGTTTTTGTGTGTTTAACTGAGAAACTAATATTGCTTTGCTGAGTCGGGGTTGGTTCCTATTGATATAGGCTTGATTATGTCATATAGAAAGGAACTAAGACGTTCACGGGTTTTTAAGGGGTGTTTGCTGGTTCGAAAAATGAAAAAATGTAAAAAACTTTTTTTTCATATTTCTTAAGTGCAAACCCTTACATACAGTATCCAAAGGGAAAAACTAAAAAATATGGAAAATTTTGGGAGATACAGCGATTTTTGTAGAAAATCCCGCTCTCGTTAATACGTAATAAAATGTGTTCCCAATTTTCAAACGCCGATTTCTCGAAACTATGTTTTTCACGTCGGTGTACCGAATATCTTAAAAACCGTTTATGCGATTAATGTGAAATTTTTACACAATGTTAAGTATGAAGTTTCCGACATCTTGCACCTGGAGTTTTTGATTACGTTTTTCCGTTCGTTTATTATTAACAATTTAGTGCAGCGAAAATCAACTTTTTTTAAAACATCCGCCAAAAATCCAATTATTTTTTTTTTGAAAACCCCCAGGCTTAAGATGTTTTAAATGTTATAAACTAATAAAAAAAATTTGTTTCGTTTGGTTCAGACGAACACAGCCGCGCCAAACACCGTTTGCCTCCGACGAAAAAAAGTGTCTCTGGTTTTTTTATTGTAAAGTGTTTTTTTATAAACAAACTAGCTGGGACCCGGTGCGCCTATGCTGCACTCATATAGCCCAGGCGCTAGAGCAGTGAGACCTATAAATTTTGGTTTTGGCGTGATGTAACGGACTTTTTTGGTGGAATTGGTCAGAAATGACATCCCCAACAATATCTAGGGGGTGCGCAAACATGAACACGCCAGGAAAATTTATGGGAGGCCAAAAACTGAAGAATTCACGAAAAATTCTCTGTTTTTTTACCTTTCTTGATAAATATTTCTTAACGAAGGCTTCTAGGCGAAAAGTTTGTAGGACATGTTTTGTTCGTTATTGGATTTGCTAAAACCTAGCGTAAATTTGATTTTTAAAATTTGAATTTTTGCATTGCAAAATAGCCGAAAACTGCAAAAATCGTATCCTCACTTTAAAGTTATGCGAACCAAAGAAAATACCATTATTTTTCAATGTAATTCTGGAATTAAGTAGTTTAAGGTATGTTTAACTTATATCCAAAACCCGATTACTGTCGGTCAAATAGTTTTTGCATAATGTATTCTGCAATTAAGTGAATTTAAAAAATTAAATTTGTTGCAGCGCCAAAAAAAAAGTCCCATGTTGCTCCTGATTTTTTTACGTATGCTCTAAGACTCACTTTACAATATCCAATCATAAAATTGCTATTTTTGAAATTTTTTTCTGGGTTTTTAAATTTTAGAATTTTTTTTGGAAAAAACGCCTTAGTTGCAAAATAGCTAACTCCGCGACGCCAGAAATGCTCGGCGCGTTTCAAATTCGCTCGAAAAAGGCTTCAACTTCTAGTGCAGCATTTTAGCTGTTTTTTTTTAATTGGGGTAACGAATCGAGAAAGCGTCATTTTCATGGATGACTCGATATGGAAAAGTTTTGTACAGACCAGTCGAGGCCCAGTAGTTGCAGTTTTTCAACGGGATTTCTTTGAACGCTTTGATTTATTAACAGAGTCTGAAAAAAGGCGCAAAACGCCCTCTAGCGGCGAAACTATGCGGAATTCGAAAAACCAGTGAAGACAAAATTTGTAGGAAATTTTATCCTCTACAACTTTGCTCTTTCGATGTTTTCACCAAAATGCATAATTTCTCCTCAAAATAGAGAAAAAGGCGAAAAAAACGCCTATATTTCGTTAGGCAACCCATCACCGTTACTTATGTTAGCATATTTTTTTCATAAAAAATAGATTTCATTTGGTTACTCGATCCGCGAAGGTCGTTCTTCTCCGGATCTTATGAAAGAAGTCATTGTGGGTATCTACACTAGTATTCTTTCAGCAGCAGCAGAACCGGTTTAACAAGTTAATCTACGTCTACACTGGTATTCTTTCATCGCGAGTAATTTTCTTGTCTTTACAACAAGATATCTGTGTGCTTATCGATAATATTATACTTGCTAAGAAGGGTAGGCGAAAGCGAATTGTGTATGTGTTAAGTTTTCACGCCGAAATTTTCTAGACTGTAACGGACGCTTTTACGAGGGCACAAGGTAATGTTGTTGATTTTTATTTTGCGTCGTTATGTTTCATCTGCGGAGAAGATGCTTCGGATGAGTCCATGGAGAAGGTATTGCGCATGAATGCGAGTGACAGAAAAAAAAAGAGATACGATTAGTAACAAATAACAGTACTAGAGACACATTTATACAAAAGTTAAAAAATGCTTCTGAAGCAGCTGGCATAGTAATTTATAAAAGGCTGTTGATGGTTCCGGATTTAGTCTTTGTTTCAAACAAAATTTTGTTGTTAACAATATTTTATTTATTTTATTGCAAGTTTTACTTTTCTCGATTCGCTACCCCAATTTAAAAAACTAAGTTGAAGCCTTTTTCGAGCGAATTTGAAACGCGCCGAGCATTTCTGGCGTCGCGGAGTTAGCTATTTTGCAACTAAGGCGTTTTTTCCAAAAAAAATTCTAAAATTTAAAAACCCAGAAAAAAATTTCAAAAATAGCAATTTTATGATTGGATATTGTAAAGTGAGTCTTAGAGCATACGTAAAAAAATCAGGAGCAACATGGGACTTTTTTTTTGGCGCTGCAACAAATTTAATTTTTTAAATTCACTTAATTGCAGAATACATTATGCAAAAACTATTTGACCGACAGTAATCGGGTTTTGGATATAAGTTAAACATACCTTAAACTACTTAATTCCAGAATTACATTGAAAAATAATGGTATTTTCTTTGGTTCGCATAACTTTAAAGTGAGGATACGATTTTTGCAGTTTTCGGCTATTTTGCAATGCAAAAATTCAAATTTTAAAAATCAAATTTACGCTAGGTTTTAGCAAATCCAATAACGAACAAAACATGTCCTACAAACTTTTCGCCTAGAAGCCTTCGTTAAGAAATATTTATCAAGAAAGGTAAAAAAACAGAGAATTTTTCGTGAATTCTTCAGTTTTTGGCCTCCCATAAATTTTCCTGGCGTGTTCATGTTTGCGCACCCCCTAGATATTGTTGGGGATGTCATTTCTGACCAATTCCACCAAAAAAGTCCGTTACATCACGCCAAAACCACTGGAAATGCTCCAGCGCCTGGACTAATAAGCCAATAGTAGTAGTCAGGTGATATGAATTTTAATATACAGTAGGAGAGTTTGAAAAAGGCAATTTTTTGGTATTTTTGTTTCCAAATAACAAAATGTAAAACTATTAGGGATCTGACATTTTGATCGAGACAATAAAAACCATCCATTGACGTGGCATTTTTCGAGATATGAATTTTCATACACAGATGAAGTGTCTCAATAAACTGTATTCTCTGTATTTTGGATAGCTGGGACCCGGTGCGCCTCGCTGCACCCAACGTTTAGACATTTAAAATCAATCCAAACCTTCAAAATTCAACTCTTCTTAACTATTAACGAAAAACCAACTATTCCTATAAAAGTTGGAGTCATAAGATTCAAAATACATTTATTTGAAGTATGACCAAAATTGCCTGTGTATCCTGTTAAACCATAAACGTACCCAGATGCCAGCCTAATCCCGTATTGTAGAATCCTAGACTTATACCTAAAAATTCAGAGAATACATAAATCATCCCACATTTCCGTTTCTCCTTACCATCTTTCCAAAAAAACCTTGTTGATCAATTCTGAACCGATTGCTTAGAGAGCTTCAGGATACACTATGTTCAATGTTTTTCCATTTGTAGCTAGAATGTCAAGATTCTCCGATTTTCTAACTCTTGAACAACCTACATACAGCTAACCGCGACACTTATTTGGTAAAATTCTTCCGCCATATTGGCCCCACAATTTCGAATAAGTTTTGATCATAAATTCGTTATTTACTACCTTAAAAACTCCCATATACCGATTTTAATTGGAATCGGAATACAATTCGCAAACTCGTCGGCCATATTGGTGCGGCCATTTTGAATTTAAATTTTGATTATAAAGTCGTTATTTGCTACCTTAAAAAACCTCAGATACAGATTTTCATTGGAATCGGAACACATTTTGCAAATTCGTCGACCATATTGAATTTATAAGTTTTGACCACAAATTCGTTATTTGCGACCTTAAAAACCCCTAGATACCCACTTTCATTGGAATCGGAATAAAATTGGCAAATTCAACCATATTTCTGCGGCAATTTTGAATTTCGGTCATATTTCGGCGGCCATTTTGAATTTCGAAAATCGGGCTTCGAGGTGTATCATAGGAGACCTCCACGGAACTTCATGCAAAAATTCAAAGCTCTGCGATGATTTTCAACGAAGCTCTCCATGACAGCGCCATCTAGGAGTGGCTTTAGAAAGTAATAAAATAGCCTATGTTCTAAGTTTGAATGTTTAAAATTTCACATGTGCACATGGTTAAAATTTCATTAAGATCGGTCATTTTTATATATATAGATTGCCATTAAAAAATTATTTTTCGTTAATTCAGAGTTTTCTCTTTAATATGAACCTTACTTCACGTTTCTAACTTTTATGGCTTTCCTACAATAAATTCCCAAACTTTCTAACATTTTTCGCCATTTTACCAGCAAACACCCCTTAATCCAGGAATCGGTCAATGGGTCATTTAAGAAGAAAAAACCGCGGAGTGCTATTAAATTAGGGGGTGGAAATTGGAGATAGGTGTGAAAATGGAACCTTTTCAATTTTTCCAATATTCCTCGCAAACGAAGCAAAATTTCGATATACTTTATGTGAAACTTTTGTAGAGAATTGAATTTGTCATCGAAACTGGTAATTAAAAAAATTTTGAAACATTTTTTTATGCCAAAAATGTTGAAACAAAAAGAAAAAAAAGCCAAAATTTTGAATTTTTTTTGGGTTTTTTTGCTTTTTACCTTATAACTTTTTTGGGTCAGAGATAGGTATAGGCATTGCTTTATACAAAAAAAAGGACACAAAATTTCCTTTAAGATACTGGGTTGAAAAATTTTTTTGGTTGAAAATTGACCGAAATATGGCCACTCGAACATATCTCCTCGATTTTTATCCCTTTTATACAGAAAACTACAAATTACTTGTTACATATTTTGCAAAGAATGTATCGGCATCAATTGTGATAATGTGCAAGTTGCCGATATTGCAGAAGATGATAATATTGAAGATATACAGGGTGTTCCAAAACACCTATGCCACTCAATTATCTCGGAAAGTTTCGATTGAAAAAAAAAACATATGTTCAATATTTTTTGAAAATCCATATGACCATACAGAAATTGGCCCCCGCCCCACCCGCCTTTGGGGGCGGGGGTGACTCTAAACCTTCAAATGGCAACCCCCATTTTTTTTCAAGGATTCTGATTCTCCAAAAAGAAATATAAAACTTGTTACAAACATTTTTTTAGGGGTGGGGGGGGGGGCAATTTCTGTATGGTCAGATAGATTTTCAAAAAATATTGAACACATGTTTTTTTCGCTCTCTACACTGTCTTTGCACTGTTCTACTCGTAGTTCATATACCGAGATTTTTCTTTGGGGGTCCTTTGTTTTCGTTTGTGAATTCGTTTTTATTCCTTTCTGAGATTGTAGTTTTCTATAACGCCTCAAATCTCGTATCCAGGACTTACTCTTCTCTCACTGAGGGTGAGCTCTAATGCATGGCCACAGGTGTTTCTAGTAGTTTCATTGCATAGCGAAACTGTATTGATTTGAGCGTGATTCACAGATACAAAAATAGTGATCCGAGTCGAAGTTTGCACATCGGCACATTCTTAGATTCGGCTGAAAAATTGGGGCGGTCTATCAACACATGATTTATTTGTTTGCGAATGACTCGGTATCTCGGTATCTTCTTCTTCTTCTTTAACGGCTCTACAACCGGGATCCGGTCCTGGCCTCTCGCAACTGTTCTCTCCACCGGTCCCGATTCTGAGCCGATGTCATCCAATTTGGTATCCCTATGCTCTGAGCGTCCTGGTCTACGCCATCCTTCCAGCGGAGGTTGGGTCTCCCTCGCTGTCGCACCCCATAAGTCTTACCGCAGAGAACTTTCCGAGCAGGCTCATCTTCACTCATACGAGCTAGATGTCCTGCCCACCGGAGTCTACCGAGCTTTATTTTCCCCACAACATCTACGTCGCGATAGCGCTCGTAGATCTCGTCATTGTAGAGTCTCCGGAATTGTCCTTTCTCACATACGGGGCCAACAATCCTCCGAAGTATTTTCCTCTCGAACACCGCCAAGAGGTTAGAGTGCTTTTTGCTAAGCACCCACGTTTCGGATGCATATGTGAGGACCGGCAAGACCATCGTCTTATATAGTAAAAGTTTAGACGTTATGGTTAGATGCTTGGATTTGAAGAGCCTTGACAGGCTATAGTAGGCTTTGTTGGCTTTTAGCAGTCGTGCGCGTATTTCAGGTTCCATGCTATTGTCGGCTGCTACTATTGACCCAAGGTAGGTAAATGATTTTACCACATCAAACTCGTGTGCCTCTACCTTGATTGTGGGACCAATGTTAGGTGTTCTTGCAGACGAGGCCACCATGTACTTTGTTTTGCTTTCGTTGATGTGCAGTCCTAGATTTCCTGCCGCCCGCTCAATCTGGATGAAAGCTTCTTGTACAGCTGTTGATGTTCTTCCAATGATGTCGATGTCGTCTGCGTAAGCCAGTAATTGGGTGGACTTGTGGAGAATTGTGCCCCTTGATGTCACGCCCGAATCTCGGATCACTTTCTCCAACGCCAGGTTGAAAAGGAGGCAGGCCAGACCGTCCCCTTGTCGGAGTCCATTATAGATGTTGATTGGTCTGGACAGTATTCCGGATACCTTTACTTGGCTTGTCACATTGGTCATGGTCAACCTACATAGTCTTGTCAGCTTATTGGGAATGCCGAATTCTCTCATGGCTTTGTAGAGTACTACTCTGGCTATGCTATCATAGGCGGCTTTCAAGTCTATGAAGAGGTGTTGGATTGAGTTTTGAAACTCTAGACATTTTTCCATAGCCTGCCTCAAAGTGAAAATCTGATCGGTTGTTGATTTGCCTGGGCTGAAGCCACACTGGTATTGGCCTATGATGTTTCTAGCGTATGGGGCCATCCTGTTTTGTAGGATGGCTGAGAATATCTTATACGCGGTACTCAACAACGTTATACCACGATAATTGCTGCACGTTGTGATATCTCCTTTTTTATGTACCGGGCAGAGGATGCCTTTTCTCCAGTCTTCTGGCATCGCTTCCTGCTCCCATACTTGCACAATTAATTCATGAATCGCTTGGTGTAATGTAGGCCCTCCATATTTAACCAGCTCCGCAGGGATGCCGTCTGCACCCGAGGCCTTGTTGTTTTTGAGCCTGGTGGTGGCACTGCTAACTTCTGCTAAGCTTGGTGGTGACAGCATAGCATTATCGTCAGATATTGGTGGAGCCTCCAAATCCTCCGTTAGCTCGCCATTTAGCAATTCATGAAAGTGCTCTTCCCATCGCTCCAAGATGCCTTGAGGATCGGTGATCAGATTCCCTTCTTTGTCCTTGCAGTATGTGCAACGAGGTGTGAATTGCGTCATACCGCGTACTCTTCGGTAGAACTCCCGCGCCTGGTGCGGCCGTCGCTCTCTGTAGCGTTCTAGTTCACAAACGAGATTTTTCTCCCAGGCTTCCTTTTTTCGTTTGTGAATTCTCTTTTCTTCTTTTCTAAGCTCTTTATATTTCTCTTCGCGTGCTCGTGTTCTCTGAGACTGCTGCATTGCTCGATACGCAGCGTCAGGGTATACCCAAACTAATTTGTGGATATACTTAAGCGCAAACGGTAATCGCACCCACCACGTTCCTTTGTTGTTGCTATCTCTGTAACTCTTCCATTATTAGTGTTCTCGTGCAAGCTGTGAGTGCCGATGTACTGTCTTTAAGTACCAAGCTCCCGACCTATTTTCGCATTTAAATCTTTCAGCATGATTTTTACATCATACCTGCGACAAGCTTTAAGTCAAACATAAATGTTAAATGGTATTTTTTAAAAATCGCCGCTCATTTTAATTGAGCACATAAAAATGTCACCAGATTAAATTTTCTAACGCTTCACCATCCATCGACTGTAGTGAACTAGAAAGCGCTACATTTTAAAATTCCTGTCCCACATCCAACGACTATCCACCTTTTCCCATATGTAATAAAAAAAAACAAGCCATAAATTCTGCATTCTGCATGGTAGCTCCACTTCACACAGGTTGTACTTGACTCGCATAATTTGCGTAATTCACATGCGCCTGCGCACTGTACGCCTCCGCGACTGAAGATGGGACCAACCTCTTTGATCTCAGGCAAACCGCTTGACTTTAATTGAACCCCAAATCATTGTCTTCTTCGCCCTGGGATTATTTGTGATCTTGAGAAGATCTTCTTGGTGCATTTGGGTCTTTTGTTTGGGAATTGTGCTGCGACTGCATGCGACCAGCTGTGTGTGGTGGCTGGCGGCTTCATGCAAGGCTGCATCCAGCACGCCATGCCATCCGCAGTTGCATGTCCAGAGGATCGATTTCTCCACCTTGAACAATACCTGTGAGCACTTAATGGCTTCTATGCGTATTTTTTTATTATGGTTAATAGCATTATAGTTGGCTCTGGACCCTTGCACCGAGGCGAACTTGATTCTGCGCGCAATGGTCATTCTGCTCCCACATCTGGCGAGTTACGAAATTTCCGCGCAGCGCAGTCGCGTTGGTTAAGGTCAAGTTCAGAATTTAATATTCATGGCAAGAAAATCGCGCTGTGGCCGTCAAAAATTATTACTGAAGATTCGCTTTTTTTGATTATAATGAAGAAGATCTAAAAAAAATAAATAAGCACCGATTTTGACCACAAAACTTCCTGATCCACGCCGTGTGGAGGAGTGCATTTTGGGTAGATTCGGCTGAATTAATACAATCCGCTAAAATCGCGGTTTCGGACCGATTCTTCAATGGGATGTGGAGGTGGGTGCTGTTCTTCTATGGATTAATTCTTCTATTTTTTGTGAGTAAACATTTCTTTTGGTTTTTTTTCATAAATTATTATTTTTTTTCTTCGCCAAAATGAATGTCATTTAAAAATAATTTTGTGGTGTGCACTTTGTGTTTCTAAGTTTTCTTTTTTTTCTGTATTGGATTTCTAACGAAGATAGATTACGTGTCGTGTCAGTTATACAATAGAGATTACATGAATATGTATAATCCGACAAAAGAAAGAGGTCTTGTGTCTAGCATTGAATGTTTTGGAACATCGGTAATTTTAACCAATTGTGTTGGATAATAATGTGTATTTGTAAGGAGCATTGTGTAAAATGTCATAAGCATATATTTTTGGTTTGGTGCTTCGAGCAATTAATTAATCTTCTTAAAAAAACATTTTTTTTGTATTTTATTTTGGCAAGCAAGGTGATAGGTGTTTTTTTTATTCAGGTAGAAAGTGAGAGCGTATATGTACATGATCCATGAACCTTTTTACAAAATTTTATTTAATATTTTGGTTCGTTATTTAGTTAATGACATATATTAGAGTTGTGAATCATCTCAATGATTTTATGATGTACGAAGGTGATTTATGTTGTAATTTTCTGATATATGGGCGGTTTTATGTATGGCTTTGCCTACGTGCTTATGATTACCATTAGACCTTCCACCTTTTATCGTATAATTCTTTCTAGTTATCTTGCTGTATATTAATGATGTTGGTAATGCTACCAAATATTGCCTACAATGTGCAAATGTTACTGTGGTAAAATAACGGTTAAGTGGTGTCACAGTATGTTGTAAAGACTACGCAGGTTTTTTAAACTTAATACCCAGCCTACGTTGTAAATCGGTTTGAGATAGTGTCAAGTGTATTTGAGCACCCACTTAACCTATATAGAACTAATTTTCTTATGACTGCAGACTTTTTTGGCTTGCCGTACATAAAAGGAAAGAAGAACTTTATCAGAAACAAGAAATTAGTTGTGCAATAATTACGATTGGTTTTGCGATGGCGATAATGAATTTTGTTGAGATTTAAGCGTGGTTATCCCATCCAAGTCAAAATTCCGCATTTATGGTCATAAAAAGCCCACTATCATGTCTCTATATCAGTTTTCGCTCATACAAACATTGTTATCACGTCTGCTCGTGTGAGGACGCGGAATAGCAAAATTCTATGATGGAATAATGAGGTATCCAAATTGTTAGCCTCATCTAGAAAGCTCTTGACCGTAGCCAAAACCAGTGGCAACTGCGAGAATGAAAAATCTCGGTAACCTACAACATGGCGATTAGAGAAGAAAAAAAGCGATAGTTATATATTCTTTTACCAGAGTATCATAAATGTAGGCTTTCACAAAACCACATTAACAATCGCTCCGAACACGTCAGGAATCTTAGATCTATAAAGAGAAAGAAAGACTCACAAAAACGAGGGGTTATTTCGAGGTTTGTTTTGGGTACCCAATAGCTCCTCTTTCTTCTTCTTTGACAGATCCGGTCCTGGCAACTCTCCCACTTTATAGAGTGATAAAATGCGTCTGGAGGGGGCCGCGTTCAGTACTGGAATTATTAGCATACGGCATATTTCCCACATTAATGCAGAAGAATACTGTCCTAACGACTCTTTTGCTCTGCAACATATTCAGGTTTTCCTTTGCACAAGTTATATCACATCTGTTTGGAAGAATGTCAAAATTACGTTCATACCGAGAGATCTCCAGATTAGAGGTCAGTGCACGCTTCCTAAAATCCACAGGTTGGGTTGGAGCAAAATTGGAGCTTTAAAACTGGTATGGGCTATTTTCTTTAGTGCTGCACACGAGACGAGACTTGTCTCGAAATCGTCTCGTCTCGTCTCGATTTTCGAGACGAGACCTCCAGATTAAAAATCGATACGAGACCGATACTACCATTCGAGATCTCGCGAGACATCTCGAGGTCTCGAAATCAAATCATTATTTTGAAATCGTATCGACACCAACTATTTCAGTATCTTCACGCTGCGCTCTTTGAGGAGCACAACATTCGCCACCAATACATGACTTGAGCAGGCTGCGGAGACAAGGCGAAGAGTACGCATTCCATAAGCATTTAAATGCACAGTCCATTCCAAAACAGAAGTGGTATTTTACTGTCATTTAATTTCATTTCAACGCATTTAAAATGAAATGTGTTGAAATGAAATGAAATGACTAAAATATATCTTCTCTTTTGAAACGGACTGTACGTAAATGTAACTCGACATAAATTAGAAATTAACTTTCGATTCATTGATCCCCTCTACCCCGCCCTGGTGCCACTGCAAAAGCCAGATTTACGTGTCTACCTCTGGGAAGTGATTAGCATGGAAATATGAGGAATATTTGTATGCAATTTCATTAATATGGCACATATTGATATATCTCGAAATACAGAATACTGAGCAATTTGTATTATTGACAGTGAAATTCGAGACTTTTCGAGACGAGACGAGATCGAGACGAGACCTGCAAATACCCATTTTTTCGAGACCGAGACGAGACTGGGCCAAATATCGTCTCGTCTTGTGGGCAGCACTAATCATCTTGGTGACCATGAAAGGTGCTATTAGCATACTCAGTAGACCGGTTCTCGTTCGATTGCGTAGGTCAAGCAGCTTTGGATGTTGTTAGTACTAAGTTGGAGGACCGCTTGGGAAACGACACTTCCGTTTGGAATGGTCGACTACGAATACATTTATATCCGTAACAGAGGGGTGCACCTTAGATCTTCATGCCTGCAGCGGGAACGTGTGGCAGGCGCATTTTTGCTGGTTGGGGGCGAGTTTATGCTTTTCAAAAGATTAACCAACTAAATTATTTTTACTCGGGTTGTCATTGCTTTACTCAGACGTGGTCATCGTTGTAATTTGGCCTAGCGACATCAATGTGACCCTTAAAAGGGTCCCTCGAAGGTGCTCACCAGAGGCGGAACAGTGTGGCTAAGGAATCAGTGATCTACCGTCTCTGCTTTCTTTGCGGGAAAGGTGACTAGCTGTTATTTCTTCTGGCATTTGTTTGCCTTGCTCTGTTTCTTTTAGCTTCGTATTGCTAAAGCTTATGATGGATGGCTTTCAGCGCTGAATGATCTTCCATCATTCTTCATACATCCTCCGACCTCATCAGCTATTCCTCAGCGGCTGTTTCCAGCATAGTCTTGCAAAACTAAATGCCCGAGGTTTTCTCCTCTTCATTAGTTTTCAGCTAGGACATTTTACAGTTGTTGGCGTTGTGGAGGAAATTCCAGAAGTGGGAATATTATTGAATTGCATGACGCTGAAGATCTAAAAAATTTAAGCCCCTTTTGGCTATCCTGGAGTTTTCTCTAACATAGTATAATGTGGACTCGTGTGATATACGAACGGCTTCAACACAGGGTCCAGGGTGAATTTCGCTTTTGGGTGAGAGACCTCTACTTAACAAAGCTTGGATACACTAGCTGTAGTCTGCTATTCTAGACACTAGTCTTTCAAGTATGTTATTATGTTACTTGCCCCAGCTGGCAAGTGGAGTTTAGTCCCTCTTTAGTCCCAGTCACAATCAGAGCGATAAGATAATGTGGGATCAAGTCAAAACTAATCTGAGACAACTAATGTGCCCCTGGTGAGGTTGGTTTTTTTAATCAATGATATGTTTGCTTTCGACGGTTCTGGTGCTGTTTTCATAAGCCTGGAATCGAGAATTAGGGCAGCTACCACTTTGGTAAAGGCAGCTTTTGACGATTCGATTCGGATGAAACATAACGAACCCTAGAATTCCACGACTGGTTTTGTCAACTCCAAATGATTTCTTCCTATGGCATCACGCAATACGGCCAGAAAGTTATTGGGGCACAGTAGAAGCGAGATCAGCGGTTGGCTATATTTTCAATTGAGAGAACACGGCAATAGCTTCAGTTATCAACAAGCATTTCAGTTTCACGTATTTTCTTTACAAATTTCTTTATATTTTCGCAGTCTCAACAGCACAACAACCGTCTGTCAAAATTGCAAGCGTATTAGTTGTGACAGTGTAATTTAATCTGTTAAGGACGTAGCGTCTCTGTGGGCCGGTTATTTTGTTGCATACCATTAGGAGTTTATAAAAATACTTTTTTTTTGTTTATTACAACATCTAGGTGCACTATTTGATGATATTGCAGCTTTGTGTTGTTTTTGCGGGAGAAAGTAATCGCTTGACATTTCCTGGTGTTAGCTTGTAATTTATTGGTGGTGCACCAGTTTTGTAATGCATTAAGATTCGACTGACTAAAGAATACACAGAAACTCTTTGTCTAGATGACACTATATATTTTGAGATCGTTTGCGTAAAAGATATTCAGGATATCTTCTAATTTTTCGGACAAGTCGGAATTGAAAATATTGAATAGAAGAGGTCCAAGAAGACTACCCTGAAGAACATTGGAAGTTACTTCGATTTCATTTGAAAGGAATCCTTGGAATCTGATAAACTGTGATCTTCCTTTGAGATATAATTTTATCTATTATGGGTCAGAACCGGGTATGCTAAATTTTAATAGTTTAGCAATTAAAATATGATGGTCTACTCCTACAAAGGTATTGCTGAAGCGAGTATAAACTGCATGAATTTGATGATCAGTCTCCATATCACAGAGCAGTTCAAAGATTAAGACATGAGATTTGAGGTAGTCGAACGCTCTTCCATCAATTCATCTTGTTCGTTAAGTTATGGGTCGATTAGAGAGGAAATCTTATCGCAGACGAGTTTGGGGATTAATGATAGGATGGCAAAACCTACTGAAGCGAGTGATTCTATGTCATATAAATTACCATCACAGAACAGTGAATCCTGACGTCTGAAGACCGCCTTCTACATCCAACCATAATATAAGTGACAATACTAACGCAACACTGAATTACAAAAACGAATTCTTTAAATTGTTTAATAATCCCAGCTGGAAGACCAGCTTACCAAAGCAAATACACGGCTAGAGTCCATTTCAATGCAACATTGACACCCAATTGTCGCCAACTGCATACCTTTAAATCACATACGCCTTAATGCGCATGTCACTTAGCCTAAAGCCGGCCGAGAGTATATAACCGTTTTTAATATCTTCTTCAAAGCTAAATAAAATTCCTAATAAATCTATTACTATGAC
The DNA here is from genome assembly GCA_963855945.1 of Thereva nobilitata. NCBI lineage: Eukaryota > Metazoa > Arthropoda > Insecta > Diptera > Therevidae > Thereva > Thereva nobilitata. The sequence goes on from OY979695.1 coordinate 176,100,650, forward strand.
ACTCCTAGGCATCTATTGCCACCGGTTCCGAGAACTGAATCCCTAGACAAAGATGCTCTCTCGGACATTGGCTATATGTATGTGCTGTGCATATCTACTTAGGATACAAATCACGTACAACATGACAAACGACTTTTTCTTGTCATTCGGGGTATGTTTTATTCTTCCTCGTAAATTGCGGATTTCTTTGCGTCTTTAATTTTTACTTTCTTCTAAAAGTGTCAACCACGTTGCCACTATGCAACCACCATCGCTGCTGGCTGCTCCATGATCCCCATTCCAACCTACAAAAGGGCTAACCATTGAACTCTAGTTGTTCTGTATTGTGAGCAGGTGCTTCATTAAAAACTTGTTCCACAGTTTGTCCATGTTCCTGTTTTGGGATATAAGAAAGAAGACTTCTTCTTATTCGTGGGGTCACATCGATGACGACACAGGTTGACAAAGGAACAATTTATTTTTTATTTTTTATATGTTTTCTTTAAGTTTTCTACATGAAAGGAAATGATCGTTTCAATAATTTAAAATGTGTTGCATTGTGTGCTTTCACTCGTGTGAAGTACGTGATTTGTCGGATTTAGTGTAAAGTGAAGACGTGAGGAGTTTGTTTCTTGTCGTTTTGTGTACTTTTTGGGTGGACTTTTACTCTTGATGTCACTTGATCGGAATTTTATTGGGATTATCAACACTTGAAAGTGAGGATCAATTGGTTTTGAAGTATTTTAAGTTGATCTCTTTCTTTAAAAGTGAAATTGTTTAGTGGTACCTGTAAAAGGGAAACAAATACCAAACTTGGTTTGAATTTTATTTCTACACGATCAAGGGCAATCAAATTGTTTCAATTTGAATGTTTGATCGAACTGCTTACAGCCCACCTGTTCGCTCACACTCCATTCTAGAGCTTCGTTTATTAAACAGGATTTTTAGTGTACATTACTTTCAGTTTCGGTCGGTAAATTAGAGACATTTTCGTACAGAAAGCATTTATTGGGAAGCAGTATAAACTCTTGTATCTGTTGAAGGTAAAATATCAGAATTTATTTCAGCAAGAAATAGCCTATTACCATCCCTCAGAAAGATCGACCGTTGCCTAAACGCAGTCACTCGACTGAATAGATATCCTACCGCGCACATCCAAAACTTCTCCTTGCTATCCTGTCGAAGGAAATATCCGCAGGGCAGCGATCAATAAGGACTGCAATTAGTGGCCACGATCATCGGTTTGTTGTTGTTGTGGTCATGATCATCGGGGTTTTGCCTAACATCTCAAGTTTCGAGAAATGCTTTAGTCTCCGTACCAAGCTTTCAAACATACTCGTACATCGACACGATCGTTGATCGATTCACAAGATGGCCCGAAACGCGAATACGGAATCTGATTCCGGACTCTGATACTGTATTTATCGGTCCAGAAACGGCTTTTAGAGCACCCATTAGCTTAATAAAGAGCGTTTTTGACGTTGGACTCTGATGAAACATAACGATCCCTGGAGGTCAGCAAGCAATTTCTTCCTGTGCCATCTCGCAAAACGGCCTAATAATTGTTGGAATGCAGTAGAAAGGATGTCAGTACAATGATAGCAAGAAGCAGGTATCCTTTTTTAACGCGATCTTACTGGGTTACAAATCTGAGGTATAGTGGTGTAGTACAGTAGGCTAAGTGGCCTACAGAAAAAGAAAAAGATCAAAGAGTCACTAAAGAACAAGATCAAAGAGTCACTTCCACTAGACCTCCCGATCGATGTTCATCATTCGTTTAAACTCATTTCTTCTTCTTCTTTAGCAGTTCTACAACCGGGATCCAGTCCTGGCCTCTCGCAACTTTTCTCCCCACCGATCCCAATTGCAAGCCGATGTCATCTAGTTTGGCATCCCTAAGCTCTGCAAGGATGCCTAAATAAAGTTGGCAGCTGGACAGCAGGCTGCAGTCTGGCAGTCAATCTGGGAAAAACTGAGTTAATGCTTTTCACAAGGAAAACGAAAATTCCCCTCTTCAATCTCCCCAGGTTGGAGGGGCACACTCTCACCTTATCTTACAGAGTGAAATTTCTGGGTCTAATACTGGATCCTCAACTCAACTGGAAGTCGAACATCGAGGAAAGGAGGAAGGCTTGTATAGCCTTCTAGTACTGTAAAAAGACTTTTGGCAAAAGATGAGGTCTTAAGCCAAAGTTGGTCCTGGGGATATACACAGCTGTGGTACGCCCAATTCTCAAGTATGGTTCGCTGGTATGGTGACCAGCGTTTATCAGGACCTATAACGTCATAAAGTTGGGAAAGGTCCAGAAAACGGCAATAGGAGGAGGGGGCCATGAGAACATGCCCCACGGAAGCCCTCGATGTTCTCTTGCACCGACGTTCTCTTGGTCGGGTTTCCTTAGCTGTCACACCCCATAGATCTTTCCCAATTGTAAATAGTCGCACGCAGAAGAGCAGATGTGTCATGAACTTCATTCATACAACCCTGCTTTGATCTCTTTCGGTGTTAAGCCTTTTAATTAGAAGTTTATGAATCCAGGTGGATGTCGCTGAAACTTTGACAGCAGTCTAGGGACAGATGACGTTTAATAAAAGCAAACCTTTTTCGATACTACAAGGGCCATATCTTTAATTTTCCAAGGACTTATTAAACCACCCTCGTATCAACCTTTACCAGTGAAAAGATCAACGATCGACATAGAAACCACTAATTTTTGGTCAAATTTTTTCTTGTGATAACTTTGTGTGTGATAGGATACATTTTAGATAGGCAGTGCCGATGATCGTTTCATTTGAACTCTTGGATGTTGTACGAGTGTAATAGGTTGAAAAATATTATCTGGGTGTGAGAAGAAAAGGGACTATGGTGGTTCGTGGGATCGAACCATGGACCTCTGGGGAAGTTGGGCGCTTTAATCAAGCCCAATGTTTTAGGTTTTTATTCAACAAATATTAACTTATACTGGATTTACAAACGCATGAACAGTACTTCTTTAACACGATAGCGGAAATGGCTGAAGACAGGATGCCGGAACTTGAGATCACTGAGTTAGGTGGCGTTCTTTTTGATCGTTCTGATAGTGGGAGTTTGTTTGCAGTCGTTTGCGTAAACTTGTAAATAAAAGTATACGCGGTCGCCACCCACATCCTCCCTCCGGAGTAGATTTAACGGAATGTTACCGCTTTGTATGGCTTGGCTTTGTCGTGTTGGTCACAACTAGGGAATCCAACCCCGCAGCAAAATCTCAATCCCGCAAGCCCGCGGGATCGAGGTCATCAATCCCGCGGATCCGCGGGATTTGCGGGACTGCAAAAAAAATCATAGAATTTGTTCTAAGAAGTTATGTTCATGAATTTATGAAGTATTATATGAAATAAGAGTGTGTTGTATGTCAAACAAACTATACTTTAGTCAGTCAAACAAAATATTCAGGCCAATTCTGAACTATGCTGGAATTGATTCCGCTGGAATTTTCTTACATAGTAGCATAAATTGTAATTTCGAAATTACTCTCGGTTACAGGGGCCGTATTTGGTTTCTCGAGTCGATTCATAAAAAGTCGAGACATAAAAAGCTTGTGGATTTTCTCTTAGTTGTATATATGGCATTACGACCGAATCGACACATAAGTGCGGCCATACAAAACATCAAATTGTGTGACAATACTCAGTTCAGCAAACCACTTATATTTAATTAAAATAGAAACTTTTTGTATGCCTAAATTGGGCATTTTAGGTCCGTATTCACCGGCCTGGATATAACCACGCATATAAATATCATGGATATTTCGTATTCACCGACCGCGATTTTCGCGGCTTGGATAAAGTTAATACCAGTTCGACCCGGTAATAAGTTTATCCGTCGATTTCTAACCTCTGAAGTTTCGAAATTTCAAAATTGAAATAAAGTATCAAGCCGTTTTCTTTGAAAGTGGTGTAAGTCCGTTTTAGACAAAAAGTTAGTTAATGATAACATTCAATGCTATCTGCTATGAACTTTTTATCCATAAATGTTCATCATTTTGTCAATATAAATTTAGCAATTTAATGAAATTACAAATATAATTACTTTGAAAGTGGTGTAAGTCTACTTTCCGCAAAGACATAAATTTCTGGACATTTTTAACTTTCAAAATATACTGATTTTGGAACTATCGAGACGTCAATAAGAAAAAAATTACTGTTTATTCAGCTACAGATTATTATACCATCAGATAACAATGCCGAAAACGTAAAAAAATTATTTTACATGAAATGAAACGATATGATTTTGTTTCGACGAAACTACTAGTAAACTAGTAGTTTAGTAGTTAGTTCTAAAAAGACGGAAAAATAGTTATGGTGAAGAGGTAACCTGGCTGAAGATATGTTGGATAAGGTTTTTAAAAAACAAACCATATAGTCCGCTCACTTTAGGTTTTATCTGCGGAAAAATTCCTAGTGAGCTGAATTTTTGTATACACCTTTATTACGACATTTTAATGAATATGTGAAAAATCGACATTGATATCGTGCCGGCTAAAAAAGTTATAAAGGTCAAAAGGTCAAGAAAATCAGTTTTTCTCGAATATCTCGCGACCTGTTGCTCGGAAGTCAATAGAGGTCATTACAAAAATTGTTCATCGTACAATTATCTACAAAAAATGCCTTTTGCATTTTTCTGTAAGATTAACCGTTTTTTGGAGTAGAGCGCTGAGAAAGTGACTAGAATGCATTCACATTCGTATGATGGAATATCAAGCCAAACGGTTGTATCCATTGTTCCTCGGATGAACTCAAGGTTGCCAGTACCATTTGCCGCCATACACCTCCATACCATACCAAACGACCGAGTATTGCAATCCGTTCTTTAGTAGTCTCTCATTATAAGGCGGGCAAAAGACGGAGAGAAATAGCAGATTGTGGAAAACAACTGTACAGTATATTATTAAAAGGTTTGAAGAAAGTGATAGAATAGCAAACAAGCCAAAAAATCGTACCAGAAAAGTATTTCCCAACAATCTCTGCCATTTCTCTTTGACTTTTGCCTTTGACTTTTGACCTTTATAACTTTTTTAGCCGGCACGATATCAATGTCGATTTTTCACATATTCATTAAAATGTCGTAATAAAAGTGTATACAAAAATTCAGCTCACTAGGAATTTTTCCGCAGATTGGGGTTTAAAACACCTAAAATGACTGGACTAATATACAATGCTGTATAAAACTTCATTTTATGAATATGGCGAGTTTAAAACATTAGATTTATCCCCCACACTTGGAAGACCATGGAAATTTGAAAATACAATACTACTACCTTTATATCCATCCATCGCATCCCAAAAATTCAACGAAATAATGGATCTATTACCTTATATTCCTCCAATATATCTTGGCTACTTTCTCATAATGAAAAAATTGAAAATGAGACATATTAATATAAAGTTGTAATTAATATAATATAAATGGCATTACTTGAAGAAATATTGGAATAAAACCTTTTTACTTTGTTTTTTTAACATACGACCCCTGTCGTAGCCGTAGTGTAACATGACATTGATCACGTTCATATACACGCACAGCACATAAATTGTTAATACTTTGCAATATTGTTAGTATTTCTCTTAGTCCCGGTTCTTTTAACAGGTCATTCTACTGCTCAAATCCCGCAGATCCCGCGGATCCCGCATGTGTAGTCCCGCATTTCTGATCCCGCAAAAATGGTGCGGGATTGGATTCCCTAGTCACAACCAAGGTTTTTAGCCTGTCGGTAGGTATCTACTTGGTTGTGCCATAAAGTTTGACGACGAAGTGTTTTCAAAATCGTTTGGTTACTAGTCCGGGGAAATTAGCAAAAAAAAAACACACGAACGGAGACAAAATTTCAAAATGGCTGAAAATTGGACCACAGCTTCCTTGGGGCTTTTTAAGAAAACAATTTCGGAATCACAAAAAAAACATGGCCGCCGGAGATATCACCTTTTGGCCAAAAAATCACTCAAAAACTGATTTTTTCGAATTTTTGTTTTAATCAGTCAATACGAATCATTATTACCTACAAAATACCACTCTTGTATTTTATTCGAAAACCTTGACCTTGCCGAATTATTCAAGGTAGTTTTTGACTGTAAAGTGATTTTTGGAAACTTTGTCCTTGAATAACTTTGAAAGGGTTAGGTTTTCGACAAAATGACAAGAGGGCTTTTTTGTAGGCAATAACGTTTGGTATTGACTTATAAAAAAAAATTTACAAAAAATCAGTTTTTGAGTGATTTTTTGGCCAAAAAGTGATATCTCCTGCGGCCATGTTTTTTTTGTGATTCCAAAATTGTTTTCTTAAGTCCCAAGGAAGCTGTGGACCAATTTTCAGCCATTTTGGAATTTTGTCTCCTTAAAATGAGAATTTCCCCGGACTATACTTGCTATGGGCCTTCGTATGCACGTTCGAAAGGTTTCCAAACAAGGCCGGGCTGTTGGCATGTAAACATCCTTTTGATTGTGGAGGATGTGTTACCTATAGGTTCCGTATATGGAACCGCTTGATCATCCTTTTGGCTTGCGGATGGTACATGGTTGTACTGATTTCGGTGATTACCGAATAGTTTGGCAACTTTATTGAAGAGTTTCGATTGGAATTGTGTACCTTGTTCTGTTGTGATGTTAAGAGTACGCTGAATCGTGGAACGAATTCAGTGACAAATCTTTTTGCCACTGTTGAAGCTGAATTCCATCGGGGATTGAAGTATTCCATCCTTTGTGATTCGGTGGCTTAGAAACTTAATCTCTGGGGCACCAAAAACGAATATTTCTGGTTAAACCGAATTTGTCTAGGCATTTAAAGAACTCTTCGAATTGAGCCAGATGCTCTTCCTCGGTTATACTGACGATAAGTATATTGTCTCTAAATAGACATAAAAGTAAGTTTCGATTTAGATCGCATCTACACAATATTTTTTTATTAGCTTAGATTACGTTAAACATATTCGAAATTTTATGGTGTTGTTATAAACTTGTACACTTCAAAAGATTTTTAATGCTTTTTTTCATTACTACGTTTGAAACGACGTATTCCAATTTGAAAATTTCCCTAAACAAGTAAAACATTTTGTTGCATCGGTTCACCTTACTAATTTACACTTGTTCTGTTAACTCCACGAAAAAACCCCGAATTAATTCCCATCCCATCCTTCCATCCTCCATATCACACTAATTGCATATTCAGTTAATCTCTCATCAGAGTGAAATCTCTTTAAAAATATTAACAACGTTCAATGCCCCATTCGGGAAAAAAAACGAAATGAAAACTGAAATAAATTGAATGAAATTAAAACTGCCGCTGAAGCTAATAAGAAATTCAGGTAATAAAAGCCCGTTAAATTACAGACGGTATTCATAAGGCCCCACACCTTCTGATTTAATCAAAAGTGCTTCACTCATTCAACTGTCCCCAGCAGCAGCTGGAGCTCGCTCGCTCTCTCTCTCGGGGATCTCTGTGGCATTGCTCACAGGCATTTACGTACTGATTGACAAGATTCGTGCATTTTAATTAAAATTGCATAATCTTAATGTCCATGGATGTCGATGCGCCATGCACCGCAGTCCTTAGTACGCATATGAAACATTATGGAAATTCCTCTTTGGTTTTTTTGTTGTTCCTCGACAAAAAGTGCATTTTTCAAAAGATGACACGATCATGATGAAAATTTCAACAGACTTTCTCTGTTGTCATGACGATCGTTGGTGATCGTTGATCGGCGACTCTTTAAGTATTTGGGACGATGACTCGTGGCATCCATATTTAATTAAATATCAATTAAATAAGTGAGATTTAATAATTAGACAAAATTTTACAAATGACTACAGCTGCTACCATACACAGGCCAGAAAAGACGCGGCGGCGCATTCTCGCGTAATTCACTTGACGATCGATCATCATGGGAGAAAGCCTTAAGGAAAACGTGTAGATATGACCAATGGCCTCGTGAGTGATCTCGAAGACAATCGATCAGTCAAGTTAATGGACATACGAAGATCGTCGAAACAAGAAGAAGATTGTTGTTGTTTCTTCATCTTCATTTTGCGTATCTTGTCTCGACATCTTTGTGCTATGGAAGAGAGAGAGATAAATTTCACTAGTCGCCAACTAAGTGACCACCAAGCAATGTGAACTTCTTTTTTCTACCACACACCATTGTGTGGCACGGCTAGTTAGTTGATAAGTGATCGGCGGTAAAACGTACGCGCGAGGATCAGCGATAAGAACGTGTAAGACGTGATGTTTGCCGGTTGCTGAGTTCTCTTCAATTGTGCAAAATGATGCATTTTCATGTAATTGCATACGGCACTGTCGATGGCTTAACAGTTTTCTCTTTGATTTAAAGTAAAAATTTTATTTTACGAAGAAAAATGCAAAAATAAATTTTCATGTTATTAGCAAATGAAGAAATTTTCGTAGAATGCACAAACTTGTACGTAAATGGCGTTGCGTTATTGTTTACTAGGAAGTTTGTGCAAATTATTGGTCAATTTGTTTCTTTATGGGTAACGTTTATGAGTACACATGCTTTAATTTGTTGGTTGTTGATTTTAATTGAAGGAAGTTAAAGAACATGCGATTTATAAAAGTTACGTTGGAAATTTTAAAATATAATAAAAAATTGATTGTTTAGTTATGTATTCGGTTGTACAACCGGGATTCAGTACTGGCCTTTCCCTTACAACTGCTTCTGCAACTGGTCTACGACATCCTTCCAGCAGAGGCTTGGTGTACCTCGCTGTAGCATTCTATTAATCCTCCCGCAAAGGACGTTCCAAGCAAGTTCTTGTACACCCGTACGAGCTAGATCTTCAGACAACCACAACTCACCGAACGATTAACCTAACATCCACCTTCGTACTCAAGACACTGGAAATATCCGGCAATCGTTAGATCTGACTTTACTGTCCTGAGCTCAACATGCCTATCCCGGAAGTAAATCTACTGAGACTGCTTTTCCCGAGGTGATAGGAACTGTCGAAACGATCTTATATTACATGTTTTCCCATTTGTAGCTAGAATGTCAAGATTTTCGGATTTTCCAACTTTTGAACAACCTACATACAGCTCCGGGAAATGGCACTTAGCCCCACAATTTTTAATTTATAAGTTTTGATCATAAATTCGTTATTTGCTACCTTAAAAAACCCAGTTACCGATTTTCATTGGAATCGGAACACAATTTGCAAATTCGTCGGCCATATTGGCGCGGCCATTTTGATTTTAAAAGTTTTGACCATAAATTCGTTATTTGCGATCTTAAAAACCCCTAGATATCCACTTTCATTGGAATCGGAATAAAATTGGCAAATTCAACCGTATTTCTGCGGCCATTTTGAATTTCGAAAATCTGTCTTCGAGGTGCATCATGGGAGACCCCTACGGACTTTCATGCAAAAATTCAAAGCTCTGTGATGATTTTCAACGAAGCTCTCGATGACAGCGCCATCTAGGAGTGGTTTAGAAAGTAATAGAATAGCCTATGTTCTTTCTTTAAAAGTAAATAGCACATGGTTAAAATTTCATTAAGATCGGTTACACTGTGTAGGAGGCTATTGCGTACAGACAGACAAACATTCAGTTTTATATATTCGATTACGCTAACAGACGTACACCACAAGGACTGGCGGAAGAACAATGAGCGTAATAAACAAACCCTGAAAAGAGATTATCAGAGTTACGGCAGTTATCACGGGACATTGGCCCATAGGGAACTATGTAGTAGTATGGGGCCTCGGTAGTCTAGGGAGTAAGGCGCCTGGGTACTATCCCAGAGGTCCCGGGTTCGAGTCCCGGCAGAGCCCCACGGTCCTTCGCCTTTCCCACCTTCCCTCCTGTCATAGCTTTCCGCTAGCACTGCCCCGCTCCACCAAGCGCATGTTATCGGTTGGTTGATGGGATTCAACTTGTTTCAGGAGGCATAACACTCCAGCGAGTTGTTTCTCATTGCCCCGATGCCAGAGTCGCGATAGAAATGGTTTGGGTTAGGTGGTTGTGGCAGTTCCTTCCTACTTCTCTCTTCCCCTTCACTATCTATCGACTAGAGCTTCCTGTTTGACATTGCACTCTATACGAAGAAAATAGATTGTCGACAGTACAAAGGGCTTTCCCTGAGCTCTAGTCTTCCACATAAAAACAAAAAAAAAAAAAATGTTACGAGGCTGGGTATCCCACGAAACGTCTCTGTTGCCACAGTTGGAGGAAACAAACGAGATAGAAAAACTGGTTCACTTCCTGGGTAAAAGCCCAGCTCTAGCCAAAGCCATGCAGCGCACACTAGGCAGGTATGTTCTGGAAGATTTAAAAGAGATCTTCTTCAGACTAGAAGTCAGAACAGTGATATGCTTCATCAGCATGGCTTTAAACATCCAAGACACTCAATTAAACAACTACTAACATCTTAGATGCATGAGTTTGTGCCATTAAAAGCGCCAATTGTTCCTCCGATCGTACTAGTAGAAGACCTTCACCTAACCGAACCGAGATAGAACACTGGTAAAGGATTTTCCTCGAACACGACTAAAAGGTGAGGTTGAAAAGGAGTAAAGTCGTTCCCTTGTCGGACTTCATTAATGTTTGGTTTGGACAGTGTTCAGATTATCTTTACTTGGCTTGTCACATTGCGCAGAAGTTCAACACTCCAAAAACACATTCAAAACTAGAAGGAGAAATAATTCTTTGAAATCTGGGGTCCGAATGTTTTCGAGGTCGCTGATAACGAATCCGTCACAAAAAGGCGGTTTCAAAATGGCCGTCATCTATATTAAAAAATAAATATTTTTTTAATGAAAATGGGTGTCTGGTGGTTTTTGAGGTCACCGATTTAAAATTTTACAAAAAATTTTCAAAAACCAAAATGACGGTTTCAAAATGGCGACCCAAAATATTCGAAAATTAGTTTTCCTGCAGGAAACTTGGTTTCTTGTGCTTTTCGAGATTGGAAGATGACGAATTTGAATAGTTTTTACGAAAACAATCGTAACATTTAATCGATCACTTTCCCACTGCACGCGGAGTCAATTGGATAAGAAATGCAAGTTCTTCCGTCGCTGTTCTTCGTTTTGTCCGTACACTGGCTTCAGCGAAACCCATTTATACCCCTTATACCCCTTATAAGGATAATTGCTTCACGCTGTGAAATCTTATTTTTTATGTACAAACATAAGATACTTGTTTTCTAATCGGCCGGCTTCGCTTCTTGCTCTCATGTCTGATGTCTGCTCTTGAGATCTTGTTATTATTGAGCCGGTTTGTGTCCGTGCTAATTTCTTCTAAGATAAATAGAGTAATCATCAGATATTGACAGACCCTCCAATCCATTATTACTACTGTATTCTTAACTTAAGTCACCGGCTTGTATTTACCATCAAACCTGTCGTTCCATTTCTTTCACTTTTCCAAGATGGGGTCAACAGTGCTAATGTAAATATTAATAAGGCGTGTCCAACAATTCCTTCAAGCGAGCCATCGTTGGCTATAAAAGATTTCCTTTGATCGCATTTACAAAATCATCGGAAAGAGCAATATTTTTTTTCTTTCTCAGGCATTTGCCTATCTAAAACCTATCCTATCTCTTCTATGCTTACAAAATACATTGCTCCATGATGCAGAACGACACGACGGACTGGTAGTTCACTGGCTGATTCCTAAGCTTATCATTAAATGAAATGTGGGCCAGAAAGCTCTAGTCGAAAAGATAAAAGAGAGAGACAGAGAGATGAAAAAAACTGACAATGCCAACACGCGGTTTTATTCCACTGGCATCGACTCATCTGTAAGAGGAATGGAAATATGACGGAACAAGCCGCGGAGGGATTCGAACCACGGACCTCTGGGATGGTAGTCTGGTGCCTGGTACCCTTTACTAATTTTCTTCACAACTTTCTGAAATTTTTTTTTCATCTTTACATTAAGCTTGAGAAAATTCATTATGCGAATTTCTATCGTCTAACTTCTTGGCTAGAATGTCGCCTATTTTCAAAATCATTGACTTATCACTAGAAAGGTTTGGTCAGATCAAAAAATCCTAAGATGGAATATAGCTTACTAATATATTAAAATAGACTGAATTGTCTTGTCCCGAACCTTTTTTACTTCGAGTTATCGCTAGTAGCTGTTTGAAGGTGATCTGCCACATGTCGTTCAACCAATGAAGGCGTGCGAAAGAATACCTCGTCTCTGCGATAGTCGAAAAGTGACACACAATGTCGGTGATCGCTGCGAAATCCTCCAGGCACAGTAGACAAACAACCGAGAATTTTCATTTTTATCAATTAACACGTGAAATTTCCGTGTCTTAAGGTTAGTCCCAGAAGCTCCTTCCTGCATATTTATAAGGGATTCCCGCTACATGTGCAGTATTATCACGGCACTCGGAAACCTAATCACCACCTTAGTCTGCCTGCACGTAGTAAGATCATTCATTTGTTTCTGGTGTATATCAAACCCAGTTTTAAATAAATATAGGTTCTTATCAGCCCTCTACCAATGACAGAATATGGTTCCGGATTCCAGGACTCCAAAGTCAATTCCTTCCTGATTTGCCACATTATTTTGCTTTTCACATCTGTTTAGATTATGGACACACTCGAATGCTAGTTATGCATTAATCTCTGTCTGTTTTATATACTTAATCACTCATGATTGTCTAATGCTATGAAAATGTTCTTTCTCAGCAGCTGACACTCATTTAGGTGATCGATCCCATACAGTAAAGCCAGGGGTGGAAGCACGTAAGTTGTTTCAATCGACCTCTTCATACAAAAATTCTGAATTTTTGTATGGAGAGGTCGATTGAAACAACTTACGTGCTACCACCCCTGAATTTCCGCATGGTAAACTGAGATGTAATTTCTCAAACTCAGCGATGAGATTATGTGGACCCGTGCGTGAAAAAAAAGTATTTTCCGATATTCTTTCAAAGAACGATCCATTACCTATGCGGGTTCTATGTTATCTCTCGATCACCCTCATTCTCGGGATCCTTCCAATGTCATCATGAGCTCCCTAATATCGTTGACCCGATCCAGGATCCTCATGTACCCATATTGGATTTGCGTTGAATGCCATACTCATAAAGCATTCCTCTTAAATCGATCAAAAAACCGAAAAAAAGACGATCGTTATATTACATGATATCGGTCAGATCGATTACAAGATAATTAAATTTCTGTTTCTTATTTCGATGATATAAATTTGATAAGAGGAAAACTATTGTTTACTCTCAATGAAAAGAGTTAAACCATGTTTAATTTTTGATAAAAAAAAAAATTTAGGAAATCTTCAAATATAAAATACTTAATCAAACTTAATACATTTAAAAAAAATAGAAACCGATTAATTTTTAGATTTAAATTAGATTGGGCTTTGTGAACGTCCCATCTGTAAATTCTCTCATTATAATGTAAATATTTTGAAAGTGTTTTCTCTTGAAATTAATGAAATTTCAAAAAAAATTATTCTCCAGCTTTGTTTACATATATGTTTACCTTTTTTTTTCTTTTTCATTTTAATAAACAAATCTTATATCACTACTTCCACCATAGTAATCTAAACTGAAATCATTATTATTTTTTTTAATTCAATTTTCATAATCACTCATCAACATTTTCATTTCCACATTAATAAAAAAAAATAATCAAATCAACAAAAGAAATCTTTCTTTTCTCTTCTTTTTTTTCTGTTATTTGCATCTTATTAATAAACTTAAGCTTATATTTCTGTTCGAAAACCCCAATTAAAATCTCTGCCCGAGAGGGATTCATAGGGCACCGAGATAACGACCAAAGGTTGCGTAGTTATCACTGATAATGGCTGTCTCCAACATCTTAACCAAAACTCGTCTTCACCAATGATATTGAGTAGTATCGCGTCCCGTCACAGTATCTTATACAGCCTAAAATAATAATATTAAAAAAAAAATTAAATAAGAAAAAAAAAGAAAGAAGAAACGCTATCACTGCACTGTGGCACCAAAGAAATAAACCGTTGCCTCTCGATCGCTTGGTATTCTGGGCTAATAACGAAAATATTTTCTCCATTTTTGTTTTTAATTTTTCCTCTGCAAAGCCCCGTCGTCTTCGTAGTCGCCGTCATCCAAAGCTGGGCTTCATCGCCGTCATTTATAAAAACCACTTTGATAGTGGTTTTCATGTTATACGATCGCGCGCATATATACTGTGGAGTTAAAATCCCAATGATTATGGACTTACGGTCGTCGTGTCGTCGTCTATCGGCAAACGGTGTAGTCCAATGCACATGCGCTTCTTCGCTGGCTACAAGAGCTTGAAAAAGCAAAACTAACCCAACTGGACAAAACGATCGACGTGCGCCACACGGCTGGCGAAGAAGAACCTCCCGGGGAGAGAGCACAACTACAGCACCTGAAACCAGGCTTGACGATCAGCTCAGATTCAGTTTATCGAAAGACTTCACGATCGTAGCAAGTGTCTGTATTTTTTTTTTTTTGGGTGAAAAACTCTTACTTAGGGATAGTAGTAACGTGAGAGTTCGCGATCGCGTTTTCGAATTTTTCTTGTAGATCAATAGTTTTAGTGATTTTTATATTATATATATAAATAATGATCGATTCATTTTGTTCTATTAGAAGAAACATGATCGTAGTGTGAAGATCGTTTTGGATATGTGAGATTTGTTTTTATTTAATTCTTATCGCCTCTTATCTCGTTTTGGGCTAGTGATCGTTACATAAAATACAAAATGAAAAATAATCTACCATAAAAGTTGGTCATAGTGTGATCTCTGCATGGGCTATGCCGCCGGGTTCTGCAACGCAAGTGTAATTTGATCGGCCCATTACAACAAACACTTGGACTCTCTATTGTTAGTTTAAACGAGATTTTGTTTGGTGTGTTTTTTTTCTAATTTTTTTTTCATACATATATAAACGAGGCTCGCCTTCCGTAAACATCACACTTCAAATAAAACAATGGATTTAACAAATTCAAAGGTACGAAAGACAGCTGTCCCCACATCACCGTCAACAACTGGAACATCGCCAAAGGGAATGCAGAAATTCTATACGAAAATACGTCATAAAATTGAAGATATTCCGCCGAAGATAACAGCGAAGCTAAACAAGACCAGCAGCAGTCCAAAACCGAGTCCTGAACCGGTGAAACCAGTTGCACCGCCGCGATCAGGAAGAAAGAATCAAAATAAATTAAAAAATAATTCTGGAGAAGGATCAACTCTGAAGAGTATGGATAATAGTCATACACAATCATCAAGTAGTCGATATTCTTCACCATCATACGAGAATTTAAGCCGTGTATCGAGTAATCCAAATGGTTATCCTGATAGTGATGAAGAATGCCGATTGAGCTTAAACAATTCAAATCAATCGCTTGAGGATGAAATATTCGAGGAGCTTGAGAAGGTTGCACATGATGAGGCTAAACTTAAAGCGGTTTTAAAGAATTTCGACAAAATTCTCGCTGAATTTAATGAGAAATCGATGACAACAAGCACACCAACGATAAAATTACAAAACAGTGGACCAAGCTCTGATTCGCAAATAATAAAAATCCAAAATAAAAATAAACAAAAGACTGAAAAAAAATCGGACGGGCACGGGCATAAGCAATTGCAAAAATCAAAAACATGCAGCATTATTGAATCCCGATGCATTTTGAAGAAAAGTATCTCGGATCCAACGGAAACATTAGGCAGCGATGAATCGAAATCGTTATGTGGTGAATTATCACATTTTAGCGCATTTCAAGTAACAAAAAGTTTATGGAATTTACAAGATTTTGAGGCATTCGCAAAAACTGGGAAAAAATTTGAAAAATTCGAATGTAAATTACCAATTTTAAAAACAGCATATAATACTTATAAAGTTGGCAAAACCGCTTCTAGTCCGATTACAGTGAAAAGTCCAAGTCCAAAAAAAATTAACGATGAAGAATCTTTACATAAGAGGAACAACCTACCAAAATCGAAAAGTGTGTGGGAACTTACAGAATCATCACAGTCAACACCAATAAATAATCAGCATACACCATGCACTCGAACATATTCTGGCAGTAAAATACCGGTAATGAAGGCATCACCACAAAAAATGGCAATATGTGGGCGAAGTAACAGTTTTTGTGATCAGATAACAACAACAGTAAAATTATCACCAACACCAGTACAAGTTAAGGTAATACAAGTTGGTAAAGTCCTACCAACACCGAAACGTAATAATAATCTACAGCCGAAATCGACGGCGGTTAATAAAATTGTGAAGAATTTAAATGAAATTAGTGCAACAAATAAAGCACTAACAAAATCCACAATGGCATTGTCGAAAATCTCTACAAATGCCACAGCATCATCATCATCATCATCAGCAGCAAAGAAACGTTTTATCACACCAGCATCATCCACGCCGCATTCACTACATAAAGTAGGAATTTCCGCTGTGAAAGCGTCAAGCGCACTTTCTTCACTACCGATGAAATCGACAATTAAATCTGCAAATAGTGAATTGTCACTGAATCATTTAAAGCCACCGAAGATGGTAACACCGAAGATCAACACTGGGTTAAGTCCGCCGAAGCGACAACAGAGCGATATGCTGCTTAATAAGTGCCTAGAGAAGGGTCATGCCATACTGAAGAAAGTCGAGGCATTCGGAAGTGTCACAAAATTAGAAAAAGAAAATTCATCATCATTACCACAGTCATCACAATCAGATCCTAAGAGCCTCATCCGGCGCGATGTCATCTTAACAGCACAAAAATCACATCCACCCCCGCAGCCTGCACGTCGAATTACATCTGCTCCAGTTAACTGTACATCAACTAGCGAGCAATCATCATTATCAACATCATCGCATCAACCGGAAAACAAAAAGTCCAAATCTAAAGGGCATAATCAGAATTACACGGTCGTCATAGTGAACAACAACAACAACAACAAGAAACAACAACCAAGAGATTCCTCCCATCAGACACTACAAGAATTATGCCCCAAAGGTGGCTCCCCAGAAGTCATCGCAGATGAAGACATTGTCGATGCCTGTATTCTACGCTCGCGGCAACAAGAAGACACGATCAAGTCATCATTATCATCACATGACATTTTCTATGCCACAGAATCGACCGTAAAATTTCCTCGGCTAGAGTCTTGCAAGATAATTCCACCGATTTTGGGTAATCCGTCACAACAGCATGCCGAACTGTTGGTCAGCGTGAAGGCCATGCAACAGCCGCTACGTGTCCATCAAGACTCTATGCTCTGCATTAACAGCGATGTGCTGCGCAGCGAAAAGGAGTACCAAAGCGACTGCTCCGATGATTCTGGCCATATATCAAATGAAAACGACGAAGTACCGCCATCTTCCGCCATTAGTTACGCAGTTGACGGAAGCGGTCACAATAACACCATCACCACCAACAGCAACAGCAACGGGAAAACTCTTAAAGGAACCAAGATAAGTGAACTATTGGAGAAATTTGAACCCGGACCCAGAGAAGTGGCTGCACCTGTTGCTGAGGATGCATCGGGCGCTGCTGCTGCTGCCGCTGGCCGCATCATCATTGGGAAGAAAACCTGCGCCACCGTGAAAATTGCTGAAGTTAAACCTGTTAAATGCGTCCGGTCGTCGCTAGAGATTTATCCAACGTACAGCTCTGAGGTAACTATCCAGTTTAAACCCTTTGTGTGAGTTGCTAGCTGCCTCTTGTTGTTTTGTTGTTTTTGTTATTGTTTCTGTTATAAAAAAAAAATTTTTAAAATTAAAAAGAAAATTTTTCCTCTGTTGAAAATTATCTTTTCTTTCTTATTTTTTGGCTCTAACCCTTTTTCCTTCCTTCATCCTTTAATATTGCTTATTTGGCTTTTTTTAAAAAAAAACATATTTTTTGTAGACGCAACGCATTTTTAGTTTTTGCTGCAACACTTTTTTTTAATCATTTAGATTTGTTTATTGTTTTTATAAAATACTAAATATTAATCTGTTTTGATAAAAAACTAATAATAATCAAAACAAAATGCTTTAAATTAATGCTATTGAAAGAGTGGTGATGATCGAACCTTTATTGTATTAAAATAAAAAAATAAAAATAATTAAATTAATTTGTCACCGTATTGTCATCGATGAAGCAATTCTTCGTGGTTACGAAGCAAATTCTTTTAAAATGTAATTTCGACATTGCACATTTCTAACAGATTCGACATTGCACGCTATAATTGAAATGATAGAATCGTCGCCAGTACAAAGGAGCTCCTATAGTCGTTCACATAAAAAAAGATGGACGAGAACATTGATACTTTTTCACTTATCAAAAAAAGTTTCACAAATCGATTTTGTAGGGAATATTAATATTTATCATAAAAATGGAATCCAATAAGAGAAAATCTGTTATTCTGCAATACAATTTTAGACCAATTTCACCTTCTAACATAACGTGAATCTCTCTAAAAAAAACTTTAAATAATCGCGTGCATATGTAAATACCGCTAGTGCTGCCATTTGAAATTGCGATTCAATACGAAATTAATTGCTCTTCATTGTTCATTTACCGACTTTGGCTTGACGTAGTCTTCGCTTCGTCCCTTTTCTTATTTCAACTTTTCTATTTTTCTTCCCACGCCAGCTATATTTAGCCCTGGAGTTCATCAAGAAACTAGTTTCCGCGATTCGAGACGCACTTTTAGCTCCGTAAACATCAACGACGATTTTCATTGAAAATATCGAATCAACGATTACCTTTATCCGCAATTCGAAATATTTTTGAAATTCTTACCCATCAATCAGTGTAAAATATGAGAATTTGCAGGTTTAGCAATGCTTTTCAAAAGTCAAAGATATGTCAAAGACATACCTTCTTTTTCACATATGGATCTCTTGCTCCTACTTGTGTTTCAATGTAAAGCTCACTCTAACATTGTAAACACTTGCTTATATGCAAAATAAGAGCTTTACGCACGAAACCGTCTCCTTCTATCTTAAACAATAGCAAAGTATTCTCAGAAATATCTCGGATTTCCAAATTTTGTACTTGCCTGCCTATAGGGGGCGCAAAGTCATTATCTTACTCCTAATAGTGATTTTATTTGATAAAATCTACTTTGACGCTTATGATAAAGTCTCGAATTAAGATTATCCTCAGACAGAGTGTACCGTTGTTTCACAAGGTGTATGGCAGGTGGCGCCATCTCATGCCGAAAATAACGCCTCTATTCCCATAGTCACGTCACCTACCGGAAAATGTGGCAAACCAGTTTTCGTATTCTCGTAGTCACCTGAGTGACAATTGTCACAAAAGTGAGAGTGTGCCATTGTGGCAGTTTTCATAGATAATTGTCACTTATTGTCACGGAAAATTTTTTAGGTGATACGACCATTTTTTTGGTAATTTAAAATTATTCTTATATTCTCGAGTTAAAATTACAAGCAGGAGGAATTTGATTGTCTTGTTGCCTTTATGGAGAAAAACCAGGAAATATCGAACGGCGTGAAATGTAGCCAAAGTAATCAGTTTAGGTTCACCATCTCTTCAGACGTCGAAGGAAATTTTAATACCAAGGGACAAAGTACCTTCTCAAAAATATTCAAAACCTCTCCGAGTACCTTCGATATAGTTGGTTGTGATAGACCAACATTGAAATCATTGCACTATCTTTCTGGTATGATCCTTCCGCAAAAAAGCGCAATACAGCGGCCAATTATATTATTGGAAGAATCGATGTTGAGCGTATTGTTTTTTTTTTCATATTGCGTTACAAAATCTCAAGATGAAATACAGTTCCTTGGAGATTCTGAAATATTGTCTAAATCTGAAGAGATAGATAGATCTAGATAGACGAAAATAAGCCAATAATTTTGTTAAAAAATCATGTATATTCCAATACACCGAGTCGATATCGAAAACCTAATTTTTACTTGTCAAATGTAATCGTAATGACAGTTGTATGTTGACAGTTACAAAAAGGCGCGAAATTTAAAATGATACAAACCTCTTGTTTAAAGACCCTTTAGTTTGTTAGATACACATATCGTCGGCTAATTTACCAGACGTTCGCCTCAAATTGACGTGGAAGTCTATAACTATAACATCTCTGGTGTTACTTACAGTTGCGTTAGTTTTCTTCTATCGAGGCAATACTTGTCCATCAACTACTGCAATTGACTCCTGATATAACAAACAAGATGTGTTTCTTCAATGCCATGTATGCATATGTCCAATGTTAGGCGTTTTCGGGCAAAATAAAGTTCACGTCGAAGTTGCCTACGAGCATGTAATATTTCGTGTAATATTACGTGCGTGTTTCTTTCAAAACTTGTGGTACTTTCACAGTTACCTTTTTCAATGTTTTCGATTACCACTGCTGTGGTGAGTTCAGGTGTATATTCGACTTTGTTCTACTCCATGGTCACGGGAGGGGTTCGACATTTTGGCTGCTTTCTTTCTTCGTGGCGAGCTTGTTTCGTTATTCTGAAAGACATAAACTTCACGAAATGATTTTAAATATAAAATTCATAAAGAAAGGCAAAAATTCTCAAATCGATTTCACTCCAAGCATATAGGTATTTGAAAACTTTCGCTGGATCCATCTTACTCTCGAACTGTCTTCATAAACACTACGGCAGCCTTCATAAACTCAAACATTTTCTACAATTTTTACACCCTACGGAGGATGATACCCATGATAACAAATCCACATATTTTGTTTCAATCCAAGCTTTCGCGGCCGTCCGTTATGTATCATTGGTCATCAGGTCATCTTGCTATTGGAAAGTACATATAACGTTGTCTCTGAAAGCCCATTATTCATTATAGTACTACGGAAAACGAGATCTACTGCAAAAAACAGCTCCCAGGACCATTAGGTCATCTGCTCTCAAAACATATCGTTTTTCTTATTCTTGGTATTTAATGGCAGTTATTGTCACAATTCTCTCCGTGCTCAACTAACTGTACTTCGAATAAAAGTTTGTACAAAAGAAAAGTTATACTCTCTAGCTCTTGCAATCACGTGCATTTCTCCACACCTTTTTTAGTGAGGTATCGGGCCCAAGGAGTACTGCAGGTGTAACTTGGGCTGGATTTGTAGACAAGTTCAACAGTGTGCCTAAAAAGATTAGACTTGTTTGGTCAAGTAAGGTAGCGCCAAACAACGAAAGCCTGCTTCTCCCTATCGCGTGAAGGAACACATCAAGGTCATATTCATCCTCCTCGATGCAAAGCCTTTAGTCTGTGAGCAGATGCTCTGAACCTTACGTTTGAACCCTTAATGATGGATCCACACTCCGCGGACTTGGGTCGTACGCGCTTTTGACTTTTTTTTTGATATAGAGTTTTATGACTTTTTTACGACTTTGTCAATGACAAAACTGCGCGGACAAAAGGCTGTGCTTAAAAAAGTACATTGTACGTCCACACAATATGGGCTTTTCAAAAGCGCGTACGGCGTTTCAAATGAGAATTGATTTTTTTCTCAGTCACTTTCAGAAAATTAAAAGATCACGCGCGCTTTTGTATAGGCCGTACGACCAAAAGCGCGTGGGATCTAAGTCCGCGTAGTGAGGACGGGCGTTAAGATGTTGTACGAGTTCGGAAAAACTGACTGCGGCAGATTGTTCTACAGCCGCGTTGTTCTATTTATAACGAACTTCTAGACCCCGGAGTGTGCGTGAAAGGGGGTGCTGCAGAGTGACCCGAATGAGCTAGTCTTGTATGGCAGGCATGGGCGCCGCCAAGATTTTTTTTAAGGTGGTGCATGTGAAAATTATTGTTTATTTCACCAATTTTTTTATGTATCCAGAATATAGTTTTGCAGATTTGTTCGTTTTTCATTATACATTTTTCCTATCCCGGAATGTGCACTCATAATTTTTTTAATAAAAGGCGTTGCAACGCACGCGGGCTCTTGCTAGTCTTGTAATAAATGACACAAACGCAGTAGTTGCACTCAAAAACACCACAGTAGGAGCTATATAAGAAATAAAAAAATCCGCTATTCTACGCTAAGAAGAAATATGGTTCCAAATATTCCTTTACTGTGTGAAACTCGCTGGTCAGCCAAACATAAGGCAATACGCATTTTTAAACGAAAGTTTATAGAAATAATGAATGCTTTGGGAAAAATTGTCCACAAGTGTGAATTCCCAAACAAAACAAAGGGCACACCATCTTTATATTGCAGCACAAGAAGAAGTTGCGCTAATTTTTCAATAAATTCAAAATTGTTGCGACTTATTAAATATTGACTTGAAATTACCCGAATGACACATAAGTCAAATCACTCAGTATACTCTGTGGAAGAATATTATAGAACATCAATATTCATTCCTTATTTAGATTATATTATTAGATAAATCATTGAATGAACGTTTTTCTGAAAACCATAATACACCTTTTGCGCTCCTGCAGCTTAACCCCCGTGAAAGCAAGAGTTTATAAAAATTGTTTCAAGAACTGAGGAACATCTTTGTCGGAAAACTTGGTTATTGAAGCCAAAACATCCCGAGTAAAAAATAAAAGATGGCCTTACAACTGGCGAACACCGACCGTACACCCCATACACACCGACGAATATACGCTTAATATTATTCCCTAGTTGTTTGTATATAATGCGATTAAAAAAAATTCTTTTTAATATACATCTATATATATAAGTCGATTCTATACATCTAGTACTGAAGTCGATTCCAAAAAATGCGTTTAAAAATGTTTTGATGAATTGGGTTCTTTGTTGGCATAAGTCTATTATTTCGGAAGGGGCCTACTTTGAAGGCGACACAATCAATTTGGATGATACATATTTTGTCTTTTATTGACCAATTTACGGTACTTTGCATTTCAAAGACAAAGGACCTGGCCCCTCTAGAAAGATTCTCTAGTTACGCCCATGACCATTGTACATAACGAAAATCATCAAGTTCCCATAAAACACATTCAACAATACATTTGGTGCAGATTCTATTTTTGGCTCAAATTTCCCGTCGAATCCCCATGTGTACAGCTCAGTACTTGGCCATTTAAATTTTTTTATTCAGATTTGGGCGGCGTGAGGCCGCATGTGCTCCCATTAAAAATGGTTAAAAATTCTACGGCCATCATATTCCCCTTAAAAAGCCTAGAGGCCGGTGTTCCCCCGTTGTAAGGCCATTTTTTATTTTTGCTCGTGATGGTATGAAGCTTGGGCCCAACAAAAACTAGTTACGTCAAATATTGAATACATTAATTTATTGGAAAGGGCCAAAAATTTTATCCATTAGTTTTCCAAGCTATTAAAATTGGCCTCACACATCCTATAACAACATGTACGGTAGAAAGCTCATTTAGTACATTGAAAGAGTGAAGACTCTTGGACAAAATCAACTATGTGCGAACACCGATTATCGGGCTTATATATAGGATGAGTCTCCAACTGTTGATAATGAAAATTTTCTAACCGAAGTAATTTCAAAGTTCGTAGAGTACGTGGCTACAATTATTAAAGAAAAATTATATTGTTTTGTTTTTAATGCTTAAAAATTAAAAAGTTAACCATTTTTAACAAACAAAGGTAGTGCAGTTGCACCACCTTGCACCATGCTTCCGGCGCCCATGATGGCAGGTAAAATATTGCCGTACAGGCAGGAGCGCGATAATTTTAGAGGAACAATCGCTAGGGTGTCATCATTCGGCTAGTAAAGTAGCGCTGGCCTATCATCGCGTGGTCGTCGTTCCGAATGAATCGTGAAATACGGATTATTTTCTTAAATTTGCCTCGAACGCCAAGAGTGCATAGTTTTTTAATTATCGCTTTAAAGCTGATAATGGTAAGTTCCATTCTTTTGCTAAATCTGATCTGTACAGAGGATGAACGTTTAATCCCACTTCCGAAGGCCGTTAATAGTCTATAATGGCCTGTTTTAAAGGTGACGTTATTACTTACTTCAAAAAGACATCGCCAGTAAATTGTCTAAATTTGAAAGAATATTTTCAAAAGACGTCACTTAACTTGAATCGTTTCCCTGATGCGAATCAAAGTTTCAAACCTACCAAATTTGGTAAAACAAAAAACCCGATCTTCATCATCGATGCTTACCAAAAAAAGCATCCAATAAAATGTTAGATTAGTTCATCACTTAGGGATGGCGTAACATCATACCATGTAGCTAAAACCCTTGTTAATTTTTTGTCCAATTTGAGTGAAACATTTTTTTTTGTTGTTGTTTTAAACGATATTTTGCACAAAAAAACATTCGTGCTAATGCAATCCTATACATTACGTACTCGGCACAATAGTTACTGTGTGGAATGTGTTGTCTTCGACGCGAATTCCCAGGCAACACTACTTACTTTTTAATAGCATGACTAAACAGCAACTGTTAAAGCATAACACTGCTTAAGCGCAAGCTAGAAAATACCTTTCTTTGTCGAATTGAGATTGCGCGACGTGCTCTACTTAATTCAACTTGATTCCAGAATTAATGGTTTTTCGATGAAATATAATGACAAAGTTTTTTTCTTTCATTTTCTATATTATACCAAAGTCGATCAATGTTTGTAAACGTTTATAACAAAAAAAATTGTTTCTATTTTTGAATGAAAATTCGGTTTTTCTTTATCACATGAAACCCAATTAGAACCGCCTAATAACAAAAGTAAACAAGATCAATGCATTGCATAATATTCGCTCTGCAAAAACTTCGCCATGACATTAAATTCCATAAAAACATTTGTTTACGAAACTCGCAAAAAGCAAGCGACACACCAAAGCTAAAAATACAGCGTGTTCCGGTCGCGCCGCCGCGCCGTGTAGTCGTTCCGCCATCGCGATATCGCAATTAAAAAAAAGAGAGATAATCAGCGCCAAAACAGTTTCGACACCAGGTGAGGAGTGTGAGTAGTTTTTTTTTTGTTTTGGTTGGATTAATGAGAAACGCACCAATGTTAAGGTAGCTGCGTGGCCGCGACTGCGCTTGTAGCTGAGTGGTGCGGTCTCGACTGTATCTCGGCCACCTGTAGTTGTATTTTTTTGGTTCTTTTTAGCCGTAATGTGACAGGTGAGTTCAATAGTTCGCTGGGGATTAGAGCGGTTGTTAATTACTGGCTGAGTGAGAATTTTTTTTTAATTAATTTCGCATAATTTCCGGCATCAGATGCAGAGCTTAACGGGCGTTTTGGTCCAAGCTCTGATTAGTTTCTAACGTGTGCTTAAGTGAGTCTGCAATTAGGCTAGAACTGACGTGATGTATACTATCTCCAGTAAGCCGCGTCTGTACTCTGAGAAAATGAAATGATGGTAACTGGGCTGCTCAGTTCTCGGTTCTATCTTATAATGAAGTCGGTGGCTTACTTTTATTAATTTTTAAATGGTGGCCTCGATTGGTTATAACATAGCAAGACATAAAACTTACTTACAAAACTTGCCTTGTCAGTACTTGTGTTTACATTGAAGTCCCTTTACTTAAAATCGACTCTCACCTCAAACATTCTGCGCCGGTCACATAGAGGTGACTAATTCCATGCCAAAATTTAGCATGGAAATCTTTTAGTGACTAAACGATAAAAACATTTCTCAAGATTTTTTTCAGTGGGTTGCCAAAAAAGCATTCTGTCCTATATTTTACTAAAATGAAAACAAAATTTCAATTGAATTGTTCTCGCCGAAAAAGAAAAACTGAAAATGTGAAAATATGAGATCAATTTTTTGGGATAAACATCGAAATGGATGGTTGCCAAGTGTGAAAATAAAACTGAGAATGAGAAAAATCGGTTTTTTTAGAAGATTTAAAATGTTACAAAGTGTGACATAAGATATAATAGATATGAACAATATTGTAGTTGTTTGTTCCGGAAATATACTTTTTTTTCTAAATTATAAGAAGTCAATGATCTCTTGATGATTGGAGACACACCGGAAATGCTGTTTCAATTTTTTTAGGTCCTTTAGGTCATTTTATTTATAGAAAAGACATAAAGAAAAAAATTCTGGGGTTTGTTAATTGTTGTATTATTTTACTGAACTCAGGTTTTATAACTCGATTGAAATTGAATTCTGTGGTATTATATCAGCGTTCTTAACGAGTCTTCAGACTATTTCAAGGCTGCTATAGTTTCGTTTTCCAGCGTGGGCCCACTACGATTTTGCTATGGTGAGGAGTGAGATCAGTTTCATAGAAATTAGCTGGGTGGACAACCTACCAAATTTGGCTAGACAACCTGCTGAAGGGCAAAAAAAATTTAGAAAAGAGTTTCGTGGCATAGAGTAAGGCTCAGCAAAGGATGTCCACAAGACACAGTTCTATTACCTTTTCTCTGAGTAGCATCGCTGTAAAAGCTTTGCTTAGCCGGCTAAAGCGTAGTTTACATTATGCTAATTCAATAGCGCTAATAAATTAGTTGCTAATAAATTAGCAGACAATGTCTGTTTACATCATTAGCAAATTTCAGTTCGCTAATAGTGAAGTTGTTGTTGTTGTGAAGTTGTCCCCGCCATCTTAAAATATGCGTTAGCAAACTGAATTAGCACAAAAGTTGGAGGGCAACCAACATTACTAGCGCTAATGGCGTTAGCGCTAACGCAATTAGCAGATGTGTTTACATTGTACTTATTGTGTGCTAATGATGACGTTTTGTCTATTAGCGCTAATGTATTAGCATAATGTAAACTACGCTTAAAGGAACTGGAAGTTTACATCATTGGGTATGCCGATAACAAAGCTATTATGGCACACAGCAAATTTATGAACATTATTGCAGATATAATGAGGAATGACTTGCGTTTAGTAGAACAATGGTTCATAGGTCAAAGCCTCTCCTAAAAGGTCAGCAAGGCAGACTCTATTATATTTCTTAGGAGGAGGATAAGAGGGTTGCAGTGTCAGCTCCTAACGCTCTTTGCATCGAAGATCAACGTGATTTTATGCGGTCAAATATCTGGGTGTAAACCTGAATTCGGAATAACACATTAAAGAAAAGATCAGGAAAGCAAAAATTTCACTTCACCAGTATAGGAGCGTATGATATCTCGCCGAGGTAAACATAGTAGACATACACCATAGTAATATAACAAGGGCGGTTCTGGTACACCTTTTTTATACACAATGCGACGTCATATGAATTTAAAAAAAATACACGGCACCTGAAACAGACACTGTACGGCTAAGTAAAAATTCTACTTTTTCAAATACAGCCCGCTACAGGCACTTCCCAGTAAAAGTCGCACGGAATAGTCCAAACGAAGCACGGTGCGGTCATACTTTTTTAGACCAAAAGGAGCCAATAGGACCAACGGGCAATTATCTCGGTGACCATAAAGGGTGCCATTAGCATACTCAGTAGACCGGTTCTCGCTCGATTGCGTAGGTCAAGCAGCATTGGACGTAGTTAGTACTAAGCTGGGGGACCGCTTTGTGAAACGGCACTCAAGTTTGGAATGATCGATTACGAATACATTCATATCTGTATCAGGTGCGTGCATATCTCTATAGCGGAAGCAATTTTAAATTTGCATGCCTACATGGAGCATGCATACTCGTGTGGCAGGCGCATTTGTTCGCTATGCGTACAAGTTGGGGGCGCGTATATGCTTTTCAAAAAATCAACCAACTAAATTTTTTTTACTCGGGCATTTACAGAACATAGCACTAGTTTGGTATTCTTTGGGGTTAGTTTGGTGGCATTTGGTGCTGGTCTGGTGGCATTTTTAGTTCGTTGCCATTTGGTAATATTTTGCGGCATTTGATGTTAGGTTGATAGAATTGCCTACATGTACAGCTATATACCTGTCATCTACTAACTCCTTAACTCTTCTGGTTTTTAAATTGGTGGCGTCACATTTTGTATGAAAAAGCTGCTTTTGTATGAACCAACTGTAGTGATGGAAATTCTGTTTAGCATGCCGCCGTAGAACCTTCAAATAGTGAAGACTGCTCTAGGAATTCGTTTATAGGCAGAACAAAACGTCTGTGGAAGAAACTTCAACAGTCGATATTCCCAGATGGGTCTATGATTGTCGGCAGAACAGAGGCGGAATTCATAATTATCGCGTAACAGTGACAGAAAAATATGGACAGACTCGTATTTTTCAAGGCACAACCTGTAAGTAAGGTCCTTCGCTTTTCGAATCCTCAATTGGTGCCAATCAAGGACGCAGTTTCTGGTGACCAAGCTACCTAATGTCCTAATATCCTTCTTGCTACGTCAAAGAAGTAACTTCCTGGACGTGCTGCGAGACGGCCGAAGAAAAAACCGCTTGGAATTGACTAGGCTAAATGTAGACCACCAATGTTCGGTGTATTTCATAGATCGTCTAGACCCGTTTTTTTCTCAGAGGAGTTTAACCTAACATGCTCGCTGGGTCTGGAGTAATGCACCTTACCTTAGCAAGCAGAGATGCTGGCTCTACTGAAAGCGTGAGATCCCTTAAATGAGGATTAGTTGAAAGGAAAGAACATTCACATAGCATTGGGCAATCAGTCAATAATTAAGCGCTTGAGACAGACAAAGATTAATGCATTACTGTCGCTGGAGTGTGTCTCGAAACTAAACAGGTATTGTGACGCAAATCTGGGTTAAAAAACATAGCTTTCGAAGGGTACCATAACGCTAAAAACGTGGGAAATGAAGGATTGATTTTAGGATTCTGGGTCCGGAACCATACCGTGCCATCTTTAAAGGGCTGGTAAGGAATCGCTTCGAGAAATTGGTCGTCGGGGAACACCAGAAACAGATGATTTTTGCGATTATGCGTAGACAAGCTTAGATTACTAGTCGTGTGCCCTAGTAAGATCCTAAACAAGCATCGTCTATCCTTCAGATGGCTTTTTACGCTCAATTGACACGGAAGTTTCAGGTATCATTTGAAAAGAATGTGAATTGTTGAAGATGGCACCTATCGACTGCGCATGTAAGAATCCAGAATAATGCGTCACTGTCTAGCTCTGGTAAGGAGATTGAGACTACTTTCACCAGACTCCATTGGCTCTAAGTGATTCGGCAGGTTCACTTCGAACAGGTGCTCGAAGGTAAGAAAGAAGTGTGACAGTCCACCACTTTTGAAATTTGGCAATCACAATAAGATCTTTGCAAAATATCGACATAAGTAGAATAGCTATGGGTGTTCTAGAACAATACACAGGAGAGTTTCTCGCAAGATTCCGCAAAAAAATCCAAGATAGCGGGAATCTTGCGAGAAACTGCCATAGTTATACCTACTACTGACATGGCTTTATCAGAAGTAAGCCTCGTTCAGCAGGTTGTGGTATACCCCAAGAAACTGTGCTTGGTCCTTTATTGTTCCTCGTTTATATAAATGATATTTACGAACTGGAATACAATTAATAGTTGAGCTAATAGTGGGAATGGTAAAATTTCTCCGAATTTTTATGTACGTCTATAAAAAATCGTAGTTTATCACGTTCGGTTACAATACAAACACAATCAATCGAAACCTTAGTAATATAAGCGATAGCCCACAAAAATATTTAGTCCTGTTATTAAATTCTTGCGATCGGTGCTAAACGTACTTCTCCTAAGACTAAATGATGATTTTCCATTTCCATTTGGTTTATATTGTCAATATTTTGGTTTATCGAAGATATTGAAGTTCGATCAAATCGCACAAAGTCTTCCAGCAATCCTCATTCGACATCAACATGAGAAAAACGTCAAGGATTATTCAAGATGGTTTCACCCAAATTGAACGCGAGAATATTCGTCTGATAAGACCACAGGAACCAAACCAAAAAAACAACAAATGTCATCGACCAAGCACCAAACTCGCTAGATATAGCTTTGTGTGATCCTTGTTTGTTCCAGAGTCTCAAAAACTTCCATTTCGTGGAAGTCGTTTTCAGTCAATTGAAGACATGAAACAAAATTTGGTGAAAGAGGAGTTCATGTCCATCGCGGAAAGTGTCTAAAAGTGGTGTTTTGACGACTGGATTTTTCATTGTCGTAGGTGTATTGCTTCAAACAGGGCATATTTTGAAGGCGAGAAAATGAATAATGATTATGATTAATTGATAATTTACCCAACAAAAGAATTCCCGGCATTAAATTGACAGAATAGTATAGTTATTGATCAATATATCCTATCAGTCATCAATATCGCGCATCATTCATTTCATTCACCCCTCATTGTAAGATCGTAAGACAAAACATTCTCGTTTGTAATCGGTTGACAATGACAATCACATACGCCTTCGTACACCAACAATTTACCATCCGTTTCCCAACCAGAAAAACATAACCCCATCAATCAACAAATCTGTAAGCAAACAAACACACTTTATCCTCTCCATATAAGCATCTATCCATTAACATAATTTAAGGATTCAACGCAGCTACTTAAAATTCTAAAACGTTCACTGAATAAATTCTCCACCATCCATTGTCCAAAAAAATCGCCCCTCGATCAACACGCAATCAACAGCACACAAGCCTCTCGTTTTATCACCTAAGCCTCAGGTCATGTACGACATTGTAAGCGATCACCTCAGCTAATTAATTTCTATTGTTGCCACTAAACGTCGGTCATTAATCAATTCTATTCTCGTTCCATTGCAGGTTCTATTCCGATCAGGAGTTCTTAGCCAGTTGGAAGCGAAACGTGATGAACTTTTATCAGATCGGATCGTTCAGCTGCAGGCCTACTGCCGAGGATACCTGGCGAGGAGACGCGTTGCACAAAGACGTGTCCAGGTAAGTTTATCGCCAGGCTCAGAATTTATTAAGTAAAAAACCCAACAACAAGACCAAAAAAAAATGGGAATAAATAATTGTGGATTATTATTTCGATCAAGATTTTTGTAATCATAACGAATGAAATGAGATCTTCTCTGATGTCTGATTGATTTTTTTTTCACTCTCTTTTATGTTTCACCTTGATCGCAGGAGCTGGCGGTACGGTGTATACAGCGGAATGTCAAAGCCTTCTTGGCGGTCCGCGATTGGCCTTGGTGGAGGCTACTGGTTCGAGTTACGCCGCTTTTGAACGTTCACCGCACCGAGGAGCAACTGAAGATTGCCAATGATGAATTGCAGTTGCTCAGGACGAAATTGGAAAAAATCGAAAATGACAGAAACACACTTAAGACTGAACATGATAAACTTGAAGCTAAGGTGAGTTCGCTTTTTTTATATTTTTTTAAATTATTGTCTACGTAAAAATAGCTGGAGTTAAAAAAAAATATTGAAATTAATATTAAGTGTGGGACAAGCCCTAGAGTACTTCATTCTATATCATAGTATTAAAAATAGTTTCAAGTTGTAAAGTAAGATTCTCGTTATTAATTACTTTCAATCAAGGATGATGACGTTGACCTCAATAACCAAGCAGTTATTTTACGTTTTTATTTGGTTGCACTATGCTATGTCTATGTTAGTTTGGACCTATTTATCAATCTTGTCGATGGTTAAACTACTTGAAAAATGGTTGCCGAAATATCGCAAATGGTAAAACAATAATTCGTCAACGAACTTAGACTTGTGCTTCCAGTTCATAAATTTATGTTCAAAAATTAATAAATTCGACGTAGACCAAGTGAAAGGGTTTTATTAACTCCCAATTTATACGGAAGTTATTGTATTCGGTCCGAAAATCGAAATCGTAATTTTTAACGTATTTTCATTTTTCAAGTTCCCAAAAGCATTTTAAACACATAAACGTACGCGGTCATTTTTTCCTGCACGATATCGCGCAAAAAAGATATCTTTCTTCGTTGAGGTGCCGATCGAAGCATATTAACAAAAAAGCGGGTGTCCGTATCGCGGGTACGGACAAATGACGTGAATACAATGTTCTGAAAGAAATTTTTTTATTTTTTTATTGGTATCAAAAAGGTAGGAAATAAACAATAAAAAAAATTTAAAAAACCTTGTTGATCAATTCTGAACCGATTGCTTAGAGAGCTTCAGGATACATTATGTTCAATGTTCTTCCATTTGGAGCTAGGATGTGAAGATTTTCGGATTTTCCAACTCTTGAACAACCTACATACAGCTGACCAAGAAATGACACTTATTTGGCAAAATTCGCCCGCTATATTGGTCCCGCAATTTTGAATTTATAAGTTGTGATCATAGATTCGTTATTTGCTACCTTAAAAACCCCCATATACCGATTTTCATTGGAATCGGAATACAATAGGCAAACTTGTCGGCCATATTCGTGCGGCCATTTTGAATTTATAAGATTTGATTATAAATTCGTTATTGCGACCTTAAAAACCCCTATATACGCATTTTCATTGGAATCGGAGCACAATTGGCAAAATTCGTCCGCCTTATTGGCCCCGCCATATTGAATCTAAAAGTTTTGATCATAAATTCGTTATTTGCTACTTTAAAAGCCCCTACGTACCGATTTTCACTGGAATCAGAATACAATTGGCAAATTTGTAATTTATAAGTTTTGACCACCACAAACACCAGCTTAAAAACCCCTAGATACCTAGGGATACTTTCATGAAAATCGAAACACAATTGACAAATTCAATTATATTTGCGCGACCATTTTGAATTTCGGCCACATTTGCGCGGACATTTTGAATTTGGAAAATCGGGCTTCGAGCGATATCATGGGAAACCTTCACGCACTTTTATTGGAATCGGAACACAATTGACAAGATTCGTCCGCCTTATTGGCGTGGCCATTTTGAATTTATATGTTTTGACCACAAATTCGGTAATTACGACCATAAAAACCCCTAGATACCCACTTTCATTAAAATCAACACAATTGGAAAATTCAACCATATTTGGGCGACCATTTTGAATTTCGGTCATATTTCGACGGCCATTTTGAATTTAATTTCGAAAGTAAACAATAAAAATTCTTTGATTCTTCATCTACGTCATGGTATATTTCTTTTTTCGATATAAACAATAGTTTTTCAGATGTGACTCAAAACTGTATGCCATAATTTCTTTATCATCAGTTTTTTGTCATGGAAGCAAACTTACAAACGTATTCACGTCGAAAACGTGGTGTGAAAAAAACTTCATAACATTCGGTTAAACCCTTTTTTTGTTCAAATGAAAAAACTTCGGGTGTAAGGGTCACAAGCATCACAGATTTTTCAAACCTTATATCAGCACTTTTTGGAGGGGAATTGTTTTCCACGTCCTATAGTTTCTGGACATTGAAGTCCATCCCGGAATTTCCAGTGGTTACCGAAAAATTTGGCCTTTTCGGGCAAGTCTGACAAGTCCTTTACATTGATTAGTTTTTCTAATATCTCGTGGAATTGTTCGAATGTCCAGTCGAGTGTCCAGTTATCAAACGAGCTTTGATCATGATATGCAACGCCCGCCAACAATTCTCTGGCCGCGTTGCAAGTTGTCATAGGAAGAAATCGTCTAGTGCTTGGGCATTTTCAGTAAAGCTGCTGACAGAAACAGGCGCAAACGCCGTGCGGGCAATGACAGAGAGAATAGAAGTAGTGTATTCAAATGCGCACTAACGAAATGCTGTTTTACGCTACGCACACACCGCGCAAGTTGCTTTAGAGCTGTTTTAGACGGTGCGCTTCAGCGCATGTGCCTCACGAAAGTTTGGTGATGAAGGGAGGAGTGGGAATGAAGAGAGGTACCACCCCACTTCTCCCTTTATCCACAAAGTTCGTGAGGCACATGCGCTGGAGCGCACTGTCTAAACCGGCTCTTACTTTCTACTTTTTGCGCGTTGCCGCCGCGTAATGTCAAGAGATGTTTGTGTTTTGAGTCGTGTTTTGGCGGTGGTGGGCATATGTTTGGAGTCGTGTGTTGGTGTTGGCTGTGATAGCAAATTTGTTGAATTTTATATGTAATGAAAATCTTTATTTTTCCAAATTGGAGTAATTAAATTAGCACCTAAAACAAAGACAAGTCCTGTAGGGTAGAAAAATTTTATGTAAATCATTCAGGTTTTTCAATTTTTTTCCTATCACTTCCACTTCTCACTTTGATTTCGTTGTTGTGTGCAAAGTCGGAGCGCGCCGCCGACACCGCAACATCATGTCAGTGAAAAGTCGCCACATACCGCGAAGCCAATGTCCGCACCGCGTTTGCGCCTGTTTCTGTCAGTAGCTTTATGCAGCTTGCGTGCGCAACTGACTTATTTAGCAATGGAAGTGTGTTGCTGAATAAGTCAGTTGCGCGCGCAACCTGCATTACTGAAAATGCCCCTTGCCACACCAGTCGTATTGCAATACAGTGGCAGAGCCTTGTCTGGACAAGTCGTTCGTCTTTTCATTGCCTTTGAAGACCTGAAAACACAGAGATTTGACAGTAAATTCTTTGTAAATTATTCTTTAATAATAATAAATTCTTCGTAAAATATCACACAGCAATAAATTCTCAAATTTCCGCGTGCATTAGTCATTTAAAAACAACTTGCAAAGTGAAATTTGTTTGAAATGTCAAAAAATTCTGCTTTGCAAAGCAGCAAAATTAGGATTTGAGATGAAAAAGCAGCGGCAGAACTCTCTTCTGCTTTTCTTGTCACTTGACCAGCGTAAGCCAATAGAAACAATTCTTTGCCGACGGTTCTGCTTCTCTGCTTTGGATCTGATACAGCCTTTACTTTTTTTCTGCATTTACTTTTTAAGTATGAAAAGATAAGGACATCTTGGTATGAACGAGATGGCGGCTTTGCATTTTCGTGCAGTTTCAATTTTGAACATATTAAATTTGCACTCATATTTAATAAATGCTTTTTCATAGTTAGCCAAAACACAATTGTATCATATTTACCGCACTTACTTACAAGTTTTATTTTCAATTTCACTTAATAACCACGAACTTTTAATTTTGTCAAAAAAAGCCTGAAATGTCAAAAATTAAGATGAGGATCCCGAAAAAGTATGAAAAGTTCATACTTTTTCTAGCACTTTTCGAGTAAGCTGAACTTTTTCGCGTAGATTAGCTTCAATTTTAGCATATTTCTAATCCTTCGCACTTATGCCACATCTGCGTAAAGAATTTTTGTCTCTTTCTAAACTTACTAAAAAGTGTAAGATTCGTCTGAAAAAAAGTAAGTGTCATAACAGCATAAGGACTAGTTGGAAACTCCAAATCAGTTTTGATTTTTGATCTACGGATCCTATCGCTATCGCCGCGTAGCTGCCAGAGAGAATAAAGAACTGATTATTAGCGTAGACCGTGGTTAAGTTCTCGTAGGTTTAGGTCAGTAAAACGTACAACTCTGACTGAAAGATAGTAGCCAAGGGACTCAAGCTGAACGCCCCAGATCACGACACTTACACCTTCCCTAGAAGA
This sequence comes from Thereva nobilitata, assembly GCA_963855945.1. NCBI lineage: Eukaryota > Metazoa > Arthropoda > Insecta > Diptera > Therevidae > Thereva > Thereva nobilitata. Next base: position 176,135,856 of record OY979695.1, read on the forward strand.
GTGATAGACGTAATGCAGTCATGATTTCTTCCCTTCTTTATGTCGGTTTTTTTTATAGATCCAAAATTTCTTGACCTGCCTCTTGCGAGTGTTTTATGGAGTTTTGAGGAGTATCAAACAAGTTCGTTACCTTGGCAAAAGAGCCTCCAGCTATGCCTTTTCACTTTTCTAATCATCCTGTACTAGATGGTTGAGCGATCTGGTAGTGGATGTGCACATGTTCTGAAAACGACGGCCTTTCTTAGATCTGCCAGTGACTCACATATTATATTTAGCAACATATTGATTGGCCTGCGTAATATCTATAACCTCACGTCTCCTACAATTTGATCTTTATTATTTCTAAGATTTTAGGTAAGAGATAATCGAGAAAATGTTCATCACTTTTGTTCACTCCACTGCTGTCGTAGGCCTCATGGTGATCGATCGCATCGAATCGTGATCATGATCTGCACCCTGCTCTGGCTGGAATGACGTATGTATTATCTTTTTCATGCCGGGTTGAAGGGTGGTGGATCTCCGAAGTTAGAATGATCATTCCCTTGCTGTCCATTTTTACAATTGCCAAATCTCTAGATGCTTTGCCTATGAGATACTTTTCCAGTTATCCAGCCATCCACTATCTCTGCATAGTTTCGTTACTTATCGATGACTCTTTTACAAGTGCCACCTCGACAGCTTACACTGTAAAACAAATATGTAAATTCACAGTGCAAATGTACAGTAAAATTACAAATCGCGATATGAAATACTAATTTACTACACAATTATTGTAACTATAAATTTTTTTTTACACTATGTTCTGTATTTTTCTAAATCGTTTATGTAGGAAAATTACAATATTTCTTACTATTTATTTATCAATGTTATGTACTGAACTTTGTACTGTAATTTTACAGTAAGAAACGTAATTTTAGAACTTATATTTTCAGTAAAATTACAAATTCTTCATTGGAATGTAAGGTTTAAATTTTCCCTCTCATAGATATAATTCACAGGTAACAATGGAATACTAAGCATATATACTCGATTGTTCTTAAGGTCATACCTTTGACTTTGGTCAGGGTCTGGGCAGTTCTTGTAATAGTCAAGAATTTTTTGATAATTTTTGATGCTTAAATTTGATTTGATGCTTAATTAAAGCTTCAAGCTTCAAAAAGTAGGATAAAAGGGTTTGTACAATGATTCACATTCACAGCTTCAAGCTGCAGTGCTCAAATAAAGCAAAACTCAGATGAAGCTTTCAGCTTGACGCTTGCAATTTGAAGCTTGAAGCTTTCATTGCGAATCGGTCCTTGCATGGTGAGCGAAATGCTATTTTTATGTATAGGGAAAGGGCATACACAAAAGTTTTGGAAATTTACAAAACTATGAAGTGAAAGCTCCAATACTGATTGTATTTTTACATCTCACAAATAATGTATATTTACTACACAGTTGGTAAAAATACGTAAATAGAATTGGAATATTCCTAATAATATATATTGCAAATATTACAAAACTGCTTGTGAATAAAACTTCCAGTATTTTTTTTGTAAAATTACCACAGAAATTTTTTACAGTGTAGGAGGCTAGCGCCCTGCATAGGGACACTGGACTACCCGAACCTGTAGGTGTTAACTGCTCTTTTGAGTCAGCAGTCTCCCCGTTTTTTAAACTGATCTCTCCGACTGTGATCCGGCTAAAACCCTAGAAGAGAGCAAGTGCTTCTTTCTTCAGTTGCGTTAACGAGCTCTTGTCAATGGCTGTTCTGGTCAACTTTTATCCCATAAAACACGCCTAGAGGTCCTGTCGGTTCTATTGGGTTACCAACTTGCAGAAAATTTGTTGTGGTTCCCTAGCATAATAAGGTATCCATAAAATTGATGCTTTTGAATTTTGGTAAATCATTATACTGAACTACTTTGAGGCAAGAGCCTTCCCACTCTTATCGAACGACACGATCGATTCTCTTCTTACCATTTTATCAGCTCTTCATTTTTTACTATTTCTTCTAGATTCTTATACTGTAAAGACGTGTTGTTATTCTTCCTTATGGCCTCAACTATTTCCTTTACCACATTTTGTAAGATAGTAAACAATCCCAGAGGCTTTGGGATTAATCTGATCACGAAATATAAGGTTCCAATTCATAAACGCGTGAAAAGCTCTCTGTAGGGAAATCCTTCCGTAGTTGTTCTAGCCTTAGGAAGCTAATCTCCCTTCCGCTTGAATAAAATCAGTTTCGCTGTAACTTCTCTGCCTATAGCCAAAATAACCTTATTATGCAGGAAAAACTAAAAAAAATATTACCCTCATTATTTGCCTCAACGAGATCTATTTTTATCCCTTATTGAAAATAGATCAGAACAACTTCATCGATTGTTTATTTTGGTATGAGCAGAATTTTCGTCCGCTTCGTTCGCAAAAACACACGTCAGTGAAAAACATTTACGTTTTTTTTTCTTCCTGTTTGTGCTATTTAGAAAAAAAACGATGCGGAAAAAGAGAAAATAAAAAGAAAACAAACCACGAAAAAAGTTGGCCCAGCAGCATCCTTTCGCAAATTCAGCATCTACAAGACAAGCGCAACTGACAGTTCAAGAAGTAGCGAAAGTGCGGGTTCCGCCTTTAAGGGGTCCACCTGCCAAAAATCGTATAATCCCATTTTGCACACTCCCTCGCTTATACCGCACTCAAGAAGCGGAAACCGATCCCGTCTCTACGGCGCTGGATTAGGTAACACATTGTCGAGCAGAACATCTCACGTCCAACTTGGATGTGGGTTAGGCAACAATGCGTCAAGCACAGACATCACTTGGATGCAGCAAGTGGAAGAAGAATGGACAATAGGTCTTCTATCTAGACCTCAGCGTATAGTGATCGTTTGGGTCTGCCAGAAGATACGGGCATGTCTTGCTGCTGCATATATTGATCGGTTTAGAATGCACCACACGTTGACTGTCCTCTACTTAAGTCCACCTTCGCAATTCTGACGCAAATTTGTGGTAATTAAAACGTTTTGCGTGTACGAATTAAACTCCTCTTGAGAGATTTCGTAAATCTGCAGAACTGTTCCTGTAATTTGCAAACAAGACGTGGAATAGCGCAATTAGGGTGAGGAAAGCACTCTCTAGAACGACGGCGATCTACAGTATGGTTTGTTGGCAAAAATTGATCTCTATGACGAGTGGACTTCAAGTGGAACCACAGCAACAAAATCAACTCAGAATTGACGTGCCTTGAATGTGATCGTTTGGACACGATCCAAGATCAATTTTTGGCACTAAAATGTTCACATTACAAAATCTCAGATGAAGCCTGCTCGGTCAATTTGATTACAAGAAGTGGGGACATTACAAAATTATTAACGTAACGCCGCGGACCGAATCTAATTTTAGGCGGATCTTTTCTGTAGCCTTCCGCTAGGTCGTAATGCGAGTGATTGATGTCACAAAGATCGCTCCGGATGTGCGATGCGTGCGGAAGCTACTTTATAGTGTTAATCGATGGACTGACCTTTCATGGCTGTTGCGACATTTTTGATTTTAATTTATGCCTTGACCTTAACATTTCCGGAGGAGTGTTGCGTGTGTTACATCCTTAAATAACATCAAATTTTACAAGTTACGATCTTAAACCCTACAAATGTTTGCTTGATTTACTCCAAGCTCCAAACAAATGCGGTTTGTTCTGCTTCGATTTTTATTGTTATTATTTTTTTTCATACAATATTTTATGAAAGTCACTTTAAGAACTCTATTTCAACGCTGGCAAGGATTCAGCAAAAGAATGTTGTTTTTATTTCGAAATAGACGAAAAAAAAATTTAGTTTTTCTGGCATTTTATCATTTGTAAGGCGCCAAGCGTTTTTTTCTGTTTATTTATTTCCCATTGTTTTTTTTTCAACTGAGCATTAACGATGGCTACTTTGTTACCAAAAAATGGTTGAACACGCATTTAAAATGTTTTTGTTTAATGTTTGCCAAATATTGAAAATAATTTTTAGTATTCATTGTTTAGATATTTACTTCAACAGTTGGACGCAGTTTGGACACTTGAAATTGTTGTAAGACATGACAAGACATGAATTGACACATTTCAGCGAATGTTAGTTAATAGGATGTTTTGTATGTTGATGATGATGTATTAAGTGTGGTAATTTCTAAATATATTTGAAAAATAACTCGACTTTGGAACCATCTTCCACAGTTGGTATTTCTGAACTCGTGCAATATTTTAGCGTTTATCTTGACTATCGTCCGATCCTTCCTAAGTTACCCTACCTTCTTTTATCCTGTCAACTAAACTTACTATTAGACATTGCACCATTTAGACAAGATCTTAGAAACACTGCGCCTCTTTTTGCTGTTGACCATTCATTGGGAGTTCCTTGTTGTGTGAATTTGTCACCGAGCGAAACATATGACTAGCCTCTGTTTGTATACTCCTCTTGTTTTAAAGGTTGTCGTTCAAACATGGTAGATCTTGCCCCTAATAATGAAAGAATATAGGGTGCACCAACTAGACCTTCGGTATTTCAACATTGAATAACTCTGACATTTTTAAACCGATTTTGACAAATGAGCAAGATTTATTTAGGATATTCTCTACCATTTATTTCAAATCAGTTCTTGAATACAATGTCGATTAAATACCCCCTCCATTCGGTACGCAAAAAGCAGCTCTTTTTCGGGCATCCTGCATAACATTGGCGAACATTTCGGGCGTTCTAGCAGCTATTTCGGCTCGTATGTTACCTTTGAGTTCGTCAATGGTCTTCGGCTTGCTGGCATAAACTTTACTTTTTAAATAACCCCACAGAGAAAAGCCTGGCGCCGATAAATCCAGAGAATGAGGAAGCCACTCCAAATCACCATTTTTCGACACAAAGTGTCTCGGGAACTTGCGCTGCAAGAACTACATCGTAGCGGCTACGATGTGCCAAGGTACGCCCAAAGTCTAGAAATAACAAGTCTTTCATCTTCATACAAAATGTTTACCCGGTTAGTTGTGTGCGTGCATATATGAACATCACTGGTGAGCACAACTCAACCAGATTCTCTATCTTCGATAAAGTATGCAAAACAGAAAAGCAAGGAAAATTGAATCAGTTGTTTTTTTCATAAATCGCAAATATGCACCAATCCATCAAGTTTATCCCATATGCATATAGCTGTTCGCCTGTCACTCATTAACCATAATGAAGATAAAAGGCTTGTTAATTTCTAGACTTTGGGTGGTGCCGACTTGTTGAAAATAGAAGTTCGCCGAAGTCCTTTTTCACGCATTTCGGACACACAAAGTGCACCAACATCTAGCGATAGCGTGCTCCGTCGACGGGTTTTCCCAAACAGTGACTTTCTCGTCGTACAGTGATGTTTCGAGAATGACTTATGAGTTTTCTGTTCCCCAAATTCGACAGTTTTGTTTATTGACTTCACCAGAGAGTTTAAAATGAGCTGTCGGTGTGTATTGACTCATAGCTGAAATGGTACTGAATGACGTTTCAGAATCGTGTACATTTGTCGTAATCGGCTAAAAAATGTCAGAGTTATTCAATGTTAAGATACCGAAGGTCTAAATGGATATGAACTATAATGTCAAAATCAATTTTCAAGAATATTTATTAAAAAAAAACAATTCACTTCAAATACAGGCACAGGAATCCCCCCCCCTTTCCTGCGCACTTTTACATACGTTTTGAATATTTTTGCTCCCATATACTTTAATACCGCGCAGTCAGCGAAAAAATTATAGGGACCATTGCTGCAGGCTGCACAGATAGATCCAAAATTGAATTAGGAGCAGCCAGAGCTGGGGTTTATGGACCCAGATGCCGACCAGCAGTACCTTTAGGTAAATCAATCAATAATCGGGAACTATAATAGACATAAAAGAACGTTCGCCAACCCCTGCGTTTCGAGGGCTCCAATACGAAAATGAATAATTGATCGCATGTACCAATTTTCGTTAATTTTTCGTTAAACTTAATATAATGCCAGTTGACGGCGTTGTAATGTCACAATCGTATATTTGTTGTGTTCATGCTTAAATTCAAACTGCGATTATTATGGTCGATTGCCCGTCAAGGTTTACGGTGACAATGGTATGACAGATACGTAAGTGTATATTCGTTAAATACGTAACGTCGTTCTTCGTCTATTATAGTTCAGGATTTAGTTTTGCAAGTGTAGGTGTACGCCAAAGGGACCCGTCTCCGTGAATATCTGAGGCGAAAGTCAAACGACACAACTGTCTATACAGGGTGTGTATACGCTAAGTTTACAAAGCGACGGGCTGTTGATAGGTTTTAGTTAGACGAACAAAAAAGCATATGGTCGTGGGAAATCGTAACGGTTTAGCCACTAGGGCGTTCTGAAGTTTTTTCTAGAGTTTGGCATATCATTCTGTATTTTTGTAACCCTATTACCTATTTTCATGAATAATGTATCAGTGTACGCAGAATACCTCTCTAAAACTGTAAAAGTGAAGGTTCTACCCTACCAAATTCCCGAGTTATGAGTCATCAAAGTCAAAAATTTGTTTTTTTGATTAAAATGTCAATTTCAACTTCCTTTTTCTCCAAAAAATACGTAGTTAACCTATACTTTTTTTTCCAAAATTAGAAAGCTCGGAGTATTTCCTATGAATAATGTCTGGACAGTTTTTATGCGACTGCCTTTACTTTTGAAGTTATAAGCAGTTTTAATGCTAAAATTGGCTCATTTCGTACTTTTTTAATACTTTTCACCTAATAATACTTCGAAAAGTACCAAATAAGGCTAATTTTAACATCAAAATTGCTTATAACTTCAAAAATAAAGGCCCTAGGATAACAAGCACACAAATCTGAAAATGCGCCCGCCAGAGTTATTCACGCCTCTGCTACAGGTATGAATGTATACGTCGACCATTCCAAACGCCAGTGTCATTTTAACCAGCGGTCCCCCAACTAAGTACTAACCATGACCAAGTCTGCTTGATCTACGGAATCGAACGAGAACCGGTCTATTGAGTACGCTAATAGCACACTTTTACTGCTTTTAGTCTAAAAAGTTGTAAGCGAACTGTGCTTCGTTTGGGCTATTCCGTGCGTCTTTTATTCGTACGTGCCTGTAGCGGGCTGCACTTGGAAAAGTAGACGAAGGTCCATGCCGAACCACGGACCTCCGGGATTTTAAAACTTGGGTAAGTTAAATTGTGGGAAAAAAAGTACCTTACTTCTACTCTACACACTGTCATACTTTTCAGCAGGAAGATGTGTGCTCGATCACCTTGTAAGATCCGCGCCCAAACAAGACACACCGGCAGTGATCCGCACTCAGACGGTAGTGTCATATTTCTACTGACCAAATATTCCAACCCTATTCAATGTTTGAGTCCAGACCGCTACAAGAATAAAAAGCATTACATCGGCCTTGTGTCATCTGCGTGACCCTTAAAAAGTCTATCGAAGTGGTGATCAAGCGGATCAGCGATCTTCCGTCTCGGGTTTCTTTGTGAGAATGGTGGCTTCGACGAAGCCCGCTACCCAATTAACTGGTTACAGAAGTGCTGGTGGGTGCATCGGAATCGGAAAGTGGACAGCATACTACGAGAAACCGCTGCTATCGGATCTGGGGGTCTCGAACCGAGGAAAAAAATATTTCCTTCTTATCTTCCATTCTCCGAATCTGTGAGTCGATTCTAGCGTCCCTTCTTGTAGGCTTTTGATAGAGTATGGCACCCTGCGCTGTTATTTAAGCTCCAAGCTGTTCGTATTGACTCCGGATTGAGAGTTTAATCCGTGTAATATTGGATGGCGTCAAATCTAAACCCCAAAACGGTGTTCCGCAGGGATCAATTCTGTCACCCGCTCTTTTTCTAATCTTTATCAATGATCTGCTCTCGATCTCTTCTAATCTACTTTACGACTTCGCTGGTGACGGTACTCTTACGCCTTCGGCAATATAATTCAAACACGTCCCAAACCTTGTCTTTTTGATAGTGAGCTCATGTGCAACTCGATCAGCCGAGACATCGATATAATTCTTGATCGGGACCGCAAGGACCATATCGAATTCAACGCCTCCAAAACAAAGTACTGCGCCATCTCTAATAGAATCTTCATCGACCTTCTTTCTATTTCAGTGGACAGTGTGATCTCTCAGCTGACCAATCTACATTTCATGCCCAGATCTACATTCTTTAAATCTTTTAACGTACTTATTACTGTTTAAATCGCCAAGCTGTTGCAAATATTTGCAATTATTCCACAGAAAGAGGAAGACCTTGATATGAATTTAAATATAAAGCCATAAACGAGAAGAGAATCGGTCCAGATACCTTTTGACTAAAATAAACTTCATTCTACAAATAAATATGGAAAAATAACAAATTTGTTTATTCCTTGAAATAACATTAATCTCCTACGACAAAAAAAAACGCATATTATGAATTTTTCTCGACTTTCCCCGCAAGTAATACGACCACAAAAGCTACAAAATTTAAGACGGCAATATTTAATCTGGCTGAGGCCATCGAATAATTTAAAGCAGAAACCGACACCGCGGCTTGACAAACATCGTCCAATTATTCTAAAATTAAATGCTGAACAATGAAAAAATCTCTTCTTTTTTTCGTGTGATCTCAAAAATGTGAGCAGCCGTAAGTCGACTAAAGACATCTTGGCCAGTGGAACAACAATACTCGTCGAATCTGAACTAAATGAATAGAGAAGATGCACTCAAGTGTCCGCAGGCATTCCTCCACGGCGGCGAGAGATAGGAAAATACCAAAATATCGCCACTTTTGCGAGAACATTGCGAGGCCCCGAAATCCCCAGAATATTGCCCCAAAACGAAAATCTCGCCTCAGTCTTCGTCGTGTGGTGGTTAAAGAGACTCGTCGCGACGTACGTCGTCGTCGCTTCAAAATTTAGTTTTTTTATTAATTTTATTATAACTCATTTTGAAATACACTTTTCGATCATTTTTACAACAGCAGCAATATGTGATTATTTTATATAAGCTTTATTTATGGACTGATAAACAATATGCACAACGACGATTACAAGCGAATGTTCAAGATTAAAGATTTTATTAATGCGAAATTGTTAATCCGATCCTTTTTTAATGTTACTTAATCAAAAGTCCAAATAACCAACAAAAAAATAATTTTTATAAATATTTCGTTTTTGTGTTTTTTTTTGTGATTTGTGAGAATTTCGTTTGTTACCCACCACTTGAGTGTGAGTCGTTCTACAGAACGTGTGACGTCCTTGAGGCGAAAAAAATGGCACCCAATCCACCTGCTACTGCCATCAGTACTTTGCCATCGGTAGCACCACCTGCTTCAATGATCAAGACACCTGCTACGGCAAATAAGCCACCTATTCCCAAAGCTCCTACCACATGTAATAAAATTAACGGTATTGTTACAACCAAAACTAAGTTACTTACAACTATAACAACACCAGAACCTATTGTTAAGGATATCGATACTAGTATGAAGAATGATATCGATTCAAGACGACCACCTGTTCCCCCACAGATATCGTCCCGTGCCCGTAAGCCCCCGATACCTGTAACAAGACCCAAACTTTCGCTTGCGCCTGATCCTTTACTGAAGCCGCGGGCCCCATACCAAAGTCCTATTGAAATTTCGTTAAAGCTTCCAGTGAGAAAATCTAGTTCGTACACCGACATGCTGAACGGAATATACAGAGGACCATCACGGGATTCGTCTATAATCAGTTCGCGATCACCAAGTCCTTCGACAAGAAGTAGTGTATCGTCATATTCATCATCAAGCTACAGACAACAACGATCCATAACTCCTCGACGAATTTTTCCGCAGTCATACAGTCGCGAAAATGAACTCAACCTCTACGAAATGCAATCTCTGGAACAGTCACCAGTTGTCTTCGATGCTAATCTCCAGTTTGTTATGGGCTGCAAGAAGCAATCTGTACATCAAGCCTTCCGACCTTCACCTTCGCACACTGATCCTCAGACACAATCCAACTATCTTTCGGCTAAAATAGCGAACTTTCTAAAAAGGACCGATCATATCAATGAAGAATGGAGATCCTATGGAAGGCGAAACGATCACGGCGATGATGCTACAATCAGCCTAATCGAACGGCAAAGAGAAAGAAGCGCAGAAAGGGGACGATTGGGGAGATCGCGCAGTGCTACCAATATTCTAATCAAAGGATATCAACTTTCAAAAACATTACCACCAACAGAACGATCTGGATCGGCGCAAAGGGAAATGTCACATGATAGTGATCGTACACTGAATGATGAGGAGGTAGGTACGAAGTGCTTTAAGGATTTCTTTTCAGCAAAAGTTAAAAATAGGAATCTATACAATGCGAGAATTTTTCACTAGTGTATCTCAATTTGAATTGCAGTTTTTGTACCAATTAAAATTATATAGCTCTAGGCATGTTCGTGCGTAACGGAAATGTACAACTGCGAATTGAATATTTGGCAATCGATCAAGAAATTAATTCATGATTGTTTACAAATAGAAAATAAATTACGCATTTTTTATTGAAGAATTTTTCTTTAATTTGCTTCAAAATGAATTTTTCCATGATAGACAGAAGAAATCTTTTGGTATGTTATTAACCTATTTGCAGAGAGGTGAATACGTGAACAAATAAGAAATGATTTTAAAATTCACATCGCTTTATTGGTAGATTCTGAGTTTTCTTTAACGATTTGGTATACTATAAAACTAGGAATTGGGCTCAAGAAAATTCATATAGCAATAACTTTCTGTAATTTAAAGAGCGCTAATACAGCCTTTTTTATCTTCATACCTGGTATGGTGCAACTATATTTATTAGGTTAAGTTTGTTGGCAGTTTTATATTGGCATTCATTGTGTTTATTTTGAAATATTGAAATAATTTGATTGGTGCCAAAAGTACGGATTTGTGTTTCAACGTCTCTGTTTATTCAGAGTTGAATATCGTGATATAGCTTTAATTCATTTCGGCAGACCAAAATTTAGAAGATTGATTGAATTTGACATGAATTTTGTGTTGGCAACAATTTAATTGGGCCACAAACAAAGCATTGAAGATTTAGTAACAAACTTGGAATGGTCTAGCCAACAATTCAACGGTCTTATATTTCGAACTTTATGAATGACCTACTCTCGATCTTCTCGAATCCACTTTACAGCTTTCCTGATGATAGTACTTTGCGTTACTCTTAGGCCTTCGACAATGCAATATGTACAAGCAAAGCGAGATCCATGACAGACTTTATCTGATTCAATCACCAGGGATATTGAACTCATTCCTGATTAGCAAGAATCGTGCGAATTGATTGATTCCAAAACGAAGTCTCTATCTTATTTCCAAAGAAAAACTGCAAGGCCTGACAATCCGTGTTAGTGCACGTCGTAAAACTAATGACTAACCCATGCCTTATATCCTAGGTATGAAATTAACTAAGAATTTACCAAACATTCCAAATGCCTAGGTTTTCTTAAGAAATGCAAATTGTTCCTGCTGCCTATAAAGTAGCCCTAATAAGGCGTTTCGCCGGCCTTACCCGTTAATAATAGTGTACCAAAGTTCCCCTTAGGTCGGGTATTCACCAACGTCACATCCTTTGTAGGCTGGTTAGCGGACTTCCTTTGTTTCAGGAGACATAACACTCCGATAAGGCTACCTCCTGCTAATTCCGACAGTTGCGTGCCTGCCTCAGCCGGATGCTTTTAGGGATATTGAATTTGCGAAATCGAAGCCCGGTTACAAACATTTTTTGTTACAGTAGGCTTCATGCAAATTTCTTCTCTTTGAGGTGTCCTTTTACAACATCCGACAAAGTCCGACATGATGAACTGATAGTACTAAGAGTGCCTCCTAAACTTGGACTTTCACATAAAATATATAGTCTAAAAATACTGAAAAATACGCTTTTATTTTAAAATTAACTAAAAAGTAAAAAATAATTTTGAATGGAAAGCTTTTATTGCTCCAGCCAGTATGTGGAAACAACCTACCTTTCGCAATGTAAAAAAGCGTGTGACTCTTTACCTATATTCTTATTTTATTAACACTGAAACTTTTCGTTAGCGCCCACGCTTTTTTTACATTTCGAAAGGTAGGTTGTTTCCACATACTGGCTGGAGCAATAAAAACTTTACATTCAAAATTATTTTTTACTTTTTAGTCTGTTATATCTCTTCTACCATTTTGTAGTGACCGCTATATTAGATTTAAAATGAAGTTACACAGTTTACTGTACTATACTCGTCATACACTTTCATTTGATATCCATACCGATTAGGTTGTAAAGAGTAAAGGGCAATTCGCCATTTTGTTTTGTCCGCCATTTTGAATTTAGCTAATTTTATTCTACTTATCATACCCTTTCATTTGATACCCGTGTCAAGTACAATTGCAAAATTCAGTCGCCACCTTGGAACCGCCATCTTGATTTTTTTACAAAATGGTCAGATTGCATTTACACTAACTATACATAATGTGCAAAATTTTAAGTTGATCGGTTATATGGAAGTTGGGCGGTACCTACTTCCAAAACTGCCTTAGCGTGGCTAAATAAAGTACAAAAAGGGCCATCCACCATAGCGACACTTTGAGCCATCGTAGGAATAAAGCGGTTCTAACAGAATTTTTTAGCTACTATCATAGCTAGGTCCATAGTTCATAGATAGTTCCGTAGAAATAAATACTCTCCTGCCTCCATTGCAATCTTATACCCGCATCACCAAATTAGCCCGCTCGGCTCATACTTTCTGCCTACAATCCTCCTTTTCGCACACGCAATAGGCTAGAAATTCGTTTCTAAAGAGAACAACTCAACTGTGGAACAATCTTACGCAGTCTGTATTTCCGAACTCCTACAACATCCAAGAGTTTAAGAACAGAACCCTGTCGCCATCTCCTTCAACCCCCTCCTGAATCCCTTTTCTATCACTCGTACTAAGCTTACTACTAGACATTGCACCAAGACGTGAGCAACGACATGAAGAACTAGCTTTATTCCTGAGCTTAGATATGCCACTATTTTATGTGAAAGTCTAAGCTACAGTCGCCTTTTATACTACCAGTCCGTCATGTTGTAATGTTTAGCTAAAAGAATTTCTGTAAAGAAGGGAGACAATTGTGAAGAAATGCTACGAGTAACTAAACGGGAAGATAGAAAAACGAAGGAACATATCAGGAAATGGGATGGTGATTGGACGCGTTAAACCATGCACTGTACTAACCAAAGACTTTATACAATATATTTTCAAATTTTTTCTTCAGGTTATCGTTTTTTTGTCACAGTCTGGATAGTGTTTCGGATATCTTTGGTTGGTTTGGCACATTGGTCATGGTCAATCCACATAATCGTATTACTTTATTAGTGATGCTTCTAATCCAGGCAAGAGTTACATTATTTTTATTTTTATTTAACTTGCCACAGGTGGTTAGATTTTGAGCACAATCCAACGCTAGGGATGCATTAGGCTACTACTCGCTGCACAAATTCTGATACAGTGTGCGAGAACCTTAATCTCTATCTGATTCATTCGCCTAATAGCGGCCTGATTATCCTGTGTTATGAGAATATTCTTTCTATGCACCTTACCCTCATTTAGGTGATCCAGCGCGTGTAACAGAACAATATCCTTTACGTAAACTGAGGTGTAATTCCCCAGGCTCAGCGAGCAGGCTAGATTTAAATACCCTAAGAAAACTCCCGCGTTCGCTCCACCGTCAATCATGGACTTTACTGTGAAAATACAAATATCTTACGGTGTGCCTTCAGAAAACCATCCATGACCCATTACCACACGATCACCCTCATTTTCTTAACCCCTTCCATAAGCAGCATGTGCTCCCCGATCTCTCTGACATGATCCATAATCTTCATGTGCCCATATTGGGTTCCCGTCATATGCCGGCCTTAGTAGTTTAGGGGTTGAGGCGCCCGACTACCATCCACTCTGCTTCAATGTCCTTCGTTTTTCCTTTTCTCTAACCTAGGTAGCTTTCCTTCTTTCTGGTGTTCCTTCTTTACAGAAATTTCTTGCCCTTTCTCCTGACATCGCCTATAAGAAGTCATCTCCTATTCGATTAGTAAATTCAGCGTTCTAAAGCGGGTAGTAAGTAATTGGATGGAAGCAGGTGAACCGCATGTTAGCGTTGACAGTTCTTTCACTCTTCTATTTACTATTTTTCCGACCATAGCTTGCGGTCAGACATTGCACTCAAAATCATAAACCGTCGACAATACAAACGAGCTTTACCTCTAAGTGCTAATCTCTCACATAAAAAGGCATCTTGTTTCTTTCGAAGGGCAGGGAATGTGCAGTCTTCACTATTTGTAGGCAAACTCAGCAGCACTTCCTTTGCAGCAGTACTGTCAATATCCACGCATGTCGTTCTCTGCACTCGGATCAAGTGCTTCCTAACTGTTGTCTGTCTGCTCTTAGTTCACCAGATCATCTGGGCATCTTATGTGCTGTGTTTTAATCCAGACAGCCGGTAGATCCGTTTTTGTAGATCTGCCAACATTGAGGCTTCTTTTTAGAGTATGCCTCTTCAGCACAATACTCTTCACATAGTCTACCACCACTCTTGTCATTGTTTTCAATAGGAAAAATGCTAGGCTGACCGGTTTGAAGAAATTGGCTTCGGTATAGTTCTTCTTGTCTGACGTGGGAGGGAATACCACTTTGGTTTCTCTACATGTCGCAGGACTTTACCCTGTTGCTAAGCGAACATTCCTCAAAGCCTAAGTATAACGATTTCTTAGCCTCATTGTTGCAAAGTGAGAAATCTTCCATCAAGCTCCCAAGGAGAATATGTCGATCATCCAACCCTTCAATTTCTCTGCTGTCACGATCATCTTAGCCTCATATAAGTTCGACCTATCGAGGCATAGTTGTGTGGAAAGTAAACTAGAGTCCTCTCCATAAACGAAGGGAATGTTAAAATCGCTATTTCCGTGCGTAGTGAGAGTCTCAAGTCCCCACAAGCGAGCATCGTCACTCTATTTGTTTAAAAACTCAAATAACTGGCTCATTTATATTCTCAGTCATAATTCCACTTGCGCGTTCATTTCCCTTCTTTTATGGCGTAGGCTTTATCAATATGTTATTGAAGAATTGCTCCGCCATTCTCCCCGCTGCATTACGAGCGAGTCTAATTTTGAAAACTGGATCCATGGAGATACTTTTCTGAAATCTTCTGATGTTCGATATGATTTCAATGTTCGAGCCGAGTTTTTCCATAACTTTCTTTTATCGTCGTCGCATAGTTTTAATCGCTTCTCTTTTCTTGATTTTGTAGTTCTTCAACAGGCAACAAGATCGTTGCGCCTGCCGTTCTAACCTCCTACGCCAGTTTACCTAGTTCCACACATTATAAGGGTGTAAGATCGTGATCCTCTAATGACCTAGAATATGATATTCCAACTAAACTATTCGTTGACAAAAGAGTCCGTATAAATACAAGAAACACGAAAATAATGTTTTGAATGAATAAAGAAACGTTTTTTGTACTCACAATGTTTGGATTATTGAAGTAAAGCAGCAATTATTAAAGTTGATCTTACATCGGAATATTGGTCGAGAGTTTTTTTAAACATATGTAGGCTGAATGCGTAACATTTTACCTCACTCAAAATTAGTGCCAAAACTCTTTGTCCTCATCGTTTAATGTCAGCATCACAATGACTCATTCAGTAGGAAGATAAATTATGAAAAAACAAGATGAATTTTTAATAAAATATAAAAATCCATAATATTTTTTCGTGTTATCATAAATTTCTACAAATTCGCCTTTTTGCTAATCTTTAAACGATTCCAAAATAAATGTTTTTCTTGTGTGTAATCAAAAACTAAATCAAACTCTTGTTGTTTAGACAGAATAGAGATTCTTAGGTGTTGTTCGTTTCCTCTTCTTTTTTTTCTTTAGAAAATAGAAAAGACAAAAATAATACAAAAATAAATTCTCTTGACTTTTCGCACTTTATTCTATTGACTCACAATAATGAAAATAGACTTTTTCGAATTAAATTTAGAACTAAAGTTATTTTATTTTTGTACTATCTGCAATCAAGGGTAAAGGGAAAAAAGATAGAAGAATTTAGTATCAGTTAAAAATAGAAGTAGTAAAAAAAAAATAGAAAAAATTCATCGAAACAATTCCATCCATACTCGAAACTTCTGAATGAAATTTGTTTAAATTTAAAACTCATTTGTTTTCTGTCATCTTAAATATAAATCTTTTCACAGATGCAGTAAATTCCGATTACTGTCGGAGGCGTCTTACATATGATTTCAATGATATATCGTGTCATAATTATTTTGAATTTGTGCTCATTTTAATTGTTTTTCAAGACAGAAATATCCTCCTTCAAACTAGTAAACAAATATAAAATTTCTTTTTTGATTTATATCAACAAAAATACAAGCCTCAAGAAAGTTTCATTGCCACTTTTAAAGCAAAACGATATAAACTTTTACGAGGTAAATAATGATTTTCTAGATTTCCAATATTCTCGTAAATTTTCATGAACAAAGTCAGATCGGGCGTCGTTCTGCGTCTAAATTTAGGTCAAGAACGCATAAAATACCGAAATTTTCTTAGTTCCTTCGCAAATTGGAAATTACTGAATGAAAAACATGTGAAATATTTTATGAATACACGAAAACAAATATTGATCGCAAAAATGTTCTAGAGATTAACACTGAAAAGATCGGAACCAGACTTTATTGTCGAAGTGGAAATTGCATGTTATTGAGCTTAACGACGTGCTCGTGAAAGTAGTGCGTCAAACTTATACATTTTTTTTAAATTAAATAAATATTTTTTCTGTTTACATGCTTCTAATTGTGTGATCGCCCACTATTGTTTGGATGAGATGGAAATTTTGTTTTAGAACAACAATCGATCGTTCCTCTTAATGAAAGATACTTAGTAGTAAAAGTACCGAACGACAGAATCAATTTGAAGCTTAGAATGAAATCGAATATCCAAAATAAAATATAGAGTATTTATGGTATCACGAAATTGAACTTCAACTTTCTAATGTAAATGATTTCCTTGCAGAGCCACGAGAAGTTGTTTTTGTGATATTAATTAATAACTAGCCTAGAGGTTATACTACCAGTCCAGAGGTCCATGGTTCGATTCCCCTCTTCTCTCTACTATCTTTCTGAATAGAGCTTACCGACCGACATTGCACTCTATGATAGAACCGTTTACAGTATAAGGATGCTTTAACTCGTGAGTCTTTCTAGTCTTTCACATAAAAAGAAAGCTCCCCGTCATGATCCTTCGACTTTCCACTGGTCCCACAACAATTCTATGCCATTTTCCCCTGCCATGGCCTGTAAGGTAATAAGCGAGGAATTCAACTCCTGTTCGATCACGGAATTTGATGAGAGCAATAAAACTTTGGTGTTGGTGTTGGCAGTTCTTTCACTCAAGTTTTTATTGATTTTGCGATCAACTTCTCAGGAATAATTACTCAGAGGTATTTTCTTCATCTTCTACCAAGGGTCTATAGCCCAACTGGAGCCTTGGTGTACTTCTTCAGGTTCTTTCTTCAAACATCTCTCCGCTCCGCAGCTTTCTTCCAATTTTGTTAATAGTGTTGCTGAATCAGCCTTAAACACCATTTTCCATCGTGACCCTGGTTTGCCAACTGGTATTTTCCCTTCTGACAATAGATCTATTGTTGCAGGGATTTGCTTTTTGTTTCTTAACCTTTGTGTTTTTATGGAGTCAACTGGTTACCCTGATACTCAACCTCTCTACCAAGAAAACCACGTTCGTAATCATATAGGATGTTCCAGCTAAAGTAGGATAAGCTCGTCACTGATTCGGTGTCCATGCTATTCCAGCGAGGGAGTAATGTAACGATTTTACCATCCTTTGCGAAAACATGTGTAGAAATGATAATTCGGCAAGGGAAGTAGAAAGTCGCTGGAGCCTGCATTTCATTGTGAATTGAACTCATGTCCTCAAATATGGCAGCTAGAATGTCTTACCACTAGACTAGCGAGGCAAACTACACTTAGACTCCAATTCCAAAACTGCTTCCTTCCACTATCAAAAATCAATGAGGCAGTGACGGTTTCAATCTCTGAACAATCTCTTCTAACAAATCTGATCATTTTTTTCAGTTTTACAGCAACACATACACTGCGCGACACAACTATACGACCACTTGATATCTGCGGATATATGGTAGACGTCGCATTTTTTTTGATTGGGATGGTTCATGATGAATTAAAATAACAATAACAATAAAAATAACTTAACAATAACAATTTTTTAACTTTATTTCATAGAAATACATACAAATACCGCATTTTTGGCGTGTCATAACTATAGGACCACTGGTTTACTGTGCTTTAAACTCTTTGACAACATGTACATTGTTGGAAATACATAGAGCACGAGGCCAGACAAGCCGCAACATACAATGTCTCGTCTCGGTTTCGAGCATTTTCCGAATCCGCGGTCTCGTTTCGGAATTTTAAAATTTCCTGTCTCGTCCTGTCTTGTTCTCGTCCCATCTCGTGCCGTTTTTTCCAAGCTCGTCGAATTTCTCATGAAAAAACCCGGTCTCCAAAAAAAGTGAATGTATCGTCCCGTCTCGTCTTGGTCCCGGAATTTTCCCTGAATCTTCTCGGTCTTGTGTTCAGCTCTAGTTAGAAAATGTCATTCAGTCGAACAAAGGAGCGTTCACCAAAATGCCTCGCGGAAAACTTCTTACAGAAGAGGAAAAGGGCAAAATTTTGGCTTTTAGAGAGAGCAATTTAGGTATCAGAGAGATCGGGCGAAAATTGGGACGTTCTCACCAGGTAGTCCTCAATTTTTTAAACAACCCAGAAGTATACGGCAAAAACAGAAAAGGCGGACCTAAGAAGAAAGTTTCAGATCGTACAAGGAGGCAAATTATCAATGCAGCAAGTAATTCGACGAAAAGTTTAGGCAGGATCAAGGCAGAATTACAACTTAATGTCTCAAAAAAAACTATCTCTCGGGTGATAAAGAGTTCCGGTCATATCCAGAGACAACCTATGAAGAAAGCCCCTCAATTGTTACCTCGTCATAAGGCAGCTAGACTGAAATTTGCAAAATTGAACATGAGCACGAATTGGAACGAGGTAAGTCTCAGAGGAAAAATTTTCAGTCGATCGATTATAATTAACGCATGACTTTATTTACCTTAGATAATCTTTTCTGATGAAAAGAAATTTAATTTGGATGGTCCTGATGGCTGGGCATATTATTGGCGCGACTTGAGGAGGGAGCCGGAATATTTTTCAAAAAGGAACTTCGGCGGTGGCAGTCTTATGGTGTGGGCCGCATTCAACGTCAGGGGAACGGTTGGATTAACGTTCACCTCGTGCAAGATGAACTCTAAAGGATACATTGATGTCTTAAAAAACAATCTCCTTCCTTATTTGGACCAGCATGAGACCGAAAACTGGATTTTCCAACAGGATAACGCAGCAATTCACACTAGCAGGGAGACGAAAAAGTGGTTTTCTGATAACGATATTCTTGTTTTGTCATGGCCCGCGTGTTCACCAGACCAAAATCCCATGGAAAATTTATGGTCAATACTCGTTCGCGCTATTTACCCCGAAAATAAGCATTACAATACCGTTGAGGAGTTGAAAGAGGCCATTTTGCGTGAGTGGGGGAATATTCGCGAATCGACAACAAAACGACTCATTGCTAGTATGCCAAATCGTGTTTTTGATATGATAAAAAATAACGGTGGTCCAACAAAATATTAATTTTCTGTTAAATTTGTTTTTTCTTAAGTTCAATGATTTGGTCCTATAGTTATGACACTCCAAAAATGCGGTATTTGTATGTTTTTCTATGAAATAAAGTTAAAAAATTGTTATTGTTATGTTATTTTTATTGTTATTCTTATTTTAACTCATCATGAACCAACCCAATCAAAAAAAAATGCGACGTCTACCATATATCCGCAGATATCAAGTGGTCGTATAGTTGTGACGCGCAGTGTATTAAGTGAACACATATTCAGTAAGTTTAGCCAAGAAATGGGTAACAAATTTGTTAGAAGAGTTTGTTTAGAGATTGAAAACGTCACTGCCTCATTAATTATTGAAAGTGGAAGGAAGCAGTTTTGGAATTAGAAACTTTTTGTTTTCAATTTAGGCTAGAAAAAATTACTTGCGATGCAATTTTCCTTTCGGGTTATTTTTTCAATACGGTCCAAAATTGCCGCGGCCACTAATTTGATATATTATACACTGTTTAAAGATTTGTTGCTTAGAGTAATCTATTCGAGCAGTGTCGCCCCAAATAAAGAAACTGTGCACCTCGCCTCACTATTCACTCTCCTCGTGTTAAAGTCTATAGGTTGAGAGTCTATCCTTTCGATCTTTCATAGATAGTAATTTTGGGCGCAGTGCCCGGTACTTAAACCAACCAGTGTTCTCTCCTACTGTGCCCCAACAATTTGTTGGCCGCGTTCCGTAACATCACAGAAAGAAACTACTTCAAGTTCACCAGACTATGTGTGGATCTTCAGAAATTGATATATTTCATCAAGGTTTGATAGCCTTGATCCCTCTTCCCCAAATTACGCCAACAGTCAGTTTCGGACCAATGCCAAAGTCCCATCTGAGCACTGCATTTGTTTTTTTATAGCCTTCGAAACCCTGAAGTCACAAACAGAGGGGACTCTATTGAGAATACTTAGCTCAATACTTAGGCTGGCAATCCCAAACTAGTTTGATTCTAAAGGCCTTTCTTTCATTACTTTACGAAAGAGGGAATACAAATTTTGTTACCGTGGGTCCCTTCTTAAGTTCTCGTTGGTGCATGCCATTATAGCATAAAACTGAGACTCGCCAACTTTCTTTGCCTTGGATCCGTATACTCTACGAGTCGTCCCGAGCTATTCAGGAAGAGTCCAAGATAGTTCAGCTTGTAGGTATGTTGGTGGAAAGGCAGGTCCATGTACTAGTTCCAATGAAGTTTCCTAGTACCAGACCATTTTGTCTAGGGGGACTAAATTAACTGCGTTATAGATGCACCCAATTGCAGTGCCTGCTGTTTTACCATATACTAAGAAAAGCCGAAAGTACTCCACAGGTCTTACACGAGCTACACTTTCACTAACTCCTCCTGAGCAGATCAAAGGCAGGACGGTAGAATGCGAGTAGTTCCAAGGAGCAGACTCGACCTGCTTCTTTACTGCCTACTACTAAAAAAATGACAGCCGACCTTTCCATATTCTCCATGGGAAGCATTTCTGTGCCGGTCACGTCTGGTGTGCCGCCAAAACGGTAGCGGTAAGATTGCTCTACATGGAAGCAAGGGCCCTAGAATAGGAAAGAAAAGTAAACGCAACTCACCCTTTCGAGTAAGCTGGAATTGCTATGTCAATGGCACCCGCCAACTTATCTGAAACTAAACTAACGGGGCAGGAATCCTCGTTAGTTTGCCACTTCATCTTGACTGCCATGGACAAAAGCTTAGAATAAAGTGACTGATTATTTTGTTTTTTTTTGGGTAAAGGTTGCAGGTAGACTCATAAAGCTCACCTGTGCCAATAAACTGCATACTGACGCCAAAGAATGAAGTCAACTAGGACAGCCCTTCATCTGGTCCTCAAGCTTGAATGCGCAGTGACAACGGCAATAATTATTGTGCTAGCGGCCTTTATCTATATTGAAAGAGTCTTCTACTATACACCGTTTGACATTATATCAAGGACTCTATGAAGATGAGGTCCAGGCAACACTTTTTGTAACTTGATAGACGCTATGTTGAGAATTTCTATAGAGGGTCACTGGATGGCACTATAGCAAAAGGACGTCCGTCAGGAGGAGTTGCATCTCCGCTGCTGTGGTACCTTGCATTAAATGAACTCCCAGAGCTGCTCAGTGGCTAAAACCTTTTCGCTCAAACCAGAGAGCTTACAGATCGCTCTCCATCTCTAAGCTGATGGTGATAACATTAAACTCACAATTCCCATCTATGTACGTCTTTTCTTTTTATGTATAAATGGTCCATAAAAAAGCCAAACGAATATGACAAGTTTATAAGGCCATTTTGGCAGAGCCTTCATACCAGGATTAGGCATTTGTGTTACTGGATACGCCTGTTGTCCAGAGGAGAGCGTTTATGAGGGCAAAAACACTCCACTGTCGTATAGTCCTCGATACTATCGTATTAACATCTTGCCTTGGTAGGTTTTGAAGCATGGGCTTCCTAGTCTCTATATAGAGCAAAACCACCAGCTAGCTTTGGCAATTTTTTACGTTACCAATTAGAGCTCGCTTTTCGATATTCTAAATAAAATAGTTGGCAGTACAAAGGGGCTTAGCTCTGATCTCTGGCCTTTGACATAATATAAGAGATAAAACTATTTGTTCTCATTTTCTATTATGAAATCGCCGCCAAACAAATTGTTGTTGACGAAATTGAATACCTTCCTTTTTCGGAATGAATTTGATGCGTCAGCTATCAAGTCACTTCATGGATTTGCGGTTGGTTGAGCATTTCAAGACGTGTGGATCCATCTATCAGTGTAATTTGTTTTTGGATTATCCATTAATCCCTTTAACAATAGAAAGATTGTATTAACTTGAGACCAATTCAACTTGTGAATAAGATCGCGTAATATTTTCAATTTGAACTCTCAGAATTGGTTGCAGTAAAGTTGTGGTGAAATTAATGGAATAAATATGATTACAAACAAAACTCCACCATAAAATCTTCCATTATTCACTTCCGTTAAAGAGGGCAAAACAATATTTGTACAGAAAAAAAAAACAATTCCAATAATTACGCAATTATTATTATTATATTTTTATCTAAAAGCTTTTATCTTTAGCATCTAGAAAGAATCTCTCTTTATTTTTTTTGATGGCTTAAACAGCTGTGATCTGTTTGCCTATATTAAAACGTTCATTCGTCTTGGGTTTCGGAGGTGGTATCGTATTACACAATTCTTCATACTCATACGGCAAATTTACATCTGAGCTCCTCGTTGTGCGATTTCCGCAGCCCCGTCGCTAATTTATGATTATTAAAAAAGATTGTTATAAAATTATTGTAGACTTCGTTTCTTCGCTTTAGTGTATCACCGGATCTGGATCATCTGTAGTCTCTCTTTATACGGAAAGTGTCTCTCTAGCCTTCTCGGGATCGAAAATTAATTAAATCTGTAAATTTGTCATTTTGTGCTGTTTAAGGTGGTTTTAATCAAGTGTAATTATGTAAAAAGTGTATTATGTATTCTCTATTATTATGTAAAATCCACAATCATTTCGAGATTGGAAAGTGATAAAAGCAGCGCCTTGCATTTGTTAGTGCTACTTTGAAATTAAATTAACTGACTCGACGTTATTCTATTAGCAGAGAGATTAGTATGGAATTGAGATAATATAATTGTAAATATGGTTTTTTTTAAACTTAAGAATATACAAGAAAATCTATAGAACTTCTTATTTAAATTTAAGAACCTTGAGATAACTTTGACTTCCTCTTCTCTGACATTAGTTCCACAGCTTGTTATTGGCCTTGGCGCTTCCAGTAACACAATCGTCCAGAATCGTGAGTCTCTAGCTTGTTATATTCAATTCATAATATATTAGAACTCATAAATCTTCTCCACCCTGGGATTCTGTGTTCGGTCCGATCTTTTGTTCATAATAATTTTTGCTATGTTATCGTTGTTACGTATTCTAGTTATAGCTTTTAAGTTTTGTGGAACTTTATATTTTAAACCAAGCACTATTTTCGCTTCTTCCTCTGTATATTGTGCGAAGGATTGTCACTTCGAAACCGCCTACAAGGTGTTCCTCGATACTTTTTAATGTCCAGATTTCGGATCCATAAACTAGTATTGATCTTTTTAGGGTTCTGTATAGTTCTACACAGCTTTAGTTCTCGTTGACATGTTGCTTGTCAAGGAATGTTTACGTAGGCAAGGGTAGTTTTTATTTCCTAATGCTAATCTCCTTTTTCCTTTTGTTGTCATATTATTATTTCTATATAATAGCTTCCCTACGTATATGAAAACTATAAGCCTGAAAGTATTTATTAATTGTTGCATTTCGTCCTCTTCTCATTAATTGTTGGTACGAATTTCTTTGTAACTTTTTCTAGCAATATGAAGGCTTGTTTCATTGCCATGCTGGATCTGGCTTACAATATTATCAACGAACGCCAGTAGTCGTACTAAATTCCTGAAAATACTGCCTGTGGTATTACTTTCTGCGTGTCATATAACTTTTTCTATTGCTATGATTAATAGTAAACAGCATAGGGCACTTGCTTGTCTTAACCTTACTGTGGTATTGAATGGTTCTGGACAGCTCTCTTTTAGCAGATCTCTTTTATATGTATGGAGCACATAATGCCATAGCTCCATTTCAAAGAAATTTGGCTCTGGGCCCAAACTTGAGTTATTATATCATCGGATGGATGCAATAGTCACGAAACTGAAATTTTGCTATTTTGAACTAACATTGTACAAAAGTGCGAACAAATAATTCAATTAAAATAACTTTTAGTTATTTCGTGAAAAAATTCATATTGAATCCCGTAGATACCCATAAAAATTTAGATCCGTGACTTTGGCTGAAGATAATATGACATTTTTCGTATTTTTTGCACAAAGTTCAAAATAGCAAAAATTTCAGTTTCGTGACTATGGCATCCTCCCGACGATATCATATCTGCTTTTTATTATGTTTTTAGGTAAATCTCCTGCTAGTTCTTCCCTTAATTCCACATTTTCTGCTACATCCAGCTTCATTTGCATTTCTAGAACTATTTTACAATTATTTCTAGGACAGTTTTCTTGGCATCGAGGATTGCATAGAAGACAACTTTCTTTAAAGTTATCGAGCTCTTCCTGATTTTTATTATCGACATTATCCTGCATCATTCATTATTCATTCTTTTTCAAACAATATATCCTCTACATGATCGTGCATTGCGAGTAAGATAAATACGACAGGATTCGTGAAGATCCAAACTGGTATATGGCATCACGTGATGAATATACTTATAAAGTTCAGTTATTGCAAAAACCAAACCCCAATGTTGATCGAGGCCTTAAACAACTTGAAACCCTAATAGTCATTTTTGTGGTAAAATATTGTTCAGTCATGAAGTTCATCACCATCATCATCTGTAGCCCTGCAGCCTATTATTGGCTTTGGCTTCCTCTAGCATTTCTCCTCATGCCGTTCGGTTCCTGGCTAATGCCCTTCAATTACGTTCACCTAACTTAACTAATTCTTCCTCAACGGAGTCCATGAATCGCTTCTTTGGTCGACCGGAACTTTTCTTTCCCCTAGGAATTCGATTTATCGATATTTTAGCAGAATCGCTACCGTCAATCCTTTTATAGTTTTGAGAAAGTCGGGTCCCTGCAAAATTGCTAAACTTTATGATTATCAGACATATTCTTAACTCGGCTGGAATTTTCTTACAAACGTGTGCTCCCAATGTAAGAAAATTCCAGCGGAATCAATTCGGGCGGAGTTCAGAATAGGCCTGTATATTGCCTTCTCCATTGAGACACCGCCAAATATTGTACGTAGTAATTTTCTTTTAAAATTGCCTAGAATCGTTTCGTCGGTTATTTTCAAAGTCCATGACTCTGATCCAAACATCATAACTGCCTTGATTAGAGTGTTTTATAGTTTACACTTTATTCCTCTAGACAAGATTCGTGTTATTTATCGTCTATTAGCAACATTTATTCTCTTTCTGATCTCCGTTGTCTTGCCACTGTCAATACTGTTCCAAGATAAGTAAATTCTTTAACGGTTTCTATGTTATTGTATCCATTGTAATGTTTTGTCTTGGGGTTGTGTATCTTTTTGAAGTGCAAAGGTTTTGGCTTCGTCGCTAAGTAATCCTATTCTTTTTGCAGCTATATCCAGTTTGATGAAGGCTTCTTTCACATTTGCAAAAGACTTACCTATTAGGGCCGCGTCATCCGTGTAGGCCATTGTCTGTGTCGACTTGTTAAAAATGAAGGTCTGTTAAAGTTATTACGTTAGTAGGCAAAACTCATATGTTTAGAGTGAAAACAATCCACAGGCTACCCATCCGGCTCCATTACATCTAAGAAACTGGCAGTATATTTTGGTTTTCATACTGGTAGGAAAATCGATTCTTATTTCTTTCAGAATATGTTTGGAGCTTAGAGGTGTGCGCTACAAATACTTGTTTAGTATGATTTCAGTAGTTACATTTCCGACAAGACGATGTTAAGTACCATACTATCGATTTGTAGAAATAAGAAATTCCATTAATCCAGAAGTTGACCCATCAATTTGCTTAGGATACCGTGTGATTTCGAACTGCTTGATTTTTTCAGGAAATGTTTGAAGTCACTCACGCTTACATTATACTATATAAATAATTTAAATATAATAGCTTGCATATTTCTGCTCATACCTGTTCACGGAGGCGTCGATAGCTCGGTATTAAAGGATATAAGCTACAGTCCCAGTTCAATTCCTTTTCAATTGTAATTTCTTCGCAAATTTCTTCCTTCTTTACAGTAATTTCCTTATGTCTCTTCTCTGTCTTTAGCCTAAGGAACCGTCCCAGGATCAACGAGTCAACCTGAATATCTTACGTTTCTTCTTATTAAGGATAGTTTGTAAAAAAATGGTAACATGCTTCCAATCTTCTTTATCTTACTTCCCTTTGATTCGAGCTTAGGCTTGCAGTCTGTAACATAATCAAAAACCATCGATAGTATGAAGAGTAGTCACTCTGATCTCTAGCTGTCTTAACAAAAACAATATCAACAAATCAGCACTATTATTTCAGGACACATCAACTTTCATTTCATTGACATTTGGTAGTATAACATACTTTGATTGCAGTAAAATCTTGCCTAAGGTCCGTATTCTTATCAGTTCACTTCCTAAAGATATAAGATTATTTAGAGATTTCCAGTTCCACTAGACTCCTACGAACAACCACAAAAAGTGTTTTTAATCGCTTGGGGTTTTTACAATCACAACGAAATATTTGGAACCAACGGAGCAGTGTTGGGCAAAATTTAATTGTTGGACAATTAAAAATTAACAATTAATTAATTGTTAATCACATCTATTGCAATTAACAATTAATTAATTGTAATTGTGAAAACTCGCAATTAACAATTAATTAATTGTAATTGTGAAAACTCGCAATTAACAATTAATTAATTGTTAGTCGTGAGTTTCCACAATTAACAATTAATCAATTGTTAATCTTTTTAATGGATTTGATTAAAAACTAACAATTAAAACTTATTATTGTATGAAAAGCGTAGTGTCGCACCAGTAATCGCAGAGCTTCGAAATTTTGCACGAAGGTCCGTGTGGGTCTCCCATGATGCACCTCGAAGCCCGATTTTCGAAATTCAAAATGGCCGCCACAAAATGACTGAAGTTCAAAATGGCCACCCAAATTTGCCAATTGTGTACCGATTTCCATGAAAATCGGTATCTGGAGGTTTTTAAGGTAGCAAATAACGAATTTATGATCAGAACTTATAAATTCAAAATGGCCGCGCCAATATGGCCGACGAATTTGCCAATTGTCTTCCGATTCCAATGAAAATCGGTATTTGGGGTTTTTTAAGATAGCAAATAACGAATTTATGATCAGGACATAAATTCAAAATGGCCGCGCCGATATGGCCGACGAATTTGCCAATTGTGTTCCGATCCCAATGAAAATCGGTATCTGGGGTTTTCTAAGGTAACAAATAACGAATTTATGATCAAGACTTATGAATTCTAAATGGCCGCGCCAATATGGCCGACTAATTTGCCAAATGTCTTCCGATTCCAATGAAAATCGGCATCTGGGGTCTTTTAAGATAGCAAATAACGAATTTATGATCAAAACTTATAAATTCAAAATGGGCGCGCCAATATGGGGGACGAATTTGGCCAATTGTGTTCCGGAACAGCCTTATTTATCAAATTTGTTAACGTATGGCCAAGGGCAATTTGTTGGTCTCGATATTATTAAACGGTGTTTCTCCCTACTTCAACTGTATGTAGGTTGTCCAAGAGTTGGAAAATCTGAAAATCTTCACATCCCAGCTCCAAATGGAAGAACATTGAACATAGTATCCTGAAGCTGCAATCGGGTCAGAATTTATCAACAAGGTTTTTGGGAAAGATTCTCCAATACGGGAAGGGACTGGCATCTGGGTAAACAAATAAAACCTGGGTCAATGACATTGCAGAAGAGAACCATGGGCAATATCCATCTGAAGTCACACTCCTCCGTACGTGACTCCAAACGTATAATGTCCATCACCGTCAAAAGCCCATTTTCAAATCTTGAATTAGCATAATCCTTTATTTTTTTTTCTTTCAGAATGTAATAATATTTTTTGGATTATTTAATGTTTAATTTATTGTATGGACTGCCTCCCCTCCCCAAAACAAAGATTACAGCATGAATAAGAGTGTGGATCTGACATATTTTCGTGAGATTATACTATGTAGCTAACAATTGTTTACAAAACCGCCATTTTGAATTTTCAAATTTTAACCACAAATTCGTCATTTGGAACCCTTTAAGCCCCCAGATACTGATTTTCAGTACAATCGGAACACAATTACAAAAATTAGTCCGCCATTTTGAATTTTCAAATTTTAACAACAAATTCGTCATTTGGAACCCTTAAAGCCCCCAGAAACTGATTTTCAGTACAGTCGGAACACAATTGCCAAAGTTAGTCCGCCATTTTGAATTTTCAAATTTTAACCACAAATTCGTCATTTGGAACCCTTAAAGCCCCCAGAAACTGATTTTCAGTACAGTCGAAACACAATTGCCAAAGTTAGTCCGCCATTTTGAATTTTCAAATTTTAACCACAAATTCGTCATTTGGAACCCTTAAAGCCCCCAGATACTGATTTTCAGTACAATCGGAACACAATTACAAAAATTAGTCCGCCATTTTGAATTTTCAAATTTTAACCACAAATTCGTCATTTGGAACCCTTAAAGCCCCCAGAAGCTGATTTTTAGTACAGTCGGAACATAATTGCCAAAGTTAGTCTGACATTTTGAATTTTCAAATTTTAACCACAAATTCGTCATTTGGAACCCTTAAATCAAGTTCACATAAAATTGAAGAGGATTAATTGTTAGTTTTAATTGTCTTTAATTAATTGACTAAAAAATTAATTGCGATTAATTTAATTGCAGTTAAAATTAATTGCAATTGATTTAGTTGCTATATACAATTAACACGGATTAATCCAAATAAATTAATTGTGGGGTGCAATTAATATTTCAATTGCAATTAATTTTAACTGCAATTAAATTAATCGCAATTAATTTTTTAGTCAATTAATTAATTGATTGAAAATTTAATTGATTAATGCCCAACACTGCAACGGAGTACTTTGAAGAATCGCAATACTCCAGAGATCTGTTATCATATTTTACACCAAACAATTCCTAGTAATGGTTAATTATAGTTCGGTAAGATTCTTTTCCTGATCTCCATATTTAAAATGTTCTTGGCCAATCAAAATTTCAGTTAGTGGCCAACTGTTTAGCTCAGCTTCAAATGCTAAACGCATCATCATCTCATCTCGTATTGCAAAAACTCTCCGACTGTCTCACGTTGCAAAAAAAAACAATTTTTTATTTAATACTGATATGAAACCATCGCATGCTCCTAATTTAAAAAAAAATCAAATTATCTATGATGAATAGCAAGAATTTTTATCTAGATCTCGAAATATAATTGGGAAGTCTTATCAACATCATAAAAAGAATTTCAACATAAAAATGCTTTTTGCCATTGTATTAAAAATTAAAAAAGAAACCTTCTTAACCACAAAAAAAAATATTCTATTTCAGCTCTCCGAGATGACAGTGGATCTAGCGGAGGAGAGATCAGCGTCAAATATATCCACCGAACGTCTAGAAGCTGAAACAGCTGAAAGGCTAAAATTAGAAAAGGAACTCCAAGAACAGCAAACAAAAGTAAAAAGTTTGCAAGAAACTTCAGAAAAACTCGAAATGGAGTTAATTTGTGCCAAATCAGATCTCAACGGGTAAGAGACAATCCCCCAAAAAAATATGTTTGGAAATAATTCTTTTTCTTTTTTTTTAATTCTTATAAAAAGCATCTCAGAAGATGAGGATCCCGATAACGAGGATAGCGGCGGTGTCTATAAACTGAAGTATGAGAGAGTTGCACGTGAACTGGAGTTTACCAAAAGACGACTTCAAACCCAGCATGAACACGATTTGGAGCAGCTCGTCGGGCTAAAGAAACAATTGGAGAAAAAGGTAATAATAAAACACAAGAATATCATAGTTGGTCTTATCACGTATTTCCTGCTACTTTTTATCTTTAACCAACCAAAAAAAAAATAAACAAACGACGACAGCTGGCAGATGCGTACGAGGAAGTTGAAGAGCAGAGACAAGTTGTCGGTCAATGGAAGCGCAAAGCCCAGAAAATGACGAACGAAATGAATGACTTGAGGATGCTCCTGGAGGAACAGAACGGGA
Organism: Thereva nobilitata; assembly: GCA_963855945.1. Classification (NCBI taxonomy): domain Eukaryota; kingdom Metazoa; phylum Arthropoda; class Insecta; order Diptera; family Therevidae; genus Thereva; species Thereva nobilitata. The sequence goes on from OY979695.1 coordinate 176,166,381, forward strand.
GGAATAACCTTCTGGAGAAGAAGCAACGGAAATTCGATTCTGAATGCCAAGCGCTGCAGGTGAGATTTTTGGTTTATGGCACACAATTCAATTCAATTTACCAATCTTCCAACATTTAATGATTATTACAGGATGCTGCACGGCAGGAGAGACAATCAAAGGATCGTTTAGCTCGAGAGAAGGATGTGCTTATTGCTGAAAAATTCACTTTAGAACAGAATTTGGCGGTGAGTATCACGTCTTATCTTTTATATGATATAATTTAGATAATCTCATGCCATTTCGGAATTAATGTCTTAATTTTGCTTTACCCAAAAACTTTCTTAATTAAGCTTTACCCAAAATTTTTTACGATTTTTTAAAAATTAATAAAAATATTTACAGGACACTCGCCTTGAGTTAGAGCTAAAAGAGGAGAAGTTGGCTGCATTACAGCGTGAATTATCTGAAATGACGTTTGGTGGTGGTACTGAGGAGGAAGTTGCACAATTAAGACGATCAAAAATGGACTTGGAACGGCGTCTTAAGGAACAAGAGGAAGAATTGGACGAGATGGCCGGCCAAGTGCAATTGCTAGAACAAGCCAAATTGAGACTAGAGATGACTCTGGAAACGATGAGAAAAGAAGCCAGAAGAGAAGCACAACAAAGAGATGATGAACTAGAAGAAGCTCGAGGGAGTGCTTACAAAAAAATTAAAGGTACAAATACTTACTTTTTTCAAAAATAAAATAAACTTGACATTAATAAAAAATATATTTCAGCCCTTGAGTGTCAACTTGAAACCGAACACGAAGAAAGAACACTACTGCTTCGTGAGAAACATGAATTAGAGAGAAGATTGCAATCAATGGAAGATCAAGATCGAGCCGATCGGGCAGCAGAAGAAGTCGCCAATCAGAAACTACGCAGAGATCTGCGCAAGTACAAGGCATTGCTGAAAGATGCTCATGCACAATTGGAACGACATAAAGCTGATTCACCTGGTAAAGCATTAATTAGGCAACTACGAAATCAATTAGAAGATGCCGAAGCAGCCCGAACAATTGCCATGAAATCAAGACAATCAGCCGAGGCAGAACTAGCAGAAGTTCAATCAATGCTAGAAGAGGCACAACGAGCCAGAAATGAAGCTGAAGATAAAGCAACATCAGCGCACCGTGATAAACAAGAATTACAAGCACAAATTGAAGAGAACGAAGAAGAAATGGCCGAATTAATGAAAAAATATAGCGCAACAGTTAAGCAACTTAATAATGAACATAGCGCCATGTCAGAATATGAAATAAGAATATCAGAACTGGAAACTGAGCGTAATTCATTAAAAGAACAAGTTGCTGAACTACAAACACGGCTTGAGAATATTGAGAACATGAGTGATCCATCTGCTGCAGTGCAATCGAAGCGGTAAACAATATTAAATTTTCTTTCAATATTTCCCGTTAATTTAACTAAATAAATATTTATTCTTCTTTTTTGTTTTGTTTTTTTTTTAATTTCCAGACTTGAACTTAGAGCCAAAGAATTAGAATCGCGCTTAGAATTAGAGCAAGCAACACGGGCACGTCTTGAAGTGCAAGCTAACAGGCATAAGGATGCTTTAGAGAAGGTACAAAACGAAGTGACACAATCAAAAATGCGTGAATTACAGGCTCAGGATGCACTCAAGAAAATACAGAAGAATCTTCGTGAATTACGTGAAGAATTCCACATGATATCCAATAGGGAACAGGAGTGCATTGCTCGTCGCAAGGATATTGAGAAAAAATTAGAAACATCAGAGGCTGAATCGGCGTCACTTCGAAATGATTTGCGATTAGCCCTGCAAAGGATTGCAGATTTACAACAAGCCATGGAAGAGGGTGACGATGATGTTACTGAGAGGTAAAAAGCAATTTGTGATTTTATAATTTTTTATATTAAATAAAATATTATTTTATTATAGTGAAGAGAGTGAAAGTTCGGATGGATCTTTGAGTGATTTAGAGCAAAGACTTAGACCAGTGCAGGTCAAGAGAACGTCGATTACGACAGTGAAAGACACAAATGGACTTAGTGATACTACATTAGTTATAAGGGAAAAGAAGAGTGAGAACAGTCCTAGGTGTGTATTTTTTTTATATTATTCATTTTCCTTTTTTATTAATTAAAACTTTACACTGACACGTAATTCTCATTATACATAGTTCATATATGCCAAACCATCACGCTGCACATTTCGTAAGCTTATGTAACAAAACACTAATTGACAAGTTTGTATTTCTATTATTAGCTGTACACAAAATGTCTGTACTTCTATTACTAGCTGTTTTAGTTCATTTTTACACTTTGTAAATTTAAAACAATTTTTATATAAAACGATTTTCAGATTTTAGATGCTTTCCACAAAGAATTTATTTTTCTTTCTACACATAATAAAATCGTTTCGAAATTTAAAAATGAAACTGCAAGATTTTTTCGGATTTTTTAAGTTTTAATTAAAATATGAAGTAAAATGCTGCAAGCCACTTGATAAGCACTACGACCATTTCGCCAAACTTAAGCCACGACCATAAAAATTGAAGTCTTTTAATTTTTATTCAACTGTTCATCCAACTTGGATATCGGGCTTTATTCTTGTTGTCACTTATGGTGACAAATGGCGAAGTGAGACAAAAATGCAATTATGGTTCTCTAAAAAAGTAACATTTCAGTGAGATAAGGCGAATTACAGCTGTCACTGATATCGAGAAAAGGCGAATTCAGTGACAATTGTTCTCATTTGATGTTTGTAAAAGTGAGATTTTTCTCATTTGATATTTAAAGGTGACATTTCTCACTATGGTGAAGTGACAACCAGAATAAGGGCCATTGTCTACAGTACAGCCAAGCCCTATGAGAATAACATATCCCCTCTATGAAAGTAGATAATACCATAAACTATAAAAAAAACCTTTCATCTTCTTTTTCTTATGTTCGTTTAATCTGTCGTTACGGATCCTATCTTTTCCAGCAGCTTTACTAGTGGCCATTTCATGAGTTACGGTTACTATTTCTGTCTTGGATGGGGCACAAGTGGCGATTTCCTCGTCGCTGCACAACAGCCTTCAATCCGCAATCTTTACGGCATGAATATAGTTCTTTCACGAGAGCTGTTTAGTGTTTGCTGTGTTTTCCGCTTTTTCTGCGAGCTCGTTTATCTCTCGCCTTTTATTACGTTGGGCACTTCTTTTTACCTGTTCAAGTTTTTTCCGGGTCGCTTGTAGAGTTAACGTCATTTTCTAGGGTACTCCTGCGTTATTTGCAAGGTTGTGTCATCGCGTTGGAAATTTTTGGTTGCGGCGAACAGTTTATACTTCCAAATGGTGGTCACTTCTAATTTCTGCTCCCCTAAAGCTCCTCCGTCCACGTGATCTATCTGATTTCTCGTTCTACCATCACCCAGGTCACCTTGTGTATATTCTTAGAACAAAAGTAAGTTTCACCTACCCTGGCTTGCTGGGAACGACAGAAGTCAACGAAAAGCTCACCATCGCTGTTAGTAACTTGGCTTATTCCTTGATTTTCAATTGTGTGTTCAAGGCCGGTGTTGCTAGGGACGATCTGTGCGTTTAAATCACCCATCAAAACAATCCCCTTGGAATAAAGCGAAAAACGTCGCATATAAAACTCGTCCTCGATGTCATCGTCTGCGTCTTCAGTTGGGACAGCATTAGACTACTGTATTATTTCTTAAGCAGCCGCACGATAATAATCCTCTCAGAAACTGGTGACCATCTAATGAGGATGGACTTGGCTTCCTTGATTAGTATTACGCCAACGCTACTTCTACGGCTTTCGGTTTCGTTTCTGCCAGAATATTAGAAGGACTCACTGTTTAGCCAAAGATGTTCCTCGCATCGTGCCATCTGGTCTCGCCCATGGTCAAGTCCCATGATCTTGATATTATATCGGTTCATCTCATTGAGAACTTCATCCAGTCTTCCATCAGAAAGCAACGTTCTTACTTACATTCAGTTCATGTCCTGATTCGAAAAGCAAAGGTCGACGTTGTGTTGTCGATCCGGTTCAGAGGCATTATTTGCCGATTCATAGCAAGGGTATTTTTGTGCGAGTTTGTTGCTAACCCGCAGCCCAATCGACTTAAAATTGTTCTGACACAGAGGTCTCACCATTCCACCGTTCCGTTGTTAGCTCGTTCCGAAGAAGTACCCCGGAGGCACCGCGTAGAGGTGAGATTAGGACTTGCTAACAAAGCTGCTAGGTGTTCGTCTGCAGTGACTTTTTTCCGGTTTTGATGGAAGTGACAAATCGAGTGCAACCACCATCCGCACTATTTCTATCTAATTGCTCCTTTAATCCCTCATGGGACATAGGGCGGAAACAGTTGCCCTCCAGCGGACTCTGTTTTGCGCGACAGCTCTCAGCTCTGACCAGGATCTCCCGGTTGTTGCGGCCTCTGCTAATAGGGTTCTCCTCCACGTTGTTCTAGGTCTTCCGACTCGACGGGTTCCTTGCGGATTCCAGTCGAGGGCCTGTTTGGCTAGATTCTCGTTTTCGCGTCGCAAGGTGTGGCCAATCCAATTCCATTTCCTTCGCCTGATTTGGTCGTCTATCCTTTCTTGGCCGGCACGGCGCCATAGTTCTTCATTTGAAATTCTATCTTGCCAGCGGATTTTTAGGATACGACGTAGGCATCTGTTGATGAAAACTTGTAGGCGCCCTGTGATGAATTGGGTGACTTTCCATGTTTCGCAACCGTACAAAAGAACTGCCTTAACGTTGGAGTTGAACAGCCGCAATTTGGTGTTAATTGAGATCTCCGTCGATCTCCATATGTGAAACAGGCATGCATATGCGCTTCTTGCTTTATTTATTCTGGAACTGACGTCTTCTTCTGTACCGCCGTTTTCGGTAATAATACTACCGAGGTAACAGAATTTATCTACCAGTTCCACGTCACGGTTATTTAGCGCTGTTGGTTCAAGGGTGTTTGCATTTATCCGCATTTCTTTGGTTTTAGTCGGATTTAACCTTAAGCCTGCTGAACTACTTTCTGTTGCCAAATTGTTTAACATGTTTCTGAGGTCCTGGTGTCTGTGGGCCAGCAAACAGATATCATCCGCGTAGTCGAGGTCCTTAAGGCGGTCTAACAATCCCCATTGTATGCCACCTGTTCTAGTATCTAGAGCGCTGACAAGGATGTCGTTTATTACTATAAGAAATAGTAATGGCGAAAGTAGGCATCCTTGCCGTACTCCTGAGCTCACTTCAAAGCTGTCGGAGAGTTTTCCATTGTGAAGAACTCTGCATTTGGAATTGTTGTATAGAGCTTTTATCAATTCTATTATTTTATCCGGCAGTCCACGTTGCCGAAGAGCTCGCCATATAAAGCTCCTATTAACCGAGTCGAACGCTTTCTCATAGTCTACGAAAGCAAGGTAAAGGGGGGATCGGAATTCAGTAGACTGCTCCACTATGATTCTCAAGGTGTTAATGTGGTCTATGCAGGAGCGGCCTTTTCTGAATCCAGCCTGCTGTCTTCTAAGCGTTCGATCTACTGCCTCTCTTATCCTTGATAGTAATATGTGGGACAAGATTTTGCCCACAGTAGATAATAGACAGATGCCTCTCCAGTTGTCACATATTGTTAGGTCCCCCTTTTTTGGTATTTTGACTATGATACCTTCCGTCCAATCCTCCGGAAAGGTACAGGTGTTCCATGCTATTTCCAGGATTGGCTGTAGCGCATCTGCTATGAGGCTTGAGTCGGCTTTCAACAATTCTGGCGGGATGCCATCTTTTCCAGCTGCTTTACCATTGGCCATTGCATGAATTGCGGTTACTATTTCAGTCTTGGATGGGGCACGAGTGGTGATTCTTATTGGCTGTGCATTGTTGCTGTTGTTTTCCTGAGGTTCCTGTGTAAATGAACCATTCAGGGCGGCGAAGAAGTAATCTCTCCATCTTTGGAGTTGCTCCTCGTCGCTGCACAGCAGCCTTCCATCCGCACTCTTTACGGCATGCTTTTTAGTAGAGTGCTTTCCCGATAGCTGTTTAGTGATTTGGTACAGCACCTTACTGTTGCCTGTGTTTGCCGCGTTTTCCGCTTTCTCTGCGAGCTCATTTATCTGCCGCCTTTTATCACGCCGGACACTTCTCTTTACCTCCCGGTGCAATTGGGAGTATTCCCGTTCAAGTTGTTGTCGTTTTTCCGCACTATTTACGTCATGCTTTTTAGTCGAATACTTTCCCGAGAGCTATTTAGTAATTTGGTAACAACGTATCATGCACGAACAAAATTTTCTTTTATGGCGTTAAATATGCTACTGATTAGAAATTCGTTTTTCTCATTGTTATATCTCCTAAGCGAGACCTACAATTTGAGAAAAACGGACTTGTCTTTACAGAGATGGCGATTGGTCACAGACGTACGAACAGACTCCTTGTATAAGATTTTTTTCAGTGAAACCTCACATTACGTCAAGTTTTTTAATACTAACAAAATGTAGTTATTTCCCTGCTATGATTAACACATTTACTCGCTTCATCCCATAATATTCTAGCTCACGAAATTTGAAACATTAAACACGTAAAATCGCTATGTTACACAATAATTAATAACTTTACATTAACAATTTTTAATTCTACTAACATTTCTTTTTAACAATTTTCATTTTAAACAGCTTTTTCTTATTATAGGATAACAGTAACATCACCGTCAACGGCTAACTTAAAATTAACAGATGATTCGCATAAAAACGGTGATGCATCATCATATGCGTAAGAATCAGGAACCAGAAAATAATTGAAAATCAAACACCAATTTTATACAAAATTACAAAAATAGAAAACGTATTCAGCAAATAGGAGACTTATTTTATTAATAAATCTTCAATAAGCAATATAATTAAAATTAAATTAATAACAAACAAAAAAATTTACGAGAAAATCAAATTCTCATTCAATAATCAAATTTTTTATATAAACAAAATGCAAACAAGAAGAAAAAAACGCTGTCCAAAATTTATCTCTTATTATATCTGGGCAGTTTTCATTTATCAGAAGGTTGCCCATAACCGTTTTTATTGCCCTTTAATTGTTTTTGTTTTTGTTTTTTAATTATTATTATTATTATTTTTTTAATATGAGTATAAAAATATGTCAAAAATAATTTTTAAGTTTATTTATAAACTAGAAAACTACATATATAAATAAATATTAATTAAATTTTAGATAATCCAAGATAAATTATTTCTTTTTGCTCGTTTTCTCTTAAGTAGTGAATAATATTTCTTTTTATTAAAGATAATATTTTTTTCTAATTAAAAAAATATTTTTTTAACAAAAAGAAACTTATATTCACTGACTTATTTCTTTTTTAATTTCTAAGTGTAAATTTTGTATTTTAATTAGTCTGTGAGCAAAGAAAGTAAATAATAATAATATTAATAATAATAAAAAAGAATATTTAGTTTAATTCAAAAAAAAGAAGAAGAAACAGTTTTAATTATAATCGCGCTTTATCTGAAATTTGTTGTTATGTCCTTATATAAAAGTCCTATTGTATAATCAAAAAAAAAAACATAAAACAGAAATAGAAATATCAAAAGGCAAGTAAAAAAAGCAAAACTTTAAACTATATAAAAAAGCCTTGTCATTTTTTTCATAAAAAAATAAAATAATTGTTGTTTAATTTTATTTGTATTTTTGTTTTTATTTGTCAGCAAATTACCTGAAATAAAAAATAATACTACTGAAAATCTTCAATTGTTATTGTTTTTTTCTTCACTTGAAGGACAGAATAAATTAGATTATGAAGAGCAGGGATAATGTTAAAGAAAACTGGGCCTTATCATGGTTGGCGAGTCGAAAAAATGACAGCGCCTTTTGTCGTTCTCATTTTTCGTACCATAATTGGCGAATGCAGCCACATGACAGTTGTCGAAAAAACCTTGGGCCTGATCATGGTTGGCGCTTGAAGTGAGAAATGGCGCGGCGACTGTAAAACGGAATCATAGTTCTCGAAAAAACTGACATTTGTCGGGAAAAATGCATTCAGGCGTATCACAGTTGGCGTTTTAAGAGAGAAAGTTGCATTTTTCACGACTGTCAAGTGACTATTTCAGGCGCTTGGTTTTGGTAGGTGACAACGCTAACAAAAAAGCGGTCAGATAAAAGGTGTTTTTTTTATATATTTTGGTTCGGAAATACTGACGGCGAGAGATTGTTCCACAGTCGAGTTATTCTATTCATAAGCGAACTTCTAGACCGAATTATACGTGAAAGGGGGGCTGTAGGATGCGGGGGTGGGCCGAGCGGGCTAGTCTTGTGTTGGGGGAAAAATATTGCCGTGCAGGCATGAGGTTCTGAATTGCAATGGGACAGTCGCTAGAGTAATAGCGATAAAGTATGGAGAGGGCTGCTACATTCCTACGGTGGCTTACGATAGGCGCGGAAGGTCACCGAGGAGTTTGATGACCCTTTTGCACCTTGTCCAGCCAAGCCAATGTGGTTCTTGGGGCGCCCGCCCAGATATACGGATTTTATTCAAGGCGGGGCCGAATGTAGGATTTGTAGATTGTAGCCAGTGCGGCTGGGTGGAGGAGGAACTTGCGTCTCTCGAGAAATCAAAGGCATTGGAAGGCTTGTTTGGCGATTTGGAATATGTGATCATTCATTCCATCGCAGAACGTTTGTAAGAATGTTATGATTTTTTAACTTTTTTTTTACATTTATTGAAATTATATTGGTGGTAGATGATAAAAATGGGTAAACTACCTTAACTAACTACCTACAAGTATTAAAATATATCAAATATACATATTTGTATTACATATACCGTAGATGAATTATTCTATAGATGGGAAAAGTAGCATCAAAACTATTTCTACTTGCTTTTACGAACTACCGCCTAATGCCGCCTGATGTTACCACTTTAACCATATTTCGTGTGTTAATAGAATTTCGCGCAATTTCGCCAACGTTGAGTTCGATTTGTTAGGGGGCATGCCTCCCCCCATTGATGTATTTGTTTTGGAAACATACAACAGGTTAGAGAAGTCAGCTAATAATTAGGCATAGGTCTGAATTGCCAAGAAGTAATCCAACTTCAACGCAGTACCTTGGCCTACAACATCAGATGCTCTGTAGAGCAATCCATAATGCGATGTAGATTATTGAGGTTTGCGAATAGTCCGCTGCCTTTGCGGCAATATTTTTCCCGCTAAACAAGACTCGTCCGCTCAGTTCACTTCCACACCGTGCTTCCATCTTTTTCGCGCACACTATGGTCTAGAAGTTTGTTTATAAATGAAATAACTCAACTGTAGAACAATATTCCGCACACAGTATTTCCGAACCCGTACAACATTCTATAGTTGAAAATCTAGGCAAGTAGTACTACCAGTAGAATGGTTTCTAATGTCATTTTAAGAACGTACATAAATAACGTGAAATCATTTTGAAAACGCTACCCTTTAAGCGTATATTGTAGTTTGCAGAAGAGCAGAGAAAATCCACTGGAGCCAAATCAAGCGAATACGAGTGGTGTTCGAGGACTGGCAGTAAAAGTGACGACAATTATGCTGGCACGCCTCGAAATTTACCGAATTCGTAACTTATGGATAGGACACGAAGAATTATATTATCCCTATAAGGTGCTTGACGACTTCCAAATGGAATGTCCTATCACAGCCTAGTCAGAAGGAACGAATTTCTGGTACAATTCCTTGAATTTTGATGTCAAAAGCGGAAACTTTTGCCCAACGAGCTTCTTTGTAGGACTGACGCTGGGCTCATTGACAGTTCACTTTTCCATCACTTGGCTGTTCATCGGTCTACTAACACGAGAATTGATCATCGATCGTCATTGAATCGCGTAAACCATTAAAACATTTTACTTCGACTGAAGTAGTCACTTCAACGCGCTTGGCGCATTTGCTTTCGTATTGGTAACGACTGCGTATAATATGTACTGCAACAACATTGCAACTCATAGAAATGGATTGATTTTAAGCTCAGCTTTATAAACAGGACTCGCATATAATACTGAAAGGAAGGATCTCTACATAAGCTAACATATAATACTTACTGAAAATAACAACGCAATAATAACTCTGTCAAACATTAAATGAAAAGACATATTGAAGTTGTCGCATAAAACCATTTCTTATTCGAAAAAAATGAACTGTTTCTAAACCAATTACGTTCACGTATTCACACATTTTATATCCCATAAACGATAAAGTTAAAGTAGCTTTAACAATAAAGTGCCAAAATAAAGCGTGTCCTTAACTTTCTATACACTTTAAACACGTAAATAGATCGATTATCCACACTTCGGCAAATTTTTGATATTCCCTGATAGACCTTGTCTAGTAAAAGGTTTGAGCTAAATTGAAAGCTAATTAAACTTCTTCGACATGCACTAAAACTTTACATAGGAAACAGACAACCTTGACGTACTTGAACCCTTCTCTTCTTTATATACTATGTTGGCTTGTTTACATTTTCAGCACGCAACATAAAAAAATGAAAGATTCGACTCGCCATTCAACTTCATATAGGTTTGATTTTCGAAATCGTCATAGTAAACAACCACCTGTTTCGCATATCTGTGTTTCGAGTGCATCCCTACGCGATTTCATTGATGGATGAAAAAAAATTCGTGAATAACTAATGAAATCGAAATGGCAAGGATTCAACAAGTTTTTTATTTTGTTTAGGAAAAAGGAAAACATTGCCGGGATCTTATTGGGGAGCATGACTAAGTAATATAAAGCATAAAAGTTCGACAGCTCATTCTCACGTTAAGCCATCGATCAAACATTTTGTTCATCAGTGCATAAAAAGGATCCGTTTTGAAAGTTTTCGCTTAGTCGAATTCGGTGTACGTTACCTGCCAGTAATTGTGGGTATTGAGAGCGAACAATCAGGCCTGGCTATTCAAGGCCATTAGTTTTGTTTTTTTAGAATAGTTGAAGCGACGACGATTCGATATAAAACTTCGCCATGGATGATCGAACGATTGACTTGATATTCGCTGGTTCGCTGGAGCAACTGCCGCCGGTCAGTTCGAAGATTGTCCGTATATTCACTAGTTCTACATTCACGGGTATGAGCTACGCAATAAAATTTTTCGTGTGTTATATAATTCGCAAAAAAAAATTCGTTTATAGACACAACAATGGAGCGCAACACTCTGATGGCCAAATGTTATCCAAGGATTAAGGATTATTGCCGAGAGAAGCACGGCCTAGAGTTTCAGGTGAGAAACATTTAAAACTTCCCTGATGTCATAAGACGCAGCGTTGAAAAATTAAAGCTTTACGGTTTTGAGCACCTTGTACCAAGCACGAAACTTTGTGTATAAATTTTGTATAAAGGGGAATTTTTGGTCTGAGACAACATAAACATAATGTGAAACTTGTGTGCCGGATATGTTAATTCTTTTCCATTATGAGAAAAAGTCGACTGCAGTTACTAAATTGACTCCATTATAATCTAACTTTAAGTTTTACTGCTCTACGAAAACTGTGGAGATTAGTTATATTTCTGAACTAAACGACTTAAGTATCCGAAAGGGCGTCGATAGTGCCAAAAGATATGACGAACTTAGCACGCTATATTCGCCAAAAAAAATATTCTTATGGTATGGAACCACCTCCATGACGTGCCATCATGTTAAACATTATTTACGAGCACGCAAAAAATGCAGATATTTCATACTTTCACCACGATGGAATTATTTTTGTTTGTTAGATACCTGTCAGGTTGGAAGAGAGTTGTTGAGTCATATATTATTAGAGATTTTTTGGTTCAAAAATAGACAAATAGAAAAGGAATCATATTGGGTCGATAGTATCAAGGGCGTTGTCTTAGCGCAATATAGTCATGTTATTATCTATGCTTGCAGAATGGCTCTCACTCTACATTTGATTGATGTTGTTGTTGTTGGTGGAAGGTTATTTTTATACAAACAAGAGGTGGTTGGAAGCCCTTTTTTTTAGATTGATATCTATATAGGTTGCGTAATGTTGTAATAGGGCACACAAAAAAACATAAGCACCGGGTAATATTGAATAAATCACCAATAATTTGTTGCTAGGAGCAAATCTTGCCTTTTAGAATGTGACTGTAGTTTTAAAAGGAACTATAAGAAAATAACGTCAAGCCTTTATACCAACAGTTTCTTTTTTTTTAATTTTTGTAAAGATTAATAACAATAGACTTGTAACAGATTGAATTGAATTTGCTTTGTTTTCTGTAATAGATCTGGAATTTTGATTATGGTGACAGTGAAGGTCTTTTTTTATTAGGTTTATAGGTTGTTTGTGATTCATTTGAAAAATTCCAGGTAGATTGATTGCATGGAATTTTAGCAAGATTCAAAGAATGGCCTGTCTTTTCATCACCGAGGCTACTCACTCCTTGTCGACTGCAGCGGAGCGGATCTTGTCGGTACCGCTCCTCCATCTTCAAGTACAGAAAGGCTCCAAACTGAGCGATGGTTTTTAGTAGAAACATTCTATGATTGTCAGCGTTATCTCACAAGCGGGAATGCTATCAGATTACATGCACTCCAAGTTCTCAAAGTTTAACTCTGCTGGCGTCAATATACAAGATAGGCTATGCTGGGTTCTTTTTAAGTTTCCGCAGAGTGGACTCGTATGGTAAACGGATAGCTACAAGACAGTAGCAGGTGTATGGGTACCTCAGTGTGTAACGAAGGTTTACCAGAACATCCAGCTTGGATACCCTTTTTTTATGTGAAAATCCAAGCTTATGAGTCACGCTTTGTACTACCAGTCTGTCATGTCGTACTCGTCATTGTGCGATGTATAATAGTAAGCTTGCTTCGAAGGAATGAATAGAGGACAAGGTAGATTTATAAGAGTCTAGAAGGTGCTAAAGGAGGCGATGGATCTTGCGTTTGAGCTCTTGGATGTTGTGAAACCTCACACTAAAAAGAAGAAATTTACGCGAAGCCCACTGTAACAAAAATCTAAACAAAAAAATTTTGTTATGGGGCTTCGATTTCGTATGGTTACCATCTTTTCAGCAAAGCTGTACGCTGACATCCATTTATGTATGTTAATTTACGAAAAGCCTAGCAAACAAGCGGATTCGCCAGGCGGGTATGAGAGCGGCGCAGTCCCGTAGGTTCAATTCTAAACTAGTTTGGGTCTGCTTACGTGCTCTTTATGAGCTGCGTATTTGCATTCGGGTCACCCTCGTTTGGATTCGGAATTATGAGGGCTTCACAGAAAATGAAAAGATGGACGCGCTGAACAGATAGAGCTCTAACACTACAATTATCAGTCCCGAGCCGTCTATTGAGACAACCACCAGTTTGATGAAGTGGATTCTAGACGATACACCAAACACTGGACATCCGCAGCTTTTAGTGAGATCCAAGCGGTTTATTCTTTGGCCGTCTCGCAATGCTGCCAGAGAATTGCCAAGGCGCAGCAGAAAATATGTCAGTACACTAGTTGACTTGGTCAATGGACTCCGCGCCCTAAATTACTGCTTGTGGAGGATTGGAAGGGTGGAAGGCCCAATATGCAGTCATTCTCTCGAGGAGTATGAATCCGCTGTTCGTGTTCTCTGTCGCTGTTCCGCGATACCGTGGCGCAGGGTTTTGGTGTTTGGTAGTGCGACCGTGCTAAAACAGGAAAATCTAAGTGGAAATTTTTTAGAAGGGCTGCTCTAAGTTCCTTTAAGCAGTCTGGCCTAAAAATATGTGGCGTGGTCAATAGGTTGAGGAGGCGGGCGGAATACTCTGGAAACGTAACCCCACTAAAAATAAGAAAGAAAAAAGAAAGATTTCCTTGGTTACTTTCCATGTCTCGCATCCGTATACAGTCAGCCTTATTATGGTTGTCACTTATGGTGGCAAATGGCGAAGTGAGTCAAATATGGTATTATGGTTCTCTAAAAAAGTAACATTTCAGTGAGATAAGGCGAATTGCGATTGTCACTGATATCGAGAAACGGCGAATTCAGTGACAATTGTTCTCACTTGATGTTTGTAAGTGAGATTTTTCTCATTTGATTAAGGTTTTAAGGTTTCTGGCTTCCTCATCATGTCTGTGTGTCTGTGCGAGAATAAGCAGATACCATCGGCATAGCAAAAGTAATGTCGGAAGTCAGCTTGCTCATCTTTCAGTGAAGGCCCTAATATAGGATGAATTCGGTCCAGTTGAACATGAGCTAAATTTGATATAAAGACAAAGATATTCCCTTTCATTCTTGCACAGCGACTGATCACCTTTGTGAGATCTTGCATTGATCGTCCGGACTTCTTCTTCTTCTTTTGGATGAAAGGAACAAGAATTTCTGCGCCAATGCGCTCTTTTCCGGAAACTTTAAGATTTTTTAACTTTCTATCTGGCTTTATAATTCCTCCTTTTGAAGGAATCATACAGAGCCTTTCAGTTTTGTCCCTATTCAGCCACGATGAATTACTATATGGCGCGGCTGTTCTGTTATTCAACACAGTCAAATTGTCATTTGCCTTCGCAAAATGTCTTAACACATTGGAGTTACTTGGGCTGAATTCCCTTGTATAGTGTGTAGTACGCTCCTTGAAAACAAATGGCATTTTTTTTGCTTTAATTGATGTGTAGCTCCAATTTTTGTGCCGCCCAATTGTGGAACCATTGCCATCGCCTTGGCTGTGGAACGATCAGTATTTCCGAACAGCTACAACATCCAAGAGTTGTTTTTCTTTCCTTTTTTAGTAAGGCATCGGTAAGAACCGCGGCTGCCACTTAGTGCTATTGTATATTTGGCAGCCCCTCCCCACACCTCATATTTGTAGGCCAGACCACTTGTACAAGGTTAGCAGTCTACCTACAGATTTGTCGCTTAGACCTATTTACTCGAGCTAGTAGAGTTGAGCCGGACTAACACGAGGCAACACATTTGTTCCTTACACCATGGCAAATTGTACTGAGCCCTCAACTTTTTGAAATGTCCCGGTTCAAAAATAATGTACTACTACTCTTTGTATGAGCGCGTATCGAGATAAATTCATTCTTGATTTTCGATTTTTAACATTATGTACATGAGGAAATTAGCCGAGGAGTGATTGTAAATAGGTACGTAGTGCAGAGCCATGTGCTTCTTCTTTCTTACTTCGTTTGGGGCAGTAAAATTCAACATGAAAACTCAAACGAAGCGACGTGAATTGTAGGTACGTAGTGGTGAGTTCTTTCTTTCTTTACTTCTTTTGGGGCACCCACCAACTTAAAGTGAGGCGAAGTGCGATTGGCATTGTAAAATTTAAATATACATTGTGGAGGCATAGCTTTCAGATACAAACTCATAAAGAAAGCTCTTCATTGGTATTTGTTTTATTTCTTTTTTTAAATTGCTTGTCATTTTGGCATTACAATAGCACCTCGCCTCATTTGACGTATGACATTGTACTGGCTCAAAAGAAAAAAGAGGCACCTCTTACAAACTTATTTTATAATCGTGTTCTATCCAACACTACGAGCTATAACGAGCCATAACGAAATCAGGTGACGAAAATGGAATTGATCCGTCGAGTTGGATGATCTAGAACAACGTGGAGGAGGACCCTATGAGTAGAGGCCGTAACAACTGTGAGAGTCAAAGGGCGTTTTCAATAATGCAGGTTGCGTGCGCAACTGACTTATTCAGCAATGGAAGTGTGTTGCTGAATAAGTCAATTGCGCACGCAACCTGCATTATTGAAAACGCCCAAACTCTTGCTTCTCATGGCACAGATTACATGTGGGGTCCTCTGCCGTTCTGATCTGTCGAAAGTGGTAATTTATGGTGCAGTATCCGTTAATCAAGCTAACCTGTGTCCTGACATCCTTCTTACTGCGCCCCAACAATTCTCTGGCCACGTTACTAAACGTCACAGAAAGCAGCCACTTTAAGTTGACCATCTCGGATGCGAACCTCCAGTGTTCGGTATATATCGTCAAGATTCCATTTTCTGTAGCTATTTCTTCACTAATCTGCCAATGAATACAGTGTCACAGCCCTGTATGGCTAGGACATCATTTTTTTCATTTCATTTGCTGATGGTCCAAGACTTAATCAAGCATAACTCGATTGAAAGTGTCCAGCTCAGTAAGAGCGACATTCCTAAACTAATTTGGACTTGGTTCCACGAGACTTTATCGCTATGTTTCTCTGGGATGGTATTCGAGTGTTTTAACTTCTAGTTTACCGAGGCCGACGAAAAAGAAAGAATCGATCCAATCTTTAAGAAGTTTCTTTCGGTAAATGTACTTTTTTTTAAAAAAAAATTCTGCTGTTTATTCTGAATACATTAAATTTTACTTTACTAACAATGACACAATTATAATTAAAGGTTGTCGACATGAGATGGGGTGTAAGAGATGAAGCAACTGACGATCACATGACAACTGAGCTCTGTATGAGAGAAATCGCCAATTGTCAGCGTTTATCTATGGGTCCTAACTTCGTAGTATTTTTGGGACAAAAATATGGTTATCGACCCATTCCAACTTATATTCTTTCTTCCGAATTACAAATAATAAGGTAAATCAAAAATGTTTGTTACTTTTGACGGCATTTTTCACTCTTTTTTTAATATTATCTAAGGGATGAACTCACTGCAATGGGCATCGATGGCATCCTTCTGGATACTTGGTACAAAAAGGACAGCAATGCTGTACCTCCAATATCAGTGCTACAACCGATTTCGTCAATTTTGATTAATTTTAATAATAAGGTTTGTAAAACTTAATTTGTGTTCCTAAAAATAAAATTGTTGTTTGCTTATTAATAACAGAGAGTACCAAAGCTACAAGCTGAAGATCAAGCGGTATGGTGGGATACACTTACAAAAATGCAGAAACTTTTAAGAAAGGCAGCAGCGTCTCTGGCGCAATCTGGGAAATTCGATAAGGATACAATGCATAATTATTTTATGTCTGGTAAATATTTTTAACTATAACGAAAATTGACGAAATAACTTGTTTAATATTACTTAAATTATAGTCACTGAACGGGAAGTCATCAACGGCGTTTTAAATGTTAAGAACACAAAAAATCACTGCATGGCCTATGTTCGTTACATAAACAATATAAATTTACAAAATCTTAAGAAGGCCTCACTTTTCGTGGATATTATAAACCGCAGCTTGGACACGGAATCTTCTAAACTATTAGCAAACTTAAGAGATGAACGACTACCAAACAAGATTGAATCGACGAACATGCAAAAGTAAGTATCAATCGCAAAATTGGTGATGTTTATTTAATAAGCAACATTTTTTTAAGGTACACTGTTGAGTGGATCGGACGTGAAGGTTTAGACATTGAAACGCATGAGGAATACTTGAACCATTTCATACATCACTTCTACAAGAACATTGTGAAGCTAGTTGATCGAGCGATGCGCAAAGAAGATTCCAGTGCGCAAGGGCAAATTGTGACAGAAATTTTGCAGCATCTTCATGCTTGTAATAATTCAGTGAAAGTGTTCTACGGACGTGAAGAGAATTTGGATCATATATACAGATACATGACTGGTGATTCGGATAAGCCGCTTGTGCTATTCGGAGAGGGCGGTTGCGGCAAAACATCACTCTTATCGAAAAGTGCAGCTCTAGTTGCTAGGGAATGGTTTGTGGAGAAGCGACCCATTAATGTTATAAGATTTTTGGGTACCACGCCTGATTCTAGTGCACTTACTCCGACATTGATTTCTATTTGTCAACAGGTAAGATATAGTTCTTTAGCAAATTAATCTATCAATAACATGACTAGTTACTCCAGGGAAGTCTTTAAATTCAGCCTATAATATGCAAGTAACGGATTACGTCTTCTATTTCAACCTTAGAAACTTCTTCCAAGACCTATAAGAAAAGGTTTTCAAATACACGATGTCTGATCCTAGCCAGAGCCGGACAGTAGCCAAGAAAAGCGGTTGTCTGCTTTGTTTCTGCCGACATGGCATTGAGTATTGTATGGAATTCTCAATCTGGGTGCATGACCCAATTGATCAAGGTCCTGTGATGATCGACATGATTCCGGCGATGTACGGAGATATCTGAAACGTGTCGCTTCATCTCTTCTTGCTGTAGTCAGGTCTTGGTCTATGATGTTAAACAGCTCCACCAAAATTTCCTATTGAAAAGAAAAAGGAAGTTATATCTTTCTTCGTCACCCATACCAGCTTCCGTAGCCGCGACACACGCATGCATTTATGACGAAAATTCATCATTTACTACGAGTATGAACCTCATTAATTAGGAAAGCCGATTAGGGAAATTTTGGTTAATCGATTACGAAAACTCAAAAGAGGGCCATCTGTCGGTCGATATATTATTGTAAAAAGCTCGCTTTTATTAATAAAAAATATTGCTTGTTTCCATATCAGCCGATTGAGAGACCGGGAAGTGGGCAAAACGTACCAAGAAAATTTTTTTTTTTTATTTTTCGTTCACTGACAAATTTTTCACTACACCACCACAACTGTCAAAATATAATGACGTATTTTAACCTGTGTCACCCCCTAAAGGTGTAAATGACGAATTTTCATCATATTTTGATTTCCGTGTGTCGAGGCTACTATACATATAATCTGAATCGGCATGTCCTTAGGATTTGCTACTCTGGACAATTCATCTGCCCTCTCGTTGCCGTGACCTCGATGCTCCCGTGACCCGGTACATACTGAAGACTGATCCTGTATTTTTTTTGGTGAAAGATGACAGATTCCGACCAGTTTGGACATTATATAAACCGTGCCTAATGCCTTGCTAGCCCATTGGTCATCCGATAACAGGTTTACACTGACTGACCCTGGCATCTGGCTTTGGCTTCATGCCTGATGTATAGACCAGACGGCAGCAGACCAAGAATAATGTTCATTGCTTCAGGGGGCTATGCAGATATGACAGCATTGGTCGGACCACTACTATGTAGAGCCAAGTGTGGCTTCAAGCCCATTTTTTGCCAAAGGTCTGCTTATTGGCATAGAAAGCTATGTTGATCTTCTTTGCCCTCTTTTCGATGTTGAGCCTCCAGTTCAGCTTTGGGCTTGGTTGGTTAAAGTGGCGATGTCTACCTCTTGCGCTGAATGGGCATCCATATTGGAACCCTCTCTTGCTAATTCATCAGTTCTCTTCTTTCCTGTGGCTTGGACCCCACAGTAGGGTGACATTTACATTTCTGTTTATAAGTTCAAGCTCATCTGAGCATTTCTTGACTAGTTTTGATGATATCAGGCTGGAGCTGAGACCCAAGATAGCGGCTTAGCTGTCAGTTACCACCGCAATATTCCCTCTTCTACAGTTGTCTTCTCTCACTAGTTGACACCCCTTCCAAATTGCCAGCTTTTCTGCTTGGAAGACACTGGCTCCGTCTGAGAGCCAGAATATGTTGGCTATATTGCATGATCCAGAGATGACCCCGGCGCCTACTCCACAGATCATATTTGAACCGTCTGTTGTGATTACCGTGTCCATATCTGCTAAAACGTGTCCGCTTTTACACTCCCGTCTTGCTGCAATTTGGACTTTGAACTTCTTGCTTAACTCCAACTTAGCGGTAATGTAGTCCGTGGTGGTTGGGATCAGCCCTCTTGACAGTACCCATTTTCTTTGAGTCTGACCGCGCTACAAGAGCATAGATACTTAGTATGGAGACCCAGTGGAAGAAGACAGAGAATTTAGTGCGTCCGTTGGATTTGTGCGTAATGCTCCTGTGGTTCATATGCATGTTATTCTCTGGACCCTGCCTATATTGGTACCGTTGTATTTCTTCTTTAATGCCAGCCACGATACTATTGATCCATATGTGAGGATGACACGTACGATGGCTGCGTACATCCATAGCACCATTCGTAATTTCAGTCCGCATTTCTTTCCAAGCATTTTCTTGCATGAGAGCTATGTAGGCCATTCTAACTCTTTCCTCAATATTGAGTTTCCAGTTCAGTTTAGGGTGAAGTATAAAACCTAGGCACTTGACCGTTGAGGCCAGCTGTAGCTATACTCCATGATGGAGTACACCTTTGGGCCTAAGCAATTGGCTGATTAGGATATAGGGTCAGGGCTCTACCATTAGTAGGCTCAAATCGGGAAAAAGAAAAAGAGAAACTTTCCGGATACTAAGATTACGATGTCGTCCACAGAGGCTTTATCCTGACCTTTTCAAACTTTTTTATAATCTTGTTCAAATAAGCCATAGCAGTGGCGAAAGAAGTCCTCGCTGAGGGGTGCCACTGCATGTTGTCTTTACCATTCTGCTTTCGTGTATGTGTTATATTTCTTTGTTCGTTATTTTATAAAGCCAAAAATTTTATTATTAACTGTTATTTATTCATCAATTAGTTACTTATATATCATATAAATGTTCCAATGTAATTTTAAGATTTATGTTTATTTTTTAACAACACTTACTTTATACTTCCTTTCCTCAATCCTTATTTTCCACAATTCTCAAATTATTGTTTTCTATCAATTTTTACTTTACACTCTTTGCTTTATTCTTATACTCCACAATTCTCAAATTATTGTTTTCTATCAATTTTTACTTTACACTCTTTGCTTTATTCTTACATTCCACAATTCTCAAATTATTGTTTTTTATCAAAATTTACGTTACACTCGTTACTTTATTCTTACATTCCACAATTCTTAAATTATTATTTCCTATCAATATTTACGTTATACTCCTTGCTTTATTCTTCTATTCCACAATTCTCAAGTTGACATATTCTTTTCTATCAATAATTACGTTACACTCTTTTCTCTATTCTTATATTCCACAATTCTCTTTTTATTATTTCCTATCAATTTTTACTTTACACTCTTTGCTTTATTCTTATATTCCGCATTTCTCAAATTTTTGTTTTTTATCAAAATTTACGTTACACTCGTTACTTTATTCTTGCATTCCACAATTCTTAAATTATTATTTCCTATCAATATTTACGTTATACTCCTTGCTTTATTCTTCTATTCCACAATTCTCAAGTTAACATATTCTTTTCCATCAATAATTACGTTACACTCTTTTCTCTATTCTTATATTCCACAATTCTCTTTTTATTATTTTCTATCAATTTTTACTTTACACTCTTTGCTTTATTGACTTTACAAACCGCCGGTCGCCACGTTCAAAACAACACTCTATAATATTTTCGCCCGCTCGCGATCATGGATTCAACAACACTCTATAATATTTTCGCCCGCTCGCGATCATGGATTCAACAACACTCTATAATATTTTCGCCCGCTCGCGATCATGGATTCAACAACACTCTATAATATTTTCGCCCGCTCGCGATCATGGATTCAACAACACTCAACAGTTTTCATCTTTTCCACCCGCCGGTGGTGGATCTTAAAAATCCAACCTGGAAACGGTTCCCACACCGCGCGGTCAAGGTCAAGATCAAAACTCTTTTCGACTACGAAAAGGTAGCGAAAAAAAAGCATGTGCAGCAATTCACACGGAAAAATTGTTACGATGCACTTTTCAAATTCCCGCAGCAAATTTTGCGAATATTATCTCGCAGACAGAAAAGCTCAGGTTGCTGTCTTCGTCGTTTCCCGTGAAGGGAAGTGTCCTATTACAACGGGCTTTTCTCGTGAGATAATTCTTTGAGATTTTTCCGTTTAGGATTTTTAGATTTTTTATGAAAAAATTTAGGTTTATAAAAAATTTTCCGTTAAGGATTTTTGAATTTGGGAATTCTTTGAGGAAGTGCTTTTTTATACATAACATTCCTTCCCCCCTGAAGCAAGAGAATCGCTACGGAGTAGAGCGATTCTCGTACTCGGAAGAAATGAGGGGATGAAGGAGGTTAGGCCGGGCGGGCGTACCTAGTACTTTATGGGAATGCTGTTTTTATGGAAAAGGGCTATATTTCGTTCCCTGATTTACTCCATAGTAAGTTTTTCTGGCGTTCTCCTAAACCCTTTTGTGTGAAGATGGGTTGGTAGGGTGAGGCATAGGAACGCATTATAATGAGGCGTGATGCATGGCGATTATTGTTTTAGGTGGAGGTAGCATACTAACGGTTAAGTTTAGTGGCGTATATTGGGTCTAGTAAGGCGCCACTGAGTAAGGGACGCGTTTCGCGGCCCGATTTACCCTGTCCCAGACACTGGTTGTACTAATTGTATGGAGGAGGCCCTTGGTAATGTGTGGGATCTACTAAGGGGCCTAGGTATTGTCTCTACCGTTACTGTGGTTTGTGCGGGCTCGGATTGCATTGGGATCCCGCTTGGGGCCGTTTGGTCCTCGGAGGTGGTTCTCTCATCCGGAGGACATGCATTTCCGGGCCTTTTTGCACATTTAGAGCGGACGAGTGCCACTATTAACGGGGTGCATTTGTAGGGCTAGGAGAAATACTAGCGTCCACATTTTGCACTGCAACGAGATGATAAATAGGAGATTAGTTTTCGTTTACTTGTAGCCAGATGAACTAATAAGAATAGTGGATATTTTGTCCGAATACCATCCGTCTAAGTCGGTGCTTTATACTAAAGCACAGTTAGGCGTTAGTAAGCAGGGCTGGCTTTAGTGGCTTAAAGTTACGTTTTATTTTCATAAAACGGCTTCAAGCGATTATTATGGACGGTAACCAATCTCCTATTTATTTTGATGGTGGTGTTCACTGCGCTTGGGACTGCTACTACGGTGTAGGGTCCAACCCAGATTTGGGACAATTTGTGTTTCCGGGCTTCGTTGCGCAAGAGGACCTTGTCGCCTACGTGGAGAGATAGTGGTCGGACGTTCCCGTCATAATATGCTTTAGAGCGCGTCTTGCTAGCTAGCAAGTTTCTCCTTGCTAGAGCGTAAGACTTTTGCAGCTTGTACCGCAATTGGTGATAATAACTTTCGTTATTATAAAGTGGCTCCGGGTTGCGTTTTAGATTGGACGGGACGTCCGCGGTGAAACCGTAGAGGCAGTCCATAGGTGTGAATTTCGTTCCCTCGTGTACGCTATTGTTATACACGAACGCTGCCGTACGTAAGAATTGGTCCCAACCATTTGGGCTTTCATCTACAATGGTGCGTAGATACTCGATCAGGGGCCTATGGGCCCGTTCAAGTGCACCATTGGACTGGGGGTGGTAGGCTGAAGTCTGGAGCTTCTTAATCTTTAGCAGCCTACACACGCCTTTGAACAAGTCACTGAGGAAGTTCGACCCTTGGTCGGTGACTATTTGTTTAGGTATGCGATAGCGCGTGACGATTTCGTCGAAGAAAATTTGTGCTATCGTTTGAGCTTCCGCATTGGGAATGGCATACCAGTCGACGAATTTAGTTAGGTTATCCTGGAAGGTTAGGATGTACTTGTTTCCCGAAATAGTTTCTTCCAGTGGACCTACGATGTCCAAATAAACCTTGTCGAACGGTTTTTCCGCGATGTCTGTTATTATCATGGGCATTCGGAATTGTCTCGATGCCTTCATGGTTTGACACTTTTTGCACTTCCGGACATAACGACTTATGTCACGGAACATTTGCCTCCACCAATACTTTTGGCGAATTCTATTATAAGTTTTGACGATTCCCTGGTGTCCACCGAAAGGGGAGTCGTGGTAGTCCTTTAAAATGACTTGAATTTCTTCGGGGCTTGTTATTAATTCAACTTTGCGTTGCTTTGTGATGGAGGTGTCCTCGGGTGCTTCTGCAAGTTGGGCTATCTCTTCATGGTTTATTTCCTTAGGCCCTTCGTCGCTATCGAGGGCTTTTGGATTGGGGACGTGTTCGATTTTGTCGTCGTCCTCCATCTTTTGTGCCTGCGCCCTTGTGACTGCGTTGCATTGTTTTAGTCTTTCCGTAGGAGGCGCCACAGCCCCAGTTTCCGCGGGAGATATGGGTAGGGGCTCACCGGGTTGGTGAATTAGAGCTTCCACCGTGAAGGTATTGGGCTCTTCTGCTCTTTGGGGAATCCGGCTGAGAGCATCAGCATTCGTGTTGTATTTACCCGGTTTATACTCTATATGGTAGTCGTATTCAGACAATTTGTGGTGAAACCTAACGAGTCGAGTGGTGGGGTCTTTGACATTAAAAACGCCCTTGAGTGGTTTATGATCAGTGTAGACCGTAAACTTTCGACCCATTAAGTAACACCTGAAATTTTTAACAGCCCATACTATGGCTAGCAACTCTTTTTCGACCGTTGAGTAGTTGCGTTCCGCCTTATTTAGGGTGCGGCTCGCATATGCTATGGGCTGATCCTTGCCTACGTCGCCTTGAGAGAGCACTGCTCCGAGAGCCTCACTGCTGGCATCCGTTGTTAGGTTGAACGGTTTATTGAAATCAGGGTAGATCAGCAGTGGTGGGGAGACTAAGGAACGCTTTACCGTTTGAAATGCTTCCTGGCATTTCGGCGTCCAAGAAAATTTCACGCCCTTTCGCAACAAATTCGTTAGCGGGCGTACTATCTTAGAAAAGTCTGGGATAAACTTTCTATAGTAGTTGGCTAGGCCTAAGAATGACTGTACCTGCCTGATTGTTCGGGGTGCCGGGAAGTTTTGGACACACTCTGTCTTTCTGGGGTCCGGGAGGGCTCCTTCTTCGGAGCATACATGACCCAGATAGACTACTTCCTTCTTTAGGAATTGGCATTTCTCCGGTTGTAATTTGAGGTTGTTCTCCCTCAACCGGTCGAATACCCGTTGGAGCTTTGAATTATGGTCCTCAAGGTTCTTCCCGTAGATGACTATGTCATCTAGGTACACGAAGCATTCGAGGCCTTGTAGGCCTGTGAGGACATAATTCATGAGTCTCTGAAACGTAGCTGGGGCTCCTTTTAACCCGAACGGCATACGTTTAAATTCATAGTGCCCATAATTCGTGCTAAAAGCTGTCTTGGGGCGGTCTTGGGGTTCCACCAGTACCTGGTGGTAACCACTGGCCAAGTCGAGGGTAGAGAAATATCTCGAATGACCGAGCTGGTCCAGGATATCTTCGATCCTTGGAAGCGGATACGCGTCGCCTATGGTCTTTTCATTGATCTTTCGGAAATCGACCACTACCCGCCATTTTTTCTCACCATCGGGGCCCGGTTTCTTAGGGACCACAAGGAGGGGTGAGTTCCAAGGGCTTTTGCTTCGTTGGACAATGTCGTTGTCCAACATTTCTTCTAGTTGGTCATTTATGACCTGCCTCTGAGTTTCGGGCAGTCTGTACATTTTTTGGTTAATATATTGGTCGTAGACCATAGGGATCTCGTGCCTCAGAGCTTCCGTGTAGGTTAGCTTGTCTCCTTTTAAGTGGAAGATATCGGCATATTCATAACAGAGATCCTTGATGGACCGTTCCTCTTCGGCCGTCAGGGGGTGGTCGAGGTTGAGTTCCTCGTCCAGTTGCTTGAGGCGCGAGTGGCGCTCGGGGTCCGGATCTTCGAAGTCCGGGAATAGATATCTCAATTGGCAGAGGGGGCTGTCCCTTTCCCTTTTTTCCAACTTCAATTTTGCCCGTTTACCCTTTGGTATACCCTGCGGGGTTGCTCCATGTTTGGGCATACCTTGAAGCCTTGCGTTTGGAGACAATGGGGCACTGGCGTTCCTGAGACCGACTGGTTCAGAGCCTGAAAGGTACCCGTCTTCGTCTTTAGCATTCGTTAGAGACCTTGGGTTATTGTTAGGGGCTAGTTGAATGGTTTTGTAGTCTTTTGATGGGGCCAGCGTAAGAATTAGGCTCGCCAGGACTACCGGTTGGGTGTTTACATTGAGGAGGCCGACTGACACTGTTCTCGTCCCAGATGGTAAGAGGGCATTGGCTAGGAATACCCCTTCGCTCGGCTCGTATGACTCGCAAAGCATTTCCTCCTCTAACCCTAGTGAAATAGGAACCACCATTTGAGACCGACTTGGGAGGCAGATGGGTTTGTCCAGTGCTACCTTATGTCTTGTGACTTTGGTGGTTTCGAAGTCGTTGAGGCTGTCCTCCAACCTTGACCCATCCTGAGTTATGCAGCTAGTATTCTTTTCTGAGAATATTGGGGAGACACCACCGGGGAATTCCCTGGTTTGGGTTTGCTCCTGCTGTTCTCTGGGTTTCGACTTACGGACTCCACTATGTAGTGGAATGGCTATTTCCATCGGGTTGATTTCTGTTCGAGGGAATCGCAGTGTTTGATTTGGGCCCTCAACGTTACAGTGTTTGGTAACAAAATCGTATCCTAATAGACCATCTTTGGGAATCTCCGACATGTTTTGCACAATTTGGAATGTACATGGGAGGGGGGTATTGAGAAGAATATTCCCCTGACAGCTCCCTAGGGTTTTTCCTTGGCCGTATGGCGTTTGTAATGTGCATTTTTTAGCGGGATCCATGAGGTTGGGATCCTTGAGTTTTTTGTGTTTTAGTATACTGACCTGAGAGCCGGTGTCCACTGCTAGGATGGCTTTGCCGTTAAGGCTTATGTCTAGCGGAAGGGTGACGAGTGGGACACTTGGTGCGGGCTCTTGAGGTTCCCCCGTAGTAGGATTTTGCGAAATTATTGTCGGGCCGGGGTTTCTTGGTCCGACTGCGGGGAGTTTCCCGCTTGCTGTGACTCCCAACGCTGCCTTTGACGACAGTCGTCTACTGTGTGGCCACGTCTGTGGCAGAAATCACACCTATGTCTAATATTGAACACTGATCTGGTGGAGTTGGCTGGTTGTTGACGGTCATTTGGAGGGCAATTAACATTACTTATGGGTCTATTGTTTGGTTGATGATTTACTCCTTGATTGCGAGGTCTTTGGTCAGGGTAACGGTGGTTATCTACTGGTTGTGACCTCTGGTCTGGGTAACGGTTATTACCTTGGAATTGAGACCTTGGGTTTGGGTAACGACTAGTATTGTTAAATGAGAGGCCCTGTTGTTGATATCGGTTGTTATTGCTGTAATGGGGCCTGGGTGACTCCGCTGGTTGGCGGCAGTCCCTAGCATCGTGTGAGTTGGCCCTACAAATTATGCAGAAAGGCGTGTTTTTCCTTTTCAGACAATCTGCATAGGTATGCCCTCTATTGCGACAGTAGCTGCAAGTGATGTTTGTTAAAGGGTTGTTTGCAGGTTTTGGAGAAGGGTTCCGATTAGTTATCTGTGGGGCGTTTTGTATTGGCGCCTGTGAGGTAGTTGGAGGGTTTGTTGGTAGTGGGGCGTATGTAGTGTACATTACCTGAGGGTTTATCGGATTTTGGAGTGTTGTTATTTGAGGAGTTGTTGCTGTTGGCGGGGCGGTGTATTGAGTGTTGTTGTTTTGGTGGGGTGTTGTGGGAGCCATTTTGTAAATATTTTCCAGTTGGGGTACTGGGGCTGTTTGCCCGTAGGGGTTGAAGGTTGGGAGCGGCACTGACATTTGGTAGGGAGCAAACATGGAGTTCTGTTGAAGCTTCTCCATGTCCAGTGCCTTTTGAGTCAGGCTGTCGAGTGTGTCCTCTCCCAAGGTTAACAGGTACTGGCAGAGGTGGGGATTTGTAACCCCACTCCGCAGGGCATTTTTTGCAAAATCTTGCAATTGGCCCTTAACGGCCGGCGCTGCTGTCGCGCCATATTTGGTGGTGGCCGCTTCCTCACACAGTGTTAGTTGCTGTTTTATCCTTGTAGTATAGGTTGTGAGGGGTTCCAGGGGGAACTGGCGTAACTGTATAAGTTTATTTACCAGTTCCTGGTAAGTCTCCCTGGGAAGATATGTCCTGTTTAGGAGGTTTTCGGCCTCCTCAAAAGTGGCGGGTTGGGAGGTGCCTACCAGTTGGTAGGCCTCTCCTCGGAGCCTAGTGGGGAATATCTGCAGGAATGCCGCTTGTTCTTGTTCCGTCAGGCACTGGAGTACCCGACGGCAACAGCCCAGAAACATCTGTAGTTCTGTCCCTATTGTCGGGCTTTGCCCGCCAGAAAATAAGGGTACAAGTTGGGCCGTTAGTTTGGCGACCTTTATATAGTCGTCGGCCATAGCTGTTAAGTCTTCTTTGAGGAATGAAGGTTTAAAAAGGGGGTTAGTTTTAAAAGTTTTTTCTTCTTCCTCTAGAAGCGACAGGGAACGGCTGGACAGTTCTATCCAGTCCGCTAGGAGATCTAAAGTGGCGTTATTTGACTCGAGCGGTTCGTTATTAGGTTTGTCGGGGCTTACAGCTGAATCCTCCTTAACTTCTAAATCTAAAGTCTTATCCTCAAGGGGGCGAGGGAGTTTGCCTTT
Organism: Thereva nobilitata; assembly: GCA_963855945.1. Lineage (NCBI taxonomy): Eukaryota > Metazoa > Arthropoda > Insecta > Diptera > Therevidae > Thereva > Thereva nobilitata. The sequence continues at coordinate 176,194,530 of OY979695.1, forward strand.
AAATTCGTCTAGGTGGCGTTGGAATTTCAAGGCCGCCTCTTTGTAAGCTACTAATTTAACTTTTCGCTCTTTACCAGCACGTTCGATTTGTTTATCGACGGCTTCCAAATGAGCTAAATTAAACTCGCCGGTCTCCTGCGCTCGCTTGAGGATATCGTTTAGAGTTTTTACACTTACTTGACTAACGTTTTTGCCTATGTGGGTCCCGCTTCGTAGTCGTCTGGGGGAACCTGGTGGTTCTGTTGATGAGGTGGTCGCTGTCGGTGTCGAAGTGTTCCCTTGTTGAATGCCCTGGTAGTTCGCTGGAGTTCCGTTGGGCCCTGGTTGGCTTGAGGGGCCTGGTGTGGCTAGGTCACTTACTGGAGGCTGGTGGTCCCTTGGTGGGGGAGTCTCGGAATAGCTGCTGTCCCCTAGTTGGCCCTCGGACATAGGGCGTCTCCTGGGCAGGGATGAAGCCCACTAAAGTCCCGCGATGTAATAACTTAGGGGGGTAAATGCGTGCTCGCCTGGAGCAGAGGCACTCTAGATGGTTACCCCCGAGTGTAGATTCTTGATAGGATCCGAGGTCGTCGCCTCTACTGATCTTGTGCCCTCAGCCTCGGCTCAGGCTGAGTTCAAGGATAGGGTGCCTATATCCAGCACTCGATCAGTAATTGTTAGGCTCGCCCGGATCCTACCGGCTGCGCCAATTGTTATATTTCTTTGTTCGTTATTTTATAAAGCCAAAAATTTTATTATTAACTGTTATTTATTCATCAATTAGTTACTTATATATCATATAAATGTTCCAATGTAATTTTAAGATTTATGTTTATTTTTTAACAACACTTACTTTATACTTCCTTTCCTCAATCCTTATTTTCCACAATTCTCAAATTATTGTTTTCTATCAATTTTTACTTTACACTCTTTGCTTTATTCTTATACTCCACAATTCTCAAATTATTGTTTTCTATCAATTTTTACTTTACACTCTTTGCTTTATTCTTACATTCCACAATTCTCAAATTATTGTTTTTTATCAAAATTTACGTTACACTCGTTACTTTATTCTTACATTCCACAATTCTTAAATTATTATTTCCTATCAATATTTACGTTATACTCCTTGCTTTATTCTTCTATTCCACAATTCTCAAGTTGACATATTCTTTTCTATCAATAATTACGTTACACTCTTTTCTCTATTCTTATATTCCACAATTCTCTTTTTATTATTTCCTATCAATTTTTACTTTACACTCTTTGCTTTATTCTTATATTCCGCATTTCTCAAATTTTTGTTTTTTATCAAAATTTACGTTACACTCGTTACTTTATTCTTGCATTCCACAATTCTTAAATTATTATTTCCTATCAATATTTACGTTATACTCCTTGCTTTATTCTTCTATTCCACAATTCTCAAGTTAACATATTCTTTTCCATCAATAATTACGTTACACTCTTTTCTCTATTCTTATATTCCACAATTCTCTTTTTATTATTTTCTATCAATTTTTACTTTACACTCTTTGCTTTATTGACTTTACAAACCGCCGGTCGCCACGTTCAAAACAACACTCTATAATATTTTCGCCCGCTCGCGATCATGGATTCAACAACACTCTATAATATTTTCGCCCGCTCGCGATCATGGATTCAACAACACTCTATAATATTTTCGCCCGCTCGCGATCATGGATTCAACAACACTCTATAATATTTTCGCCCGCTCGCGATCATGGATTCAACAACACTCAACAGTTTTCATCTTTTCCACCCGCCGGTGGTGGATCTTAAAAATCCAACCTGGAAACGGTTCCCACACCGCGCGGTCAAGGTCAAGATCAAAACTCTTTTCGACTACGAAAAGGTAGCGAAAAAAAAGCATGTGCAGCAATTCACACGGAAAAATTGTTACGATGCACTTTTCAAATTCCCGCAGCAAATTTTGCGAATATTATCTCGCAGACAGAAAAGCTCAGGTTGCTGTCTTCGTCGTTTCCCGTGAAGGGAAGTGTCCTATTACAACGGGCTTTTCTCGTGAGATAATTCTTTGAGATTTTTCCGTTTAGGATTTTTAGATTTTTTATGAAAAAATTTAGGTTTATAAAAAATTTTCCGTTAAGGATTTTTGAATTTGGGAATTCTTTGAGGAAGTGCTTTTTTATACATAACATATGCTGTTGTGGATGATTCACCTTTTCAGCGTGCGGAGAATCCACTGACTTCAGCAATGTGGATTCCGAATTTCGCTTTCGCTTGAGATGGCCTCGAAGCCGATGTTGTTGAAAGCACTTTCTATGAACTGACGATCTTGCCAAAATAGTCCGGGGAGACAAAATTCCAAAATGGCTGAAAATTGGACCACAGCTTCCTTGGGACTTTTTAAGAAAACAATTTCGGAATCACAAAAAAACAACATGGCCGCCGGAGATATCCCTTTTTGTCAAAAAATGGTTTTTTCGAAATTTTTTTTTGATCAGTCAATACAAAACATTATTGCCTACAAAATACCCCTCTTGAATTTTTTTCGAAAACCTTGACCTTCCGAATTATTCAAAGTATGCTTTGGCCGAAATGTGATTTTTGGAAACTTTGACCTTGAATAACATCGAAAGGATTAGGTTTTCGCAAAAATGACAAGAGGGCTTTTTTGCAGGCAATAACATTTCATATTGACTGATCAATAATTTTTTTCGAAAAAACCAGTTTTTGAGTGATTTTTTTGCCAAAAAGTGATATCTCCGACAGCCGTGTTGTTTTTTTTGTGATTCCGAAATTGTTTTCTTAAAAAGTCCCAAGAAAGCTGTGGTCCAATTTTCAGCCATTTTGGAATTTTGCTTCTTAAAATGCTAATTTCCCCGGACTAAAAATAAGGAGGGCGCGAATGTATCTTCTCCTTGGAAGAAGGCTGTGCATTTTGCCTGACTTTGCAGTACAGTACTGGCTGGAACTCGTCTCTATTGAGATAGAGTGGGGCGTACTTGGTCCCGAAACGTTTTGATTTACTTTCTGTTGCTAGTTTATTCTTGTTTTCTTCCCAGGAGTAATGCCGGATAGAGTTAGTCCACCCCGACATATGTCGTATCAGAGTGAGGCACTTATACGAGCCCATCTAGCTCCGTTAATGGCGAGAACCGTTTTAAAACAACTTCTAACTACTGGCTAGCCATTCAACCCTCGGCACAGCATCTTAAAACCTTGGCTTAAAAGTGGCGAATTTCAAGTGGGAAAGGGATAGGTTACAAGGGTCATGTTGAAGTAGGTGGGAGAGGACTGTACCTATCCTTATCAGGCTTCTCCATTGTTCGGAATAGCGAATGACAATTCAATCCAAGTATCCAACACTGTGTAGATCTATTCAATTTCTTACGTTTCATTGTCAACAAACTCATTAATAACAACAATTAATTTTTTTCAGATATCCTACAACTTCGCCCTTCCATATGAAAATATTCCCGACGACTTGGTCCCATTAACTGCTCACTTTAAACATCTCTTAACCTACGCAAATCCAAATCAACCGATCACACTTTACCTCGACTCCGTTGATCAGTTATGTGGCACACAAGACGCAAACCATGTATCCTGGATACCGACAAGATTACCGCCACATTGCAAGGTTTTTAATACAATTTCCACAAATCACTACAAATGTTCTAATATCACACTTTTATCACTGTAGATCCTAGTCACATGCGCCAACGAAGAATCGAATCCAACAGTCTCACAAGATTACCATGTCCTTCGGCGTATGATTGATATTGAAGACAATTTCATTGAAGTAACACCTTTGGGTGAAGAATTGGCTATGAATGTAATAAAAATGTGGATGAGAACGGCATGCCGTGATTTGAACAATTTCCAGTGGCGTTTAGTAGCAAACGCAATAAGTAAATGCTCTTTGCCAATCTTCGTAAAACTTGTATTTGCTGAAATTTGCCGATGGAGAAGCTATACTCGACCGCAGGAAACTCATCTAGCCTCGACCGTTATGGACTCAATTATGTTACTGTACGAGAGAGTCGAGAAGCAACACGGAAGAATTCTAGTATTTCATGCGCTGGCCTACATCACAGCAGCTAAGTCCGGATTATCAGAGAGCGAACTTGAAGACTTAATTTCGTTGGATGACAAGGTTTTAGATGATGTCTATCAGTACCATTTGCCACCAACGCGGCGTATTCCTCCTTTATTGTGGACACGTATAAGGAATGATTTGCCGAACTATTTGAGCGAACGAGAAGCTGATGGTGTGAACGTGATGAATTGGTATCACAGACAGTTTCGTGATACTGCTAAGGAAAGATACTTTAAGAATATGAATATGGCTATGTACTTCCATTCGTCGATTGCGGATTATTATCTCGGTATTTGGGGTGGTGGTATACCAAAACCTTTCAAATTCACCGAAATTCAAAGACACAGGTGAGGAAAATTTTTATTCAAATTTAGACTATTTTTTTATAATTGATTGAAAGCGAATACTTAACTAAATAAGAAATTCAACTTAAAAACATTATTGAGGTAACTTGTCTAATTCCAATAAGATGCTATAAATGCAGCACAGTAGGTATTAAAAAATTCTATATGCAATCGTGATTGTCTTTTCATAAATGCATAACTTTATGGGCCATTATCAAACAAAATCAGAGGTGGGTACAATAGATCGCCGCATAAACAGGACCCCCTTTGCAACTTTGTTGCCGCGCAACGAATTTTTTTGAAAGAGAATGAGAGACATTCACGATTTCCACAGTCAGTCTTATGATAACGCTTCATAAATAAGCAGGAAGTAATATAAGACAGTCATTATCGAACCAAGCACTATACTAAAAATATAGTGATCCGAGTGGAAGTTGTCATCTCAGAAAGTTTGTTTGTCACCGGGCTCGAAGCGTGATGGTATTCTATCAACACGTGGGCTATTTGGCTGCGAGCTCATACCACCGGAGGTATCATCGTACTGCCTATATGCAGGCTCCCGATCTATTTTACAGTTCCAACCAACAACAATGGTTTTACACTAAGCCAGTTTTCTTTCTACTACTTCTGAACGTTTATCAGGCTTACGTTCTTAGATTTGCGTCGCACGTCAAGAGTGCTTATTTTTTCGCTTATCACTCGAAAGCCGATAACATTAGGTCTTATCCTTTTGTTCAGTATACTACTCAAATCTATAGGACATTAGCTATAACAGACGCAAAACCAGGTGTTTGTAAGACACAATTCCCACAACTCTCGGTATGATGTCAGCTCAAAGTCCATTGTTCCAGTATCCGATTCGTCAACCTTACTTGGCTAGCCCGATCAAATAAGCCTAAAGGTGAAACCCCAATGTACGCTTGGCTTGCTTTGGTGCTTTGCTTTGCTTTGACATATTAAATAAACCAATGCTTTATTATGAGGCAAAACCAAATGCCCAAGTGACTAAGGCGCAAGTTTCACATATAAAATCTGAAAAGCTCTGAAAAGCTCACCAATTTCAAGCCAGCAAGCGTACATTGGGGTTTCGCCTTAACTTCTTTGAATCTCGAAAACCATTTGCTTTCTGAAAAATGTGTGCGGCTTGTCCAAATTACATAATAGTGGTATACACAGTATAATACCACGGCTTCACCGCCCGAACTGCGCAAGTTCGAGCAAATTAGTCTACTGAGCTTCAATTTTTGCCTGATGTCCCATACATTTTCACATTTTGAAGTCAGCAAAAATAAAGTCTGATTTCGCCCAACAGAACATGACATCAAGCTTGAAAGTAAAAGCTTGCTCAAAAGAGAGTAATCAACTGGAATAGTGGAATGCCATTCCAGGGAGCTTTTGCATTTCTGACTTCTGGCGAAAAAGCAACAACAATTTCAAGCACTGAACTCGACTTTAGCCGGTGAAGCCACTTATGCGGATTGAATTGAACTTGATTAAACTGAGGCCGGTGAAGCCGGGGTATAAAAAACTTTCATGTGTCAGTATTGTCCATTTTAAATGTGTAATTATAGTTTATCTGTTTTATGTTGTCTGTTATGTGTATTTTGTGTTACTTTGAATAAGGAGAGAAGAATTGATAAATTGGTAATCTGGAGGAAACAAGTAAAAACACTGTAATTGATAATACGAAAAAATTTGGATACCAAAGTTAGTATCTTCGAAATCTCTCCTTACTCGAATGGTATTTTATAGATAAATATGTTTGTTTGAATACTTGTTTGTTATGGTATCGTTCTTCACTTGTATCGTCCGCCATGAAGTATAAAAAGTGCGTGTTAAATGTTGCTACGTACACGTAAAATTAATAAAAAAAAACTAATAGGATTATAGCACAGTAGGTGGACAGATTATTGTAACCACTAACCAAAATTCATTTGTAAGTGTTTCAAAAAATCTTAGTAAACTTAAACAAAAATTACAAAATATGTGTTATTTTTTGTTACATTCCATTCTCCCATATTTTTATTTGTTTCTTCGTGAATATTTTATATTAAGGTAAATTTTATGAGATAATGAGAAGATAAGATCCACTTCGGATAGGTTGTCTGCCGACTAGGGAACAAACAAACATTTTTGGACATAGAAAAGAAAGCGCCTTCAAAAACGTTTCTATCGAATCGATTCAAGAAGCTCTCGTAGCCCTAAACGTAAAAGAAAATTTTAGGCAATGGCTGGCGACTATATTGAGCTCGAGAATAGTCCAAGTGAATTTCGGAACCAAGAAGGTAACCAAATTCGCCAACAGAGGTACAGCATAAGGAGGAGTGGTCCCGCGTTGCTGTGGTTAGTCACGATAAATAGTATACTACCAAAGCTAGATAGAAGTGCAGCCAAGGTAGTAGCATTATGCAGACGACCTAGTGATAATGGTATTACGAATGTTTTCAACCTTGATCAGTATGGAAGGGTGCGTGAACAGAGTTAGCAACTGGGAAGTAGGCTGCGGTCTGATAGTCATCCCAGGAAAAACTGGGATAGTGCTAGTCATTGGGAAAACGAAAATCCCCGCCTTCAATCTCTCCAGGTTGAAATTACTCCAGGATGAAATTTATACTCTATACTCCAGGATGAAATTTCTGGGCCTAATCTTGGAACAAAATCTGAACTGGATGTCGAACTCCAAAAGGATAAAGAAAGTCTTAATAACTTTCAACGCCTTTAAAAATACCTTCGGCAAGAAATCTGGGCTGAAGCCAAAGGTGGTCCTGATGTACAGTGCTGTGGTACGTCAGCCAGCGCTGAACAGGACCTTTAATGTCATCAAGTTAGAAAGGGTCCAAAGGACGCAACATAGAGATAACAAGAGCCACTTTCAGATCAAACCCGACCTTCAGATCAAACAACTGGTCTCGTGCAGTATCCTTAGATTCAGTGCGTCCGGGGCGTGCACCCAAACACGAAGTGCTGAAGAAGTTTGATCTACGGATATTCACCGACGACGGCCCAAAAACATCAGAGGTTGTCGAATGCCGACTTGAACTCTTCAACGACAAACACCGCTCCTTTTAAAAGCTTTTTTGTAATAAGTTGAAACAAGAAGGTTCTTGTGTTATAAGACTTGTCACTAATTGCGGATGACGAAATCAAGCGACGGAAATTGAATTGGATTGGTTACTTCTTGCGACGCGAAAACGAGAAAACAGGCTCGTTGACTCTGGAATCTGCAAGGAACCTGTCGCGTTGGAAAACTTAGAACAACGTGGAGCAGAACCCGTTTAGCAGAGGCCGCAACAACTGATCCTGAACGGGGCTGAGAGCTATCGCACAAAACCGAGTCTGCTGAAGAGCAACTGTTTCCGCCCTATGTCCCACGAGGGATTAAAGGAGCAGAAGTAAGTTCCTTGGCTATGCTCTCTGCACTTTGAGAAATCTGGAATAATCAAAGTACCTAAGCAAGCACAGCTTCAATCGGACTTCCACCTTAAGGGATTGAGTTTTTATTTAATATCAAAAACATAGAGAAGATAACCGGATGATTCGTTTAAAATCGGTTTTGCAGTGCGTGCAATTAGTGCCACTGGTGTCTCTTGTTTTGGTTAGATCCCAGGAAAGATTTCAGCAGCAAGTTGTAGAAGCGCACATCTAACTACGTACGCAACACACAGCTCCTAATGGTGTGGCCACACTACGCGGTCTTGGGTCGTACGCGCTTTTGCCTTTTTTTTCTATAGAGTTTTATGACTTTTTTACGACTTTTTTACGACTTTGTCCATGGTAAAGGCCGTGCGGCAAAACAACGCAGACAAAAGGCTGTGCTTAAAAAGGTACATTGTGCGTCCACACACTATGAGCTTTTCAAAAGCGCGTACGCCGTTTCAAAGGAGAATTGATTTTTTCTCACTCATGACTCAGAAAATTAAAAGATCACGCGCGCTTTTGCCTGGCCGTACGGCCAAAAGCGCGTGGGATCTAAGTCCGCGTAGTGAGGACGGGCCTTAACGAGACCTACAATTTGAGATAGATTTCTTTTTGTAGCTAAAATAATTTTTGGGTGAAAAGGGTCACGGGCGGACGGACGGACTGATTCTTTATAAAAGCTTTTCCTTTAAAAAACTAAAATAAGATAGGATACAGTAAAAAAAATAGTGAAATCGACAATTGTTTTTTGAGAATTTTTTAGGTTTGAAGATTCAAATGTTTCGAAGTGGTTATAATAATCTGAGCACCTACTGTGTATGCATATGTGTGTGCACTAGATTCTCTCATACCACACAAAGTACAGAACCTTTTAGAAACTACATGTAAAATTTGCCAAAACAATGAAATTAATAAAAATTAAAAATTAACAGATTCAACTTGACTGACAAAGAGGGCTCAGCTGATCGTAAAGTTCCTATCCAACCGCTGGTCTTTACTACCAAAGAAGGCAAGGTTGCTCGATATAATCTAAGAAAGGTAAGAGTCTACAAAGTTAAATTGGAAATAAAAATTATGCTACATAACATTTTCCCCAACAGTTCGGTGAACTACCGTTTCATCTGGTTCGTTCACGACGCTTCAAGGACTTGTACGAAAATGTGCTATTCAATTACGATTGGCTACACGCGAAATTGTCTAGTTGCCCGCTGCAAGCAGTTCTAGCAGATTTTGAAGATGCCTCGACAAACACAGACGACAAGGAAGCAAGAAGGGAACTAATGTTAGTTGCTGATGCTCTGCGATTGGGCGGCGCTATTCTGGCCATGTACCCGAATATGTTGGCGCCACAATTAATTGGTCGACTTCTGCCAGAAATCGGAGGTAATCCAAACATCAAGATGTTGCTTCGAGCCTGCGACAGAAGTGGGCCAAAAGATTGTGCATTGATTCCAGTCAATCACTGTTTGCATACACCTGGTGGACCGTTAAAGGTAACTTTATTATGTTTTTTAATGTTATAGTATTTTGATAACGTTATTTCACAGTATTCCTTGGAGGGACATCAGTTTGCAGTGTTTGCGTTCTGCTTAACCAGTGATTTTCGATATATGGTCTCGATTTCGACGCGTTTTATTACATGGGATTTATCAACGTCTGATCTAACAAGAGATGTTAATCCCGGCATTGAGGGCATCATGCAACAGCTAGTACTAAGTCCGGATAATAAATGGGCGGCAGCATACTCCAATAATAACAGAACTGCAATGCTAAATATGCTATCGAGTGAGTTTGTGATAATCAATAATCCTTTCAATCCAAATGATCCCATCACAGGCGTTTTTCTATTGAATCAAAAGTAAGTACTGCTGTTCTCACAAATTTAAATTGAATCCATTGTAGAGTGTGGGTTTTGTTGTAACAATTTGTAATGATAGCAAAGGTATCCTATTGGACAAATGCAAAAATTTCCGTACTGCCGCTTGATGGGTTTGCAGGGCAAAATGGAAGTTTGGTCTATATTAGACCTTCCAAGTTTTGATGTACTGTAACAGAAGGACTTTCTGTGAGTATTTTGTGAAAAATGGTGTTGTTTGATTGAGTTATTTAAATTCTCGTTAGCAAAGTAAGGAGCATTTCTCCACTTTATATTTTTCTTATTTCCGAAAAGATATGAATGTTTCGAAGGCGCGCTGTGTACGCTGGCCATTGACTTATTCAACGCGTAAGTGGTTTAGACTATTTCGTGAAAATTATTGACATCAAGTGGCGGCTGAGGCTGCTCACAATGCCAAACAGCAAGCTACGATAGTAGAAAGAGGAAGTTTTGCAAATATAAAAAGAACAAGGAATTACTTTAAAGAGGATAAGAACGAAGACTTTTATCTGATTGGGACAAGCGGGAACATGAAAAGCAATTGTGTTGCGTGGAATCGATCCACGAAACTCAAGGATTGCATTCGGACACCTCACCTTGGAATACCTACGCTTCCAAATTTGCCAAAGGTGTTCTATGAGTAATCGTTACAAAATCGACAAGTTTCGACCAGTTCGGAGGTTATGCACACCATGCCTAGGGCCTTTATTGCCGCTTGGCTACCCGGTAATAGGATTACCCTGGTTCCAGACCTTGAGTCTGTATTTCACAAAACACTGACAGAATTGGGCAAGCAGGTAGTATTTTTGAAGATTTAGCGAGGAAGAAAAGACTCTAGCGCCTACATCCATCTCTGATTTAGAGCCATCTGGGTGTGAAATTGCCATAGTTCTTGTCAGCCTAGAAGTTTTACCATTCCTTACCATGGTGGAATGGTAGAAACCATGGTTGAAGATGAGTTTCAATGTCATGTAGTCAGATAAGACTGGCTTTTATTGTCTCAGCTATGTTTAGGTGACAAAGTGATTTTTCCCGCTGTTCACCTCCAACTTCATAGCGGCTAGATCGTCTGAGGGTTCTTGCCTGGAACGCAGTATCTAGGCCTATCACTACCCATTCTTGTCTGTTATAAGAAATATTTTATTGATCGTGTGGAAGACCTTGATGATCGATCACCTAACCGAGAGTTTCTGCACAAGAACAATGCCGAGGGAGAAAGAAGACCTTTCCTAGGCAGAGCGGCTGTTCCTAAAAATGATCTGCAGACATTTCGGCATTTTATTCTCCAATTATTGTCGATTCCTGTATCGCAGTGTTAGGGAGTGCCTTGGTTGTTTGAAGTTGTTCCTGCCCGGGAGCTTACGAATGTTCCTCATGACTGTCTCGGTTGTTGTAAAAGTCGACCCATTTTCCGTCTCGATCATTGCCAAGTATTCGAAACGTTCGCTGATCTCTTTAGTGGAGTGGACCTGTCCCCTTGCTGTCGGTCTGAACACCTTTATCTTGACCTATGTTAGGCTAAAGCGTTCAACTTGTGATATTTATTTCGACTGCTTCCAGGCACTTGTCGTTGATTAGTAATAGTAGCGTACTGGTACTCCGCTAGGGTTCCGGAGATAATTGACCAGCTTTTGTGATCTCTAAAACATCCCTTCTTGACCTTGATCTACTATGAATGTATTTTGCCGGTATGAGGTCCAGCAGGACCCCCTTCTCATACACATCGCTTACATGAGCAATGCACTGTTCCAGAAATTCTTTCGAGTAGTGATCTTCGCACTTGATCAACCAAATTCTATCTGTAAGGAATAAAGCGAAGGCAGCAGACCCCCCCTTTTGATCTCGTTCCATTATGTATTTCATTACCAGTACTGTCTGATATTTTCGCTTCAATGTCAACCTGAAGATGATCTGGTACTCTGTGAATCTTTTAGTTGATATCAATGAGCACACTTGGTTCCCAGGCCCGCCACATCACCTTGGGGGCCCTTTAAGGATTTTGAAATTCCAAAAAATCTTTGACTAAAAAAAATTGTGGTAACTTAAGAATACGTTCAGGCCATTTAAAATAGATACCGAACAGTCGGGTTTTAAAGCGGGGTTTCCGATTAGCTGGCTACCAGCGCTGGTTGTAACTTCCGCTGGCTCGCCGAACATTTCCAGATAATGGCTCAACCAGCTCGAGAATAATCAGAAATTTCCAAATTCCGGATGGCTGCCAGCTACAACACACCACCAGTACAACGTTACATAGTTTAACCTAGAATGGAACAGGATTATGTAGACAGGCCCTTGTGCTTAGGTCTGGGGCTCAGCACTCATCTTTCTTTTGGCAGAATCAATCCAAGCTATCCCAGAGGGAAAAATTCGAAGCACTACTAAGGGAAGCGAATTCGGAGCGCTGTTAATATGCTCCGATTAGATGTTTAAGGAATTGTATGGAACGAAGAAAACGGCAAACAGAGACCCGTTCTCGTTCGATGCGTTGGTCAAGCAGCGTATTGAACGCGGTTGGTACTTAGTTGGGGGACCGCTTGATAAAGCCGCTGTCGACACTCGCGTTTGGAAGGACGAAAAGTCAATTGCAGAATGTGAACAAAAATATAAAGCTTTTCGACACTGCAGCTGTTTCTCATATCCACAGGCGCTACAACATAAATTGGAGGGTTAGAAAATGTTTTCTACTTTTGTAACTGCTTCAAAAACGCTTCTAAAAAAAGCAGCAGTAAAAGGAGTGCTCCCCACTGCGATCATGCAATGTTAAAAAAGATATATAGAACTGGGATGGGAAGGGGAACGCCCCAAGCTTTTTAAGAGTGTTCTAGCTTCATTTCCCGCTGGGTAAGATTTCTCTTCTCTAGTGTTTACTATTTAAGTATTATGAGTAGAAGAATCCATATCCATACAAACATAACATATATTTTAGAGTGCTGCATGCTTGGGTTTCAGGCTCTAGATTAGTGCTTGCTTGACAAGTAGAACGCATGGATAGGGCGGTCTTGACTTTTTGGGTTTCAAGATAGTTTCGGGGCCCTTAGGTATATGGGGTTTTAACTTTTTGGGCTTCAATCTATTCTCGGGATCCCCTCTAGCCGGGGGCCCGGGGCAATTCGTCCTAGTTGCCTGGCCGATCTATTCAGTATACTGATGGCAACCGTTTTTTAGGAGTACGGTTACAAAACGATGCACTTGTGCCCCTCCCCTTTTTGGTTGGACGGGACTGTCGCCTTTACATAACCAAGACTTTCTCTACTCTAACTGAACACTACAGATTGTTACATTTGAACCAATATCATTTAATGGATTAAAAATTTGTCGATATTTTCACAATTTTATATGAAAACTTTAACTAATTTCAAAAATTTAGTTTATTTTTAAACACAAAACTGAAATGGGCTCGATTTGACATGCGCGGCAACTTATTAGACATAACCGAAGCTCCCGAAGGAACGGAACAGTGGGAGATTCTGTGTAACTACTCAACAAAAATTCTTTTAATTTCTCATGTTTATAAAATGTGAAATAATTGCAGGCATGGAATTTTATTCAACTGTCGAATATAACGTCATCTATTGGTCTGGCAAAATAAACGAAACCCAGCTTAGAATGGATACGATTAGGAAATCAAGCCAGGCTCCACCGCTCTACTTCCACAGTGCAATGGCGCTTAATAAGACGAAAAATGTAATATTCTGCTGTACAAATGAAAATAACTATCAGGTATGTGTTTGTGACGTTAGTTACTGATCCTGTAAAACATTTAAAATTTTGAAGGTTAGTAAATTTACATTTGAAACTGACGAGGAGAACGCCACATCAACATGGACCTTCAGTGCTGATCTTCCCCGTTACGAAAACGATGAAAAAGAAATGCTACTGCAGCTGAAGCTAGATCAGCACGATCGAATGCTGTTGGGAACGGCTGGAAAAGGATTTGTTATTTGGGATTTCGATGAGAACAATCCGATAGGAACTGAGGCTATGTACTTGCCATTGCCACATGGAGTTCGAAATATTACAACAAAAATGATGCAATCAAACTCGATCATGGTCAGCTCGAAGCTAAACTATGCTGTGGCTGGTGTTCGAAAGAGCTTGTTTGTGTGGTGCTTGAAGACTAAACAATTGGCGAAAGTACTTGATGCACATTTTGGTCGAATAATGCAGCTGGAGGCGCTGACCATTGGTAATTGGAACAGTGTTATAACATCGTCAATTGATCGATCAGTGAAAATATGGAATATTAATAATATTTTCGAGAAGGTTCATGTCATCGATAGGCATGAGCTGCAAATTGATAATATCAGGTAAGGCAATGCCAGTAATGATATGAAATTGTTATGCAACAATACGTTTTTATATTTTTTAGTCTTTCATCAGTGGATGTAGCTATAACCGTAACTAGAAGCTGTGTAGGAGTCTGGGAAACTCGATCTGGTCGTCTACTTACAAAACTAGCAGACAGTCCTCTAGGAGCAATTGTAACACATGCAGAAATCACACCAGACGGGAAATATATTATATCTTCAGAAACTGGAAAAATCCTAATATGGAATCGAGTGTCTGAGCAAGTCTTATTCAGGGACGATCAACCTGGCATTCAACAGATCACATTAATTGAAAATGGTGAAAAAGTGATGACAGTTTCGTGTCCCAACATAAACACCAGAGATATTGGTGGTGAAGAAAATAGTCGTCTAACAGCAATAACAACATTAAGGACTGTTCCAGGTAATCATTTTTATTTCTACTAGAATAAAATAATTTATTAACAAACAAAAACACCTGTTTCAGATGGATCAATTCAATTTCGTTTCGAATACCCAATCCGTATGGTACCTGGCCTGCCTTTTCGAGCATCAGTTGTGTCAGCCGATGGCGCATTTTTGATTGTATGCACAGTTGACAAAAGTAACAAGGATTGTATTGCAGTGTATAGCGCTACCAACGGCAGTCATGTTACAAAAATCTTACTGAAAGGTTGTTATATAAAGGTGAAATAGTTTGGTCCATTTCGATATATTCAACAAACTAAATTCAAATCTTTCAGGAAATCATTTCACTTGTTCCACTTCCACATAAAACTCATCAAATTGCCGTGATAAGCAGCGAAAAAGGAAGCATTATCGATATACGATCGAAAAAACATATTAGATCGATTATGAAATGGGGTGGCAGTATCACTAAAGATGGTAAATTTGGTCTATACGCACCGACAAGGTAATAAATTCCTTCAACCATCTTAAAAACCTTCTCCGTTTCTCATACTTCATATAAATATTTTCACAGAGGCGGCCTAGAACTGCTGGAACTCCGAAAAGGCACCACAGTTAAAACATTTATCCCAAAAGTAGCCGAGGGAGTATTTTCTGTAATATGCCTATTCACAGAAGGTGATGAATACGTTTGCTACTATCACAGTGGTAAAAAGACACTGCGTATATTCCGAACAGCCGATGAAGTAATGATTGCTAACTACCGGCTTCAGGCTGAATTGACAGCCATCAAGAGTAGCAAGGATGGAAAGGCTCTTGTTTTGGGAACTGTTGACGGGTGTATATCGGTACTGGCAATTGCTGATCCGGTGAAGGAAGGCATGGTACAATTCCTCGAGGAGCTGCCCTCTAGAGATGAGGAATGGAAGAAGAAATTGGCTAAAAGAAAGGCTAGAATTGGCTTTAAGGCAGCAATACGAGTTGCAACAGTGTCGACTAGATTTGAAGTTAGGAAAAATAAACCTGTTTTTAATGATGATGAAGATGATGACGATGAGGAAGCGAAAGCTGAAGGAGAATGATAGAATTGAAAAATAGAAATAATTTGAAGATTATTGTAACTAATTTTAGATATTCAACGTTTTTTTTTTAGTTTACAAATAAAATTTGCTTGAAAATATTGTTAAATATTTTTTTTTTCAATTCATTAACATAAAAATTCAATTCAGTGTCTGGTTCCATTGTCCATGATATTGATATGATAGCCAAGAGGGATCCTGATATCAAGCCAACACGTGTAGCCAACAAATGTACTGACATCCTTTCTACTGCGCCCCAACAATTCCTTAGCGGCATTAGGAGACGGCACAGGAAGGAACCACTCAGAGTTGGCCAATCCAGGAGCGAGCCTTCAGCGTTCGTTGTGTTTTATTCAAGTCCGATCACCTAACTAGTGGGTGCACCAATAGCCAGTTCCAGACCGATGTATACAATTTAATTGGTCCATAAAAGTCCCATGAGTATAGTAAGAAAGGGAAGGCGCCTCCATATCTTGATAAGGCATTATACTACTTGGTGCGCAATCGTGCAATAACAATGCAAAAACCACCTACCCACTGCCATACAGCGCTCCACACGATAAATTTATATCTAGGCTGAAGGGTGTGGTTTCTACTACCGCCGTTAGTTGGTGACGGTTCGATTTTGCCCCCCAATGAAAATGTTTTAATTTTGAGTAGATCTTACAAGACGCGGTACATTTGTGTTATATATTTGTACTGACGGCTCAGTTTTAGTTTTTTTCAATCTAAAAACTTGTGCAAAGTTTCTGTCCTTCCATCGGTCTGTGACCCATCCTTATCTCCGAAATTACGGCTTCATTTAGCAAAGCTGTCGTACCCGGCCATCAGAGTCAATGAAACATGACCTCGTCAGTACAATTCACTGTTGGTCACGGTCCTCTTATAGATTTTTCGAAAGATGCTGATTCTGGCTCCTTTCTGCAGATCCCTTTTGGCCCGTCTGTCTGAAGTCATTGCTTCAATTACTTCAGTTTTCATAACTAAGGTAACTTGCCTCATGTCCTACAACCAATGGAGTGTCATGAAAGCACACCCTCCTGCTGGCCAGCGCTGGACAGTGACAGGCAATGTGCGTGCGTAACTTGGTCTTCCATGTGCTGTTATTAATATCACAAGCCATCTGCGGAGTCTCCGATTCATGTGAAGAATATCTCTTCTAGATTGACTACCTAAGCACACTTCAGTCTGCCTATACATCGTCACACCCCAAAACACGGCGATCAGGGCCGTATTTGGTTTCTCGAGTCGATATCGACTTCTGTCGATAATTAAAAATTGGCATTTGGCGACATGATATCGACAACCTTCTCGTCTCGATAAAGACGTTTGACGTTTATTAAAAGGCTCAATTTATGCATACAATTAACTTTTAACAGTTTCTTTTTTAATGAAATATACGTGGTTTGGTGCACTTGGAGTAATATGACACAATTTGATGGTTTTCTATGGCAGCGCTTATCTGTCGATTTGATCGTGATGTCAAATATGAAACTTGGAGAAAATCGAGAAGCTTTTTTTGTCGAGTCGATCCATCGACTCGAGAAACCAAATACGGCCCCAGGTCAGGTCAGTCATGGACGCGTCCGGGAAAATATATGTTCCTTCGAGGAAAATATTTATTCCTTCCGGTCTCCGTTAAGGTAAGCAATCCATCACGTCAAGCAATCCATTTATCGTCAAGATAAATTTGGAATATTTCTGGTTGGTGCCGTGATCTGTTGCTGAACAGGTTCCAATATTAACCAAATGATCTTTGTCTCATTGAAATAGTGCGTGATATAGCCCATCAAGGCTTCAAGTCTTGAAAGGAAGGCAGGTCTCCATAGAACGGTTAACCCCATCTTCTCACGCAATCTCATCAGCCATATCTCGCTTCAGCCTTGTTGCCATTCGTTTTCGAATAATGGATAGCACGCAACATTTCAATGTATTTTGATACGACCGGATCGCGGGAAGCCTTCGTGGTTTTAACTCCATCTCCACTGTCTGGAGACCCCAAAGCTACCTCAAATGAAAGAACTCTGTGATCTGACATTGCTGGCCAATTTATCACTTACTTTCTGAATATCGTTCTCAAAACATTTGGCTGCTATAGAGAGTACACCTGTAAGCTTCCTTTGTCTAGCATCAACAAAGGCCATTTTACTTCCTCTGTTATAATAAGACAGATTTATTGAAGACCACAAACTCGAACAGAGCCTTTCCTCTGTAATTGTCCTTTCTGTTGTGCCACGTCATATTGTGTGCAGTCCCATCGCAACCAACTACCAGTCCTGTGTTTTTCGCTTCACAGCTTTTCACTAACATAATCAGTTCCTTAGTGTGTAGAAGATCTAGTAAGTTAGACGGTAGGTAAATTAAAGCTATTGCAAAAGGGCCACTTTCTGTACCGCGTACGATTGTGAAATCTTGTGTGGCAGCAAGACTCGCCAAAATCTTCCATCATCAAACGAAACGCTGCCTGGATAGTGTAACACAAGATATAGTAGGGATAAGATTTGGAAAATAGAAATCGCAAGATATCGATAAACGTTAAGCAGAAACTGTCAAGGCTCAACCCGTTCAGTTTCGCCGATCCAAACTTTTAAAAATAAAACTCTCACAGCTTGCAATATTATTATAACGTACATTATTTTATTCATTTTTATATAAGGAATCATATCAGTTTTATAAATCTAAAAGTGATAATCTACAAATATAAAATCACTACTCCTTTTACCTGTAATTGGAAATCTAAAATTGTTTTTTTTTCTTCTTTTCAATTATTATTTGTCGAATTTATAGTATTAAAATATTCTCGTTCAAAAAATCTATTATCATGTGCTTTTTCTTTCCATATTATTATTATTATTTTATTTTGTTTTTTTTTTTGTTCTAACAAATCACTCTCAGTTTATTTATTTGTTTATTTATACAATCTTAAAGATAATTTTGTTTCTGCCAGAAAGGAAAGAAAAAAGTTCTTCTTAAATACCTACACTACATTTTCAAAAATATTTTAACAATTATTATTAACAAAGGCTGTTGGACGAATAAAAGTAGAAGAAGTTTAGTATTTATTATTGTATCATTTTATGTAATTTAGGAATTTATGTATTTGTATATATATTTTTTTAAAAACCAAAATAGGTTGCGTATTATTGTTTATTATATGGTCTTAAAAATGTAATTAAAAATAAAAATTTGTTAATATTAATGACGTATACTTACCTTGCTCAATATATGTACATTTTAGTAATTTTAAACAACGTGAGGACTAAATGAAAATCAAATTAAAAAATATATTAATTGTGCTGAAGTAATAAGAAACTGTGCGAACTGTTGTCATACTTTTTAGACTAATGTTGCATGAGGATGCTCGTTGACAAAAAACCTCAAATTAAATCCTTTTAACGTTATTTATTTTTTAAAACATGCACTACAAAATGTTGACAAAAAAATGGTTAAACTTTAATTTAAACTACATATCTGCATAAGAGGTAAACATTGGACTAAGGACAAAAAACTAGATATGATCTGCATTGCTCAATATTAAGAGAATATTCTTTGTATTACGCTAATTAATCAAGCTCTTCGAATTATAGAATGTTCATATTTCATAATAGGAACTTGTATATAAAAAAATAATACCCGAAAGTTGTGCATAGAGAATAGGAGGTGATGTGATAGTCATTGTATTACGTTAGCGAAAGGAACTTCAACTTAGTTTTTGCTATCAATAGACAAGTCGAATATAAAACTTATTAATCTACACTAAGCAGTAATACTCATAAATGTCCGGACTCTGCAGCCTTTAGTACTGAGGACCTCCTTGCATTTAATTAAATTCCTAATAGAAGACTGCAGAATTTCTTATAGATGTGATTATTGCTACCTATAGCAATAACTACTCTGCTCTAATGAGAATACAGAACAGGAAAACTCTTATAAATAGGAGTAAGAAACTCTCTGGTATAAAACGGCGTTCACATCGCCGCGAAAACACGTGTTTTCGTCAAAAATTCGCGTTTTGGCCAGGGAGCTCTTTAACCCTTCCAAAAAGAGCTGCAACTGTGAAAATTGCAGAAGCTCACTAAACACCTATAACAAGACGACTGGAAGCACCAAAGGGGATTGCTGGGCCGTATTTGTTTTCTCGAGTCGATGGATCGACTCGACAAAAAAAGCTTCTCGATTTTCCCTAAGTTTCATATTTGGCATTACGACCAAATCGACAGATAAGCGCTGCCATAGAAAACCATCAAATTGTGTCATATTACTCCAAGTGCACCAAACCACGTATCTTTAATTAAAAAAGAAACTGTTAAAAGTTTATTGTATGCATAAATTGAGCCTTTTAATAAACGTCAAACGGCTTTATCGAGACGAGAAGGTTGTCGATATCGTGTCGCCAAATGCCAATTTTTATTTATCGACAGAAGTCGATATCGACTCGAGAAACCAAATACGGCTCCAGGGGGCTTTTATGCTAGCCCATCCAAAATGTTCGAGACTCGGTAGAACTCCACAGAGCACTAGTGGTAAAGGTACTTCCGAAAAATTCGAGACTGTACAAAGAAGCGCCACCCAAACAAGGGAAAAACCTAAAGAGTACTAGTAAAAGCATCAGATACACTTTTCATGCAAAAGAGAGAGCACTGTTTCTGCTGAGCTGACAATAGTCCCACTTAGTGGTTCGACAAAAGCTCCCTGCAGAGAAGCAAATGCCACATCCACACATGAGCCTATCACGGAAGCTATCTGTAGTTCAAACATTAAAAGTCCCTTGGAGCAGAAGTTATCCATCCCATACTGCTTCAGAAACCCTGCGACCTAATCCTCCTTTAATTTGCATAATATTCATGGTTTCCTTCGCAATATTCTGACTCCTTGGCCAGGTTGAGGTCAAGCTCTGTTTTCATCTGGGGTCTTTTTGGACCGTCTCACAATACTGAGGGGCGAAGTAGAAAGGATGCCATCGCGATACTTGGCTGCATTCTAAAATTCAGCCAGCTACGCAGAATTGGCAGCACATCATTGAAAAAATCAAAACCGCTGTAGCTGAACATATATGTATGCCCTGCAGCCGATACTGCATTTACGTTTTCTGCCAACAATTGATTTTTTCAAAAAAAGTTTTTAATCTACTTATACAAAACATTTATTACCTATTTATTGGCTTTATCAGTTTTTGAGTGATTTTTTGGCCGAAAAGTGATTTTTGGCAACTTTGACCTTTAATAGCTTTAAATGTGTTAATCAGATCAACATTTTTGTACGAACTAAAGTTGTAGAGAATTTCATTGGTAACATTTTGGGCCCTCGCACGAGGTTGTACGGCCTATAGAAACCGAGATACAAAGAAAACACGGGAAAAACGCGATATCTCCGGCGGCCATTTTTTTGTGATCCTGAAATTGTTTTCTTAAAAAGTCCCAAGGAAGCTGTGAACCAACTTTCAGCCATTTTGGAATTTTGTCTCCTTTCCTGCGTTTTTTTGCTAATTTTGCGGGGCTATAAGGCAAATACAGCTTTAAAAAATCGATCGATAAATTAATGGCATTTACCCTTCACCTTGAGACTCCACCCATTGCTAAATATATTGTTATTAAAAGAAACGACCCGATATATATATCAATGTCTAAACAAAGCAATTTATAATCTCATTTCAATTCCCCAACTCGTTAATTCTTGTCCTACAACCCATCCAACCACAATCTATTAACAGATATGTCATGTCATAATATATCAACTAAAATAGCAGAGAATCACGCTATTTGCAGAGTCGATCAATTTCGTTATTAATTTGGCATATAGTTGTAGGGGGAGGACATCACCTCGAATTTTGACCCACCTTATTTCTTTACTTGTATACTCAATTGTTAAGCTTTACATGTTATCATTGGACTATTGAATTAAGCATTATTCAAAGAATGGTCTGGTTTTTTAATCGGCTATTCGCCCGAGTTCAGGGATGGAGATTCTGCTCAACCTTGAAGTAAAGACATTCACCATGGCGCTGCACATATGCTGAGAAATGAATGTCGAAGACTGAGACAGGTGTAGGTAGCGGAATCTGGGCGGTGAGAGCCCCGATCTGGGCCAAGCAAACGGGGATCTGAGGCACTCTCGCTACTTTCTTTCAAGCAAAGGTGGACGCTATAAAGATGCAATGTAAGCGAAGAGTTAGCAAGACGTAAAGACGACTGGAAGAAAAGACTTCAAGAGGCCCAAGTCCTACATGGACTGTAGGGCCAGTTAAGAAGAACGCAAGCGAACTAAAGTGTCAAATCCGCACTCACTTCCGATCCGCCGGATTCGGGAATCGAGGCCAAAACGATAGCTTCGCTTTCATATTAAGAAAACTACATCATGATTGCTGGTTACAAACAACAATAAAACAAACCAATCTTTTAAGGTGGAATCAATTACGATACCGTAGAATCGATTCGAATCGAGGCTTTACCTACGGAAACTTCAGAAGCATCTTGCTAATAGACAAATTTTAATCTTCTTTGATACCCAAAGAACTAGCAAAAAGTTACCGTAAGTCTAAATAAGGGGTATTATTAATCAAGTGTGTTAGCGGTCCGGATCACCAGGGCTTCGAAGACTATAAAAATGTGTATTCATTGATTCGGAATCGTTTACTTGGGCCGCTATCAGTTTGGTGATCGGACACTTGTCGCCCATTCCAAACGGGTTTCTTGATGTGACGGAAGAATGTAAGCTACTGGTTAGCTTGATTACCGTACACTACTCCTTGGACCGTTGAAAATCCCACCTTTCATTCGAGGTGGTTTAGTTCACGGTATACAGAATCAAGGTTATGTAAAAGAGACTCGACAGCTTTTAATACCGCAGAAAAAGGGAACCAAGGGACGTCAGCACTAAAATACCGTTTTACGATATACAGTCTTTTAAATTACCGGGGCCGTATTTCTTTTCTCGAGTCGATATCGACTTCTGCCGATAAATAAAAATTGGCATTTGGCAACACGATATCGACAATATTATCGTTTCTTTACGTGTCGATCAAGACGTTTGACGTTTATTAAAAAGCTAAATTTATGTATACAATAAACTTAAATAATTCCTATTTTAATTGAATATATGTACGTGGTTTGCTGCACTTGGAGTATTATCACACAAATTGATGGTTTTGTATGGCAGCGCTTATCTGTCGATTTGGTCGTAATGTCAAATATGAAACTTAGTGAAAATCGAGGTTTTTCTTGTCGAGTCGATCCATCGACTCGAGAAACCAAATACGGCCCCGATCGGCAGCACGAATACCAGACCTAAGCCCAAATTAGATTGAAAACACATCAGAATAGCCGAAAACCCAACCTCTAGCCTTTACCTTGAAGAGGATTGTTTCCCTCATGTTCTCTGTCACCGTCCCGCAATAGCGAGGAGTAGGCGCCCGTTCTTTAAAGCGACCTAACTCACATATTTAAGCAATATACCTCTAGGCAGACAACTGAGCTAGTTCAGGCCCTACAAATCTGGGATATACCGACTGTACTACACAATAGATCCAAGTGGCGGTCGCCGTACTTTTGGACATTATAGCCGATTATGGAATTTACTTCTCGTCTTCAGATATGGATTCTAATTGTTGCTGATTAACTACAATAATAGCACCTAAAACTTTCGAGGAATTCTTATATAAAAACTGACCAATCTTTCACCACAAACAAAAATTCGACTTTATGCTATATGTACTTAATAATAATAAATAAAAATCTCAGTCTTTAGGAACAATTTCAACACAAATCAAGATGCCATCACAAAATTCAGCAAGCAAATGGGCAAAGCATATTGAATAGATTCAGTACAAGGCCTGCTTAAGCTGCTCAAGATTTAAAACAGATGTTAAAGGTTAGCTACCGTCCCCTTTCTTGAAACTTTTGCTTTCAGCCATTATTTTCACTAATTATAACACAAATAATGATTGATGTTGTATTACTATATCACTTTCCATGGCTTCATGCGTCAAAAAAATCTCCATAAGCAAGCATATTATATTATAAGAATTAAAATTACTGTAGTAAAGCTTTTTTTTTAATGGGCATTAAAATTATTAGAAATGAAAAACGATTGTTTCTCGAAATAATAGTAATTTTTATATAAAAACATTTTGTATAAAAAAAGTGTACAAGCTAAAATCAAGGATAATAAGAAGTATAAATTAATTAAAATTGAAACTTAAATACAGAAATAGGATAATTCTATTAGGACATTAAGGATGAAAAATGAATGAAAAAATGCTTTCAATTAAATAAGAATAAAATGTGATTAAGAGAATTCGTTTAAACTTTTGTTTTATGTGTTTTTTGTGTATGTATATATGTACGTGTGTTAATTAACGATTATGGTTGCATATAAAATTAACAAATTGCAGACCAACAAAAATAAAATAGAGGTATGCATCTTACGTTTCTGATTACAAATAATACGTATGTAGATATAATATCATGATTAACGCAAAAAAGAGAGAGATAAATTGTTAAATTTCTCTGTTTCTTTGTATAACTGATCCTAGAAAATGCTTTTTCTGCTATAACAATAAACGAAATTATTTAAAAAAACATTGAAAACATTATATAATTCATAATACTTATTTAATAATAAAAATAATTTAAAATAAGAAACGAATTTATAATTTAAGTTTGTTTCTGTTGTTTTAATTGCGCTAATTTTTGCTGCAGATGTTCCAAACGATGAGGGGACAATTCAGGCTTCTGTAAATGATTATTTTTTGTTAAAATATTTATGATTAATTTTAATTAAAAATAGCTTGTTTATGCCACCTTTTATTAATGTTAATTATTTCAATAACAGTTTTTTTTAGCAAAAAGAATGAGAAATATTTACCAAGTCTTGCAAAAGAATTTGTAGTTCAGCACTGTGCAACAATTAAAAGTTATAATATTTATATCAATTTTGTAAAGCTCTTAAAATTTACTGTGTTCATTGTTGAGATTCTCATATTTTAAAGATTGCTTGCTTCATTTTACTATTGCACTATTGAGTGGACATTAGATTACAATTTATATAATACATAAGTAGTTGATTGGATAAGGCATCCACTTCAGTCGGATCAAATTTAGTTGGGCATCCAATCCTGCTTTAAAAAGACATCGATTTTTAGAGCATACATAGACCATTTCAGGACACACAATAAAATTCACTTGCAAAATGAACAGCACGACAATGGTTTTTTGTTAATTAAAATTCTAAAATTACCTACACCATGAGAATTTACCTTAACTGTGAAATGAATCATTTCAAAACCCATGTTGGATAGTGCACACGATACCACAATAGTTGTTTACACAATTTCAAAGACAGTCTTAAACAAAGCGGTTATATTAAGTAAAAATAGATCGACTACTTCATCGGCTTACATGCAATACTATTACGACAGAACGATGACTTCGGAAGAGGGACCGAAAGGCTAAGGGCCTCGTGCACACCCGGTGGTACTTCTATCAAAAGCCGAGAAGAGTCACTGCAGACGAACACCTAGCAACTCTGTTAGCAAGTCATATTCCCACCTCCACGAGGTGTCCCGTTGGGCTGATAGTCCACAGTACAGCACCCATTTTTTAATTATTACTAGTGCCGAGATGGTAGTTGGGAGCGTTAAAGTCTAAGCTACCGAGGCAGGCGGTATTCTTCCTTATTTCTATGGTCAACGTTCTCAAACTACACATTTTCTTAACCGTGCAAAGTCCCAGCTTAGCTTAACCAGAACAGAACAGAATCCAGATTATATAGAGTCAGTCGAGTATTCAAGGATTTAACATTTCGAATCGGATTTGCGCCGACTAGAACAGCGAGGGAGGAGGGTATCACTCGAAGTGTGGGTTTGCGGGTTAGTTGTTGTTTTTTTTATTAGACAGTGGACGAGAGCGCATCGCGCTTTTGTGGTTGAGGCGTATTCCGCGAATAATAATTCAGTCAAACTAGCAAGGCGTCGTTTTTGTTCGCAATTTGATATTCGCAGAACAAAGGATGGCCCATCGAACCAATTATTATGAGCGAGTGTACGGAAGTTTAGAAAGACAGGGTCAGTTGAGAATGAGCCGCGGCCAGGACCCTCAACTTCTGTAACGACTCTAAATAACGTGACTGTCGTGAGAGCAAATTTCCACACAAATCTGTTCGCAAATTGTAGCGTCTACGAGCATAAAAACGGCGGTTAGCAAAGGTATAATCGGTCCTTTTTTTCGGCGAACGTTTTGTCACATGCAAGCCAATCCAATACCATCGCGAACCAGTGGTAGAATAGTAGTCAATTTTATCGCTATACTATCTATATAAGATGGTAGAAAAGATAACCAGGAGAAATTTTGTGATTAGGAAGATAATTACGAAAGGAAGCTTATGTTCTTCGAGATGGCAAGGTCTACGCATTAGTGCATTCAAAAAATATGGCATCGGGCATGGTTCTCTCGACCATTCCGTAAGCGGCAGTCGTTCTATGCGAGATAAAAAATTTACTAAACTAGTATAACTAGCGATAATAATTAAGCTTATTCAAATTGCCATTAGGTCATTAAAACGAGCACGCTTTTTTCCGTGTTATGCTGGCATTAAAATAGGTGTCCGCGACTGAATCATGTTAGCGACAGCACAATGCCGATCCAATCTAGTAGTTGTATCTCACCAAAGAATATTGTTATTCTCATATAAAAGACCTTCTAATAAAATAATGTTACATACATAAAAAATACAAACGTGACATAAACAAGCTCCTGTACCAATTATTAAAATTTCTCGTTTTCTTGCACTTACATCTTTTTTTGTTAAAGAAACTTTATGGGAAATTTGATTTAAATTCAAGTTTTCATCAGCAATTTTATTATCAATCATGTGAGGAATTTCCGAATTTCTATCTGAGCCAAGATTGGCTTTAACACGCAGATTGTTAAGCTTCTCCATCCAGTAATCTGGATCTAATTTATTGCCATGGCGTGTTGTCGATGATGGTCCTATGCAAAATTAAACCAATAATATATAATAAATGAATCTTTATCAAGACAGTAACATACCGTATTTATTATCTGCATTACTTTGTGTCTGGCGTTGTCTTTCAATATCTGCTAGCCCATCTTCAATATATTTTTGAAAACTAGGGCTTGCTCCTTTGAGAAATGGGTAAACATCAACATCCGGATTTTTCTCCTGATAAATATTTTTGTTTTTAAAACTTTTGTTAAAAAAATTCAGATATGAAAAAAATGCATTTCATGCAAATCGAGACGTAAATAAAACTATAAATTTTGTTGTTTAAATGGACTTACAATAACCTACAATGTAACTTACATTACTTTATTCTTTTTTTGTTTAATTGTTCAGATTCATTGATTTTTTAAAAAAATAATTCCATTTATAAAATTGATATAACAAATGAATTCTTATAAATAATATGACTTCTATTTGGCTTAAACTCTTTCCTGTATATTATAAGGTCGCAAAATACCCACTAACAAATGATAAAATCTTATACTATTAAGAAATGACGCATTTAAATTCAAATTTAATAATATGAATTCTTCTCCAACTTGAATTTTACAGCTGAGTAACTATTCAATTTGGATTCTTTTTATCCAAACAAAATTGCGCTAAGTTTAGCCAGCGTAGTTAAGAGGGTATTATTCTGGTTTGTACAGTCCTAAATTTCTAAGTTGTTCCAGTTATGACCAGCAGGTAGATAGGCGATATATGCATGCCTGTTTCACATATCGAGATCAACAAAGATCTCAATTAACACCAAATTGCGGCTGTTCAACTCCAACGTTAAGGCAGTTCTTTTGTACGGTTGCGAAACATGGAAAGTCACCCAATTCATCACAGGGCGCCTGCAAGTTTTCATCAACAGATGCCTACGTCGTATCCTAAAAATCCGCTGGCAAGATAGAATTTCAAATGAAGAACTATGGCGCCGTGCCGGCCAAGAAAGGATAGACGACCAAATCAGGCGAAGGAAATGGAATTGGATTGGCCACACCTTGCGACGCGAAGACGATAATCTAGCCAAACAGGCCCTTGACTGGAATCCGCAAGGATCCCGTCGAGTCGGAAGACCTAGAACAACGTGGAGGAGAACCCTATTATCAGAGGCCGCAACAACCGGGAGATCCTGGTCAGAGCTGAGAGCTGTCGCGCAAAACAGAGTCCGCTGGAGGGCAACTGTTTCCGCCCTATGTCCCATGAGGGATTAAAGGAGCAATTAGTTAGTTAGTTAGTAGATAGGCGATTGGCATTTATAAAAGTGTGGACCAGGCGCCCGATATTCTGTAAATTTGTTTAAAAGGCTCAACTAAATTTTCATGAAGTAGGTTCTAAGCTTAGGTGTCACTCCTTGTACTATCAATCCGTCTTTTCGAGTTCGGAAAGATTGTTCCGCAATGGAGTTGCTCTTTTAATGAACGAATTCCTTGTATATAGCGTGTGCAGGATGTAAGAATGTCATCGTCAATTAGTTTGAAAGCCTTTTGTACTTCATCTAGCAGCATGGTTTTCAAAGCTGCACTACTAGTAAACGAGTTCTATTACAGGAAAACTAAATGCAGAATTTATATATTCGCGCCGCTGATCGACGGAGGATTTTCTATCTTTTAAGAAACACTGAGTATAAGCATGCTTGTTTAGCGATCTGCAATATGTGATCGATCTATAGCAGATGCTCATGACTAAGGTGTTAAGAGATGGGTCATTAAAATGCTAAGAGATGGGCCATCAGTTCTACATCATTTTGAAAACATTAATTAACGCAACAAATCAATAATGAATTTATTGCCCCTCAAACCGGTCTGGCACGTGCTTGTCTTGCATTGTCAAAGGCGTAAGAGTAACGAAGATCACCATCATCAGCAAAACTGACATGGGTTGGAGGAGACGAGATGAGTGATTATAAAGATTAGAAATAGCTGGTGATACTATTGGGTCTCTGGGGACATAGCCAGAGATTTGTTTAGATTTGACGGCAGCCAATACTACCTTGAACACCTAGAAATAAGACTTAATTCATTTTTTGTTAAGCCATACTACTAGGTTTAGTCCCAGTACTAGGTAAGCTTTGTGTTTATTATTGGAGTGAACTTGTTTTGATATGGGCTGATAATATGCAATTATTCAAGAGTTTGGCTAAACTCCAGAGATGTATGGTAAGGGAAAATGTTCACATAGATTCAGGCAAAGATTTGAAAAACTTCTTTAGGGCAATATAAGTGGTGTGTTGTCATGCCTAGTTGTGAGGTACAAGCAAATATGAGGAACACTTCCTTAGGACCATATAAGGGGTATGATGGCGCATCTATATACAATGAGGGTCAAAAGTGAGTCAACACGTAAAAATCTCCAAAATGAAACGCCAAAATTTTTGTATTTTTTGGCGAATTGCAAACGTTTTGTTTTACTTACTTTTGAAATAAAGGGTTTCTTTGGAGGAACTCTACTATCTGTCACTGTTCTATCATGGTTTTGGGGGTGCATGTGCATGTTGAAATATAAAATGTTTAGGTGTTGACTCACTTTTGTCGCTCACTGTATGTATCTCGCGAGTTCTGCAGGAGAACGCTTGGGTAAGCGGGTGCACAGTATCGTCGACTAAAGGAGAATTCGATGCGAGCAGAGATGCTTATTAAATTGGCCCTGAATTCGCTTTTTGTTATAGTTGATGAAATGAATTCTTTTTGATAGAAGTTACAACGAACTAGAAGGAGAGGAGTTGTTAGGAGACCGCTTGTATAGTTTAGTTTTTATTGTATTCATGTATTCCTGGCTTAACCATCTATTCTGCCTAGGCTTTTAGCCTCTAAAATTCTCATGATGCATAGAGATCAGATGTGTTGGCATTTTTACTGCGGAAACAGACCACAATCAATCAAATCGATCAAACTTCAGTCAGTTGACAATCTCATAATGCGAAACAATTTTTAAAAGCTATGTTAGTCGAGTCACAAGATTGAAATGGAAAAAATTCGCGCTGTCTATGCAGTGATTTGAATTATAGAGTCACCTGAACTCCAGTAAAATCACATTGGGTGCGAAGTAAGAAACAGAGTCTCTTCGTCAACTATATCAGGTTTTTAACAAATAAGCTCCGTTATTTTGCCAGATAGAGTAGTGCAATTTTAGAACTTCAGTCAGAATATATTATGAACGTTTAAATAATTCGTAACAATTATTTCACGTTGGGTCCCAGAGCTCTGTTCAGAAACAGCATCATATGCTCAGGTAGGTAAGAAAATATGCGATTTATATTATAATTCGTGGCGCCCCACAGAAAAAAATAAAACCCACGAATCTTTACAGCTTCAGTGCCACAGCATCAATCGTCACAGTTTTAGTGTCGTCTCAAACATCTAAATGGCTCTTGGCCAGTTTCATCGACTGTTCTTATAAACAATAATGTCATAATTAGACTTATCCTAAACTAAATATTAAATCAATGGTTTAAAACTAACTTATTAGTTCATACAAAATATGTAAAAGATAAAATCCTATACAGATATGAAAGGAAGCAGATAGCTATTCTCATTTTATTTTATTTATTTTTTTGATATGTTAAATCTAATTCCCTCAATAATATTTTTATTCATGGTATGATTGTTACATTCACTCTTAGTCATCTCTAAAACTGAATAAAATACCACATTAATTTGTGATATAAAACATGCATTTGAAATGAGAAATAATAATAGTAAATGAACAGTTAAAATCAATTATGTAAAGATAATTTATTCAAATAATGATGCTAAACAAATTTAGTTCATATAAGCAAACAAAACAAACTAAACACCAACAAATAACTTTTAAAAAGACCTTAAATCTTTTAACATATTCTTCAATCAAATACTTAAGTATATTGATATATCTAAATTCAAAGTCCTCATCGGGAACCTATCAAGAACATTAATAACAAAAAATAAAATATGCAAATAAAATATTCAAAAATTTGTTTCTTACATTATTTGTATATAAATACATACATATATACATAGGAGAATAATAAAATGTGTCAACATACCTTGAATTCATACAGTTTAATAAGCCCTTGGGTGCTTGTTTCTTTATCGGATATTAATTGAAAAATTTGTGACATTGCTTCATGTGTTAGATTAGAAATCTTTTTAGGTTGGTCTTTTGTAGAACTAGGTCGTTGTGGTGATGTACCGGAACCATTGGCATCTCTTTGTAGATTCTAAATAAAAAAAAACCGAGAAAATTAATAACTTTGAAAATAATTACAAAACTTTTTTTTTATAAATTACTTTTAAGATCCTTATAAGATACGCGTGCAATTCTGAATGAGATGGTATTTTATTTAAATGTTGCAATATAGCATTTCCTTTTATTTTAGCCATATTATGAATAATTGTTTTAACTGTTCTTAATGGGGTATCAGACGGACGTTGTTGCCACCAGGCACTGGGTAAGGCTAGCATAAATTCATGTACTTCATATAAGACGGCATCATAGTCCAGCTCATTTGAACGATCTGGCATTACTTTAACATTCCTCCATAAGCATTTCATTAATAAATCAGAAAATTTTGGTAGGCCAGCGCTAGGACATGTTTCTTTTAGTAGCCGGATAAGTGCACTATTATTAAATAAATATCAAGGATTAAAGCATATTCATAATATATTTTTTTTGTTATTATAATTATTATTTACCAATTCAGGTTTGTAAAGTTTGATTTATCCAAAATTTTTAAACATATTCCATTTATAACTTTTGTATATTGGCCATCATCACCAGCTGACAGTTTCTGATCCGCCATAAGACCAAGCAAAACTGATATGATATTTTTCAATGAAGGAATACCAATAGTTTTTCCCAGTGTTTTTGAATTGAAAAATGAATAAATAATAGAGAGTAAAGGTTGATACATAATACGAGCTTCACAAAGAGGCTGCTGTGAAAGATTCTGAAAAATAATATTAATATTATTATTGTAATAAACTAAAAACTATTATTTAATAATAACTAACCTTGAATTGTACTAATACGCTTTGAATAAACATTTCTTCATAATCGCGAAGCACAGCCTGATTATCGGGCGATTCAATAATATCAGTTAGCTCATTCATAGCTGCTCGAGCAGTTAACGTGTTTGTGCTAGCAACTGAATGTATAATTTTGACCAAATTTGGATCTAATTTTGGTAAAACATCTGCCAAACTATAAAAAATTTAAATTAAATTAATAAATATTGTAAATTTATTTTATTAAAAAAAGTTAAATAAAACCAAATTTAAAATGAAATTTACTGAAAAATTAAACAGCTACTTTTTAAAAAAAGCATTTCTGGCTGGTTGGTTTTTATTGAAACATATTTAACTGTAGTTACGCCAAAAAACCAGCCAAATCTACATTTTTCTAAGCCAAAACAATAGTAACGTAAAGCTTGAAGCCAGTACCACCAAAAGATGTGCAAATAATATTAGGACAGGTGTTGATAAGGCTTTTAAACTTCTAAATTAGATGATACGTTTAAACAAAGATGTAAAAGAACGTTTGACTTAAATATTTACAATTATGATTTACTTCCATCCATTTGTCGTCAGATTCGTGTAATTTGGTCAGAAGTTCGTCGACAACCAGTGACCAGAGTAGCGGGGACAAAACTCCACCTTGAAGGCAGCCTTGATACCAATGGTGGAATCCCCAAGGGTAGTGTCATGCACTACAAGCATGGCATTTATCCACTCAATTTTGGATAGGTTTCTTAGGGCCAGTGCTCTAGAAACAGAATCACACATAAGACTACCTCTGTTGATTTACCATTTGAGTCAACGAATAAGAGGTATCTAGAGGAAGGGAAAGCTCAAGGTTGCACCTGATGTGAAGGTCCAGCGGGATTTCCATCATTTTCAAAGAGGTTAAGCTGATGGGTCTATACGATTTAGGCAGCTCCAGGGGACTGTTGTCTTGGTTAGGGATAAAAACACCATGACTTCTCCATATGTTTGGAATGGATCCCCAATTGAAGCTGGCTCTTAAGAGACAAACCGGGTTGTCGAGAATCAGCTCGAAGAACTTCTGAGTGCCGGAAAATGCCACCATCTCTTGGGGATTTGTAGGGTTGACAGAAGGCCGTCTGCAGAATTAACCCTGGAAAGTGCTCGCCGAGAAGGCACCTTCGGGTTTCATCCACGTTTTAAATAAGGCCCACCCCGTTAGAGGAGTCCTTGGAGTGATTTTAAAGTGTAGCTGCCTCTGGTACTAGCAGTCTTTCATGTCGTTAAGGTCATGGTGCTGGGTTTGAAGATTAGAGGAGAATAGGAAAGCTTAGGTCTGGGGGTGCTCGAGGAAATGTCCGTGAACCTTACCTTTGAACTCTAAGATATACGAGTTCGGAAATACTGACTGCGGGAGATTATTCCACAGTCGAGTTGTTCTATTCATAAACGAACTTCTAGACCGCGTAGAGTATGGGGTGGGCCGAGCGGGCTAGTCTTGTATTGCGGGAAAAATATTGCCGTGCAGGCAGTAGAGTCTGCAGGCGCTCACAGAGCTTCCTCCAGGCAGTACTTTTGGAGAGCCTCAGGTCTTTATTGTAGGCTCTAGGGGCGAACCTGTATTCTTCCAAAATGTTCTAAAGGCGATCAGACCAAAAAAATCTACTGGCGATCTTCATGTGTGAACAGGGTAGCTCAACTAAAGTATGCATCGCTTTGGTGAGTCTGAGCTGGTGGTTACTCTAGATATACAAAGCTTTGGATAATGGGCCCCAAGCTCTGTCGGCTAAACTTCAAATTATTGGTATTAAGTATTCCCGAAGTCTCACACATCCAAGATTCCCTTTCTCCCCTTTCCCCCCAGATACAAAGGGCGATTCCTGAGCTTAGTTTCTCACATAAAAAATGATCTGAAAGCTCAAGCCCCTTCGGTTAGTACACTATACAAGGTAGACTATAGAGTCGTACGGCACACGTCTTAAAAGTAAAGGCAGGTGTTGGTGGCGAAAAACGTTTAACTTGGGAAATCTGGATACTGTCTTTCAAAGAGAGTAGTATAAACGACCAAGAGCCAAGGCCAATTCCAAATTAGTTTGGGATTACCATTGCCAACATTGATAAGGTGAGTATTTTCAACTGGGTCGGCCTTGTTTTGGCTCCGGCTCATTAACGCTTCCATCCACACGGCGGAAGCCATGGTCAATATACTCGAGCACTATATTCATTAGGCCGGAGCCGGCTATGGGTCCACATCAAGTTTATTGACGAGGGCCCTTGACAATTACACTCTGATGAAATAAATCGAAAGCTGGACATCCAAATGGTCAAATCCAAGTGATTTCTTCTTGACCTCTCGTAATGCAACCAGAGCACATTTGGAGCGCAGAAGGATGCATGCTAGAACACTGGTTGATTTGATTACGGACACAGCGCCTTAAATTACCACCAATAGAGAATCGGAAGGGAAAAGTACTAAACCTCTCGGCTTTGCTGCGAGCTGGATTAGTCTGCCCTTCACGGTGTCGGTCATTGTCGGACGATAGCGTGAATCTATGTTTGGTTGTTTGACGCAGCGTTGTACTGGTAACAGATTGCAGTGAATATTAAGAGACTCAAATCCTTGAAACCTTTTTAATATATATCTTTGCAGAGAGCAGTAATTCAAAAGGCGTATGATCCCGCCGAAAATTATCTAAGGAAAAAATGACTTAAAGTCTGTA
Organism: Thereva nobilitata; assembly: GCA_963855945.1. Lineage (NCBI taxonomy): Eukaryota > Metazoa > Arthropoda > Insecta > Diptera > Therevidae > Thereva > Thereva nobilitata. The sequence continues at coordinate 176,228,712 of OY979695.1, forward strand.
CTGTCAGACTTTAAGTCATTTTAAAATTAAGGGCAATATATTATTAAAAAAAAGTGCGCAGTCCATCCCTTAAAGATCTCTCGCCTTCTTAAGGTGACAGTAACTAATCTATCGGGGGATATCAACAACAAGGTCACTTTGCTGGAATGATGCAAAACTAACGGCAAGTGAACTCTTGAAACAAACGTTTTTAAGAGTGAAAACTCTTTAAGATGTTACGCTGCATCGACTAATACTTGTAGTTACTTATCAAGCCTATTTATAATTTGCAAATGCAGTAGAACTTTAACTCAAAAATAATAAAATTAAAAAAGCATTTGCATATGTAAACATATCTGTAGAAACAATCAGAATAAAAATTAAATCTGCCAATATTCTGAAATTAATTAGAAAAAAAAACTAAGGCGAAAAATAATCTCTTCATTATGATTCGACGACTTTTTATATATCTCAGCCAATTTAAATTTAACTTTTGCCCGAAACTACACTAATAATAACATCAAATAAATAACGCTTACTTTTGTGAAGGTTGATTTGGTGTCATTGTTGTAACTCGAGCATTAAAAACATTACTAGAAATAGGCTGTGGCGGACTATATGTATTATAAATGCCTCCGGGATGTGAAATAAGACGATCAAATTTCTCCTCAGGATATTTAACACCATCTTTAGTTGGAAGAATTTTAATTGGTTCATACAAAAATGCTAAATTAACTGGCGGCGGATCATCTTGTTTCATTTGATCCGATTTTACCCAATCTTTTTCTATTTCTGCTATAATAGCTGGATCAAGACCGAATGGTCCTGAAGATTTAATTGGTGCACGAACTTGTTGTGGCATTTGATCGAATTCTCTGTAATTATAATAAAGTAATTAATATAAGTTGTTGATGCTATTTTTTATTTATAATTTTTTGTTTTGTTTTTTTTTTGTTAAGCGTAGCAGACAGAAAAAAATATATATAAAACACAAATTAATCGGCAGTTGAGATGAGAGGAATAGTGCTACACTAGTATGGGATAAAGGACTTGTTAATTACGTTTATCTATAAAAACTAGTATATATAGAATAATTATTGTGTAGATTTTGTGCTGCTAAACTAATCACAGAGCCACTCTGACTATTATTGAATTATTACTAAGCACACAATCTATTATTTTAATGATGAAACAATTTTACATTCACACTATGGACTTAGATCCTGGAAATTACGTAATTATTGGGCTTGCTTGTTAGTGAAATATGTTTGCATTTATTTTAGTATAATTGAAATTAATTATTTTTCACACTCGGTGACTAAATGAATTCTTTTTGAATGAAACCACGTTAGCCATTTTAAGTTTTAGGTATCGGGAAAACATTTTCATTTAATCCATTCGCTGACAATCCCCGATTATACCCGGGACAGACTAGCACCATTAATGACGAATATGACGTCAGAATGACGTAGACTCCATTTTACTTCCATATCTTTTATATGGGTCTACGTCATTCTGACGTCATATTCGTCATTAATGGTGCTAGTCTGTCCCGGGTATTATACAAATCAAGCAGCACCAACATATTTACGCTTGACAATGGGTATGGCACAGGACTTGAAACCGTTTTTCTCCGCTGGCGATTGCTTAATTAAGAGCTCTTTCTTTTATGTATAAGAGGGAAGAAATAATAGATTTTTGTTAAAGAACCTAGACACCGTAGTGTGCACGAGAAAAGAGCTGCAGTATGTGGGAGTGAACCAAGCAGGAATGTTGCGAGAAAAATATTGCAGTCTTCAGCTTTCCTTTCAGCGGAACAATCGTAGTAATATCACTAGAATTTCCTCCTCCTATATTCCTAGAGTAACGCATGGTGCCTATGAAGATGTAAACGATGTAATCATCAATGAGTTTGATGGCGCAGTTTGAACCTTATCCAGCCATGTTAAGAGGAGAATTGATGCATCAGAGCCTCGATAAACGAATTATATTGAAGGCGGGTCAAATGCAGGGCTTTTAGATTATAGTCAAGGGCGCATTACTATTTGGACTATATGGCGACTCTATCGTAGATTCTCGCTTAATGTTAGGCCTAGAAAAGGCGAAAGGCAGGAACACTGCTTGAATAAGGGTGAGTCCTAAAATGCATCATTGCGGTATCACTGCAGAATTCAGCTCCAGACTTCCAATTGCTGAATACGGCAGTGATGCATTTTCGAACTGACCCTAAGCTTCTCATCTATGACCTAAAACCTCTAGGAAGTCTAGCAAGCGATCTAACTTAAAAATCGGAGATACACGGGCTGTAAGTACAATAAGTCCGATCGCAAAATTTGTGGACAATTTATAACAAACCGCCATAATCGTAATTGACAGCGAATGGGTTAAAATATGAGTTATAATCCATGAACCGTAGATTCTAACAAGTGAAAGTCTACTTTTCGTGCACATTTAAAAATAGAGATTATATAATTTAGTAGAGCAATTCTGTAAATACTTTGAATTGTTAGCCCCTTATGTGAGGAAGGACGATTCCCGAAACTATAACGACGAGATCTACGAGCGCTATCGCGACATAGGAGTTGTAAGAAAAATTAGACTCGGTAGACTTCGATTAGTAGGACATCTAGCTCGTATGAGTGAAGATGAACCTGCTCGTAAAGTTCTCTGCGGCAAGATCTATTGGATGCGACTGGATGACATCAGCTCAGAATCGGGACCGGTGTGGAGAGAACAGTTGCAAGGCGAGGACCGAATCCTGGTTGTAGAGCCGTCAAAGAAGAAGGAGATAACTTTCCTTCTTGTCTTGTCTTCTATCTTTTCAAAAAATTCCCTACCTTTTCTCCTGGCATTGTCTCTTATAAGCAAATTATGGTATTTTTAAATGTTTTAAAGATATAAAGATCTAACAGAGATGGCAACTTAATAATTGTTGCAAAACAACCTCTCTTTGATAGAAAGAAAGGAATCTTCATATGTTAGCAATTACCAACTTTGACATTAAATCAGATGTACGAGTATTAATCTAAAGGGTGACCAATTAATGGAAAACATACGTATTTTTAAAATATGTATTCTGTTTTTTATTTTGAGAATATAGACTTTTTTTATGTATTACAATTTAAGCTCAGGTATCACCCTACCAGTCCGTCATGTCGTACACGTCATGGTGCAATGTCTAGTAGTAAGCTTAGCTCAAAGGATAGAGAGAAAAATAGTATAGATTGGGGGAGTCGGCTGGGTTTTGGAGGAGATGGCGGTCAACTTTGCGTTTGAATTCTTGGGTGTTGTATGAGTTAGGGAATGCTGAATGTGGAAGGTTGTTCCACAGTCGAGTTGTTCTTGTTATAAACGAATTTCTAAACCGAAGTGTGCGTGAATATGAGGGCAGTAAACTGTGAGAGTAGGCCGATCGGGTAAGTCTTGTTTGCGGCAGAAATGTAGCGTGGAGGTATACGGTTACTTATTTCAGTGGAGCAGTATTGTGGTAAAAACGGTAAAATTTTGCAAGAGCTGCTACATTCCTACAGTGGCCCAATGAGTCAATTGAAGAGCAGTGGATACTATCACCAATAAGTTTGAGAGCGCGGTTTTGCACCTTGTCCAACCAACTAAGATGGTTCTTGGGGCCCCGGCCTAGATATACGAGTTGTATTCGAGGCGGAGACGAATGTAGGACTTGTAGACTAGAAATTCTCCTACGATTATTTGATTCCCTAAGGATAGCACACAGTGGTAACCAAATTTATAATACTCATATAATGAAAAGCAGCTACCGACAAAACCAAAATTCTAATTTTTACAAAGATACGTTCTTGATTTATGCGAAATACATACTAAATGATTGCTTATGGAACTAACCAATCTTCCAAAAGTGAGCAAATTACAACAGTCATTGAATAAAAAGAGTGAAGGTTTATAGTGTGTTATTAGTGCAGGGCAAAAACAAATACTTTTGAGATATCATTCAAGAAATAACGAATTTTTCTATGAAAGAGTAGTAGTCCCATTTGGAATTGTAGGAACACTATATGTTATTGATCCTTCTCTTCTCTCCTTACTCAACGATCCACAGTATTTTTTTTTCTTGATTTTCAAATATAGTTGAGAAATTTTCATATTTACAAAAGATATAAATGAAAGCAACTAATTAAAAATAAATCTTCTTTTACTATCACAAACTAAGTAGAGAACATTAAAGCCGACATAGTTTTTGTTTAAAAAAAATAAAAATAAAGATTTGAGTGCATAAATGTTATTATTGCCTACATAACAACGATACACAATATCGGAACTCATCAGAAATTTCATCCATTATTTATATACAAAGACGGAAACATTTTGTTTCTTCTCTTTAAGTATATATTTTTATCGATTTCCAACAAATTCCGAAAATTCCGGGCTACCCCGGTGATACTATGAAAAAATCGACCAATGAATGACAAAGCAGATTTAATTTTGTTTCTGATGTGTTTTACTCACAGATAATTTGTTTCTATTTTATTTTGTCTATCGTAAATGGCAGCAAAAAGTAGACTTTATATAATAAAAATATATAAAATTATAAAGAAAATAACTGAAGCAGGATAATCCTCGACTTTGGAATATTTTAAAACGAGTAATTTTACACAACTTCACTAACATACCTCCACCCTCTCACTAATAATTTTGGAACGTTCATTTTTTGTGAAAAGTGCTTCTAAATATATTTTTTGTTTGGCTTTCCGTAGATATTGAATAATTGTTTTTGACTAAATAAAATAAATAGCAAAAAATAAACGTTGTTTTATAAATTACATAAAAAAAAGATAAAAAATAAAAATAAACTTTATTACGTAGTTTTTCTTGATAATGTTCTCTTTGCTGCTTCCTGTAGATTGTTATATGTGGCCGACGGATTTTGGTTACTGAGAGTAATATAAAATTAAAATAGCAAAAATAGTGTGTTAGAAAATAAATGAAAATCAGGTTAAAATTATGATAAGCTTGATTAGTTGAAATTATCAATTAGAAATGAAAAAAAACAAAAAAAAAAACACAAACATACCGTAAAATAGGAGCTGCATGGATTTCTTCTGGTGGCGGTAACTCATCTGGAACCGGAGTTTCTATTTCGATATTGTCGGGAGTTGTTGATGTTGCCTTTGCTACTTCTACAATAGCAACAGCTGGTGGTGATGGCTTCTTAGTTTTCTTTGCACGTTTAATTCTTTCATCTAACATTGAGTTTTCTTTTTCGCTCAATTGTCCAATCATTTTATTGATTTTCTCACCAGCAAGAAAATATGCTTGAACAACACAATTGAGAGCTGCATTACGTACAGAATTATCACGATCAGATATATGACGAGCGATCTCCTTTAAGGATGCTTGTGGTGTTGGTTGACAAGCTGTTAGGCCATATGTTTCAATTAAATAACCAAGCTCATCTAAACATTCAGTTCTTTGTCGAGCATTTTTCGATTTTAATCCTTCCATAATATATGCGAAAACTTTCGTAAATGGATAAACCAAACAAATTTGACGAAGAATAGCTCTAACACCATGCCGAACAGCATCTTTTGGATCACCAATCTAAATATTAAGAAATATTAATAGCAAAATGTTCAATTTATTATTTCAACACTTTTTTCTTACTTTTATCAGTAAATGAGGAACAAAACAACTTGCTTCATTTTCTGCAAGCATGTACTCATTTTCTACTAACATTGTAAATACCATATTAAGATAATCAAGACCCTTCAACAGAACTGAGGGGTTTGTATCATAAAAGCGAAGTGATATCCATTTAAGAATTAAATCTAGATTGCATAGAAGTGCTCTACTATTGTTTGGCAAGTCTTCAGTTAATGACTCAATTACTTTCAAGTGGTATCTGTTTAAAAAATACGGTGTTTTAGAAAAATTCAATTATAAAAAAAATATATAGATAACAAACCTGAAGTCTTCGTGCAACATATTAGCCATAAGATTCTTATTTACATTAGCTGTTGTCATTTGTTCCCTTAGTAAATCAGTAAACTCCTCTCGAGGTGTAGTAAATGCCCACTTAAGAACTTTCAATTTTTGTTCATCGATCAGTCTCTGATTTTTCGTGTTATTAACAGCAAGTAAAGGTGATGTATCAACTTCTTCTTCCTTTTTCCTCGATGAACTTGGTTTCTCAGCTGCTTTACTATTTTGCTGTTGACTTTTCTGCCCTTTAGCAGATGCTGGCTTATTTGGTTTTGGATCTTCTAAAGCTGGTGCTTGTTGTTTATTTTTTGGTAAAGGTTTAACTGGTAAATTCGGTCGTGCCTTATCTAAAGCAGCTTGTATATCCTTCTTTGAAGATGGTTTTTGCTTATCTAAAGCTTTTAACATAGCTTCATAGCCTAAATGTATCATAACACCCAAAACAGCATCATTAGCATTCTTTCTTACATCAGCATTTCTATCCGATATATTTGAGTATAAATGAGGTAACATTGAAATTAATTCCTCCTTAGAAATCGTCTTCGGGGGTATATTCGGTAATTTTTCAGCCAACCAACCCCAAAGTTCTGTTCTTAATGCAGGACTTCCAGCTTTTAATGAATCAGCAATCATTTCTCCATCGAAAAATTCTTTATATCCACATTGATCACCCCATGTATTAATGCAAGACAATGATGTAGATCGTATAAATACTTTATTGTCACCAAGTCCATGCAAAAAACCTGGGAATAAAGTTCTAACATGAACTTTACATGCTGGTCCCATTGATGTAGCTAATTGTTCACAAATAGCAATTGCTGTTTGTGCTATTTTTGCATTACTATCAACTAGTCTTAGTGCTAGTGCTTGCGGTAAATCACCAATAGATGGTTTAATTAATTTGGCCTCGTTTAAGATTGCTATTATATAAATTACGTTTACAAGTAAGTCGAAAGTTTAGATTAGTTTTACTTTACCTTGTAATTTTGTTAATCCTTCATTTCGTGTTTTCCAATTTTTATCAGATATTTCGGCCAGCAGTGGTTCTGTTATTTGTGAAGAAATATCAATTCTAGGTAGCAAATCAGCAACATTTATTTCTGGTTGCTCATAATCACCGCCACCGCCGTCACTAAAAATTATTTTTAATTTATAATTAAAAGAAATATAAAACATCCATTCAAAATTAATTACTCGTCATCATTGACCGACGCACTGCTTGCACTTTTCTTCACTCCTCTTATGGGTGCTGGTGGACGCTGGCCTACGTTTTTATCAAATTCAGCTTGAATTTGTTGCTTAAGGGCAGGTTTCTCATTATCAAAGAACATCATTAAGTTATTACCCATATATAAAGACATTGTACCTAAATATTTTAATATTTTGTTACAATCGGAAAATCATACATCATCTCAAATTGTTCAATAAATACCAAAAACAATTTAGTCCCATATTTACCTAATAATGCTATCCCCGCACCTCTTACAGTTGGATTGGTACTTTGCACAGCTTTTTTTACGTCCTCAATGAGTATTTTCGGATTGATCTATTTAAAACAAATAAAAATTAATCTGAAATTCAATATAATATTAAAAACAAATAAATTTACTTGAAATCCAAATTCTCGTATTGCATTTGCAGCCCAAAGCAATGATTCAGATTGAACTTTCGGTGATTTTTGTTCGAAGGCGAATGACAATACTTTTGATACAACATATTCTAACTTGATTGCTTCTGCCATTGCAGTTAGTGTTTGTGCTGCTACACTACTATTTTTAGCATCTGCTAATTTTTCAGTCACTTCATTCAGAACAAATTCTGCTGTTGTTCCAGTAAATGTAAATTTCTCAGCAATTGTTCTAACTATATCAAGCTTGATTTTTAATACTTGAAAGTTCGTTTCCTATTAGCATAAACAATATTAAAAATATAATTTTTTAAAAAAAGAAAAACTTAATTGAACTCACTTTTAATCCAGGCTTTCTGCTGCTTAATGTTCGAACTAAGATTTGTGCCAAGTTTAACGTTTTTGGATCGAGATCATTAATGGCGCTCATAAAGCTTTCTACAGATGCTAATCTTGTTTTCCAATTAGCATCGGATAATCCGGACAGAACATCTGCCGGCAGAATTTCTTCCGCTCGACATGAAACTTCATCTGAAGCAAGTTCTTTTTCTATTACTATAACCTTTGTTGTACTAGCTGACTTCGCCAATGGTGAACCACTGGGCGCCTTCTTGACTAATATTTTTTTACCACCAGCAGTTGCTGGTCTTGTGACTGGTTTTGGCTCAACCGATCCTCCAGTCATGCGTGCCTGCGCTTGTTGAACTGGTTGCTTAACTGGTGCAGTTGCTGGCCTTTCCTTCTTAGCTCCGACAATTTTTATAGATATAACAGCCTTATCTTGGCATTCTTTTATTTTGGCCATTTTCAAGGCGTCAACTTCTGCCAAGAAAGGTGTGACCTGTTTCTCACCCAATAACTTCAAAAGAGTACCCAAAGCATCCGCAGAACAATCACGAACAGTTGGATCTGGTTCGTTTAATGTTTTCAGCAAGGCGGTCACTAATGCTTTGAGTAATTTTTTGTTTAAAACAGCTGGTTGTGTCCTAGCGAATGATCTAGCAAGAAAAGATGCAGTTTCAGCTTTAACGCTGGGATTTTTATTATTCAAAGCCTCAATTATATCTTCTTGAATCGATTCAAGATTTGTTGATGGATAGATCGCATCAATTGCATCTCGAAGAGCTGTAACTACATTAGCTTTCTTTTCTTTGAACTTTTCTAAAATTCCTGGTATACATGCCTTTAAGAAAAACAAATTATTTAATAAAAATTGAAGAAATAATTAAAAACTATACTTACGCTTGCATAAGGTGAAAATTTCTTCGCTAAGCCTTTTGCTAAAGATGCTAAACATTTACCAGCCAATGCTACCAAGACAACATTTGTATCTTTTGTTATAACTTTCTTTAATGCCCTAACTACATCTCCATAATCGCCATTTTCTAATTTAGGATTTTCAAGAAGTTTTTCTAATGCTTCTAGAGATTCTTTTCTTTCTGTCCATTTTTTTGCCTCGAGTTTCTCATAAAAATCTTTTGGTATTTTAGAAAGTATATCGACAGGTTCAATTAAATCTAGAGGATCAATTTCTTCAGTTTCTCTTTCTTCTTCTTCTGCAACAATAAAAAAGAATGCATATAAGAGAAAATTAATACTTTTGTTGAATTGTTTAAAAATCAAATTAATAGTAAAAGAACTAAGCTCATAGTAATTTTGGAGTCTTTTGGAGAAAGAATCAAGTTTTATCGCGCAGCAATTTTCTTCTGCATATGCAGTAAAATATACTATTTTAATGCAGCGTTTGCAGATGTTTTTAGCTTAGATGTTTAATGACGAAACATGATATGATGCGAGCAGATATGATATTTTGCAGATTAACAATATGAAACTAAAATAACTCTTATTGTCCTTTTTGCATAACACAATCTCTACGAACTTTCTGGTATATGTATAAAGGGTTAGAGGATTAGAGGATGCCAACACGATTTGAATCGCTGCATACATGTCATTGATGTGGATCCAGCCATCAGAAGAGTAATGCAATGCACTCAGGGATTCAGGTTTCGCCATCCTGCCCCTAATAAATCGGACATATCGACGAAATATATGTATATACAGGTCAGATGAACGCGTGTGCGAACGAAGTGATCTGGGAGATAAAAGCGTGAATAAAAAGCGCTGGTCACGCTTGCCGAGCACAAGACAGAAGCTATACTGATCAGCAAACAGAGGAAGCGAATGTCCATAAGGAGAGGGAACAGATCATTCACTCGCAGCACGCCCTAAGGTACCTTGGAGTGATGTTCTAACAGAGGCTAAATTTTAAGGCACATTTGGACGCTATGACGGATAACGTATCCGCTATTTGTGCAGCACTGGTGAAAATGCTGCCCAACGGGGGAGACCAAGATCGTGTCTTCCGACGCCTCCTGATGACGAGGGTGGTTAGCTTAGTGTGGGCTGTAGCGTCCAGCAAGACGGCTAACAGCAGAAAATGGAGGGCCGCATAGACTAAACGCGAGCTTCGCATGCAGAATCACTTCCTAATATGATCCCCATTGACATACTGGCAAGAGAAGACATGCGCCTCCACTACCCGGAATTAGTTAGAGGGAAGCCAACCCGGAGAAAATAGAGGGGTGGTAGTTGATCGTCGAGAGAGTATTAGAGAGTTGGCTAAAGAGGTAAACATATTTTTTAAATCCGTTCATAACATTATGATCGGCATTTCGGCGCTATTCAGCACAACCACAAAAACATGGAAATATGATTTCCCAAATTTCAACGGACCCGCCCTTCATGAAACACATTATTACTGGCGACAAGATAGATGTGTTCAAATTTTACATGCAAACAAGCTAACATTATTCGGAATGGCGCCTTGCAAACAAGCAGAAACCAAAAAAATCCACCGAACTGCCTTCAAAATCAAGGTCCTGCTGACAATTTTCTTTGATTACCTTTGTTTGGTGGTCTCCGAACTCCGTTCAAAGGGACAAACGGTGAATAAGGAATACTAATTGGGCGTCATCATGCGTTTGGAAGAAAATATCCGCCAAAGACAGCCATATTTATGGAAGGATAATTCATGGATTTCGAACTATGATAATGCACTGATGAATGTCATTGACCACAAATACCATATCTGCCTAATATGGCTCCGTGTAACTTTCCTATATCCGAAGCTAAAAATGCCACTTCGCAGACAGCGTTTCGAATCAGTCGAAAACAATCTTTGGATGATTATGGCATTGGGTTCTTTGAAGGCAACAAAGTGAATTTCGACAAATTAATTCGTTTTTTATTTAGTTCTGGCTACTTTTACGAAGGTACCTGATTACAAAGTGTCTGTTTCATATTTATTTCATTTTAAGCTTATTTCTTTTTACTTAACTAAATCTATGAATAAATATAATAACTGTCTAGCACTTTACTACTGTTTAGGTTTTAAATGCAATTAAATAAATTTCAGCTAACATGAACCAATTTGTAACATTCACAATTTATAGCTGGGCTGGTTTAAGTTTTAACTACTCTCTTGCTTCTACAGTATATTTTCAAGCATTTTTTGGAAAAGTGTTTCTGCTTATAAACAACTACATAAGATTTGTTCGATCCTTTTTAAAATTTGATCCAATTTATCCATTTTGTTTTTGTTTAATAAAATGAATTAGATATATAATATACATGATAATATTTCATAACTTTAAACAAACTTCTATACTCTTAAAACTAAAATAAATAAATATATTAAGCCATACCATCAGCTGCTTCTTCATCATCATTGCCCGCTGCAGCGATGATTGCTTGTTGTTTTTCTTGTTGGGATTTCAAATATCTGACATTATAAAATTTATTATATGAATTATAAAATATAAATAATAAACAAAAACGGTGAACCTTGTTGGCTCAGCCTTCTCTCCTTTCAATTTATCGAATTCACTTTCAAGCTCTGTAATAATTACTGGTGGTAAGGAAGCAATTTGCGGCTTCATCGCTGGACCAATCCATCTATATAAGGACAATAATTAATAAAAAAAACCAATTTAAAGACATTTAACCAAAAATACTTACCGATAAATTTCAATTGCAAGCTGCTTTCCTTCGTCTCTTACAGCTTTATCACGATCACTCATTAATGGAGCCAATTTTTTAATTAACGGCTTAACACTAATAACTTTACTTCCGAATTCACGCAGAGCTAAAGTGATTGTTGACGCACATGCAGCAACGATTTTCGGATTTTTGTGTTCGGTGCCTTTTATTAATTCCTCTACAACAGCATCATGCTTCTCAATTTCAATATACATCAATGTAACTTGCACAGCAAGTTCTTTGGTTTTTGTTCTTGGTGCAGCGATGCATTTTTGTACAATACCAGACATAACTTCACCAACAGTTCGTCCAGCATTTGCAGAATTCTCGGCAAATATTAATGTTGCTTCAAGACCCTTCTCTTGCGCCATTGCATTTGAGTCGTTCACAAATTTTTTAATTAATCCGAGAAATTTGTTCCATTCTGGTGATTTTTCATCATCAATTTCACGAAAAATTTTAACAGCCTCTTCGTATCCATGAACTCGTGCCTTCCATAGTTTATGAACGCAACGGTCCTCAATGGGCAGCTTCTTATATTCAGTATCTTCCTCCATTTTGAGAGCAATTCGTGAGCCTTCCTACTATCAGATCTGAAAGGAAAATGAATTATAAAATTATTAAAAGCTGGGACTGCTCACTTTTTTATTGAACAAATCAATTTAACTGCAACACGGAAGCAGTAAACTTTCAAATGTTTAAAACTACAATCTTAAGATCATCCAAGTATCAAAAAGCCATTAAAAAGGGGGTAATATAGGAGCAGAAAGTTAAAACGTTCAATTTTATGGATCTCAGAAGAATATTGACAAATAATTTTCACAGTTGACTAGACAACAATTTTTTTTACGTTTTTTTAGGGTAATCAATATCTCATCCGCTCATTGTCATTTGCTATTTCTGCAGTGATGTACGCTTCCGATGACCTGATATTTTCAATGGAACTTGTAGAGATTAGCTGGATTAAACACTGGTCGTAGCAATTAAATTGGTGTTGGAAATTCTTAAATTGTTCCACTTTGAAGGTCGCATAGTATGAGTTGGCTAAAGATTTTACATCAACTAAATGGAAGTCTTCAGTATTAGTTGATGAAGTCATGCAGTAAAGATTTTAATACAATAGGTTCATGTTTATTGATATAATCGCGGATGACAATTTCATGGATTTCAGCGCTAAAATAATCAAAAGAACAATTAAGGCAGTCACTATTGTTCTACACAATGAAAATCTAAAATTTCATTTTTATTTATATTTTTTGCTATGCTTTAGAGCCAACGTCATTCTGATAACACCGAGGTTAAATCTTTAAGTCCGATTAGGCTTCCGTCTTTTGCATTGAAGTCAATGGAGAAAATTGCCGATAAGGGAGAAGGAGTGCTTATCTTGTGCCCAACAACTCTGCTTTTCGCGTAAGCATACAAGATGGGGAAATCCACTGACATGGCTCTTCACAATCTGATCCTTAAATTGAAAAAGGATTTTGCCCTGACGACCTTCCTCGCTACCAGGAGAACCTTCGACAACACATCCTTTAACACTGTAGCAACAGTTCTAAAAAAACTATGAATTTTAGCACTTGCACTCGTGTATGAACTGAGAGACGTACGCTGGGTGAACTCTAGGCGATTTCTTCTTGGACCAACTCGTCGTAACGCGAATAAGCGCAGTGAATGTATCAGGACACTAGTTTGCTTGATCATACGACTCTTCGCGCGATGTTCAAGGCCCCAACCAAGATTCGAGGCAGGGCCTGATGTAGAACTTGTAGATTGTAGGAAGGATAATGAGTGATCGGGGAACTTAAATTTTCTGATATTGGGATGCTTATTTGGCGATTTGGAATATGTGGCAGATTCTTGGCTAATATTATGCCTAGGATGTGAAGAGATGGATCCACTAACGCCGACCATTGAGACAGAAATGATGATTGTTAGAGATGAAACAGTGCTTTCTTTTCTACACGTTTAATTCGACAACATTATTACGTCCTCAGCTAAGAATAAGTTCGATATCCCTGTTGATCTGTTGGACATGAGCTCACGATCTAAAAGACAAGGTCTGGTATCGTCGAGGGTGTAAAAGAAGCGCACAGTATCATCATTAGTGAAGCTGTGAAGTGGGTTGGAGGAGATTAAGAGCAAATCATTTTTTAAAGCTCTTGGGAAGGAGCGATGATAGTGTAAGTTAAACCCTGGAGAATACCGGCACATATGATGAAAGGTCTCAGACCAGTTCTTTGTGCATACCAAAAGCTTACAGTTTACTCGGGTTATCCTATCATTGGCGGTCTCAAAGTCTATGAAAATGTGTTGGATTGAAATTTAAAACTCTACGCATTATTTCTTCGCCTGACAGATCAGTTGGTAATTCGCCTGGGATGAAGCTACACAGGTATTGAACTTCGATGTTTCTAGCGTTTGGGGCTATCCTGTTTTGCATAAGCCTTTCTTCAACTAGAAGGTACAAGACCAGTCCTCGGTGGATGGCGGACTACAGAAATACAGCAAGGCGGATAAATTGGCCAGACATACAAAAATCTGTGGAGGATGTAAATAGCCGCTGTATGTCAAGAAAATATATGCACATACTTTCAATAGAAAGGTCGAGGTGGATGTGTTGAAGATCATGCGCCAAGACTAGAAAGATTTGGAGTCACTACAGCAAGCAGAGATCACGCGACCTCGTGCTAATGCCGCAGAAGTATATCGCTATAACGATGTTGTTCACTTCAGGACACTGTAGGGAACATTGAGAATTCTATACAAAACCCACCGCAGTTGTGTGCAGTCGTTCGGTCCTGGCCAGGATCAGACATCGTGCATTTAGAAACATTTTTTTACAGGACTTGAGAGAGGTTTTGAAGCTGAGGAGATATGAACGGTTACCTAATGGCAGGATGGATCTACGAGCAAACCACGTAAAGAATTTTCACGAACGCTTTTACAAAACCGTACCTTTCCAGAGCCAATTGTGCCCTCATCCTCGATCCTGGATCAGGGGGCTGTCGTCTAACCTACATATCTACCATTGGAAGTTCTACAATCGTAAAATCAGGTATTTCCAAAGAAAACAACAAATTCACTTTCTGAATCATTCAATACTGTTATTATTGGACATTTTTGTTAAATATTCATTTAAGGTAAATTTTAAATTTCTCCCAAAAATAAAAAGCATAACAAAATCCAAAATTGTCCCAACTTCCAATTACGAAAATTCGGTCAATACTATAAGAAAAAAAAATTCCAAATAACAATCTTTTGCCTGTCATTCGTTGATTAATGCGACGACTTCCCAAACATGGAGATTTATTTTGGTCTGAAGCAATAAAAACAATATCAGATAAAAATAGACCACACATATCTGTCATTCATAACAACCTGGAAATATTGAAAATGAAATGCCGGTTTCTATTTTAAAACCTCTTTTGAGCACATTT
The DNA here is from genome assembly GCA_963855945.1 of Thereva nobilitata. Lineage (NCBI taxonomy): Eukaryota > Metazoa > Arthropoda > Insecta > Diptera > Therevidae > Thereva > Thereva nobilitata. The sequence goes on from OY979695.1 coordinate 176,243,748, forward strand.
CTATGGGAAAAAAGCTTCGGTTTTTAATATATCCGAGGAAATAATCGATAAATCAAAGCTACAAGACACATAAGTACAATTAAATGTGAAAAATGTCTCTTGAACGACCATTTTCTTTGCTTCCAGATTTAAGTACTTTCGGCAATAAAATTCAAGGTGCAATAAGAATCTCTTTTCAATAGAAATGCACACCGTTATTGAGCATGCAGCAAAAGTTCTGAATAGGTCGACTTAAGAGATTGAGAGGAGTTCTATGCAAATTTTTCTACCGGGGCCCCATAAGCTTTATGGTAACCGCAACTTTTTTTGTTGATAAACCCACACCTGAATGTGCATGCAGTGAAATAGGAATTAACCTTCTTCGGATCATGCTCTTAGCTTCTTACTACGTTTCATGATGTTTTGGTTTGGAATGTCCGTGTGATGTTGGGTAGATTTTTTAATGTCTTTTGTTATATACCCACCGTGGGTAAATAGACTTTAATTACGGAGGAACCAGAGTAATTGCTAGGACTGGTACTGGACTAGAAGCGTGACTAAATTAACAGAGTTATTAACTAATCTTTGCACGAATTGGACAGTAATTATAAAGCCTATATAAAATACTGGTGAGTCAATGACCTTGCGTGGAAAATATAGCCAGGGAAATTTATTTATCACATTATGAAACGAATAGGAACAGAAATCGATTCACGAGATAGATATCATTCGGGGGTAGTATATGTATAACATTTGTGTCATGTCTAGGAATGCTTTGTATCGGGATTAGAATTGATAATAGCTATTAGTTTTACTCAACGTTAATTAGTCTTGACGTTAATGCATGTCCTTTATTTTCGATATTTGGAAATAAATGATTGGTAAAACAAAAAAACCAACAAGACACAAAAGAAGTATCTTTCTATTTAATTAATATTTCCTAAGATACTTTTCTATAATTTAATTGATTCAATGAAAACCAAGGTCTGATGACGATATGAACGTACCGTCGGATCACTATCTTATTACCCTTAACCTATCATATCCTTTTCTATCTTTCGAGCTAAGCTTTCTACTAGCACCAAGACGTGAACGATATGACGGAATGATAGTATAAAGGTGTCAACCTGCGCTGACTATCACATAAAAAAATGATACTCGGAAAGCACATTAAATCACAGAAAAACTACATGTCTAGTCTCGAATGAGCAAGGGCATAACCTTCTATATTTACAAGCCATGAACAAGAATCTCAATTGAGAGAATCGGACCACCAAATTCTCCCAAATTCTCCAAATTACACTAACAACATAACGTGACTTCACCGAGTTGTAGTCCGATTGAGCGGAAATTCGCTCTCAATATTTTCCTTGTTCATGGCTTGTAATATAGAAGGTTGTGGCAAGGGACAAATAGAGTAAAGCCGGCTACTCACACGCCTGCCGCAGGGGCGATTTCAGGCGCACGGCAGTCGGGCCAATTTCGGAGGGGCAATTTCCTAGTAGGATACTGATCAGTTTTTCAGAGGAAAAATATCTAGAATTAAAAAAACTCAAGTCACCGCCTCTTCATAGACTTTAAGACCGCTTATATTAACATAATCATAGGACAACTGTACAAAACCATGAATGAATTTGGCATCCCTAATAAGCTTACGCCTTCACCTACATTGAGCGAGTAGCAAGACAACTGGAGCTGCAAATTGATAAAATCAAAATAAAGTACTTGTGGTATCCAGCATCCTTTCCAGAATCAAGCTAGGCGGTCACGAATTTGAAGCAGTAGAATCCTTCACATAACTTATCAGGATCAATAATAGCAGCCTGCAACAGCTGTATGGAAACAAAAAAAAAGCTAAAGCATACTATAGTCTACTAAGGCTCTTCAAATCCAAACATTTAACCATGCTATCAAAACTGCTATTGGGGGACGAATCTGGCTAGTACGACCGTAGAACCTCCTTCTAGAGTCACGATTAAGGGGATACGACAGTGAGGTATCTAAATGCCAAACTGCCTAAGAATGCCAAACTATCACATCAGCTGAAGCCAGCGCCGGATAGCGTAGATCGGGTCGCCGAGTTTAAGAATACCAAAATGAATAACATCATTTCAGATTCGGGATCATTGAAACTGCATGAAATAGCTGGATCGCGTTGTCAAGCCGAATACGTTAGTAAGTATAGTTCGACGGCATCTTAACAACATTCAAAAACATCATACTTAATCACAAATTTAGCATTCTAGATAAAACTTTTTGTGATTGGATTGATTCTATGTTAAGAAGTCGCAAATTACCAATCACGCACTTATAGCAAAAGGATGTCCGTAGAGAGTAGTTATGTCTCCACGCTTGTGAAACTTATGTACTCCTCGAGTAACTCGGTCTCCGAAATATTTCCGCTCAAGATTACGCAGTTGATGTGTTCTGTGCTAACAGAATAACTGCAATTACTACACATGCAACACACACTTCATTTGTTCTCCAGCTGATGCGCTACCGAAGGACTTAGTATCAATCTTGACTAAAAACTATTCTGGTACCAGGTTACCAGGAAGCGAACACTGCCGACATTTATGGAAGCTTGGGCTGCTTTAGGCTTATCACAACAAGCCAAATACTTAAGATGTGGCATTAAATGCCAAACTGCACTTGAATTAGCAATCTGATGATACGGAAGCACAGATCTCTGTGGACCTGCCGTGGGGTTTGTGGATTGGATATAACCACATCACAAGGTTCATGATACCATATTAAACGGTGTGTGATGGGACAGAACCAAGCTTAATAGCTTTGCTATCAAATTAACCGGAATTCAAAAGATGGCCTGGTTTTCCATCATCGGAGCTATTCAAACCTCGCGGATCGCAGGTCTGAGCGATAGTCTTCAGCGGGGACATTGAACAACCGTCAATATCATAAGAGATTCAGGAGACGAAAGTTTAAGCCCTCTTAAATGAACATACCAACGAGGATATCCTGGTTTTTTCTCAAGATACTTTAAACTGGAGTTGTATGGTACACATACAGCCCCAAAACCGGCACTTTTAACAAAGCGTACAGCTTCAGCGTCCAGGTTTAAGTTATAAGCTATGCACATATAAGAATTTAAGAAGGCTAGCGTAGAGCTGGTAGGACTAAGCACGGTTTTATCCTCTCTAGCCAAGCGGCTATCAAAGCGATAAAGTGCCACAAGATCAATACCGAACTAGTCTAGAACTACCAACGCACGCTCTTGATGAGCCGTTCTGCTATCAAGTCTTCGAAGTCAATGAAAAGGCGGACGCTCGGGCACTGCATTCATCGGTCCGAATCAGCTATTGCGGCACTCAGCAGTTTTTTAATGTGGAAGTCCAAGCTCAGGGTCACCCTTTGTACCAGTCCGACATTTCGTACTCGTCATGGTATGATGTTTAGTAGTAAGCTTGTTTCGAAGGAAGGAATAGGACAGGTTAATTAGGAGTCTGGCGAGTATTGAAGGAGAAGGCGATGAAGCTTTTAACTTCTGGATATTGTAAGAGTTCACACCAAAAAGAAGAAATTTGCATGAACGCCAAGGTTGTTACAAAAATCAAAACAAAAATTTTTGTAATGGGGCTTCGATTTCGTAAAATTGATATTTTCAATAGCAGCCGGTTGAGCCAGAGATGTAACCATCGGGGTTAGCGGGAGACACCTTGTCGGAATTTTATACCTCGTGAATCCCGCCAATCAGCCGACAAAGGCTGTGACGCCGGCAATGCCAAGCTGGTTGTGCAGGAAACGGGAGGGGTAACTTACTTGTCGTTCGTCAGTTTGCTTGGTGTAATGTTTGATACGATGAGGATCATTCGCTGGTTGCCTGCACATACTTCACTTTGTTTAGATATTGTTTTTTCACTCGTTTGTAATTAATTTTTGTGTCTTAAGTTATTTTTGTATTTTCACGATTGTAAAAGTAAGTTAGCAGATTTTTTTACTTGATAGTTTATTGGTTACGAGCTTAGGGGACTGGCAAAAGCAAAACGACTGCAACCCAGATCAGTTTGGAAAAGAAGCCTCAGGACAATCGAAGCCTAATGAAATATACCGCATACTGGTAATCAACGTGGTCTCGTAACGTGGTCAAGAAAAAGCTGGGATGAACAATGACAAGCCACCGGTAGGCTTGATTACCACCTAAACCAACTGTGGGGGATCGAAAGTGTAGAGACCCAAAGTCGACGTCAACGCTGGGCAATATCAGCCTGTAGTTCCGGAGTCCTCCTATCCTGTTGTGAGTTCAAGTGAGAGAGGTATAAGCAAAAGCTTTAAGTTCGCATGAGAGAGCTATAAACAAAAGCTTGGCTAGTAAACTATTGCCCAATAAAATTCTACGCTTTGCCTTTTCGCGTTCATCCACACTGTCTCGCGATAATGAACATTGGGTTTTCGTTGTTTGGTGCGAATTTGCTAAAACAAACAAGCCAAAGAGGCAAAACCTTAGGTAAATTGATGAACTTGTTCAAGCAATCTGACCTAGAAATTTAAGTGCAGGAATTGTCAAGAGTATAATAACTCAAAGTGGGGTCAATAACTCATTAAAAGGAAGAAAAAACGAAAAACATTACGAAACATTAGAACTTAATCTTCACCTATAAAAAATTATGCGTAAATATTGAAACAAATCAACAAATATTTGCTTGGAAAGCACTTTTATTAATTAGGGGACTAATTCAGGAGGTGTTTTATAAAATATTTGGTGATTATTAATATAAATTCTTCCGTACTTCCATATCATCACTAGAACCAATAGCTTGACCCGAATAACATATTTTCCACTTAAACACTAAATTAATATCTGCTCAGTATGATATTCAACTTAATTTATGAAAGAGCGCCTTAAGCACATTTGATATGATAATAAAAAGCACTGAAGCCCCCCCCCCCACACAGAGTGAGTGTGGAAAAAGAAGCGAGAATGAAAATGATAGATTATTTTATTTAAAACAGCGGCTACAAGCTTCGCCGTACATGTTTCTATTAAAACAAGCGAACCGAAGATACCCTAAAAAAATAGAGCATTTCTTTTATATCTCAGGCAGATTGAGTAAGAATAAAAATATGAAAATCATTTCGCACAGTACCATTTCCTGCAGGCTAGCTGGCTCCTTGCCAAATGTCATATTGTTTTTAAAACAAAACACAGAAAAGTAATCATCTGACAGTATATATGTAGCAGGAAGGACTTCTATTATGTAGTTGCGACTTGTTTGCTTTGGGTAAAACGCAAAAGAATAGTTGCACTATATTGGGAGTGTTTAAATTAACTTTTAGTGATTGTTAGTAGGACAGTTGTTTGTTCGTATGATGATAGGATTAATAAAAGGTTGCAAACGATGCTCCTGAACGGATTTCCTGAATAAATAAATATAAAAACCCACCTCCACGCAACTTTCTCAACAGTTTGCAAGTTTTCACCCCGCAAATGTAAATTATGCATGAAACGAGTGCTTAACACAACCTTGTACAGACTGCTGAGTGTTTCGCCACTATTTGCTAGCTCTAGAGATACTGCGACAAACTATTTCAGATTAATTGATTTGGTATTAAACTAAAACAAAAATAAAATACATTGGATATTCACCGTTTGGTTTTATTGCAGGTCTCCTTTAAGGGCTCCGTAATCACCAAACCGAACTAAAATTATATAAAACTTGTGAATCACAAAATATTTATGAAATCATCACAGTGGAGAACGTCAAGAGACAGACCGATAGGCATTTGCACGAATGTTTCAAGGGTAGATTGGATGGGGGTGTGAAATAACAAACATTGAAAAGGAACGTGCCTGTGGAACTGTGCGCAGATTTTTGACATTTAGTTAGCATCGATTTTCCCATAGACCTAGAAAAAAGAAACGATGTTTTCCTCTCGTTTGTCTTTTTGCGCAATAAATTAATTTTTAGGGCTATTTTCAGTTCCAAGTTAAAATTGTCGTCTACAGAATGCCGCCGCGGATCGGATGAGCCCCAATTCATGCTAGTCGAAATCTAGAGGGACCCTTTGATGTCGTGTGCATTTATTCAGATTTAGAAAAGACACACAAGCAGAAGAACGACGAAGAATGCCCTGCGGCTATTCCGCGGCTACAACAAAACTGTGGAAAAACAAGAAGAAAACTTACATTAATCTAGTATCACCGATAGCATAGAAAGTCTGGCAATTTGTGTTATTTTTGGGTTAAACGAAGATTGATGAGAAATTGCAAAGAAATGCACAAAAAGAAAATTAAAAGAGATTTTCCCCCATTTTTAACGCTTCTTATTCTTTGGGAACATCATCAGCCATTTCTTCTCATTATGCTGCACACAAATCTACCACCTTTAATATGCCTAATGTGGCCCACTTTTTATACAAAGATAATTTGAATCATCTTCATGTCTCAAACAATGTAACGGTCTACAAAGCTTCAGGGCGGCGGATATTTACCGCTTTTGTTCCCGTAGCTAGTTAGAGGTGTATCCAGCAAAAATGAAAAAAATTACTCACCCGATTTAATTTTGTTCTTATTTAATCCACTTTAAAAAACTTTTATCACATTAAACTGATAGTCCTCTTATTTAATAATTATTTGAGTAATGAAATTATAAATAATAAATTAAATTATAAACACTTTAAACCACATTTAATTCTTATTAAAGCGCGCAGACTTCCGTAGCGAAATGGATACGACGTCCATTTCTAAATGAAAAAAATTTTGTCTTCTTCTTTTTCTATTTTAGTAGTGGTACCAGCGAGGGAAGTTTTTTTTAATAGGTTAGATATTAAACGGTTAAAATTTAAATTATAGGTAGTTAATTCTGTCAGATAATTTCCATATAGATGAATTTTCAAATTATAATTATGAATTTTAATATTTTATATTGCATATACATAAGATAATCGTTATTTTAACATTTATCGAACATATGATTTCATAATATCCCACATTGGGTAATATTTTAACATGTCAAATTTTACGTGATACCATATAACAATTGTTTGTTGCTATAAAAGATTATACTATAAAATATTCACATGGATAATTTATGGTCCATATTCAAATAATTAAAAAAGCCGGTCTATTTTTGGATTTGGAAAGTCGTAGAATAACAACTTCCATCTACGACTTTACCGCTTCTTATTCTTTGGGACAAATCAGAGTTTATCAGCATAGAGGTGTGGTTTTGAGAGTTCGCAATATTACCCCAAGCAACTGGCGTAAATGTTCAAAAACTAATCCAAGGTTGCACGCATCAAGCTATTTCATAGCTACCAGCAGATTTTAGGTCTGTTCCCGAACCTGCAGAAAGTACAGAATCTGTCAGTTGCTTCGAATTACTTAACAGAATTCTGTTCCCGTACTTTTACTGCAGCCGCCATATTCATTTCCCCACCCTGCAGTAAGAAGCAGAAACCTGCAGTAGCTACGAGCTGCTGTAACCTGCTGCAGCTTAGATATTTGAAATATGGCAATGTCAGAACTGTCATTCCCGTGTTAAAACTGCAGAAACCTGCAGAAACATGTTCCTGTACTTTCTGTACTTCATCCCCACCTCTCAAAAAGCAAGTTGCAGTAAATGGCAGAATGCAGAAAGTACGGGAACAAACCTATTATGTGCTGCCAAAAGTAGGAGGGCGAGAGTAGGACCCAAAAGACGTTTCTAACCCACCGCGTCATAGAAGTATTTCCATCGGCCTTTCACACAAAAAAAAACGATCCCTAGACAAGACCAGACATTTCGGTATAATTTCACAGTTTACGACAGACATATCTCAGGTAAACAAAACGCCGCTCGCTGACAACCGACAACGTTGACTCAGTCACCTTCGAACTGCCTGCACTAGCTTACGCTCAACAACGTGGGGCCGACTTAAAATCGCTCCAAAACTTCTGCAACGAGTAAAACTAGTAAAATATTCACGGGGTGGACTGATGAGCGGCCACCAGACCATCTCGAAATTGGTAGCTAAAGACATTAGATTGACTGAAGCAAATGTCCTGTTTACATATTGAGCTATTGGAGAGAAAATTCAGCCTTGAGTAAACCATACTACAAACCATGAGTCCCTGGAGTAGACGATATCTATCCTATACTGCTGCACGACGGCTGCAACTTAATTGGCTGGTTTACACGATCGGACGCAGAGCAAAGAGCGACCTGACAAAAGGAACGAACGAACTGGGTGAGAGAGGACGATGGGGAGGGCGGACAATTTGAATGGACAATTTTCAGCGAACTTTGAAAGAACATTTTGACAGTTCTTGCGTTCAAAAAGCAACAACTAAAAGCCAATTGATTTTACCTAGTTCGTTCGTTGGAGTTTCGTTCGTGAAAACGCTCATGCGATTTTCAATCGGACTTAAAAGAGAATTAACGTTGACATCTAAGACCCGATCCACAATGAGATCTTCAAGCTTCAAAAATTTAGGATTATAGGATTTTTGTACAATGATTCACATTCACAGCTTCAAATGAAGCTGAAACTATAGAAAAAAATATGAAGCTTGAAGCTCTCATTGTGAATCGGGCCTAAGTTTTGTCTGTTCGTGTAAATCCAGCCAATCACTCACTAAGGCCCGATTCACAATGAGAGCTTCAAACCTCAAGCTTCATTTTTTTACCATAGTTTCTGCGTCATTTGAAGCATGGAGACTATACAAAGAGCAACTCCGTGTTGTCAATTTTCGTTTGATTAATGGTGGCGCTGCAGTCAAATGTACCCAAAAAAACATGGCCGATTGTATTCATCCGGTTCATGGCGAAGTTCGTTAATTACTAAGATATTCATGTTTACGTCTAATTTGAAAAACCAGCTTCTAAATTCGATTTATATCAATGCGATTATTCGTATTCAATCAATTTTTGGATTTTCTAATGATATTTTTTTCCATTGCTCCATTTAGACTAACTTAATTTTGAACGAATCGTCGAAATGGGTCAAATTCAGCTAACTTCATTTGGGGCACATTGGACAAAGGTGTGTGGCCAAAAATGAACTAGTAATTTAGTTTCTTCTGCCCTTTCATTTCCTGTCATTTTCCCCATAAGAGTTTAAGCTCCTTGTAATAGTCTCCATGATTTGAAGCTTGCAGCTTCAAACGCCGACATGCAAGTAGTAAAGTGGTTCTTCGTGACTGAGACTCGACAGAAAAGAAAATTTGTGCGAAATGCGCACAGGGAGATACTACCCACTACATCCACCAATCTGTTTCTCCTCTAGAGGGAAGATATACCTTTGTGGTTCTTTGTTGTAGTTGAACTCCTACACATTGATTGGCTTAATTATTGGCCAGTACCACAACCTTCTATATTACAAGCCATGAACAAGGAAAATATTGAGAGCGAATTTCCGCTCAATCGGACCACAACTCGGTGAAATCACGTTATGTTGTTAGTGTAATTTGGAGAATTTGGTGGTCCGATTCTCTCAATTGAGATTCTTGTTCATGGCTTGTAAATATAGAAGGTTATGCCAGTACGCACTAAATTACCTGGAGGCCTCGATATCGATTTCTGTCGATAAATAAAAATTGGCATTTGGCAGCACGATATCGACAACCTTATCGCCCCTTTACGTGTCGATAAAGACGTATGACATTTATTAAAAGGCTCAATTTATGCCTACAATAAACTTTTAACAGTTTATCTTTTAATTAAATATAAGTGGTTTACTGCACTTGGAGCAATATCACACAACTTTATGGTTTTGTGTGGCCCCCATTTATCTGTCGATCCGGTCGTAATGCCAAATATAAAACTTAGAAAAATCGACAAGCATTTTTCGTCGAGTTGATCCATCACAACAGAAAAGAAATTCTTCTATTACAAAAATCCAAACAAAATTTTTGTATCGGGTCTTTACTTGTGTAAAATTAACAAGGCTACACGATGCGGTGAATGTTTGATTCGAATGTTGGCTTCCAACGTTGGAGTGATACCCATGACAGCCCGAACGTGTCCAAATACGAACATTGGACGCTCGTATTTCGATTATCTGCCTCACGATGCGTTCTACCATCAAGCGTCCAACGTTGGAGGGTGTTCATAGCATCGTGTAGAACCGGCTTTATGTCTCCTAGAACAAGGCGAGTCCCGGCAACCGATTGATAGCCGTGCGATGTCGATTTGGTGGAACTGAGAGTGCGATGAGGTCAAGATTACTTCGACTGTGCGTGTTTTTCTTAAGTTGCGTGATGATTACCTTTACAAGGGCGCTTGAAATTTGCTTTGGTTATTAGTGTTTTTATTGTGTTCTTTATTGAATTGGCTTTTTTAAGAATTTTATTATTGTAGATAATTACTCTTTTCTTGTTTTCCGTGGATGGTTACGCACTTAAAAACTGATGTTTGCAATCTCAAGCTGAGTTAAGCCCCTTCGTACCATCGGCTGTTCAATCTCGAGTTCAATTTCGAATCTAGTCGGAAATATATTAGAGATTAATCAGATGTCAAGGCCAGCGGACGGTTGTCTCCATCTACTTCCACTCAATGTTACCACGACAGAATGGCGACTTCGATTATCAAATCGATTGAAGGTGGTGGCAGGAGAGTGAAAAAATATAATTGGCATAAAGAGGGAGGCAAGGAAAAAGGAATATCATCAGTTGGGCGCCCCCGAACTCAAGACAAATGAAATTTGTAAGCAGGATTTCCGAGTGTTTTATTTTCAGAATTTTCCGTATGATCACTTCTCTAGGATGTAACGATGACCATCTATTCACCGTGATTTATATTTATGTGATAAAATCACTAAAATTCTCCACTATTGCATTAATCAAACAAATAACTAAAAAAATTTTAGAAGGAAAGGAAAATATTTAATAAGCAAAAAAGTATTTAATAGAAAAAAACCGATATATACTTATATTTTCGAAGAAAACACATTCTTTCCATTTTGTTCCACTAACAAACAAAATCTGGTTACAATCTTCCATTTGATTAAATAATTCCTTATTTTAAACATAAGTTTCATCTTTTTTTTACAATTATTCTTTTTGGAACCAGCCATCGTAAGCAGTTATTGCTAGTTTTTCACAAAGGTTGGGTTTTTTTTTATTTATATAACACGAAAACACAAAATTTGCCTGTGAGATTAATATCTTTCCGCGGAGGAGGGAACTGCTTAAATATATTTATAATAATATAAATTTTTAAAATTCTGAACAATTCAATATTGTTGGCTTTTTTTAAAGTTTTAAATTAATGCAAAAAAAATGAACAGTTAAACTATATTAAGAGATTAAAACAAAAATAACCCCATAATTATCAAAAACTTAAAACTCAAATACATATGACATCCTTGTTTGTCGCATGCGCTGCTTACTTTGCTTTGGATTAGAATTAATTTATGTTTATTCAGAGATATTTCTTTGTTGGTTTCTTTTTGTTGATGGTAAGCTTTTTTTTTGTTCTGAATACTTTCCAGATTATTATTAATTTTTTTTTGTTGTTTTGTTTTAATTATTAATTACAATTAATTAATTAATATTAAGTTAATTTTCCTTCTCTGTTTCTTTCTCCGATGATAGGTGTGGAATATTCTCATCATCAGAGTCCTCTTGATCATCATCAAAATCATCGAATGATGGCTTTGAACTACCGACTATATCCTTTACCATATCTAAGATATTGGCTGGTTCTTGAGGTTCTGAGAGAACATCTGATATAAATATATGTATGCCATATTAAGAAGCAATTCATTTTTAATTACCTTGTTCATTATCTGATCCTTCATCAACCCATTTATTAAAGTCTACTTTTAAGAAAGGTGGCTTCTTCTTATCAGTTGTTAATGTTGGCCAATAAGGACCCGATTCTGCCTATCAATCAAATCAATTCAAAATAATATTAGATTTTTATTTAAAAATTAAATCCGGAAGCTTACCTTGTAAATGGTAAATTCAAGACATCGACTTATATTTTTACTTGACACTTTATCTGGGATAATTTTATGTAAGAAATTTATTGTTAGTTCATGTGGTTTATTTTCAGCTACTGATATTCCTTTGAAATACATGCTATCTTCTGTAAATCTTTGGGGAAAAAATAATTATACCATTGCAATCGTTTTCTAGTTAACAAAACTTACTTATATTCAGTATCTTTACATTCAACATTGATAATAACAAATAGGAGAGCCTTTCTTTGTGCCCAAGAAACTGGCGGTGGTACTCTGAAACAAACATAAGAGCGATTATCAATATGTTTATATGTACGAAAAAAACCAAACAAAATTATCACTAATATATTACAATACAAATCGAGGAAGTTGAGAAAATGCAGGTGAACAAAGCACAGGAGGGGAGATAATGAGTTTGCATCCCAACTAATGGACGGAGTTTTCTTCAGGATTCGCGAGATGTATAGGCGTCTCAAAGAGCTTGTACTTAAGAAATGTTTCACCTTTGGCTAAACCTCCGCGCAAACTAGCTATATGATAACTGCTACTCACAAGAATAGGGCCTAGCCATGAGAGGCTCAAAGAACTCGAAGCCCACGGAGCATACCATAGCACCACTTTCGCAATATCTTCCCTAAAGTACCAAATGAATGGCAGTTAGGAATCCGAAGCGTAAAATGACCAAAGAAATAGTGGATGGATGACATGCTACAAGATATGCGAAAACTTCGTATAAGAAACACACGAGAGAGCTCGAGTAAAAACCATAAAAGAAGACGAGTCTCCCATTCGCTCTGGTTGTTTGAAAGCGTAGCTTTTTCACTCAAACAACCAGAGCTAATGGAAAGCTCGTTGTCTTCTTTTATGGTTTTTCCTTTAGCAGGACGTAGACACGACTGGACGAAGATATTGCAAGAGGCCAGGGTCCTACAAGGACTGGACCGGCATTAAAGAAGAAGTTAAGAATCCGGAAGACTCTAAGACCCGGTTTAGACGGTGCCATCCAGCGCATGTGCCTCACGAGTTTGGTTGATGAAGGGAGAACTGGGGTGCTCCCTTTCATCATCCCCACATATCCCTTCATCAACAAACGTTCGTGAGGCACATGCGCTGGAGCGCACCGTCTAAACCGGCTCTTAGGAACGCAACCGGTTTATCTGAATAGACAAACTGAGATTAAAAGGAAATGATAGTACAAAGTTTAAAGTACCTTTATATCCCAAACCTAAAGTGGAAACACAAATTGAAGCTCTTTTATCGCATAGAAATTTGAATGCTTTTATATCTGTTGCACGAACGTGGATTCCAGACAGAGAAAAAAGCATACAAATTTCTGTGCGATGAAAGACCTCCAATCTGCGTTTCCGCTTTGCGTTTGGGAGGTAAAAGAGCCTTAATACTGTACAGGGAAAATAGCCCCGCACCGAGCATATTGGGTCCGCTGCCAAAACACCATCGATCAAAAAGCTCTCCATTTATTAAAATATTACACCCTGCTCTGATAACTAAACTCCAAGCTATTGATATAGACTTAGTTCTAAGGAACTGGATTGACTTTACTCTCTGGCCGTCCAAGCACGTTGCATTGGATGGTTTCGAATCTAAGTCCAACACCATTTCGGCCGGTGTTCCGCAGGGGTGAATTATATCAGCCGCATTTTTTCCATTTCTAACAAAACCTTCACCGACGTTCTTTCTATCACAGTGGACAGTGTGAATCTTGTGGCTCTTAAGAGCCCGCGCCACAAAACAGGCGAATTTCAAAATCACTGTTTCCATGCGCAGTGATCGACTCGAAGCGAGTCACTCAGTTTGTTTAAAAACGCAAATAATTAATATCCTATATCACAATTTCACATGCGCGCTTATTTCCCTTCTTATATGGCGAGGGCTCTATCATCCCTGGCATAACCTTAACTGAGGATTGCGATGGAATTACCGAATATTCCAAATCGCCTAAACAGCATCCCAATTTCGGGGTTCTTAAAAATACGGAAGTTCCTCCGTTCGCTAGCAAACCTATAAGTCCTTTACTAGGTCCCGCTTCGAGTACAACTAATTCATCTAGGCTAGCGTGTCTTAAAAACCGCGCTTTAAAACTGATCTGTAATGGCACGTTTTGTACCACCATTGACTCATTGAGCCATCGTAGGAATGAAGCAGTCTTGACCAAAATTTATCGCTATTATTATAGGGACTGTTCAACGGGCAATATTTTTCCCGCAACACAAGGATAGCCCGCTCGGCTCATTCTCATACCGTGCAGTCCCCTTTTCGTGCACACTACGGTCTAGAAGTTCGTTTTTAAATAGAACAATTTAATTGTGAAACAATCTTCCGCAGTCAGTATTTCCAAACACGTACAAGAAATAATATGTAGTTCAAAGGTAAAGTTCATCAAGGCCTACTAGAGCACCCCCCCCCCCCCCCCCGACCTCCTCTAATCTGTCCTCTTTCTCCTCTATCCTTTAAACTGATTACTACTGGACATTACACAGTGATCTGAACGACATGACAGAGTGACCGCATTTATGTGCAGGGACCGAATCGGTACCGAACCGGTCCAAAGTATCAAAAAAGCTCCAGAAAACGCCAGCATTTTCGGTCCCGTGCTCGTTTATGCGGGTTTTTTTGGACCTTTTTTGGTACTTTGGACCCGTTCGGTGCCGATTCGGTCCCTGCACATAAACGCGGCCAGTGGTAGTACAAAGGGTAATTCGTAAGCTTATTTTTTTGTTTTTTAAAGGTCCTTCGTATTTCCATTTCTCCGATCTATCCCACTTAGTGGGTTGACTGGAGAGCACTATAGCAAGTCGGGTTGCTATAAAAGACGGTTTCCACAACAAAGGTTACAAAGATGATGTTGTCAACATGGAAAACGGTGAAACTTACTAGCAGCACCACTTGATTTGGTTTCCAGGTGGTGCGCTAGCGTAGGGCTCAATGTCAATCCCGAAAAACGCTCGATTATTAAAGCCAATATGATAACTCATGGCAGATAAATATTAAAGGAAGAACTTCCTTACATTTTGAGGTGAATATAGAATTACGATGATGATCTTTTAACTGCGCTCTTGAACCTAATCTTAGAATCTTAAACGCGAAAGAGAACAACACTGAAACCAGAGAACATAGTTAGCTTGTTAAAAGCAATAAGCATCAGATGGCCACAGAAACAAGCAGGATGGACAACAGAGTTTTAAAAAAAACGTTTTTGAAACATTTCCCCTTAATTATCGAGCACCAGGCAGAAGAGACCAGAAGATATGTTACGATTACATTTATATACTCGCTGTTGTTCAAGTGAGTAAAAAGATTCGTTCTAGTAAACATAAAATTCCAAGTTGAATTGTCTTCATTGTTTCAAAACTAAAATTCTTTGATAAAATTTATAACACATAAAATCAACGAAAGTCAACAAGGTAGATATTGTGAAAAGTACATTTTAATCCATCCTGAAGGGTTACGTGGCCGAGAGAATATATAGGTCTAGATCAAATTCTTACAACAGCAAGGAATAATTAGATACATACTTGGTATAATTTATATGAGAATCTGCCACTTTAAATTTCCTTCGGCTAATATAAAGACAATATAAAAAACACAATATAAAAAGCTTCGAAATTTATTACCCTATGATAAAAATTAGTTTACAAAAAAAATGAAGGAAGAAAATGGACGGGTTTTAAAATAGACTTACTTACTGACTGGCAGTTCTTAGACAGCAGCGAGATGTGTAAGAACATAAACCTAGTTTATTATTTTACATTCTGTTACTCGGAGACAAAAGCCGCGCTAATGTATTGTAGTGAAACGTACGAAATAATTTTTACTGAAAGAAGACCATGTGGTGTGTAGTATAGTGGGATCGCTTTGAAATTATTCAGTTTCTTTCTGTTGTGGACCAGACAACGATGTGAAACATTTATCAGAACGAAATAAGGAAAAGCAGCAACGACATCTATGGTGGAGGTGTCAATTATTATGGTTGAAAAAATAATTCGAACCGGCAACTTTTAGAAGGAGGAAACCATTACACGAAAAAACTAAACATAATTCTTGAACTAATTGAAGGTAGCAGTACAAAAATGTCAGGGGAAATCGAATGCAGAATAATAAAAGCAGCTTGTGAATCTGGCAAAGATAGATTAGGGATGCCGCTCTTCTACCATCTATATCGCTTTGCTTGTGACGAAAATATGAAGAGAAAGATGATCATCATCTTCGGAGATTCGACACAGGTATCGCGGAGAAATGCTGGTAGTACAAGTGCTTAATAGTAATGCCTGGAGAATACTTATTATTTAGATATTTCCCTTTCACCTTTGCGTTTACATTGAAGCAAATATATTGAGCCTGATAGTGAAATACGTGATGCAGCAAGATCTCACAGAAGAGATCCTGTTGGGCTCATCCCGCAAACAGCAATACTCCTCAGAGGCCTAGTGCGAAAATATCGGTGGCGTGACGAGTCGTGTGGCGTGACAAGTCGTTTGAGTTGAAGAAAGTGACGTTTCAGCCGAATTACGACTTTCAGCACAGGGGCCATAAACTCAAAGCATTTCCACTCACTGTCCCCGGTGCTGAAAGTCGTAATTCGGCTGAAACCCCACTTTCTTCAACTCAAACGACACACGGCTCGATTTTCAGCGAATTTTTTGCAGGGGCTTAGATAAAGGTGAGGCACATTTTTTAAGGACCGTAGCTCTTTGAGACACCTACACACTGCCCGAGTCTTGAAGAAAACTCTGTCCATTGAGAGGAAAACTGGACGGTGGGGAGTGACATGGCAATGTCGTGTTTTTTTATGTGGAAGTCTAAGCTCAGGTGTGGAAGTCTAAGCTCAGGCCGTATACCAAAGCTTCATACGCAGCTTTTCGTCATTAATTTCTTGGAGATTTATGTAGCAAAGCGGCATGTGACGATTTATTCCATATATAAATGACGAAAAGCTGCATATACAGCTTTGGTATAAGGTTGACCTTAATCTATCAGCGAAAGATGTTTTGATTTTCCTGAGTGGAACTCAACTTGACATACTCACGTCAAGGTGATTCACTCAGATTATATCTGCGCTCTAAGCGATTTCTTTGGCTTTAACTGCGTTCATACACTACTAATTAAACCATCAATCTCGCCTTGGCCTTATGGATTTGGAGGAATGAAGAAAGAACAACCAACCTAAGGAAAGGAATGTAGATGATATATACCAAATATTTGTCAATTTTCAATTACAAACAGAATTAAAGAAAATGAACCCTAACTAGACGACTACATGCTAATAGAGCTTTTTATGCTCAAAAGCAAAAACTGCAATAAAAATTTGTGTTTAGAAAAACCAAACTCTCACTAGGATCAGTTCTGTGGTATGGTAGCAAGACTTGAACCAGAATATAGGCGAACGAGTCAAAAAATTTAAAAGAAACATTTTCAGATTCATAATAGGTCCATAAGAGTATGGCATATTGCGAAGGAGATACAACAGTTGTTTGAAATTGTTGACGACCAAGAACTCTCAACCTTTATAAAACCTTCAGATTAAGAAATTTCATGAAGTAGACCAGTGGGCAGACGCAGGAGAAGATGGATAGACTCTGTGGCGGCTGGTGCAGAGGCAATGCTTAATATTGGGGACTGAAAACATCCTGGAAGAGACCGTCAAACTTGGAGAAAAGTCCTAGAGGAGGCCAAGGCTCATTTTTGGATGGATGTAGTCACTCCAAGCATACTGAAAACTTAACTGCTATTGTCAAGAGAGGTGGGATTAGTTATTAGGGATCTGAGTAATTTTTTATAGGGTGCCCTGTCGAGTGAAGGGGAGAAACAGGAGCTGTGACTGTTAAAGACCATACAACATCTGTTGACGGGCTCGTTCCTAGCGTAATCGGTGCGATGCAAGTATTCCCTAAGTAATTGAGTGTGTCGTGTCGGTCGCACTTCATCATTGAATTTTATTTTGTCCGACAGAAACTGTACTTGAAGTTTTCCACTTAGGACGTGAAACGCAACACAAGATATGAGCAGTTAACGGCATGAGATCAAGCTCTTTGAGCCTGTCCAAGTAGTGGGGTAGGGATTGGTAGTCGTGCGGATCGTGCAGATTTCTCAGGGCAAAAAGGAGAAATCTCTTCTGAACTGATTCAATCCTGGAATATAGGATCCCAGATAGTACACGCTTATTCCAGGATAGGGCGGACTAGAGAACAGAAGATTGTTTTTGTGACCCATATATTACCGAATTCTTTGGCTCTCCTCTTTATGAAACCAAGAAGTTTGTTGGCTCTGGCAGTAATATTATCCCAGGTTGAAATTAAGTTTTTGGTCTAAAACCATGCCTACGATATGATCAACCCCTGGCCTCGTTTATGTGCAGGGATCGAACAGGTCCAAAGTACCAAAAAAGGTAAAAAAAACCCGCATAAACGAGCACGGGACCAAAAATGCGGGGTTAACCAGTTAGATCGTCTGTTGCACTGGACATGGTGCTATAAGTTTCACCAAACCTATCAGCGAACATGCTACAAATAACTTGCGGGCACGAGGAGCGTGTTCTACCATTCGTCGTTGGGTAGCCCAAGGTGTAGCAGGTGTAGTTGCAAGAAAGTGATTGAGGCAAGATTTTATCGTTAGAAAAGTGTAAAATATCGTACATAAAGTGAGGTTTTAATCAAACAATAAAGCATTTTCGAATAAAGAATTTAAAATCAAAATAAGTCTGGAAATGATGCAGACTCAGTTATCTATAGTAGCAGCATTAAATAATCTGAAATTTGCTTCAAAAAAACATCCATGCAATTCCTGATAAACAAATCTGAAATGAAACTGCATCGTTCCGCGGAGCAAAAGTTATGGACTACTTGATTTTGTGTTTTCAAATTTAGAAATTGGAAGCTTTATCTAATTTTATTATCGGCAAGCACATTGCGTTTAATAAATATACACACCCATTGAAATGTTTGATCAACATAAACGTTTGATAAATAGGTCCGGCATTGTCCAGTGCATTAACTAGTAAGGTTTCTTCCTCGATAAAAAAAGCCGCTTGAGATTTTCTGATTTTTATTAAAAAAAAGGAAATAGGGGCAGAGTTCTAAGTTAAAGTTATTCATTTTTAATTCCCTTCATCAATAATTTTTTCGCCCTATCACTACGCTGATGAAATTATCGCATTTGTTAATCTATGAATAGTTAGGAAAAAAAATCTTATAATTCTGCTAAAAAATGGGCAATGCTAGGGTCAATCTGGCAATACTTATATAAATTGGGGAAATTTTTATCCTTATCCATTTCACTATTCGTAAAAAATTTCGAGAAACTCTTTTAACATAACCTGAATAAAAAATTTATTGTAGTAAAATATAAGCTTGTAATATTTTCCAAGTCATTCAACGCGGCCTAATAATTTTTCAAATATAAACAAAGAGCAATTTATGGAAATATTGATTAAAGAACTAAGATGGACGCCGGAAAGCACGCGCCGACTAGTATGGCCTGTCACATTTTTCACAGGAAATTTTTTCTGCTTAATCACTATTATTAATCATTTTCACAAATATTTTGTATTATATCTGATTCAATTAACTTACCCAACTGGTGGCGACATTATTATAAATTATTTAAACTGTAAAATATTACTATTTTCACGAATACTACCGGATCGAGTTGACACCCGTAATTTTCTATTGAACTTTTCAGTTTTTGTGAGGGACTTTTTTAGTTGAATGTGAATAAATTACATTTTATATGGATGGTGCTTTTACACCTGTCAGGTTTTTGGTAGAACTAGCGACATCTGAATTAAGTTTTTCAGGAAATTATTAATGATTTTTTTTAGTACTAAAAAGAGCCTAAAATTAAATTATTTAAGAATTCATGTCTTTATTCAAATATATTAAAGATAATAAAATTTTCATTGATAAAATAATAACATTTTTTTATTTTTTATTAATGATAAAGTTAAAAATCTCAACGGAAACTCGAACAGGCACAAAAAATTTTATATGGATTAACTCATTGCCGAAAATCGATTTTCGAATATAAATTTTTTTTTTTGACGTTGTGTTCTATCTGTCTAAGCTAAAATTGTTACTTAACAAGTCTTTACGGAGGTAATTTTATGGATTTAATTATTAACACTCTAGAAATATTATTTTAACACACATAATTTATTGCAAACTTATATTATTTCAGATTAGCTTACTGAGCGAAAAAAGGAAGGGAAAAAATGTTGCGTACTGTAGCAAATAGGTTTGCCGGGGCCTTGCGAAGCGCTACGGGGCTCACAGCTACACGAGTTTCATTAATTGGAGCTGTACGTCATTCATCTCACGAGGAATCCGAGGAAGTCTTTACCCATAGATATGTGACTTTCTTCAATCGTAAAGAAATTGACGGATGGGAGGTACGCAAAGGAATGAATGATCTTCTTGGCATGGATTTAGTTCCTGCACCAGAAGTAATCATTGCTGGCCTCCATGCCTGCAGAAGGGTTAATGATTATGCCTTAGCTGTAAGGTGGCTCGAAGGATGCAAAGATAAATGCGGAGATAAGGTAGAGGAAGTTTATCCATATTTGCTACAGGAGATTTGCCCAACTCTTACTGAACTTGGTGTTCTTACCCCGGAAGAAATGGGATACGATACACCCGAGCTCCACCTTAAAACTGTATATGAGCTATAATAATAAGTTGAGTTAAATATATATATGTTTTCAGTGGAGTTATGTAACAAACGATAAAAATTTGAGGTTAGATCTAAATACCCAATAAAAAAATTCGATTGATTTGGTGAATATTTTTTTATTTCCATTTCAAGTTGAAAGGTTATTGAACTAGGAAGTAAGCGCAGTTTTTTAAATATAGTTAGAACAATACTAAAAGGGTGTTTAATAAAATATTACAAACTTCATTATCTTTAGTGTGAAGAGGATAAAAGTTCACGAATGGAGGATCTAACGAGGTGCAAAAAGTTTGCTCTTTGTGAAGCAAATGAATGGCAAATGTCTGTAATCATCATCGACAGCCCAACAGCCTTTGGTTCGGCAACTTATAATCGCTTTTACACCTATGACACAATCTTTGGTAGAGCCTACCTCTTCCAGTTTCAACAGGGATATCGCCGAAAGTAGCTTTCCCTCTAGTTAGGTATTCATTCATCTTTCATACACGTAGACAAACTTTTTAATAAAATTACTACGCCACGCAGTTCTTAAATGGATATGGAGATTATAGAGCATACCTTCAGAATATCTGGACGGAAAAGAGGACGCGGAGCATTCCCTCTTATATAACGCGGTTTGCGGAGAACAAAACAGTACCGGAAACGACGATCAGGTGAACTGGCTACTTCGAAAACCCTGAACCTTATAAACGACTATCTTGATAGGGGTTACTATGTAGGGGCAGTATTTATCGATTTAAAAAAAGCATTTGAAACAGTACATCATGATGTTCTACTAAGCACCCTCTACAACCTTGGAATAAGGGGCTCGGCGAATGATCTGCTGAGGAGCTATCTCACTGGGAGGCACGTGGCATCTAGAGTTAATGGTATCTCGAGTGACCAACTAGTGATCACAATTGGCTCCTCAAGGCTCCATACTAGGACCACTTACTTGCCCTATATCAAAAACACCAAATACTCAAGGCTCAGTGCAGAATATCATAAATTTTCCCAGGCTCAAGTTACCCAATACCTACGAATGCTATTTCTGTATATATGGAAATGCTTCCTTCAATTCCTCGTGATTAAGAAATAGGTTGAGTTTGCTTAAACCCTTTTTTTTAATGTGACGCCAAGAATTGTGTTAAAACCACACATTCTTCTTGTAGATCTTCTGGATCGAATTTGCATCATATACGAAGAGTTTCGACCTTTTTGGCTAGGAGATCTGCTGGCTCGTTGCTTTCCATACCCTGGATTCCAGTTCAGGAAAACCCTAAGCGAAAATGTTTAGGAAATCGATGCATCCCCCTTACAAGCTTTGATTTCACTATACAAGAACTAACGGCTTTTAGGGCTGATTGACTATCAGACATTTTATAGATACTTACGGGTTTACAACCGGGATTCTTTTCTGACAACTGCTCTCTCCACTAGTGGCGATTCTGAGCCAATGTCAGCCAGTTTGGCATCCCTAAGCTCTTAGCTAGATGCCCTCTCCACTGAAGCCTACCGAGCTTGATTTTCTTCACAACATCTATTGCCGTTATCGTGACTCCGGAATCTTCTTCCCTCTAAGATATTTCAGTACTTTTTTCTAAGCAGCATCCAAGTCTCGGATGCATAAGATAAGACCATTTCTTATACAGCAGCAGTTTTGTTGTTACGGTTATGCTCGGATTTGAAAAGCCTTGACAAACTATAATAGGCTTTTGGCAGGCTTCTGCCTTCTACGATAACATCAAATGTCTTGCGCCTCATGAAGTAATTAAATGTTGTACTTTAAAAAACACCAAAAATTACAATATGATGATACTATATCTACCACTACCAAGAACGAAAACTTACAATACATCAAATTAGCGGATCAATAGTCAATCGAGATTATTTAATCAATAATATGAAATATAGTTTTTATTTACACCAAGCACAGAATGACAATATTAAATGCATCACTATGAAGTGCTCCAATTTTTCAATAATTCACTAGCCTTTGCAAGATTTACATCTTTTTTCATAAAACAATAACGAACATAATTCTCTATCAAAGGTTTGTTCGGTTCACTATAAAATGCCGATGGTGGAATTCCTTGAAGTCCCATATTTTTTGTCATCCATTTGGTGAATCGATAATCTTTATATTGATCCGTTTCAGAATCAAGATCGATTCTTTTCTCTAAATTATAGAAATTACAAAATGATTTTACTTTCGACACAAACTGTTATCACATTACCTAAAGATTCCCAATCTGCTAGCATGAAATATCCACCTTCAGGTATTGTTGGTTTTAATCCAGAATCTAGAAGAAATTTAGCCATAAAGTCCCGCTTTGCTGCTAGTTCTTTTGGAAGTCGGTTAAAGTAACATTCTGGACTGTTCAGTCTTGTCATTTCAAGCTCAAAACCTATTGCAAGAGCCTCCTGCAAAGCGCAAAATGAAATGTAAAATTTGGTTAAAAGTTTTAATTTAGTAAAAACCTGTATCGGAGTAGCGCACGTATAAACACAATTCTGATGAACCATTTGCAGATTTTCCATTAAATTAGCAGGTCCATACGCCCAGCCGATTTTCCATCCTGTTACCGAGAAAGTTTTCCCAGCTGAACCAATTGTTATTGTGCGTTCCCACATTCCTGGTAAAGTGCCTGTGGAAAATTATTAAATAAAAAATGGAAGTGACTACGTAAAATCATATTTACAGATTCTAATATGTTCGCAATCATCAAAAACCAACCACTCGTAAACTTCATCGGAAATGCATAGAACATTCCACTTGATGCATAAGTCTGCTATTAACTGAAGCTCCTTCTTATTAAAAACTTTCCCTAAAGGATTATGCGGAGTATTCAGAATGATCATTTTCGTCTTTTCATTGAACAATTTTTCTAATTCTGTTTCATCTAGAACCCAATCAGCTGAAGTTATTACCCCGTCGGTTTTATTCTACAAAAAAAAATTTCTGTTAAGACTAAAAAAAATGTTTAGAATATAATTTTCATTTTTACCGGCTTTAATGGAATAAATCGTGGGACGCCACCTGCACACTTTACCATTGGCTCATAGCAATCAAAAAATGGTTCAATTATTATTACTTCATCGCCATCGTCAACATGTCCTTGAATAGCAACATATAGTGCCTCGTATGCTCCACAAGTAATCAGAACTTCAGTAAACGCATTCAAATCATGCTTTGTTAGTCCGGAATATAATTTCGATATTGCTTCAACCAAACGAGGGTGACCCTGTATAAAGGTTGAATGAAATATAGAATATAATTTAACTTGCAAACTTACAAATCCACGAGTATATTGATGCAGTAATGGATTTGGGCTTTTGCCTATTTCTGCAATAGCATCTGTAATATATTTCGGTGCTGCAAAATCCGGGAAGCCTTGTCCTAGATTTAAGGGTTGATACTTCAACGCTAAACCGATGTACTCTACCCTGAAATAGACGATTTGCGTCAATTTCTTACAATGTATAGATCTCATTCTTGATTGGAGACGCAAGAGTTTAACACTTCCAAAAATAAAATCTGCCACAAAGCTTGCAACACCTCCCCATTCGTTTCAGTGGACGGCGTAGAACTATTGTTTGACCTATCTCTGAACATCCTAGAAAAATTTACTATTTTTTTATGTGAAAGTCCAAGCTCAGGAGTCCCTCTTTCTACTACCAGTCCTTCATGTCGTTTTCGTCATGGTGCAATGTCCAGTAGCAAGCTTTGTTCGAAAAAAGCAGTAAAAAACAGCAACAGGTTAGATTAATAGGAGTTAAGAAGGTGCTGAAGGAGGAGCCGATGGACCTTGCGGTTGAACTCCTGGATTTTGTAAGAGCTTTAAATGTCTGTATAATTTAGATAGTAAAAACTCTAATAAGTTACACCAAAACTCAAAATCATAAGCCTCCAGGTCCAGGTGAGATGCCCAGAGAAAATTTCAAAAATGGTTGGCAAAACCTATGCCATGCCTTACATAGTCTCATTTCCAAACTATGGAGAAGCATAAAGATGCCGGAAGAATGGCTTCTAGGCGCAATTGTCATAGTCCACAAAAAGGTGAATTGATGAACTGCTATAAACCAATCACGTGGTTGAACACTCACGTAGCCTGAAACCATAATACAGAAGACGAAGTAAGAGTTAGAAAGAATAGATCGAAAACAGACCAGATAATGACACAAATACTTGCAAAATACGGGAAAGAAAGCATCGATATTTTTTTGTAGACTAGAGAAATGCTTATGGCCTGCTTTATAAAAGAGAGCTTGGTGCAAACATGAGATAAATAAAGAATGAAATCTCAAGGCGATGCACAGTGAGAATATATAAAACATTAATCTGCCCAGTTCTATTCTACGAGTCTGAGGCTTGCACATTGAACAAATAAATCGAATATCAGCTCAAAGTCTTCGAAAGGGAAATCTTAAGAAGAAGGAATATTTGGTCCTGTAAGGGTTAACCAAAACGAATGGCGCATTAGAACTAACGAAGATTTGGAAAAATGTATTATGAAATAAATATATAATTACGAATATAAAATTGAGCAGACTACGATGACTCGGACACGCGGCACGAGGTTCGAAAGAAGCGCCATTTAAGCAGCAGAAGATGTGGAACCACTCGTGCTCTTGATTTGGAACTCGTGCTTAATCTACCGAATATCTTCTTTTTGCTGGCTCTTGTCCGCTACATTTCGTGGCGAGGTGTCCCTAACACAGAGCTTGACGAGGATGACCTGCGAACCCTTTTGGACCAATACGACACGGTAATCATTGACAAATTGAGGAGTATTTTTCGTCACGACCATTGGACTTTGGAAGAGGCTGACTTTCCAGGTAAATGGAGAACACATTTTATGCTATAACCAAAGATTAATTGCCACTCCGTTCATGATCGTGTAGCTTTCTCAATAATATTATTGATAGAAAATCAAATACATCAAGCCTTTTTATACTTCTTGGGTTACATCGAAGGATCATTTACTGCTAACACCATTCACAAAATAGAAGAAACGTTACCCAATGTAAATTTGGAAACTAATTATAATTTTCATACATATCGTGAAGGTATCTCCATTATCATTGACTTTTGCACCGGGTTAATTTTACACAATAACCTGAAATTTATTATACAAAAAAATTTCAATACTAACCACACACTTGGCGTGCTTCCTTGGTATCTTTTAGGTAAATTGAATTTTTCCATTTGTTTTTCAGATGTTGAATAATTTTTATTAATAAGAAAATTTGAAGCGAGCACCGAAATCCTACTTTTAATTTGTCTGACTCCAAACAAATGACTTCGGCTAACTACCTGGAAAAAATAGGGCTTTAAGTTATCGCTGAGTTTACACTAAGCACTCAGTTATCTTTCAATTAAATAACATTTTTAACATACGTTCAAACTTGCCATTAATTATAATAAGATAAAAGGAAAATTATAAAAATATACTACGTGCACTTTTTATGACGGATTATAATCTTAAGCATAGATGTTGATTATTTTATATTGTAGATAGATGACGGATTATTTTATATAGTAGCACGTTTCTGAAGGAATATTTTCATAACTATCACTTTATGGTTATAACACGATTCTTATCTTTAAATTTGATACGCAGAATATTATTATTAAAATTATTGGCCGTGTCAAGCAAATAAATTTGCGATCAATTTGACATTGGATCGACACTACTGTCGTACTACGTATCTGGGAAAATTTCACCTTCGAATGGCACGCATTGGACTAGTTTGCATAGCTAGGATCATGTTTGCTTACTTAAATTATATGAATTTATAATATTTAAGAGCGACGGCGACAAAGCTGTTTGTTATTTTTGGTGTAAATTTTAAATTTACATTTCCTTCCATGAATTGCAGTCAGTTTATTTATAAAATCGTTACGCCTGTGGCACAAATCCCATTATTATTACGATAAAATTTTGAAAAAGGAACGCAATTATACATTATAAATAACAATATTTCTGCGGCATAACTATATTCGCTAAGAATTCTTAAAAATTTGTGTTTATTTTTAAATATAAACAAAAAAAATCAAAAATAATTCAGCCTGCAACTTCATCCCAACATATTCAGCACATAATCAGCTGATGGTGATGTGTCAAAATTGCATGGAAACGTCAGCTGCAAAGTGGTTTTCTTCATAAATGTCACTAGTACCGGGTATTAAAACTTTTTCCTGCGAGATGTGTTAAAACGTAGTGTTTAAATGTTCATTTGATTATAATTTTACTTTCTAATTTTCCATTAAAAAAAACTAAACAACAATGGATTTAACGCCAATATTTAAGGCCAGTGTTATGGCTGTGAAGCTCCGTAACAAATCTCTTCCAACACCAAACAAAAATCGAATTCTTCAAAGGCAATCAAAAGATGAATTCTCTAAGCAAGCAAAAGACGTTTGCCATAAAATAACATCATTAAAAAATCTTCTATTAGAAAATCGTGCAGCTTATATGAAATTCGCGGTGCATCTTAAAAATTCCGCACAAATGACGGATGAACAAAGGGACCTTATAGACAGGGAATCTGAGAAATTTATAAATTTCTATACACAGCATATAGCACAAATGAAATACGAATGGAGGAAGCATAAATCGAAAAAGCAACTAACAGACCACAGAGAAAGTGTTGTAGAATTATTAGGAAAATACTTGAAGATTGTTCAAAACATTCACTTAGAACAGAAACGATATAGAATGAAGTATGAATTGGAAACTTATCAATTACTTAAATTAGCATCAGACAAGAAACGAATTCCTATTCGTCCAGGTACTGATGCTGTAGCGAAAGATGCTGAAAGGAGCACAGATGATGAGGATGAAATTGATGAAATTACCGATCCTCGAGCTAGTTTTAGTTCGGAAAAGAAAATTGCTTCACAAAAAGCCGCTTTAGATGAGGACCTTTTAAAATCACAGCAGAATTATGAAGAAAGCGAAATTAGCCCAGAAGATATACAAGTTTTTGAATCGGAAAATATTCAGCTTTATCATGAACTTCAGGGATTATCTGAAGAAGTCGAGCAAATTGAGAAAAATGTTGTTGATATAGCTAAATTACAAGAGATATTTACAGAAAAGGTACAGTATCAACTTATTACCCACCCACAAATTAACTATCTTACAATAGTTTCGCAAGAAATACTTTTAGGATAAATCATTATTTACGCAGAATTTAAATATAATTTTATATATTTAGGTTGCTTTGCAAAAACATGACATTGAAAGGATAGCAAATGCAGTTGTTGGAACTACTGAAAATGTTAAGGATGCTAATGAGCAAATAAAGCAGGCGATTCAACGCAATGCCGGATTACGAGTATGGGCGCTATTTTTCTTGTTGGTTATGTCTTTTACGTTGCTATTTTTAGACTGGTATAACGATTAGATGACCAGTCTTTATATTAATGTTATTTCCATTTTTTTATTTATAATACAAATAAACAATATAAAAAAACCAATTCGAATTTGGCTAAGGTTTAAAAAGTTTGCATTTACTATTTATTTGTCAATTACAACTGTTGTGTCTTGGTCAACATTGTGATCTATTAATCCAGGTTTTGTAATGTTAAACATAATAATATCATATAACGACAGAAGTTTAACGATACAAAACAAGAAGAGGAAATAAATCAGAAGGCCAAGTTGAGCCCACTAAAAGTAATTAAGTAATTACTAAAAGTGGATCAAGCGCCAGGTGTCAAGTGTCAACAACAAACCCGACTGAGTTTACTTCCAAAGCTAAGCGTCGATGCTTGAGTGAGTCGAACTTAAGAAGTCAAAGTATCGAGTTGCATTCTTGTGACCAGCGAGCGAAGAACCAACGTACAGCAATTGGCGCAGACGGTAGGATCGAACTTAAGAAGTCAAAGTGTCTAGTTTCATTCTTGTGACTAGCGAGCGAAGAACCAACGTACAACACAACTTTTAAAACTAAAGCTTCGCCTCCTAAGTTAACAAAAACCTTAAGATGTTGGTTTCACAGGTTTCCTTTCAAGAACTACACTAGAGCATAAGACAATCAATGCAAAATTTCTGATTTCTTAGGCCACAAGGTTACGCACACAATGTTGTCATCGTGGTAACAGCTGAAACAGAAGGTATCGTGTCAAGACGTCTGCAGCAGGCTAAATGTTAATCCCGACAAAACGATTTTGATTCCATATGTCGGGGCTGACAGAACCGGTCTTCGCAGGCAGAACTATAGGCTTTTCACAACAAGCCAAATACTTCAGGAGTGACGCTAGTTGGCAAGCTCAACTGGAACCATCACATCATTACTCTGAGAAGCAGGATGCCTCGATGTCTGTGGGCCTGCCGCAGAGCTTGTGGATCCATATGGGGTCTACAACCGAAAGCCACGTACTGGATGTACACCACCTAAAAGTTTCATAACTAAATTAAACAAAATTTAAAGAATGGCCTGCCTTTCCATATTCGGGGCCATAAGCACTTTACTGGCGGCAGCGCTGGAGACCTTCCTCAATCTTATACCACTCCACCTTAAGGTAAAGAAATCCGCCATGAAAGCGGTGGTACGACTGAAATCGAAAGGCTAGCGCGGCGTTGGTCTTGGTCTAGTCCCGCAAGACAAAACTTAATTTAGTCTGGGACTGCCAACGTGCACTTGGTGAGTTGGGTGTTCTCAATCAAGTTACCCTTGTTTGGATCCCGGGTCATCGGGGCTTCAAAGGAAATGACAAGGCGGATATTGTATTCATCGGTCCGGAACCGGCTATTGTGGCACCCACTAGTATCCTCGCCAAATGGACTTTAATGAAAAACACCGAATGCTGGAGGACCGCGTCTGGATTAGCTAACTCTAAGCGGTTCCTTTCTGTGCGGTCTCTTAACGCGGCCAAGGAATTGTTGGGGTGGAGTACAAAAGATGTCCAGCACATTTATTGACTTGATTATCAGATACTGCGCACTGAATTACCACTTATGGAGTATAGGAAGGGCGGAGGACCCCAACTGTATTCTCTGCCCCGCGTTCTTTTGACCCAATACCTCAGAAAGAGAGAAAGAAAAGAACCTCCCTCACAAAGAGAGTGGAACAGTAGATAAGTAAGACCTACCCACGCCAACACGCGCATTTGAAATATTTTTTTGTGGGCAGATTACTTAATCCGCTGACACGGCGACACAAAGTGCCCCTTGGCATACGACATGAGAAGACAGCACTGTTACTATTGCATGATTTCTTATCAGACGTCAGAATCTCAAAAAGGTCCATGTTTGTGTTGTAATTATTTTCTAGTTTTTGGTACAGCTTATGATTTAAAATAAAACCGTTTAACTTAAAAGTTTTTTTACCTATTTTTATTTTCTAGTTTTCAGTTTGATCTTTGGCTCGTATAATTATGCAAACTCCTCATCCTTTCCAACTCTTTCATTGCACGGTTTCTGACTGGATTTTACTTTTTAGAAAATTCTGGTGCAGTGATTTGTTATGCATACCATATTGTCAGCGCCATTTTAATTGTTTCCGGCCTTAAGCACCCCCAAATAGCGATTTTCAGTGAAATCGAATCGTAATTACCAAAATCGTACCGCCCCCATTTTGAATTTTAAAATTTTGATCACAGATTCGTCATTTGTGACCTTAAAAACCTCCCGATACCGATTTTCAATGGAATCGGAACACAAATTGCAAAATTCGTCCTCCATCTTGATTTTTTTTACAAATGATTGCATTGTCACGGGAACTTGTGTGGGCAAAGTTTCATAATAATCGGTTTAGTAGAAGTATGTAGTTGAAAAAGCTGTGGCAAGATTTGATGCAAACATATAAATATACGAGGTTAAGCTAAATAAAACCATTAAAAACACAAGCACCTGGAAAAATTAAATTTGTTTTTATTATCATAAAAATTATAAAAAAGAACGCATGAAATAAATTTTTGCAATCATTTAACTTTAACGAAATTCACATTAATAATTAGTATTTAGCTTTGCTAAATAATTTAACAAACACCAGTTTCTGAAATTGTTTACCACTTTATACGAGAACAGCTTAACAAGCAAATATTCGAGATTTATATTTGCAAAATATCTCCAACAGCTTTAATGATGTGTCGAGAAGAGATACCGAACATATCAATAAGAACAGTTGGTGGTCCAGAACGTGGAACTTCAGTGACTCCTAAATGCTTTACGACAAAGTTTCTCTCTTCAGCAACAGCACCAATAACAGCTTCGCCTAAGCCGCCCTCTCTGTTAAAAACGTTTTTTAAGTATAAATAAATAAAGATCTAGAATAACAAGCTTACTTGTAGTGGTCTTCAACAACAACAATACGCCCTTCACATGCTCTACCATGCTCAATGATAAGGTTGCGATCGATTGGTTTCACAGTGAAGGGATCAATCACACGAACATGAACTCCAGATTTTTCAAGTTCAGCAGCAGCAGTCAATGCTTCATAAAGTGTAATTCCTGCACCAATTAGCAAAGCTTGATCTTTTGGTGATTGCTTAACCACCTTTCCCTTTCCAACGTAGAATTTCTCATCGTTTGCATAAATAACTGCAGTATTAGGCCTTGATGTTCGGATGAAGCAAACACCTTTAGTATTAGCGGCTAATTCAACAGCGCGTTCGCAACTTACAGCATCTGATGGGTAAAATACAGTGCTTCCAGGAATTGTGCGGAACAAAGCGATATCTTCGAGACCCATTTGGCTAGGACCATCCTCACCAATACTGACGCCGCAATGAGATCCAACAAAGTTCGCATTAGTTTGCGAAATGGCACCCATACGAAGTTGATCGAAGGCGCGAGTGAAGAATGTGGCGAAGGTCGAAGCAAAGGGGATTGTGCGGTCTCTGCAAGCGGTACCGATTGCTACTCCAACCAAATTTTGCTCAGCAATAAAACATTCAATGTAGCGATCGGGGAATGCTTTCTTCAATTTTTCAGAGAATGTCGAATTTTTCGTGTCACCATCCATCGCAATTACTCGAGGGTTACTAACTGCAATTTTTGCAAGAGCTGTTCCGTAAGCTAAGCGTGTGGCAACAGCTTCTCCAAGCTTGTATGAAGGTGGTGAAGCTAAAGTAACATTGGTGATATCAACAACAGGGGCGGTATCTTTTGTCGGTGCCTGTGGCTTCAAGGTTAGTGCACCCTTATTCTTAATCAAGCCCTGAAGATATTGAATCGTCTCTTCGGCCTTGTCCCCTAAAGGTTTACCGTGCCAGTTCTCGAGGTCCTCAATTTTGGGGAAGTATTTTCCCTTAAAAGTCTTGCAAATTATTGCTGTTGGCCTATTTTTAGTATTTCCAGCTTCGTAGAATGCCTTGCACAATTCCTCAACATCATGACCATCAACTACCAATGCATTAAATCCGAATGCATCTAAACGTTTCCTGTATACTTCCATTTGATGCTGAAGTGATGTTGGCTCAGACTGACCCAACCGATTTACATCAAAGATTACGCATAAATTATCCAGTTTATAATGACCAGCAAAATGTAGAGATTCCCAGATAGATCCTTCAGCAGATTCGCCATCTCCAACAAGTACGTAAGTCCTTTAAAACCAAAAACAGAACTTGTCAATAATCCTTAAGAGGCCATTAAATCCTGTTGAATTTTACCTGTAGTCTGCATTATCCAAGTTCTTGCCAACATATGCCATTCCACAAGCAACAGCTACACCTTGACCTAAAGAGCCAGTTCCAACATCGATGAAGTTCAATCTTGGTGTTGGATGACCCTCTAAGTCACAATCGACTTTTCGAAGATTTTGTAGGTCACTTACAGGGAAGAGGCCTGCTTCTGCCCAGGCTGCATATAAAATAGGTGCTGCATGACCTTTTGATAGGATAAAACGATCACTTGATGGGTCACGAGGGGCAGATATCTTGTAACGCATGGTATGGAAGAATAGCACCGACATTACTTCGGCAATCGAGGAACATGATGTTGGATGCCTAGAAAAATAATAATTAAGTTGTTAAGAATTTTTGTGTTTCTTTAATGTATGTATTTGTTTTTGTACTAGGACACTAGAATTGAATAAGAGAGTTTGAAGGGGTTTTGAAGGATTTAAAGAGGTTATTGGTTACACGCAAGAAAAGTGTATAAGTTTTATTTCACGTGCTTTTATTTTACACATTTATTTTTTTATTTGGCTCTTTTTAGGACGTTTAAGGTAAGCGGTAATATTCCTTACTGGCAAGTTAAATAGAAGCCTAAAAGATATGCAGATACTGAATTTTCTTTTTTTGCCACCAATTCAGGAACAAGAATGCTTGTTTCTTTGCGGTTTGAGGTAATTTAAGGGATCCTTGGCTTCTTTAAAAAAAACAAGAGGAGTGAGCATGCACATATCACCGCAGCGTTTGAGCCGGGCATGTGACGCCTCCCTACCAGAGCATCCAAAACCTCAAAGATGCCCACTGAACTTCTGGTGGAACGATGAAATTGCGAAGCGTCGCACAGTTTCCCTAAAGACAAGAAGGCAGCAACGGCCGGAATTCAAGGAAGAGTAAACCGGAGGACTTAGAGCCTGTGCAACGAACCGGATAATAATCTATGAGGAGTGCGAACAGGTAATGATGTCGTCGATAAAGGGTAAGCGGAGCTCAACGATTACTTGCCATGTAATGCTGCAAGGCATCGTGCAGACCCTTTTCCCACCGAACGGGAAGACGGACAGCCTGGACTTCTCAAAGGTAATGGAAAAATAAATTGTGAAAATGTTGTTAGTAAAGCTGGTGGTCTGGACGGTATACCACACAGAGCCGCGAAGCTGGCAGCAAATTGGTTCGACCAAGTATTCTCAGCTTGCCTAAGGGAAGAAGTATTCCCTGAGCAATGGAAGCATTAAAAGCTTGTGCTCATTCTGAAGCCTGCTAAGCCGCCAGGCGAACCGTTGATCTACAGGCCAATATGCCTTCTAACCACCATGGCCAAGCTTTTCGAACTGGTGATATATAACAGAGAAAGTTCTCTACGGTAAGACCTATGAGGTGCGACAGCGAGGGAGACCCTACCTTAGCTAAAAAGATGGCGTAGACCAGGACGCCCAGAGATTAGGGATGCCAAATTAACCAGGACCGTTGGAGAGAATAGTTGTAAGAGGCCAGAACCATATCCCGGTTATAGAGTCGTCAAGGAAGAAGAAGATATTTAACAGATTAATCCCAAGCGTCAAGGTGGAAGGCGGCTTGTCGGAAAGGCATTTCGGCTTCAGGAAAGCTAGATCGACAAAGGATGCTAGCCATATGGTGACTAGCCTAGCAAGGGCCGCAATCGAGAATAAGAGTTGGGCAATGGATGGTCAAGGTGCTGATAGAGGTGGATACATAAGTATCCATAGCGCATTGTGATACAATTTCTTGTATGTAGGAAACCGAACTACGAGTCAGACAAGGGAGTAAGAGAGTACAGGAAATTTCC
This sequence comes from Thereva nobilitata, assembly GCA_963855945.1. Lineage (NCBI taxonomy): Eukaryota > Metazoa > Arthropoda > Insecta > Diptera > Therevidae > Thereva > Thereva nobilitata. The sequence goes on from OY979695.1 coordinate 176,277,722, forward strand.
CCGTCCTAGACTCTCCTCCTGTGGATCATGTACGATGAAATACTGATGCTACGCCTCCTGCAAGCGGTTGCTATCGGGTTCGTTGATGACATCGGGTCGTAGAAGTAGAAATGCTACTCGCGTAATCGAGATATTCGGGAAGGAAGCGATATGGGAGATAGACGTAGCTCAAGAACGCTGGTCTAATGCTAGCTAAGCACAAAACGGAAGTAGTGCGAATCTACAAACGAATACAGGGGCCTTATCATGAAATGCGATACGAAAGTAAATACGAACCGAAACTAAATTGCGATACGAATGCATCTACCGATCATCGGATCCGTTTGCTACGAATTCGAATCGCTGAGAGAGTGCTGCCCTACTTAATTTAGGAATTCTTTCCAATACTGGGAAAGCAGACAACTTCATGCCAATATTTGACATTTTTTAGGTGCGCTAATAAAGTATAACATTATACAGATTCTGAAGGAGGCAATATATCTATAAACATAAGGAATAATATTTAAATTCAATCGTTCGATTTTAAAGCAAAAATACATATATTTTTTTTTTATGTATATTTTTTTATTTAAAATAATTCAAAATTTGTAGTTCCTAACATAAATAAAAATTGTCATTCATAAGCATTATAATAAAGTCACTTTCTAGGAATAACAAGTTAAAAGTTTACAGCATAAATAAAAATATTCAATCATTAATTAATATTGTGTTGTCCTCCTTGGGATTCTTTATTACTGAAGAGCAATTCCCCAATTTCTTCTCCTCTTACTCTAGTTTTAATTTTTTAACTTCTAATGTTTCCATGTAAAAAAGTCAAATGCGATAGCTGCACAGCTATCGGATAAATTTCCGATACCAATCGTATCAAACCGATTCGAATTCGCATTGCATGATCGCTTTTTTCGATTTTCGCACAACTTCACTTTCGTATCGCATTTCATGATAAGGCCCCAGGTGAAGACCATAGCAGTGAAAGTAGGTCACCAGGTCATCCGCTTCCACCCCGCATTTACGTATTTGGGAAATGTAATTGATGGAGGAGGATGCTGCCATATATAGGTGGCTCAGGCCAAGTCGAAGAGAGTCTACTTCGCTAGTTAGGCTTTGGACAAAACGGGCAATAGGAGAAAAATAAACTTTGCATATCGGATAAGTGCCCTTCTGGGCATACCGTACTACGTCCGATGACACAGCACACTTGATAGCAGGAATAACCCGCATTGACATTCTGACAGCGAGGAGTAAGAGCTTGTACGATCTGGAATATGCAAGAGGGTAGCCCAAAACGAATTCCAGCGCCTTTACAGCTAAACTCAAACGTCATGGAAAATGGTTGGAGAGTTTAGGCAGTAGGAATTTGATACTACCGTCTGGGTGAGGACCCACGGCGGTGCCTCTCCTGTTTAAGACGTGGGCCTAATGAAAGATTGTCACCACTCCCTCGTAAAAAAAGTACATAAATAATTTTCTTGCCATTTCCGATAGATTGGGTTAATAGGCAGGCTTTTACAGAAAGAAATAAAAATAACTGGAGTGATTTGAATAATATTAAGTTTTAGAATATATTAAATATAAAACTGGAAAAAGTCCAGGAAATATTACAACAAATATTATTACTGTGATAATAGCCAATATATTTAAGAAATCATTTTCTAGGAGCTGTAAAAGAATATTCTTAAGCCATTCGTTATGAAAGTGAGGCTAACAAACGTATACTGGATATGAATATTGATTTCGGCTAATTTTAAATACATATCAGGAACTTAATGTGATTTCCAGATAAGCCTTTAGCATTGAAAAAAGCTAACATGATAACAAGCTTCTATTTAAAAATAACGAAACCAAACCGCAGATAAGTAGGATCCTGTGAGAATTTAAAATTATTTTAATGGGTTTTTTATCGTTTATTTTTTTTTAGAAATTATCAGCATTTTTGGTTGTTAATATACTTTATCTAACTTTATTATGCCTAAGCTGCATAAACAATGAATGAAATATTATATCACAGTTTGCATTCTAACGACCTCTACATAAAGACAATGACTAGCATTTATTTGAAACCATTAACAGCGGATACAAAGAATACCAGTTGTCCTATATTATATTATACCAGGTGTGCAACAGGTGAACACGTTTCAAACGAATTAGAATTTTAAAAAAATGTAAAAATACGCCCCAAAATGCATTCACCTTTAATATATTCCAAAGTTAATCTGTTCTAGCGCGACAATCCGAAACAGCTTCTCTATTAACTAACCTCCAGTTCAGAGGAGTGTCGATGCAACAGATACAGGGTCGCCGCACTCTCACCGTCACTGGGGCCAACGCCGTCGGCATTATTAAATCACACATCTCTTGTGTGCGAACGACTGCTTCAGCCATAGAGTACACATATCTACCGTGATTACGTAAGTCATTTCCAATCAAAATATTAAAAGCGTGATTATGATTACCCTCCCCGATTGTAGAAGCGAAACGCTAGGGGAGCATGAACAGCTATTTACGTAAAAAAACGAAATCGGATCATGGTACGGCTGTGACACTAGCGTAGCTAAATCGACTCATGTGTCTGTTAGCGGCATATCAGGAGAGCTGAAAATTTGCCGGCTTGTCGTGATAGCAGCGTTCAAAGTAGCTTGTTTGCGCCTTTCCAATACTTTAGGAAGGTCAGCTAAGGTCATTGATGACTATGCTATCATCTATGGAAATTTATTTATTAAAATAAAAATATTTTATCGATTTTTCCGCTCCTATCCATCTAAAAAAAGTAGTCAAACTGAATTGCACAAAGCACGTGGCTGCTTGAGTCAAGGCATTCCGAAAGGAGAATAGAAAGCAACTAGTTAAGCACATCTGCACGTACAATCGATTCGTACACCCACAGATAACCACTTAATCTACAAAGTATCACTTTAAGCCATTAAAAAACAATATTCTCTACACCAATGCTCGACCAAAAATCGTAAAAAAATGTAATATCATTACCCGGATTTTGAAGCTTGCGTTGAAGTAATCGAGTGAATCCTTAACCGATGGGCGATGTCCTTCAGTTCTTGAACTGTTTTATTTTCTGGCTTATGATAGTTCGGCATTTTGGATATGATTGAAAATTACTTTTGAAACAGTAAAGAACTATTATAAAAAAACTTATGCACACCGGTTTCTACGAAGCTAGTTCAATTCCCCACGACAGCCTCAAGAAAACTGAACTGAAATGAAGTTGTCATCGTTCTTTGCGGGTGAACACCATGGACAAGCTGGAAAAAGTTCACTGGAGTGGTGGGAACGCATGAATGAAAGAATGGAGTACGTTGAAATTTATGTTTCTAGTTTTTGCTGAATATGTGTGGTGGTTTGCGAACGAGTGTAAAGTTTTGAGCTGGTTTGAAAAATGTTAATTTGCTGCTATTAGAAATAAATTAATATTTTATAGTAAATGTTAATTAAGGAAAGTTGCATAGCAGCATAACGTTGCAATATTATTTGAAAGACGCCGTTGGACAATGTGAGGTTAAAATAATTTTAGTTGTAGGACAGTTTTTAATGTTTGTAATTTGTTAATATTAATAGATCAATTTATCCAATGCTGGTTTGCAATGAATATAACTACATATTTTACTTATAGATTCCTTCAGTAATATTAATTACTTACGTAATACTTTACGTTCTACCGTACTTATTTACTTTCTCGAAGAGCCGCCTTTGCAGGCACTGTGACCTCTTTGGTCTATTGTGCCTAGGGATATGGAATCGGTGCTAGTATTTGGCATTCGATTCTACTCATATCAGTACTCGATACATTTGACTGAGTACTTTTACTCATATCAGTAAACAGTACTTATAGGGTGGAATCGAGTACTGAGTACAATTTGCATTCAAGGCCGAATTCAAACTTAACTGTAAGTTTATCTCAGTTGTGAATAATTTCCATATAAACACTTTACACATAATATATATTTTTCTGCCTCAATTAAGGAGAGTTAAGGGACGTTTAAGGGCCTTAAACTGTCCTTTAGGCAAGGCGCAAATTGAGACACGTATAGAGCGTGTGGGGTGGCACAGCGCAGCGCGTTTTTTTGTAAACTATGGAAACGAATAGAACGGCGCAAATTGGCAAGGGGACGCACGGTGCCGAGACTCGCGTCGCCTACTACACGCGTGGCGTTGTAGTGGAGCCACAGTTTCTCATGCCGGTCGTGTCAACAATTTCTCATAAATATAATTTTGTTGTTTTTTTTCTTCCACTATTTTAGTTTGTTTCTTACTGTCTTTTTAAATACCTACCTATGGCTTTTAAAACATCCCTCGCCGTTTCAACGTTACATTCAAAAAGCTTCTTGAACACATTCTACGGTTTGTCTTGCTCTAGAAAGGCGGACGTTAAAAACTTAATGTTCATAATTTCCAGTTATATTTCTCCTTGGGGTCTCATGATATTTTCTGACAAAGGAAAAGCCTCATCTCCTACAAAAACGTACGGCGTTGGTTCAGAAATCGTAGATATTCGTTCAGGAGTGGGAAGTTATGAAGTGTGTTTTATATTTTTCGTTCCCAATGTACTACTAGAAAATATATTCCCATCACTGAACCTTCCCATTGATTCTGATTCGGAGCTTAAGTTTAATAATAACAGTTTTTTCTTCCGTAAGTCAGTCATAGTGGTACGTTAGCCACATCGAAACTGCGTCTCAATATGCGGGTCACCACGCTACGCGAGTGACACGTGCGGGTCATGTTGATCGCGTCGTATCAGCTCACACGCTCTATACGCGTCTCAATTTGCGCCTTGCGTTATTGAGGCAGAAAAATACATCCCAAACGCAAATTGGAGCTCTTTTTTAGCACAGAAGGATAAAGTTACTAAAACTTAGGTTCACAGAAGGAACTAGTCTCCAACATTCATGATATTGAATCCTTTTTCAAATGTAATCCTATTACGCTTATTGTACCAAATCCGTTAGTCCTACTTATTTATGTGAAAGTCGAAGCTCAGGTGTCATCCTTTATGCTATCAGTCTGTCATGTCGTTCACGCCATGTCTAGTATAGTAAGCTTAGCTCAAAGGATAGGACAGGTTAAGGGGAGTCTGCGGATGCAAGAGGAGGGGGCGGTGAGCCTCGGATTTTAACTCTTGAATTCATGAGTTCATTTTTTTAAGCATCCGGCTGAGCGACCAAGGCTCGGACGTCCGCAGTACCAGACTACCACGTAAACAAGGATGTGTATTATCCGTTAGGTGAAGACCGGTCTAGGCGGAACTTTGGCACCCTATTATAAACCCGTTAAGTCGGCGAGATGCTATATTAGGGCTTCTCTACTTATCCAGTTCAGTTATTTTGAATTGTGCATTACTCTGTTAGCGTTAATATGGATTGAAGTTTTAGTTTTGTACAATAGGAGTTCTATAGTTCTACAATTTTTTCAAGGAAGCTATATAAACTAGTTAAGAACTAAAATTTTCAATTGGGGTCAATAAATTAAGAATGCATAGATTTTGTATAAAATTTTATTTTTTAATTAAATTTTTATTATTAATATCAAATCAAAAAGATTAGTTAAAATTCCCAACAGCCCTTAGATTCTTGATTATGTTAGTTAACTTTCTTCATATTAAGTAATTATTTATTCATTATTATTATATTTTATTTATTATTGAATATTCAAAGAATCTCATCAAAATTTTCATCTTACAATTGTACGAAAAAATTGAGAAAAGTTGTCTTCAGTTTGCCTTCTTTTTTCTCTTGCTAGTTTCAATAGAAAAGACCTCATTTCGGTAAGTATCAAAAAATGTTTTCACTATTTCTGGTAAATCTGGTGATCTACATAAAAATTTATGCCCGTATCCATATGATCCTGCAAATGAATGAAATTCGATCGGTCCCCATGAGCTGTTTCTAGTGTCTATGCCTGTTTTGTATAGCGAATACCCAAGATTGAATGGAACAACTAAATCATCTTCAGCATGTAGTATTAATATAGGTTGAGGAAATTCACTGATATGTTTATCCGATTCAAAACGAAGAGAATTTTGATACAATGAGTTTGGGACCATATAATCAAACCATGGCAGATGTACGAAGGGTTTCGCAAACTCATGTTTACGTATTTCGTCTTGCATATTAGTAAATGGACTTTCTAGCACAACTCCTTGTGGTCCAGGAATATTTTCTTTAGTTAATATAGATAGAAGATGTGTTGAAACACCTGTACCAAGTGAATGGCCCCAAATGAAAATTGGATTTGCAGTAATGCTTTGAATATAGTTATAAACACCTAAAGCATCTTGTACTATACCTTCTTCGGTTGGTTGGACTCGATCAGAATCACCATATCCTCGATAATCTATTGTTAGGACGTGATATCCTAACTTTCTTAACATGCCATAGAGCTCAATTCGTGGCCTGGAGCCCCTTGAGGCTGTATTTCCATGAAGATATAAAATAGTTCCCATGGCTAGAGAAAGTGCTCTTTCATAGAATTCTTGTTCATTACTATCATCTACAGTGCGAAATTCAGATTTTATTGATTGCTCGTCTGTTTCTGTGTCTGAATCGTTACCATCAGTAATGCCCGAGATGTCTTCAAATATTTCTTCATTTATGTTAAGCTCGGCAGAGAATTTTTTCGCAATACACATCGGCAAAATATGCCATACACCGATTCTAACTTTTTTATTACTATTTGCCTTCTCATTGACATCAACATAAAAATTCCGTGTTCCATATAGTCCAACAGCACTAGGTTTTGTGTAATCTATACCTCGAGGATAGTCTACGAAATTTAAAAATAACATGAAACGCTGCAATCGTAAGGAATATTTGAAGACGATTGGTATCAAGACGAATATCATCAAAAATGAAATCAAGAATATCTTCAAGGTACAGAGGAAGGTTATACATCCAGTTAACCAAGCTAGAATGAGAATTCCAGGAATTAAACTTGGCCGCAATAATATAAATACTATTTGCATTTCCAATAAATCCATTTTTTGTTCTACTAAACTATTTCTGCATAAATCTTTTAAGGACGTGCCCAAAATTTTCCTTTTTTCTTTTACAAACTTTAACTTCACTCGCTGCTTTTTCGCTTGTATAGGTGTGGTTTTTATTCTTTTTGCTACTTTACTATATTACATGCAGAAAGTTATTCATTATCTTTTAATATTAAATAAATTCTTCAAGGACATTAATAAACGGATAATTCAACCCTTCAATTTTGTTTTTACACAAAAAATTTAGCTTAATCCATGCTTTTATAAAAATTTAGTTTTTTATGTTTATTTCTTCATTAAAATTACGGATAAAAAGCGGTGAAACCTCCAACGAAATTCTGACAACTAAACGTAATATTTGATTGACGACAAAAAAAATGCTTTTTTGAACATAGTTAACATATATAGGCCAAGTCTAGTAGTAAGTTTAGCTCGAAGGATAATTGAAAAATAGGATGGCTTCAGTTTAGTCTGGAGTTTGCTGCACGAGTTGAACTGTTTGATGTTGTAAGAGTTCGGGAAGAGTGATTGTGCAAGCTTGTTCCATAGCAGCGCTGTTCTGCTTAGAAACTAATCCCTAGACTTTAGTGTGCGCGAAAGACAGGACTGCAGACTGTCCCAGTTAGACGAACGGGTGTTGTATTGCGCGAAAACATAGCCTAGGGCTACTACATCCCTATAGTCTATAGCGGTACAATTAGTCAATTATTGAGGAACAATTGGCGCCATCAACAATGAATTTATAGAGTGCCGTTTTACGCTTGACCAGCCACGCTAAGGCGGTTTTGGAAACCTCGATTCAGATAAGCGATTTGAATTCAACCCCGTGACGAATATAAGACTTGTAGATTATTACTTACTTAAGCTCCTTTAATCCCCCATGGGACATAGGTCGGAAACAGTTGCCCTCCAGCGGACTTTATTTTGCGCGACAGCTCTCAGCTCTGTCCAGGATCTCCCAGTTGGTGCAGCCTCTGCTAATTGGGTTCTGATCTACGTTGTACTAGGTCTTCCGAATCGACGGGTTCCAGTCAGGGACCTGTTTGGCTAGATTTTCTTTTTTGCGTCGCAAGGTATGGCCAATCCAATTCCATCGCCTGATTTGGTCGTGTATCCTTTCTTGGCCGGCACGGCGCCATAGCTCTTCATTTGAAATTCATCTTGCCAGCGGATTTTTAGTACACGACGTAGGCATCTGTTAGTTAAAACTTGAAGGCGCCTTGTGATGAATTGGGTGACTTTCCATGTTTCGCAACTATACAAAAGAACTGCCTGTCGAACGTTGGAGTTGAACAGCCGCATTTGTGTTAATTGAGATCTATTGTTGAATCCGCCGGCGGGGAAGTGAATGCGAATTTGACAGGTTCTGATTGTTGAATACTCCGGCGGGAAAGTGAATGAGAATTTGGCAGTCGAAAGTGGAAGTTAAACTAAAAAACCACTTATCTATCCAATGCCAACCGTCCATTCGATTGTCATTTGAATTTCGAAAATTAAATATGTTACTTCATAATGGAAGTTGCGCCCGGCGGATTGAACAATCGCAGCGACAGCTGAAAGTTAAACTCTTTAGCGGCGGGAATCCCAAATCCGTCGGATTCAACAATCAGGCCCACTTTCAAGTTCCACTTAATAATCTTAAGGAGCACTTTAAACTCAGCGTATCGCTTGCACTTGCTATGCTATTAGAGATACATAGCTTCTGACGAAAACATCGCATCTACATGGGCATAGCTGCACATTATTCCCATTCATAGATTTACGTCATTGTTTCTTTACTCAATTCTTATTTTTAGCTTTAAAGTGGGTTAAAGCATTAAAAGTTTCTCATTCAAACAACTAATAAAACCAGAAGTAACTTTGACCATCGAAAGCCATGTGCCTTCGATAGCTCAGTTGGTAGAGCGGTGGACTGTAGTTGGTTGAATTTGGCAGAGATCCATAGGTCGCTGGTTCAAATCCGGCTCGAAGGAATACGTCGTGTTTTTTTTTTAAATTTTATTTTTTTATTATCAAAACACATTTAAATTAAAAAGAAAAATTTGTCAGTATCTTTATATTTGCTTAAGATGTAGTGTTCGCTTACAAAACCTCCCTAAGGAGTGTTAATCTAATTTTCCTTGTGGCGTTTCACACGTGAATAGAGATGGGTAAACAGCAAACAAAACATCGTCGGTGAAGCAATGAAATGGAAACACATTATTCTCTGCGTGGAATACAGGACCATCGTTTCTTTATCAACCTAATCAATTTAGTAGCAGTTTTTTAAGGGCATTTAAAGTGATAGATACTCTGAGTTACTTTGGTTAAATGATTTTTAATTTTTACCAACTTAATTTATATTTTACAATTTTATTAAACTACTTAATCAGCAAACAAAATGTATTAATAAATTATTGAACTGTTGTTCGGTTGCGGTGACCCGTCGTAGTTGATTGACCTAGATATGTCAGCTCTCTCAACATAAACGGCTCTTCCGCGTGTGGCATATTTATAATTTTGTTTGTAGTGCAAACACCTAAGAAATAAACGTCACTTCCACTCGAAAAATAAAAGAGTGTTACAGGAAGAACTAAGAAAAGCAGAAAGCGCGCTGTACAGAATGCCGCAAGAAAAATGCAACAAAGAATTCAAAATTTTACAAAACAACAGCTTGGTAGCATAAGAAGAAAGGATAACAGAATAACTCTATATATTCAGCAACCTCAGGACCATGCTGAAATCTGTGAGAAGAAAATGACAAACTTATAGGATATGTGTCTCAACACTTAAAGTTCATACAATTTCAGATCTACCAGCCGCGAGGGTAGCAACATATGCATGACCTTCGACCTTTATAGGAATCGACGACAAGAGAAACGATGGGGAGTTGAAATAGCTCTCATTTTCAACCGACTCCTGTATAAAAGCACTGAAGAACTTCATAATTAGGAGGGGCATTCCGGCATCTATTCAGGCAACGGCATAAATTTCCACGGCACATACCATGAGATGAAGAAGCAAGTAGACAACAATCAATTAGCTATTGCATTTACCACCAAGTGGAAGTTAAGTAGACCGTTGCCTCAACATATGGGAGGAGGACCAAGCGGTATGACTCCGTGAAACCAATACAAATGGGAGATATGGTCATAATAGTGATATGCTAAAAAGTGCAGACGGCAGTATTCGACAATCTACCTTCAGAAGATGCACTGTTGTATACCGAAGGCAGTGAGAAAATTCGCAGTACTCGAAGTCAGAATAGTAAATAGAATAGTTCAGTGGAAGAAGGAAAGGACAATTCTTTCTTTTTGGCTTGAACGGCTACATAGGGAAGACGAATTTCAAGATAACCTCGCCGCCTAGTCACTATCAGATTATTCCACTTTTCTTGGCACAGGAAGTTTGAATGTTTATTTGTTCTTAACCATATCACGGCTACTCTATTCGATCGTTACACCTAACTAATTTATATCCTTCGAGATATACTAGCCAAATCCGATGTAGTCTTATGCACATATCTCAAAGGCCTCCCGAGACGGTCAAACGGGGCGCTTCAAACAAACCAAAATATGAATTTCCATCAAACGGACTTCAAACACGTAAGTGTTTGTCAAACCAACCGCGTGAACGATGGGTGCTTTCAGTAATGCAGTTTGCGCAAATTTGCTTTTGCATTAGTTTCATTAAAGCAAGTATGCGTTTGCACAGACTTCATAAATGCAAACATGAGACACAAATGTGCGCAAGCTTTGCAAGTTTTTCGATAGCCCTGCGAACAAGTTTCATAGAACAAGAAGACATTTCGATGTAAAATGTCAAAGTATTGGTTGACAACATAAAATGGATGAGGAGAATATTAATAGCTTGCGGTAAATATAAATAGTGATAAATATTATTTATTTAATTTTCGCTATGGCGAAACAAGTTCACTAATGCATACTTGCATGCATGCGCAAATGATTTTTCCGCAAGTGGATGCAGGTCCAACTTACGCATTTTGGGCATGCAAGTATGCATTATTGAAAGCACCCGATCAAATTGGTTTGACTCAAACCAAAATCTACCGTTTGACCGCCTCGGGAGGCCTTTAGATTGACCATGACTATTATGCTGATATTTCATGATGATTAGTGCTTTCCTATGGCGTTTGAATGACATGATTTAATTGTATTATATATATTTTTTATTACTGTATAGTTCCAGAGGAAAAAGAAACCGGAAAATATTTTGATACATGGCTGTAGATTCATCACTTTCACATCTTTAAAAAAATCACAGCATTCCTTCGAGCCGGATTTGAACCAGCGACCTATGGATTTCTATTTCTGTTATCACCATCTACAGTCCACCGCTCTACCAACTGAGCTATCGAAGGGATGTCATCTTGCTGCCAAATATTTTAGAAATTTTTGTAGATTATAGTATTATTAAAATATCAGAAAAAATTGTGCTAAGAACCACTCTTTCGGCATCTTTCTTCTTCTCTCCATAATTTGAGAGGTATGTAAGATATGGAATAGTTTCTTCGCACCATAGATTTCTGTTTGTATACCATCTGGATATGTAGCTTGATGATTTTTTAGTTTTCCTATAGTATTTGTTAATTCGGCTAACAGTAGAAGAAAGGCTCTGGGTCCACCGTTTTCTGGGTCATCTACACTTAAATTCTCTGTTTCAATGTTATTAGGGTTATTAGGTCTCTTTGAAGAAGTTTCTTAAGTCCTTCTCGTACACCTTAAGTATATCATGGACACTATCAGCTGTGGAAGCATTCACACTTCTTACCATGGTACAGGTAGGTTTGTACTCATTATTTATCATATTTTCTCTTATTTGTAGAAACTCCCGGTATCTTTATTATTGTAGTTTTGTTTAATTACACTGACTCTATTTCTGAAGTAATCTGGTTTTTTCCCTTTTTAATAGCTTTTTCCGAGTTCTTGCCATGTCATCATCACAGGCGCCCTTTGTGACCCCTTTTTTATGTGAAAAAATCAAGCTTCGGAATCACCCTTTCTACTACCACTCTGTGATATCATTCAGGTCATGGTGCAACGTCTAGTAGTAAGTTTGATTTGAAGGATAGAGGAAAATAAGATAGCCTGGGTTGTTTTTGATTGAGAAGATGACGAAGGCTTTACGCTTGAACTTGGGGATGTTATACGAGTTCATAATTTCAGTTACAGTCGGTGACATAACCATCGGGGCTAACGGGAACAGCCTTGTTACAGTGATTCCCATCGAGAAATACCAATTTAAGGTCGAAGTGACATCTGTCACGTCACTCGACAACGAGAATAAGGCCAATAGGCTTATCCAAATTTTTTATATGTGATAGTCTTAGCAAGCTCAGATGTCAACCTTTGTGCAATGTCAGCGTTTATAAGCATACCATAAACCGGGAGCGAAGTTTCACTCCGACATTTTCTTTGGGGAGCGAAAGTCCAAGTTCTGGATTTTAACTCCCCGTTTATAAGCGGTGTTTCACTCCGGATCGAAACTTCCATCCGGAGGGAAACTCCGCTTATAAACGTGGTAAATGTCTAGTAGTAAGGATAGGATAGGTTAAGGGGAGTGAGGGGCTGTTGGAGATGGCGATGAACCTTGCGTTTGAACTTTTGGGTGTTGTATGCTTTCGGGAATACTGACTGTGGAAGGTTGTTCCACAGTCGAGTTGTTCTTGTTATAAACGAATTTCTAAATGAGTGTGCGCGAAGATAAGGGCTGTGAACTGTAAAGGTGAGCCGAGCAGGCAAGTCTTGTGTTGCGGGAGAAATGTTGCCGTGGAGGCATGAGGTTACTTATTCCAGTGAAGCAGTCATTGTGGTAAAAGCGGTAAAATTTTGCAAGAGCTTCTACATTTCTGCGGTGGCTTAATGAGTCAATTTTAAGAGTAAATGGCGCTATCACCAATAAGTTTGAGAGCGCGGCTTTGCACCTTTTCCAGCCAAGTTGGAAGTGCGGGAATGGGAATGGTGTAAGGAAGACTTTCTTGTTGTCCGTCTGTTTTCCTTTGTGAGACACTAGTGCTGGTGTTCACATGATTTTTAGATTTCTTCCCCGTTTGTATTTTTAATTGTTAATTATCGGATGTATAGGACTGGCGACAACACACGCCCGCACTTCACGCTGGTCCAGATCAACCTTGGCCACCTCAAGATTCTTCTTCCATCAGTCTCGGTCTCGTGCCTTACTCTTCCAGTTGGTAATCCCAATTGTGCGTAAGTCAATTTCTACGATGTTTTTATATCTCTTCTTAGATCTTCGTTGTGGCCTTCTTCCTTACGGCTTTTGGAGGAACAGGATTTTTAGGTGCTTGTTCGGGCATTCTCATTAAATGTCCTATCCAGCGTAGGCGTGAGATCCTCATATTTTTGATTGTCAGGTTCTTTGTATATTTGGTAAAGCGTGGTTGTATTTTATTCTCCCGGCACCCTCTTCATTTACTGTGCCTGTGATCCTGCTCGTCATACATATTAAGCGTTTATGCTTCCGATCTGTACATTAGTATTGGTTTTATTACTTGACTTGACTTATGTTCGTTTAGTCCCTCATGGGATATAGAGCGGAAACAGGTGCCCTCCAGTAAACTCTGTTTTACGCGACAGTTCTCAGCTCCGTCCAGGATCTTCCGGTTGTTGCGGCCTCTGCTAATAGGTTTTATTACAGTTTTGTATAACTCAGGCTGCTATGCACTTTTGATGTGTTCGCCTTGCCCTTCTTGTCTTTCTTCAATTCTATATTTCTCTTACTTTGCTCACTAAACCATTACCTTCGTCTGATGGTTTGTTTTATGTGAAAGTCTAAGCTCAGGTGCCACCCTTAATACTACCGTTCCGGTCATGGTGCAAATCAGTTCTTATCCAGATAAAATTAAGATAACCTTCAAAAAATGGGTTCTTACTTACACATCCTGTTAAAACCCAACTAACTTCTATTACGAAACACTGGACCCTATAAGAAAAATATATTTATTAGATTTTAATATGGGTTACTTCATAACTGGTTACGCTTAATACATTACAATTAAAATATAATAATAATAATAAATACAAACAATTACAGTCAAAATTCATATGGAAAGATACAAGTATAAAAAAAATATATTTTTTATGCAACTTCCACTTGAATCGATCTTAAGATTGACTTTTCACTATCATTTAAATGGCCAACAAACTCTGGGAAATGTTCATTATTGCTGAAATTTTGCAAGAATTTCATTAAATTTTCTTCCATATTAGTTTGAAAAATGGGATCCTTTAGAAGTTCCTGCATTAATTGATCATCATCGGCATTCTCATCTTCCTCATCATTAAAATACAAATCGGATATAAAACGTGGCTTAACAGGAGATTTATCACTAGTTGTATCCTCTTCATCATCTGTCCAATCTGATTCTTCATCAGCCAGTTTGGCTTCCTTTAAGCTTCCAAGCTCATTAATAAGTATTTTAAAGATTTTAACTAATGCGGGTATTGTGACCCAGGTTTGATTTCCAGTAGATTGTGATCTAGTTCTAACTTTTAACGAATCTGATCCATCAAGATCTTTGATAGTTATGGAAGTAATGCGTGTATCTTGTGTGGTAATAGCATATTCAAACAATTTACAAAGTGCTGTTGTTGTAACTTTCCTTTCATATGCACCAAAAAATGAATTTTGACGTGGTAACCAATTAGAGAAGACAAATTGTATAGCTGGTTCTCCAGTTGGTCCAGGCACTGTATTTAAAAAATTAAGAACAGCATCCATTTGTGTGAGAAACAAATGGGCAAATATCACTACGAGGTTCATTACAACTTTAAGGCATTCTACTAATTGCATTTTACTAATAACAGCTTTTAGAAGGAGATCTATGTTCTCGCCTAACATATTTCCAATTTTTGTTATTATTGTTATTACTAAGCGACCAATTTGACCAGCAGTTAGCTCGCTATTCATCGGATTCAACAGCATTGTTGTCACCTGCATTATATAATTCAGACCCTCTCCATTTTTGTAAGAGCACACTTGTTCAGGAGATACAAATATAAATGCTCGAAGGCATTCTCCTCCACTTTGCATTATTGAATTATCATCAGTTCTTAAAATACAATGCACAGCAGCTGGAAAGGCGTTTTCAATTAAGTTCTCACTTAATGGTGCCTGCGAGTATTTGATAATTGTTGTTAAAACATCAAGAGCTATGTCCTGCTTGGAGGCGTTTGCTTGTTCACCTTGCAGATTCAAAATGCTGATCTGTTTGATTTTTGTTTTTGGAAAATTAAAAACTAAGTAAAATAATTTATTTTTTTAAAAAAAAATTCTTACCAAAGTAGGGATCATTTTTTCTTGTAAAGGCTGCAGGCAGAGCGGATTTTGTGATAAGGCTCTTAGCATATCCTGTACAAGTTCTAGAATATAGGGATCTTCTGGATATTTTAAAAATATTGCGATTGTCAGCGGTATTATCTTAGAGTGAACTGTAGCAGCAAAATTATTGTCGAACTAATTTAGAATAGAAAAAAGAAACATTTTTAATTAGAATTTTTTTTTGTTAAATTATTTTAATAATTTATTACCGAAACTATTATAGTGAGGGCTTCTAACAGCAATGCTAGAACAGTGCTTTTACATTCTCCTATAAGATCCATTATGCCATCAACAAATCCGTTGAGTTTTGATGTTATTAAAAGTTTACGATCATCTGCTGATTTGTGTAGATTTGTAACGAAACCATAAATTGCTCTGTTGATAAAGAAAAATATTGTGGAAGTTACTTGTTATATCATGGTACATGAAGGAGCTAATCGCCCAAAAATAAAGACATGAAAATGGAAGGAGGAAAAACCTATAGAAGCGACACTAGAAGGTCTTCAGCTAATATCACTAAGCCATTAAGATATGAGATAGTCATAGTCAGAGGATAGTCATAAATTGTTGAGTGAATCGACAGAAATAGTGGTGCAGGTTTTATTGGAGGCAAGACAGTACTTCGTTTTGGAAACGGTTCATACGATCCTCATAATGGACAAGAAGTCAATGGCCTGATTTACATTGTCGAAAACGTAAAAATAATGCGGAGTACTGTCATTGCTTAAATTCTGGAATGGATTAGAGGGAATAGAGAGATCGTTGATCAAAATTCGAACAGGAGTCCTAAGTTGACTTCTGCATCTGAAGACCTACTACAATAGAAGATCGTTAGCAGATTTTGTTTGGCTAGTCGTATTGCTAGTTCATTTAAGATTTGGTTGTGTTCTAGGAATTTTATTTGAATCATTCCCAATGACTTTTTCTAGAAATAATTGCTTCTTTCTTGGAAAAAATCAAGCTTAGGGATCACATTTCGTACTATTAGATCACCAGCCCGTCATGCAACAAGCTTGAAGAGAATAATAAGTTTGATGAGAATAGGACATGTTAGGAGAAGTCTAGTGAGTGCACAGTGTAGGTTGCACATGTGATAGTTTTTCGGAATCTGGATCAACTCGGGAAAAATATGACAGGGTCAAGAGTTTTAGCCAAAGGCTTGATTATAAGGGATATAATGTCAGGGCTAACGGATTTATTGAAGTCAAGCTTTTTGAGATACATATACCCTTCGCAATCCGGAAAAAAATGCGTATACTTAGTTGGTGACGCGTGCGATGCGTTACGTAACGAGAGAAGTGCTTATAACCGTGTCGGAAGGAGAATGGCTCTACTAAGCAAGGAGCTGGCAGGTGTCATTCTTGACCCCCATTTTGGTTCTCACCGCAACGTCAACGCAAAGGCTGTAGACATAGAGCTTGAGATTCAGAACTTTGCTTATGCTGGTGGAATTTTGGGGATATCTGGAATGGTCTGGTCCTTAACGAGTACTATGTTTTCGTGGTGTACATCTACTCCAGGGAGGCACTTCCGTTTCATCTCTGGGCCGGAAAACTGATACCCACAGCATGTTAAAGACAGTCAATAGTTGTTGCATTAAGTGGCAAAAATAACTAATAATAGTTTTAACGTTATTTTGTAGCAAACGTTCAAATATCACCAAACTTGGTTATTAAATACAGATTGTGAAATATGTATCATCATCATCATAAATAGCTCCACAGCCTGTTATTGGCCTTGGCTTCCTGAAACATTGGGTAAATTCAAAAACTCATCACTGCCGCATCACTGAAGAATTCAGCCACAGACTTTCAATTGAAGTCTGTGGCTGAATTCTGCAGTGATGAGTTTTTGAATTTACCCATTCTCCTCCAGAACTGTCCGTCCCTGGCTTGAAATCTCCAATTTCTTATACCTACAGGTTTCGGATCCATATAGAAGTATTGATCTTATAAGGGTGTGAAATATATAATATTTGCTGCAAGGAAGCTCGAACGGGCTTGCATTTGATTCTGCCAGATGGGTTTCTGCCCCCACCTCACTCTCTCGTCCAATCATCGCACAAGTAAGCGCCACTCCTGCTGAGAACTACGATATTACGGAAGCTCGACCATGTTGGATTCGCTGTAATAACATATGATTACTTCTGTCCGTCAATAGCCGATCACCTGCGACACAGAACCTGTAATGTTTGTGGCCTCTTTATTTTGCCTCTAAAAAAGCAGCTTCGTACCACAAGACTACAATTCACTTCACTCCAAATCAACTCCTATACACAAAGTCCCTATTAGGCGAGTTAACACGCGGCGCCAGAGAGCTACTGTGCCAATTAAATTATGAATTTTGCGTTACGTAATTTGTAGACAACCCCTTAAGAGAATAATCATCAAATTAAATCAACTAACTTTTAGCAGATTTTGGAAACGAAGACAAGTGAAATACTTCCTATCTCCGAAAAAAACCTTACCACTATTTTTCGTTATAAGTAAGAATAATGTAATAGTGAACAAATGAATCATTTAACATTAGAAAAAAAACTATTATACATTTAAGCAACAAAATCTTACCTCACAGCGCATATCTTTAATGCAATTGGCTTCTCCCTAGATAAACTATTAAGTGTGGCATCCAAAATCTCTTCCAACATTTGAGGATTGTATAGAGTTGACTTAGAATAAGCACTTAATGTCCACAAACATCGTCCAACCAAAATAGGAGAATTTTCATAATTCATTAAATTCCTAACATGAGTCAAATAATTCCGCAAATCAAACTTGTCCTCACTTTCCAAAATCAATTCTCTGAACGTATGCACAGCTACCATAGAAGCTTCATGTATTTTCCAAAAGTGCGCATTTCCAGCCGTTTTTTCAGCTTCAGCGACATTTAGGTGCCTCGTAAGTGCTTCGGATAATGCGGGTAGAACTTTCTCACCAAATTCTTCATTAAGGGCCTGTTTAAATAAATAAGTTACAAAAAAAATATATTTTAGATATGTGAATTTTAAATTACCGTTAAAACATCTTGCCCAGAAAGTCGCACAGTTAAATCGCCGCCTGAATCATCTTCATCTTCGACAAATTTCTCAGGATCCTCGTTCCAAATTTCAATTTGCTCTTCTGCTACTTGAATGTAGACAATCATAATGTAAACTAGATCGGTTAGTACGTTCTTGATGATGGAACGGAATTTTCCGCTGCCAATTATGCATTGGATGAATTCGAAAATTTGAATTATCATTGTTGTGAAATTTGTAATTTCATCATCTATAAGGAAACCGGTTTATAATAATTGTTACTTAGGTTATTGGATAAACATTTTTCTTACCATCATCATCGGTCGATGGAAATGGATTAGGCTCGGAATCGTTGACTACGACCTTAACATACAGATCGGCGACTTGAGTAAGCAGTTGCCATATCGGCGGTAAGATCTGGTTCATGAACGGATGAATATACTTTGGCATATTGTTAACCAAGAAAGTAAGTACTGAAAGGAGCGTTTCATAAAAATTTATAGAAAAATATTGCTTGAATAACTTACTTTTAACAATTTCTGTTTTCAATACAAAATTTGATGTGGCTCCGCTGTTAATCGACATATAATGAATCAGTTTCTGCATGAAATTGGACAAAACCGAACTCATCATAACCGCTTGATCTTGCTTGTTGTTAATACTGTAACTTATAGATGCAAATAAAGGTTTCAAAATCTTAATGGCACAAGTTCGAGTTTTAACACTGTAAGTCTGTTCAGCTTCGAAAATCCTATATACTTCTGAGATGATAATCGGACCCAATTCCTTGATTTGTTTATCATCATAGGAGAAGTCCACTAGAACCTGCATTGCACCGTGAATAGAATCATCATTTCCACCTAAACATTTTACAATTATATCAAACAATTCAGTCCAAACGAGAGGCCAATCAAATGCGGCTATTGTAGAAATTGTATTTGCCACCGCTGAGCGTATCTTGCTATTAGGATCATATAATCCATTTGGCAGGATATTTCTTATGGTCTTTTTCGCCTGTTCTGGAGCCGGTGTGGATTTTACTTCTTGGCCTTCTCCCCAGTGTTCTTCCACATACCTTGTGAGCATAATGCAAGCTAATTGCCTAAGAGCCAACTCGAATGATTGGTTCATAATTAATTCAGCCAAATAAACGCCATATCCTATTAAGTAATTAATAAGTATAAATATATCCAATATATCACTAGAAATTCCTTTGTACCTTCTGTAAATTCCAGTTGCTTCATGCGAGCTTCCGCTGATGTTCGAACGCCGGTCTCTGGGCTTAATATGTTCTGAAGCTCTGCGAATATGGCTTCTTTGATGGATTCAGCATTTTGATATGCTAGAGACATTTTCTGAGACATATTTAACAATTAAATCGCCCCACAAATCACAAAAGCATAAGAATTTAGACAAGAAGCTGCACCACGCGCGAAGCGTAAAAATGTAAGAAACTGTCAGTTTGACAAAGAATTTTAAAGGTTATTCTGTGGTGGGTTTACAGGAAGAAGTAGCAGTACAATCGAACTGCTTTATCAGTGCGTATGACAGTACGATTAAGAAGTTTTGCAGTTTGTGGATAACTTCCGCCTGTTATAAATTGTAACGTTTATTTGATCAGTAATAATTGATTAGTGAAAGTTTACAATATAAGGGAAAGTTTCCAAAATGGCGTCAAAAAAGGACCAAAACAGTTTTTCGTCTTTTAAAAAAATTGATTTAACTGAATTTTGTGGGCAAATAATCGGATTTTGTGGGCAAAATCGTTTTTTTTCGTTTTTTCGGCCATCTTTTCGCATGTTTCCAGCTGTGCCACTGCTTTTCGTTTCGCCGAAACTTCTTGCTTAGCCTTCTGCTCCGCAAATTGATTTGGTCCTGAAAAGGACCGTTTCTGTTTATCGTTTCGTCATTCGTTTATCATTTATCGATTAATCTGGTTTTTGGACCGGACCGTTTCGCGGTTTATAATTAGGAATCGATAGATCAACTAGTCTGTTGCTGGAGCTCGACCAAAAGTTGCCATGCTCTAGTCAGCTACAGGGCTGCAAATCGCTTTCGACAACATGGAACACGTGTAGCCTATTCGGCTAGGCATCTGCATTTTACTTATCTGTGCTTATACCTTCTTATTGAAATGAATGGTAATGCAAAAGGTCGCTCATATGCCTTCATATTGGAATGAATTATAATTCAAAAGGTTGCCGTTATGCCTTCGACCCTTGGGCCTCGCAATGTTAATCGAAGAGATGTTTCGATCTAGAAAGTAGACATTACGCATTCGAAGAATAATGTACGGAATCGACTCTAGAAGGTTTCTATTCCCTACTGGATTGTTTGTGTGTCGCCTTTCGTTCATCGTTTGTTTATTGTGTAAATGCTGCGTGTGCTAATTAATGCGGTGCTGTGCTTGATGTTTGTTTTTTTTTGTTTGCCCACTAAAGTGACGTGGCAGTGGCGTGGCCTGTCTTGTGGAAACAAAGTGGTGCGGCAGTTGAATGGTGGGGGAGTGGTATTAAAATTATTAAGCGCGCATAGAAATGGCAAGCAGCGTATCGCGTAAGTGATTTAACATCATCTTATTACTAACGAGAAGTGGCATGCCACTGCCACTTACCACTTAAAAATGAAACTTGTTGGAGACTAGTGGCAATCAAGAGATGCCACCCCACTTGCCAGATGCCACACCATCGCCACTCCACTTCAATGTTGTTTACTTCATTTGATTATACGGAAATAAATTTTTCCACTTGCCCGGCCTATGAATTCAACTGGTAGACTGTAGTATAAACACAGTATATTGCATAAAGTTACAAAGCGGCCGGCTATGGATAGGTTTTGGATAGACGAACAAAAAATCGTATGGGGGGGGGGGGGGGGGTAATCGTAAGGGTTTAGCCGCTAGGGCGTTTTTAAGTTTTTTTTAGAGTTTTACAAATCACCCTGTAACCCTATGACCTATTTTCATGAATAGGGTATCAGTGTACGCAGAATACTCCCACCTATCTAAAACCGTGAAAATCAAGGTTCTACCCCGCCAGGTGGGAGTATTCTACGTACACTGATACCTTATTCATGAAAATACCTCGTAGGTTTACAAAAATACAGGGTGATATGTAAAACTCCACCAAAAAAACGTCAACACGCCCTAGCTGCTAAACCGTTACGATTTGACCCCCCCCCCATACGATTTTTGTTCGTCTATCCAAACCCTATCCACAGCCGGCCGCTTTGTAATCTTAAGGGTATACACCCTGTATAATGTAAAGAAGCAGTGGACTTCGTTAGAAGAGAAATTGCTAGTTCAATTTGGGCTGAACGAAATCATTTCAATTCAGTGCGAACGACTCTACATAATTTCGAAATCGCTTTTCAAAACCACGTAACTTTGGCTCAGTGCGATCATTTCATTACTTTGAAATCAAAGAATACAAAAAAGGAGAATAAAAAATGGCGATTCTGCCTAAGATAAAATTCAAAAATACATCATTCCCCAAAAAAAAGTAAAAAGAAAATATGTCTTAATAAGTTTTGAGTTTGTGCTTCGCAGAAATTAGTAATGTTCTACAAGAAAGCTTAACTTTATGCAAAACAACGCTTAAAACAAAATTGAAAAGAATTTTCATAATTTTTTTTCAAACAAAAAATTATGTACTCGTAAAAGCAGAAAATGTTGAATTTAAATGTATCCAAAAGTAAAGTTTATCCTCTACGCCTTATATTTTATAAAACGGTACACCATACAAGTGTTATTTTAAGAAAACTCCTGAAAATCCTTACTGTATACGACATCAGAAACATTCTCTCGGGCGGTTTGGTACGGAAACTTTGCATGCAAAAGTTTCAAGCTAAAAGCAAAGCTCACACACATTTATAATCACATTTCACCTCGAAACGATATTATGTTTTTGTATATCGGGTACACATATTCAGACACGCCATAAAATTTTCCCTGATCCTTGTAATTTACACATTACACTTAATTTACAAAATTGTAGCATAAAAGGAAGTTTCCACACCAGTGTATATTTTTCAGGGTAACAAACAGTATCCTCAGAATATATACGAGCAGAAGCAAAATTGTAATGGAGCAGGAGAGAATTGGAGCGAACTTGAAGAAGAAGTTTGACCGGCTCCTAACTTTGTACAAGTTTCAAAACAACTCCCGGAAGTTATTATTGCTTCCGGAAGTGAATACATATTTCGTGCTAATGAATTTGGCCGTTCCACCTTGTCGAAAGTGGGAAGCCCTTGCAAGTAGCTGAATTAGCTCGAATACTACTATCGGTAGCAGCCTAGAGGTAGTTGGGGCTTGTCGTTAACGCCCATTGTTAGGTGTGAAAAGCTCATAAGGCATCCTTGCTGTGCGCGAGTACTCGCACTGTTAAGTGCAACAATTGCACATCAGGCAACGGCACTTGGAACAGGAACAGCCTTCGAGGTAATACCCAGGATGAACGAATTTTAATTAGGTTAAAAACATATCTCCTTTGGTGGTGGCGGCACTAGGGGCGGCGAATTCCTGGCATGCATTCATCCCCGATAAGAGCTCTAACCTAATAACGAGCTGTTGAGCTAATTTATTTACCGGTGGTTAACTACCCTTTAGGGTAACTTTTAATTAATGGTTGCTTGCTACAGAGAACGTTTTAAATGGGAATTGTCATAATTGCGCGAATGGCATGTTTGGATCAAGCTTCTTTTAAATCTTTGTGTCACCGGTGCACTCTATACTTTTGCAAATATCTTACGGAAACTGGGTTCTGTGTTAGTGCTCAACAGCACAGCACTAGAGATTCGGTTAAATATTAGTTTTTAATCTGGGACCTTTTTCAAGGCCCTTTAATCAAAAGTTCTTTTACACTTAAGTCGCAACTAAGCTTTGAGTAATTTAGTGATTGTGTGCCTGTACTCAACTGGAACATCATAATAGGTTGTTCCGTTCACTGTTTAGAATGTATAAATTTTAAGCTTTTTCTGTTGTGTACGGGGAAATGAAACCCATTGAAACCGTTTTTTAACAAAATTCCATTACTTACTTTCTTATTCAGTTCTACAACATGATCCCTGACCTGGCCTCTCGCAACTAGCCCCTCCACTCCTGCTTCTAAGCCGGTCTCATGCAGTTTGATATCCCAAAGATCAAGAAGTCTTGATCTACAACATCCATCCAATAAAGGTTTGGACTACTCCACTATCAGAGTAGACCCCTCTTCAGAAGTACAAGCCGTATGCCCTGCCTACCAAAACCAACTTATCCTTAGGTTTATTTTTGGGCGGCTCGTAACGTGGCCCGAGAATTACCGGGGCGCAGTGGAAAGGATGTTAGGATACTCGTTAGCTGTGGCTAAGCATAAAAGAAAGAAGTAGCGCTTAGGTAGGCAACTACACAGCTAGACAGGTAGGTTGGTCTGTCTGATCTGTCTCGTCTATCTGAGGCACAGCCATGAATTGGAACCTGGATCAAATTCCGTCACAAGGTCCCACTCAAGATCGTCGATTCCCACCCAACACTCGCCCCAGCATGAAACTTCATCCTAGACACACTAACTGACGGTAGCGAAGTTCACCTAGTTTCACACAGATGGCTCTCATGTCTAAATACTCACCATACAGGTTCTTGTCCCGAATAAAGCTCACAGCCGAGTCCGCAATCGATGATATCACTGGTCCAGAACCCTCATAACCGTACTACTGCAATTCGTTTCTATTATTTTGTATCTCAACTTTGGCCCACGTTTTCGCATATGGATATCTCTTCCCTACTTCTCAATGAAAAGGTAACTCAAATATTGTTAAAGCTTGTTGATATGATAGAGTTTTCAGAGCCACGTACGTAACTATATTCTCTCATCTCAAACCACATGACATTGTTGTTGTAATTTAACTAAAAAGCTTACACATTCGAAATATCTGGGGTTTAGAGATTTTGCACATGGCGAATGCGGTTTAAGGCTATCCAGTTACCCCCAATCTTGGATTTTATGAGGAGCGACCTAGGATGATGTTCATGTTAAAACTTACAATTTGGGGTTACTTTCGTTGATATATACGGCGTAACACTCGGAGAGGAGATATGGTAGTGAGTCGAAAGCCGTGAGACTACAGATACTGCGCTTTCAATTAATTGCAGAATGGCAAAACAGGTGAGACAAGTCTGGTAAAGTTCACAGGTAACAGAGGCTCATACCGAGCTTGAATAGGTCGATCCTGCCAAGAACATTCGACCTCAAGTAGCTCCAGTGTGAACATCGAGGATATCGCCGTGCTGCCGAGATGTCCGAACGCAGGACTGAACTGGAAGCAGCGACCGAAGTGTGGATAGCAGTGAACGTCATGGACTACATGCTAAGGTCTGTGGGTATAAAGAAGAAAGTACATATTGGCTGTGTTCCGAAGTGCTAATGACGTCATTAATTGATGCCATATTTTACCTGAACCCGGTGAGCCCACTGACATATAATAATGGACCGCTCATTAGACATTATTCCCATATAAACTCATGGTACCAAAAAGTATAGAAAAGTATAGTCCTCTCGCTCATCCATAAGCCCCCTTTGTCACTGAACTCAAATTTTGTTCAATTTCGTAGTTCAGTGCATTCACTGGCAGAAATAAAATCAGATAGTGTCAAACTTGAAAAAATAAAATTTGACATTAAAAAACTGCACACTTTTCGATTTTCTTAAATATTTTTACTCTTGACTTTCAATAAACCACAAAATACGATAACGTTTTTATCTTTGCAGTAAAATAAGAACGGTAAATAAAATTCTGGAATGATTTTAAGCGAAATTTAAAATAAAACCGCCACAACGGTTGCACGATATTAAAGTTGCCATACCTGATTTCATTTTTTCCTTTGAACTAATGTCAGAATATTTACAAAAAATAGTTGGGTATAGTGATATTTTTATTTCTGTCTCGTTTCGCCATAAGACCCGGAATCACTGACATTTAGATGAAACAGGAGTAAAGAACTCGCATGGTTTAACATATATATTTGTAATTAATGAAAAAATGCATTATAAAAGGGAAATAACATCAAAATTGCATTTGTTATTTTTTTAAGAGCAATTTGTTTTATTTCCATCGTCCAAAAACGAATATAAACAATTTTAATTTACAAAAGTAACTGACGTGTTTACATGTCAGTGAAAAAACCAACTAATCCTGAAGTTGGTTTTTAAAAATTTATTTTATTTCGTATTTTTTAGTCCGTTCATTTTTTTCGGGGGCAATTTAAAACAAAATTATTTATTACGATAAGTATGACATGCCGCCGTCGATAAGAATCGATGCAGTAGCTAAATAGTTTTTGCAGTAATGTATTTGCGCATTTTCGGAGTAATTTTAAAAAAAACTTATTTAATATGAAACAAAATTCCGCGAAGGAAATTAGAAAACAAAATATTTATTGTGAGAATATAAAGTCGATTGAAAAAAAAATGCAACAGTCCGAAGAATCGAACTCGGACCCCCCGGACGAGAGGTAGTTACTTAACTTGCTGCGCTACGAGATAGTGTTATCACAAAGTCCTTTCAGAAATTCAGTTATATAGTTTTCCAATTCAAAGGAATACTCTTACAGTCTACATGAGTATGCATGAAATTCCTTACCGAAGAGTTTGTAATAATTCTTTACAACATTAATCCAATCAATGAATTTAGAAGAGAAAAAAAGAAAAAAAGTCGCACTGTCCGACCCGGGGTTTGAACCCGCAATAATTAGTTCGGTAGACTTTTACGTAGACGCTATGCCAAGTCCCTATTAAGTATTTGGTGACAATAAAGACTTTTGTGATACCTTTGAAAATATTCTATCTGTTCAAGGTGTACTAATTTTATCAGTTTTTTAAGCCTACCTTCGAACTCCTTTTTCAGAATTTAAAAAAATTGCATGGGACCACCGTGGGAAACTACCCTTTCAAGCAAAAAAAGAAAAAAGCAAAAAAGTTATTGCGTTACAAAGTTATGCGTGAACAGGACCAAAAAAAACATACCTACGCGTCGAATTGATAACCTCCTCTTTTTGAAGTCGGTTAAAAAGGTTTGCCAGCAATGGAGCGAATTGGTGCCATGAAAATTCCCGATGAGCAGTTCATCCGGTGTGACGTACTTAGTGTTTCATCGAGACCGAGACGAGGCGAGATTTGAAATTTTCTCGTTCTCGTTCCGAACTTTTGATCTTCATATCGTCTCGTCTCGGTCTCGCACAAGATTCAATAAAGGATTGCTCGTCTCGGTCTCGTCTCGTACGAGAATTTATCGTAACACCGAGATTTTTAAAAATAATAAATTATATAAATAAATAAATTAAAGGATAATAAATAAATTAAAGGATAATAAATAAATTAAAAGAAAATAAATATGAATAAAAAAGTAAAAAAATTATATTTATTAAATTAATATATTCCATACATTATATATATTTATTAAATTAATATATTCAATGCATTACATTTACAATATTCCATTTACAATTACAATATTACGTTCATAAGTATTCAATTAAGTTGCATAAGTAGGGTAACTTCAAAAACTCATCATTCCTGCATCACTGCACTTGCAGAATTCAGCTGCAGACTTCCAATTGCTAAATTCTGCAGTGATGCGGCAATGATGAGTTTTTGAAGATACCGAGTTAAACATAACTATTAAATTCACAAATTTCTTTGACTAATTCTGATTTTGTCCATGCGTTTGTGCAGAGTAGAGCTTGCATTGATTCATCTTTGAGTCTTTTTCGACGTGGCTGGTCGATTAAAGATGCTTTAGAGAACAGGCGCTCTACTGGTACCGACGTTGCCATTATACCAAATTTATCCCGTGCAATTTTTGCTAACACAGGATAAACTTGTTTATGGTCACACCACCACTTCAAAATATCAGTCCCTTTTGGAGCACCCGGAGTTTCCAAATATTGGTTAATTTCTTTCATCCAATTCTCGGCACTTTTTTCTTCATCAAAAATAGTTAAAAAATCTAAGTCTTCTTTTATTTACGTTATAAACCTCTCTTGAAAATTCAAATTTATCATAATATTGTTTAAAATTTTTTTTTAAACATTTAAAACTTTCTTTCTCTAGTTTTTTACCCCACTCGGTTTTATCAAACTTGTTAATATTATGCCGAGGATCCAAAATTAATACAGCGCTATATAACCAATTACACCTTCGATAGTGCTTCAAAATTTTATCTCGACCTTTTTGAAACGCCTCCAACAAAATTTCGTCCAAGGTATTTCTATCATTTTTATTATCTAGTTTATAAACTATTTGTATAATGATGATTTGACAAGAAAAGAGAAAAACGAGAACTGATTTCTATGAATTCGAATTCGCTAACTCAGAGATAGAAGGCGGACGCTTTATCACATGATTCCAAGACAAATTTATCTACCCCCGGATAACCATACTAATTAATAAAAATATAAAATATAAATTATTAGAGAATAAATTATTAATAAAAAAGAGCTTCGAATTTGTCATATTCTCTCATATTGTCTCGAATTGTCTCGAAAAAACGAGAATGAGAAATTAAATAATCTCGTCGAGACGAGAATCTCGTAACGGGTGATCTCGTTCTCGTCTCGACTGATCGAGAATATAATTCATCGTTCTCATCTCGTTATCGTCTCGTTCTCGGTACCGTACGAGATTATCTCGGGTCTCGGTGAAACACTAGACGTACTGGCATAATCACAAAAATATTAGAGTTTGGACTACAGTTTCAAGTAGTAACACTTTCATGTATGCTGCTGTTAATAACACCGTAAACGCTTGAATTTACCCTTTTTTATTACGTAGTATACTGGTTGATATTACGGAACACGGCTATGATGATGAGATGGCTTCATCTACAGGAGGTTAAGAAGACTTCCTTCGGGAAGGAGTAGCAGTTAAATACAGATTCATCCTCGCATAGAAGAGAAAGACGTCGAATTTAAACATTATTTTTAAAATATTTATCCCTTGCCATACAGAAAGATGCCATGGCCCATCATAATAAAGCTAAATAACATGATGTATGTCAAATCCATACAAAAATTGCAAACATTTAAGGTGTTCTATTCAGCTACAATTTCACAATTTCATAGACAACTTTAATCGCGTTTAGCTCACAAAAATCCCATTTAAATGGCACTAGAGCAAAAAGAATCAAATTAACCCAGCACAGCATGAAAAGTTTACACAACATTGATTAAGTTAATGTTTTTGACAATATTAAAATGTACATGCTATATCAGATTTCAGCCAGATACAAAACTCATCCATCCGCGAAAAAAATCTGTTCATTGTTATTTACGTTGTCAAATTTAGTAAACTCGCCGCTTTGTCAGTTCAGAAATGGCTTCGGGCAGCTGCATTCGGAGCATATTCGAAACATAATTTACAGTGCTACCGTTACATTATCGTTTTATGTTCAAGCTGCCGTAATTCATTAAGTATAAATGGCGCAAATTAATGCGAAATTGTGTACCTACCAAAGTTGCACGAAAAAATACACACACATATGGCTCTGGTTCCGATGGAGGAATTGAAACAACAATAACAACAAAAAAAAAGCATTTCGCGCGGGGAAATACCCGGCAAAAATCGAAAATTAAAAACATGGCATGGGCTCAAAGCGAGCTGTGATTTCGGGGCAACCTTTTTTTCACATAAACACGAATCAGATAATTGTACTGACAACTGAAGTCGAACGCCTCCAGGCATTAATTAAAATAGCAGATCTGGATTTTTAACAAAAATTAAAATTAAATTTCGTTTTAGCTGAGCATGGAGGATTTTTTTTGAAATTTTTATTAATACACCAACTACGAATGCGGGGAAATTTTCCTAAAAGATTTTAGCTCTCTGAAAGCGGATTAAAACGCAGAGAAGCCCGTGAGCCATTCTTCATTCAACACGGCTCCACCTCGGAACAGGCTATGCAAAAATGTCTCGAACACATTTTATAGACTTTAAGACCAAGCCTTTGATACCATAGCTGGTCAGTCATCAGCGGAACAGCGGAATAACATGTAGCATATTCAAGAATGCACATGGCGCAACTATTCCGGACTGATGGAAGTACGATCATAACCTCCTAGCGGTAGCTACTGTTGACTATTCTATGAAAGAGGATAGGCTACTATGATTGGGCTAGTTAGTCCCTTCTAAAGCCTCGTTCACATTGGCGAGTACAAAGGGTTAGTACGTGTTGGCTACTGGTTGTTGCCAGTGACTGGTATGCCAGTACACGCCTCGTTAGAACACTTGTGCTAGTGTACTGTCTTGGTTAGTTCACTAACCTGGTGAGTAATGCCCTTGCTAGTTGATAGCCCAGGGGGCTATTTACTAGCCCACTATCCTCCACTTCTCTAAACTAACCACTTAACTCGCCTCGTGCGAACAATGACACGTGGGTTAGTAAACGATTATTTGACAAGTAATTTACGATTTTCTGTGAAATGAGTTCTGATTTTTTGAAAATTATTTTTTTTTTATTTTTACTTGAAAATGAAGTGGGCAGAAAGTGAAACAATTAAGTTTTTAGAATTATATAGGGACTTTGAGTGTTTGTGTGACAATGATTCTGTAGATTACAGAAATACTCAAAAGCGGCAGGCAGCATTGGAAACTTTGGTTAAGCAAATTTTGTTTTGATTGATACCCACAACCAGTACATTAACCTGTCTAAACTGAACTGCGTCTGAACATCTACTCACTTATAACTAACCTCAGCCTTGCCAGTACCTACTAACCAGGCACTAACTACTAGCACACTAGCACACGCCAATGTGAACGCTGCTTAAGTAAGGTTGGCGTGAGGCTAATAACTTCACCCGGAATAAAACATTACGAGCAACATGTCTCGGATACTGGAAGAAACAACGAAGACCACGGCAACGAAAAAGGTAAAACGACTTAAGAATTTTTTCATGGAACGTTCGAACTCTGTACAGAACTCGAGCTACACAACATCTAGCCGATACGCTGTCAAAGTATAACGCTGACATTACCGCCATCCAGGAGATGCGATGGACAGGGAATAGTGTTTTGCAAAAACCTGAGTATGATGTGTATTACAACTACTGTCATACAAAACACCATGTGCTCGGGGTAGGTTTAAAGGTCAGCAAAAGAATAAAGCCTTCCATTACCGGCTTTAAAGCAATAAATGAAAGGCTATGCACCCTTTGTGTGCGAGGCAAATTAGAGAACATCAGCCTCATAAACATTCACGCACCTACAGAAGAGTCCCCTACGATGAAAAAGAAGAATTCTTGGAAGTAGTTGAACGGGAACTTAATGCGTGCCCAAGGTATGATGTAAAAATCATCCTGGGAGATTTGAACGCCAAAATAGGCAATATTTCGGCACCTACAGCCTGAATGAAAACGCTAACGACAATGGACGAGTAATAGAGAAGGCAGCAAGTAAGAACTTGATCGTTGCAAGAACTAGATTGGCGCGTAAAGATATCCATAAAGCCACCTGGATATTTCCTGATGGAGCCTCTTGCAACCAAATAGACCATGTGTTGCTAGACTGCCGGTCTGATGACGGTACGAACGTACCGACGTGCCAACTTCGAATCGGATCACTATCTTGTTCGTATGGTGCTCCGAGAGCGCATTACAACCCTGAAAGGCTTTGTATGTGCTCAACCAAGGCCCTCGTAAGTACAGGCCTGGAAGCAGACAGGCCAACTAATACTAACTTAGCTGAAAAGTGGCCAAAAATTTCTGACAGTTGTGGAATTAACATGGCCGAAGCCATAAGAAGCAATTTTTTAAGTTTGTTTTTGCACTAAAAAGTGGTAAAATATTGTATATTTTCACTTTTTGGTGCACATGGATTATCAGTGATTAATGCTTTAGTGATTTAATAAAAAAAATTAAAATGAAGTGAGTGGTTAAGTGTATTTTAAGAGTGCTAATTGATTAGGTGACCATTTTTGTTTACATTCGTGGTGGTTTTTTCGTGTTAATTTAGGGAAAAAATGTTGAATTTGTGTAGTAATATAATAAAAAGTGCTTTTTAAGTGATTAAAGATTATTATAGGATAGTTATTAAAAACATAAGAGCAGAAAAATGTGAAGGAAAAGTGAAAAAGTTATTGTTATTCATGTTGTGTGGTAGTACTTGCACTTATGTTTTTAATAACTCTTCTATAATAATTTTTAACTACTTTAAATTCACTTTTAATTCCATTACTACACAAATTCAACACCTTTTCCCTAAATTAACACGAAAAAAAGACCGCGATTGTAAACAAAAATGGTCACCTAATCAATTAACACTCTTAAAATACACTTAACCACTAATTTTTTTTTAATTTATGGACTCAGATCACTAAATAACTTATCACTGATAATCCGTGTGCACTAAAAAGTGATAAAATACAATATTTTACCACTTTTTATTCCAAAACCAAAGTTAAAAAATTGCTTCGTACGGCTTCGGCCATGTTAATTCCACAACTGTCAGACGATTTTGGCCGCGCACAGACACAACCAAAAAGTCTGCTTCCAGGCCTGTACACACACTGCCCTACGCAATGAAATGGCCGGAAACAGCTATAGTAGAGGGAAATTGTCATATGATAGTGATGTAGTTGGGAAGTTGGATTTTTTCTGCAAAATTGGCCCTGTGCTGCACGAGCAAATTGCATAAATGTCCATTTTTGATGCATTTCACACTATTTTTTTAATTTCTCCAGTTCTGTTGGTCGTAGAAAAATAAAAAAAAATTGCAAAATACTCGTGTATGAATAGACTATCACGACTTTTCAATTTTTTGCCTTTTTTTCATAGTTGGCAAGTAGCTTTTCATAGTTGGCAAAAGGCAATAAATTGAAAATTGAAGTTTTTTAGTTTTTTCAAAGTCCTAAAATGGGCATTTTAAATAAAGTAACGAAGTATTGCGTATTCTCACAAGAAAGTACATAAAAACTCCTACAATTTAAAAAAACAAATTTTACCGTACGATGATTTGGCATAAAATGGCGGCAATTTTAATATTTTTCGAAAAGTGCCAATTGTTGCCGTAAAAATCAAAATTTTTTTTTTGAATTTTCAATCACGTATTTATAGCATCAAAATACATATTTTCTCCAATTTTTATCAAAATCCGACTATTTTCTCGTTATTTATTGCATTTTTAGCAAAAAAAAACAAAATTTCATACATTTTGGTTTTTGAGGTTAGGATTCATTTTTAAAGTATTTCTACCAAATCAGTTCGATAGTCTATTCATTCACGAGTATTTTGCAATTTTTTTTATTTTTATACGACTAACAGAACTGGAGAAATTAAAAAAATAGTGTGAAATGCATCAAAAATGGACATTTTGCAGAAATTTCTTTTTCGCTTTATCTTAACATATGTAAAGAAAAAAAAACAAAAACATCCAACTTCCCAACTACATCATAACTTCGCTTTTTTTTGTTTAATTTCCCTCTACTACTATGTCAATGCGTTAGGGTTAGAACACGCGCTCGTTGAGCGAAAAGTAAGTCCTAGAGACTATTGATGAGCAAAAAGTCTTGCAGGTTTGGTCTTGCAGGTCTTTCCCATTTAGGCCCGATCTACACGAACGTACCGTTCCCAATCTAGTCTCGGTCCGGTAAAATCTCACCATATTCACACTATCGTGCCGTTCCAGTCACATGCCAGTCTCGGTACTGGACTGTACTGGATTGTAGTGTTGAGCAAGACTCGTCTTGCATTCTTCCCTGTTTTTGCACATTTAGCAAGACGAAAGGAAACCAAGAAAAGACAGGACAAGACAAGACCGCAAGATCAAAATAGCAAGACTTTTTGGTCATCACTAAGTGCCAAAAGTCTTGCAGTGATGAGCAATAAGTCTGCAAGAAGTCTTGCAGTCTTGTTCTTGCAAAATTTCTTGCAGGCTTAGCACAGTTAGCGAAACCAAGACAAGACAAGACTTTAAGCTCATCACTGCCATACTTTTGGCACTTAGTGATGACCAAAAAGTCTTGCTATCTTGATTTTGCGGTCTTGTCTTGTCCTGTCTTTTCTTGGTTTGCTTTGATCTTGCTAAATGTGCAAGACCAGGCATAACTGTAAGACTAGTTTTGCTCATCACTACTGGATTGATCGATATTGGAGTGGACTGGCACGGAGCTTGAACGAGAGTGAGTGTGAATACGCCGATTGCCTTTTCTATATAAATATTTGACTTGACCGACCGACCGACTGGCATGAGACTGCGAGAACGGCACGATAGTGTGGATCGGGCCTTAGACAACACAAGACTGCAGGAACAAGACTGCAAGACTTTTTTCTCATCACTGCAAGACTTTTTGGAGTCGAGATGCCGGGCGTCGACGAGAGCTGGACACTCCTTAAAAATACTGTCAGTAGTACCGCTGACTCCATCTTAGGCAGAAGTCGTATAGATCGAAACGACTGGTTCGATAATGAATGCAGGCTGCCAACTGAAAGTAAGAATGCTGCGTACCGACTCAGAGAACGCAGCCCGCGAAGAGAAATATAAAAAGCTCAGAAAAGAAGAAAAGAGAATTCACAGACGAAAAAAGGAAGCCTGGGAGAAAAATCTCGTTTACGAAATAGAGCAGTACAGAGAGCCGAAATTTCTACCGAAGAGCCCGCGTCAAGACGCAATTCACACCACTTTGCACATACTACAAGGGCAAAGAAGTGAATCAAATCACCGATTCTAAAGGCATCTTAGAGCGATGGGAAGAGCACTTTCATGAATTTCTAATTGGCGAGCTTTCTGAGGATATGAAGTTCCACCAATATCTGATGATGATCCTACGCTGCCACCACCAAGCTTAGAAGAAGTTAGCAGTGCCCTCACCCGGCTCAAAAACAACAAGGCCTCGGGTGCGGACGGCATCCCCGCGGAGCTGGTTAAATATGGAGGCCTTACTACACAAACAAAGACATTAAAGCTGGGACTACACATCAATGAGCCTAATTACACGGCCTAACACTTTTCCTCCAAACCGGTTTGTGTATGTTATAACAATTACACGATAAACTGACTGTTCTACATTTTTTCGTGTAACGATTCTATTGTCTTTGTAGCTGTGTACAAAATAACAAAAATTCTCATGATTTTCGCAGCTCCTGAGAACGAAATTATGCTTGTGTTAGTGTGCTGCTCGGTGCAGTCGATAATTTTTTGGGATGCACAAGTGAGAGACTTCCCTGTGACCCCTTGCCTATAAAACCGGTTTTTTGGAATTATTGATGGAAGAAGTGATGGGCCGTGTAATTTGGCTCAATGAAAGCAAAACAAAGTACATGGTGGCTTCGTCTGCAAGAACACCGATTTTCAGTTTGGGATCTCAATTTATTTCAATATGCATAGTTACACATTTCACGGGAATATCTTCATCGGTAAGATCCCAGACGGTCATGACACTCGACACCCATGCCTTTCTTGTCTTTTTTTTGTACGGGTATTTATTATCGAGGAATTTGTATGTAACACTATAGCTCTTCAGTAATGTTTCAAACATTGAAAATGCATCGCCATTTTCATGGACAAAAACAAGTCCTTCGTAGCTAATTTTCTTTTTCTAGGAGTAAAAGTTTACAAAACAATAAAGAATTATGGCTCCATCGATTCATTTTCTTCCTCGCACTTACTTTTAACCACGCTTACCATAATGCAACCCCGAAAATTGCCTTTTATACGTTCCCCACCCAGATTTGTCGATAAATTCCAGCCGTGTTACAACAGCGAAATTTTAATGTACAACATCACCTGTGTGTGTGTTGCTATTTCATCCATAGTCAATTTTCCATCCATATGGAGTAACAAAAAAAAAAGGTTTTACTGCCAAATAAATTTCCTTTGATGAATTTCCGTTATGTGCACTTGACACAAATCCAATTCATTTGGCGCCCCATCCCTAATCGGGGCCCGTGTCGATGCACAAAAGGTGGTGATTTTTTAATACATTAAAACCAACCATTTTTGGGGGAAAACTCATTACTTAATCGACTAAATGGTGCTTCGATTTTTCAACTTCACACGTTCCCAATTAAATTCGAGCGACATGAAATTAAAAAGCTTCGACGAAAATGGAAAATTTGCAATTTTTTTCGCTTGGTACTTTTTTTCCCTCACGGTTTTCGTGAGCTGTACCTACTCTCCGAGCAGTTCGTCCTCCAGAGAACCGTTGCATGGGCGCACAGTTGAGAACAGGACACGTAACACGGTAGAAATTTATTTTGAGGTTTAGTCCTCCTTTTTCATAGAGTTGGGGGGGGGGGATTTTTTTTTCAACGCTATGGTAGCAGCTCGTATATCACCGAGTCGGGCCCTGTTATCAAATGGCGAGGGCATGGCAAGTTTTAAACTTTGCTCTCGGATGGATTGATGAACGCTGAAAACGCATCCCAGGCCCCAAAGTTGCTGGGGACGACGACACTGCAGAGCCGAGAGGACTTCATTTTTTTTTTGTTTTCTGGCCGAAAGAGGGGCACTTTTTCCCGGGGAGGACAATTTGTTCATTATTCCGGATGAAATGTACTTTTAATTTCGTTAGCATATATCGGGATGTCGGTCTGTCACGGAATACGCCATTTCTGAATTACGAGTGGAGTCCAATGAATAAATACACTGCCCAACATTGGTTTGTTGCTTAATGAATTGAAACTGCGGTCGAGTCCAATTATAGAGTTAACACATTGGGACAACAGCATAAATTTAACGGAACTGGGACGTTGGGCCATTTAAAAAAAATTATAATAAGGCTTTAGATGAAGGCAAATAATTGGTGCTTAGGTTAAATAAGCTGAGAAGTTAAATGGTTTGGATGCGACAATCAGAACATTCTATTATTCGGAAATTAAACATAAAGAAGCTCATTATGCTTTTTAGTATCAGCCTAACTTATCTCCATTATCTCCTCATCGACCAAATTTACAATTCGAATTTTACTACAATTTGTCGAATCTTTTGGTTGTAGTTGTTTCATAAAACACATTCTTTAGTACGAAAATTGCTAAAATCGTGAATAACTAGAATTGAGTCCAAAACTACTCCCGCGATCTCTATTAAAATCTGTGAGGTGGTTATTTCCCTCTAACACTTTTCGAGCCATCAACCAAACCATTTTCATTGGATCCAGTTCTGGGGGACTCATAGATGGCATGGTTTATTGCCTCAATATTTCGTATGACTTTCGCGTGTCCACTCGCAATTCTGTTTTACATTCCCACTACACTCGGAAGCAAATCCAAGGCCACTCTATTTGGATCTTTGTTTGCCTCGAATTTTTTTACCCAACACTTCCATGGCAACCACTGGTCCCAAGCTCCCAAGTATACCACTCGCTCAACAGATGGAGCTACCTATCTATCTGACGTCAATAAATCTACCGATCCTGTTAATATGCAGTCTATAGTCCGTAAAAATGCGCCTCTTTCTTTTTTATTTCATTCTTTTAATGAAATATCGGATCAATAAGTACCGCAGCTGCCAATTGTAGGCCAGACTGCTTGAGCAAGCTTGCCAGTTTACATAGAGATTTTTGGTTCAGACTTGTCGGTTCGAAATAGGTTGCTTGCTATACCGGTACAGTGGCAGAGAATGAGAAGGACGGATTCGTCATTCTCGAGGAAAAGCTTACCTGTGGGGTCCTTTGCCATCCAGACCATGCCTGGAGGTTGTTGTGGCCTCTAGGGTTCAGTATGTTTCATCAGTGTCAGATTGTCTAGGTACTTTTTCATCAAACTGTGGGTGCCCTACTAACCTGTTCGGGACCGATTTATACAATGGCATAGTCATGCCTGGTCAAGACGGTCCATTTTTAATTGCCTGTAAAGACCGGATGACCCGATACCCCAGCAATATTGACTGGATTTGGAAAAAGAGAATTTTTACCCAGGTGTACCGTGACTGATTTAGGTGCCATACAGGCGGTTTGACGCTGTGCGTGCCTATTGCAGGTTAAGAACGGGCGAGTCTTATTTTCACTCGGAGAGACACCGTTTGAAATTTTTGACGAACTAGACCTTTATAAAAATCAACAGGCTAAGATTAGCTGGCCACGTAATTAGGATGGAGGACAGCCGTACTCCCAAACGACTCATGGTAGCAAATTTTTTTCGGAAAATATACACTGATAGACATTTTTAGTTACCACAACCAAAATATTACTAAAATTAAATAAATATATTTAGTTGTCGTTATTCAAAAAAAATGCTTCTCATGACCAGAAAAAATTGATGGAGTAACAAATATTTCCACTATAGTCTTATAGTAACATGAACTAAATATTTACATCAAATATTTTATTGTTACAGATACTATGTAAATAATAATATGCTAATAACTATATTTTTTAGTTGATGTACTCAATAAATTTTTAAAAACCGCCTACAGAAAAAAACCAAATGCACAAAACAGGATGAAATAATTGTTTGTAATTCTTTACAACGGATTTAGAAAGAAAGAAAAAAAGTCGAACTGCCGAAATGCCCGTCCGGGGTTTGCACCCGCAACCCCTCCGCCCTAGATCAACTCCTGATTTGTTTTGTTTTAGATCAACGCCTTTACCGATTCACCCACGCGCCTCTTATACATCTCGCGACAATAAAATAATTTGTTAGCTGCCTTTGAAAATAGTTCTATCCGTTCAATGTGTACTAATTTTACCAGTTTTCAATTTAAAAAAAATTGCACGGGACCATCAAATAAAAAAAGAAAAAAATATAAATTCTTACAATTAAACAAAAACGTACCTACAGTTACATAAGAATGAGATTTTTCCTCAATCTAATGTTAAACATACGCTGTGAAGCAGAAAAGCATTAGGAAGCAATGTCCAACTCAATATTTTTTGTTACACCAACAAATGTCTTTATTTCGTAGCACAATAATATTCTAGTTGAAGTAACCATCAACCTATTGTTATGAAAACATAGTATCAGCTAATAAAATTTTTATTTAAACCTTTTTAGTTATCACAACTAATTTTTATTTATTCGGGAGACTTTATTTATTGTATTGTGAAGTATAAGAATTTGATAGAACAACTATTTCACATTAACTCAAATTTCTACAGTAACATTAAAAGAATAGGTTTTTCAGTGTACCAGTAGGCAGACCAGAATTGATAGACCCTATGACGGCTAACGCAGTGGCAATGCTCAACATTCGGAATTGGAGACATATTGCAAGAGACCCGTAACCTTGGAGAAATGCCCTCGAGGAAGTCAAGCCTTGATTTGGGGTGTAGCGCCATTGGATGGATGGTAACTAAAGGTGCGGGCCCAATGAACGCCGCGACTACTACGCTCGCCTTGACATATCGTAGCAGGCGCGGCGAACTCAGCAAACCCGGGCCCAATGAAAGCTTTGACAGCTAAAGTTTTCCATTTGATTACTTCAATTAGAAAGTGAAATATTTATTCTTTGCTGGAAAACGCAAGTTTAAAGTGCAATTTAATAGCAAATAAACAAATATAAGTGGAATTTGGATATCCCGTTAATAAATTTTTTGTCGAACATAACTAAAAAATAATTTTAAATTTAATAACTTCCTCCAATCATTAAATTTTAATAAATAAATGCACTTACTTATATTTTTCTTTAAATAATTTTCCGTGGCCGACACAAATACGCGTTTTTCTCTGTAAATATAAAATAGCTGTCAATTGACAATTGTCAAGACGTACCGCGGCACCGTTGGATATGAACATTTCCCAAATCGAAGCTACGCTCGCCGCGGTTCGCCGTGCTCGCCTTTCTCATTTGGCGCACTGCCATATGGAAACACACGGTCCATTTGATCTGTCAAGGCGAGCTCGGCGGCACGGCGTTCATTGGGCCTGCACCTTAAGGGAGAGCCCAGGATTTTCCAACTGAATATCATTGCACAGTTGGCAATTCGTGTTCAGCCTCAATGCAGCCTGGAGTTTCCGTAGCCGGCTATCATTCCAGAGGTCTGTGGTTCGATTTCAATCCACGATATGGCCTTTCGTCGTTTAATTTTTTTCCCACCTTCTTTCTTGTTTTCCCTCTTTACAGCAATTCTTTGGCCCTTTGCCTTGCAATCGTCTCTAAGCAAAATAGGCGAAGACACAATCTCCTATTCGATCACCGTAGATATGTCTCTGCTTCATAGTAGAGCGGTACCAAGTTGAACGGAGCCTTCAGAGCTCAAGTTGAATAGAATAGCAACATTTTTTCCCGCAAAGAAAGCACAGACGGTGGGTCGCTGATCCATAATCCTCATAATACCTCATAAACGCGTTTGAAAACAGACACTTTTCTTGATTTTCAGACAAAACACCTTTGGGCGAAGGGGAAGTGAAATATGGTATGGGCAAGCTTTCTGCCAGCCGAGCTTCCTGCGATGGAAATTTTCGAGCGTTTTCATATATGCCTGACAGGCAGTGTTGGGCATTAATCAATTAAATTTTCAATCAATTAATTAATTGACTAAAAAATTAATTGCGATTAATTTAATTGCAGTTAAAATTAATTGCAATCGAAATATTAATTGCACCCCACAATTAATTTATTTGGATTAATCCGTGTTAATTGTATATAGCAACTAAATCAATTGCAATTAATTTTAACTGCAATTAAATTAATCGCAATTAATTTTTTAGTCAATTAATTAAAGACAATTAAAACTAACAATTAATCCTCTTCAATTTTATGTGAACTTAATTTAAGGGTTCCAAATGACGAATTTGTGGTTAAAATTTGAAAATTCAAAATGGCGGACTAACTTTGGCAATTATGTTCCGACTGTACTGAAAATCAGTTTCTGGGGGCTTTAAGGGTTCCAAATGACGAATTTGTGGTTAAAATTTGAAAATTCAAAATGGCGGACTAATTTTTGTAATTGTGTTCCGATTGTACTGAAAACCAGTATCTGGGCGCTTTAAGGGTTCCAAATGACAAATTTGTGGTTAAAATTTGAAAATTCCAAATGGCGGACTAATTTTTGTAATTGTGTTCCGATTGTACTGAAAATCAGTATCTGGGGGCTTAAAGGGTTCCAAATGACGAATTTGTGGTTAAAATTTGAAAATTCAAAATGGCGGTTTTGTAAACAATTGTTAGCTACATAGTATAATCTCACGAAAATATGTCAAATCCACACTCTTATTCATGCTGTAATCTTTGTTTTGGGGAGGGGAGGCAGTCCATACAATAAATTAAACATTAAATAATCCAAAAAATATTATTACATTCTGAAAAAAAAATAAAGGATTATGCTAATTCAAGATTTGAAAATGGGCTTTTGACGGTGATGGACATTATACGTTTGGAGTCACGTACGGAGGAGTGTGACTTCAGATGGATATTGCCCATGGTTCTCTTCTGCAATGTCATTGACCCAGGTTTTATTTGTTTACCCAGATGCCAGGCCCTTCCCGTATTGGAGAATCTTTCCCAAAAACCTTGTTGATAAATTCTGACCCGATTGCAGCTTCAGGATACTATGTTCAATGTTCTTCCATTTGGAGCTGAGATGTGAAGATTTTCAGATTTTCCAACTCTTGGACAACCTACATACAGTTGAAGTAGGGAGAAACACCGTTTAATAATATCGAGACCAACAAATTGCCCTTGGCCATACGTTAACAAATTTGATAAATAAGGCTGTTCCGGAACACAATTGGCTAAATTCGTCCCCCATATTGGCGCGGCCATTTTGAATTTATAAGTTCTGATCATAAATTCGTTATTTGCTATCTTGAAAGACCCCAGATACCGATTTTCATGGAAATCGGAACACAATTGGCAAATTCGTCGGTCATGTTGGCGCGGCCATTTTGAATTTATAAGTTCTGATCATAAATTCGTTATTTCTTACCTTA
The DNA here is from genome assembly GCA_963855945.1 of Thereva nobilitata. Taxonomy (NCBI): domain Eukaryota; kingdom Metazoa; phylum Arthropoda; class Insecta; order Diptera; family Therevidae; genus Thereva; species Thereva nobilitata. The sequence continues at coordinate 176,318,900 of OY979695.1, forward strand.
GAAAACCCCAGATACCGATTTTCATTGGGATCGGAACACAATTGGCAAATTCGTCGGCCATATTGGCGCGGCCATTTTGAATTTATGTCCTGATCTTAAATTCGTTATTTGCTATCTTAAAAACCCCAAATACCGGTTTTCATTGGAATCGGAAGACAATTGGCAAATTCATCGGCCATATTGGCGCGGCCATTTTGAATTTATAAGTTCTGATCATAAATTCGTTATTTGCTATCTTAAAAACCTCCAGATACCGATTTTCATGGAAATCGGTACACAATTGGCAAATTTGGGTGGCCATTTTGAACTTCGGTCATTTTGTGGCGGCCATTTTGAATTTCGAAAATCGGGCTTCGAGGTGCATCATGGGAGACCCACACGGACCTTCGTGCAAAATTTCGAAGCTCTGCGATCACTGGTGCGACACTACGCTTTTCAAACAATAATAAGTTTTAATTGTTAGTTTTTAATCAAATCCATTGAAAAGATTAACAATTGATTAATTGTTAATTGTGGAAACTCACGACTAACAATTAATTAATTGTTAATTGCGAGTTTTCACAATTACAATTAATTAATTGTTAATTGCGAGTTTTCACAATTACAATTAATTAATTGTTAATTGCAATAGATGTGATTAACAATTAATTAATTGTTAATTTTTAATTGTCCAACAATTAAATTTTGCCCAACACTGCTGACAGGGAAAAATTTTGATTTCTCGAAATCTACTGAAAAGAAATCCACACCATATTCCACTTCCCCTTCGCCTAAAGGTGTTTTGTCTGAAAATCAAGAAAAGTGCCTGTTTTCAAACGCGTTTATGAGGTATTAAATCGAACCTCACCAACTTTTCATGAAAATGGGTTGGTAGAGTAACGCTTCGAGAATTAATAGGGCTTTTCAAAATAACTCTAGCACCACCGTGGGCCTTGTTCAAACTGTTTTCCTGAAACGGCTGTTTTTGCATTTTTGAGATTTACGCGAAAAGTTATAATTATTTTTGCATGAAATTTTTATTGTAGGTAGGCACTAACAGAAGCCACAATTTCAGCCCTGAAACAAGGTTCTACGATAATTACAGTCCCTGTAATTAAATGTCAAAAAATTGCCATATTTTGCGGTTTTTAATTTTTTTTGCAAAAACCTTTTGACCGATTTCAATTGTCCAAAACTCATAATTTTTGTCTTTTTAAGCGCTATTACGTACTATTTTTTGTTTTCCAAAAACAAAATGTTTTCGCACCTAAAACGTTAAAAAGCGTGTTTTTGCTACCATTATTAGTTTTTTTCCACCTGTTCTCCTGGACGGATTTTTTCCAAAACACATTCATTGAATTCCTACGATTTTCTCTTAATTATAGCGTCCAAAAATCGCATGGTAGATTTATTTCAACTTTTGAATACTTTTCCGCTATCTCTCCTGGACTATAGTTGCGAGAGGCCAGGACCGGATTCCGCTAAAGCCTACTACTGAGTTCAAGTGAAATAAAAACCTTTCACAGGCTTGAAAAGTGGTTGATTAAAAGGTCGTGAACAAGTATCTGTGGAGATTTTGTAGACTTCACGTTTGACGTTTGTCAGAATCAATACTTTATATGTAACTTTTGTCAGATAACAGAGTGGTTCTAAATTAAATTTACTAGTTTCGTTTTTTCTTCGGCAGAAAACATTATGTACATTGTTTACTTCTTTTCGGACTATTATATATTTTGGCATCCATTTTAAAAAATTTGAATTAATCACTTCTTTTTGGATTCACGCTACTTGGAAATGTCACATTTCATAGGGAATTAAATGACCATGGTCAATAAAATGCCAGTGAAAATAGTGGAGAGTTTTGCTAGCGCCATCTCTTATGACTGCAAATATAGTTTTTTATCTCCATTCACAACCGAACACTGGCATGGTGAAATTTCATTAGGCCGGCTCCACACGTTGGCACCAAGGTTGGCTCCAATGCTACTTGTCCAACGTGTGGATCGAGAAATTTGCATTTGGCGAAAGCATTGGGGATTGGCCGTCGTGTGTGAAGCCGGTGTTAGAGAAAATTTCCTGAGGCCAAAATGTATGGAATTACAGTTACGACCATTTTACTCAAACTCAATACTAGGCTTAACGAAGAAAAACTTCTTTGGGCTTAATTTTGAAGGGTAGGCTATGTCCAGTAGTGGTATATAATGGCTGAAACACTAAAAACTTTACATGCAAAATTATATTTTAGTTTTAGTTCATTTCTAAAGAAAAGCGTTTTTTTTTTGAGTATTTCTAAACTATTAATTTATTCTTAACAAACGGGCGACCTTCTGTCCTACCCTCAATAGCTCTCCCCCTTCGCATTCACATTGACCTACTCTGGTTCGACTTTTTATTTAATGCATTACAAGCACCCTGTATATTAATGTTTAGTAGTTTTTCATTTAATCAAAGGAAAAAAGTGAATAAAAGCGGAAATTTATCAAGGAAAATTGAATTGAACTTGGCGAACATTGCCGGCTCAATTAAGTGATGAGGAGAGAGAGAGAGCTCTGTTGACCCAATCTAGTCCAACATTCCATCCCAATTAACCCCAATTTGATCGATTAAATATTTACACCATCCATCGTGTAATTGTTGGTCCAAAATCCAAAACATTTCCTTATCAAATACCATCGAGCAGCACCCTACCCTCCCGCACCGCACCCAGCGGCCGCGAGGCGGGGGTTAAACTTGCTAAGCATCCGGTAAATTTACCCTCGCGAATTTAAAAGGGAAAAAAGAAGGAAAATTCGAGATAATTAAGATCACTTCAGACGGCATCTAATTACAAAGCTAAAAATTTTTGTTTGTGTTTTTTTTATATATATTTTTGTTGTTGTTGTTGCTGTATTTTTTTTTTATTTTGCGCAGCATTAAAAATTAATTGGAAGTTTCCTTTTTCGAAATGGAATTAAGGGCCCCCGAATGCTCCTTGTGGACTGAAGGACTCCGGCTCTCCATTAACTTTTTCGGATGAGAGGAGGCTTCAAGTCCAAAAAGTCCAGCGAGGAAAATAAAAGAAAATAATCTGATAGTGACTGAGCCTTGGCCCTTGGAGGGGGCGTCGGTGGGGGGCCAGCTCTCATGATGGAAAATGGAATCGTTGTTGCCTTCAGCACGGGGCGCTCAATGCCACTATTTTAGTAGTTTTTTAAGTCCTGATTTGGAGCTGAGTTATAAATGCGATTAAGGAACTTTCAACCCTGAACTGAAGGGGATACCAGCGCCTTAGCTAGAGCAAGCCAGCGCACAGTAAGTCCTTGTCCTTAATGTTCTTAGCTGGAATTTTCTTTTTGTTGTAGAACACCCTTAGAAAAGTTTTTCTTTAGAAGGGATACGGACTCACCCAATGCAAGATCCTTTTTGTTGAAGCTCTTCATCTGGTATTCTGGTTGCGGGTTATTTACTGGCTCTGGACGAGCAGGGGTCTGGTCCTCCACACCATGACTGACATATGCAAAGGCCATGCCAAAGTTAAGGAGTTGATCGTTATTCGCTGGCGTGCAACTTGAATGCTTGCGGTATATTTGCTGGGTTGCGGCTGCTGCTGTTTGGGGTTGGCTTTCTTATCTCAATCCTTGCTGCTCCTTGTATTTCTGTTGTTCTGTTGTATGCAGATGTCAAAGGAATAATGTACGAGTATAAGAAAATTTTCGGCGCAATGTTTGGCTTACACCGAAATCTCCACGAAACGAACGGTAGAATTGTGGCGGTTAAAGAGAGGGAACTTTCTTATTTTTGGGTGGGGGGGAAAGGATGAAGTAAATTTGGTTGCTCGTTTACGCTGCTGGATATCGCTTGGGGACTATGTCTTTTGTGTCAACCCTTTATGTCAATCGTAAATTTCTAGGAAATTCATCCCCCCTTTTTTGTTTGAAAAAAACCCACACACACGCACACACACACCGAGTTTACAAAAGCCACAAAAAACCTTATGGGAATTTTGCTTTTTGATTGAAAATTGTCTTCTTGTTTTCGTAATATGATAAAATATTTAGCCAAAGGCTATACGAATTGTGTTTCTCATAAATTTTATTTTATTTTACAAAAGGATGCCTAAAAACATGTACACAAACAAACGTGTCTATTCTGACATAAATAGATACACCAACCAAAAGCACGCACCCAAAGTGGAGAAGAGAATCAAGTTTGTTTGTTATATTTTTGTGAAACTAAATTTATATTCACGATTTGTTCCTTGATTTTTGGGGGGTCCTTGAAGGGATTATTTGTTTTTTTTTATTTTACTTTGTCATTGCTATAATAATCAAACGAAATGGGATTTGAGCTTTTTATTAACTGAGTGTGGTTGTATTTATGTGTTGTTGAATGGTTTTTAGGAAGAGAGATTTAATATTTAATTTTATTCTTTTTATGTTTTTGAATTTTTTATGGAGTATTACAAAGTGCTATTAACCAACATCCCAAATCTGCTCCCTCGCAGAGAACATAAAGGACAGACTCATTTTACTCAATGCAAAGGTTGCGGGACATCCTCCACCCTTCATATCCTCCATAAGTGCTAATTTAAGGCGCAGTGGTAGGTAATCAAGCCAACTAGTGTCCTGGAATTCGTTCTACTGGGACAATTTCCGGGCCTGGATTGCCCTAATAGCCTGTTCCTAACCGAAGAATACAATGGCCCATTTTACACCATGAAACACGAAACAAAAAGTTTCATGCAACTTTGCTCGGTTTGACGGGGAGAGGAGAGAGAGGGCTGGAGGGAACACGTGTTCCTCTCTCCTCTCTCTGTCAAACCTAGCAAAGTTGCATGAAACTTTTTGTTTCGTGTTTCATCGTGTAAAATGTGCCAATGGCTGTCCATCCAGGAGTTAGTCCATAAAACTCCTAAACTAATGTTAGGAAAGGGATAGTCCATCCTGACGGAGGCTCCATATCAGGATAAGGCATTATACAACTAGGCACCTCCGGCGGTCTACCCACTGTCTGCCGCGATTCATATTTGCTTGTAGGCTTTTAAGGCTGTGTTTCCTCTCAGCTACTGCATTCATTGTCCTCCTTTCCGCTAGGGGTTGTTCAATTTTCATTCCGAGTTTACAGTGTTACCATTTGAAGGTCGTAGTAGGAGATTCGGTGTGAGAGGTGGGAGCCGTCAGTACTCTGTATTGCTCCTGCCCCTGGAAACTGGTAGATATGATGTGAGCTTTAGAACCAACGCCATCCAACACTACGTTGACTCAACGGCAAGAAAAGAAACTCAGTCCAATTTTTAACTTCTCAGTAGGAAGTTATTGTAATCGGTCCGAAAATCGGATTCGAAATTTTCAATGTATTTACACGTTTCAAGGTCCCAATAACAAAAATTTGAGCAGAAATATGTGTGTGTGTGCGTACGTATGTGGTCATTTTTTCCTGCACGATTTCGCGCGAATCAAAAAAGATATCGACTTCGTTGATGTGGTGTTCGAAGCGTGTTCAAGGAAATATGATCTGAAAAGATTTTCATAAAAATCGTTCGATCCGTTTTTTTGTTTGAACCAAAAAAGATATCGACTTCGTTGAGGTGCTGTTCGAAGCGTGTTCAAGGAAATATGATCTGAAAAGATTTTCATAAAAATCGTTCGATCCGTTTTTTTGTTTGAACCAAAAAAGATATCGACTTCGTTGAGGTGCTGTTCGAAGCGTGTTCAAGGAAATATGATCTGAAAAGATTATCATAAAAATCGTTCGACCCGTTTTTTGTTTGAACCAAAAAAGATATCGACTTCGTTGAGGTGCCATTCGAAGCGTGTTAAAGGACATATGATCTGAAAAGATTTTCATAAAAATCGGTCGAACCGTTTTTTTGTTTGAACGACGTAAGTGATTTTTGTACCAGCACGATTTCGCTCGAACCAAAAAAGATATCGACGTTAAGGTGCCGTTCGAAGCGTGTTAAAGGACATATGATCTGAAAAGATTTTCATAAAAATCGGTCGAACCGTTTTTTTGTTTGAACGACGTAAGTGATTTTTGTACCAGCACGATTTCGCTCGAACCAAAAAAGATATCGACGTTAAGGTGCCGTTCGAAGCGTGTTAAAGGACATATGATCTGAAAAGATTTTCATAAAAATCTGTCGAACCGTTTTTTTGTTTGAACGACTTAAGTGATTTTTGTAACAGCACGATTTCGCGAGAACCAAAAAAGATATCGACTTCGTTGAGGTGCCGTTCAAAGCGTGTTAAAGGAAATATGATCTGAAAAGATTTTCATAAAAATCGGTCGAGTCGTTTTTTTGTTTGAACGAAGTTCGTGATTTTTGCACCTGCCCAATATCGCGCGAACCAAATATGATACCGACTTCGTTGAGGTGCCGATCGAAGTGTATTAACGAAGATATGATCTGAAAAATTATCATAACCTTTGGTCAAGCGTTTTTTGTTTTTAAATGAAGAGACTTCGGCAAGTGTGCCAAGTAACTTAAATTAATTAGTTTTGCTACTGTCTAATATAGTCGTTGGAATGAAACCCGTTCCAAATGAGGTTAACTTTAATGGATTCAGCCGAGCAATAGCTTCCCACGAAATTTTCAATCATTTGTTCATTTTCTGCCATACATCTGCCTACACACACTTCACGAATAGGTGATTTATCGTGACTGAGTATTTTGTAACGTAACGTCCGCATGAGTTGTTAAAGAATTAGCAGAGTGGTCATTATTTTGGTAGATCGTAACTCCAATAGCTGCAACTTCAGGTCCCTTAAAGTAGCCGGAAGTAGCCAGTATATCTTTTTGGTCTAAAACCGTCCCTCTTGTCATGTAGAATTTGGTAGGACCAGATAATATAAGGTTTGTTGGATTCACCTTTTTTCAGAATGGGCTGAACTTGCGCAAGTTTGCAAGAGTCTGGTTAAACTTCATAGTAGTATGATAGAGCAAAGTGTTTGCACAGTGTTTTTGCCAAAAGTGAGACTAATTGTTTTAGACAATAGAAGCTATATCGTTGAGCCTAGTGAATCGCGAATTCTGAAGAAGGCCACGTCCATTGAATTTTGGGTGGTAGAGGGTGGCATGGAAGTATCGGCACTACCTTGTTATTATATGGAACATTCAAGCCGACCTAGCAGATACCGTCGGAGGTATTGTAGAGTGGAGATTTGATGCCATCCAATACCTCATCGCTTGAACGGCCAGAAAGGACATTCGCATTCCATCTATACATCCGGTGAATCTTGAACGGAGTCCATTGAGTGAGTCGTCTGTCTATCGGTGGTCCCCTTGTACTCAGAGACGGAAGTGGCATTACAGTGAAATTTTTACTGCACGCATATTTATTCAGTCTAGGCCTTATATACTTAAAATTAGGAGTAAGCAAGCGCATAGGAGAGAAGAAGAGCGACTAGGTTGGTGTTCCTACCACGCAAACACAAATCCCGGTCAATGGTTTGGAAGAAGAGAATAAGCCATACCAGGGTTTCTCTGTAATAGTGGCGGGTATGTAATCGGTTTATGGTCCTCGACACCTCGACACGCTTCATTAGGAAATATTTGCCCCTGTGCTGAAAGTCGAGTCATATGACAGTCATATGAAGATGTCGATGTCGTCTCGTTTTTTTGTTGGCGTGCTGAAAGTCGGCTGGCGTGACAAGTCGTTTTAGTTGAAGAAATTTACGTTTCAGTCAAATTACGAGTTTCAGCGCAGGGGTCAGAGAGTGGAAATTGAATTATTTGTGTTTCGTGAGGAATAAAAATTTTTGAGTGTGAATAATAAACATTTTTGAGTTAGGAATAAACATTTTTGAGTGTGAATAATAAACATTTTTGAGTTAGTTTTTCGCGAAAATTTTAATAAAATATAAACAATTTGATATTAAAGATTAAAGCGCACTGGTGGACCTAAACTAATTTTTGGGTTATTTCTTCCCAAACATTTGTGTAATTTGTCGCCATGCAATTGTCTGCATATCTCTGCCCTTTAGCCACCTCTGGATGGTTTTCTAGAATTCGAATTATTTTCTATTTGTAATTTTTATTCTGAAATTATTAAAAAATAAAAATTAAACACTCTAAAATAACATATTTATTATATGTAGTTTATATGTAACAAATTTACTTACACTTTCAAATTTTCCATTTCTGTCACTAACCAAAACAACCCGACCAAAAGTGACAACAAAATTACAATAAAAACGACTGTCAGCACACCAAATAAGGTGTCATTTATGTCAGCAGATGTCAGTCACGACAGGAATCGACTATCAGCACACCGCTGTATTAGCTTCATTTCTTATGACAGCAAATACGACTTTCAGCACAGGGGAAAATGTCGGGTCTACACCTCGACACGGTTAGGAAATCTTCGGGAATATTGTCGGGTGTACAACTCGACACGGTTCGGGTAACATTGTCGGGGCTACACATCGACAAGGTTTAGAAAATATTGTCTTGTCTACACCTTGACACTATTAGGAAATATTGTCGGGTCTACACCTCGACACGGTTTGAGGAAATATTTACAGGTCTACACCTCGACACGGTTTTAGGAAATATTCAGGAATATTATCGGGTCTACACCTTTACACGGTTAGGAAATATTGTAGGGTCTACACCTCGACACGGTTTTAGAAAATATTGTCTTGTCTACACCTCGACACGGTTTTAGGAAATATTGTCTTGTCTACACCTCGACACGGTTTAGGAAATGTTGTCGGGTCTACACCTCGACCCGGTTAAGATCAGAGAAGATGACTTCTCCGGAACCAGTCCGGGAAAGAACTGAATTTAGACTGGTCGATCGGCTTATTTTATAGCCGGAAAGCTTTTATGGGGAGAAAGCTTTAAGGCCGTATCAGAACCTAAAAATATGCAGCGTGCAGCAGCAGCACCAGAGCAACATGCTGCAGTCGGTATCAGATACTAGTCTTTTCCGCTGTGCAGCGCACTTTTTATTTGATAGCTAAACCTCAAATTAAAAATTTAAAAATTGCACTAGTTCTACCAATTATTACTCCATGTCCTTTTAAATAATTTAAAACAAAAAATCGCGCGTCTCCTTGTTTAAAATCACTTGCCGCATTACGAAGTGTCAAAAGTGCTGCATGTATATGCAGCAAAATTAGAATTTGAGATGAAAATGCAGCGCGCTGGTCTGGTGCTGCTTTGCTGGTCATTTTACCAGCCTCAGCCAATAGAAACACTTGTGGTTGCAGCGCTGCATAGGTTCTGATACGGCCTTTAGCTTCGAAGTTGCGACGTGAAGCTTTCAAAGAAAGAAAAACCGCTATCAGGTTTGGGACTTCATTATTTGCAGCGAATCGTGGTTCGTTAGAAGGTTGGTACAGAAAATCGATAAAACAAAGAAGTACTGACTAGGCAGCGAAGCTGCTTGACTAATCGAACTCCGAAGTTACTGGAATTGGTCGTTTGTCATCTGAATTGCCATATCTGGATTCAGGCGTCGTCGAATTATTCTACTATCAATCTTCTTCTTCGATTGTCAGAATCGTGGAATTAGTGTGCCAATAGTTGGTCGCGAATTGTATCAAACTCTCAGTGAGACCGTCTGGACCTGGGGTGCCATTTAGTGCTCCCTTGAAGTCCTGTGCAATTGAAATTCGTTCGAAATTGCAACTTGAAGTTCATAGTACAATCATGTCCCAAAGGGTCCTCTACGAACAATTCTCATTCGCTTAATCAAACATTCAGCTTCGAAATGTTTCAAAAAGTTAGTTTAAAATCAGTAAAACTTTTCGATCCATTTACGTCTCCAATATTACGAAACAATTAAATATCAAACGATTGTTTACGTTCTTCTGTCCTCTCCAAATATGCCATAAAATCCAGGAAAAAGGGACGAAAAATAAAACCAAATCAATCTAAACAAACCTGATAACATAAAAAATTTACTTTTTACACCGGATCCATTTTGATTTCATGACTGAACAAGCTTGAGGCTAGCCAGATAATATTACACTTTCATATTTGCCCATCCGAGAAGCGGAAGAGGCAGCTTCCTGTCCAGAAGTATCCTAGCTGTTCCCCGAATACACCCCCGCCGTATATGCCAAGGCCAAGAGCAAACAGAGCCGCTGCTAAAAATTGGAAGACGTATTTGAAATATTACACAATATGAAAGCATCCCTACCATGCAGGATACCCCGAATTTCAGAAATGGATATTTGACTACAATCATACGATTCGCCTGGTCCGCCCCCACCACCTTATATAGACAACCGTTTCATATCGGCGGGCCCACGCAGAAGAGGCGGCAACAACAACAACAACAGGATCCAGCAGACTCGCACCAGCAGAATTTTATTTATTTGCGTTTGGGAAAATTTTGTTTACAACGTAATTGAAAATCTCCATTCAAGTAGATAGGATACACAGGTCTAATCCAGTCCAGCTGTTGTGCTCCTCCCGATCCGGCTGGAGCGTTGGCTCGTGCAAACACCATAAATATCGAAACTGTGCAAAAGTTTATATCCGTAAAATCTAATCCTCTAATAAACCCGTCATCCCTCCGTCGAGTGCTCCATTCTGGGTCAACTGACTCAAGGAAACACAATGTCTGTGGGAATTTGTAATTGGTCCAAAATTAACCGAATTTGCGCTAAATTTTTGGTGATTGTTGTTGGTATTTACATTTGCTCTCAGATGCCTATCAATTAATATTGCATGAAGCTCTACACTAATTAGACGAGCCGCCATTTTTGAGCACTGCTGATGTTCATTAACCTGCAATGATATTAACATTGATTGCTGGCTTTAATTAGCCAAGTCTAATGATTCTCGAGAGGCAATTTTTCGAGTATTGGTATTAACAAGAAGAGCTATTCAGAAAGTGCTTTTAATTAGGTCTGTATTTCCTGGCGGTTTTTATATAAACAGAAAAATAAAATTTTCTTTTATTGTTTTGGTTCAATAACAAGATTCAATACGGCAAGAGAAAACAAAAGATCGTCTTCACATTTCCTCCTTACCGCGTTTCGAGCTCGACCATCTCTTTATCTGTCGAGTAACTGGGCTCGCCCCGTTTCAGGAGGCATAACACTCCGATGATTGTGTCACCGGCTCAGGCGAATACCACTGCCGTCTTTAACCTTACACAAGTGAGGCCCTGATAGAAAAATTGTGTGCATTTCGCCCCATTCCTGCATTAACTGAACCTCAAAATTTTATCTTATTGACTTAAATCATTATCAGGTGTCTGGATATACCTTATACCTTATCACTTCTCTGCATATAGTGAAAATGCTATTTCTATTAGTAACACACAAGTACAATAGCACAACTTCTGATATTAATCATATTTGGATTAAAATATTTCTTCGAAGCTTTAAAATTAGCAGTGAAGCCGTCACCGTCAGCTTTCAATCCCATTTTCGAACGGATCGCTGGATTCTGATCTCCCCCCCTTTCAGAGTGTAAAATCGTTATTGCAGATGAATTCATTGTTCACTAGTGTTTCTGACAAAGACGTAAACATTGCAGTCCATGGAACTCACCTCTTACTTTCTATCCAACTCGATACTCGACTAGGATCACTGTCGAAAGAACTGCATTTTACTTAGTGCAAAAATTCGGGTCTTGGTTTACCATCACAAAACCCGGATCGTTACTTACTTTGACTATGTGAAGTAGTTGCCTGGGCTTTGTAGTCTAGGGGTTATGGCTCCTGACTTCCAACACAGAGGTCCGTGGTTCGAATCCATTCTGCGGTATGATCCGCCGTCCATAAGACGAGGTTTTTAAAATCAGTGGAGTCAGGAGAAAATCCGAAGTCTTTCCCGAAGATCGAGTGGACTCTAGGGGAAAAGGTTATGATTGCGTAACCCAGAGGAAGGAAAAGGCTCGAATTCGAGCTGAGCTGATAGTGGCAGATTAAAGCGGTCAGCAAGCACGATTCTTATAAAGCAGTAGAGGAGGTATGGATACCCACACGTTGTGAAAATTGTAGTAGTAGTAACTACCTACAAAGGAAGGTTTAGGCAAACGAAGTATTAATCATACCAGAATTACTAGGTTCTATTATACTTGGGATAGACTTTTGGAGGGAAATGAAGACAAAGTGTCGTACTGACACTAGTTGGCAGTTCAATGGAGTGGAGGCGGAAATACACGTGAATGTTCTAGTCTAGAGAGTAAGTCAAAAATTTCCTCTAGGCAGAAGATGGAGGTAATCCGACTACTTAAAAGTTAAGAATGAATTGCTTGCCTAACTGAAGGTATTTCATAGTGAACGATTGTCTTTCAGTACCAACACAAACAATCCTGGTTTCGCGAACGCTTGTAACCGCTGACCATATCTTGACCACGATCTTTGACGCTTCTGATTGTCGTTCGTGATCCACTTTTCATCACCGGTTATGAAACGTTTCAAAAATGGGTCGATTTCTTTGCGTTTCAGAGGCGTATCGCAAATGTAGATTCGGTCTATCATGTTTTTCGGGCTCGGCTGTTCGCCTCCATCTTCGCGAACAAAATATCTTCGTCAAAATATCCGCGACATAATATCCGCAGATAATTATTCCCTGTACAAAAATATCCGAGTTGAAAAATCTCCTAGAAATAACTAAAAGACATACTTATAACAAATTTTTGATATTTGTCTAATTCAACCTCCATACATACATCATATTCCATTCTGATGTTTAAAAAGTGATAGCAGGGGGTGGAGGGGAAAGGGAAGGTGTTTTCTGAGTAGAAGGTAAAATTTAAGAAAGGTTAGTGACTCACCCAAAAGGCAGCACGGCCCACTTTTGTAGCTACAAAAATTTGGTGGCAGCGGTGGAATTTTCCAAAAACTAAAAAAATATTTATATAAAAATTAAAAAAAAGTTCGTTTGTTAGCTCATAACTCAAGAATGGATCAACAGATTTCTATGATTATTTGTATTTTGTTTGCCGTAGGCTGTGGAAGGTTTATAAGAAAAAAAATTTGATAAAATTCGAAATGAAAGTTGGGAAATTGCGATAAACTCGCAATTATTGTTCAAGACGTTCAATTCTCAAGTAAACGTTGAATTTTGCCATTCCGTCAAATAAATAAAATACATTATGCCATTCATGAAAGATATCCAACTGTGGTTCATTTGGCCAAAACCTCTCATCTAATTTTTTTCGAAAACCTAACCCTTTCGAAGTTATTCAAGGTCAAAGTTTCCGTAAATCACTTTTCGGCCAAACAATACCTTGAATAATCCGGAAAGGACAAAGTTTTCGAAAAAATGACAAGAGGGCTTTTTTGTAGGTAATAACGTTTCGTATTGACTGACTAAAAAAATTTCGAAAAAAAACAGTTTTTGAGTGATTTTTTGGCCAAACAGTGATATTTCCGGCGGCCATGTTTTTTTGTGATTCCGAAATTGTTTTCTTAAAACGTCCCAAGGAAGCTGTGGTCCAATTTTCAGCCATTTTGGAATTTTGTCTCCTTTCGTGCTTTTTTTTGCTAATTTCCCCGGACTATTATAAATTCAAAATTGCGGTGTCAATATGACGCACGAATTTTGTCAATTGTGTTTTGGAACAGCCTTTTTTACCCAATTTGTTAAGGTATGGCTGAGGCTTTCTAAGTCTTTCACTAATATTTATTTTTGGTGGGTGGTTACGAGAAAGACCCATAGGTTTATCATGGGCAACGCCGTGCGGATCTTACTAGTTTATAATTAAAGGTGAAAAAAGAGAGAACCCGGCCATGAGACATAAGAAAAGTTTTATTTTGCTTAGAGGATAATAATACTCAAAGAGGTCGATTCACTGCATGATGTGAAGACCACTTTGCCGATGCAGATGGAGCTTCTTTTCGTATCCTGCTTTGTGTAATTAATCAATGATCAGTTTTTTGATCAATGCCTAGCTTCATACCAATATCGGCACTGCTGACATGGCTATCTAGCTGGACTTTTCAACATCAGCTTTTTCATTGGAAGACCATAGGACTCATCTTTTACAACTTTCATTATTTTTCTTCATTTTCAAACGCAAATAACTTTCAAATTACTTCACCAATCGATGTTTTCACCTTGAAATGTCACTCGAAGGGCGCGTGGCAATATTCAACATGTTAACAACCGTTGCAACCGAAGTTTGACAAAATGTGGCAATATTCAACATTGCAACGAACTTCACCTAGGAACTGTGGCAGTATTCATTATGGTGGCATGTGGTGAGCTCAACAGTTGCACCGAGTATTTTAAGTGGTGAATAGTGGTAGTGTGAATAATGGCGAATTTCAGCGAATATCTATAACTAAATCCTCAAATAAATTCATTTTTAGGTTTTGACAATTGCCAAGCAGCAACCTGACAGGAAGCTTCTTCTTCTTCGCTAAGCACTATAGTCCAATAAATAGGTCGAAAAAAAGGCTTTCGTAATGCGAAATATACCGCAGGCGATTTTTTTTACCAAATGATTTTATTTATTTTTATAAGCTTAAATTCAAAATGGCGTCATCCCCAGTCTCTTGCTAAACTTACAGTGAAGGGAAACGCGTTTAATTCTATATCTCAGAAACTATGCATTTTACGACAAAAATGTATATAATCTTTTTTGTAGATAATTAAGTGATTTAACTTTTTTATTCAGAAAGTTTTTTTGTAGAGTCAATATGAACTGAGCTATGGTGCTTCAAACTTCACATATCACTTTCTTTGCAGTATATTTCGGTAATGGTTAATTCTACATGAAAAAAATTGGGTGTGTGTACCTATGTACGCGCATCAGAAGTTATACTTCTTTGGCGTGATTTAAGACTAATGTTTAATTTGCATGCAAATAATTTATTGGATTTTTTTATTATTTGCGTGCGTTGGCAGGTGGAAGCATCATGATGCCGACACGCTCCAGCCTATCGGTTCTTTTCAGCAATGCTTCGCCAGCTTGATCAGCTTTTATCTACCTGCTAATCTACCGATATTTCTAAGCCTTACTCTCTTCCTTTTGGTTTCTTTGCGCCTTACCTTCTGATGGAGCATATTTAGCGTCTCCTCCACTTTATTCTTTACAACACCCGATGTCACCATGTAGTCTATGATGTTTTCTACTCTGAGTCGTGCCTGAGCTGTCGCTTGCAGAGCAGCTGTTTGCTCGGCTAATATCGGGCATTCCAATAGGACATGCTCTGTTTCTTCTATCACATTTAGTAATGCCGGGGACAGCGAAGACATCTTGTCCAAACCGATGGAGGTATGCTCTGGAACACACATGTCCACTCAAGAACTGTGCGAGGTCGTAACTCATCTTTCCATGCTCTTCCGTGACCCTTCCCTCCACATTTGTTATGAGCCTGTGGGTCCATCGACCCTGGGTAGATTTACTCCACCTCCTTTCACACTACTGAAAGAAACGTCACTTTTAAATAACGTTCATTTCCCTAGATTCTTCTTCTAATAGTTACTCAATTCAATTGAGCAGCTTTAGGTAACTGAAATATGATACGAAGAGCCTTTGAACTATTTTGTTTTAGTGGACTTGGAAACACATTTTTCTAGACAAGTTGTTCTTATTTACAGAGGTTATACAGGTTTTTATGCCCGCCATGTTTTTATTTTAGTCTGTTAAAAGTCCCAGAATATTACTTAATTCGCTGACGCAGCGACACAAAATGCCCCTTGGCAAACGACATGAGAAGACAGCACTGTTACTATTCCAGAAGGTCCATGATCGTGTTCTAATTATTTTCTGGTTTTTGGTACAGCAGATTTAAAATAAAACCATTTAACTTAAAAGTTTTTTTTACCCATTTTTATTATATTCTTTTTAGTCTTAATTCTGTCATTTTTGGATTATACTTTTTACAAAATTCTGGTGAAGTGATTTGTTATGCATACCATATTTCCAGCGCCATTTTGAATTTTCTGATTTTGACAACAAATTTATTATTTCCGACGTTAAAACACCCCCAAATAACAATGTTCAGTGAAATCGAATCGTAATTGCCAAAATCGTACCGCCATATTGGCGCCGCCATTTTGATTTTTTTAAAATTTTGCCCACAGATTCGTCATTTGTGACCCCCCGATACCGATTTTCAATGGATTCGGAACACATTTGCAAAATTCATCCGCCATTTTGAATTTTAAAATTTGACTACAGAATCGTCATTTGTGGCCCTAAAAACCCCCCGATACCGATTTTCAATGGATTCAGAAAACATTTCCAAAATTCATCCGCCATTTTGAATTTTCAAATTTTTACCACAGAATCGTCATTTGTGGCCCTAAAAACCCCCCGATACCGATTTTCAATGGATTCAGAAAACATTTCCAAAATTCATCCGCCATTTTGAATTTTTAAAATTTGACCACAGAATCGTCATTTGTGGCCCTAGAAACCCCCGATACCGATTTTTAATGGATTCAGAACACAATTCCAAAATTCATCCGCCATATTGGCACCGCCATTTTTAATTTTCTAATTTTGACCACAGAATCGTCATTTGTGGCCCTAAAACCCCCCGATAGCGATTTTCAATGGAATCGGAACACAATTGAAAAATTCGTCCGCCATCTTGGAACCGCCATCTTGATTTTTTTACAAAATTGTCAGATTGCACTGACACGTTAGCTCAATGTGTGCGCAAAGTTTCATAAGAATCGGTTTAGTAGAAGTAGTTGAAAAAGCTGTCGCAAGATTTGACCCAAACAAATATATGAGGTCAAGCTAAATAAAAGCATTAATATCTTGTTTATTGTTTTATTTTCCCAAATAAGAACAGTAAATATTTTGTATTATATATTCAAACTAATTTCTGATTGAGTAATTATATTAAGTTTTAACCATTCAAAATCATTAGTAAAACAGTTAATAATTATCGCTTGTTATTGTACAGTTTGCATATACCTTTATTATTATCTTGGCCAGTTTCACACAGGCCGACAAACAACCAAGAAAAATCTTCTGAAAAAGTCAGCTCGTGTAAAACTGGCCCTTAGAAACTCGCGCATAGGTGATGAATAGAACACGGATCGGATTTCCCTACATAGCCTCGCGACAGAACTCCTCACCCAGCAACGTCGTGCACAGTAAAATCGTCTACGAATCTTAATGCCTACAAAAAACCCGAACCTTCGCTTAGCTGATGAATCGTACATGAAATTTATTTCCCTCCATAGCCTCAGGATAAAAACCCCTCACCCATCGACATCGTGAACAGACATCAGCTAAAGAATGGGAGTTGAAATGCTTGCCCTCCATACCCCTTCGCCTATATTCTCCGTTGCGTCTCGCGTTGCGTCTCGATTCCTAAAAATTCACTCGCATTTTCAAAACGCGCCTAAAGAAGTATAACTTCAAAAATTTTGATAAAATTCGAAATGAAAATTGGGAAATCTCGATAAACTCGCAATTATTGTTCAACACGTTCAATTCTCAAGTAAACGTTGAATTTTGCCATTCTGTCAAATAAATAAAATAAATTATGCCATTCATGAAAGATATCCAACTGTGGTTCATTTGGCAGTTCATCTCTAAAATGGCCAACGTGTATATTTTAAAACGGATAACGCTTCGTGTTGAATGACCACCATCCACATTGTGAAGTTTCTTCGCGATATGCGAAGCTGGTCAACTTTCAAGAACTTTGCTTTAGTCTGAAATGCCACGATATTACACTAGGAATCAAATTTCAACAACATTCCAAAGTCGCAAACAAGGAATACCAGTTGAAGGGCATCCGCATCTCTTCTCGATGAATGCTTTAGGGCACGGAAAAAACACTCGTGATATCTCTTATTTTGGCAACAATATGATCACAAGGTCAGATTGCCTTGGCACTGGCATCTTCAGGAATCGCTACCACGTTGTTGGATGGTGGAAAAATGGCATATGATGCATTGATATTGCGGTCGGTGTTTTTCGCCAGACACTTCCCGTCATTGTAAGATCAACCGTTGCTGAAGTACTCAACGCGTGTCTTAAATCGTCTGTGGCGCCACCACTTAAACTGACTTACAACATGCGAGTTCAATTGCGAAATGAACAAACTGCCGACGAATTTTCGAAGCAATTGTTGGATATTGAAAATGGGAAAATCGAAGTAAATACTTCAACCGGACTCATTACACTGCCTGAAGATTTTTGCAGCTTAACGACATCAAAGGAGGAACTCATCCACAAAGTTTTTCCAAACTTTATGCAAAACTACAAGAACCACGTTTGGCTGAGCGAAAGTGTTATATTGGCTGCCAAAAACAAAGACGTCAATGATCTCAATGTAACTATTCAAAATTCAATTCCTGATCAATTGATTTCGTACAAATCGGTAGACACAGTCATGAATCAAGACGAAGTGCTCAATTTATCCAACTGAATTTTTGAATTCTATCGAACTGCCCGGTTTGACAATTGTATTCCGATTCCAATGAAAACCGGTATCTGTGGTTTTTCTAAGGTAGAAAATATATAATTTATGATCAAAACTTATAAATTCAAAATGGCAGGGCCAATATGGCGGACGAATTTTGCCAATTGTAGTCCGATTCCAATGAAAATCGGCATCTGTGGTTTTTTAACGTAGAAAATATAGAATTTATGATCAAAACTTATAAATTCAAAATGGCGGGGCCAATATGGCGGACGAATTTTGCCAATTGTAGTCTGATTCCAATGAAAGTGGATATCTGTGGGTTTTTAAGGTAGCAAATAACGAATTTATGATCAAAACTTATAAATTCAAAATTTTGGTGCCAATATGGCGCACGAATTTTGTCAATTGTGTTTCGGAACAGCCTTTTTTACCCAATTTGTTAAGGTATGGCTGAGGCTTTCTAAGTCTTTCACTAATATTTATTTATGGTGGGTGGTTACATTTTTAAGGATTTTACCAGAAAGACAAAAAGATTTATCACGAGCAACACCGTGCGGACCTTATTAGTTTATAATTAAAGGTGAAAAAAGAGAGAACCCGGCCATGAGACAAAAGAAAAGTTTTATTTTGCTTGATAAAAAAAATTTCTTGGCTTAAAGCACTTTTTCTTGAAGCAAGCAACTCATGTTTTGGATATAACGAAAACAAAATTGTCTCGGGATAAGCAATACTCATAGTCTTGGTTTTATTGTCTTGGATGAAGACAAAAGTTGACTTGAATTAAAAAAAATACGAAACCGATGATATTATAATTGAAAAAAATTCAAGTTCTAAAATCGGTCTTAATAGTTGTGATACATTTTTAGATCTTGAAAGTCCGGTAAACGAAAAAAGTCCGATGAATTAAGAATTTAGTTTCTTGAGTAAAAAATTAAACAATCTTAGTTCGAGAAAGAAATATCTTGGTCGAAAAATATAAGTATTGAGCGAAGAAATACTTTTGCTTGGCTCAAGGATTTCCAGTGTCTTGCTCTGAGACAGCATTCTCATGTTAAGACTGAAAAAATTTTCTACTCAAGACAACGAAACGAGGACTATCGAGTTGCTGGAATCAAGACTATTTTTTTTATCAGTGTAGAGGATAATAAACACTTAAACACGTCGATTCACTGCATGATGTGAAGACCCCTTTGCCGATGCAGATGGAGCTTCTTTTTGTATCCTGCTATGTGTAACTGATTCAAAACAGTTTTGTGATCAATGCCTAGCTTCATACCAATATCGGCACTGCTGACATGGCTATCTTGCTGGACTTTTCAACATCAGCTTTTTCATTGGAAGACCATAGGACTCATCTTTTACAACTTTCATTATTTTTCTTCATTTTCAAACGCAAATAACTTTCAAATTACTTCACCAATCGATGTTTTCACCTTGAAATGTCACTCGAAGGGCGCAAGGCAATATTCAACATGTTAACAACCGTTGCAACCGAAGTTTGACAAAATGTGGCAACATTCAACATTGCAACGAACTTCACCTAGGAACTGTGGCAGTATTCATTGTGGTGGCATGAGGTGAGCTCAACAGTTGCACCGAGTATTTTAAGTGGTGAATAGTGGTAGTGTGAATAGTGGCGAATATCAGCGAATATCTATAACTAAATCCTCAAATAAATTCATTTTTAGGTTTTGACAATTGCCAAGCAGCAACCTGACAGGAAGCTTCTTCTTCTTCGCTAAGCACTAGAGTCCAATAAATAGGTCGAAAAAAAGGCTTTCGTAATGCGAAATATACCGCACGCGATTTTTTTTACCAAATGATTTTATTTATTTTTCTAAGCTTAAATTCAAAATGTCGTGATCCCCAGTCTCTTGCTAAACTTACAGTAAAGGGAAACGCGTTTAATTCTATATCCCAGAAACTATGCATTTTACGACAAAAATGTATATAATCTTTTTTGTAGATAATTAAGTGATTTAACTTTTTTATTTAGAACGTTTTTTTGTAGAGTCAATATGAACTGATTTATGGTGCTTCAAACTTCACATATCACTTTCTTTGCACTATATTTCCGTAATGGTTAATTCTACATGAAAAAATCGTTCGTAAGACTTACAGAACACACAATTATCTATAATTTTTGTTATTATCATTTTTTACGTAGGGCTAATATTTTACGAGTGATAGCGCTTTAAATGTCAAAAAACGTAAATTCAAAAGTAGTTTTCTGCCAATATCTTTTTAATTACACGTTTTATTGCAAAAATGTTTATAAGGTTTTTGTGCGCAATTTCATTCCCACATTTTTTGTATTAACTTTTTTCCAAGCCTAATAGAAAAAGTAATTAGGGCAGTTTAGATATGGGTTACTAAAAAGCGTATTCCAAATAAATTCACCATTTTCCGTGACACTTGCCAAAATTCATTACAGCGACAATCAATGAACGTATTTGTTGCCTATAACTATAGAAATTTCAACCACAATTGACATCAAACGGGATCAACTATTTCATTTGACTTTAAGAGAACTTTCTATACAAATTAATGAACACTCCACAAGGAATTTTCCCCAAAAATAGAGAAGGCACTAGCAACAATCTCTCAATGGCACTAAATTAAATTAAAACCATTAAAATCCCAAGGACGAAGAGCATGCCAGCAACAAGGAGTTGATACCATGTATCGAATTCAAAGACTTTCGCAAAGAATTCGACAAGAATTTCTCATACGAATATGCCAAGTATTTTCTGGTCGTCCCCGAAGTTTTGGATGAGTAGAAATTTCCTCTTGGTTTTTTTTTTATTTTTTTTTTCTGTTTTTTTTTCAGTTCCTTGTAGTCCTGCCACAGTCGTTTTGTGAGTTATGTATGTAGCGCGGTAGTTGTTTTCTACCCGAGAGCGTTGCTGGGAGAAGTCAAACTTTGTTTCCTTCATGCATTTTAAAAGCTAAGCACGAAATTCACGAAATTGTCAAATGCTTATCACGCCTTAAAATTGGTCTGGTCGGAACCACTTAATGTGGTGGTGGTAGCTTGTTGTAGAATTTCCTTGTCATTCGGCAAAGGACTAGAAGGACTTACTGGAAGACACTGCCGCTACAGGGATGGTCGATAGATGGATGTTAGATAGGACCAAGCTAGAAATTAACTTTGGGGTGGGCCGCTTTGAAGTTATGGAAAACTTTTCGGCACTGACAATCAGTTTTATAATAGTTCTCGGAAAGTTCCATTTTAGAAACCATCATAATGAAAATTAAGTGGCTTAAAATTATAAATGGATTTTCGCTTTCTAGTTCCGCATCCCTTTTTCGACGACAGACGGATAGAGCATGTCGTCGTGTACGGGTGTTTTGTACTTTATTCAATTTTAATAGCATTAACGCCGTCGGTTTTGGCTGTGTAATATTCTTGTTTATAAAGTTGTGGGTCTTGTCTTTCGAGTTTCCGACATCATACAAAAACCCAGCCCTAAATTGTTTTTATACTATCTGCACAACTTTATGGGTGTGTGTGATACATCAATCAATTATACGAAAAACAGTGGACATCTTCTCTCCCGAGTTGAAAAAAAAACACAAAAACTTCAAAGCATTTTTTTTTGCCCAAGTTACGAAGAACATAATCAAAAACCCTTTGAGCTTTTCCTCCAAAAAAAGGTTTGAACTGACTTCAGGTTCGCTGATAAAAGGTAACAAAGGGCCACTGGTATACACATACATAAAAAAAACATATCGGAGTATTTTTTTTCGAGGTGAAAAATCCTGGGAAATGTTGGTACATGTTTGCAGCCGAAATGAGGAATCCTTTGTGGGCCTGTTTGCAGTCAGGCTCTAGGGAATCGGAACAAATACCAATGTCGGTCAGGGGTTTGTATTCGGCCTGTAAATCAATCCTTGATAGGCAGAAATTTATTGCATTTAGCTAATTTCTAGCTTGGAATTTTCTCTACACAAAACTAGATTGGATTACCGATATTGCTCGGTTTAATAAATCATTTTAATTATGGTAAATTTTTGTTACTATTAAAATTATTTATTGATTTTTCAAAGCTTTCTAAATATTGCCCAATTATAGTGGAGGAAATAGGCTTTAGGGGGTTTTTGTGTCATAAATGTTTATATAGCTTTATTAACATTGATAAAAAATTAGGTGTGGCTTGTAGTTAAACTCCTAAAGGTGTCCAATGTTGATACCACAAAAACCTTACTAGCCCCTCTGTTCTATTCCTTCTTACTTCTTCGTTTAATGAGGTAGAGCCTTCACTACCAATGCGGAAACCATTTAAAGTTACTGTATTCATGACAGCACTATACTAGTGTTGTGTAGGACACGATTATAAAATGAGTTTATAAGAGGTGCCTCTTTTTTCTTTTGAGCCAGTACAAATCGTACTTCAAATGAGGGGAGGTGCTATTGTAATGCCAAAATGGCAAAAACAAGCAAATTAAATAAAAAAAAGAAAATAAATACCAATAAAAAACTTTTTTACGAGTTTGATTCTAATATGCCTCAGAGTAAGAGTAAGAAAGTAAAAAACCTATGCCTTTACGATTTATATTTATACATTTTACAATCTCACCTCACCTCTGTTCAAATTTGATGGTTTACTGCCGCAAAAGAAGTAAGAAATGTGTCTCTAGTTCGTATTTACAAAGTCACCTCGCCTCATTTATCTCGATACACGCTCGAACCGGGACATTTAAAAAAATTGAGGCCTCAGTACAATTTGCCATCGTGTAAGGGACAAATGTACTGCCTCGTGTAAGTCCGGCTCAACTCTACCTGTAAACCAGATTTGTAGGCCAGATCGCTTGAGCATTCGCAGTAGCCTGCCAAAATATTTATCGCTTAGACTTTTGTTTGTTTAAGCAAAGTCGCGCCTAACAACGAAATTTTGCTGTGGGGTCCACTTTTGATTTTACATATGTGTTAATTTACACGGTTAAGTTGAAAGGTATTGTCAAGTCAACTAGTGTATTTCGACCCTTCTTTCTGCATCCCAGCAGCTCCCAACACAGGAGAAACAGGTTCAAGTTGACCAAACCAGACGTAGACCTCCAGCATTCGATATATTTCACCAACGTCCAATCGCTTGTCTAAGGTCGTTTTTACCAAACTGCTGGATACCTTAATAGTTGGTCTCGGACAGATGAATACAATGTCAGAGTTCGGTTTGCCCAAGATGTTCGCCTTTTCGTTGCCTTCGAAGCTCTAGTGACTCTGGACCCAAACAGAGGGAACCACATTGAGAATACTCAGCTCATCAAAAACCGATTGGTAGTCCGAAACTTGTTTGGATTTGGTCCTACGGAATTTTTCCACTCAGATAGCCGCTAAAGCATTCTTATATACTCCGCTAAACCTGGGGTTTCGCGTTAGATCCGGGCACCCATACCTGATGTTTTGAGCCGTTCGTTTACAATACGAGTTCACCCTGCGGAATCCTAGGGAAACCCCAGGATCTATACATTCACCAAAGATGACTTACCTTGAAATCTTCGTGCAATCCAATAGCATTCGACTCTCTGGAATCTCTTTTATAATATTGACTGACTATTGTAAAACATTCCAGCTGAAGAGAATTGCCTAGGTGGCCATTCGTTCTTAGACTCAGGGCAGCGCTTATAGCGGATTCTTTACTGAACTCCAAGACGGAGCGATACCAAATTCAGAAGAGCCTCCAGCGCTGCAGTTAGCGATATGCCCCGGTGACGAAAAAGCAGACAATTCTTTGAGCCTTTCTTAATTTGATAACAAAACTATTAAGTCTGGTTCTATGTTACCACACTAAGGTACCATATGTTATCATAAGCCTTATGGTGGTTATGTCTATCTAAGTCATGGTTTTTGGCTGACCAACCCAATGGAGAGCCCACGGAAATCTGTTCGTCCTGTTTTTCAGCTCCATGTACAGGTTCCAATTAAGTTTGGTAATTGGCTTGTGATGAAAAAATAATAATAATACCAATACTGAGCGAGTCAGTCATAGACATGGCAGTAGCGAATAACTTTATCGTTTCGGGTATGAGGTTTACACGTAAAGTCACTTCGGTACTTTTTAATTGAGTTATTGACAACCAAATGGACCACTTGTGTGGGAGACCTCCGCCAACCCCTTTCGAATCTGATGACGACACGAACGTACTGCAGTGCGAGCTTCGTTTCCAATCACTTTTTTGGTGATATGTTGGTTCGATAGCGTACTATATTGAAGAAAAGCTTTGTGTCCGTGAATCAGGTTCGAATCGACACAGCTGTTCTACGCCACGACAAATTCAGAAGCTCTTAGAATTCGTTCAGTGAGTGAAAAATAAGCCTTGGAAATGACCTGCCGGGCGACAACGAGAGTTGAACACGCTTCGTGTCATACGTATTGCTGACTCCAAATTAGGCAAAAGCTGTATCGGAACGATTGGTTCAACGATGAATCAAGCTGGCAACTGGAGGTCTTAAGAATCTTGTAAAGTACATACAGTGCAGATAGCGAAGAGGTTAATCTGATCATTAATCCCAAAATCATATTGGGGCTACGAGAAGAACACTTGGACGAATTGCTAAATGACGACGACGTAACTAAGGAATTGGAGTGTCCACCAATGTCTGATGATGAGTCTACAAGATGATTTTATCAAAGCTATAAACCGGAATGCAATTCTCAATTTGGCCTCTTGTTGGTCACTGTACTGTGATGATCGACACGTTTTCGGCGATGTCCTTGCGTAACATCATCCAGAGATTGGGTGATCTCTGCTTGTTGTAGTTAGGTCAAGCCCTTTGGCGCATTATCTTAAAGTTCTTCATTTGGAGCCTGGTATTAACAAAATTCACGTCTCATTTTTTTAGATACAGTGGTGTCCATATAGTCTATAGAAACATGATGTGTTGCTAGTCTGACCAATTAATTTACCTTGTCGTTGAGTTCGATGTTCTTGTAGCTTTAAAGGTGATCCTGCACTTTCTGGCGAAGAAAGAAAACTATTCGCTAACAATGATGCCTAGAAGATACTGGCGGGATTAGCGAACTGCCTTCGAAATCTGTGTTGAACTTGGGTTTCGCTGCCGTGTTCTCAGATGTTTCCTCTACCATTTCCTGTTATACACAGCTCACTTTATTGCTGTTATCATATTTCTACTTGGCTCAAAAATCTGCTTCTTGTACACTTAGAGGACCCACTGCTTGCCAAGCATAGTCGCTGCTTTCACCTAGATAATATTCCTTTTGTTTTGAGGCCCCCTTTTTTAGCAACTCCCTGTCCTCGATTCTGTAATTGCCTATAAGTCAATTCAGTGGGATAAACCGCATGCCGGCGTGGTCACTCTCCTGTTTACTATCTTTCCGACTAGCCATCGTTCTTCGACATTCCGCTCTAAATAGAACAGCCAACAGTGCAAAGTGGCTTGATTACCTCTGAGCTCGTATTTTTGGGGTTGAGACACAATACCGAAAGACAAAATACCGAAACCCAAAATACCGAAAGTAGACAAAATACCAAAAAGACATTTGACCGAAAAGACATAATACTTAAAGGTCGAAATACCGAAAACGGTCCGAGTGTAGTTATCCAAACCACATTATTTACCTATGTAGGTCAACTTCGCTCGATGAGCCAAGGTCAATAAACTATGACTTTGACCACCAAAATGTCAAGGAAGATCATTTTTTGAAATTCGAAAATTCGGCCTAGGTGGGTCGAATAGGGTATCAATCGACTCAACTCGATGGGAAGATCACAACGGTACTAATTATGGAATCCATCTTGAATTTTCGATTGAACTTCGAAAAATTCCAGCGCTTGCGTTTCTGCCATGCAACGAAATTGAGGCAGCTTTCAAGAAATATATATGCTGATGCCAAAGAATTGATGGAATGGTTCGACAAGTACTACGTTCGAGGACCTAATAAGAAGAAATGGAAGCCGTGGTCCAGTGAAATTTAAACCTCAACTTTGGTCTGTCTTCGAAAATATTGAACTTGGACTGCCACGCGCACAAAATCATGTAGAAGGTTGGCATCGAAAACTGATGACACTATGCGGGGACGTTTGCCACATCAGCATACATAAATATGTTGATATTTTTCAAAAAGAAATTCTGTATGTAGAAGCCGATATTGAAAGATTTTTTACTGGTGCTGAGTTTTCGATATCAAACAAATCTCAAAATCGGGAGAATCAAGTTCTTAATGTATTTGAGAGTAGAACAAACACTGAAGTTCTTGTGTATTTAGATAGACTTGCATGTAACTTATCTTTTTTAATAGTTTACTAACTTTTCTTGAATAAAGCGATTTTTTAAACTGCTTTTACATTTTTTTCGGTCTTTGTTTTTGGTATTTCAACCTTTTGGAATTTTGACTTTTTGGTATTTTGACTTTTCGGTAATTTGTCTTTTCGGTGTTTTAACCTTTCGGGATTATGTCTTTCGGTATTTTGTCTTTTTGGTTTTCGGGTTTCGGGATTTTGGGTTTCGCGATTTAGTCTTTCGGGATTTCGACCGACATCCCTTATTTTTCACATACAAAAACTGCCGGATCAATCATCATCTAGAATGAACTATTCAAACGGTGACGGTCTGGCCTGCCTCCTCCTCAGCTTAGCGCTGGAGAAAGTGATTCGACATTCGGGTGTGACAGCAAGAGGCACAACCCTTTATAAATTTTCTCAAATCGGCTTGCATACAAATGATTTAGACTCTGTTGGAAGAACATTAAAGGCTCTATAGGACGCTTGTACCCAGATTGAGCATGTGCCACGAAAACTGGGGCTCCATAAGTTCATATTAAATAAAGCACAAAAAAAAGTTCATAGCGTACTCGTCTATGAAATGGTTTAAAATTCGTCTCACAATCAAGATCAAGTGAAGCATGATTTTGAAATAGTACAACCCGTCACCTATTTTTGTTAATAATAGCAGCGGAAAAAATCATGGAACCAGTAATATGGATATGGAACTAAAAGCCAAAAGTAGGTATTGGGCATGGGAACTAGGACAAACTCATAATCATGAAAAAATGCACTTGGCTTATGTTCATCTGTCCACATCTGGCGACAATTTAATTTATGGGGCGACTGGTTTCTGGATTCTATGCACATTAAAACTAGTGGTGACTTAATCAATCGATGAGAAGAGAAAGCAAAAGGAAATAAGAATATGTAATCCTGAGACTGCAATCTGCTTATAAAAAAAAATGTCGACTTGAATGAGCCTTGGGAAGCCCAGCATAGTCTTTCAATGCCTTTTAAATGCAAGGTTAAACTATGATATCCAACATCCTATCCTGTAAGATGATGGTCTTAACACCTGTACTATAAAGATGACATATGAATTCGAGACTGGGGTGCTTACTTAAAAGCATTCTGACCGTTTTTTTCCCAGAGGAAAGTGCTTCGGAGAACTTTTGGGCTCTTATTTGATGGAGGGAAGAGATTTCCGGAGACTCAAGGTGGTGAGATCTATGAGTGCTATCGCGGTGTAGATATTGTCGACCGGTGGGCTGAAATGTAGCTCGTACAGGCGAAGAGAGATTTCCCCGGACAGTCTTTATAAGAACGTCTTATGTGGTGCGGGAGTGAGGTATATTAAAACTTTGTTGAAAGGATGGTCGTCTATAGTTTTGGCATGCTAAACTGTTCTCGACAGTAGTATAAAAGCTGATCTAAGGAGCAATTACGAGAGGCTAGGGTTGATCCCAATTGTAGATACGACTAAGTATACGAGTATGTTTCTAATTTTTGCAGTGTTATTCCGCTATTGCACTAGTTTTTTGTTTCACATAACAAGACCTTTTTTTAAGTACGTAGCAATAGTGTTATGCGAGGGTTACCTATACATATTTAGTTTCCGTATAATAATTGCTCAAAAATACCAGTTTTTATCGACGGTTAAAGTAGTGTTACCCGTAAAATGAAGCCTTCAGGACAAGGACGACAATCTGCTTTCTATTCATTTTCACATTCAATCCATTTCCATTTCCATGTTTATTTGCTATAGTTTATAAAAGTTGCGTTTTATTTACTCAAGGATGCTGTAAAAAAGTTATTTCTCCTCATCCACGACTTGTTAGTAATATGATAACAAATAAACAAAAACTAAATAAAAAAAAATAAAATAAAATAAAAAAACAAAGCAAAAATGGAAAACAAACGCGATTCGAAATATTACGTTCGAGCTCCCCACTATTTTTTTTGTTATATCCTTGCAATGAAATACATCCTTGTGACATACGACAAGCGAGCGTGCAAAAAAAAATTGTACTGCCCGAAAAATATGTGCACAGGATACAACGACATGCATCCTACATTCCACATTAAATGGCACTACATTTTCACGTTGGTCGAAGTGCTTGAGATTTGCGAGAAGTTTCGTTTTTTTCTATCTCATATTTTACCCGCCCCACCACCGCTAAAACACACACAGCACAAATACCACGGGTGGGAAAAAGGATCGATGGAAAATCGAATCGAGGAAAAATTGCAATAATAAATAACAACAATAACAGAAGCTGTAAAAAGGAAGTGCGATGGATTTAAAAGCAAAAAATCACCAGGACTGCAAGGATGCGGAGGAGAAAGGACTCTCACATTGCTGGTAACATTTTTGCCCGCTATAGGACCAGTAAGGATATGCGCCCCGGGTTAAGGGGGTGACACGGGTGGGGCAGGTACATTTCCGAAATGGATATTGCCAGTTCAACGGTAGACCGAGCTTCAATTTCGCGTTTTTCCTGAACTTTACACACGCGGCACACTCAGTCTGTGGAGGGGGTTTAATGCATAGCACAGGTTTTCCGCCATATAGTATATATATACGGGGACGGGACACCAGGAAATTTTCCTACAGTTTTTACCTTTGCTTTTTGCCACACACACGGCGCTCACCTGTAATTCAGTTTTGGAATTTATGACTTTTACACTTTGGAATGAACCGCGCCGCAGCACGGCAAAAAATATCCGAGAAATAAAAGTGCACTATTTATTTTTTTTCCCAGATTATTATTCATATGTATTTATTTACAGATTTTTTCTTGTGTTTTTTTTTTGTTTTTTTCACTTTACGACGAATTTTTTTTTTATTTTTTTTATACAGGAATTTGAATATTAGCAAAAATTCGCTTCGGGTTTAGTTCAATTTTTTTGGGGTTTAATGGAACCTTTTGATTTTTCTTTTATTTATTTTTTTTGTTTTTTCTTCTTCAAGTATTTTGTATGAATTTATCTTACAATTAGTCATAAAATCTTAGTTTTTTTTTGGATTTTTTAAATCCGTTTGTTTTTTTTTATATTTTTTTACAGCATTTTTATTTATAATTTTTTTCTTCTTTTTAAGAGGGTTTATGTATAAAAGTGGCGAATTTTGAAGGAATTTTGTAAAAAAAAATAAAATAATTTTTATTTTTAAAGTTATGTAATGTTTTCAAAAATTTCATAAAAGGGAATGGTATATAGTATGGTCGTATGGTACAGTCGATAAACAATACGAAAATACCTCTTGTCCAACCCATAGGCATCTATAAAGAGCTACTAATGAAAATCCCGTTGTTAACCCAACCTCTAGACTTTAACCCCACTAGTTAAGCACCATATAAAACACCACATTGTTACTAATCGGCAATTACCTTTGGTCACCGTTCGTCGATTTTATCTGGAGAAGCTTAAGGTGGTGAAATTGCAATTTGGTCGTTCATATGATCCAATTAGTATTTTGTTGTTGGCTATCAACATTTCCAGCAGCTTCCCTATGTTATCTGGTATTTATTTTTACTCACATGATAAGAAAGCGTGTTGAATGCATTCAAAATGCAAGATAGATACGCTATCCTACATATTCATAACTTCTACGTACATCTAAAACACGCATGCACAGTATTCTCGAAGGTAAATTTGGCATAGGCGTACCATCGCTTACCTATCGCTGCCTAAAATTTGCACATAGCAGCGTGAAATGGAGTGCTGCAATAACCATCTCCTCCTAACTCCTTAAAAAGCTTACAGTGCTCCCGTTCCAACACCACTTCTATATATTTTTTAACATTGCATGTGATTAGAGGACAGCATTATTTTTAATGCTCCTTCAGAAGCGTTTTAGAAGCATTCGAATATTCATGGAGGGTTGTGAATAAGCTTCTGTTGTCGAAAAACTTTTATTTTTGCTCATCCAATTGCCGCGAGTGTGGTTGTACCAAAGTGGTCCCCCAACTAAGTACTAATCATACGTCCAATGCTGCTTGACTTCCGTATCCGGTCTATTGAGTATGGTAATGGCACCCCATATGTTCACCAAGATAATTGTCAATTTTTTTCGTCCGATAAAATTTATGAAAACTCCAGTAATGCTCCCTTGGCAGCATATTTGGCAGCACTCAAAATTAGCTCCTCTTAGCAGAGCTCCCAATTTTTTGCGCTGTTATAATTGCGACTTTCGGCTTATATGAAATGCACTTCTATGCCATTTGGCTTACAAAGTGCTGCCCAGATGTTCCACGGGTATATGAAGGAAGTCATTAGTCGACTAGAACAGATTCAGAACATGTTACTTATATTCAACATCTCTTTGAACGACTAATCAAATTTGGCTTGAATATCAAACTCTAAAGAATCGTATTTGGTGTATACTCGAAATCAACAGAAGAATATACTCCAGATGGTAAGGCTACTGTTGATATTTTAAAGATGGACAGGTGAAAAGGCTATTGTTTGATACAAACATAGAAGTTCAAAGAAATGGTAGACCTCTACCAACGATTCCATTTTTAAACTGCCTGAAATGTTGATACCAATTAATGGGTATGTGAGTTACATGCTCAACTGCTCATATACTACGGGAAAAGGACCATTTCCATGGCCCGCCAGATGCCAAAAGACCTGCATTGTGGGTACAAAATACAAATTCACGACTGACGCTTTGGATTAGTCTTATTCATTTGACGGACATCGGAGATAGTCATTTGCTTGCCATTCGAAAAAGCTGTTACTCGGAAACAAAAATACTGCCCTCCATCATGAAGTACTCGCTATCCAGCTACCATAGAACAGACAGAATGATACTCTCGACAGAACCAGACAACAGAACAAGTTTACTACAGAGTTACGACAGTTTACTACAGAGTTACGACATGTATCCGGCATAACGGACTGGTAGTACAAAGGGTGACTCCTAAGCTTAGAACTACCATATATAAAAAAAAATATGGTTACAATGGGACCTCTTCCACCATCGCCAAAGTATGTGTACATCGTCACTATAGCATATCAACTCAGTGGCAAATAGTTTCGTTTCTCTGACGGCAGTATTCTGCGTCGCGGTACTCTTACGCTTTCAACAATATAAAACAATTACGTTTCCTTGTGTTTAGATCGCATAATGGTATCCATGCTACACGATGGAGCCATCCTAACGAAATAGCTTTGACTGGCAATAAACAAAGAGTGCAATGAGTGGTCTCTTACTTGCCTTGGTTGCAAAAAACAAGATTCACGCATTTCCTTACGAAGTTTTCAATCTTCGCAACAATAAATTCGATCATATTCAAATGGACACACTTGAACCATCTCAAGGATACTGGTACACCCTCCACTTATAAGATGGCCACAGACATAGGCTTATCAAATTCGGGACATATCAGCTACTACAGTAGTAAAACACTTCGTCACCGAATATGTCCCACGATTCGGCGTGCCATTTCAAATTAAGACAGACCAAGCTATTCGACAACCGCCTCCCATCGACAAACAAACAGAATGTTTGAAAGCTTTTGTCGGTATCTCAAAGCTGCTTTTTTAACAAGGGAAAACTTCCCATCGGATAAGAAACCAACCGAACACCCAGAAATTGTCGTTTGCCTTCGCTAGAGGCAACACAGTGTCGACCAACAAGTCAAAAGGACTTTTAGTTGCCTAAATCCTTAGACGACTCCAACTACGTCTTCGTGTGCGTCGACTGCGTACAAAAACCTTTTGAAACTCCAAACGAAGTTCCATATCAAGTGATCAAACTATACAAAGTAATCACTTCCACGTCAATTTATATGTCAAAAAAGTTAATATCCAATGACGGACAGAAACCAGCTTTCATTGGTGACCAAAACAATGAAGCTGAGTCAAAGCGATTGGCGATTTTCCTATAAGGGCTATGTTGGGTCGGGTGTATGTGGTGATCGCATGAAAGTTATTTTTGAAATTGCGCATCCCATAGAACTTTATCTTTCTTCACGATCTAATAATTTGCTATCAGCCAAATCCATAGTCGAACAAATGACGATCTTTTCCTACGATCACCACGACATCAGTGCGGCGGACATACTTCCCGATATGACCGAAATTCAAAATGGCCACCCAAATATGAATTTGCCAATTGTGTTCCAATTGCCATGAAAATCGGTATCTGGGGTTTTTTAAGGTAGCAAATAACGAATTTATGAGGACAATTTATAAATTCAAAATGGCTGCGCTAATATGGTGGACGTATTTGGCCAATTGTATTCCGGAACAGCCTTATTTACCAAATTTGTTAACGTATGGCCAAGGGCAATTTGTTGATCTCGATATTATTAAACGGTGTTTCTCCCAACGTCAGTTGTATGTAGGTTGTCCAAGAGTTGGAAAATCTGAAAATCTTTACGTCCCAGCTCCAAATGGAAGAACGTTGAACATAGTATCCTGAAGCTGTCTAAGCAATCAGGCAGTGTTGGGCAAAATTCAATCTGATTGATGACTAACGATTACGATTAAAATCTGTAGTCTGCAATCATGATTAGAGATTGACATTATTAATCAGAAAAGTAATCATTTTAGGCAATTGACGATTCATCAATTGTAACCGTAATCATGATTAAATGATTACAATTTTAGATTAAAAATGAAAATTTTCACGAGATGTTAAGCTTGTTGTCCTAAGGAAACAAACGTTGTATTTCTATTCTTTAATATTTTATTTACATCGGTAGTGGCACATATGTAAACTAATGTTTGTAAGCAAAACTTTTCAAGTGGGATGGCAATTGAATATTTGATTCATGTGAATCCGTTAAGGGTTTTGTGGTCAAAGTTTTAGAATTCAAAATAGCGGATTAATTTTGGCAATTGTGTTCCGATTGTACTGAAAATCAGTATCGGGGGCTTTAAGGGTTTCAAATTTTGTGGTTAAAATTTGAAAATTCAAAATGGCGGACTAATTTTGGAAATTGTGTTCCGATTGTACTGAAAATCAGTATCGGGGGCTTTAAGGGTTTCAAATTTTGTGGTTAAAATTTGAAAATTCAAAATGGCGGACTAATTTTGGCGATTGTGTTCCGATTGGACCGAAAATCAGTGTCTGGGGGCTTTAAGGTTTCCAAATGACGAATTTGTGGTTAAAATTTGAAAATTCGAAATGGCGGACTAATTTTGGGAATTGTGTTCAGATTGCACTGAAAATGGGTATCTGGGAGTTTTTAAGGGGGCAAATAACGGATTTGTGGTCAAAATTCGTGAATTCAAAATGACGGACTAATTTTGGCAATTGTGCTCCGATTGCACTGAAAATCGGCCCAGGCTTTTTACATTTAAGTCGTTTAATTTTAAAATTATGTTTTGTTCTTTATTATTAAATTTTAAAAAGTGTAGTTTTAGATTTTTTAAATTACATATTGTTCTGTTTACCTCTTTTGAGAGAACTTGTTATTAGTAGATTTCATTGGGGCTTCCCTCGCTGTGCTTCCCGCAACTCCTGAAAATCGCGGTTTTCTTTGTAGTTGCACCTTATCACAAGTACTTTTATTGTACTCATGCTCAGTTTTAACGCGTATTATTTTTATGCCAATTTTGTGGTTATTTCGCTTTACCATATAACGTAAAATACACTTCAACAATGCCGCATTATTTTTGATATATAGAGAGGATTCTGATTCTGACCATAGATAAATTATGTAGATGAGAAAAGTAAAACAAGAAAAACGATCTATGAAATTAGACGATCAAAACAAACTGAGCGACGTAAGATTGCAAAGCTGATTAGGATTTACCAAATTTAACCTAAGGTTGGTCGAAAAGTACCAAATAAGGCCAATTTTAAAATCAGAATTGCTTATAACTTCAAAAGTAAAGGCCGTCGCATAAAAATTGTCTGGAAATTATTTCTAGGAAATACTCCAAGCTTTCTAATTTTGGAAAAAAAAAATATCGGCTAACTACGTATTTTTTGGAGAAAAAGATGGGTTTAGTTGAAATTCGTCCTTTATGACTTTAAAAAGTGCAATCGGAACACAATTGCCAAAATTAGTCCGCCATTTTGAATTTTCAAATTTTAACCACAAATGCGTCAATTGGAACCCTTAAAACCCCCGATACTGATTTTCAGTACAATCGGAACACAATTGCCAAAATTAGTCCGCCATTTTGAATTTTCAAATTTTAAACACAAATTCGTCATTTGGAACCCTTAAAACCCCCGATACTGATTTTCAATCCAATCGGAAGAGGATAATTGTTAGTTTTAATTGTCTTTTAGAACAATTGATAAAATTAATTGCAGTTGATTTAGTTGCAATATACAATTAACACGGATTAATCCAAATAAATTAATTGCAGGGTGCAATTAATAGTTCAATTGCAATTAATTTTAACTGCAATTAAATTAATCGCAATTATGTTTTTAATCAGTTAATTAATTGGTTGAAAATTTAATTGATTAATGCCCAACACTGCCTACGGGTTATTATCACCTATTAATTAAGAGGTGATAATGACATGTAATTATCACTTATTACTCCACCCACTGTTACGCGCCTCGGTTCCCAAGCTCAAGTGTCCCATTACCTACTCACATTCTGGTGTTACAAAATAAGCCCACCAGGCTTGATTTTTTCTAAAAGCGAAAACATTCTATGCGTGCCGTCGTTGTCCCTCTTCCTCCTCACAAATTTTGAGGAGGAGGGAGTTTCTGGTAAGACTGATATTGATGAGTAGGTGTGGAGAAGAACAAAGCGCTGGAAGAGTTCGGCAACTTTGAATTTCGGACCTAACTCGGCAAAAAATACGTCCAGGAGTGGAAAGACAATGAACCTTGAAAAAGACAGTGAAATATGCAGATGGCTCTAATCAGCGTCGGCAAGTAGAAAGAGCTGATTGAAGCGTTGCGTAGACGAATAACAGCATGATACTGTTACGAATAGAATCTTTCGGGAAAGTACTCTACTAAACAGCTCGTTGTCATGGATGTGGATTGAAGAATGCTGTGGTGTAGCGACGAGGAACAGCTCTAAAAATGGTGACAGGGTTTCTTATGCAGGAATATTGACAATGCACAGCCCAACCGAAGACAATACCAGCCGACTCTAACAACAGATGTAAATATATCCAATCCAAACAGTTGCAACTATTTGAAACATCTATACCTTTCAGGAAGATTGGAAAAAAGGTATTGTCAAAATAGCCAAAACGAAGACCTGCCAATATATGTGACAACTGTAGAGACAACGTCCTTTATCTACTGCGCGAAAAGTCCTGTCTATAGTTTTGCTATATCACAGGATTAGAAAGCGAAAAATTTTGAAGTGAACTTTGGAGCACAACAAGGATGTTTACTTTCTCCACTACTCTTTTCAATTATAATAAACGACATCATTTTCAGTCCTTCCGATAGTAGAACAGTTTGTATACAGTTGAGATTGTTAGATCGTCTTATAGACCTGTTCTAAGTGGAAGGTCCCCCAATTTATTACAAGGCGCCTTGAAATTTGCATCAATGGATGTGACTACTACATACAATAAAAAATTAAGAACTATGGCTGCTAAGAAAGTATAGACGACAAAATTTGGCGAAGGAAATATAATCAATTTGGCTACATTTTGCGATGTTACAATGAAAACCTAGAAAAATAGATTTTCGAATGGAACCCACAAGTAGCCTGTTGGGTTGGAAGACATAAATCAACTCGAATAAGAACCTTGGTGCTAGAGGACGTAGAAACTCGGTAATCGTAAACGAAACAAACAACTTTTGCCCAAAATCGATTCCAATGTAAGACATCTATTTCAACCATATCCTGCAACTGATAATCTAGATTAACGAAAATTAAGTTGGCTACGATGTGGAACCTTCCACCAGACGTTGCATCTTTTGGTTTTCACTTACTCTGACTTTTCTGGAAATTTCCCTAGTGGCAAGAACTTTAACACTTTAAAAAACAGAAAAAAAACCCTGTAAAAAGTTTTTCCTTCAGATAAAATCTTCGTGTTGTACTAAGAATGGAAAAAGGTTATAGAAAAAAATTGTGAATTCATAATTGAATAAAAAAACACGGAACCCAAAAATGTGTTAGTTTTGAATTTTTCTTAAAAAAATTCGTTACTAAGTCATAATGCATAACATTAGTGGTGTACCGCAAAGTTCAATTCTTTCCCCTTTACTATTTTCACATTTCATTTTATCATTTTGAAAACATTTTAACAATCGAATAAAACTTGTGATCGTAATTTTTGTTTATTCTATTCGGCGTTTTTAGCCGTATTAAATATATATAGTATTTTTCTCTTTAACATAATTATATTATTAATAAAAAACGTAATAAAAAAAACAATTCCTTCTAAATCCTTCACTAAAAAGTAAAAAAGTTTCTGCCAATATTTTTTTTTTTGGACATAATCATAAAATTTTTCTAAAATAATTTTTTTTTACTAATGCTTTTCAGTCTTTCAAAAAATCATTAAATGACAACATTTTGGACATGCTTTCATATAATTTTAAGTTAATTAATTTACAGTAAGTTTTTATCAATTTCTTTTATGTTTTTTTTTTACTTAATTTTAGTATTTTCTTTTTTGTTTTTGTTATTTATTTTTAAAGTTTATTCAATTTTCTTTTTTTTTGTTTCTTGTCTTTATGAAAAAATTTACCATTAACTAAACTTAAGTGATCGCCTTACATAGTTTATTTTTATTTATATTTTTTTTATGTTTTTTTTTATTAAATATTTATCTTACACTAATTATTTTTCTTTTTCTGAATTTATTTAATATTTTTATAACGATTTTTTTTTGTCATAGGCGATTTCGTTCTGTTTTCTTTTTTTTTGGTTTTAGTTTCTTAAATAGAATTCCTCTTTTGTTAAGTATTTATTTTGTTTTTTTTGTTAATAAATAATATTTTCTGTTTTTTTTTATATTATATATAATTTAATTTATTATTTTTTTACTAATTTCTTTTTATATTTATGTACAAAATGCACAAAAAAATACTAAAATTATGCTTAAACACTAGTAATATTGTTGACATGTCATGTTTTATAAGATAATATTAACGATAATAAAATTCCCAAAATACTGGTATATGCTGTGTGCGACGCTGATGATGTAACAGCTGATGCTGATGACTCACCTGAAGATATGATTGAGAAAAGAAAGAAAGAAAACACTTGATTAGTAAATTCATTTTCAACATTTTTTGAAGGTTTGCATAATCGTTTGTAAACTTAATCTTAATCTCGTAATAAGCTAGACATTGACTGTTAAAAAATGAATTTTTCTCTATCTTATCGAAGTAATATCCTCCAACTGTGAAACTGTGAGAGTGTAGGAACTCGAAAGGTTTCGTCAGTCGCAGTAGCCTTAACTACGATCATTTATCGTTCTGCCCAGAATGTCCGGGCGATAAAATGGACGTGAGTAGGTATTGGGACGATTCGGCGTGGGAACCAAAACCGGTTCTTTCGTCACTAGGTCACTAGGTCAAAGACCCCAATAATTAGGTCAGGAATTTGTAAACAAGTCAGTAGGTCAAAGCCCCTAAATCACGGTAAGTGGGCCATAATTTGTAAACAAATGCCTGTCTTAATTACCGGGGTCTTTGACCTAGTGATGTAGGAAACGGTTTTGGTTCCCACGCCCAAGTGTCCCAATGCCTACTGACGGGGAGCACAGAGCTGTGCAGAAATAATGGCCAAAGTGCAGCTAACACTGGAGAAAATCTTGGATCAGGTGAGGAGGTCGGAGGATGTTTGAAAAGTGGAACCTTAAGCGTAATAAGAAGCTCGAAGCTCAAAGCAAGAGAGAAAAGCAAAGAAACAGGGAAAGGCGCAATGGTCACGTGGGGAGAATGGAACATAAGAAGAAGGTTTTACGCCGGGTTAGAGGCCCACAGAACCGATAGGCAGGATCTTCTTGGTAGAATGATGCCCAACGTCCGATGCACTCAGGTGAATTATATAGCGAGCTTCGTCGAAGCCACATTTCTTACAAAGACTGTCACTGCCACTGACCGGCTTGGGTGAGCACTTCTTCGAGGGTCATTTTTAAGAGTCACGTTGACGACGCCAGCCCGAAGTAATACCTTTACGGCTTATAACGGTCTATATTCAACCGTCATGGAAAAGGGTTAGTGAGTTTACTCAGTAGGAATCTGGCACTACGTTCTGAGTGGAGACCCCCGGCGGTGTCTGCGTTTTGGGCGTGGGCCTTACATGCAGTCGAACACACATCCCGCTGTTCCTTGACCGATGAAAGATTCGCACCACTTCCTCGTAAAATACCATCATAGAGGTCCGTGGTTCGATTCCACGCAGCGCCCTGGTCCTTCGCCTCTTATATTCTCCCACTCAGATAGCATTCTTTTTTTCTTGTTTTCCTTCTTTAAACAATATCATAGTTTTTTTCTTCTTCCATTGACAAAAATAAAGCTAGGAAGCTATTCCCTTTTCGATCGCAAAAAACAGAATTATGACTACCGCGACATTGGATGGGAGAGGGTGAAGTAAATTTGAGCTTCTACAAAAGGGTGCATCACGCGTATCAAGGGTTTACTAGAATCAAAGGTAGAGGTGCTAACGTACACTGTGTTAGAATATCGATTAGGTACCATGGGAGGCTATTTTAAACAATTTTTATAGTATCAATTTTCGATAGAATATTTGTCATCTGAGAATGTAAGTGAAGGACCGAAAGATGATTGGAGGCCCGGAGCATACCGAAGCCCGATTTTTGCCACAACTCCCCCAAAGAACTAAAGTAGGTAGTTAAAAATCCGGTTAACACCAAGAAGTAGAGCCTGGTTGATGCCTTCCTGTTTACGATTTCAGGGTAATACTAAGTAAATTATAGCACCAACTTTCAACTCCTCCAAAGGAGAACCCTGTTTCGGTCATATTTGAAAGATGGCCAGCCTGATCGTCGTAGCTTTAAAGTTGTGATGGCTTCAAACAATTCAGAAGAATCAATTTCTGGGTTTGTAATAACATTAGGGATCTAGAACAGATTTTCCGCAGGCTTTCAATACCAATAGGAATGACCTCTTGAGAGGAAAGATAGCCAAAATGATGAAACTCTTGCCCTAAGCATTGATGAGAGATCGTTGATTTAACCGAAGGAGCAGAGTTTGCTCCTGTTCTACGGGTTCAAATGAATCAGAGCCTAAGAAATCGGGTCGATGCTTACCTAATTGCTCTTCAATCCATTGATTGCTGAATAGACTGACTCTCGATCGTTCACCAGAGTCAAGCAGTATTGGCCCCAGTTAGTACTTGAATGGGGGCCCTCTTAGATTCATCCCTGTTTGTTTCCCTGTTTAGAAGAGGGAAATGAAATCCGTAAAAATTTGTATGATTCCAGAATCCCTCCTAAACAGTTGTTATTATGTATCTATGCAGTATGTTGCCAGTGCCTTTACGTCTCTTAACGGCTGCGAAGTTTGGTTTCTGTTTTGCCTTAACATTGGATTTGGAAATTTCGGATTTTTCGTTTCCGCAGAAAGTGATCGTCTACAGCAGGGGTGGGCAACTTTTTTCATCAACGGGCTAATTTCAATTTTCTTATAACGATACGGGCCAGAACAGATTGAATGGGCTAACGTATGATAAGGAATATCAGTAAAATAACACATCAATTTGATTCAAAAAGTTTACGAATTAACGGCGATTTAACGCTCTTCCACGAATAAAATTAACTACTTTTGTAACAACGGATATAACGTGCTTTAGTTTCAGAGAGTTTTTACAAAGTATTTCTTGATATAGGTATAATACAATGTAAAAAATTATATCTTGTGGAATACGCTTTATTTCATCACTTATTTTTTTTACTAATCCAATGGTTTTCCTGTCAAACTGGGACACCCATCAGTTGTCATATTGACAATTTTGTCCCACTTAACATTTTGTTTCTCCAAAACTTCTTGGATCTTCGTAAAAAATCTTCACCAGTAATGCTATATTTAACTGGACATTCAGAAAATAATTCCTCGATAACTTCAAATCGATCATTTATACCTCCAATCAAAAGTAAAAATTGAATTGTATCTGTAATATCACACAACTCGTCTAAAGCCAATGCAAAATAAGTGTGGTTTTCCAATTTTAACTTGAATTGATCTCATAAATTATTTGAAATATTAGCAGTACCTACGTCTCCTAATAGTTTTTCGTGAGAGAATAATTTTTTCAAAGTTGTTTTTATTATACTACACTATTTGCATTGTTTCCCAACTTTATGTTCAGTAATGTAACCTTGTTAAAGATTTATCTGTCTTTGACAGGCTTATAAAAGTATTTTGTTGCTTACTTAATCCATTTTTTAATATTTCTGGTTCAATTTTCATTTGTTCTTGAACACTTGTTTCTCTTTACAACTTGTTTTATTTATATTTCATTTATTCTGCGGGCCGACTCTAACATCGTAACGGGCCGGCAGTTGCCCATCCCTGGTCTACAGGGTGCACACACCGTCTTTAAATTGTTTTAGACTTATAGGCTAATTCTCAGTTGTGACGGGTCATAAGTCATAAGCAAATATGAAAACATTAATTTTGAGACGAATCTTGTGAAAAATCAGCTGTTTCCGATTCTCAGTGAAAAATCACAACATCAATCACTACAATTGTGGTGGAAATGTGAAATGTCAAATGTGGTGAAATTCTTATGTGAAATGTCAATTGCAAGAAATGGGTTTATGAAGGTTTGTACATGGCAACTCTTTTCTCGTTCTTTTTTTTGTCCTCTGTCTTAGATTTGAAAAGGGTGAAAGCATGTGTCAATTTATGAGTCATAAACCTCGTTCGTAGAGGAATTTTATGCTCTTTTGAGTAAAGTAAATAGTCTAGCTATTCATGTAAAAGCCTGTCTGGCTAATTTCTTTGTCCGATTCCTTTGTTTGATTATTAGTCATTATGTATTCCTTTGTTTAAGATTATGAAAATGCATGTTTGGTGGTAGGCGTAGCATGTTAATGCGTAGAATGGTTTGAAATAGTCATTCGAGCAAGGGTTTTTGTAAGAATTAGATCTTTACGATTTACGAAGTAAAACTAGTTGGGATGTGGCTTTTGACCCTTTCGGTCCACAAGATTAACTTCCCAGTATTCGTTCAAACAAAAAAACGACTCGAATGATTTTTATGAAAATCTTTGCAGATCATACGGCATCTTAACGAAGTCGGTATGTTTTTTGGTTCGCGCGAAATCGTGCTGGTACAAAAATCACTTACGTCCTTCAAAGAAAAAAACGGTTGGACCGATTTTTATGAAAATCTTTTCAGATCATATGTCCTTTAACATGCTTCGAACGGCACCTTAACGAAGTCGATATCTTTTTTGGTTCGCGCGAAATCGTGCTGGTACAAAAATCACTTAAGTCGTTCGAACAAAAAAACGGCTCGACCAATTTTCATGAAAATCTTTTCAGATCATATTTCCTTGAACACGCTTCGAACGGCACCTGAACGAAGTCGATATCTTTTTCGGTTCGCGCGAAATCGTGCAGGAAAAAATGACCACATACGTACACACACACACACACATATTTCTTCTCAAATTTTTGCTTAAAATGCTATTGGGACCTTGAAACGTGTAAATACATTGAAAATTTCGAATCCGATTTTCGGACCGATTACAATAACTTCCTACTGGGAAGTTAAAAACAAAAAAAAACCGTAGAAGGCGAAATATCTTGAAAAAAAAGAATTAAATAGTGATTAAATTATATAATTAAATTATATAATATAAATTATATAATATAAATTATCAGTAGACTTTTGTAGTGTGAAGTGTGTGAAGAAAAAAAAACTGAACACTAAAGGTGAGTTATCTCACTGGGCATAATTTTCCTGCAGGAGTGTAGTTTAGTAGTAAAAATGTATTATTTGGTGTAGGGTATAGTTTGTATCACCCTGTAGCTTTGTTTTGTGCGATAAGTGTCCTGAAAGATAGTGTTCATGCCATGCTCCTGGGAGGTCTATGTTAGTGTTTGCCTTTTGTCTGTGTGTTGATGGTTTTCTCCACATATGATGACTAAGGAATTGTTGGTTAATAGGCACTTGTGATGGTGTGCTCCTTGTGCCTGTGTGTGGATGGTTTTCTCCACATGCAAAGCTAAACAGGAGTAATGGCATGTGATAAAGGTGAAGCACTTATCGTACATGGTTGTGCATGGGCGTTTGTTTTGTGAGGACCCTTTGTCGATGTATTTTGGGTTTTTACAAAATACCGGGAAGGAAAGGGCTCACACTATGTTTTCTTTTATAGGAACCTGCCAGCAGGGAGTGCGATCGTCAGCCCAAAATACGCCTAGGACAACGGCGATGTATAATTTAAAGATGTTTATAATTTAAAAATAGTTTTTCTGTTTTATATGTTATTGTTTTACACAATCATTAAACGCGAGCCAAAATGGAAACAGGTAAATTTTTCTGTAAATGGTATGAAATTTGACAGATCTTTACAGAAGGAAAAAAGTCGTACCTCTACCTCTCCAGAGCAGCTTGAATATGTCTTCGAATTTTGACGGAAATTCGACAAAATAAAAATGACCGAAGCGGATACAAAATCTTTGAGCTAATTTGGCTGGAAATTTAAATAACCTTGTGAAAAAACCCGTGTGAAAAACCATGTTTTGTTAGTTTGCTGTGAATGTATATTTTATTTTGAATTTAGTACAAATCAAACATCGTGTGAAAAAAAATCTTGTTCTGTTAGTTTGTATGCTCTACAAATAAAGTATTTCTTTCATTATTATTATTTTGTCATCCCTGTGACCAGTTCCATAGGTCATAAAAAGCCTGTCATAACCATTCGCCACGATTCACCACGCCTTTTTGACTTTGTTGTGATTTGTGATATGTCACTGATGATTTGAGAATTGGCCTATTAGGTTTAAAGAACTGAATTGGAAGTTTCCTTTCAAAGTAATACTGGCTGGCTCCAAACCTAAACCCCGCACCATATCTGCCGGTGTTCCTCAGGGGTCTATTTTATTACCCACTCTTTTTCTAATATCTATAAATTATCTGCTCTTAATTCCCTCCAGTCCACTGCACAGCTTTGATGATGACGGTATTCTGCGTTATTTTTATACCTTTCACAATACAAGACAAGCATGTGCCAGACCTAGCGTTTATGATCGCGAAATGAACGACCACATTTTCCAAATTTCCAACCATGATTGTAATATCTACTTGGCATTTCTTAAG
This sequence comes from Thereva nobilitata, assembly GCA_963855945.1. Lineage (NCBI taxonomy): Eukaryota > Metazoa > Arthropoda > Insecta > Diptera > Therevidae > Thereva > Thereva nobilitata. The sequence goes on from OY979695.1 coordinate 176,362,596, forward strand.
AGATGCTGAGATTCTTTGTGGAGCCAATGGCTATGGTTTGAGAATAAATCGTCTGACCACTACTTCTAGTTCCTTATAGTAAACGATTTCTTCCAACCTCACCACACACACAGCCTTACGTTTTTCGACGTCTCTCCTGGTTTCGCGAAAGCTATCTCTTTGCTCATAATCTTGGACGCTTCCGATTGTCGTACGTGATCCATTTTACACTATCGGTTATAAGACGTTTCAGAAATGCGTCGATTTCATTGCGATTCAGTAGCGCATCGAACATATTAGTTCGGTCTAAATTTTGCTTTTTTGCTACTATCCTAGGAATTGTTCCCCCGAAATAAACGCCTCCACGGCGTTTTGCATGGCAATCGCTCTTTTTCGGGCACTTTACAGGCAAGGACACCATTCATAAATAGAGCAACTCGACTGTGGAGCCATCTTACTCAACCTGTATTTCTGAATGCTTACAATATTCAAGAGATCAAACGAATGGCTCATTGCTCATCTCCTTCAACATTCCTCGAACTAAGCTTACTGCTAGACATTGCAACCATGACGCGACCAACGACGTGACGGACTGGTAGTCCAAAGGATGAGTCATGAGCTTAGAACTGTCGCAGAAAAAAAGAGGTCCTGGCAAAAGTGGTTTTCCAACCTTGACTTTGAAACCTTAGTAGTAGGATGACCTGACCCCATATGAATGGAAACTAACCAGACACCAAGAAAGTATGAGTGTTGCCAGAGTACGCTTCTGTAGGGTACTTTCGGCAAGCTCTTCACAAGGTGGCGCCACTATGATGCTCAACTTTCAGAAGAATTGCAAGAGATCTGCCAACGTACCGTCCGAGTGTTGGAGGAGAATTAGATAAGGATCTATATTATCGAGTCTTGTAAAATAGTTTATATAAAAGCAGCAATAAATCCTGAACTAATAATTGGCTAAACATTGACTGTCGAAAAACAATTTCCGCTCGTTACTTCCAATAAAGTTGATTTGTTGTACATATCTTTCTACGTTTTTTTTTTACTAAATCGAAAACTCCTGATTTAACAACAGCTTCGCTCTTTAATATTAAAATTTTTATTCACGAGATCAGACTATATTAAATTCCACACAGCATCGCCATGCCCCTCACCACCACCGGGCGCATAGCAATTTCACAAAGGGTCCGTCAGGAAATATCTCCGCAGATTTAAGAAAATGTTTCGAAACTTTTTAAATTATCGTTCATCAAAGGTACCAAATGCATACGATATTAGCATAAAATTTCCTTCGGCCATCTTTTGAAGGTAACTGGAGAAAATTTTCATGGAGAGGAAATTACGTTAAACTTCATCTTGTGTTTAGCAGGAGAAAAACGGAACAGGACGGACCCGGACCCAATGTGCGGACTATAGTGATGGTGTGTGGTGCCTGGGTGCTGCCGCTGCTGTGCTGCTTGTGAATGATGGCCAGGGATGGTGGCAATGATGCCAGCAGTATTGGGATCTCTCTCTCTCTCGGTCCGACCTTTATGTAAGGATTTACATTTTAAAGGGAAACCTTCAGCTAAGTTGGGTGAAATTTGATTTGAAATTTATTAGAAAAGTTATTAGAAAATTTACCCAAACTTGTGTTCCCACCTTCTTTTTTTCATACACATACTATATTACATATATTTTATACACGTTTACTTTATTTTATTTATTTTTAATAAAAAAAACTCAATTTTAATAAAATCCAATAAGGATTGCAGCAAGCACCACCGGAATTATTGCATTAGGAGAAATTTTCATGGTTTATGCATAAATTCAATTTTGGGATGCCGTGTGTGTGGACAAACTACATCATGTTCATGTCGGGTCTTATATGTGCATATAATACCTTAAATAACCTGAATAAATACGTTAACAGGTTTTGGGACAGGATGTCGAAAGCTACTTGGCAAAAATTAGGTAACGAATATTGAGTCAAACAGGATTTCTGTAGGAATTTGCTCTGTACTAGCTGAAACCCGTTTCGAACTATAATCTGTTCTATAAATGTCAAGGATTTTTTAATTTGTTTTGTTTTTAACTACACCTCAGGGCAATAAAATCGAGCACTTGCACCTTTGACCGAGCTATGCCAATGTCGTATCATCATTTTATTACCTTCAAAATAACCAAATTTTCTGGTGGTTGAAACTAAAGCATTCCTTATTTAATTGTTGGTAGGCACATGGATACAGTGATCAACAGCAGGAGCATATTAGTAGGTATTGCGACACTTTGGCGTGGGAACTAGGTCAAACTTATCAATCGATCACTTGTCAACAACTGTCTATTAATTATGATTAATAATTCTGGTCCAGATGTAGTCAGGATGATATGCACCATGAGGGTCCATTCGTTTTTTTGAAGCTACCTCTTAAAAAGCTCTGCAAGAAAAGGTTCCCAAATGCAGTGTCTGAGCTAGACAAATGCACAGAGAATTTTCAGTTGCCTGTCTGGATTATTTCTTCCCGCTGTAACAGTACACTATGTACGCAATTTGCCTTTGGCGCATGTTTTCAGTTTGCCAGTGTTCTGGGAGGATCGGAAAAATTCTGGCGATGTTTTTCCAAGGTATCAGGTTGCATGATCACTGCTTGCTGTGATCTGTCCAAGTTTTTTTAGTGTTATCTGTCCAAGTCCAAGTTTGTTTACTCCATGATTTGCCCCGATACGCACTGATGAATGATCACGTACATTTTGTCCAAGAAACAGATCTTCTGACCAGCTTGAACCTTATACAGATCGTGCTTGATGCTTGCGTCCATAAGTCATCGTCAGATAATTCAATAGATCTTTTATGGTTTGAGGTAGAATCGTACTTACTTACTTTGACGGCTCTACAACCGGGATCCGGGAGCAATGGATTCTCGTAGGTCCAAAATCCAAATTGGTTTAGCATTTTCAACGTGAGATAGGTTTCTAAATCGGGTTAACCTGGTTTGGGTTATTAGGGCTTCGAAAAAAATGAAAGGGCGAGCAAACAGGTCTCTGGCACTTTATTCCTCGATTCAGCAAAGGCCATGGAGGCATCCACCTGTTTGGTAAAGTGGAGCTCATTCGATATGGCCCTGCTGAAATATATCGAATGCTCGAAGTCTAGTGAATAGCCAGAGAATTGTTGGGATGCAGTAGAAAGGACATTGGTTGCGAAGAATGTTAAGGCTCGATACTGCATATTAAAGTATCAGGACCCATTCTGTTGGCTTTGCTTCGAAAGGAGTGAGTCTGCCTTTCACGTTCTCTATTTACTTTTCTTAGGAGCGACCTTGCGCGAACAGACTAGTGTAAGCAACAAATATCTACACAGGCTGCTAAGCCTGATCAAGCGATTTGGCATCGGTTTGGTTAAGATGCTGAAGGTGGAGGCAATGGATCTTGCATTTGAATTCCTGGATGTTCTAAGAAGAAATTTTCATTAAGAATACGGATGTAACCAAAATCAAAACAAAAAAATTTGTAACTGGGCTTCGATTTCGCAATCCTCTTCCTCAATAGCAGCCGGATGAGCTAGAGACGCAATCATAGCGTACAGCTGGAGATAGCCTTGTAGGAAAGCAGTGAATCCCTCTGACAAAGAATTCCGTTATATGTTTACTAGAAAGTACATAAAAAACTACATTTAGGAAAAAAAAGTTCTCGAGAGATGGTCCCATTAAGTTACAAGGGTTTTAATATTTTTCGAAAATGATCAATTTTGGCCGTAAAAATGAAATTTTATTTTTGAAAATTTAATAGCATATTTATAACATTAAAATACATGTTTCCTCCAATTTTTATGAAAATCCACCGATTTGTTCATTATTTAATGCATTTTTAGTTAAAAAATAAATAAAATGAGAAATTCGGATTTTTTGAGGTTAGGAAATATTTTTATGGTAATTTCGCCCCACCAGTTCGATAACCCTTTTATTCACGAGTATTTTCCTTTTTTTGTTTTTTTCTATGACCAACAGAACCGTAGACATTTGAAAAATAGTGTTACGATGCACTCAAAATGCACTTTTATGCACTTTTCTCGCTATGCTCACATTTGATTTTTCCAAACTTTTCAGTTCTCGACTCAGGTGCTTGTAAGAAAAAATATAAAAAAATTTTTGAAGTTCCGATTACATCACTTATCACCAATTTTTTTGTTCATTTTCACTCTACTATTAGGCGCGTTTCATTTTCATTGGAGTACGTACGCCAGCGTAGTTGGGCGCACATCGGAGTAGATGCTGCCACAGCTGAATGTGCGCTGAACTACTCCGCTGTACGTACTCCAATGAAAATGAAACGCGCCTATTGTAACCATGCAACCATTTGAGTTGCCACATGCAATTCAGCGGGTTTTTTTCAGTGGTTCTAAACAATTTTGTACAGAGAAATGTCAAATATGAAGGCAAAAATGACATTAAGTTTAATTTCAATATCGCGCCAAAAAATATGTCAACACAAAAAGTTAAAATGACATTTAATTGGAGTGCTACTAGATTAGCTAATGTTTGTAAATTATTTATTTCATCCATAATTTTGCGCGGCATTCCCGATCAAAACAAGACAGAAATTTCTGACATTTCACATCTACATTGATAGAAATGTGTGTGTACGCAATTTGTCAGCTAATTCAGCCAACTGGTACGTGGTTGGTTCTCCCATTGGAGATTACGCATAATGGTGTAACCACAATTGGGGCGACGGGCGAAACTACCGTCGCAGCTACTGTCAAACACATTTATAATACACATGATTCTTATAAAGTGCCCAAAATTGTATCACGGCGACAAGCGCGACCCCTCTATTAAATTTCTAATTCTTCGCCGTCATCTGTCATCTTGTTTTTTTCGACATGGAATGATAGTAGGTACATTATTATGAGCAGTTTATATAGCGACTTATAAGTGCAAGTGTACATGAATGCTGAAATGAAATGATTTTTATTTCTTCTTTTAGCCGAGAAATGTAAAAAACGATGGAAAAATTTAGTGATTATAGCTGGCGACATCACCATAATTATGTTCACGAGACTATTTTCGCCGCGATAACCCCCGTGGCCGTGGTCGTCGCCGTAGTTGTCGCCCCAATTGTGGTTATAGCAATACGGAAAGTTACACAAGTCAACCAAAACACGAGCGAGACGGGTGCATCAATTTACAATGAGAAGGAGTAGGTTGCAGTATTTTGGTTGGTTGGTTCCTGGTTGGTTTTCCTATTGGAGATTAGGCATAAGTATATAATTACAAAATTGTAAATAGCAATCTAGAAAAGGTTTACAAAGGCGATTTAATTTTTTTACTAGAAACAAGTGGCGCCATCTTATTAAAAGTTGTAAAACCTACACAAGCGTTTCCTTAATAAAAAGCTGGTAGTGGGTCAGTCTTATAGACCGTATACGAACCTATGCAGCGCTGTAATCACAAGTGTGATGAAGTAATCACAAGTTTGTGAATGACAAGCAGCACTAGACAAGCGTGCTGCATTTTCATCTCGAACCTCAATTTTTGGCCCCTTTGAAATTTCGTGCATGAGGCACTTGATAATACTATGTTTCCATCGCACTTGAAATCCTCCGATTTCGCGCAAAAATGCAGATTTCGAACGAAATCTCATATGAAATCTCGTGTTTTGCATATAAAATGAAATCGACTTCAACGAAATCTCCCTCGAAATCTAGCTAATTACTATTCAGCCAATTCAGCATTAACACTCAGCATGGAAAATTTGTCGGTTGTCATAATTTTTTGACAGTCATACGTTTTTGAATTAATTTGCAGTCCTTACAATGTCAGAAACGTCAGAAAATAGTGCGATATCAAAAAAAGAAAATATAAAGCGCGAAAAATTTAGTTTTATTTTCATTTTAATTTCTTGAAACGTTTTTAATATTTTGTTATGACAAGCGAAAACTGCTTGATGCGATGTAAACACATTTGGATTTCGTGAAATCGTTTTATTATAAACTGCGGATTTCAAGTGTGATGGAAACATGGTATAAAAGTGATTTTAAACAAGGAGAAGCGGCGCTGTACAGCTGATCTGATACCGACTGCAGCATGTTGCTCTGGTGCTGCTGCTGCACGCTACATGTTTTTAGGTTCTGATACGGGCCTATGTCCACATGCTCTGAGTTTGCGTGCTTATTGGTGTTGTTGTAGAAGCCGCAAACAAGTTTTGCTAATGTGTTAAAGCCGCGATAGAAATATATCGTTTAACAAAAAAGAAAGGTCTACAAAGTCTTTGCATAGTCTTCCTAAAACAGCCTTTCGGTATAGTTTCTTGACTACAGGGTATTCTAAAAGGTAATTTTAAAATTAAAATTAAACATTAATTGAATAAAAAACAATGATTGATTATTTATTTGTGGCACAATTAAATTATCTACACTTGTTAAATGTGAGATGAATAATTAATGGCACTTAAATAAAATAACATTGGCATTTACGAAAAGTAAACTTCTACGATCTAAGTATAGCCTTCTTGGCCAAACAATGGGCAACAATCCATTTGCTTGTTAATTGTTTCACTTTCAATTGAACGTCTCTATTGACCTTCCGCCTACTCGGCTTTGTCAACAGAGTAGCATGAATCAATCTCCTGCTGATAGCACAAACTTTAACAACAACAACAATTCAGAAAGTTACAAACAAACACACAAATATATAAAAACAGGGAAGAATGAAAGGAAAGAAAAAAATGTTGAAAACCACCCCAACCCCTCGGAGGTAGATAGTGACTTACCATTTATGACATTCAGTGTGACTGTCACGCTGGGACTGTTTGACGGACTACACGTGTAATTGCCAGTATCACGTTTTTTTGCTGACTCAATGATTAATGAACCGATCTGAAAAGAGATCATGTAAACGAGCGTCAATACAAGCATATTTATAAGAATATAAATATATTAGTATTAGTGTGGAATATTTGAATAACCTACCGTGCTCTGGATCTCCCCCTCGACCTCTGGCAATCCCCTATCGATTTGCATTCTGAGTCCTTTTGTATCCCCAGACAACTGTTGTGCTCCATGGTACCAAATTATATAAGATGGTGGCTCCAGGGCTCCCCTGACTATACATCTCAGCACTACTGTACTGCCAGCCTTAACATAACGGTCTGTGTCTCCGACTAGCTCTGTCCTAGGGACTAGAAATAAATAGAATGGTTAGAGGGGGGTGGGGGCCTTCATATTGCAATCAAGGGATATAACAGCAAGGATAACCTAAGGGCAGCCCTTTTTCCTTAGGGTTTCCACTCAGGTATCTGCCGTTCTGCATGCATACGTTTAAAGGATTCGGAAGCTGTCTCAGCGCGCCTGTATGTATGGATGTATGTATATGATAGTGGTGGGGAGCCCCATTCAGATTTCTCATGAATAAGTAAACACAAAAGTAACGTGCTAAAGACAAACTTTAATTTTCTTGTGCATATTAGGCTGTGGGCTTCCAGAGGACACGAAGATGGCGGCTTCGACTTTAATAAATTCCGGGCCAAGATGGAGCCCGGCTCCGCAACATATGTTTATGCTCGCCAACCTACATGAGCACATGCACAACAACAGTCCTTCCTAATCCTTTACACGTACACACAAGCCCAATGAGCAGCGGGATAGCAAGCATGCTGAAACATACCAACCACTTGAAGATGTACTCGTGCACTGACTTTCGGCTCTGTTGACACTTGGCACTCGTATACGCCAGCATCCCGGGCCTGTACATATTTTATCTGCAGCGTCCAAAATTTATCCGGTTGCTTTAGTGCCTGGAATCTCTGGTCGGCGATGAAGACTGCCCTGAAATTAAAATGAAACCACGTTGGCGATGTTAGTAATGGCTTGGCCTGTGCCAAGGACATGCTGATTATATTCCTACGCTAAGACTATTCTATGTATGTTAACACAGCTTTTGGTGGGAAGGGCCTAGAGTTTGGCGTCCTGGAAATTAGTTTCGAATTGTTTCTTAAAGTCTCGCCCTCGACACAAAATTTCACCAAACTTTCACAGCCATCCCGAAGCCCAATCATCTGTGCTTCAGCTATTAACCACCCCACGACATTACCCCAGAAAACATCAGTCTGACTTGGCGGTTTTAACGATAATTCACAAAGCGAAGTGAAGTGGCGATGGCGGTGAGGGGGGGGGGCGCAACACACAAATTTATGGACAAGGAAGTCTCGCATTAAATCCGAATGTGCACTACTTGTCCTAAATGCATGTCCTTAACAACTAAGTGCCCTACGTGTATGTGTTGCCCCACGTCGTAAAACCAAATATGACACTTACGTGAAATTACTTCCTTGTACACGAAAAAGGCTTACAGGATATTTTACTGAAATGTTGCGTGAATTTATGAAGGACCCCCGGTGGTACTGTGGGAATTTTACGACATTGAGAAGGATTTTTCGGGTATGGGGGGACGACGACGGGGCGAACTGTATCCTTAGTAAGTTCGTTCGGTTTTTTTTCGGGGCATGACCTTATTTTTTGGGGCTGCTTTTTTTCTTCCTTTTTCTCATCTAAACTAACCTGTCCTAACGGAAAATATCCTGGGACGAATTTATTATTAGTGGTCAAGGGAATAAGTTAAGGATGTCATGGTAAAATACATTGGACGAGGGTTTGCGTGACCTTGGGTTTTATGGGTTTTCGGGGGGCTTTTAGTTTGATGCGGTTTAGAGATTGCATTTGGGTTTATTTCGTGTTCCTGTCAAAAATATCAATATTTATTTATATTTGTTATTTGGAGTGTGTGTGTGTGGGTGTTTGTGGTAAAGGAAAACTGTTTGGTTGTGATGATAGATAGGTTTAATGTTCGCAATGTGGTAGGTATCCTAGAAACCAGTTTTTGTTCACAATGCGTGATTTTTGCAACTTTTCCTAATTTCCTATGAATCATGACTGTTCTATATCATGAGTCATCATAACTATCTAGCTGATTCATGGGGAGAGTATTTCTCAAAAAAGGAAAAAATATGTTTTTTTTATGTAAAAGTTCAGCAAACACCCTTTGTACTATACCAGTTTGTCATGTCTTTTACGAAAAGTCAAGGATAGGATAGCTTAAACTAAGTTTGGAGGAGGCATGAGGAAGCGACGATGACCGCAGCTTTTGAACTCTTGAACGTTTTATGAGTTCAGGAATACTGACTGTGGACGGTTGTTCCACAATCGAATTGTTCTTGTTATAAAGGAATTCCTAGACAGAAATGAACGCGAAAAGAAGACTATGCAAGGGTGTCGAGCGGACTAGTCTTGTATCTGGGAAAAAACATAGCCGTGGAGAAGGTCATTCAGTAGCAGTGGTAATAGCTTTAAAATTTTGCTACATTCCTTCGGTGGTTCAATGAGTCAATTCAGGAGCAAGGTTATTTTAGGTTAGGATTTGGGCTTCCTCCAGTGCTACCGGACCTCCAGTTTGCGCTTTGGCGTGCCGTATTGATGTCACAACCTCGTGTTCCTAAATTCAGTGGTTGTTTATCATTATTCAATGATGTTTTGTCTAAAGCCATCCAGTGGGGTTTAGGAAACTTATCAGCGATCTGACCTCTAGTCTGGAGGGCTCTTTTAAGTCTTCCAGAACGTAGCTTCCCAGTGTACGCAACAAAGTGAACAACTGTTTCCCTCTCCTTCGTCTTCCCACAGCTACGGCAGCAGACACTGTCCGGGATACTCAGCTTTGCAGCATGATCTCCTATGGTCCAATGTCTCGTGATGATTGCTTGTATCTAGAGATAGTACAGGTCTTCAGTGATCTCCCCGTTTGGCTGGCTAGCAACAGGTGGAAGTCAGGGGGTCTACGAAGGTCCAATGTACCCATAGACTCATACGAAATATGTTATGAGGGAACATGGGGATGTGAGTTAATACCTCACGTAGTTTTTGAGTGGTCACGGAAATTATAGGGTATTTCTTCAATACTTCAGGTTGGACGATTCGTCGACTTGCCCAGAATGTCCTCCTAAAATGGTCGAAATTTTCGGAGCACAGAACTGTGCTGGAAAGAGCAGCCAAGGTGCAGCTAACAACGGCAAACATCTTGGACCAGATGAGGAGTTTGGAGGATAGGTGGAGAATGGTGGAAGTTGCGCCGAAGGCCATTCACCGGAAGCTTAAGCAATACCAAGCTCGAAGATACAGATAAAGGCAAATAATTGCGGCGTAAGCCGCTTAAGCAGATAATGAACGTTAAGAACGAGATGGTTTTTTTAGGCTGGGCTAGAGACCCACAGAACCGAGAGATAAAAGCTTCTCGGTGGAATGCTTCCCACTTTTCGACGCATCCTTGGGCACTTATTTAGTCAGTGAATTGGGTAGAGAGCTTCGACGAAATCACTTCTCCCGAAAAGAAAGCCGAGATGGTAGGTCGCTGATCGGTAAGCCCTACCCTGGTGAGCAGGTGATTGATTAGCTGACAGGTGACAGGTAACTTTGATCTAGATTGAAGGTCGTGGCTTAGTTTCAAGGCTTTGGGCTTGAAAAAATTTTCCCAGGCCCAAGTATCCCAATACCTACTGACGGACGCTTTTATGAGTCATAACTCGTATTGATGACGCCAGGACGTAGCTATGACTTTACGGCTCGTACTGGACTCAAACGTCATGCAAAAGCGTCGGTTAGTTTGGTCAGTAGGAGTTTGGGTGCGGCCAGCAGGGTCTCCTGTCTTAGGAATGGGCCTTACAGGCAAAACACACATTCCCTGCTGATAGACCAATGTAACATTCTCACCAATCCCTGGTAAAAAAGCAGGTGCAGGTCATAAATGGCGTTTTTGACCCAGCATATTTGGCTGCCGACATTCTCAATCTCGGAGCCCCGAAGCGACACTTCCTGCTTGGCTAGGTAGTAGGCTTGCTCGTCCACATCTATGTTCTTATGTCCGTCCGGAAACCCAAACGAGAGTCACGCTATCTATGAATATTCCAATGTTACATCCCTGGTATTCGTAATCGACCATTCCAAACTTGAGTGGCGTTTTACCAAGTGGTCCACCAACTAAGTACAAACCACGTCCAATGATGCTTGACATACGCAATCGAACGAGAACCGGTCTACTGAGTATTCTAATCGCGTTGTTTATGGTCACCAAGATAGCCCGTTTTCTTTGTCCAATACAATTTTAAAAACGCCAATTTTGCTTCCTTTGGCCAAAAAATGTGAACGTACCGGGCTTCGTTTGGACTATTCCGTGCGTCTTTTATTGATAGGTGCTTATAGTGGGCTGGTTTTGGAAAAGTAGAGTTTTTACTCAAGCGTACCGTGCCTGTTTCGGGCGCCATGTAGACGTTTTAACGCTGTGCGTGCTTGTTTCAGGCTAGGAATAGGCGATTCTTATTTTTATTCAGGGGCTTGGAGTCGTCGGGGAGTAAACTTATTCCGAATCTCCTCAAGACGTCCCCGTTTCGCCACCTTATTCTTGAAGCATTGCACCAGGCTAGGTGTTTCATGTGAAGGTCACTAGGGAGAAGGTGCGAGAGAACATCAGTAGCTTTTGTGGGGCATGTTCTCATGGCTCTCTTGTTGCCGACCTCTAGACCCTTCTAAACTTTATGATGTTATAGGTCCTGCTCAACGCTGGCCACCTAACCAGCGAACTGTACATGAGAATTGGGCGTACAATGCTTGCGTACATCCACAGGACTATCTATGGCTTGAGACCCCATTTCTTACAGAACGTCTTATTACAGGCTTAGAAAGCTATGCAAGCTTTATTTACTCTTTCCTCGATGTTCGACTTCCAGTTGAGTTTGGGATCCAAGATTAAACCCAGAAATTGCGCCCTGGAGGATAGAGTGAGGAAATGTACACTAAGCTGGAGGAGGTTGAAGGTAGAAATTTTCGCTTTTCAGTGAATAGCATTCGCTCAGTTTTGCCTGGGTTGACTGCGATGCGGCCTGGCTGCCCAGCTGCAAATTCTAGTCGGGAATCCTGCCATGATTTCACTGTTCACGGTTGGAAACACTCCTGACCACCATTATCAATATGTCGTATGAAAATACTACTATGTATTTTAGGTCCAGTTCTATCTAGCTTTTGTGGGATACTGTTTATCGTTAAGGGGTAGGGACTAAGGGGAGAGACCCCTCCTTCTTGTAGTCTACCTCTGTTGGCGTAATTGGTTATCACCTTGGTTCCCGAATTTGCCATTGCCGTAGGCTTGTTTCTACGTTCAGGACTACGAAAGCTTCTTGAATTAATTAGACACGCACGGTGTTGAAGACGCCTTTTATGTCTTAAAAGGCTGCCAAGGTGTTAATAATACAGGATCCTTTCGATAGTTCCGACCAACTCGTGTAAAGCTGTCTCAGTGGATCTACTTCTGCGATAGGCATGTTAAGCTGGGACAGTAAAGTCACATTTACCGATTGGCGGATCTATGACCTCTTTTGGAGTTTAGTTCTCAACTTTTTGTGGAATGATTCACTCGGGGAAGGCTTTTACGATCTGAAGTTGGCTTCTTTAGTTTTTATTGCTTTCATTCATTTGCGGTTAAACTATCTATTCAGCATGGGCTTCACAGATTTTGTAGAATGGGGAATGAATAAACGCATTTGTGGCAGTATGATCCTGGTGACACGGTAAGCTTCAGAGTTGAAGTTCTTGCTGCGGAAACAGTCAGCGAATTGGAAGTAACGAGTAAGCCCCAACCAAATGGTCTCATGCCAGACATGTCTCTTAGCTAATTTTCTTTGGGGTGGCTTAGCGCTGACTTGACAGTGGTCCGAATTGCTGAGAGGTGAATTAATTTCGAAGTAGTGTTGCTTTGGATAAGAAGTAAGAAATAGCTGTCAACCAAGGTTAAGGAGATGGGGTTTTTGGCCTATAACATCAGTGACTCTTTTGGGAGAACTAGGCGTTCTTGCCAGAAAAAACTAGTGCCATTTGAGTAATTCAGTCATATTACATTGTGAATATTTGAAATCTTCCACACTAGGGTTTTTCAAAAACAGTGGTTTTCAAAAAAACAGCTGATAACAGCTGTTTTTACTGTTTTTCGAGTTTTCTCTAATTTTACAAGTAATTAATAGTTTTTTTTTTATATAATATCACTTTATTATACATTTTCACTTCTTGTACAATAATAGTATTTCAAAAACACAAGCGCCTAGAGCGATTTGTCTGAAAGACGCGATGTTATTTTGGTACAAAAATTAGTGCATACCGAAAATACACCGTTAAACATTGGTCAGTGTTGGTTTGATACAAAGAATTGCATTATATTAGATTCTCTATGCGTTGCCCAGTATATTGAAAAAGTGTAAATTCCGATTTGAACCTCTTGAAATCTGATGCTTTGAATTGTACTGACGATTCATCTTTTGAAGCACCATGTCCAATTCATCTTGTAGCGAAAAATTTTCGTTGTGATCAGTATGCGGCCACTGTTGAACTACATCGTCTACCCTTACATCGATCACACCAAAGAGATAACAGGCTAGACTGCCTGCAAAAGTTAGGGTAGTTTTTGATGGAGTGACTGTGCGATCCTTGAGGCTTCGCAATAATTTCATGACATCCTCGTTCATTAGGCCATCTACACGAATTTTTAAATTTTGCATGAGCTGAGCTTATTACTAATGTCTCTGCATTTGTCAGAAAGCTTCTTGAACCTGAAATCTAAAAAGTTTTCTGCGTTCACCAACCTTGCGTCCTCACGACTAAGATTCGCGACAGCTAATTTTACGGGCTCCATTGCCTTGACAAGTATGTTTAGAGCAGAAAATTCCAATGTCATATTCCACGCCTTTTAATATCTCATGAATTGCTGTTTCCGGCTTGGTCAGTGGTGATGGAATGGAGCACAATGACATTTGACGCCATTTCCAAAAATTATAGTACCTTCACATTACGACATTAATTTTGCCCCACCCTTGAATAAGAGCTACTCTGGACAGAAAAAACTCAATATATTAAAAGATCATTAATGGGTACGTTTTCATACGGTATTGTCGTCCTCCTATTACTTTGGCTACTTTTACATGAGCGGATACCGAACAGATGAAACTTAACTGTAAGAAAGTCCGATGAAATGTCCCATGGGTTTTACACGGGCGAACTACAACGAACGAACTATATGAAAACTTAATGGCTTTTTGTTGTTGCTTTATGAAATTCTCTTTCGATTTCTGGTCCTAGCAACAACAACAACGCAGGAACTGTCAAAATGTTCGTTCAAAAGTTCGCTGAGAATGTCCATTAAATTCGGCCGCCCTCGCCATCGCCCTCTCTCACTCTCTTCACCCTTAACCAAATTCATTCGTTCGTTTTGTCTTGTAAAAGAGCACTTTGTAAAAAACCAAAACAGTTTATATTAGTGTTGATTCCATATTTCTTTTATTTTTATATTACGCCAAAATTTTGAAACTAAATTTTGAAAACAGTAGAAACAGTTAAGAAAAAACAGCTGTTTGCTGTTTTTCGATTTTAGCCAAAAAAACACCTGTTTTACTGTAACTGTTAAACAGTTTTGAAAAACCCTAGTCTCAACACCAAGTGATGCCAAACTGGATGACATCGGCTCAGAATCGGGACCGGTGGAGAGTGCGAGAGGCCGGGACCGGATCCCAGTTGTAGAGCCGTTAAAGAAGAAGAAGAAGTCTAAACACCATGAAGCAAAGTTAAGTTGATATGTGGGTTAATTTAGGCCGGTTGCTAACGAAGCGGTTTTCAGCTAAATACCATCATACATATGATACCATTATAGGAATGTATTCAAATTAGTCTCATTATGAATATTAGTTTGTGAAATTATGTAAATGCTCGAGTCTCCCACTTGCATCTATTCGAATGTTTTTTTTTCGTAAGTCCTAAATAAGAAAGAAAACTTGTCATGAAGACAACTATTTTTGTCATTCTATTTGTGTAAATGTAGGCCGCACCTAAACACATTTTTTTATCACCGTAAGAGAAGCAATATGTAAATGGAAACATTGTTAGTCATATAGTTTCTTTCATAGTAGAATATAATCAACATAAAAATTCTGTCTTATAATAAAACAAAGTAATTCACATAATTGACATCTTCGCAATGAAGATGATGCCAAGAAAGGATTCATGATAACAGGACAACATACAAACCCTTTTAAATCCTATCTTGTGTATGAGAGGTCGAATAAAAATATAAAACTCTTCACGTATTTCACCCCAGACACAACAGATGCTCCAGAAGTGCTGCACTTCAGTATGAACTTGACTTGACTCAAAACTTTAAAGACAACACGACACGGAAAATACTTGAAGAAAAACGTTCTCAATTAGCACTATCCACCACCAGACGTCAAACACGCCCCGCTCCGCTCCCTTGGCATGAAAATGTAGAAAGAAAGGAAGAAATAAAAAAAAAATAATACAGAAACCCCAGCAGAAAGTATAAGGACTAAGCTGTGACTCCCGCAATCCAGCTCTGGTGCTCAGTGCTAAGCAGTTTTCACCGAAAGACAAATTCTCTCAGCACAGAAGGAAAATCGATACTCTGGGAAATGAACGAGGAACGAGCAGAGCAGCTTTTGTTCAGATAAGATGGATTTCGGCGGAGAGTTGCTCCATTAGAGTGGATTTGCCGGTTCCAAAACAAGTCTCCAGCAACTCAGTATGAAGCCGACTAGATAAGCCTCGATATATTGTATCGATTACCACAACTCTTCCTCAGTTTTGAGATTTTCACCAACGATTGTTAGCCCCGGAGTTCAACTCATGGCTACAAAAAAAAAAACGAAAAAAAAACTGGACCAACGTTCAACAACGAAGTAGTCCAACGTGTCCTGGGTAGCAGCTCCTACCTTAGATATATATACGTATATCCTTTTTTTGCCTTTAATTGAAAAAGTTTTCGGCTACTCACTCCTTTTTTTACGGAGCGCTAGTGTCGAACCGGGGGGGCCTAGAGCGGGGGCGATTTAATCAAATTTCGCTCCACTTGCACAGGACTTGATCTAATTCCGGCCGAGGGGCGAGGGGGGAGGGGGCGGGAACTTATTCTGGTCCAAAACACTAAAAATGTCCGTGGATTGTTGTTCATTGGATTAAGATATCCTTGGGAAGCGTCCGCAACTTATCTCTCAGCACAATAGACATGGAGTTTCCTTAATCCGAGATTTTTGTGTTAACTTTCCCTTAAGTCCTCAGAGTGGATAATTAGAAAAGTTGTAGAAAAAATCGAAGCAAGATAAGAGGATGATATGTGAGCCGATTATTTGTATTCTGAATGAAATCGATATGGATAAAAAGTGATTTATCTAATGATGGATGGATATTTGATGGAACTTCTTTTTCCCCATTCCATTTTCAGAGATATTTTGATCGAGTTTTTTACGAGAGTTTCGAAGGCACTGCAAAAAAATGTTCAACGATTTTTTTTTCTCTCTCACAAGGACACAGGACAACGATTTTTATAACGAGCACATTGAACCTTAAAACAAAAAACATATTTAAATTATCACATATATCAAAAGAGAATACTAAATTTTATCATATAGCAAAGGCAATGTCCTAACTTCCACAATACCATACTTTGCATCCAGGGCATTTTTAAAGTAACTTTTTCCCTCCAAAATCGTTGTGAAATGTGTTAAACAGCCACAAGCTCGCCAAAAGCTAACACTCAAGCGATGATTAAGGGTGTGTGAAGAGATCCAAAAAGGATAAGTCCGGATAATGAACAAATGTTCATCAATCAAAGTACATACAGAGATGGGCCAAAAACGATAAACAGGTAGTTGGATAACAGGCATGGTAGAGCGTTGCTGGATGTCCTAAAATGGGAGAATTGATGGCATTTTTTATATATTGTAACTTTGTAAAAAAAATATTTTAACATATATAACATAGTTGGACATAACAGTTTTTTTTGTTATAATCTTGTACATGTATACGATACGAGCCTTTCCAATAACGTCAAGATGAGATAATAGGAGAATTGAATGCCAAAGTTGAAAGAGAAAGCTGGCACAGAACGACCATTGGAAAGAAGAGTCTCCATGGAATATCAGGCAATGTGTTATCGACTTTGATATTAGCAAAAATATGGTCAGCCATCAACAGAATGAGAGAAAAACATTTAGTATATTAAATTGTATTAATAACTATTTCAGACTGACGGAATTGCAATCTCAAGCGGTGGCCATTTGTAATTCTCCTAAAAAAGAGGATTGGCTGATATCATCGAGCTTCAACTTAATGTTATCATAAGACTAATAACCTCATCCCCTAAAACAAGCTATTACGGAACTACTCACTAGCTTCGGAAACCCTATTAAGCGACGACGACCACGGCAGCGAGAATGGCTTAACAATTAAATAAGTCCTTTATGGAACATCCGCACTCTATGAAGAGCTCGTGCTGCATAACATTCACCCGTTACCCTGTCTAAGTATAATGCTGACCTAACAGTTATCGAACAGATTTAATAAACAATAGATAACTAGCAAGCAGGGCCGGCGGATCGTGCTAAGCCCGGGTAGGTAGTCGGATGAACACACCCTCTCGTTGCGAATTGGAAAATGGGATGACGGTGTACAGAGCAACATGCGGAATTCCGCAGGGATCCGTCCTCGATCCTCTCCTGTGGATCACAATGCATAATGATGTGTTGAGGCTATGCCTCCCAAAAGGAGCAGTTGCCATCAGGTCCGCAGATGACATCGAGGTAGTGGTCCTAGGACGAATTGTGAGCGATCGAAGTGATCTGGGAGATTCTAGCGTGGAAAGCGTTGGTCTGAGCACAAAACTGAAATTGTGCTGATCAGCAAACGGAGAAAGCCAGTATTTCACTCACAGTCCACCCTAGGTACCTAAGAGTGATGATCTACTGGAATCTTAATTGTAAAGCAGACTTGGAGGCCATGACGGATAAAGCTATTTGCGCAGCACTGCAGCACAATTTTGTGGGGGCCGTAGACCGAGTCGTCCCTCCTAATGGCGAGGATGGTTGGTTCAGTCCCGCTATACGCAGTGCCAGTGTGAGCAGAAGCGTTGAACAGGACGGCTAACAGCGGAAAATGGAGAATCGCATACAGACTAAGCGCCCTACGGGCGTGCTATGCATACAGGATCAGGTCCAACGATGCGGCGTGTGTGATTTCGGGTGATCACTATTGACATACTGGCGAAAGAAAGCGTGCGTCTCTATGATCTAGAATGAGAAGCCAAATACACTGCGGCGGCAGATGACGCACTGCGAGTCCGTAACGGAATATCAAGGAAGTCGGACGAGTCAGTTAAGGGTCGGTGGACCCGTTCTTGAGTGGACATGGAGGATATAAGAAATACCATCATCGTTTCGAGCACCACCACTCACCACTGTGCCCGGCATGCCCAGGAAGGAATCCAGGATAACGCCGAGCAGGTCTTCGTTTATTGTGTGAGATTTGACGAATATAAGGCGAAACGAGAGGTAATGGGCGAGGCGCCACTGACATCCGAAAAACACCATAGGACTGACAAATGATGAGGAACGAGAATGGATAGAG
The DNA here is from genome assembly GCA_963855945.1 of Thereva nobilitata. Lineage (NCBI taxonomy): Eukaryota > Metazoa > Arthropoda > Insecta > Diptera > Therevidae > Thereva > Thereva nobilitata. Next base: position 176,381,047 of record OY979695.1, read on the forward strand.
GAAAGTGGAAGCGACGCAGGAAGTTGAGGCTGGAAGAAGCCGACGTAAAGAGAAAAATTCAAAGAAGCGCCAGTTGTTAGTAGGTTCGAATCCCAAATAACCAGCAGGTGATTGAACTCGAGAAGTTTTAATAGAATGTTACGCTCGGTTACTCTCAAATTTCGGGTGGGTATTTTACTCAGCCGAAATTTTCCGGGTGGGTAATACTACCCACCATACCCACATTATCCGCCGGCAATGCTAGCAAGACGTTGAGAGGACTGAACGAAGAGATTGCAAGACGCCCGATTTCTATGTACCGTACAAGGACTGTGGTACCCTATAAAACCTCCGATGTTAACAAAGATATATTAATTGTAGGCGATTTTAATCGGCCCAATATATCTTTTATCCGCGACGAGGAAGACAGTTATTTACTTCCGATTAATGTATCGAACACTGTCGATATAAAGTTTATCGACGATCTTTACAGTAACAACTTACAACAGGTAATTAGCCAACCAAATTCGAATGGTAATTGGTTGGACTTAATCTTCACCAACCTCTATGAGGATTTGAACGTACTTCCTGCTTCTGAGGAGGAGAATCTTTTTAATAATACTACCCATCATTCCGCGTGGGTCGTGGAGCTCAGTTCGACTATAACTAATTATCTCGCCTCCTATAACAATTCTGTAGTCTACGATTTTAAGAATGCTGATAATGTTAGTATCAGCACTGAATTATCCCTTATTAACTGGGAGGATCTACTTGATGGTGACGATATTGACGAGTTAGTTACAAGATTCTACGATGTTATCTTCAACACCATTGGCAGATTCGTACCCAAAATCAAAAAAAGGGATAAATTGACAAAGCCATGGCTTGGCAAAAACATTCGTTCTCTTCGTAATAGGAGAAATAAATTGTACCGCGTAGTGTAAAATAACAACAATGTTAGTGCTGAGCAGAAATCTGAATACGCAGGTTAGCCTCAGAATTTAGTCATAGGTCACAGGAGGCCTATACTAATTATGCAAAGACTGTCGGTGAAAATATCATTCGTAATCCAAAAAAATTCTTTGACTTCGTTAATTTAAAGCGAAAAACATCAGGTTACCCGACAACAATGACGAATGGCATCACACACTCTTCACTCCCCCAAGAAATTTCCAACATGTTTGCGGACAGGTTCAGTGAAATCTTCTGCCCCACTTCTTCTACTGCGCACACTAACCCAAGAGAGCATTCAGAAACTGCGGTTCTTTTAGACAATATATCTTTGTCGGCCGAAGATATAATGACCGGTCTAAAAGACTTGGAAGTCAATAAAGGACACGGTCCGGACTGTCTGCCTTCAAGCTTTTTGCAGGGCCACGCCCAACACATTCTTTTCCCTCTTCACCTAATTTTTAACAAGTCCCTATCTATCGGCAAATTTCCCTCGGTATGGAAGAAATCCTACCTCACACCAATCTTTAAATCAGGTGATAAACATGCGGTGGACAACTATAGGGGCATTGCTATCCTATCTGTTATCCCTAAACTATTTGAAAAACTTATCTATGACAAGATTGCCCCTCTAATTGTTCCGAACCTAAACGATCAGCAACATGGTTTCAGAAAAGGTCGTTCCACCACATCCAATCTTATGATACTGACCTCCGAATTACTATGCGGCATGGAACAAGGCCACCAGTTTGACGCTGTCTACACTGATTTTAGCAAGGCATTTGATCGAGTAGACCACCATATTTTATTTACGAAATTATTAAGATTTGGGATATCCGGCCCCCTTTTGGATTGGATAACTTCTTACCTTAACGGGAGAACTCAGGTGGTAAGATTTCAGGGTTTCCTTTCAAAAGAAATCATCTAGGAGCACTGCTATTCAACATATTCATTTCCGATCTATCTGAAAAATGAAATGGCATTCCGCACCTCTTTTACGCCGATGATTTAAAAATCTGTAGTGCTATAAAGTCTCAAGCTGATGTATCCTTTTTACAGTCGAAACTTAATGCACTACAAGACTGGAGTACCACTAATAATCTTCTTCTCAATACCAGTAAGTGTCACGTAATTACCTTCTCCCGGAAAAGAAACAAACAGCTGCAGTATTATTATCTCAATGACAAAGTCTTGGATCGTGTCGATTACATTGTTGATTTAGGCATTGTCCTCGACAGCAATTTAAACTTTAACTTACACTATGACAATATAACTGCCAGATCCAACAAGCTGTTGGGCTTTATTAAGAGAAGAGCTAAGGAATTCGACAATTAATGGGTTACTAAAGCTCTGTTTTGCGCATTAGTCCGGCCTATACTTGAATATGCGTGCCAGATCTGGGATCCCATATTTCAAATAAGTCTAAACCGAATAGAATCAGTCCAAAAGAGGTTCCTTCTTTTCGCGCTTAGGAACCTTCATAATCCTTCAGATTTTCACAACCTTCCTCACTATACGGACAGACTCAAAATCCTTGATCTCTTGCCTCTATCCCTTAGGCGTAAATTGCTCATATCTTGTTTTACCCTGGATGTCCTGAACAATAACCTCAACGTGCAATTCCTGTCGGACACCATCAAATTTAACGATTTTCGACAAACAAGACATTCCAAATTACTTAAAGAGTACCCGCATCGCACTGAATATGCTAGAAACGAACCCGGTAACAGGTGCTGTATTACCTTCAATACCTACGCGGCCTGTTTCTCTCCCTCAATTAACAAAATGGCCTACAAAAGAAAACTAACTTCCCTGATGTCCTCCTGATTGTACTAACATGATAGACCTAGACCTTAGTTTAATACGATGTTAAATACCACTGATGTTCCTTTACATTAATTAATTTTTGTATTTAATTGTAATTAGTAATTAAGTGCCTTGCTTGGCAATAAATAAATAAATAAATAAAAATAAGAAAGCTTTTGTGCTTCTAAACGCCTTATACCCTAGACAAACTAGCACCCTTAATCCGGATTATGGCGTCAGAACTTTCGTCGACTCCATTTTGTTTATCTTTTAGATGGGTCTATGTCGTTCTGACGTCATAATCCGGATTAATTTTCTAGTCTATCTCCGGTATTAGGCAATGGCTGCAGCTATGTTGGGCTCCAGAATAATTCAAACTGATTTGGGAACCAACATCGTAATCAAACACACCAAAAGAGGTATAACACAAGGAGAAGTGGTCTCGCCTGACTGTGTTAGGCGTACTACAAAAGCTAGACAAAAGTGGAGCATATGCAGATGACCTAGTGAAAATGATATCAGGAACGCTTTCAACCGTGATCAGTGGAGACAGAACGGAGTTAGAAGCTTGGCAGAGGTCTGGCAGTCAACCCAGGAAAAACTGAGTTAAAGTTATTCACTAGGGAAAAAGAAAATCCCCACTTTCAACCACCCCACGTTGGATGAGCATACCCTCGCTTTATCCGCCAGTGTGAGAGACGCGATCTCAAACCAAAGATGGTCCTGCAGATATACACAGTCGCGTGGTAGATATAATCCTCACAGCTTGCTGTTGTGGTCGCCAGCGCTGAGCAGAAGGAACAAAGGCTCCAAGACGTCAGAGGGCGGCAGTGCATGGGTCAATCTAGGGACAATTAAGAGTACAGTGTCGTGGGATCTTCCGGTTCACGCAAATATATGGTGACGATCCTGAAAAGTTGCCAGACCATGAACACTCGAACCTACACAAGGATGTATCATTGGAATTTTCATAGCTCTGGATATAGGAACAACGATAAGAACGAGAAAGTCCACCACCTAGCCAAGCAGAGAGTCTCTCTGCGAGCCTCAGAGATCGAGTTGGTCGATAGCTCAATAGTGGAGCCAAAAACGTTATTTTTGATTACCACCTGCTGCTATCCAGCCAAAGGTGGAGTATACTGTTGACCTGTAGTATGTCTAGAATGGCATTGGGCCACTTACAACAAAGACAGAACAATGGCCCTCATAAACAGACCCTGAAGAGATATTGCCAGAATTACGGCAATTATCAAACTGAGGCAACAAGCAATAAACAATACCTGTTGCTTTTCAAAATGCACTGAGTATCGCCAGAAATAATGTTGCCGCAACCAGCAACATTTTTCGTTCGAGTTGCTCTAATGTGAGACCTCTAATTTAATTCAATGTAAAGTAGGAGCTACCGATAATATTGCCTGTTGCCTATTGTCATTTTCTTATTGCTTGTTGCCTTAGTGTGAGCGCCGTCTAAGACGCAAGACCGACGGCTGTAGCGCAATTCATGATGATGTTGATGAAGCTCTAATCGGAATTATAGTAGGGAGAAGCGTGACAGAACTGACTGACAATGCTACCGCTGCAGAAAGCTGACTTCTGTCATTGAACAGGAGATGGGCTCCTCGCTTCTTATGCTTACATGCAGGATAAAGGTTAGAGAATTTTTTGTAAATAGAGAAGACAAGAAAGAAGGAAGGTGTGAGAAATGGAAAGACGAAGGAGCATGCTGTGGAATGGATTCGAACCACAAACATCAGGGGTGGTAGTCGGGCGCTCTAATCCCTAGGCTACACAGCCGGAGATTTAACCACTTTCCACTAATGTTTGGTTGCCTGATAACTTAGGTTGAATGCATATAAGAATATGTTTTTGGCTCAGTTTGACGCTTATTGAAGAACCTCGCCTTTTAAGGATTTTTGGTCGTAGTGACTTCATCTATATAGGGACGGAAGGGCGGAGGATCCCCATGGATTGAAGAGGGCGAGTTTGCTCTTTCCAGTCTTTGCCACTGTCTCGTTCTCGGTACTACTAATTTTATTTTTTTATTTTTAACCCATTAGAGCAACCCGTATGTTGGGCACCGCGGCCGCTTTAGACCTATTATGCCTTTTATTGAAGAAAACCGAACCAAAGCGGGGCTCAGAAGCTTTTTGATAATCGTTCATCTTCTAAGGCAGATCAGCGCCGGACACTCCGCACAGAGCAGTATCGCCGCGACCTGTTTAGTGTTAGGTCAGCAGTACATCAGTACACTATTTGTAGCCTTTTACAGGCCCATATAGCCTTAGTGGCTATTCTGATAGCATAGTCCAGTTAAACATTCAAGTTTAGTCGTTTGTCCAGCATTATTCCCGGATATTTGGCTGAGTCTGACTTAGCTCTCATACTCTGGAAAAAATATGTTCAATTTGTAATGTTTTGGAAAATGGGATTAGGACGGCCTTATTTCGTTGGTTGATAGGTCTTCCGTGGTACACCATTTTTGAACTTCTCGGAATGCGGTTTTCATGACCTCTGCAATGACCAAGTCAAACTTTCCCGAGACAATGATGGCATGATCCATCTGCATAGACGATTACATCGAAACCAGATTTGTGTAGTTTGGTTAAAATCATCACGACCTACAAGCATGGCATTTATCCATTCAATTGTGTAGGGTTTCTGAAAGCTGATGCTCTAGACATACTATCATAGCCAGTGTTATCCAAACCAGTGTTAGCGAGGAGGGCATTCTTGATTTTGCTGACGGTGTAAGGCTACCTCGGTTGACCAAGTCTTTCCTCCAGATGATTGGAAAGTATCCCCAATTGAAGCTGGCTCTAAAGAGACAACCTGGTGTGGCAAGAATCAGTTCAACAAAATTGTGAAGGAGAACCGGGAAAATGCTATCTCCGGCTGGGCATTGGCAGGATTGAAAGAGGCAATGCAACCTTGTCTCGGTCGAAGATGTTCCCAAAGGGGCTCCGGGAATATCGGTTTCGAACGGTCCTATGATTGTACCTAGCATCCAAAAAAGGTGGTTTGGAAAATTGGCTGTGGAAAGTGCTCGTTTAGCAGGTACCTCAAGGTTTCTTCAAGAATAGAGGTGTATGATCCATATTTTTTTTGAGAAGGCCCACTCCGTTGAAGGAGTTTTTGGAGAAAAGTTTCTGGGGTATACTTGCCTCTGGTAGAGTCTGCAAGCTCTCACAATGCTTCCTCCAAGAAATGCTTTTGGAGCGTCTCAATTCCTTGTTGGAGGCTGTTTGGGTTAACTCTGTGGGACAGTGTTGCTGTCATGGTAGGAGAAGACCAGCAAATCAGTTACCTGCGTGGCTAACATCTCCAGTTCAGTCACTGAGCTGATAAAGGCTGCAAGCAAGTCTGATTTCGAGGCCAAAAACTCTTGAAACTTAGATAAGTTGATTTTCTTAGGTACCAGAGGAAAGGGGCGGATATGAGGGCGAACCGCAATGTCGAACCTTAATGTGCAGATGTTCCGACAGTGAGGTCTCGTCTAGAACACACCAGTTTTCGATCGTGACAAGTTTATGATCATATTATTTTTATTTCTAGCTCTGGTGGACTATGAGAGTGTTGCGAATGGTGGAGCGTACGTCAGTGTGTATAATGGCGGAGATGATAGAAGAGGCTACAACGCTGAATCACAGTTCAGTGATCTAGGAAGCGTTCTGATTGATCGTACTGATCGTGGAAATTTTTTTTGTTGTGGATTGCTTAAATTTATGAGTTAAGTTGTACGCGGTCGCCACGCCTCACTAAAAGATAAAAAGAAAAGAGGAAAGATTGTTCATGTCGGCAAAAACATAAAAACTATCACTATTTTTATACGCTTTATGTTAGCTTGACCTGTATGTTGTATGTTTCATGTAAACAAATCTTGCAACTTGATTTTGACCCACTTTCATGTAACGGAACAACTTGAAATTTTGCACATATGTATAGCTCACGTGACCATTTTGTAAAAAAATCAAGATGGCGGCCGAATTTTGCAATTGTGCTCCCCGACCTCAGACATGGGTATTAAATGAAAGGGTATGACAAGTAAAATACAATTAGGTATATGGCGTCATTCAAAATTCAAAATGGCGGCCAACACAAAATGGCGGACCACCTTTTTATACGCTTTATATTAGCTTCACCTGCATGTTGTATCTAGTATGTAAACAAATTTTGCAACTTGATATTGATCCACTTCCATATAACCGATCAACTTCCAAATTTTGCACATATGTATAGTTCACGTGACAATGCAATCTGACCATTTTGTAAGAAAATAAAGGTGGCGGTGCCAAGATGGTGGGTGAATTTGGCAATTGGTTCTCCGACATGGGTATCAAATGAAAGGGTATGACAAGTGCAATACAATTAGCTATGTGGCGTCATTCAAAATGGCGGCCAACACAAAATGGGGATTACCTTCTTCTGTACATCCCACTCGGTATGGGTATCAAATGAAAAAGTGTGACTATTAAAATACTAATAGGTATGTGGCGTCATTCAAAATGGCGGCCAACACAAAATGGCGGATCTTTTTCTGTACAACCCACTAGGTATGGGTATCAAATGAAAGGGTGTGACAATGAGAATACTATTAGTTGTGTGGCGTCATTCCAAATTCAAAATTTCGGCCAACACAAAATGACGGTTTATCTTTTTCTTTACAACACCCTCGGTATGGGTATTAAATGAAAGTGTATGACGAGTATAATACAGTAAGCTGTGTGACGTCATTTTAAATCTAATATGGCTGTCATTAAAAAATGGCGGAAGACATTTGACACAGACTAAAAAGTAGAAAAGAAAAAATATAGCTTAAAAAAACTAAAAAATACGCTTTTATTTTAAAATGAACTAAAAAGTAAAAAATAATTTTGAATGTAAAGTTTTTATTGCTCTAGCCAGTATATGGAAACTACCTACCTTTCGAAATGTAAAAAAGCGTGGGACTCTTTACCTATATTCCACGCTTTTTTACATTTCGAAAGGTAGGTAGTTTCCATGAGGAATAAAAACTTTACATTCAAAATTATTTTTTATTTTTTAGTTCATTTTAAAATAAAAGCGTATTTTTTAGTTTTTTAAACTATATTTTTAATATGCACTTGTGAATCCCTGTGTAAAGCGATTAAATGGAATTTGTTAAAAAAAAATTAAAACTATGCTTGAAATTGAAAAATTTCCAATTTATATCTAAATTTGAACTAAAATCACATAAATTTAATAAAAAGTTTAATTAAGCAATTTAGTAAATTTCCCACTGGCCAACCCGAGAACGATAAACATTTTATCTAAATTACAAGCAGTGTGGCCATCTGCCACAGTTAGCTCCAATTACGTAAAATGACAGAATGCTATGCTGTACCTCCCTGGACCTCCGCCCCCGCCCCAATAAATTGAAAACTAGAAAACAAAATTAAACCCTTATATATTTTATTTTATTTTGGGAGTTAGTAAAAGTCCCTTTGTGTTTTATCGTCCCTTATCCTGGGCTGGATCCTCGTCAATTACTTTTGCCATAAAACAGATTACGAAACACTCGAATGGTCATTGACGTAGGACATAATTGCTGGCTTTACCCCTTCCGCCTGTTTACGAAAACATAAAGCTCCCAAGTACCACTCGTTCCTTGTGTTATTGTTTTTTTTTTATTTATTTTTTTTTTGTATTTTTATAGTAGATACTCTTTTTTTTCTCTAGAGGAGCTCTGTGAAAGCATTTAGGAGGAAAGTACTTTCCTCTTAAATATAAAAAAAAATGCTGCCAGTTTTTTTTTGTTTTGTGTTTTATTCATTGAAGAAAGACCAGGAAAATATGACAGAAGTGAACATTAAGCTGCTGCTGAGTCTCGATGTGAAATGGGAGCCCTAGCATAAGGGTATGAAAGACAGGAGGACGCAAAAAAAGGGAAGAAATGATTGCGTAAGAGCCCTAGAAACTTATGAATCGCGAGAATATCAAAGAATTTTCTTAAAAAGCTTTTTATCTTTGCTTAAAGCTCCCGCAAGTACACTAGGAAAAAGGATACACACAGCTAGAGCAAAAAGTGGAGAGAAAGGATACGCTCGGTCGGGAAGCACCAGCAGCAGCAGAAGCACCACACCAGCCCTGTGTATGTTGGGCGCCAGACGAAATGTGGAGTTTGAAGGGCAGGGGGCGCACAGAGACAGGCTGAAGGATAACTACGGCTTATACACCAGCCAAGATGTGTGCGGCCCCCGTAACAGGACCATTGTTGTGGAATGAATTTTCCTGATGTCTTGCTGGAAAAGGGATTTCCGCTGTATTCAGATGCAGTTCCTCGGGTTTTATTATTTTCCTCCTTTCTTTTTCAGGAAAAATATTAAAATTTATAGTTCCCTCCGCAGACAATTGCGCCCTTATCGATATAAATATATATGATGCATGTGTGTGTGCGGGGCTGACCTTTTTCTAAGCCCCCACCCCGTTTGTGTTGGTGCGTTGCTACTATATCCTTATATCCTTAACTCAACTATACAAGCCAGTCCCTGCTAAATGTTATATAGGAGGTTGTTTTTTTTTGCGCTTCATATAGTTGTGACCTACCCTAGATAGTCTAGTTAAATGAAAGGGCAGCCTCTAGATGCCGTAATGTGATTTATGCCTTAATTAAACATTATTCAAGGAAAATTAAATAAGCTTTCGCCCCGTCCTATCCACTCATATCCTTTCCGGTATGATAAATCCTTCCACTTTCAACTCCTCACCCCCATAAGTCCCTTTAAGCTTCGTTATGAAATTTTCCGAGGGTTTTTTTTGCTCTGTTGTTCTTCTTCCCTTTATTGAAAAATGTCATAACAGATTTTCACCGTGGACAGGTCAAAAAAATTTCCCTCTTCCGGCATTATGAGGTTTTTTTTATATTCCAAGGCTGATAAAGGAGACTGAAAGGATATAAATCATGGATTTGTAAAATTTTTGGCAGAGCAGAAATTTATTGCTGTTGATTCTGTAGATGATTTCCATGACATGGGGTATTTTATTTTTCGGGGGCGCAGTACAATATCCCCAGTGATTTGGGTTCAATTTTTGGGTGAGTTTGTACATGCGTAAGTGTGGTTGTGATAAGAGGACGCATGTTGGGCACTTTGTTCATTTTTATATAAGAATTAATTAAAAATATTCAAGGGATTGCGTTAATTTAAAAGACATTAATAAATGTAAATTGAAATCTATACTAGAATATATGATTCCATTTGAAACACAAGGAACAAAGCAGAACTAGAAGGACAAGTCTACGGCTTTGAATACAAGCGACATTTTTTTCAAGTATCTAAACTTCTATTCATTCCTAGCTTATACAGACACAACCATCGAAGTTCAATTCAAGAGGCTTTATGCGTTCTGTCTGTCGAGTCATTGAAAATTCTCAAAATACCCGAGTCATGCAAGTTTACATTTTAGAATCCGATCAACGTGCAAACCTTTTTGAGCATAGAAAACACACTTATGTTCAATCGTAGCCATGTTTGGAGCGTAAGCGCTTACAGAAGATTATTTCAAAGGGGTGACTTTTTTTGGAGTACACGAATGGAGTTTCAAACGAAACGTGCTTGTGTAAGAATGGAAGATGAAACTAGTAGTCTAGACTAGTAGTCTAAAAAAATCTATTTCGATTCCACTTAAGTGTCATTTTAAGTTCAAATCTTTTTTTTTGAAGTGAAACTTCTTTGCTCTCGTTCCGGTGATTTTGAAGTGAAAGTTCCCTTCTCCTGTTCTGAGGATTCGAGGAGGTACGAGTGAATTCAGACTTGGAAACGAAAACAAGGACAGTTGTATGAAACGGAAGTTGCCTTCTCACTCGGTTACTGCTGTCAAATTTTGTAAAAAAAAATTAAGATTGTGTATTAAAGAACACAGGACAGAAGTGAAAATTCACGTAAAGTTATGAACAAAATATAACACAATGAAAAAACACAATTACAAGCCAATAAAAAAACAACTACAAAATAACGAGCAAAAAACAAAAATCTTGAACCAAATTCAACACTAATTTCATAATTGAATGAATGCACAAGTATACTAAAGCCCCTTTTTCCTAGGACAATTTTCGTTGCGAAAAAAAAATCGTTGCGAAAAAAATCGAAAATTTCGCACCTTCAGTGCGAGAAATCATTCTTTTTCGTTGCGAAAAAAAGAATGGATTCAACCATTCTTTTTCGCAACGAGATATTTTTCGTTGCGAAATATTGTAAAGTTGGCTGTAAAATTTCTATATATGTGTTTTACTTTTTATTGTTTGAGTTTTCGTCATGGTTACGTTTTGTTTACTTGACTAAATCTCGTTGCGAGAATTGAATTCGTAGGAACATAACTCAAAAAAATCGCACAACAGACTGCGAAATTTTTTTCGCAACGATTTTTTTTTCGCAACGAAAATTGTCCTAGGAAAAAGGGGCTTTACAATTTAGTTTCCACTATATTTCGTTTACCATTTTGGATTTTAACAACTTAAGCTAATGAATTTCGCGAAGATCACCGTCAAAAGAGCAATTTTCCACACTGCTTCAACAAAGTAGCTGACAGCGACAGCCATGATAGCAATTAAGTGATGCCATATAAATAAATTCTACCAAACTAACAGGAAAATATTTAAATGATAATATTTATTGACATCAAGAACAGAGGTTAACGTCATGTGACGGCCGGGTTCACAAATAATATCCGATCTGTCAAAATTCAAAAAGTGAGCTCGAAATTTCATTACGTTAAAAAATATAAGTACAAAATATAACTCGATTCAAAAATTATTATTGTACGCGAAGTTTCACTTCTGTCTTGTGTTCTTTAATACACAATTTTCTTTTTTTTGGTTAAAGACTACAGCTCAGCGGTAGAGCCCCTCTGTACTGCAGAAGGTTTTATTATTGAGTGCAATGCCGACCAATTGAAGGCCCAGCTGGAAAGATTGTAAAAATTGTAAAAAGAAGAGTGAAAAAACTACAAACGCAAACACGAATTTTTATTTCATGGCTCCTATTTAACACTACCACAAAAGAACGGTTACTTCGGTGATTGTACAGGAGATTCATTTCTCGGTCATTATGCTTAGGATGCTTGCAGGAGAAAGAACAGGGAATGGGTTTAAAGAGGGTAGGACAAGAAAAAAGGAATGATATCTAAGTGGGAGAAAAATGGAAAGATGAAGGACCATGCCGTGGAGCGGAATAGAGCCATGGACCTCTGGGATGGTAGTCCTTAATCCCTCGGCTATAGAAGCCTAGTTTTTATGTAAAAAGATAGACTTAAGAGTTAGGGCTCTATGCCAGAGCTGGGTAATAGTAGTTCTTGGAGAGCCACAAGAGCTTCCAGCGTCCTATATCTCTCTCTCTCTCTCTCACTAAGTCCAAAAGTTAGGATAAAGTGCAATGACCATCACAACTATACGAAACTATACAAAAGTTAACTATATTGCTCAGCACCGCCTTATTTACTACCAGTGCGTCAGGTCATTAATCACGCCGTGGTGCAATGTTTAGCAGGGAGCTTGGTTTGATATGAAGAATTTTAAGGAGTACAGACTGTGCTTGAAATGATGTCGATAAAACTCCAGTTTAACCTCTTCGATATTGTTACGTTGTAGTGCTGGGAAAAAAGTATTTCTTAACATAATGAGTTTTGCGTTACTCAACACCTTTGATAATGCAAGGAAAGCGTGTGCCAGACCTTGTCGAACTACCTACCATGGACTGACCACAGATTCCAAATCGTCAAAAACGCATCCCAGTGCTTGGGATTGCTTAAGATTGCAAGTTTCACCTCAAGCCATCAAGCCGTGCTCTAATATACAAGTCCACAACTTACTTCGAATACAACTTCATTATTTGGGGTGGGACTTCAAAAAACACTTTGGCATGGTTAGATAAAAGACAAAAAAGGTCCATGAAACTTATAGGTGACGAAGCCATTTGCTTCACCATCGACCATCTGAACCCAGATGGTAATGTGACAACCCTTATAAAACTTTATCGCTACTATCATAGCGATTGTTCCAAACAAATAAACCCTTGCCAGCCTCCATTGCAATGTGATACCCGCAAGACTGAATTAGACTGCTTGGCTCAGTCCTTTGCTTACAGCCTCCTTTTCGCTCACGTTACAGACAAAGAAATCGTTCATAAATAGAACTCGGCCGTAGGACAATTTTACGCAGTCTGTATTTCCAAACTCCTACAACAGCCCTAATAGTCGTAATAAGTCATCTCGCCGGCTTAACCGGTTAATAATAGGATACCATTAGGTCGGGTCTTCACCTAGCGGACGGTACTCCGTCTTGTTCATCAGTTAATCTGGTACTACGTGTGTCGCAGTCTTTGTCAGCCGGATTCACTTGTTTCAGGAGTCATAACACTCCGTCGAGGCTGTCTCCAGGTTGCAGGTATCCCCGACGGTTGTGGCTTAGCCGCCTGCTATTGAAGATATCAACTTTGGGAAATCGAAGCTCCGTTACGATTTTTTTGTTTTGATTTTTGTTACAGTTGCCTTCCTGCAAATTTCTTCTCTTTCGTGTGAACTGCTACAATATTCAGAAGTTCAAACGCAACGTCCATGGCCTCCTCTTATTAATCTATCTTCATTTTCGTCTATATCTTCCTTCGAATACTAGAAATTTCATAGAGTACGACGAGACGGACTGGTAGTAGGTAGTGGGATACTTTGGCGTGGGAGAAAAATCCTTTTGAGCGTTGTTCGATCAAGGTCATTAAGGTCATTAAAAGGTGTGATAACTGGCTATTTTATCACCTGCTAATGGGTAATTAATCATTAATAATGGGTAATTAATCGAAATTAACTTTGGTCGAAAACCGGTCAAACGGATTTTTTCCCACGCCAAAGTATTCCACTACCTGCTACTCGTAGTACAAACTGCAAAGGGTGACTCCTTGCACTTTCGCATTAAAAAAGCATTAAAAATTCAAACACATGTTTCATCGCAACCTCCTTCATGACCCTCCTGACTCCTCGTTACTTGAAATTTATTATATCCCTCGAACTAAGCTTACTACTAAACATTGCTAAGATTGATTTACAAAAGGTAAAACCCAAGGATTATCTGGGAATTTTACCACCGTGAGTATTCCATAGGCGAAGAACGAAGGTTTAAAATATAAATAAAATCACAGAGTACAGGCTATCTTACTGCTTCATCTGTGTACACCGAACCTCATAGTCGTACACGTAGGAACGTGAAGTGGAGTTTTTGTAATAGTTTTAGCATTTAGTACGATTCCATAGATTACCGGCCCAATAGCGAACTGGATATATTTAGTAGAGGGAAATTGTCATATGATAGTGATGTAGGTGGGAGGTTGGATTTTTTTGTTTTTTTTCTTTACATATGTTAAGATAAAGCGAAAAAAAAAATTTCTGCAAAATCGGCCCTGTGTTGCACGAGAAAATTGCATAAATATCAATTTTTGATGCATTTTGAGTGCATTGCTACACTATTTTTTTAATTGCTCCAGTTCTGTTGGTCGTAAAAAAATAAAAAAATTGGAAAATACTCGTAAATGAATAGACTATCGAACTGATTCAGTATAAATACTTTAAAAATGAATCCTAACCTCAAAAAACCAAAATGTATGAAATTTTGTTTTATTTTACTAAAAATGAAATAAATAACGGGGAAATAGTCGGATTTTGATAAAAATTGGAGAAAAGATGTACTTTTATGCTATAAATACGTGGTTGAAATTTCAAAAAAACATTTCGCTTTTTACGGCACAAATTGGCAGTTTTCGAAAAAAATTTAAAATTGTCGCTATTTTATGCCAAATCATCGTACGGTAAAATATTTTTTTTAAATTGTAGGTTTTTTTTATGTACTTTCTTGTGAGCATACGCAATACTTCGTTACTTTATTTGAAATGCCCATTTTAGGCCTTTGAAAACACTAACAAATTTCAATTTTCAATTTTTTGCCTTTTGCCTTTGGGTAGCCTGTACATCGACCTTGGGTTCCCTTTCTGTTATCACCTCTTCCTTGAAGAGATAAGAAGGCGTTGTGGATAAAGTGAAATTCTTCTTAGTCGAAGTTATCAATGACCAGAAATGTTTACTGCAGGTGGTATCATTAAAGATCTTACTTCTCAGCCTATCTTCAAAGCTCGATTTCATTGTCCTGATGGAATTAGAGGAATTTCTTAGTATGATGTACTCACGAAACAATGACTAATTCGGAGAACGTCTCTAGGCGGTTTATTTCACTTTAACTGTGTTCGTCTAACTTTCGATTCGATTCGCCCTAGGTCTTATAGATTTGGTAGAATGAAGTAACGCATTCCCGCTTATAATAAATTTGGTGACGCATAGACCAACCAGAGCTGGCGTTCATACTAAGGAAACACAAGTCCCAGTCTGTGGTTTAAAAGAAGAGAATAAGCTCTAGCTGGTTGGCTTTCTCATAGTGTCAAATAGTTCTTTTTGGAGCTGTCTTAATTGGAGCAGAATAATGGATATGAGATATTAACGCTGACTTGGTAGTGATCCGAGTTGCAAGAAGTGAGTCAACATCGATGGAGTACCACGTAGAATGATGAGTTAAAAATACGTCAGGGACTCTCGTAGGGTGATCTACCCGATTGATTGAAAATAATATTGTCTGCAAAGAGGTCAGGATGTTTTTGACTGAGAAACACAGCTAAATTTTATTATGGACGTTGAAACATATCCGCAACCATGATTTCAAGCTGCGTGTGAGTGGTTAGGAATCTGAATATCTGAGAGAGTATCACATCCAAAGGAGCAGGCAAACTAGTGTAGCCATCTATATATATAAAAATGAATGTGTGTATTTATGATCGCTATAGGCTCCTACACCGTGCAACCGATCTTAATGAAATTTTAACCATGTGCTATTTACATTCAAACTTAGAACATAGGTTATTTTATTACTTTTTAAAGCCCCCTAGATGGCGCTGTCATAGAGAGCTTCGTTGAAAATCATCGCAGAGCTTTGAATTTTTGCATGAAGTTCCGTGGAGGTCTCCTATGATACACCTCGAAGCCCGATTTCCGAAATTCAAAATTGCCGGAGAAATATGGTTGAATTTGCCAATTTTATTCCGATTCCAATGAAAGTTGGTATCTACGGGTTTTTAAGGTCGCAAATAACGAATTTGTGGTCAAAACTTATAAATTCAAAATGGCCGACGAATTTGCAAATTGTGTTCCGATTCCAATGAAAATCTGTATCTGAGGTTTTTTAAGGTAGCAAATAACGACTTTATGATCAAAATTTAAATTCAAAATGGCCGCACCAATATGGCCGGCGAGTTTGCGAATTGTATTCCGATTCCAATTAAAATCGGTATATGGGAGTTTTTAAGGTAGTAAATGTATGAAAATTCATATCTCGAAAAATGCCACGTCAATGGATGGTTTTTATTGTCTCGATCAAAATGTCAGATCCCTAATAGTTTCCCATTTTGTTATTTGGAATTAAAAATACCAAAAAATTGCCTTTTTCAAACTTTCCTACTGTATATTAAAATTCATATCACCTGATTACTACTATTGGCTTTTGGGAGCAGCATAGGCACACCGGGTCCCAGCTAGTTTTAATTATATTTTACTCGTTGGGGGTTCCTTAAAATTATTTTAATCAAGAACGATTCCTCCTAAATCTATTAATTTTCATGTGATACTGTTCCACCATCGACAAAATAAATCCTGATCAAATCCAACCACTAGACGACAGCTTCAAATGGTATACTATTGTGTATTACCTAAGATCTCTCGGAAAGTTGCCTCACATAAAACAAGTCCGCCTTAAGACATATAAAATCGCCAAGACAATTCTATGGTTGGGACAAAAATCGATAGAAACCTCTTACGGGATTAAAGAAATCACGATAGAACACATCTTGCACAAATTGGACAATTTCCAGATTGCAAAGCAATTATCCCAAGAAGCACATCATAATTCCAGTCTTTGTTCTTAAATCTTGACTTAATAAGACGAGGCTCCGGTGTCCGTGTCCCTTGGAGAGAGATGTGCACATCAAGGACCCAACCATGATAACTAAAATCGTTTTCACCACAACCAGATGACGAACACCACACACTTGCGTAATCCTGTGATTTTCATATCTAATTTCGAATTCAGTTTGCACAATTAATGCAGCCCGATTGCAACTCGAACAGGAGCACATGTGGCCAGAGAAATCAAGTCGTCAGTCATGGGGACCGGGCCCAGCAGCACAGCTCCACGGCATATGCGAGAGTGGTACTCTATGGGGGCATCTTATAGTGTTTAGTTAAACAGGGAAGACACTGATGCAGGTAAATATCACTATTGTTTATTCACCATAGACATTTATCATTCTCAGATCCTTCCGAGAGATCCGAGAAATGCAGTTGCCAAACGGAAGTGGGTGGGTGCACCTCTCAGTTTATCATCATCATTGAATTTGCGTATAAGTGCTAAGCTGTCCGTTCCGGACAAACTGTATCTCCAATCCTTCAATCCCCGTATCCCCTCCACCGTTTTGGCTATACTCATATAAACAAGTGCTTGGCAACGTTTACACAGTATGCAGAAGCTCTATATCCAGGAATCAGGACGATCTCCCTCGTGTCCTTGCAAGTCTGGCATAATAGTGCTCAGCACCTGATTTATCTGTCGGTGCCCCAAAATGAGATACGGATCTGTGTCCACTCCCATCCCTCTCGCTCCTGTCTAATTTGTCTCTTAGATCCTTGATTCTCCCAAACAAGGATACAAGCTTGTCTATAGTCATACTTACCCATTTCGTGCCATGTTTAGGGTGTTTGGATAAAATTAATTGTAACATCAGCCAGAAACTTCTTAATTACCTGTCAACAGTGAGTATGTGACCGTCCCGCACTCGGACCCAGGATACTGATTTATTCCCGAGCTGTTTCACCTGCAAAACAGAAGAAGAAAAAAAATTACATTGAATAGAATCCTTCTCACGATTGTAGGTTAACCTGGGGAAAAAAAAGTTGGAACCTAGTTTAAGGTGGCAACAAAAAAAAAATGAAAGACTGAAGAATATTGCTGGAGATCACGACTATCGCGCGAGGGCGGGCACGGGTTGCGTGGGACTTGGAAAGTGTTTAGTCTAACTTTTATTTTTAGATCAACCCCTCAAGGAGCAGCCAGGACCTTCTTACCTTGATTTATGGGACTTTTTTGTTGTTGTTTTGAGATGCGGCACCCAGAGGACGACGGCGGGTGGTGTAAATATCTTCAGAGATTTTACTGTAATTACACTGAGGAACGTGCCAAATTTTATTGGAATCCTGCACGAATTCATTTCTAGGATCATTGGGAAAAAATTAAATTTCTTACACAGGGTGATTATAAAATATTTAGGATTCGTACAATTTTTTTACGGATTTTTCAGTGATTTATTGAAACTTGGTTTCCCTTTAAAAATCGTGTTTTAATTTCTTTATTTTTGGGGAATCGAGATTGTCTGACTTTTTAAAACTTAACACAAAAACAAGTCATGCGTGGGAGAATTTCGTTGAAGATAAATTTTATGGTTAACCAAAAAATTATGGTTATCAGAAAATGCGAGTTTCGATTTCATAAAACACTTCAATGCCTCTAGTAACTCGGTGTCCTGAGAACGTAAGCGAATTATGATCTTTTTTTGCGTTTTAAGTAAGCCATAAATCTATCCCGGATGTAAACATATATTAACTACAGCTAAAGAGTGTGGTATGGGCTGTTTTACACAGATAAGCACTGGGGAAAAAATTGTGCCGATTTAAAGGACTTTTTCGTGGCATTCTCTTAAATTGGATCCAGTTTTGGAAAGTGGAAGAAGCATTTTATCAAATCATGTTTTTTTATTTATGGCACGTTTAGAAAGTGTTTAGATTAAGAAACAACTCAAGCAATTAAGTGAAAATGGTTTATAATTTTGCATACCCAAGCTGAGTGTGGACTAGGCTAGCGCAGGCTTTTCATGCAGCTAGTCTGTAAAGACGTCTTAAAATAGTTATAACACTTGGCGAGAACCTATTCTATTGATTCTGACGAATTCCGACTGCATTGCCGGAAAATTGTGGCGAATAAAACACGCGCAGCTGAAGCCCCTTTATAAAAATTTTTGTATAGATTTTTGTAACATTCCCACAGTGGCCGGAATTTCAAAAAAGCTGACCAAAAGTCTAAATATAGGATGTGTGATTTAAAAAAAAGTACCATCTAACATCAGGGGGCACCACTGAATGACAAAAAAAAACAGAGAAATGGATATCTTTACACTGTGGAATGTGCCGGAGAAAACAAAGTGACCCTTTTTTGTTTATTATTGTTAACGCATTTTGACGATTTAATAAATTGTGTTTGTTGTGACATCGTCGAGTGACATCGAGCGACCGAATATGGATGACAATTCTGGAGGTTAGTAGAAACTGTTTTATGCGTTGTTAGTCGATTTTCGATAACCTAAGTTTGTACAGTGGCATTTTGAACTTAACCTCAATTTCAACGTAGACAAAAAGTTCAATTATTGAGAACTTTTTTATCCCACGACATTCCACTTTGAATTTTTGTGCAAAATGTTCGTAAATGTCTATTTTTTCAAGGCATACAAGAGTCAGTTGCCACCGTCTGGCCCCATCATTGTAATCTTATTTTGAAAAATTAAAAAAAAAATCCTCTAATTCTATCAAATTCGTGATCAGCAACCCAAAAAATCCTTTAAAACTCTATTTTTTATTATTGACAGTAACTTGGGTTTATTATTTCATTGATGACAGCGTTTTTGACAGCTGTCAATTGTCAAAACTATTTTTAGACATCAAATTCGTGATCAGCGACCCGAAAAACATTAGTATGCAGAATTTCGCTTTTTGTGTTATTTTCTCGACTTTTGGCCAGCTTTTCTCGATTTACCACTGTGCGTTCGTGGGTTTCAGGCGAATTTTTCTTTTGCAGATGGCCACTTTCCTCAATTTAAACGCACTAAACGAAATTGAAATATCAGATAATGAATACTTGGTCAATTTCGGGTACAACTGGAGCATTAACTTTCCACCCTTACGAGTAATGCCATTTGCCATTGACTTGGTTAACTATAAAGTATATAAAAGTATTTTTTCTGTTTTGTGGTGACGATTTTAACCCTGCGAATCCACGTAATATTCTTCTGCTTCCTATGCAGAAGTTCTAACATAAGTAACGAAGCCACAACTTCAGCATTTTCATGTCATTTCCAAACAGATCTTGGGATTCTTGTCATACAATTCTGAGTGTGGATTTCAATGTTCACAGTGTAAACTGCCTAAGTTACTCAAAAGGCTAATTGGCTGGGGCTTTTTCATTTTTTCCAATCCACTGACTGGGACTTGTGTTTCCAAAGCAAAAACGTCATCTACGCCTTCGAGCGTGTCACTAGGATCTTACAGCCAGGAAAGCATTTGTTCATTCCCTATTCAAACAAATCTGTGAAGCCTAGACAGAACAGATTCTTTAATCAGGAATGCACGAACACAATAAAAGCTAAAGAAGCAAACAAGAATTCCCCAAGCGAATGGTTCCGTTGAGGGTTTATAAAGCTTAGCATATCCTGTAAATCCATCATCAGGAAATAATAGGTTGAGAAGTAAACTCTTTAATGCAATTCCGGTCCTTGGTAATATTCGTCAAAAATAATTTTACCATCCTTTATCTAAAAGGGGAGGTGATAACTGACGTAAAGCAAGACCGACTTATTAGCATCTCGGTTCGCATCGATTTCTTCTCTGCACGACACTGCTATGCCACCCAAGTACTATTCCTCTGTCCGGGGAAATGAGCAAAAAAAACGCACGAAAGGAGACAAAATTCCAAAATGGCTGAAAATTGGACCACAGCTTCCTTGGGACTTTTTAAGAAAAAAATTTCGGTATAACAAAAAAAACATGGCCGCCGGAGATATCACTTTTTGGCCAAAAAAAAAATTTCTCCAAAACAGTTTTTTCGAATTTTTTTTAATCAGTCAATACGAAACGTTATTGCCTACAAAAAAGCCCTCTTGTAATTTTTTCGAAAACCTTGTCCTATCCGAATTATTCAAGGTATTTTTTTAGCCGAAAAGTGATTTTTGGAAACTTTGACCTTAAATAACTTCGAAAGGGTTAGGTTTTCGAAAAAATTATGTAAGGGCTTTTTGGTAGGCAATAACGTTTCGTATTAACTGATTAAAATTTTTTTTCGAAAAAACCAGTTTTTGAGTGAATTTTTGCCCAAAAAGTGATCTCTCCGCCGGTCATGTTTTTTTTGTTATACCGAAATTTTTTTCTTAAAAAGTCCCAAGGAAGCTGTGGTCCAATTTTCAGCCATTTTGGAATTTCGTCTCGTTAAAATGCTAATTTTCCCGGACTATTACTTAATCGACAGGGTTTTCTTTAGTAATCGCGGGAATCTTGCGCGCAAACTCTCTGCCTTATCCTACTTTCTGGGGTGTTTATCAAGACTCTTGGAAACTGAGCCCCAAGACTCTTGGAAACTGAGTCTCTGCCGGTGTTCTCCAAGGTAAATTTTATCAGTCTGTGTACGCCTTTGAAAATGCAAGTCAAGCACGTGACAGATC
The DNA here is from genome assembly GCA_963855945.1 of Thereva nobilitata. Classification (NCBI taxonomy): domain Eukaryota; kingdom Metazoa; phylum Arthropoda; class Insecta; order Diptera; family Therevidae; genus Thereva; species Thereva nobilitata. The sequence continues at coordinate 176,402,355 of OY979695.1, forward strand.
CTGTTTTGACGATCGTGAACTTAAGTCCAACTCAATCCACAGGGACTTTAAACTCATTCTCGACGAATGGTGTCGATTCCGAAGAGATGTCTTAAAAGGTGGAAATTCCTCATCCAGCCTTCCGCCTGTGCTGTAACGTACAACAAATTGTACCTTCGGCCTCGTTTCGAATACAACTTCCTTATTTGGCGCGGGGCCTCGAAAACCATCTTGGTCCCTCAAACTAATTGCACCGTTTGCTCCATGATCGATATTTTCAGTCATTGTAGGAATTGCAAAAAGTGAACAAAAATATTAAGCTATTCGACACCGCAGTTGTTTCAGATATCCACAGGCGCTATAACATAAATTGGAGGGTTAGAAAGTTTTTTCTACTTTTGTGACTGCTTGGAAAACACTTCTAAAGAAAGCAGCAGTAAAAGAAGTGCAATGGAATGAAGAGGAACGAAGAGGAACGACCCCAGATTTTTAAGAAGTGTTCTAGCATTGATAATGCAGTGCTCCATTTCCGGTTGGGTAAGTTTTCTCTTTTTCCTTAATACTTAATTCGAGCATATACTACTTCATTGGTAGTAAAGAGACTATTTAAGGGCAAGCCAAATGTCCCGATCTAATCTATGATGAAAATCTTCAATCTATTTTTGCTCAATTATGGATTTGCTTACGTCCTTTTATTGTGATAGCTATTGGTGTTGCAAATGGTGAACGCTCAGTAAATTAAAAATGATAGAAAATTATCAAAGATCGTGTATGGGTCAGTCACGTTTAAATCATTGCATGATATTATCAATAGAACGAGAGCTGGCAGAAAATATAGACTGTGACGATGTCATCGACGAATTTGCGGAAATGAAAGCAAGAAAGTGTTTACTATTTAAATATGATAAGTAGAATAATCCATATCCATACTTGACAATAACGCAGAGATAAGCGGTTTTCACTTTTTGGGTTTCAATCTATAGTATTCTCGGGGCCCCTCTGGCTTGGGGCCCGGGGAAATTCGTGCCAGTTGCTCCTCTTTGTGGAGGGCCTGGCCCTGAGAAAACTTCTATCGCTACAATCATAGCGATTGCTCCACCGAAATAACAGCTTTACTTTCTCCACGGCAATCTTAAAACTGCCTTTATCTTTCGAACTAAGGTTACTACAAGGTGGGGCAAAAGTAATGTCATATAATGTGAATGCTCCATAATTTTGCCAAAAGTAACGTCATAATGTGAATGTGCCATAATTTTTGCAAATGGCTTCAAATGTCATTCTGCTTTATCTAATAACTAATTCTGTAGGCTGAATCAGAACTTTAAATAAGCAGCGTGTTGCAAATGTAGAATATGAGATGAACGGGCAGCACGCTGATCTGGTATTGCTTTGTTTGTAATTTTACCAGCCTCAGCCAATAGAAACACTGCACTGCTGCATTAGATTCTGAATCAGCCATCTATCTGTAAACAACAAAAATGTCAAAGCACAATGAAATTTGCCGCCATTTATAAAAATTATGGCACATTTACATTATGACGTTACTTTTGCTTCACCTTGTTCTAGGCATTGCACCATGACGTGACTAACGACATGACGGATCCGTAGTATAAATAGTGATTCCTGAACTTAGAACTGCTACATAAAAAACACAGATGTGAAGTCAGGTGTTCGTACTTCTGATTGGGGTTGTCTATGGGCTTCTTTTGCATTCTGGTCTGCGTATTTGTTTCCGCTTATGCCCATGTATATGCAGAGCGCCAAAGGGTTCGTATCTGCTTGCTACCAGCTGTTATGTATCTGGTCTTATTTGTTACAAGTTTTATCCCTGCAAATATTTAGATTCAGAAACGATTCGAGAACGACTTGCCGAAAGCGAAGGCTTGCTTCGAAGTCGGACTCGTAAACGACTCGTAAACAAATTCGAAGGCAATAAAAGCGGAGCAAGATATCGAAACCAATCAAAAAGGAAAGCTTTTATGGTGCGTTTTGAATCTTTTCTCGTACTTTTCGCAAGTAGTTTTCGAATCGAAAATGGTCCGAGAAAGCGAGCCTTCGAGAAATTGTTTGCACTTCGTTCTCTGTGGGGGAGGAATCCTGCGATCGATGTTTCGACCACTTTCCGATACCCGATTATGCTCAAATTTGGGACACACCTTTGGTTCTGAAGACAATACAATAAAGTATATTCAATTTTATGGTATATCCAATATGGATGGCTGCCACCATAAAATGGCGGATTACCATTTTCTTTAGAACCCCCGTCAAAAGAAAGAGTATGACGAGTAGAATGCAGTAAGATATGTGAGGTCATTTTAAATCCAATATGGCGGTCACCACAAAATGGCGTATTACCTCTTTCTGCACAACCCCTCGTTATGAGTATCAAATAAAGGAGTACGATAAGAAGAATACAATTAGCTGTGTGGGGTAATTTCAAATTCAAAATGGCGGCCAACATAAAAAAGCGGAAATTTTTTTTAATTTTTTTTTTATTGTTGAATGTCGGTTTTTCAGGTTCCTGATTGAGTGGGGTGTAGATAGTGAATCAGTTATGACTAAAGCAGGTTTTGATACTACCTGCATGTAAGCAGGCTTTATATATGGCTGTTGTTTTCGCGGTATAGATTGAAGTCAAACTTGGCATTCTACCTAGACTCACCACGTCTCCCTATATTATCAGTACCGCATAGGAGAGAGACCCGATCTGCCATTTTAGATGACTCTGTATAGTATTTTTGCTATACTCCTTGCGCTTTTATTAACCTGTTGAATTGCTGTCTTATAAGTGTGTTACTGTAATTGTTGTATTTTGTCATTTCTGTATTTATTCGACATTGCTTAAAAAACCAAGTTGGTGTTAAGATTGTAAAAATTCTGTATTTGGTTAAGGATATAAAGTAGGTCTATCGGTAGTTTTCTTTAACACTAGCACGAGAGTCGATGGTTTTAACATTATTATTTATGGTTTATTCTTCATAAGGCTGAATGCAATCTTTTCATAATGTTTTTTCTCCGTTTGTTTTCGAGGTTTAATTGAAAATTGGAATCATATAAATACTTATAAGAAAATATCAATACTGTTGAAAATTCAGAACAGGATAATTATGAAATTATTACTTGTACACTTCTGCATATTCTAAGACGTAGTGTTTTCTGCTCGAACAAGATGCAGAGTAAGTAGTAATTTATCAAAGTGATATTTTCACCATTCGCTCCTCTGTAAACTTTGCTATTGCATCTAATGCATCTCAAGTAAACTACCGAAAATGTTTTACGTGTAAAATTGCTTCCAGAACTTTGAAATTTGTTTTCGTGAAGTTTCAGCTGACGAAAATGGAAAAATCAAAAAAAAAATACATATACATACAAGTCCTCCGCGCGAGAGCCTAATCTCTCAAACCAGGGCTGATTCCATCTTAAGCAGCAGCACAGTGCTTAGCTAATTATACAAAAACATCGTTTTTGGCTGTCATGAATGATAAAGCACTCACGTCATACACCTATAAAGTAGGAAAGAACGCCTCCCACTAATGCCACTTTGCACTATGGAAACACGCAATCCAGGAATTTTGTTAAGTAACCGCGCCACCAAAAGTGGCTCTATTCATGATCTTGAAAGTCTCTCTCTTCTGTGTGTATATAGAGAGTCCTGGCGGAGCTTCGGGAAGTTTCTGGTATCCTTGCGACGCACTTTTGAAATTTGCATTAGTCAGGTTTCAAAATTTTCTCCCTTTTATACGAGTATATGCTTTGGCTCAGTGCGCCCGCACCATTCGTGTGAAACCACCCCCTTTGTTGTTGTTGTTGTTGTGTTGTAGTCGTTGTCTTCATCCCTCTTGCCACCAAACATCGGGGGACTTATTCAAAATGTTATTCAACCAAGAAATTCAATGTGACTGCGGCATACTTTGGTAACGCAATGGTGTACTGCGACACGAGGCGATGGCATTAGAACTAATTTGGTAACCAAAATAATTTTATGAAACCATCAAGGCTTTTTGTTTTTATTTTTTGTGGGGCGGAGGTTTAGGGATGGGAGTTTTGTTGAATGTGGACGAGATCGATTTCACTGGGGGTGTCGCTGGTGGCTGGTGGAATGAGGTGAAAGCTTCTCCAATTTACAGTAAAACAATTTCTGGCCCTTTTCAATTAAGCCCTTGTGACCAAATTAATGAATATTTAACGCGACACCGACTGGGCCACGGTGCCTAGGTCTCAATATGAGAGACGTTCTTGGACACTTGCAGGAGGGAAAAGCTACGAACAGATAACAAAAAAATAAAAAAAAAATAAATAAATAAACCAGGGGTTGGGGATCTCCGCCCCCGGAGCCGCAACTACCGCACATTTCCATCTTAAATTACAGAAAACAAAATTCAAAAAAAAAAAAAAAAATAAAAAAAAAGATAAAAAAATGAAAATTTCCATTTTAATTTGGGAAACATTTCCTCTGTCCCCACACAGCTGATCGCGGTCGTTCACACGGGATTTTCCCTTTCTAAGCCTTAATTCTGAAGTTACTTTTGGCTTAAAAAATAAGGGCGAGCCCAGATATTCGAATAGGACTGGGTGCGCGGGGGAGGGCGTGAGCAGCAGATAAAGGGCCATGGACCGAAAGGTATTTCAGGTTTTCATTTGCACCCGCGATCCTTGGAAACATTGTCCCAAAGCGCCCTAATGGAAACCACTTTGAATTGAAATTAAGCCAAAGGACAAAAAGCAAAAAAAAAAAAAATATATATATATATACAAAAAAAAAGGAAACAATATCCAACATGGCGGATGAAGGAAGGATGAAAGGGCGATGCTTTCAAACCACATTTCCTTATAAGTTGGTCCCTACACTTCCGCACCCCCCCACAACCCCGTTAAGCTATTTACAAAATTAATTTACCTTGCAAGGCAGGTAGCCGTGTGTCCCAATTTGCGTTGTAACATTTGTTGTCCCATGTCCTTCCAGGTATGGTTCTGTGTAATACGATGATCCTGGATGCTGTCTTGCCATATCCAAAGTTGATAGGATGTCAGCCTTGGCAGTGTCTGAAATTTCAAAGGACATCAAATAGTATTGAGTCAACTATTAAGTGGGGCACAACATATTGTAGCACAAAATACAGGTAATTCATACAAAAAGGACGAACTTATCCTGGTATACAAGTGTGGGACAAGATTTGTGCCGAGGCACCAGCTACGTTCGGCATAAATGATTTTCAGCTCTAATTAAACCGAAGGGCAAGGATTCTGGGGTCATATTGTGAATGTGTGTTAGTGCTAGTGTTAGTAGGGTGGCAAATCGGTAAATGTCGAGGATAGATGTCCGGGGGTAGGTATAGGGACTTTGTGTAGTACAACAATGGTTAATACTCTTGCGAAGAGTGCGGGTCCTCGAATGGGGGGCGGAGGGATGGTGTACTCTGAAACTGGAAAGATTAAATCATTTTGGATATGAAAAGGAGAAAAGACACTTTAGGGGCGGCATAATTGAATGCTGACATGAGTTTGTAATGAGTTATGTAAGGGTTCACTTTGTTGATAATTAAGGGCAGAGAAAACTTTGATTTATTTACTTATTGGCCCTTTTGTGGATGCGGCGTTGTTGTCGTTGTTGTTCTTGTTATACTCGTTTGTATATGTATAGCACTTAAGTAGGGGCGGTAGTTAAAATAGAAATTATTAATGTTGTTTCAATGTTTGCGCCTTTTGTGTAATTTTCGGGGTGGTGTAATTTGAAATTATAGCAATTTTGTTTTAATGATTATATTGTGGAATTGCATTTTGAGTGTTGTTAAATTAATGCTTTAAATGTATTAAGGTGTGAATTTTAGTGTGTGTTAACAATAATTTTCGAAATTTGTAGATTTGTTTTATTTGTATAAATTGCTGTGATTTATAATGGCATTTTCCGTGTATGAATTTATTAACATATTGTATTAAGGTATTGGAGATATTTACGCCGGTTTGGGTTAAGTAGTTTTGTTTAATTAGAAACGCTTAACTTTGTTAATTACTCATTCTATCAACTCTATATGATTTAATCGGAATTGTATAAACGCAATTAAAGCCTATGAAGTCACGTACAGAGTGTATGGGAATTCTCCGAATGAGTTACGTGAGAAATTATGTTGATAAATTCCTATAAGTCTACCATAAGAAAAGTTGAATCATTATTTTATGATAGGTTGAGAAAGAAGTATCATATTCAAAGCTTTAGCAACTTCAACCAAGATGAATTTCTCTTTATTTACAACCACTCTTTTTATTTACAAGTTGAAAATGATAACAGGCAGCCAATGAAGATTTATTAGCATATCTGTTCCTCTTGGATTTCGTCTTTATGTGATACGGCTATGCCACCCTCGCCATGCCACGCAAATCTTTCTCTGAACGGACGAGCTTTTGTGCAGGACTCGTGACGTGTAAAGGTGTCGTCAATATCATTAATATCTCTATTGGCATTGATAATACACCCCCTATGGCTCTAAAGGAATGCGCCTCACCTTTTGGTAAATTTCTGCAAGACTCGTTGCCTTCTCATAGTTTTTTATCCCGAGTCTTGAGCTTATCTTCAGTTCATAAAGGTGACTTGATAATTATTTTTTTCCCTCCAAAATCAGTAGCTTATGGACTATCTAGAATCCAACCAAATTTTAAATAACAAACAGTACCTACTGCTTTTGACCAAAAAGATCTAATTTCTTGGTGTATCTAATGTCCTAAAAAACCACGCATAAGGTGTGAAAAGATATGGGCTTAAAATTCCCGACTCTGAAAAAGCACGCCCGTGCTTTTTGTGATTGTAAAAAAGCTATAAAAAAGCAAGTGGCATGCGCAAACATGCTTGTGTCGTCCACACGAACCATAACATAGCACTTAACCCAAACGCTTTCCTCGATTTGGAGGGTCTGATTTGATTGTTTTAATTATCTCTAATGGCCCGTCCACACGACATAAACTTTGTGCCCGCGAACATTTTTCCCATAGAATTTTATCTGTGAAACAAAGAAAATCTGCTGATAAGCCGTAGGAGAAAGTGCGTGCAAACATTACGTGGACATCGTCCGACCAGAAATTTCGTCGGCCGTTTCATTCAAACTTCAAGTCTGTACAGAAGCCATCACAAAAATCACGACGGACAGAAGCCTGTGTCGTGTGGACCCACCATAAGGCTTTTGCCATTGCATTGCAACTTGCTTTGTTGACTTAATTTAAAGCCATTGGCGTAGGACTAATCCCCCATTATATTTTGTGACCAGTCATAAGTCACATAAAGTCATTGAGAGTTTTTAACTATTCTTATGACCATCAGCTGTTTTGGTATTTTAAGCACCGAGTCACAAGAAAACTCACCACAAATTCACCTCTAATGGTGAATTTGTATTCGTGTAATGAAAAAGCAAAGTCTGAGCCAAAAAAATATTGATGCGATAGTGAAGCAAATGTATGTGAACGTCTGAGCACCACTCATCGACGCTGTCTGGCTGTCGAGTCTCACAGACTGTTATAAAAATATGCTAGAAACCTGCTCGTTATACTCTTGTGACCTGCTATTTATACAGTCATAATTTTGATAGGCGTTGTGACTGTTTTGCGGATTATCAAAATTTTGTCTGCAAAATTAGAAGACCAAATTGTGTTAAGTTGAGACTCATCACATAGAGTTGTGACTGCGTTGTGACTGCTTTTAGAATACGGGTCTAAGTTATTTATGCCTGGATTGAGAGTTTAGCACCTAGGGCGTTTTGAATTTTTTTTGGTAGAGGTTTACATATCACTCTGTATTTTGTAACCCTATGACCTATTTTTATGAATAAGGTAGCAGTGTACGCAGAATACTCCCACCTATTTAAAACTGTAAAGGTCAAGGTGGTTTGAGTTGAAATTTTAGTTAAAAAAAACGAAATTTTGATTTTAATGACTCATTGCTCTGGAAGTTGATAGGGTAGAACCTTGGCTTTTACAGTTTTAGATAGGTGATAATCCTACTATTTCCTTGCTTCGATTCCACTAGTAATAGTGACGAACGGTTTGAAAGAATCCTGCTTCGTGTCCTCATAGTAATCAAGCCCGATGGTGGTAGCCTCACTACACACACAATGTTCGTTCGAATTCTTCCAAGCAGAGGCAACAGGTGTCATATTTCAGAAATTTCATTCCTTGCATCTGATACCTGACACGTTCATGTCCTGTGGCTAGTGCCAGTGAAATATCCCCGCTGCATGTTCAGGATATCTCTACGGACTGGACTGGATTGGACTGGATGAAAAGCTAGAAGTTTGTTTATATAGATTAGGCATAAGGTGGGTCAGTGAATGGAACGACAAATAGTTGCGGATATAGATTCGACGCCATTCAATGCTACTTTTAATAAGCTCTCAAAAAGAGCCGCTTTGTAAACTTAGCGGTATACACCCTGTATATTGGGAAAATACTTTTGAATCTACGTTTTTCGACACTTAAAGCACCATAACTGGTGCAATATTAGCCCTACGTAAAAAATGATTTTAATAAAAATTATAGATAATCGTGTGTTCTATATGTCTTACGAAGAATTTTTCAATGTAGAATTAACCATTAACGAAATATAGTGCAAAGAAAGTGATATATGAAGTTTGAAGCACTATTTCTCAGTAGATATTGACTTTACACAAAAAAGTTCCAAACAAGAAAGTTAAATCACTTATTTATCTACAAAAAAGATAATATACATTTTTGTCGTAAAATGCATAGTTTTTGAGATATAGAATTAAACGCGTTTTCTTTCACTGTAAGTTTTGCAAGAGGGCGGGGATGACGCCATTTTGAATTTAAGCTTCTATATATAAAATCATTTGTTAAAAAAAATCGCGTGCGGTATTTTTCGCATTACGAAGGCCTTTTTTTCGACCTTTTTATTGGACTATAAATAGCAGTCTAATTCGGCATAGTGTAATTATTGTACCATGGTTCGAACAATCTATAAAGTTAGGAAGTACTCGTTGGAATGATATCTCTGTTCAACGACTCTATCCATATTAAATGTTTAAATATTCCAACAACAAAAAAATCTGAATTCTGAATTGCATATTTTTTAAACTTTCATCGCAAATTGGAAGAAGTGGAGAGACGAACTTGGAATTTTGTGGGTTCACCTGAAGGGTTATTTAAATTCGAGAAGTTAAACAATTTAAATACTGTAAAGGTAGAAAATTTCTAGGAAAACGTCTTCTTTGCATTCGCTTGAAGAGCATACCCCACTGACTAAAACTACTTTGCTCTGATTTAATTTTGAAATTATTAGAAACAGAAGTGGAAGATACTTGGAAGACGTTGATCCATTTCCTTCACTCTATCTCCCAGTAAACCCTTATTCTTGAGTCTCGCAGCCCCCTTCGTCCCCTTAATATTTACGTATCGTATTCAAATAAAAAAAAACGCAAAAGGAAAATTTTTTTTTATCCGCTTTTCAATGGCGGCAGAAAGGAAATTCAGGAATAAAATTTTCTTCCCTTTTTGCACCCCTTGGGGATTCGGTAAAGCTGCCGGAAAATTCAAATTTTTATGGCCCATAGAAAATTCGGTAATGTCCTCACTTGTAAATGCGGCAATAATTAGGTCTTAAGATTCTTTGAAAAAGTGAAAGCTGCTCCCATTTTTATGGTACTTTTTATTGGATTAGAGTTTATGTTTCGCCATCTTTACGAGGTTACTTATGAGCTTAGAATTGGCCCCACTTCCATCCCTAATTTATTCGCCAATTCCAGTAATACCTTCCTGCCTATAGTAGTACTATACAATGTCTGCGCTCGCGGATGGTTAGGTAATCTCAGAAATAATGTTAATTACGTGACGTGGTAGAAAATTCAAAAATTATATTCCCCCCGTCCCGTGTCGCCCCGATTGCCTGCATGTGTAGCAGCGCGGTCTTATCTACATCTACCGACATTTAGAATTGTGGTAAGCAATCTCACTCGAGGCAACTTGAGGACTTCGCTAAAAGGACTACCGACGGGGAGAAGTGGTGTGGGCATGAAAATGAATCCTCGATCTTGAATTCTTGTGCATGATAAATTTTTTATTCTCCACCAGAAGGAGACCAGGCACCAGGCCTCTTCCAGCTGTGTTTGTGGTAGGTACAAGCACATCGAAATGGTGAATTATTTTAGGACAAATATGAGGACGTACTCCGTCAATTGCCATTAGGAAAGGAAAACAGGAAAAATATTTAAGGACGAAGGAAAAACAAAGAGTGTTTAGTTCTCTCGGCTTTCATCCCCTCTCAACATAACAAGAATCCTTGGAAATGGGCCTGGAATTTCACAGCATCTCTTTCCCTTCATCGCCATTCGCCCGAGAAGTACTTCCGCATAAGAAAACATTGGCGCTGGCAAGGATTCAAAATTACATGTCTTGGCAAATAGTTTGCGTTATAACTTATTCTGGATGGTCTTCCTTCGCCTAGCATCCCTCAGGGGCCTCCCTCCCATCTTGTTGGCTGTGTTGAGGGCGCGCAGTCCCCGTACTTCTTGAATTGTTGCTGTAAAGGACTCGCGAGGCAGGAAACGATTTCCGGCTGTTTAATATGTCAAGAGACAATGGTACCTACCCTCCTTAAACTCAGAGCACACAGAAACATACACACGCACAAAATACCCTTGCACACTGCAGTAATGGTTTTAGGGGTGCTTAACACGTTGCTGAAACAATAGTTTTGCGGTTGCGAGGATTCTGAAGACCTGCCGCCTGGTTACCTGGCTAGAGAAGGTAACTTTTGGAACACAATGAAGCTCATTGTTAAAGTGTAGAATTTTGTTAATTATTTTAATTGCAAATAGTAAGCACTGAAGCGATCCATTCATGTCAGTGGAGAGTTGGCTGTTATGCAGGATTCATAAGGATTTCATTTTAATCTTAAATGTTTTAGTTTTGCACAAGTTGCTGCTAGCTCTCAAGTATTTAAAAGGATTTTAAGCATATTATTTCTAGATGGTAAATGCTGCGGAATTGTAGCTGTGTTCATTGGTTGTTCCATAAATAAATTGGCGGTTTAATTTTGCCTAAAACTGTAAAATTTAATAACTTTTAATGGAAACTATAAACTTTTCGGTAGTATACTCTTTTCTTATTAAAATGTTTCCTTCGAGTGTGAGAGTGGATCGGACGTGAATGAAAAAAAATTATTAAATTTCTAACCCTATTCGGATATTAAGGAAAAAGCAAATCAAGTCGAAAGAAGTGTGGGTTAAATATGATAAACGGACAATTAACACAATGGAAAACCATTGACTTGTTGAATGCGCTGATGGTACTGTATATAAGGGTAATAGTGTTCAGGATGCGCCATCTAGACGCCATGGAGGTGGTCATTTAATCGACATTGCATTCAAAAATTGATTTGGAATAAATGGTAGATAGCCCAGGCGGTGAAGTATATTTTCTCCTAAAAGTTCAAAAAAAATCCTGACACTGATATTTTTTTTCAATTTGTTCATTGAATAGCGTACTTTAACCTCATGAAAAGTTATCACTCGCCGGGTGGGGGGAACCCCCTAAAAAACGATCCCTAAAAAATTCCGTTTTTGACTAATATCTCTTAAACGGTAAGTATTATCATAAAATAGTGTTTACAGAGTTTGTAGATTATGCAATTGTCTACAAAAAAATATATTATACATTTTCCCGTACGAATTGCCATTAATTAGATATCGCCGTTTTAAAGATTTAAAATACTCATTTGCGACTTGTATAGGTCATCAGACGTTCAATAAATCCTTTGTTGGACTACGTGGCTAATATTTTCAGGGGTGATTCCTGGATGTATTTGGAGAAAAAAATTGTTCTAGAGAGGGGGCTATCCGCACTACCCACTAAAATACAGGGAGTTTACGAAAAAAAATGTATTTTTTTAAAATTTACTCAAACTTTAATTACTCCTAGACTAATTATCGTAGAGCAACGCAATTAGGCTCATCTTTTAGGTAAATGTGTATTCTTTTATTTGATATAAAGATCGAAAAGTTGAGTGACTCCGTTTAGAAGATATGTAGGTTTAAAATATGGGAAAAATGCTGAAAAACGAAGTATATTGGATTTTGTCATACTTTAAACCTACATATATCTTCTAAACGGAGTCACTCAACTTTTCGATCTTTATATCAAATAAAAGAATACACATTTACCTAAAAGACGAGTCTAATTACGTTGCTCTACGATAATTAGTCTAGGAGTAATTAAAGTTTAAGTAAATTTTAAAAAAATACATTTTTTTTCGTAAACACCCTGTATTTTAGTGGGTAGTGGGGATAGCCCCCTCTCTAGAACAATTTTTTTTGTCCAAATACATCCAGGAATCACCCCTGAAAATATTAGCCACGTAGTCCAACAAAGGATTTATTGAACGTCTGATTACCTATACAAGTCGCAAATGAGTATTTTAAATCTTTAAAACGGCGATATCTAATTAATGGCAATTCGTACGGAAAAATGTATAATATATTTTTTTATAGATAATTGCATAATCTACAAACTTTATAAACACTATTTTTTGATAATACTTACCGTTTAAGAGATATTAGTCAAAAACGGAATTTTTTTTAGGGGGTCGTTTTTAGGGGGTTCCCCCAACCCGGCGAGTGATAACTTTTCATGAGGTTAAAGTACGCTATTCAATGAACAAATTAAAAAAAAAATATCAGTGTCAGGATTTTTTTTGAATTAAATATCTCAATTAACTGGCCTAAGAGAATATCCTAATAGTTCAGTGGATAGCGGTAAAAATAGAGTATTACCTCCGAATTCTTTCGGACAGCACCGATTTTTAATGATATTGGGCCCCAAACCAAAATGCTCCAAAAAATTGTTTAGGTTTTCAGAGTGATTTTTGGATTTTTGAGTGTCAGTTATTGGATGATTATGAATGATGTTGCGCCCAGGTCGGTCGGAGGAAGGTGCGTATAATATTCTTTGCTTTATTTCAACATATCATTTCGTACAAATTGCCCTTGTCCTTTAAATTAGCTACCGTGTTAATACGTAAAATAAGAAACAGAATTGAGCACATCATGTACTCAGTATAGCGGGAAAATAAAATTATGTACATTATAATAACATGCTTTATTAAAAATAAATCTATAAATCATCAGAATTATCATCACTACCTAAATCATCTTCCTGATCCATTATTGGCGGATCTGGGTTTGTAAAAAAACTCTCCTAATGTGCTCATTCAGAGCATCAACTGTCGGTACATGGGAAGCTAGTTTTACAGCGCTGCTCTTAGTGGTAGCCTTTACAAAAGATTCAGACCGCATCTGTTCCAGAAAAGCTGACAAGTCTTGGACCCACCTCAATTCTTTTAAATGTTCGGGTGGAGCTCCGTCAGTACCTACCGGCTTCTAAAATGTCATCCAACTTTGAAGTGCTACTGAGATTAATACAATTTACATGCAATTTCAAAGAAAACGCGATTGGTTTTTTAACGATTACTTCCTCAATTTTAAAGATATCTAACCGCTCTAAAATTCAATTTGCAGGGAATCTAAGGGCTACAAAGCCTGCAAAGTTCAACTGTCTTGAACCCTTAGTTTTTGAGATTTTAAAGTTTAAATGGCTCAGGAAAGGTGGACTTCGCACTCACACGCGAACTTACAACCAAGATTACTCAATTACTTTTCATCGTACAGAATCAAAACAATAACCAAAATTTTCTTCAAGAAAAGCCCTTCATTTTTGTACCATTTTATTTTTTTCGTCTCTCACTTAGTTTTTTAGTTATTGCGGAAAAAAGGATTTTTTTTCAAAAATTTCAAAATTTATTACTAACGTAAATCTAACTTTTTTTTTTCAAATATAGGCATTCTAAACCGTTCAAACTTTTAGAACATATTATTAATACCTACTTAAACAAAGTTAATTGTACAAGGGTTTCGTTTACTTCCAATTCTTGCCGTGAAGCCATTGGTTTCATTGTTGCTTTTTTTGACGAAAAACGGAGACAAGAATATTATTTTCATCATAACTTCGTGAGTTTTGATGCTAATGAGTTGTACCAAAGCTCATTTTAAAGGTCTTTTCACTTTAAATAGGTATGGTCTAATACAGTGGTGGCGAACCTTTTTATGTGCGCGTGCCAGAAAATTACAAATATTACTTATTGTGTTGCTGGCGTGCCGGACAGTTTTTAATTTTAGGGTTTCAGAATTTTATTTACACAATTTCAAAAACTAATTTACAAAAATAATGTATTACCAGAATCAAAATTTTTTAAATTAAAGAAAAATTTAATAACATTGGCATTTTCCATTAACGCCTATTTTTATTAAAATAATACTTGTGCTCAACAAGATTTTGAAGCAACTCAATTGAAACAATATTCCGGGAGGCCGCAGTTTGACAATGAGCACGTACGACATATAGTCAGATTAGCTATTAACAAAAAGTATGAAACATTGACACCAGTCCAGGAGCTGCGCGCGGGTGCGTTTCTGCACAATATTTTTATAAATATGTAGGAATTCTGGTTCAAATGCGAAATATGAGCAGATATGAAACCTTGACAGTATTTAGTCTATGGATAACTAATAACGAAAAACCGTTTCTTACACCTGGCGGGGGTGCAAAATGATTCTTACACGGCTGATTATGTAAAATTTCCCAGAAAATTTCGAAATCTGAGCAACAATAAAATCGATAATAAGCCATGTAACAGAGGATCTGAAGCAGCACAAAGTTGTACATAGTAACAGCCAAAAAATATCCTTCTTATCAGCATTTAAGCAAACGGTCAATCCTTTCGCGAGCGATATTTATAAAAATATGCTATTTCATATTTCGACGGGACGATTAATCGTAGATTTTTTGCTCAATGTTGATTAAAAAGGGAAGAGATCAAGTCAGCAAATATTGATGAGTATGCTACCAATGAAAATCTTTTCGAGCGCTCTACACCTAAATTGAAAGTATGTACATTTGCTGAAATGATCGCCAAAGAAAAGAAAGGCAGTGGACGGAAATGTCATCGTGTTGAAATTGCAACGCGTTTTATTTGGGCAACTGTTAAATATTTCGTTAAGAAAAAACTCTCGGCATAGATAAAGTATTGATATATCTTTCATAAAATTTGGTCGAGCCGTTTTTGTTTTGTTTAAACGACGTGATTTTTGTACCTGCACGATATCGTATGAACCAAAAACTATATCGAATTCTTTGAGATGCCGATCGAAGCATGTTAACGAAAACATGCTCTGAAAAAATTTCATAACATTCGGTCGAACCCTTTTTTTCTTTAAATGAAAAGACTGGGGCTAATGGTGGGACCACACTACGCGGACTTGGGTCGTACACGCTTTTGCCTTTTTTTCATATAGAGTTTTATGACTTTTTTACGACTTTCTCCATGGTAAAGGCCGTGCGGCAAAACTACGCGGAAAAAAAGGCTGTGCTTAAAAAGGTACATTGTACGTCCACACAATATGAGCTTTTCAAAAGCGCGTACGGCGTTTCAAATGAGAATTGATTCTTTTCTCACTCATGATTCAGAAAATTAAAGCATCACGCGCGCTTTTGTCTGGCCGTACGGCCAAAAGCGCGTGGGATCTAAGTCCGCGTAGTGAGGACGGATCTTTAGAATCGCAAGCCTTAGTTTTTCTAATATCGAATACACAAGTTGGAATGAAACCCATTCTAAATAAAGTTACCTGTTCTGGATACCGCACAGCGATAGTTTCCTAACAGGACATCACTTGTCAAAATCCGAGTACTCTCGTGCAAAATCGTGCAAAAGTTACGTTACCCTTTACAAACATCAGGAATTTTTCAAACCTTGGATCAGTAATTTTTGGACAGGGAATTGTTTTCCACCATCGACCATGCGCTCTAGTGTCGTGAACGAAGTACGAAGGAAATGTTTGTTTGCTGACGTTCAGCAAAAGCAAATTCTCTACAAAAATCCTGTAGATTTAGCACTTCATAATATTAAACATTCATCATACTGGGAAGTTGATCGTGTGGACCGAACGGCGAAAGGGTCAAATCCAAATCCCACTAGTTTTTTTTTAGCAGCACGAAGTGCAAAGCAGGAGGGGAAGTGAGTCAGTGATACCATCTATGGGTGAAAACACAAAGAAAGCAGGTTGCATGTTTTCCTATTGCCAGCGTCTAGCGGCGTCGATGGGCACAAAGAATATTCTTTGTGACGATCGGCGACGCTAGACGCTGGCAATAGGAGAGCAGGAAACCTGCTTTTTTTTGTGTTTTCACCCTATCAATTTATTAGTGATTAATGTTTCGTTTCAGTACTTGGGGAGGGATTCCGCAAGGAAATTTTATTTTGTATCGTCGTGCACACTCACGCTTGTGGAATCCGGCCTCTGGACTATATGTAGGTACCTTTGTAATGACTGGACGGGTTCATTTTAAAAAAAGCACACGAAATTTCATCCAAAACATGGCTTAATTTTAAAATTAATCTATATTAAATCCAATTTAATAATAAATCGTTCACGTGCCAGCAAAATTTTCGTACGTGCCATCTCTGGCACGCGTGCCATAGGTTCGCCACCACTGGTCTAATATATTTAACGTCGAATGATGCGAGTTCATTTTTCGGCGAGCAAACGGTCATCTTTAACGACTCATAAATCGAGTTGTCTTTCATCTACAGAAATAAATAAAACACCCATCAATTCGTTATTCTAAAAGCTTCATTTTTGCAAAAAAAATTTTTTTTTGAAAAACGTAAGGTTTTTAAGTTATTCGTGAAAAACCGCTCTAAAACATGAATTTTTTAGATGAAAAATCAACAATTGCAATCACGAATAGCTCAAAAAATTTTGATTTAAAGAAAAATATTCATATAACATTTTTTGCTTCCAATCGATCCCTCTATCGATTTCTGCAGTTATTTTGAGTGTGCCAATAACCACCCCCTAGAAGGGGTGGCAATCCCCCAGAGAAAAAGCACACATCAACACAATATAAATTTTGTTCCTTCTACTTCTACGGACTGTCCAAATTTCACGTCAATCGGTGCTGTCCGAAAGAATTCGGAGCCAAAAACCGCTATCTACTGGACTATAAATAAATCTTGCTCATTTGTCAAAATCGGGTAAAAAATGTCAAATGTTATAATATCTGTAGGAGTGCTAATATACTTGCGCTTGCCAAAATGGCCACGTGGTTGACATACTCAGTGTGTAGGGCCAGTTACTCTACCCGTAGAGGCAGTTGAACCTTGCTTTGCGGGTGTTACTATACTTTTCAATACACAGTTGTCCCTTTGGATATACTCATTAGTGGTAGAGCCGTTTTTGTATACCTGCTGTCGTGATACCTTCATGATGGCTCCTTGTTTAAGCATTTATATTCTTTTCAGATATTCTGCCACCTGTTTTCAATAGAAAAGATGTTAGGCTGACCGATCTGAAAGATTTTTATTTGGAAAGCAAAGGAGTGCGCGATAAGCCTATCTGCAGTATTTTCTTTGTGGATATTCCATCGTGTCTTCAAGGAAAAAGGAGCCTATCGTATGCTTCATCCTCCTTTCTGTCGCGTCACGATCTTGTCAGCCTCATTTCAGTTCAGCTTGGTTGGTTGGTTGGAAGCTTCGCTGCATGGGAAGGGATACTTCATCCCGATTTATTGGTTTCTTCAACTTTCTCCGCCATTGGATCATAAAAGAGTTCGATTTTGGGCGCTTGGTCCCTATAGATAATTTTCTGAAGTCTGCTATTCTCCTAGATGACACGCGATTCGGTCTTCGGAAACTGAATTTTGTAGAAATGAGGATATTTAGATGAGGGAGTTGTGTGAATTAAAAACTCGATACTTAGGACACATGATGACGAGTGACGAGCATAATATGGTAAAAAAAACGCTGGATATACTTGGGAGACGACGGGTCCCAAGAAGGCAGGATTAGGAGAGCCGACTCTTAATATATTTGGCTACTTTATTGAGTTGGTTCAGAACTTGAACATGTTAGCTTGCGGCAGTACTGTGTTGGTGAAAATAAGCTTGATTTCTTTTTCACCACGTTGATTTTAGATCGTGTTGAAAGTATCCAATGTTAAGTTAGTTCAGTTAGGCTCAGTGTTTATGTTAAGAAACCAAGCTTAGGAATCCTCCTTTGTACTATCAGTCTGTCATGGTGTAATGTCTAGTAATAAGTCTAGCTTGAAAGATAGAAGATAATAGGATAGGCTAGAGTGTTCTGATCGTGGAAGCGAGCCGAGTGGACTAGTCTTGTATTGCGGGAAAAATATTACCGTGCAGGTACGAGGGCGTTTATTTAAGTGGTCAACTGAACGACTTCTAGCCCTCCTTTCATACTGAAGGAGGAACTTGCATCTCTTAAAAAATCTCAGGCATTGGGACAATTTTGTTTGCGATTTGAAATATGTGATCATTCCATCGCAGATCCTCAGTTAAGGTTTTGTCAGGGATGTTAAGAACGAGGTCATGCGTTAGAATTACAAAGTCCATTGGGACAGAGCGAAGTTTGGTGCACGTAAGGCAATGTGATCACGACTTAAAAGTTAACGTCTGGAACATGCTTGTGCTGCATTATTAAAGCCATGGAAGTAACTTAGAGTACTGCCCAGGCGCCAATTCAAGCGGGGGGGGGGGGTTTACAGGGGTCAGGGCCCCCCAAAAGCGCTCGCGGTTTAAAAAACAAAATTGACCCAACTAAAAAAACAAAAAATAACCAAACGACCAAAACCGACCCAAATTTTTTGCAAATTAGAAAAACGACCTTAAAAAAGTGACCTTCAAGGTCGACAACAGATTGATCTATACTCTTGCACGAAAGGAGACAAAATTCCAAAGTGGCTGAAAATTGGTCCACAGCTTCCTTGGGACTTTTTAAGAAAACAATTTCGGAATCACAAAAAAAACATGGCCGCAGGAGATATCACTTTTTAGCAAAAAAATCACTCAAAAACTATTTTTTTTTTCGAAATTTTCGAATGATCAGTCAATACGAAACATTATTGTCTACAAAAAACCCCTTTTGTAATATTTTCGAAAACCTTGACCTTTCCGAATTATTCAAGGTATTTTTTGGCCGAAAAGTGATTTTTGGAAACTTTGACCTTGAATAACTTCGAAAGGGTTAGGTTTTTGAAGAAATGATATTAGGGCTTTTTTGTAGGCAATAACGATTCGTATTGACTGTTCAAAAAAAATTTCGAAAAAACCAGTTTTTGAGTGATTTTTTTCCAAAAAAATGATATCTCCGGCGGCCATGTTTTTTGTGATTCCAAAATTGTTTTCTTAAAAAGTCCCAAGGAAGCTGTGGACCAATTTTCAGCCATTTTGTAGTTTTGTCTCCTTAAAATGCTTATTTCCCCGGACTATTCTATATGTTTTGATTTGCAAACTCTAAAGTTAGCACTCACAAGAAAGGCCCACGTCTTCATCAAAAACATATTAGGGCACGTTTTCGTACGGCACGTTTGTTTTTAATCCACCAGAAAATTCGGTTAGTTTTGTTCGTTTTGTTAATTTTGTTTTTGTTTTTTTAGGAGTAGGACATTTTTTCCGTCACTTTTAATTCCGTGACCCCGCCCCCCCCCCCGCAAAACAAAATTCTAGATCCGCGCCTGGTACTGCCATCAGCAAAACTATTTAATAAGTTGAGGAGATTGAATGCAGATCAGTTACAAATATTAGGAAAAGAGCTGGTGGTAGAATTGAACCCTAGGGGACACCAGTAGATATCGTGTGGGTTAGGTTTGATGCTATCCGATACCATCATCCAGTTGACTGACCAGAAACCAAACTTTTAATCCATATCTTTATTAGAAAGTCTATAGCAAGAGCTTGGAGAATAGTCGGTGAGCCAGGGTGCTACTCTGTTAGAAGCCTTGGACATATCTAGAGCAAGCAGACCACACTCACCAAAGAGATGAATGCTTTGGTTTACGAGTTATTGTAGGCACATAAGCAGGCCACTAGTAGATTTTTTTCACCTAAAATCTTACTGTTTGCTGTATAGAATTTGGTTGGGTTCAAGATAAGCTTTCTATTTGTTATTAACGCCATAATTTTGGAGAGAATAGAAGTAATTGCGATCGGATGGTAGTTGGAAGTTTTATTCATCGACTAACGCTATCAGCGCACATGGAATCGGTTATTCAGCACAGAGTTCTGCAACGATTTATAAGTTGGCCCAAAATTGATCTTAATGCAAAAAGACCTGTGAAGGAACATGGATATGAACAAGTGACATGCTGTAAAATTTGAATTAAATAAAAGTTTGTAAAAGTTATGGATATGTCCACATGGCTGATAGCTTCCATGTTTTTATTGCGTTTAAAATTGTACTCTTAACAGAAACACCTTATTACTCATTTTCCTTTAAAAGATCACCACACATTTACAAAGAAATCCTAGACCTTTTGGGGTTATCATTCGCATTAGGAGCTCCATCCGCAAACAAAGCATATGTTTATTGTTTGAAACATTTCCGTAAAAGACTTTTACTTCTCTGCGAATATATTAAATCTTTTATAGCATTATTGTGAACCCAAAATTTCCATATGTATTTCATATAGAAAATTATATTTTAGTACAACCATAATACTCGAAAACACACACTTCTACTTTAATATTGCTTGTACAAATACCATGGAGAGACCGCCCTTATGTGATGGAAAATAAATTCAAGGAGGAAAATAGCTGGAAGCTGGATGAAATGGAAATGAATTGAAGTACGTATAAACAATTGCATACGAATAAATTTATCGAAAAAAAAAATCTAAGAAAAAAAAAACTGTGAGAAGAAGACAGACACGAACAGTGAAATGAGCGAGGAAGCAACAGAGAGAAAAATTGTCCTTTATGGGGTAGGCAACAAAGAAAATTTTCTGATGAAAGCCTTAGACAGATAAAATGCCTTCAAGGAGGCGGGCCATATCCGGTATAAGAAAAGTACGTAAAGGCGGCTTTGTTTCATCTCAAACTTTATTATAGAAATTGCCTCCTTTTTGGTTGAGCGACTCCTTGGCAATTTCTCTACTGTGGTGATAAAACCAATAGAGGTAGCATTAATCTTTGTGATTGATTGTTGAGTCAATAATGCCGAAATAAATCACTTTCGCTGGCGTTCAGGGCACATTAGGCTTTGTGTTCACATCAGTGAGAAAAATCAAATAAAAAAAAAAAAGGACGAACATTTTTCGGAAGGAAAGAGCAAATGATAAAGAGACATCAAAGTGGTGATATGTATGCTGATATCTGATAAAATTCCTTCAGTCAAAATGTCATATGAAATGAAATTGAATTTTGTTTCCAAGGATATGGAAGGATATTCTGGCTTAATGTAAAGAAAGTGCGTAAAAGTAAAGTTTGAAACAAAAAACCCAAAAAAAAAAAAAGAATGAATGAAGAGAAATGCCTTCAGGACATTTGCGGATTACAAGAAAAGGAGCAGCGAGTTTTTTTCGTAATCTTTTCCTTCAGATAGAGGAACTTTGATACGAAAAAAAATTGATGCCTCCTTGTCAGGATATCCTTTAATCTTTGATGGTGTATAATTTATTCAGTCATGGACGTTGATGCCTTTATTTAATGGTATCTGGACTGTGTGTATTTTTAAACGTTTTCGTTTTATGGTATTAGTATTAGTAAATTATTATGTGAACTAAAACAGATTTTTTTTTAACATAAAAGTCGGTAAGAATCTTTTATACTAGAATAAGCAACACTACGAAAGCCACAGATTGCATGCTTACACTAGTGGAAGTTATGAATAACAAGTCATGGAGACGGCAACAAGTAAGAAATTGGACTTATCTAGAAAGCAGCCTCAGTACCCTCTGAAGGAGCCACACTCAACGAAATAGACCACGTATTGATGGATGCCAGATACTTTACCAGCCTGAATGCGGGACGAACGTACCGAGGTGCCAAAACTGGATTGAACCAATATTCGTGGGGCCAGTGTCCTTAGTGAAAGATGATTAACTCTTGAAAATAAGATTACGGGCGCCAAGTAGCAGCAATCGTAGATTTAGCGAAACGATTCCTTTAATGGGGAATGCAAGCTAGAGACAGAGAAAAAGAATGCTGTTTGCTAAAGAATATAGCATTATCCTTGAAAACTGGACTACGCGCTTTTTTAACTAAAACAGACAGCGGCGGCCGTGTCCAGCCATGGAAGATCTACCGAAAAAATGCAGGTTGAACCATGTACATAATCACATACTTTCAGGACAGAGGGAATAATCTGATTTGTAAGAAAAGCACTTTTATGAAGTGCTAAATGAATCTGCTGAATTGGAGGCTGCACCAAAATCTTGATATCGATACAAAAAAATGATGCGTTTGGAGTTATGTAATGCTTCATATAGTGTAGGCTCCCATGACAAAAAAGCTACCCCATAGAACACCTTAAAATTATTAAGTGAGAATGGCTGAAAAACATGTAAAAAACATGTTACGTCCGCCAGACTAGTAACAATTTGTTAATTGTTATTTTTTATGAATTTTTGTATTTAGCTAAAAAAATGATTTTTTTTTCCAAAACACCTTCTTGAAATTTATACAATTTGTAGTAAATAATGAACCATTTTTGAAAAAATTTGTCTGGCTGACAATTTTTGTTAATTACTATAACTTCTGACAGACCTTTTGTTATAAATTATTTTTTTTATAAAATTGCAGTACATAACACCTCCTTGATTTTTTTTATAAAATAAAGTTTAAGATATGTTCTATCTATTGCAACTTGTCTGGCTGACAATTTTTGTTAATAAACTTGTCAGACTGAGTTTTGAATGCGCAGCATCAATGCATCAAGATCAATCACTGGCTATTCAGAAGACCCCGTTAAAAAAAAACTGAAGTTTTAGATGACCTCTATTGGAAAAATTGTTTTTTACTATGACAGACTTAATTTTTTAAGTACTGCGACGACATTTTTTAAGGAATAAATATGGTATGATCGTTGTAACTAAAAAATTTTTTTTTATAATTATTCTAAAGTAATATTGTATATATACTCAAGTACGTTTTTCATCAAAAAAATTTTTTTTACTATGCATTGATGCTGCGCATTCAAAATTCAGTCTGACAAGTTTATTAACAAAAATTGTCAGCCAGACAAGTTGTAGTTTTGATTTTGAAAATGGTGATAGAATTGAGCCTTGAGGAACACCGACAAACATGCTATGGGGCTTATATTCGATGCCATCCAAATCTACTTTCATTGAAAGGCCAGAAAGAAAAATCTCAATCCACAAGCTTTGTATTTATCACTACTTCGATGATTTTGGAAGTAATAGTAGTATTTGCAATTGGTCGCTGGTGACGAAGCAACGTAGCTGAAGGGTCGCACACAAGCAAGGCTTTTCATACGAAAACTGATAATATTATATTAGAGCTATTATGAACTTATAAACTGTATAGCCTAAGCTTTTTAAACCCTACCCGACTTGCCTTTAAAAAAGGGATTGCTTCTTGCAGCGTGTGGGCCCCATGTGGCAAAATGAGCGGCATTCCGAAAAAGGAGCTTCCTCGTAGGTACCCATGAGGACCCCATGTAGCAAATGCGGGCTTCCCCTTAACCACACCATAAAAAAAACCGGCGATTCTGAAGTGAGGTATGCCTTATCAGTCTCTCATAAGGGCGCCATAAGCCAACCTCATTACAAATGAAATGGGGCAAACCCAACATCGTCTTATTCTTTAAAGTAATACCTTTAAAGTAATACCCTTAAACTTTAGCTTTACTCAAACAAAGCTTTAGTTTTTGTTGTTGCATTGCTTCATATTTCAGGCAATTATTTTGGTAACCGTGCAGGGTGTCATTTAGCATACTCAATAGACCGGTTCTGGTTCTTTTATAGAGGTCAAGCAGCATTGGACGTGATTAGTAGTCAGTTGGGGGACCACATTGGTAAAACGACACTCGCATTTAAAAATATAAAGCTTTCGACGCCGGCGCAGTTATTACTCACATATCCCTGCCGATATTCTCAAATCCTTTCACCCGGGATCGGGTAGCAATGATTTTTCCTCAAGGGGACCAAATAGGGTATTCCTTTATGGCGAGGCGCGAATGAGGCAAGGGGTTAGATGCTCTGTGTGCGTCTTATAGTGCAATCCACATGGGGTCCACATGAGGTAATGGGGCTAGCGTCGTAGAGGTCCTATCTACATCACCCCCCCTCCAAATTCTTGTTAGGCATAACCCCACAACCAAATAATTTAAAACCATATACATAACTCAACAGATAGCTGGTAAATAAATTGACCGATTAACTTTTTACATTTTAATGGTTATCTGCTCACGTGCTCCCCATCCAAAAAGATTATGCTCCGCCGCCCCTGATTAGGGGAGTATTATAGTACCAGAAGCTTTATTGTGATTCAGCTCTTTGGGACACCTATACAATTCCCGAGTATCCATTTTGTCCAGCATTTTAAAAGTGTTTGCTCTGTTATAAATATCTGGTCTGTAGGCGATCTATTGTTTCTAAATCCTGCCTGATGTTCTCCTATGGTGTCCAGTCGCGGATTCAAGGGGGGGGGGGTCAGGGGGGTTATGACCCTCCGCAAAAGCGCTCGCTGTTTAAAAAACAAAATTGACCCAACTAAAAAAACAAAAACAAAAAAAACCAAACGACCAAAACCGACCCAACTCTTTTGCAAATTAAAAAAACGACCTTAAAAAAATGACCTTCAAAGTCAACAACAGATTGATAGATACTCAGTGGTGTATTTACCCTAGGGTCATAGGGCCATGGTCCGGTGCGGTATGTTGCGCGAGGCGGCTTGCCTAATCAGCTTTGGAAGGCTTTAATAATCTTTAGGTACTTAATACACTGAGAGAAAAATTACTTTTTGGGTTGGTGCAAAATTTATACGTCTTTTTTTCAGCATCCCACGGAACGTACAAAATTACTACAATCCTTTTGAGCTAAGCCTGAAAATGTAACTGTGGAAAATTTTTGATATACGCGATGGTCAGCTAGGCACGATACCTCTGCCAGCCTTAACAAAAATTGGAACGAAATAATAGTGGCTCTGGAAGCTATAAAAAGTGACACGGGCCACCAAAAAGCACAAGGATTTGAAGGAAGCATTTCCATATTCAGAAATAGCATTACGTATCTCAGTGGGTATTGGGTTACTTGAGCCTGGGAAAATTTTGTTTTCTATACTAAAAAGAATAAAAAATTACCTACGTTTCCGGATTAGCGAAGAATATTTGATGTTTAAAAAGTAAACATTTAATAAATGGTGATTATTCTTTTGTATGACCTACTCTATGAGGCGGCAAATCTTATAATACGCAACTGTCTATACTCTTTCTATATGTTTTGATTTGCAGACTCTGAAGCTAGCTGCACTCACAAGAGAGCGCGTCTTCATCAAAAACACATTAGGGAACGTTTTCGTAGAGGGCACGTTTGTTTTTAATCCACCAGAATATTCGGGTAGTTTTGTTCGTTTTGTCAATTTTGTTTTTGTTTTTTAGGAGTAGAAAGTTTTTTCCGCCACTTTTAATTCCGTGACCCCCCAAAAAAATCTAGATCCGCGCCTGATGGTGTCTATCAAATATGGAAGGAAATATAGGGCTAAAGCTTCTAAAGTTCAAACAGTCAATTAAATATTTGAGAGAGTTCTGATTCTCCAATCTCAATTACAAAATACCTCGTCTTACAAGGGATTTTAATGGCGAACACTTATGCAAATCAAACATCCTCGTTTAGTATTCGCACGTCCTTGGAATCAAGGCCCATTATAGACCCAAGGTAACCCAACCACTGAGATAGATCTGCGCTTGATATCTTTTAATATAGAGGCGGAAAGGAAAATATACGGAAAAAGCGAATGTTCTCCGTTATCGAAAATTTCTCATTATGTCTAGATATACGGAACCTTTATAAAAACTTCATCTCGAGCATATTGAAGATTGGTAGGCACTTGTGAATTTATTTTTCTCCCCAATTTCATAGGATGCTATTTTTATGTACATATGTATGTATATGTATAGAGGATCGTATCCACATACCAACGGGAAATATACGCCCAGCGTTCACCCAGATTCACTCCAGCTTGTTAGGAGCTTTTGATTGTATTGAAAATAAATAGCTCAAGGGGGTATATGAAATCTTGTGGTACCCAGAGCACAGCACACGGGGGTGGATGGTGGCTGCAATCAAATTCATACAACAGGGTGGTGAAACACCACCAAAGAACACCATCATTCAGGGAGCGCCGCGGCGGCGGCTCATACCCGGCACAATCCTGCCAGAACGGAATAGGAGCACAGCCCCATTCAACATTTCGATTATGAACGGTTTAAGCGAAACTTTTCATTGATGAAATTTTGCTTTTAATTAAAGTTTACCAACGAAAAAAAAAATATACACACCGTAACTGAAAATAAAGTGGAACTCATTCGCTCACCCCCTCCGCTCTGCCATTTTTTGCACAGGTTGGCCTGACATATGGTTTCGTAAGAGGATAATCCTTAGGAAAAAAAAAGTTTGTTTTCTCCCTTTCTACACCGAGTAACGATGGTTCCCTGTGTCGGGGAATTTTTCAGAACAACCCTTAAACTGCTTATCACCATTAAAATTAACAAATTCTGCGGATCCGAGCACTTTTAACTTTTTGTGTTAAAAGCTTTAAGTCGACAGCGAAATTCCGATAAAACTTTTGATTAAAATTAATGACAAAAACTCAATTGTTATCCGGCTTAGGGCTACAAAAAATTTATTTGCGTTTTTTTTTGGAGGGGGGCGTAAAAGGGCGAATTTCCGAAAACTGTTCCTCCCTTGTGTGGCTGTGTTGCTATTTTGCCGCTGACACAGTAACTCTACTAGGCTGTTTGGGGGTGTGAGCAAGGATAATTTAAAATTAAAATTTCCAATGAAAAGAAAATAGGCAAAGGATGCCCGAAATTCCTTTGAAAAGTTTACACTGAAAGGATATTGTATTGGGCAAGGATAAAAGTGGCGAAGTGAATAAATATTTTTTTTAGTGTTTTGAGCGGAATCCTTTTTAGGTAATAGAAAATAGTGTGATGGAAAACTTTACAGTTCACTCTTTGGGCTTTTAGTTCACTTGAATTTCGTTCAAACTAAAAAGAATCGATCGATGTTACAAAGGAAGTTTGAGCGATAGGTAAAAAACAGTCAATCAATAGATGACAAATACCATTACCAAATTGATCATGTTCTAGTTAAAATAAAGCACCTTAGTAGCACAATGTAAGGAGTTTAGTCCAGTCCCCAACCGTAAAAATGGGGTATTACCTCTACTTTTTTCGGAGGCCACCGATTTTGATGAAATTTTGGATTTAGGCTCTACTTACCATCCTTTTCAAAGTCTACCCTTTTTGAGACACACAAATTTAGTTATAAGTTCAGAAAGTATTTTAGTAAATTTTTTAGTGTGTGTGTGTGTATGTGTGCGTGTACGTGGATGTATATATATACTGGCGGGGTAGCAGTGGCGGAGTAAGGGTGGGGCGGAAGGGGCGGTCCGCCCCGGGCCTCTGGTTCCTGGGGGCCTCCAAATGTCTACAAGTTCCCTTGATCAAATCCTAAACAAGGCTTTTAAAATATGGTCAGTGCCTACCTAAGTGGTACTTTAGAGTCGGAGGTCCCGTACAATGCTCCCGTAGACACAAATAAGTACAGCATTTAATTATTAAAATGGGTCTTTACTGAATCGTTACCCTGTACATCGCTTATATATACTTCAATACTTCTTGACCATTTTCATCTCGGTTGTATCATGCAAGAGGAGTTTTTGTAAACTTGCCTAGTGTCCACTATAGAGTTTTTTGCGTAGAGCTAGAGAAAACTCTCGCGTAGAGATGCGTAGAGAAGTGTATACACCGTCTAGAGCTCTACAGATGCTCTCTACACCCACTCTACGCGCTCTGCTAAAAAACTCTATAGTGTATACGCAATTTTTTTGCGTTTGGTAGAGCTCTACATCTGCTCTACGCTCTAACAAGCATGTTTGATAGAGTTTTTCTCTCTACAGTATGCATTCTTATTTGCGTTTCGACTGCGCTTTGAATTGTTGTACATCGGGCAGTGCCGTGGCCAGACAATCCTGGCCCTGTGCAAAAATTCAGCGAGGGACCCCAGAGTCTCCAAAAAAAAATTTTCTGTCATAAAGACCCGTCCCCGCGACAGAATTATGGAAAATGGACCCTATGTAATATTTAGTGTTATGCGAGTTCGTCTGATATGACCCATATGCTGATTTGTATGACCCATTCATTGAAGTAAAAATGCAAATAAAGAATTCAAATGATTTTTATTGCCAAAATATGTTTTGCTCGCTTCGCTCGCGGTGCCCCAAACACGCGGGGCCCTGTGCAGTTACACACCCTGCATATATGCCAGCCGCGGCACTGCATCGGCGTATTCAATAACAGCCAAATTCGAGTATACGACATACGCAGAAAATTTTGGTATGAAGATGTATCTTCTTCCGTGAGCTCATTCCATAATTCTCGATACATTCCAGCGTTTTGTTTTCTTTTCGCAATCCAATCTCGCTCCCAACATTTCCTTCCCTTCTTTTCCCTTCTTTTGGTGAAAACTCATTTTATTATTTTTTTGATTTCTATTAATTTCCTTCAAATTTTTTACACAATATATGTACGCACGCATCTCTGAATGACTGAGAAATGAAATGACATGCAAAAGTTGATGACCGCAGTTGCGCGCTCTACCATACGACCCTACAGTAGAGAAACACACATCTGCAGTGTACTCAGTCTGTAGAGCTCGTGGTAGATCTCTACTCAAAATTTCTCTAGAGCAACTCTACGGGCGGTGGAGTGGTAGAGAAGCTCTGTAGTGTACATACTACAGGTAGAGCTCTACACTCTACGCTCTACACTCTACCGAAAAAACTCTATAGTGGACACTTGGCTTTAGTACGACTTTCGGAATCGATGGGTAATTAAATGCTTTTCCTACTGGGAAATAAACATATACACACACTTGTCCCTACAAATGGCAACTGAATAAAAGGCTTCTAAAATTACATCGACTTCTTAGACTGAGGGCCTCATTTAACTTTGCCGCCCCGGGCCTCTGACGGGCTTAGTCCGCCACTGCGGGGTACCGACACTTGATTCACCTATGCTCTAAAAAAGATTGCAAATCGTCAATTTTTTTTCATTTTATTTAATTGCACATCTTTAGCAGCTGCGTACAAAAGTATTGCGCAATACCTTCCAGCTTCCAGAATATCTTTTATTTTGGAGGTACTGTTGTAAAATGTATATTAAGCCTGCATACCAAATGTAGCATGTATGTATATGTGAAATATCGTAATGTGCTCACAAGAGCTCCGAAAATCATTTGCTCCGAAAATTAAAAAAAAAGTCGTTCAGTTTTTTTTACTGTAGCGGGGTCAATTTTCAAGCTACAGTGTCCATTCAAAAATCATTTTGAAGGTAATTTCACTGGCTATAAAACTGTGTTAATTGTATTATATTAAAATCCTTAATTTTCCAAACGTGAAGGGTCAAAGGGCTAAGCAAAGGTGGTACTTACACTATAAAGCAAACTTCAATCCGCTATATCTCCGTCAGTTTTTAGGCTACAGCAACACATAAAGAACCAAAATTTTTGTTGAAGAAAATTCTAAATTTTGTTACTTAACAGTTTTTTACGTATCTTCAATAGTTTTTGAGTTTTTTTGAAATAAACGCAGAAATCTGTAAAATTCGTAAAATCCCCTATTTATTTTGATCGTACCCATTTCGAAAAATACACCCTGAAAATCGCTCAAACTATATAGATCCGTTAGATATCTCTAAAATAAAGTGAATCCTATGTGGAACATGATAAATTTGAATTTGGGTGGAAGTGGTACTAGTTTTATTGATAATTTTTTTAAAAAAAATTTGAACGGTACACCTTCTCTTTGTCATAACTCATTCATTTTACATGCAAATGACTTTTATCAGTGTTCATTTTAAAGGTCTTTTCAAGCACTTTAAAAAATGTAGTATAAGTTATCCTCGAAAAATGCATCGATTTTCCGTTATTTGACGTTAAATACAACGTTTTGAGTATTTGCTTTGAAATAGGTCCCCTTCGATCGATCATTACTCGCTTTGTTTTTCATGAATAAGATATTAGTGTACGCCGAAT
This sequence comes from Thereva nobilitata, assembly GCA_963855945.1. Lineage (NCBI taxonomy): Eukaryota > Metazoa > Arthropoda > Insecta > Diptera > Therevidae > Thereva > Thereva nobilitata. The sequence goes on from OY979695.1 coordinate 176,432,456, forward strand.
ACTCCCACCTATCTAAAACTGTAAAAGTCAAGGTTCTACCCTGTCAACTTCCAAAGCAATGAGTCAACAAAATCAAAACTTCGTTTTTTTTAACTAAAATTTCAACTAAAACCACCTTTTTCTCCAAAAAAATACGAAGTTAACTAATATTTTTTTTTGCAAAATTGGAGTCTTAGGCAGGACTTTTGCATGTGGTATTAACCATTAACGAAATATAGTGCAAAGAAAGTGATATATGAAGTTTGAAGCACTATTTCTCCGTAGATATTGATTTTACACAAAAAAGTTCTAAACAAGAAAGTTAAATCATTTATTTATCTACAAAAAAGATAATATACATTTTTGTCGTAAAATGTATACGCGTAAGTTTCTCAAGAAGGTGGGGATGACGCCATTTTGAATTTAAGCTTATAAAAATATATAAATTCATTTGGTAAAAAAAAATCGCGTGTGGTATTTTTTGCAAAGAAAAAGTACCTATTTATTGGACTATTAGCGAAATGACAAAAGAGTTGGGTCGACTCCATTAAGGTGGGAGAGATGTAGAGGTGGGTCGAGGCCTACACAATGCGTTTCATTCGAATGTTGGCTTCCAACGATGAAGTCAGCATCGACAAGAGCCCGGCCGGGTCCAAAAACGTTTGACATTGGACACTCGTAGTTCGAGAATCGGGAACACGATACGTCCTACCATCAAGCGTTCGACGTTGGAGGGTGTTCATAATATTGTATAGAACCGGCTTTAGTCTCAAGGACTCTTGCCGAATGTGAATCTCGAGATTAGCTACGAACTAACACAGTTCCTGAGTAGGCATGGAGGATAAATGGCATATCTCAATGGTTTTGGGAATGACTACTCACCGTGTTGCTCGAGTTTAACAAATATGAAGAAGACGAAAGCGACATCTCCTTTCAATACCCGAGATGAGCTGAGTACAGGGCCGAGTTGTAGCTTGTAGGTGACGGCCGAAGTGTGTCTAATATGAGAGAGGGTGCGAACTTCTTCAGGACATCTCCGTTTCTCTACCCTCTTCTTGAGGACATGTCGACGGAGAAGTTCTTCCTGAAGGCCAATCTAGGCGCAAGCTAGGTTGCAGAGACCATATCCTCAGCTAGCAAATTTAAAATATTGTATTGTTATGACCGTAGGGTTTTGGGATCCAGACCCCGGATTCACTCAGTCTAAAGGCATAGCACGAGGTAAGGTGTTTGATGTGAAGGTTGGGAGATCAGGTGCAAGAGAAGAGAGAGCTTCTCGAATCGAGCTTTGCTCCATTCATCGTGCTAACATTTTACATACCCAAATTAATATCAATATTTCTTTAGTTGCGTCTTAGCCGCGTGATCAATTCGTTTCAAGGACTTCTTAGAGAATTCGCATTATTTGGTTTTTTCCAGGATCAGGTGGTTCTTCTGGAGCCCAATCAGTAAGATGAGTTTTTAGAGGCTGCACACTCGGGTTTCCCCTTTCACCTTTACATATTTGATTGCATTGCCTGAAATTCAGGCCCTGAATATTACAACATGGTCGTGGTGAACCGGACTAGGCTAACAGAGCTGTGGCGGTAAATCAGTAGACCTTTCAGCTTTTGAGTCCTGAGATCTTGTATAAGCCTTCAACTCTTCGATTAATTGTAATACAACATTGTAATCACTGCCGATTTATTGTAGTCGTCTCCAATCGATTCGTCACAAACTTTCAAATTGATTAAACTATATTCATTGCAACCAAAATAAAATACCAAATTCAATTTACCATAACAACAACGAATATAGAACGTTTTCAAATGTGTACAATAGTTATATTTCCGGTTATTACAAAGGTGTCCACTATGTCCCTATCATTTGAATTAATCCGCCCCTGTATTATTCAGTTATCCATTAGTTCTTATGAGTAACGTTTGAAAACAAGCCGACCACAAAGCCAACAGTATTAACTTTTATCTATTTGCTATGCCTTTTACATAAACATCCCCTAACTGTGTGCACTTCACCGAAAACATACATTGTTTGTTTATCCTACACTTATCTCTAATCTGTTATCAATTCCTCTATTCATTTATGTAACCCGAAGCCCACACTTATTTTCGTCCTAATTTTCCTATCCAAGGATCTCCAAAATAAAAATAGATTTTGTCTATTTTTTTTTGTCGTGTCCTTCTCTCCTTTATTTTTGTTCTTTCGTTGGGTTGTAACACAGTTGAAATCGTTTGTGACTGCCACTGCCATAGTTTGTTGGCTCATATATAATTAAGTTTGTCATGTTCAAAGTCTGGAAATATATTCGTAACAGGATAACTTCCTGCCCTGGAAAAGGATATAAATATCCCTGATACGGGCCCGGGGTTGACTTAAATCTGACATGTGTGAAAGCATTTAACAAAAGAGCAGTCATAGTGAATCGTTATTGAAATTTCTGCATTTGTCGAACGTCCTGATTGCCATCGAACATGTAACCGTTTTCTGGCATCCCCGATGGATTTAATCGAATTTAATAAATGTGTGTAAGTATCCTCGTCCTTTTTAGCATATATAAGATCAAGCATTCACGGAACTTTTCAGTTCTTCGATTTTTTTTTATTATATCCATTCATAAAGTTCATGACACGGATTAATTTCTCAGGGATGTTACCCGAACGAGTGTTTTAGTATTGGTGCGGATGTTCATGTATATATATGGGTGTGTGTTTGTCGGTATGTATATCCTACTCCTGGGCGGTAATACATTTGGAATGCAGCACGCAATCTGAAAGGGCTTCCTGGAAATTTAATATCCGGCTCTGAAGTTTCATGTCAATGGAAAACAGAAAGGAGCTTATCACAGTCGATCGATGCTGAGGAATTTGTCGAAATTTTCATCGTGAAAATGAAGTGAGAGAACAAAGAGAGAGCGAGAGAGCGGCAAAAAAAAGTGTTGATAACGCGACGACCTTAGGGACCTCAATCAGCTGCAAGAGTCACCGATCTAATCTCCGTTTTTTTTAATTATGTTTTCATCATAATGATTATATGAAGAGAGGTGAAAATAAATGTGAAAAAGAATTCAAATTTTCATCATTTTTGAAATATTTTCAAGATGGAGAATTTATGCTGGTTTATTCGAAGAAAGCTATTCTTCTGGAGGTAATGAGGGTGTGTCGTCAAAGCTGCAGGAGAGTGAGGACTGTGCATTCCAAACTACTTCAGATCTGCCTTTTTATGCACACAATATGATTCAAGAATTTCATGAATTCTTTTGATGCAAACAAATTTTGTGTAGTACTTTTGCTTTGAACTTTATGTGCCATAGTATTCTAGATATTATCCCAACGAGAGGGGTTTATATGTAATTTAAAATGTCTAGAAAAGCGTGATTTTTTAATTGCAATATTTTAATATTTTCGTTGTAAGAAATAATTCGTAATTATGACCTTCGAATACTTTCTACATACTAAGGGCCTGTGCCAAGTTACAATTCAAATGTCAATTTGTATGGAAAACGCATTTCGATCAATTCAATTTTCGGAGGTTTGTGTCTTTGGAATTGTAAGGAAATTTTTGAATTATAGGGAAATATTAGACAAACATTCATTTGACAATTTGTTGGATGTGCTTTTTGGTGATGGAATCTACATATTTTCAATTATTGGAGAACAGTATCGCGAATTATTTCAATTTTCAGTGCATGATTGTTCTCACCGTATAATATGACACATTAAAGGCTGATCATGCTTACACTTTGCAGACGTTAACCAAAATAAAAACATGAACAGAATAAATTCCGCATTAAATTTTGAACCATTTTTATACGCTTTATATTAGCTTGACCTGTATGTTGTATGTTGTATGTTGTATGTTGTATGTTGTATGTTTCATGTAAACAAATTTTGCAACTTGATTTTGACCCACTTCCAGGTAACGGATCAACTTGAAATTATGCACATATGTATAGTTCGCGTGACAATGCAATCTGACCATTTTATAATAAAATCAAGATGGCGGTTCCAAGACGGTGGCAGAATTTTGCAATTGTGCTCCCCGACCCCCAACATAGGTATCAAATGAAAGAGTATTACAAGTAGAATACAATTAGCTATGTGGCGTTATCCAAAATTCAAAATGGCGGTCAACAAAAAATGGCGGACTACCTTTTTCTTTACAATGCCCTCGGTATGGGTATCAAATGAAAGTGTACGACGAATATAGTATAGTAAACTGTGTGACGTCATTTTAAATCCTAATAGACTAAAAAATAGAAAATAAAAAATATAAAGTTTAAAAAAACTAACAAATACGCTTTGATTTTAAAATGAACTAAAAAGTAACAAATAATTTTGAATGTAAAGTTTTTATTGCTCCAGCCAGAATATGGAAACAACCTATCTTTCGAAATGTAAAAAGCATGGGCTAGTGAAAATTTCCGGTGTTAATAAAATAAGAATATAGGAAGAGGGTCCCACGCTGTTTTACATTTCGAAAGGTAGGTTGTTTCCTTATTCTGGCTGGAGCAATAAAAACTTTACATTCAAAATTATTTTTTACTTTTTAGTTCATTTTAAAATCAAAGCGTATTTTTTAGTTTTTTTAAACTATATATTTTTTATTTTTTTAAAACTCTTTCAAATATGTACAATGCTTCTTGCAGTCCACCCCCACTGGATGATGTTCGTGAAGCAATTCCATTTCCATTATTTTAAAGACAAACATAGCCCAGGACTTCTTTAAAAAAATTTATTAAAAATTAAAATTTTTTGTTGTGATCCATGTTGTCAAATGAAAGTGTCCGTGGTGAATGTAGCAAATTCGGAATTGCAACTTGGCACCCACCCTAAGTAAGCCTTTTTTTTATAAATGAGGCAGTATTGCCACATACATACAGATACTCCCTATTTTTATGAATTTTCAAAGCAGTATTCTTCTTCTTATTAAATGGCAAGGTATCTACAAGGTGGGGCAAAACTAATGTCATAATAGCTGCGTTCCAAAATTCGAGCAAATCTCTCGCAAGCAGTTGGCTTCTCTCTCTACTCATGCCTTTGTTGAGAAGTGGGAACGAGTAGGCCAATTACTTGCGAGAGCTTTGTTCGAATTTTGGAACGCAGCTAATGTGAATGTCCGCTATAATTTTTGAAAATGGCGTCAAATGTCATTGTGCTTTGACATTTATGTTGTGGACATATACAGAATTAGTTGACAATAGGCAATGGAGCGATACACACCTGAAAAACGTGGAATTATTGTTTCTGCATATTTAACCAATTTCTGGTTTCGGGTTTTAACGCAGCGTGAATTTCGTCATCGCTTTCCTCTTTCACCAGATCTGACGGCATCCGACTTTTTCGATTGAGGATTTTTGAAATCTCGCGTTTACCACAACAAAGCATAAAATTTGCAAATCTTGAAAGCCAACAGTGAATAAAAAATTAACAATTTGGAGCCAGATGTTTTGCGAGTAACAATTCAAAATGCTAAAACGAGCACAAATGTTTATCAACCGACCGATATGATTTTTTCATCAAATTTCAAGTAAACTCTCCGTAAGAGCCAAATTATTTTCATTTCTAACAAAATGGCAGCCAATATACACAATATGACATTGTTTTTCCCCAGCTTGTACGTTTTATCAGTTCTCTTCAGTTTATTATATGCAAGACCCTATTTTGCAGGAATTTCGCCAAAATTCAAATTTTACATATGACAATCTAATTTTTAGATGGCCTAAAATGTTCAGCGTCGAGGATTGAGGCGGTCCCCATACGTTGCTCAAAATTACCCTTAAAATACCGCGGGGAAGGTCGATTGAAAATTTTACCCGCTCTAATGCGATTGCGGCAATCACATCCCCGGGTCGCAGGTCCAAGCCGTTGCTATGACCAGAAGTTTTTGTCGTCCAGGGCTCGGATCCCCTCAGTGTAAGGGCACAGCATGAAGTCAGTTATTTAATGTGAAGGGAACAGGTTTAAAACCACATCGCCAGTGTTCTTGGGTTACATTATCATAGCCCCTGTGGCCCCTATTGTTATCATCCTCTAGACCTTTCCTAACTCTCAAGCATTATAGGTCCTGTTCAGCACTGGTCACCACACCAGCGGGCGTACTTGAGAATTGGACGTAACACTGTGCTGTGTAAATCCACAGAAACATCATGGACTTAAGATCCCATCTCTTGCAAACTAAGACTACTAGACATTGAACCATGACCTGAACTACATGACAGACAGACAATACAAAGAGTGGACCCTAAGCTTGGGGTTTCACACATAAAAAAAAGCTAAACCCTAAATACACGAGGATGCATGCTTCTGATGCAAAAGTTTTAATATTGGCAAGGAGGGTGTGCGGAGGTAGAAAAAATGTAAAGTTTCTTGCTCCAAGCAGACCCTTTCCAAAAAAAGTTATTTTTGCTTCAAAAGCATGCATCCTAGTGTATTTAGGAATTTAGTCTATAATAATATTACATCAAGTTTCGTTTGCACGCAATTTTATAGTTTTACGGTAACCCTGATATTGCCCGGAAAACCGATTTTGACTGCTGATCGAAACTGCAGCTTTAATTTGTCATTGTACATTGTTACCCATAGGTCAACGTCTAGGTCGGATACCAGCGAAACACTCTACACAGGCCTGTACACCAACTTACAATGTAGCGATCTACCTCCAAAGTGCTCGATGATTACAAGCAATTATCAACTAGTTTGCTCTATCGCTTAAAGGTAAAATCATTTTACCGTCTATCATTCGATCTTGTCAAGCCAAATACCTTATTGATCGCTTCAGTTGTCTGGTTTTATCTTTCGAAATCGGAGTTGCTTGTCTTATAGTCGTCCTTTTTGACGTAAGATAATATTTTTAGTACAGATCATCCCAACAAAATGTTTGCCGTTGCCGTGGAAAAGACTCTTCGAGCTATTATTATTATTATTTATTACGAAAGCATGTACAAAGACAGTATCTTATTTTAGTACATTCATTAAACATGAAGAAACATCAGGAAACGGTGACAAAATTATATAATAAAAAAAAATATAGAAATATAAGAAAAGCTAAAAACTAAAAAAACAAGTGAGGTATATACAAGAAAAAAGAGAGGGAGAGAAAAGAACTAAAATGAAATTGTACAATATAAAAAAAAGAAAAAAAAATAATAAAAAAAATAAAGTTATATAAAAAAGAAAGTTATATATAAAAAAAAAGAAGAAAGTTATTTATTCATGCTTAAACTGTTCTATCAGAAATTAACTCGAAAAGACGCTTCTTGAAGATGTTCACTGAATCATTGAACGTTGTAATTCGACTGGGAGTGAGTTCCATAACAGAGCTGCGAAGACGAAGAAAGAACGCTGTCCAATTAAAGTGCGGAAACGCGGAATAATCAAATTATTATTTCTAAGCGATTGTGAGAACTGGACGAACTTATTAAGGTATGCAGGTTTGCGCTGGTGCAGAATATCATGAAATAGACGCAAAAGTCTAAACTTGCGATAATCATCCAGCCCAAAACGGAATTCAAATAGGGTGAAATATGGTCAAAGCGGCGTAACTTATAAACAAAACGAACACAATCGTTAAAGGCTACTTCGAGCTTTCGATCGCAAGAAGAATCGAGAGAGGGGAAAATAGAAAAGCCATGCATTAGAAGAGGTAGGAGTAAGGCTTTCACTAAATTCAAACGGACAGCCCTTTTAAGGAAACCACAGTAATATCTGAGTTTGGACAGGAGCCCATATGTTTTTCCAATAATGAAATTGATGTGGTCACAGCAGGTCATATTACTATTCAGCACAATCCCTAGATTTCTTACTTTACAAACGCGAACGAGAGGAACCCCATTTTAAGAAATTACTGGGAGATCAGTTTGAGAGATGGATGTGTGTGAGAAGAAAATGCAATGTGACTTCGATGGGTTTAGTTGTAGTAAGTTCAGTGTAAACCAGCTTGAGACAATGTGCATGTCAGCCGCAATCTTCTCCACACAATTACGGATTTGATCTTTTGGGGTAGAGAAATAAAGCTGCACATCATCTGCATACATATGAATCTTAGAATGCTTTATTACTAGAGGAAGATCATTAATAAAAACGCTGAACAAAAGTGGCCCAAGAATAGAACCTTGAGGAACTCCAGAGGTAAGTAAAGAATTGGTGGAATTAGAGTCGCTTAGTTTAACTTTTTGTGAACGGTTCGTTAAAAAGCTATGCAAAAGTTTAAGAGTAGTTGAGGAAAAAAAGACTTGGGAGGAGAGTTTTTGCAAGAGGAAAGAGTGATTGACACTATCAAAAGCTTTCGAAAAATCAAGTAGCAACAGACAACAAATGTGATCTTTATCAAGAGAATTGCGAATATCATTTGTGACTTTGAGGAGTGCAGTTTCGCAGCTGTGATGTTTGCGGAAGCCAGATTTCCATACATTTATAAATTGAAGTCGTTCACAGAACACAAGTATTTGAGTTCCAATCAGTTTTTCAAAAACTTTTGCTAGGAAGGGAAGAATACTAATGGGCCGAAAATCAGATGGATTAGCAGGTGAGGGGCACTTGGGTATGGGAGTAATCAATGCATGCATAAGGTGGGGAACTTAGATACTGTAATGTTTGGGTGTTGTGGACCAAGCTAGTGAACCAGCTTTTGCTTGTGGCGTCTAGTGCCGCCTTATTTAGTGTGTGGAATAAATACAATTGCTTTTAAATAATGCAACATTTATTCATACCAAAATACCTATTCCCGCAGGGCAAGTTATTGCCACTCTTACTCGGACTGAGTTCTGGGAATCAATGATTATTCAAAAAATCCTTACAACTATTTATACTACCTAATTCCCCTACTTATGTTACTTAGCTTAATAAATTTACTTTTCATAATCTATTCCCCTATTAGTACAGGCTGAAAAAGTTCAGATCGAAAAAAAATAACCTGGCTGGTTTTTCAACGGGATAATATAGGTAAAAGTTCTAGTTTTTAAAAAAACATACTTTGGAAAAAATCGGTTTGTAGGAAGTTATCGAAAAAAAATCGGAAAGGTGGGAAAACCGATATATCGGAAAAAAAACAGGGAAAACAAATTTTAATGGAAAAACAAAAAATAGGAGGTTGTAGAGTGAGAAAAAACGAAGAAAATGATTGTTGTTGAAGTCAAATCCGTTAGAAACTTTACGAGAAAACAAGCTTTTATCTCGAAAAAATCGCGATTTTTCGCCCTTCTTTTTCTCAGCTTGTGTGACTCGTAGGAAATCCATTCAGGGCTTAAATTATAGCTTTTAATACTGTTTTTTTGTAAAAAAAATTTTCGTTGCAAAATAATATTAAGTTTCCGCACAATTTGCGAAAATGTAAAAGTAGGTGCTTCGGAAAAACCGTGCGCGATCGGTTAGAAAGCATCCTACGACAATTTAAAAAAAGACATTTTTTTCGTTAAGAGTTGCCCTACAACCTCTGCATAATTATAAATCTCCCAGATGCATGACAGAGCCGTGAAAACGCAAAGAAAATCGATCGATTTTTTCCGCGAGCGCTCTATTTAAGTATATTGACCTCGTTTCAAGTACATACACTGCACATATACTTATGAATGCATACACATACATAACGTTTCTTCCGTACAAGCTTTTAACGTACCGCAAAAGTGAAAATCAGAATGGGGACTGAGGTTGAGAAATGCATTCTGTGCGTAGGAGCGCTCGCGGAAAATATCGCTCGATTTTCTTTGAGTTTTCACGGCTCTGTCATGCATCTGGGAGATTTATAATTATGCACAGGTTTTAGGGCAACTCTTAACGAAAAAAATGTCTTTTTTTAAATTGTCGTAGGATGCTTTCTAACCGATCGCGCACGGTTTTTCCGAAGCACCTACTTTTACATTTTCGCAAATTGTACGGAAACTTAATATTATTTTGCGAAGAAATTTTTTTTACAAAGAAACAGCATTAAAAGATATAATTTAAGCCCCAAACGGATTTCCTACGAGTCACACAAGCTGAGAAAAAGAAGGGCGAAAAATCGCGATTTTTTCGAGATAAAAGCTTGTTTTCTCGTAAAGTTTCTAACGGATTTGACTTTAACAACTATCATTTTTTTCGTTTTTTCTCACTCTACAACCTCCTATTATTTGTTTTTCCATTAAAATTTGTTTTCCCTGTTTTTTTTACCGATATATCGGTTTTCCTACCTTTCCGATTTTTTTTCGATAACTTCCTACAAACCGATTTTTCCAAAGTATTTTTTTTAAAAAACTAGTACCTTTACCTAAATTATCCCGTTGAAAAACCAGCCAGGTTATTTTTTTTCCATCTGAAGGAATTTTGCGCCGCACAGCCTGTACCTACTATATGGAATCCACTTGTAATACAGTAGTCGTTATTTGTCTATTAGAACTGTCATAATTAACTTGTATTACAGTGTTTTCCATAGTGTGCTCTTATATACACTACAATATCGTGAGGCACGAGTTAAATATGTGAGTTAGAATAGGCAGCAAACATGGAGTTATCATTTTTAGAAATCGTGGTGAAATATTATCGCCACCAGTGGCTGTAGATTTAATAGAATTTAAAGCAGTGATAACTTCAAGAGAATCGACGCAAAGAAAGCTGAAGCCATCAGTTGAAGTTATAAAAGAGGTAGTAGTCACCTCAGCTGCTTGGTTAGAAATGAAATATTGATTAAGACTCTCGGGACTTAGGTTGTGAGCAGCAGCTTCATTTTTAGAGTGGACACTTAACATGCGCAGATTTTTCCATACAGTTTTCAAGGAATATAAGACGATCTGTTCCTTATAAGTGTTCGTCCGGTTTCAGGACAAGCACGATTTTCTGTTTCTGTCATAGCTTCTTGAAAACTCTTTATGTTTGGAGTTATCGTGGCTGCTATCCTAACTACTATATTGCGCATATGTCATTCATACCGGATACGTTCTAATTTTTGTTTTGATCCCATCATGCCTTGATGATCAAAGGTGAAACAAGTGAAGCATCTCGAAACAAAACATCAAAAAATTTAAAGAGTACGAGTTATAATTTCAAATTAAATTCTTTATCTAGGGACATCCTCTTAATTTATTTAGATACAAATTTTCCATATTAAGATATTGGTAAGTAAACATAATTTTCATCAGAAATTCCAAGGAAAACATTTCCCCCCAGAGAGAGGCCAAACATTTTCTCAACCAGCTGCAGCTATACTGGCTATGAAATACGGGTTTAGGGTAATCTCCACTTTTTTTTTCGTTTATTTTTTTAATAACTCATCCGTAAATGTCTCCAAGGGGCAAAAAGTGTAGATCGCAGATTTCTTGAATGTCAAGCATCTTGTGTACATATTTAAAAAGTATATATATAGTATGTGCGCATAAAAGGCAAGAAATAATCGTTTTTTTTAAAAAAAAAAAAGAAAAAAAAGGCAAGCAGCCTTCATCCCCCTGAACAATTTCGCATCGTCGACAATACTGCTGACTCTATACCGGAAAATTAAGCTACCATCAGCATCCATCAGCAACAAGAGCAAAATTGTTGCCTATATATGCTTTTGGTATAGCGCTTTTTGGAGAGATGATGCCTGTCGAGCTTAGCCCAGAGCCATGTCTTACCTCAATTGGATTCTCGGACTATTATATCGTGTGAGCATGTATTATGTATGTATGTATGTATAAATGTGTATGGCAGGAGTGTGTGCTTGTTTGCCATAAAGTCCGTTTAGCAGAGCGCAGGCAAGGAGACGGGAATTGCGGTGATAGAATGAGGCAGATTCATTCATTTTCATAAAGTTGGCAAACAAACAAAACGAGGAAACGCTATGCAAGTTTCCATCACTTTATATTAAGCCTCATTAAGTTCCATTCAGACCTAAATCGCACCGCAGCAAGTCCCCACATTTTCAGGGATAATCCCCCCGGCAAGCCATCCAGCATTCGCCCCACCACCACCTCTCTGCTCTACTTATGGTTGAGTCGCAGTGAGGAAACTATACGAACAGAACAAAAAGCCCGCCCCCTCGATCCACCCCAAAAAGGCCATCCCCGTTCGCTAACTTTAAATAAAATTTCATCATAAATCATCTCCGCAGAGAGAGTGGAATTGTTAAGTTGGATAATATGTCACAGTTCAGGACTAGTTTCCCAAGGTCCTGTTCCTGTATAGAGGATATTCAAAGAACGGGCTGCCAACAGTCATCGGGTGCCCGCTACTGTGTATAGTACAGCTTCCCTCACTGGGAGACTGGGGGCTGGTGCTACTAGAGGATATCTTCTTCCAGGATAACACATCCAGTCATGTAGTAGCTCTTACACATTTTGGCACCAGCAGCGGAACAACACGTAATCCTTCAAGGCAGCCGATTTTTAAAAACGGGGTAGCTGGTGCCCTTCTAAGTCCCAGTGGGTGGTTGGGGGCGTGCTGGGTGGGCACTACGGGTAGTAATTTCAAATTAAATAAAAGTTGAAAGTGAAAAATCTCGTCAGATAAATTAAGCTTACCCATGTTCAAGTAGAAAACTGCAGCTAAAAGAAAATGAAGCAAGTGGCAGTCTTGTAAATTCATGATGCAATTTCCCATGTCTCTAGCGGCGGACTTCATTCCTTTTACCCAAAGAATTTCAGCTTTCTCCGCTGACGCCTCCGTTCTCCAGCTTAAGTAAAGAATGCTTTTATCTTCTGTGTAGAAATAAGGATGCTCCTTCCGTTCAGCGATGAACGAACGTCCTGTACTCTGCCTCCCAGATAGTGTGTGGCTGGATATACAACAGTGTTGTTAGTGCCGTTCCCGTCTCTATCTCTCTCTCTCGGTTTTATCTTAAAGCTGGAAAGATACAAAACAGAAAAAAAATAATAATAATATGATGAAGAAACTCGTTAAGGAATTCATTCACATAACATAGAACGAAACATAGATAATCTCAGTACGCGACACAAATTTGTTATATTCAATAATGTTTTATTATAAAAAGGGTGGCCTGGTGCGGGTGTTTGGGGATGGTATAGGGCGTGTAATAAGGAGATTTGCGAAAACTGCGCCGTGTCCTTGCCCTGCTCCACTTTTGCTCTAGCGACTAATTTGTATGCAAGTAGGCATGTTTTATGCCTGATGTAATCGAATATAAAGCACGCGGTATTACTTAAGAAAATTCCTCTTACGGCCCGGCCGGGCAGGGGGTGTACGGGAGGGATACTTCCAAAGACATCGTCGATATATCGTCTTGGGAACTATTCATCGTAAAATTTAACGAACGATGGATGAAACGTCTTATCCTGTATTGGGAATTCAAGTTTCAACATTGTTCAGCTGAGAAGGATTACAAGATTCTGGTGGAATTAGAGAGTTTTTGAAGATGGGCATTTTACGTAATCATCGATTTGAAGTAATTATGGATTGAAAGAGATTTATTTGTTTAATGATCTGAGGATGTAAGACTAGGATATGTGATACTTAGTCGAGCTAGATTTCTTTTATAAACGAACGATTTTATAATCTGGGATAATCATGCTGTTCCATAACCTAAAAAGGTGAAAGTATCTACTTTATATGTAGGTCCATCACAAAGTAATCAGATGGAATAAATACAGACAATATAAATTTATACGATTTCATTTTTTTAACATAAGAACATTTCTTAAACTTCCATGTCTAGTCACTTTTGCATTCGGTGTTACTACTTTTACAAGTCCTAAGGTAGTTCCGCTTATTGTAGATCAACGAGTAAACCTCATCGATCTGTTTCTTATTTCTTACCTAACAAGTTATTCCGTAGAGAAAAAATTAGTAGGTAATGAGATACTCGAGCCTGGGAACCAAGTGTCATGACAGGGTGTGTGCATGTAAAAAGAGGACATACCTAAATTGATTGATGCAAAGAGATCTGTTGCTAAACAACGTAAAATAATAGTGAAACGAGGACGTTTTTTCCCGTTTTGTTAGAAAGTGTATTGCCATGATCTATCGGCTCATTAATTGAAAAATATGCATAGAATTAATGTACTTAATAAGGTGCTATTTCTGTAACCAGAAGTTTGCAATTAGCTCAAAAATAAAACTAAAATGACTGCAAATCAATCCATTTTTAATAGAGCATTGAATAAAATACTACAGAATAAAGATATGAATGATTCAGCTATAAAATGTTAAAGTAAACTAATATTTATTATATATGAATGAATGTAAGTCTGCAAGTTGAGGGTTTCCAGCAAAGGGGAGACTGAAGTCACATGCGCCCAGGTGCACTTATCACATATGCCGGCCGGCTAGAGTGCTTTAAGGGGTAACACCACTGTAGGATTTTGAAAAAAATGGAATTTTTTTTGGCTTTAAATATACTTCAGGATCACAAAAACAATGTGCAGTTGGTCCCATAACAGAAAAATAATTTCGAAAGACTTAAATTTCGATTTTCGCCCGGCGCCCTGGAGCACGCGTTGGCCCGACTTATTGCTAGTATATTGCTTTTACCTATCGATAAATTAATGCTGCTATAGCAAAAAGGTTATTTGGGTTCCCCAGGTGTTAACCAGGGTGCGCTACACAATAATAAACGTGTTTTACATACATCGCACAGTGAAGGTAAAATACAATTTTTAAAGATTAGAGTACTTTCAAAACTTTAAACGCGATTATCTGGAAACCATGTTTTTCGAACTGGGTGGACGGATTACTCGGCGACTATTGCCTGGATCGGTTTGAAATTTTGACAGTAGCTTCACAATTGCATTCTTTACAAAAGTACGTAAAGTACGTTTGATTCGTTGTAAAACAAAATTTTTATAAACAATTTACTGCTCATTTTTTTGCCGAAAATCACTTTTTTTTTCATAAGTGCGCCATTTTTACAAAAATCAGTTTAAAAAGAAAATCCTACGTACTTTTATGGGCAAGGTCAAATAGATTAGGAAACTATTTGGATTTTGTTCCAGGTCTTCAACTTTCGGAGGAATCCGTCCACCCGTGGAGGCCCTTAACAAAAAGGCGATTTCGAAAAACGACTGTGGCGCCACCATTTTGTAACAAAAAGTCAATAAAAAAATTTTGTTTTGCACTTGAATACATGTTTGATCAATTGCCTGAAAAGAATTTCGATCCCTTTTTCCATACTTTTTAAATTAATTCCCAAAATTTGGCCTTTTTCGCACCTCTACAGTGGTGTTACCCCTTAAGTAATTTGCTGATTCCAAATTGCAGCTGTGGACCACTACCTGTGCCTTAGTCATTTCATTTCGTTTGTAGAGCGACTCCTTCATTGCTCATGTCTCTGATTGCAGTTTTTTCATTTATACTTTTACTCGAAAAAATTGGAGTTCGGAGCATGTTCTTTATAACGAACTAAATCCATGTGCAAACTTGCAGGCAGACACGTGCCTATTATTACGAATAACTCGGTGATCATTTCATGTCATTATCACCTTTTTATTATCACTTATCAACTACCTAGTTCCCAGGCTCAAGTGCACGATTACCTACTAAAATTCACTGCTGATTTTTTCTTGTTTACCTAACACTGCCATGCCACAGTATCTTCGGACTATTAGAATATAATTCATGTTCAGCACATACTAAATAAGTGACTCCCAAGAATTTTGTTACCTACCGCTCAATAGCAATTACTTCTATTATTCTAGCCTCAGAGCACCTCAGCCAAAGTATGCATAGCTTGGCGAATCTCGTCTAGTTGCTCTATATGCATATCTCCACGCCTTTAATAAAGTGTGATACCATTCACTAAATTTCAAGCCATTGGTATTGATGCAGCTCTAAAGAACTAAATTGAAAGATTTCAATCTTGGAAGTATTGAATGGTGTCAACTCTAAACCCCGTTTTGTTTTACCGGTGTTCCTCAAAGATCAAACCTGTCACCTACTCTCTTTTCAATCTTTATGCATTATTGGAAAACATGCGGAGATGGTGCTAAATGCCATTTAAATATGATACAAGTAGGGTTACCATTCGTCAGGATTTCGCCTGGCATGTCAGGCATTTTATAGTCTTGTCAGGCTCAGGGCAGGCTTTAGTTGATGTCCGGCTTTTTTATAATTGAGATTTTAATTCTTTTTTCCTTTTAAGTTTTCTTCTTATTATGTTTCCTTTGTTATTTTCCATATTTTTAGTAAAAAATCACAAAAACTTAATCTCAACAATCAACGCCATCTGATATACATTATCCAAATTGAATGGAATTGCCGCTTAAAAGGCACCATTAGTGAGACTGGCTGAAAAAAGGTGGTTTTTGGAAATGTTCTAAAAAAACTAATGTATGGAATGTTTTAACGTTTTAAGGATATATTTGTGGATATTATAATAAATACAATAAATAAAATTTTTAGATCAAAAAATTGAAAATTCAGCGAAGCATTCGTAATCTCCCAAGGCTCCAAGAAAAAATATCCCCCCACTGCTGCATTGATAGCGAACTTTCACAATGCCGGAAATCAAAAAAACCAAACAGTTTATGAAACTAGAAGGTATTGCCCGTACCATGATCCTCGAACAAAAAAAAATAAATTTAACAAAATGGAGGAGTCTTTAAAAAGAGTTTCAAATTTAGCGCAAAAATTAGATGATTTTTGGCCTGCCAAAATCACATTTTTTATTCAATCGGAAAACTGGAGGTTGATGGTACGGAGAAACATATAAAAGAAGCTGGAATAAGAATCAAATCGATCGGAAAATTTGTTCTCGAGTTATAACTGCAGCAAATTTGAAAAATATAGTTACAAGAAAAACGCTTAGTTTAAATTACTGATTTCATCATCTTCTTCGAAAGACACCTGTAGGGCTGCTAAATGTGCCAGGGTCTAGCAACTCCAAAACATAACTACCCGAAATATGTTTTTCCTAAGGTAATGCAACTTTCGGACCGATGAGCAATTGCTCTTAGTTGGCTGCTACTCAAAAACTATTTGAGATATGCACTTGAAATTTTATTATGTTATTTTTAAAAGTATAGACTATCGAACTATTAAAAAAATTAGATTTTTTCAAAAATTCACATTAGTGGTGCCCTTTAATGTTACGTTTGTTTACATGAAATCTACTCAATATCATTGCAATTTGGCTATAAGCAGGAAAAGAACACCAAAGCTGATTTGAGTAAAACCTAATCTTTGTCCGTTGTGAGTAATACGGTCAGAACTGTACAAAGATAGAGTTTTACATATCACCCTGCATTTTTGTAACCGTATAAACTATTTCCATGAATGAGGTACCAATGAATGCAGAATTCCTCCACTTATCTATGATGGTAAAAGCGATGGTTCTATCTTACCAACTATTAACGTTATGAGTCGTCAATTTTGGCCTTTGGAAAAACAGTTTAGGTTAATTACGTATTTTTGGAGAAAAATGTAATGTAGTTAAAGTTTTTTGTCGCTTTTACCATCACTTTTCCAGGAGCATATCTTGTACTAATGAATTCGTTCTTTCCTATTTTCCAAGAGAAGATTTTATAAACAGAAAAAGAAAAACCTCGATTGTAGAAGTGATATCAATTATAGATTCTGTTCTGCAATCGATTTAAGATTAACTAAAAAATTTATTCCAATATGTTAGTGAAAAAAATTATTATTAAAGCTGCAGAAAATGGTGCTAATACAGATTTTTTTACGAAAAAATTAGGAAAATGTACACCATTACCACATTACCTGGAGAAATGGACAAATCCTTTCCAATAATTCAAAGTACTTAGGCTAGTCGGTGAGAAGGAGAAAATTTTTTTGGCCCATAGGCGAGCTTATTGTTGGAATAGCTTCGTTTTAGGGTGTAGTTGAACACCCTAAGATTGCCCACAAATTGGGATAACTTTTTAATTAACTATTTGTGAATAATATAAGCACTTTTTCTATACTTTTTCCAATATCTCCGTTCCTGATAACTTTTAGTATAAGATATTTGGGAAAGTTATTAGTTATGAAATTTTCTAAAAAATTAGTACCGATAGAGGTCGCTAGGTGCAATTGTAAACTTACAAATATCTTCCAAAGTTTTTAAATCACGTTATTTTCACTATTTTTTACTTGAAACAGCTGAACATAGAGGGCTTGAAGATGGTGTCTTTGTTGTCCCGATAATGTACAAAAAATTTCAGCCAGATCGGTCCATCACGTTTGTAGTAATTAACGATCAATTATTTTTTTAACATTAATTAACAATGGTTACTTGTCAGGCTTTTTACTCTAAAATCAGGCATTTTGTAGTTAAATGTCTGGTATTTAAAAAATAAAAAATGGTAACCCTACTCCCAAGGAGCAATTACTTCTATTATTTTAACTCCAGACCACCTCAACCAAAGTATGCATCGCTTCGGTGAGTTTGATAAAGTGTGGTACCATTATTTGTTCACTAAACTTAAAGCCATTGGTATTGATGCAGCTCTAAAGAACTAAGATTTATTTCTTGCCATTTATGATAATGTTTTTGGGACCAGTTATCAGAAAGTAAGCTCAACTGCTAATGCTAACACGCGGTTTTAGTCCATCTGAATAGTGACTGAACAGAGTATGGTTTCCTCGTATATTGTGATTATAGGTGAAAGCATATTAAGTCGCTGTAAAGTTAGTGTTGGGTAGGACACGATTATAAAATGAGTTTGTAAGTGGTGCTTCTTTTTTCTTGTGAGCCAGTACAAGGTCATGCTTCAAATGAGGCGAGATGCCATATGAATGCCAAAATAACAAAAACAATCAAATTAAAGAAACAAAGAAAATAAATACCAATGAAGAACTTTTTTACGAGTTTGATCCTGACTCAGAGTAAGTATAAGAAACCTATGCCTCCACAATGTATATTTATATTTTACAATCTCACCTCGCCTAATTTAAATTTGGAAATTTTGCTGCCCCAAAAAGAAGTAAGAAAGAAAAAAATCGTGTCCGCTTCGTATTTATAATCACACTTCGCCTCATTTATGTCGATACGCGCTCATATACCAGTAGAACATTATTTTTGAACCGGGGTATTTTAAAAAATTGAGGCCTCAGTACAATTTAAGTGTAAGAGACAAATGTACTGCCTCGTGTAAGTCCGCCTCAACTCTAGTAAAGAGAAAAGACAAGATGAAAGGAATACTACTTAGTTGGGAGAAGTGGAAAGACGAAGAACCATGTCGCTGAATGGAATCGAACCACGGACCATCAGAGTGGTAGTTATGTTCCGTAGCTCTTATGCGTAGCCTACAGAGACTTGTTTCGTCTAGATAAGGTAAATTTGCGCCATTAAACGTATTTGGTGCCAACGCCATTTGGTCCAACATAGACATGTGGAGATCACATCTGATCTTGCTTACCATATAAGCAGTTGTGAAATGCCATGACCCAAAAACCGAGCCACGAGCGACTGAAATATCCCTTCCTACCATCATGGCGATACTCACGTAACACAAGACTAGCTTCTTCGGCTTATTCTCACAGCATGCAGCCTTCTTGTTTGCGCACACTACAGTTCAGCCTCCTATAAGTTCCAAACAATTTAAACACAAGGTTAATGGCCTCCTTCATTAGCATCTTCCAATTCCTCTTAACCTATCGTTCTCCCTTTTATCCTCCTAACTAAGCTTACTTTTTTGTACCATGATCTGAACCACATGACAAATTTCAGTAAGATATTGGGTCCACAACATGGTACCATTGATATGACGAGTCTGGATACACTTCACTCTTCGTATAATAAGGGAAAACGTTTAGACTAAACTTTATCTAAAGGTGTTGGACATTTTTTAAGGAGGAATTGATAAATAGAGCTTTTTGACAACCTTTACGTATGCAGTCAGTATGCCCAAACTCCTACAGGATACAAAAATTTTAAACACAAGCTTAATGACGTTCTTCTATTACATCTTCCAATTCCTCTTAACCTATCCTATCCTCTTCTATCCTTCTAACTAAGCTTGCACCATGACCTGAATGACATGACGAAATACCCGCTAGGGTATTGGATCCAAGGAGAACCCCGTGCACAGCATGGTTCTATTGTACCAATGAAATAACGACCTAGTAGTACAAAGTAATCTATAATGACTATAGTCAGCCTTTACTAAGTTTAATTTAACAGAAAAGAAAAATCTTATGCCATGCTATTGTTGGAGACTCATTGGCTGTCTCAATTCCCGTCTAAATTACAAAAATTTAATTAAAACGAAAATCATATCAACTAGATTCAGTGTCTAACAAAAGTTCTGCCTATAATTTTACATTATATATCTTGATGAAAAATGCCTTTTGAATAATTATGTCTCCGGCTCCAATAATGATAGAGTTACTGAGCGCGAGTCTTCATAATTTTGATTTTTAATAATTCATCAAGATTTCGTTAACAATGATATAAAAGAAAAATGAGAAAAATTGGAATTTCTTTTTATAGAATTGTAATGAAAACCCGAAGATGAATCAAACAATTTTCGGTATTCAATGGATCCTTTATGAATAGCCATCAAGAAACGTCCTAAAAACTCACTTCGAAACGAATCCATCTTTTTGGAGATTTTCTGATTTTCATAAATATAGTCGAAAATAGTACAACAACAACAAAAAAAACGTCGAATTTCATCGAATATCGAAATTCAATTAATTTAATAAGCGTAAAAATCAAAAATTTTTGCTGTAATGGATTTCGATTTTTTTTGTGTGTTATTAAAGATCCTTTTTAGGAGTTTTGCCTTAACAAAAACGAGAGGAGGATGTATACAAGAATAAAGAAAATCTGCGAAGGGCAGAGGATATTCAATTAAGAGATGGTGATAGGCGCCGATATCAGCTCGAATGAAACGAGACAACGGACAACGAACAACGAAAAATTTCTGTATATAATTAAAAGCATTCCATTTAGTCTCGTATTCTGTCCCTTCTGTAATTAAGTGTCGGGCAATTAGCACTTTTCGAGGACAAATCTGCGAGGCGAAAAAAAGGACGACGGCAAAAAGAAAAAAAAATACGGAAGAAATTCATGCCAAGGACCAAACTTATAATGAGACAATGGGGGGTTCGTGTGCCTGTAACTGAGAAATAAGGGGGCAGCGGTGGGATTTTGAATGGAATTCTGTAAAGGACCTGATTACACTGAATTGTTTTAAAGGATATTCAGACTGTCCGAACATCCTTTATGTCCCTAGCAGGGCTCAAATTTAAATTCGTCTTGCCAGAAAACAATAACAGAAACACTAACGACAAACGGTTCGCCATTATGCACACGAACCGGGGACGCCGCCATGAATAGGAAATAATTGCAGGGAAAGTCGTAAATAATATTTTTTTTTCGGGGCGGGGCGGAGGGGGAGGTGTTGGTTCGGTAAAGAAGTGTTCAACATGACAGAAATAGGATACCCGGGGATACCTGCTAGGAGGGCCATTCCAAGTGTATGTTCTTTGGGCCAACGGAACGAGCACAAGTTTCGTCATAAACCAGAAGATAAATGGCGAAAGTTTTTCTTAATGACAAAAGAATTTATTCGAGCGCCCACCCCCCAGCGCCCCGAACTCCTGGGCATGGAGTTCGCATTTTTTTTATAGTTTCTGAACCAGCCAGAGGGCATGAATCTACTTTCTTTATATGTATTACCCAAGCAAAGCAGGGCTCGTTCAACGTTATTTACTGTCACCCTGTTAGCGTTTACCCTTAGCAGCAGCTAGGGTAAAAGTAAAAAAAAAACTTGGGCAACTTTCCGTAATATGACATCCTTCCACGTCTTGTTCGCTGCTTGCGATGCTCCTGATTCAAAATAGGCATAAAAAGTCCTTTTTCGCCACTATCTGAATGAATTGTGGCCGGGGAGTTGGAGGGGATAAATTACACTTTCAGTAAAGTTATGGGGGCGTACGCTCCAGATCCTGCGAATCCTTACGGAAATCGCGATAATTCATATAAAAAAATTAAATTGAAAACTTTTATCCTTGGGTTTGGCCTCTGTTCACTTCGTCGATCCCTGATTCCGAATGCTTTCTCAAGTCGCATCGTCGTCGTCGTTGTCGGGCTCTGCCACTTTTTGCTGGAGATGATATTTTCCCATCCGATTGCAAGGACATACGAGGAGACGATCTATGGAACAAACAGACGGGATGCGGGAAAGGATGTGAAAATGCCCTGCATCTATCTGCATTTAGTTTCGTCTCCTTTAAGGAGGGTTAAACTTTTGGCGCTGATGATTTTTCACATGCAGGATTTTCAAGAAACGCTCAAGGATCAATGCTGGTGGCAATTATTATGGTGGAAAGTTTCCTAAGAGGTCATTGGATCGTTGAGCTTCGCTGATTTAATCGAAATGATTTGAGAAGGATAAATTTAATTCGATTATTTTTAATAGGGGCGAATTTTTTTTTCCTGTTGTTGTTCGATGAATTTTTGCTGGAGAAATTGAGATAAGTTCGATGCTATTCTTTTATCTAAATCTGAAGACTCTTAAGTAGTAATATTCGAGCAAGTGAAGTTGGTTATCGGATTCGATTTAAGCTTGCGGGTGGGTACCACCACGACCCAGCAACGTTTTTTTCGTAATGAAATCATTTTAAAGGACGAACTTTTCTCGTAATTTTTTCTTTCTTTTTCTTCTAATTTTTAAAGATGAGAGTTCATAATGCATATGAAAATAGAGTCCATTTCTTGGATTGATATTGGTGTAGATTGTTTGATGTATCAGCTATCAAAATAGTGTTGGGTAAATCAAGAACATTTTCATTTGGGTTATGTTAATGAACGGATCAATCAGGGCCTCGCACCCGAAGAGTGCATGGTCATTCGTATATCACTTCGAAGCTGATCTTACATGATCTTCCGAATATTAACCATGAAGATTGAACGGGAGGTACCCTCGCTCCAAAAGTGCTAACAGACAATGGCAGAAGAGAGTGCAATGACAGATATTTCAAAATTTCTGGCTCTTCCAAGCACAAAGCGCCGGTTCAAGGGCTTCGAACCCGAGTCATGGAGCTATAAGTTTGGCAAACAAGTTTGGACAAATCCAACTAAAGGTCAAAACAGAATTGCAACTGCGAAGTCGGTCGTTTAGCGCAAATGTAAAACAACGTTGTATAACGAAATTACAATTGCAGCGGCACTGCGGCGCGAAGTCGAAATCAGCGTACAAAACATAATTTTTTTCAAACAAAATTTTTAGATATGCAAAACGCCATGTTGCAATAGAAGTTGCGGTTGCAATTTCGTTATGCATTAACTGCGCCGTCCAACATAAACATAATTGACATAAATCGCAGTTGCAGTCGGCCGTCGCAGTCGCAATTCTGTTTTGACCTTAAGGCTGAAAGTTTAAATTTCTAAAGAGGGTCCTCTGCATAGAGAAACTCAATCCAAAATCGAAGAGTCTAAAAGGCTGAGTTTGCCCTATCACTATCACATTTAAGTTCCTCACCTTTTTAACCTAAAGTATAGGTAATGAAGGCGAAAAGTATAGTGCTCATGAAACAGAATCCGTCACTTGTATCTCAAAAACCACCATCTCGATACTTTGGAGTAAAGGGGACACCAAAGGCCAAGAAGCCTTAAAAAAAGAAAGGCGTCCTTTTCTAGAGCACCGCCCAATATTAAATATAATGAGCTTAAGTAAACGGGAAACATTCCAGAGGTATGTGGCTCGAGTCCATTCAAACTTCATGATAAACGCTAGTAGGTAGTAGGACGCTTTAGCGTGGGAACCAATGTGCAGCCCATCAGAGCAGAGCAGCTAAACTTCCAGCATTTTAAAAAGCAGTGACAACCTCAAAACGTTATGACGAGTTCCTCACGAAGCAAGCATCCTCTGATTTTGATGTTCATGAGGAGGAACATGAACTTCAAGCAGTGAAGACCACTTACTTTGGATCAATAATTATAGCCGACAGCAGCCGGGGATCAAAAATACGCGCACTAAGCAAGGCTCTTCAAATCCATCCAACTAACCAATACATCCAAACTGCCGCTATATAAGGTCATAGCCTTACCAACCATCAAGTATAAATTCTGCGGTATGCAGCAAACAGCACTTTAATCTCTTATAAATGTTCGTACTGAAAGTCCTTTGAGAGATGCTCATGGTGACTCTTCGGGGGGCATAAAGTCTCTAGATAGACACGAAATCTGACCCTGGTTTGGGTTATAGGTTTCATTTCGCTGCACGTTTTATTGATTTATTTTATATCTGATTCTAGAAAACCTTCGGAGACTTACGCGAAGTCGAGCTTGTTGTGGGAGAGCTTAAGAAATGATCAGTATAAGGTGAAAAAGAATGCTGCCAAAGATTAGATAAGCTCAGAAAGAAGTGAAAATATTAATTGCTGAGGCTTTATATAAACTAACCTGAAGTGAATATTGGCTACTATCACGGTTAGGAGTAGAAGTTGCCCTAGAAAGGCTGATCACTAGGCGGCATCAAAGCGGAGCTACTGAAACCAGGATAGCTAGATCTGTCCCGTCAAATGAAGAAGGAGGTATCGCGTCTGTTGGTTAAATGAATTTTATACATGTTTTGTGGATTAGGCTAGAACCATTCAGAGAAAACATTCTGGCGAATATCAAGCAGTCTGTAAGCCTCAGTATGGTGGTATAGAACCAGTTTTAAGCAATGGCACTTTGCTGACTGCTGCGTGGGAGGCTCCACTTAACATGGTACCGCGCCTGTAGTAGAGTAATCCAGCAGACATTCCAGTTACTGATACTATTGAGGATATTTCGGAACGCTATCAGATTGCATGCCCACAAAGATCTAAAAGTTTAAGAAAGAATCAATGGATTGACTCAATTCCTATATGTCAATTGTCAGCTTATAGGTCAAGAGAGGATGCTCAATACCACAAACTTCACTCCGATCCCCTGCCATGGCGTATAAACTGACAATCGATAGTTCGAATTGATCAATGCACTGAATCGTGTATCGTGGGGCTAATTTACCGAAAGGTGGATGTGTACATGGTACACAGATACCTGCAAGATAAAGGCATATGGGGTTGTCGAGATCTGGGAAAAAGCCTCAGGTTTAGTAGACGTACCATAGCTGATGTCTTTCAAACAGAAATGTATGCAAAACTAGCATTCACCTACGAAAACTTAAGAAAAAACTATGCAAGCAAGCAGATTCTTATCTTGTACTATTATGGCAGTCAAAGGATATTAGTGGTAGGGCCCATTTTAAATAACCTTGAGAGACTACCAACGTTTAAGTCCCAGGTGTTGGAGCATCAATCCTACTTAGTGAAGAGGGCCTTTCACGATTAGATTTGTTGCTTAAACCATGGTTTGGCTTTATTACCGGAAACTGCATCCTAAATTACCGTCTTTGGAGGGTTGGAAGGGCAGAGAGTCTTATCTGTTAGTTTTGGCTCAGTAACAACGACTCGGCTTTTCTTATGGCCAAATCATAACATAAGAATCCTATGGGTATGGCGGCAAGGTCTAAGCTTTGAAACATCCTCTTTATGTGATAGGAAAGAAGAAAGGAGGAGGATGATGCTTTCTCGATCGTAGACATTTGGGAGATCCCAAAAAACAGCATCCCACTTTCTACTTCGCTAACTGAATAAGAAGAGAATGACACAATAGACTCATACTACATTTGACTGCAGTAGTAGGTAGTGGGACGGTTTGGCCTGGGAACTAGGTCAAAGAAGTGTGGCAAGAGGTACTCAGTAATTAATTAATAGGTGATGATTACATGTAATCAAAATGTACAAAATAAGAAGCAATTGCTTTGAATCATTTACATAAGGCTGGATACAAAAGGAAGCTCAATTTATAAGTTTCTCCTACGATAACGAGTAGTAAAATTTCGTTGTTCGACCTGGCATAAAGAGACAAATCTGGGCGACAAATAACTAGGCAACTGCTGAAGATGGTTAAGTGGTTTGGTCTACAAATTTGAGATATAGTGGCTGTAGGTCAATATGTCCAAGCGATGGCGCTGGTACTTTTGGATCTGCTAGCTCAAACACGAAGAAGAAGCTAGATAAACAGATCAAAGATAGGATACGGGGTGTTGTTGATGTTGAAAAGCTTACTTCTACCACATCTAACGCATAGCCTGTCTATTTTTCTCTGTCTAGATTATTCTTTCGCTCAAAAGCTTGAAGGCCCATTTACAATATTAGCCTGGACTAAAAAACACAAGAGTGGGATTTTGTATAGCGGCTTTCACCCCCTTTATCGCATGTGGATATCTTGCTCCCATTTGTATTTCAAGGTAAAGCTCGCGCTAAGCCCAAACCTCACTCTAACACTGTAAACGCTCGTTAATGATTGCGTACACTTTGTTTATAATTTACTTTTTAACTTGTCTGAATTTTGTCTTGGACCGCTCGTCCACCGTTAGTATTGGCTTTTGCGTCTTTTTCATGATGTTCGTGTAGCCACACAAAACCAGATTTGTTCGAATGCAAAGCTTGTACCCACTTGAGTTTTCTCTAAAGTTTTAGAAAAGCTTTTGCTCCTGGATGCATACGTACTCGTTTATAATGGACCTTGGAGCTTAATAAAGGCTTGTCTAGTTTAAAAATAGTTTTATATTTCGATAATAAAATCTTTCTACAAAAATTATATTTCCATTAATTATTCGAAAGTAAGGCGGTAATCAAAATCCCTTTTACAGCAGTGCTCTAAAAATGAAACATAATTTCATCCCACCCAGTAGTCATAATAGGAAAAAATCCTCAATAACCTGGAATATTGTCACCCCAGTAGCCATCCTGGGAGCAACTTTATTCAGTTATCACTGGCTGAAAGTAGGTAATAAAATTCCAAACAGTCCAAACAGTGCAAACAGTCCGAATGGAAGGACATTTGACCCAGATCTTCTCCAAACAATCGTAAATTTTTATTATTTTATTAAATCGCCCAAGTTTGTGACTCATCTTCAGTCCTGCCACATCCATTATGTGATACCAAAGTACTTTCCCTAGAACACTCCCCCATTCCCTGTGATGAGTTCAAAACTGAAAAAGGATCGTATTTACTGGGTGACATCCTTTCTGACTTCATTGCTCTCCTTGCACAGTCTTCAATCCTCCTTTCTAGAGTTCTCCATATTTTTTTTTTGTGTGACTGCCACCAAACTTCGCCATTGTAATCCTGAATTTGTCATCTCGTTGGTCTGTTAGTACTGCTCTTCCGCCCATAATAGTTGTCCCGATTTCTTGATATTTTCTCTTGGAAATATTTTGCAACTGTTTCCTTACAAGGACACGAGACCCAAAACCCAGCGGGAAAAAATAAGGGAAAATGTTTCCTTGAAGTAAGACAAAAGTGAAGTGATAGACGAATGGAATATGAAGTTGCTATTTAGTGTGGGTAAGTAACTGGAGTGGGGGCACACAGGGTTGTCCTTGTGTTTCTCGCACAAAAATGAAATCCGACGAGACTATATCAGGCTCAGATCAAAGAGCAGTCATCCTGTCAATGGAATCCTGCTCCTTTCCATTATAATTTGTTGAATTGCTGCGTTTGTTGGACAGTTTAATGAAATTTGAAATTAAATTCAAATAAATAATTGCGTTTCGTCTTGGATACAGGGAAATATTTCATTTTCGAGGAATTCATGAATTTTTCAATTTTTCCTCATTCCTTTTATTATATTATATTTTCATTAAACAATCCTGACGGCGCGGCGCGGCTGGAATTGTTTTGTTTTGTTAAACAGAGAATGAGACGATGAACTTTCCCAAAAGTTTCGTTAAAATTCGTTGAATATTAAGGCGAAATTATAGAATTATTGATAATTATGTCTTGAATGTATAACCTTGAAAAAGTTCTGCCCTTGGTTATCTACACGAGCCCTGCCCATTCTCAATATTTACTTAGTTTTTTTTTATTGTGTTCACGACTGCTGCCAAGCCGTTAAACTCAGCTTGTTACATGGATACACAAAAAAGATATCTGTCTAGGATTTGTTTGCGCTTCCAAGGCCAAATCCTTGACTTTCTGTTAACTCCTTGTAAAAGTGCTAATTTCTGTCTATGAAAATATTTTTATAGCCAGTTCGTAGTTGAATATTTTTTGTAGACCAAGGAGACTTGAGATAGGAATGATGAAGGGATTATTTTGTTTAAATTTAAAGCTTAGATTACATCCTATGAAAGGGCTCCCTCGTTGAACGTAAAGATTAAAATTCGACCATCATATTGTTCTGACTTCACCCACCATCAGCAGACACTTTCACGACATTTGTAAGCAATCAAGCCTTTGTCGTTCTCACCACGTTAAGCTCAATCCCGTGAAACCATATACTGTCTTCTGGGAAGAGCTCCATCAGGAGGAGTTTAATATCAAGCGAAAAGACAAGAACTGAATAAGAAGAGTATGACAAAATCGACTCATACGACTTTTGATGATCCATGAGTGCATTAGTAGGCAGTGGGACGGTTTAGCCTGGGAACTAGCTCAAAGAAGCGTGTCACGAGGCGGCGAGATGAATTGTGTTTTTATTCAATGAAAATTCTCATGTAACCCAGATCACATCTTATGTTGGCAAGTTGTGATAAAAGCTTTTATCGTCGTGTGCTTAAGCGACGGCTTCGATCAAGGGATCGGAATCCATGGAAAACAAAATGTGAAAAAATAAGAACCAACTATTTTGAATTTTTTTACACAAAGCTCGATATATGGGTTCCCTATGAATTGAGCTCGAAAAACATAATAGACAGAATTAATATCTGCAATGCCCTACGGAAATGCAATGAAATCGACCCAACATCTAAAACGTCTCATAACTGGTGTCAAATAGTTTTTCAACCCCCCCCCCCTCCTTCCCTCTCACTTTCCTTTCGCGAGTTTATATATATAAAATTAAAAAATTTAAAATTTAAAAATCTATTTATTCTGTCATTATAGGCGGGAAATGGGGCAGGGCGAAGGCGGAGGCGGGAGCATGCCTTCCTTCACCTGTGCCTCCGCCACACGCCCGTTCCGCCCCATTTCCGGCCCACAATAACAGAATAAATAGAATTTAATAATTTTTTTGCTCAAAGCTACACGCATATCATCACTTGCTTTCAATCGATTCCTGGACTTATTTTTAATTATTAGTAAAGCAGAAAATCCTTGTTCACACAAATAAGTTGTGGAGAAAAGCATATGATAGCGCAAAGCGATATCTGGAATTTTGCTGACGGATTCCTCTGTTTGATTAACGTCGCTAGATCGGAACGTGATCCTCACTTCGCTGGAGCACCATCCGCACCGAAACCGGCTAGCTTTTCCCACATAATGTCATATTCTTGAAAATATTATATGTCGTTGCCGTTCCTGTGAAATCAATAGTTCTTCTTTGATTATGTTGTCGTCGCTTAAAGCGGCCTACAGACGATCAACTTGGGTTGCCAACCTGTTGTCAACAGAAAGTGTACACACGCTTCAACTTGTTGTCAACCAGTTTGCAAACATCTTTTCATTTTCAGTTTTTGATTGCAAAGCACACTGATGTTCACTGCTCAAGCTCACGCTTTACAATGATTTTGCCACCTGTAATTGTCAACGTCACTACAGACGCGCAAACTGGTTGGCAACCTGGAAGCTCCGCCTACCAAAAATCTAAAAATTTTGATATTTCTTCAACCATTTATCAACGGTTGTTTTCAATCATAAACACGACTACAGACGTGCAACTCGTTGAAAACTAGGGCTTGTTGACAACGGGTTGACAACCCAAGTTGATCGTCTGTAGGTAGCTTAAAAGCAGACAAAAACGAGTAACTGAAAACAATTAGAAATGCCAGTAAATTCATCACACTGCAAAGCGATTAACGCGAAGAATGCTGATATTTTTGAAACTAGTTGCTCTTCGATATCCTTTGCCATGAATTCAATTCAAGCTTTCACCATGTTGATCGATAAAGACAGCTTCTTCGACAGCTTTGATCAAACAAAGTTTCACAAGAGTTTCTTCTATTGTGTGAGGCTTTTTTGATTGTGCTATTAATTTCGATATCTCAAACGACGCTACTAATGCTTTTTCAGAAGACGAAAATCTGCGCCTTTATTCACCCACGCCTTCATTCAAAGTTTGAAATCTTTTGCGGAGCATATTTTAGCTCTTGCGGACCACTGGTTGGGAACCACTGCTTTAGATGCATGGGGGAATCTCTACTAGCACCACTCTTTAGTTAATCGTAGGGACGACTGGAAGAAGAAGCTTCAAGAGTCCCGAGTTCTACAAGAAATGTAGCACTATTTAAAAAGAAGAATTGGTTGATGACGGCATTAAGGGACAAGAAGAATCCACGAATGTCGGGTAGTCAATATTTAAAGATATTCGAAGAACAATGGCATTTCCTTTATAAAAAAATATTTCCTAGGAAAAACATCCATAAAAATTTCAAAATTCATATTCAAGTATCAAAACGAACACAACTGAATTAATAATCCGCTTTTATCCAAAGATTTTAAAATTTCCTTTGTTGCTCCCCTATCGTCTTACATAAATTGATCCCCTTTTAGAACGCACTGCAAAAAATATACACACACACAAAAAAAAAGAGTAAAAGAAGTAACTAAGGATAAGACAAGAAACAAATTAATGCTAAACAAGAGAAAAGAAAAAAAATCCTATAAAAAAAGGATTCGAGGGTTAAATCCTGCATCCCTTCCGTTTTCATAAAATCCGCCTACATTTATCCATGGAAGTTTGTTGACACGAGTCTCAGTAAAGTAAAGTAAAGTAAAAAAAAAATTGGGAGAAGAAGAAGCAGCGAACCCCTTCAGGTTGTCAGAAACATTCGTTGCTCCATCCCAAGGAAATATGAAAGAAAATATCCTGAAAGGACAAAAATGTCTTCGAGGGAAGCTACTGAGATACCGATCGGATCGGGCCGAGGAGCCTTTTCAAATGGGGCTCACTAGCAGCAGCAGCAGCAGGAACAATGCGACATACTGCCTTAGACAGATGTCTTTAAACAAATGAATCGTTGGCTTTTATAATGTCCCATGTCCTTAATCAAGAGGGATCTTAAATATTTTCCTTTGATAATGGATTTACGTCATGCACAATATGACACACACATACACAACACACATGACATTTCACTGGAGACAAATTTGACGACTTGCTCTGCTCCACTCGGCGGGGGTAGAGTAGAGGGTGGGGTCCCTGGGATCTGAGGTCTTCATTTATCTTGGATGGATACAAAATAACGGGGCACGTTGGCTTTAGGCACCAGGACTCACAGAATTAAGGGTTGGATGGATGGATTAGATTAGGAGGTTCCTTACCACACAGTTATTTACTATACAGGATCTGATGGGCGGGCTTGGCACCATAATTCGATGAAGTGTAGGCGCATGAATTATTTAGTTATATTCCAGGAGTGCGCCCGCCCCACACATAATAATCACTGGAGAATTTCAAGACTATAAATTGTTTCCAGTCCTTGAAGGATATCAATTTGCCTGCACAGCCTTGTCACCATCGGTTTCTGCTTCTTTTGTTATTACACATATAAGATTTGTCAGTATATGGGGCATTGTCAACGTTCCAAACTGAATTGAAAAAATGTCTTTCTTATGGTTAACATTGTTACGATATACCTGCTTCCTTCTATATTTCTTCTTCAACCCATATATACCTGCGCGGAAATTCATCTACGTTTATTTGTGACGATGAGAATTTCATTAGGTGAAAATAAATTCAGGTGAATTTTGTGTGGATTTCCTGGAAACATTTTCTTTACATTTCTTTATTTTTCTTCGGGTTTTTTTTTTCGAAATCGTTAAAACCTTGAGAAATTTTCTTGTATTTTTAAAAAGGTATGAGTAGGAAGAAATTTGATACTCTTCCAGGAATTTTGCGAAATTGTATTGAAAAGGGAAGCGTACATTGCATATGTACATATATAATACCTGTGCGGTGATAACGGGGGCATTAAAGCGTGTAAAGGGTTTAATTTTAGAATTTTCTAATGGTATTGAAAGTGAGAAGCTGTTTCCAGGAATTTTTTTTTGTATTTTTGTATTGTGCGTTGATTCGTAATTGATAAAGGTTATTATATAATGTTATTTTTGACATTTCTCTTTTATCAAAAAAAAAAATAAAAAATAAAAAATGTATGTTTGAATATTATGTAGGCGATAATTTCTATGGGTTTTTTTGATTTTTTTATAATGCAAAGACATGTAAACAAAATTTGAACTTTTATGTTCATGATAACCAAAAGAGCACAAGCAACCCGAAACTTGAATTATCGATGTGTGAGCAAAGTTTCTAAATAATAAACACTCGAATTAAAGCTAAAAGGAACTCCACAGTGACGTAACATAAACACTTGGAGGAGCGATCGACTAACGCCGCTAGCGCACATGGAATAGTCGATTCAGCACAGAGTTCTGCAGTAATTTATGAGTTGACCCGAAATAGATCTTGGTGCAACAACACTTGTATAGTAATGTGGATATGAACAAATTGACGTAGAACAATAAATTAGAACGCATCTGTGACATGATGTGAATTCTGAAGTTAATAAGGTAATTGAATTTTGCTGAGAAAAAGGAAAATCGTAAAAGAGAACGACCAAGGAAAAATAAGGTATTTTGGGGAAAGATGTTCTTTCCCTGTAGGTTAGGTTAGGTTAGATATGGCTGAGCTGTTGGTTTAAGCTCATAGACTTAGGTAAAAACGAAAGGCCAATTGTGATGATATAGTGATCCCACTTTAAACCTGATGTTAAAGTGTCTTTTTTCGCTAAACTATCTCGAGGAAGTAATGAACCTACTAAGTTGCGGGATCCTAGTCTTCGAGATTTCCTCAAGCGTGCTTAGAAAGGATTCACCAAATATGGCTAATCTCCTTCTGCTTGGGGCTGGGCAGTGACAGAGGAGGTGCAGTACACTTTACTCCTCGTCCGGATTTTTACAGCGTCTGCAAAGTTCGCAGGTCTCAAGACCTAAGCGGGTCGCATGCGTCCCTATCAGATAGTGTCCGGTAAGCACTCCCACTATAACTGAAAGTTCTTGTCTCCCGAGGCTCAGTAGTGAAGTGCTCCGCCTGAGATCATAAGGGTGCCAGGTTATTTTGGCCAAGGTGCATTTATTAAGATCCCTCCAATGCTTGTTTGCTTGTTACATTGTGTGCGGTTTGCTTCGGAATTTAAAAGTGGTCCAAGGCATACCAACCCTTTCCTTTCCTGGTAGGAGAGTGGCGGTCGTGCCTTTCCTAGCCAGTTCCTCAGCTGTACAATTTCCCTCTATGTTTCAGTGACCGGGCACCCATACGAGAAGGGTCCTGAACTGCTGAGCCATCTCGTTAAGAGATCTGCGACATTCAGATATACTTAGTTCTAGAGCCGTTTGTGTTAGAGCGCAGGACTTCCAGAGCCACCTGACTATCTGAAAAGATGTAGACATTCCGATTCCTATCGCTTTGCTGGTTGAGTAGTAGAACAGCTAGAGCCTCCGCTTGGTATACACTGCAGTGATCGGGTAGTCGAAAGGAGACTTCAATCCCAAGCTCTGGGGAAAAACTCTTCCTCCTAGCTTAGAGCCCTCAGTAAACAAATTTACGGCATCCTGAAAACTGTGTGCTCTATTTCTCCATTCACGACGAGAAGGGATGTGGACTCCGTAGTTCCTCGTGAAGGTAAAGAAAGTAGTATGGGAAGAAACGAGTACAAAAGAACGAGTATTTTACAGGCCGATTAAGCAACTGTAGAGAGCAGATAAAGCAAGAAAATATAAAGGTAATCATAAGTTCTTGAATTAGATTGCCAGCCAGAGGACAAACATATGGTTATGTTTAGAGTTTATGCAACCACGAGGATTCAGGCTGACCATCATCATCATCATTAGCACCGCAACTAAAGAAATCAAGACAATTTACAAGTCGTTAACCTATTATTCACGGTAAACATCAATAGAAAATTTCAATTATTGGAATCAAGGATAAAAATTTTCTCGCTCATCTTTTTATTCCAATGCAAATCCCAATATCAGTGTAAAAGGTCCATTTAAATCCCAAAGTCAAAGTGGAAGAGGAAATCTGAGCTCCTTTATCATATAGAAGATAGTATGGTTCTGTCTCTGTTACACCAAAGTGACAACAGAAAACTGCAACCTCGCAACTCTACTCTACGAATGCGTAGTTTGAAAAAAAGCTTTTAGTTTCGTTAAATTTTAATATTTTAATGCCTACTTGATGTCACTTTTACGGTTTCTTGTGGTTATGTTAAGCTGGCTTCCAACGGTGCCCGATTTTGCGGATTATCACGTACGGCCGACGTCCACGGACGACCTCGGAACGCATCGGACAAGCTCGCATCGCATCTTTGAAGTTACCGACTCGCGGCGTTTCCTACGCACCGCTACAGACTTTCCTGCGCCTTCACGGACGACACTCTTCCCATGGTGCGCCGTCCGAAAGCTCACTTCAACGTTATAAACGCTTGCTTCAATGTAAAACAAGAACTTTCAAAGCTACGTAACATACCACTTCATCATAGGGGTGCCCACTTAGAAAATACATCGATGTTTTATTTCGATACAATACATCGAGATTGGGCATCGATGTTCAATGGTTAGCAACATCGATGTTTTCTCAAAATCGCGTACTTTTTCTAACATTACATCACTGAGCTGTAGTCAGCCCCTGACACTCCATACAAACTAAAATTTTTACACACTTCTCACACTTTTTGTATAACTGCGTTTGTCTAACCGAGACAGAAAGAACGAACGATTTTTTAAATTCTCTCTCGCCCATCATTTTCTAGATTCCCTCATAAGTACCTGTTTAGACGGGAGAAGTGGGGTCCTACCTTCATATCGTCCCCACTTCTCCCTTCATCGACAAAGTTCGTAAGGAATCCTAAGTCTGTTCTCATTAATACCTCCATTGCACTATTCTCTCATTTGAAACCGGCAATCTATATTAAACTAGGCCCGACAAAAAACGAAGTTAATGTAAACGGGGATTTGTTCTAGTTTAGAATACATTCAATATTTTATGAAAATACATCGATGCATCGAGTTAATAAATAGCTTTTCAAAACATCAGATCGATTCGATGTATCGAACTGTAAACATCGAGTGCATTCGATGCATCGATGTATATCGAATATCTCTACCTCATCACATCTCAAACCAAAATATTGTTGTTGTAATTTGACGAAAAAAGCTTTCAGATTTCACAATCGAATAATTTCTACTTCAAAATTTTCATACATTCGGGTTAAAGTCATAAAATTAGCCTTAATCTTGGATTTTATGCGGGATAAACTAAGTTGATGTTCATGATAAAACTGCGATTAAGGATTATGTTCGTTGATGTATACGGATTTAAGAATTAGAATCGAAATTAGTGTTGGTACAAATTAGAATTGGTGTTATCTAAAATTATCACTAAAACCTCTTAAAAATCTTCGCTCTAACACCCCAAAATGTTGCGATAAAGGACGATGATTTGTTATTAATTAAAAGGGCGTTGATAATCTTCATTTAGGAAAATTTCGAGTGCAGGGGGCATTCTCCCACAAAATAATTTTAAAAACTCAACAAAAAAATACTTTAAGCCTCCTTTCTAATAAATCTTTACGTCCTGCCCCTTCCTCCCCACCTTACCTTCATTAAAGTTTTTGTTTGTATGTCTAAAGACCTATCAGTAGCCTGGCGGTTTTTGCCTGTGCTCCAGACACCCTACATAAATTTTTTTTGTTTGGTAGGGGGTGTCGGCCTTAAATGCCTTAAATACGATTTCAATCTTCAACGTTCCTCTCAAATTATTTTCGGGGCACTGACGGGGGTATAATAACTTTTTGGGGAATAGTAGGGGCGTAGTAATTAAATTCCGTCATCTTATTATGCATGGCACAAATGGGGTTTCTGTCGTCTATTTTGTTTTAGCGCACACCAACAACAGAAACAACAACAACAGCAAACAACAAAAAAAATTCCTTCAACTTAATTAAACTTCCCACATGTTCCGTTCATCTCCAAAGCTGTTGACATTTTCACCCATAGGAGGGAAACAACAACAACAGCCCCAAAAAAATAGCCTCCCTTTTTATACCCTACATTGGGCTGAAAAAAATATATATGTATATTCAAGAAACTTTTTTAAATTTCCTTTACGTCAAGCTGAAATCAATTTTCCCTTGGATGATATTTCGGTGCAGAGCCAAAAAAAGGACGAAACTCACGACCGCAAGTATAACATCAAAAAGTGGTCCTGTTTCATCTTCTAAGCGAAGCCATTAGTCATTACTCAGAGGGACGATAAAAATCGCGAGAATAGCGTTAATGAGTTCATGACTGAATTACCAAATCTCATTAGAGGCTTTCCTCGAGAAAAGCCTTAGAATTTCTTCCTTTTCCTTACCCAACACAAAGGCGACTGTGACTTTCCTTATAGACGAGAAAGTATAATATCGGAGGCTATACACAGGACTCACAGGAAAGAAAGTTCATGGTTGCGTAAGGACATGGTTGGAATAAAATTTCACTTGGCTGGTGTTGTTGTTATTTTTTCGTATATAATATATTTTTTTCTTTCTCTTCATTTTGTTGAAACAAAAAAGGACGATTTTCGGTGGGGTGGAAGCAGAACTGCACGGAGCCGAGGGATGAACAGGAAAAAAAGTAGAATTTTCTGAGATGAATATTGAAGGACGGCACGAAACCATTTTAGAAGTCTTAGCAGGTACTTAAGATATGTCTACACTCTACGCAATAGAAGAACCTTCGGCGTACACCAGGGCCAAGGTTCTCTACCCAGCCCCCACCCCTCGAACAGAGCTCAACCTACCACCTTTGGCATAGCAAATAATCTTAATATGCTTAACACTCCTAATCCCTTCAAGTTGGCTAAAGATAAACAGAAGGTCGGAGAGTAGAGCCCTACTCTTCTGGTCTTTATTTCTCGCTCCTCATTTCTTTAGTATAGCATTACCGTTAGAGGTTGCTGGGTGAACCTGGGGAGACGCGAGCGGGTATAGGGTATTTTCAAGGCGCGAGGCGAGGCCAGCTATATGAAGCGGTGTGTCCTGGAACGGGGGGGGGGGACATTAGTAAATTTATTCTATAATTACCCGAAGCTGCCGGGAGCTTTGGTAAGTTTTAAGGGTTCCAACCATTTTTCTGGCTTAAAGGATTTAAAGGGTCGCTCGAACGTGAAGAAATGCACAAAGTCCTGTGAATGTGGGAAGAAGAAAACTGGTTAGGGTATCGAAGGGGGTATTTTTCTTCTTCTTATTTTTTTTGTGGAGAATATTAAAAGTTACGAGAAGGTACGACAACGGTAAGAACGGTTGTGCGGAGCGGAACTCCTTTTTTTTGCTGCTTAACAAATAAAAAGGCTTGGGCGGAATATTTATTATTTAACAACATGCGTAGCTGAGGAAATTACTTTGCCCTAAGAATTTGGTTAAAATTGGGTTTATCGATCTTTGTAATAGCATAGTCCGGTATTTGAAATGGTGGCAGCGGTGGGATGGTTTTTCAATATACTTATATTTCGTTTTTTCATTTTCGTCCTTTTTTTTGTAGCTATTTTTATGCAACATGTGATTTTATTGGGTTTTAAATTTATTTAAGGGATATTAGAGTAAAGATGGAATGGGAATTGTACATAACTTCAGATATTTAGGGAAAATGCTTACCGCGGGAAATAAATTAAAGGACAAGTCGTAGTATCAAATAAGATCTATTTTGAACTAGTTCCAATTCTAAAGAACCAAAAAACCGGAAGGCAATAAAAACTGAGAATGTATAAAGCCTAGTTAAAAGCAGCTTGGGCGTTATCTATGCAAATAATCTGCTCAAAAGGACAACTCTAACAAGAATAATTGCGCCTACTGAAACGACAGGCGCATTATAACAAACGAAGTCCTCGAAGAAATATATGACCAAATAAATATAGCTACAAATATAAAACTGGGTAGATTGCGATCGCTTGGATATGTTGTACGAGCTTCCGAAGAAAAGAATACTAGTCCCATTCTTAAGTGGTAGACCATCAGGTAAGTCAATGATAGGACGACCAAGAAATAGGTAGATTGATGACTTCTAGAAGATTTTACGAAAACTTGTTATACGAAATTGGAGAAAAATAGCAAAACGGGGAGATAACTGAAAGAAGAATTTTCAATAGGACTGAGCTCTACAAAGACTTGCAAGAACTGTGCCGAACTCCAAAACGAATTGCTGGTACATCCGTTATAGTCCGGCGAAATTAGAAAAAAAGGCACGAAAGGAGACAAAATTCCAAAATGGCTGAAAATTGGACCATACCTTCCTTGGTACTTTTTAAGAAAACAATTTCGGAGTAAAAAAAACATGGCCGCCGGAGATATCACTTTTTGGCAAAAAAATCACTCAAAAACTGGTTTTTTTTCGAAACATACATTGCCTATTTTTTCGAAAACCTTGACCTTTCCGAATTATTCAAAGTATTTTTTGGCTAAAAAGTGATTTTTGGAAACTTTGACCTTGAATAACTTCGAAAGTGTTAGGTTTTCGATAAAATGGCAAGAGAGCTTTTTATAGGTAATAACGTTTCGTATTGACAGATCAAAATTTTTTTTCGAAAAAACCAGTTTTTGAGTGATTTTTTTTTGCCAAAAAGTGATATCTCCGGCGGCCATGTTTTTTTGTGAATCCGAAATTGTTTTCTTAAAAAGTCCCAAGGAAGCTGTGGTTCATTTTTCAGCCATTTTGGAATTTTGTCTTCTTAAAATGCTAATTTCCCCGGACCTTTCTTCTGTTTCAGAGAGACGGTGTGAATTTATCGGTTTATCTAGTCTTAATATCCTATGTGTAACTATAACTAATGATCTGTGATCGAATGAACAAGTATTCCAAATCGCTAAACTGGTGTCGCAATGCCTGAGATTTCTTAAGAGATGCAAGTTCTCCCTTCAGCCAGCAGTTCGGGCTGCAAGTCTAGAAGTTGATTTATAAATAGAACAATTCGACTGTGGAACAATTTTCCGCAGTCAGTTCAAACTTAAGGTTCATGGACATCTGGTTCAGAATCCTCAGGCTTCTAACCTAACTTATTCTCTCATATCCTTCAAACTTAGCTATTTTTTTTGCGAGTAATTGGTTCCAAAAATACCGTGGTAGCCTATTTTAATGCAAGCCTATGCCTCATGTTTATAGGCCAAACCGATTGAACAGGTTCAGCGGTCTGCCTAGTGGCTTGTCGCTTAGACTTGACTGTTCGAGAAGAGTTTCGTTGTACAACGTACCACTGCCATGGTGACCCCGGCCAACCGGGCTCGGGTATGCCCCCCATTTCCCTTCCGGGTCTTCTGGGTGTGGGTCTACTTATTGGCTTCGCATGGGACTGTTCGCCCTAGTTCACATGGGAGCTGGTGCTGCTAATTTTCTGGTGTGTCCAGAAACCTTGGGCAGAGCGGAGGCTGTCTAGGTGAAGTTCTTGGCTTCCCGGGTTACTGAGCGCCGTCGGTTTTGAAGGAGTTTGCGAAAGCATGGCTCGGGTGGTTTCCGTGGGCTTCCTAAATCGACTCCGGCCACCTTGCTTTAGCCCTCTCCAGCTTGATTGGTCCATGAAACTCCCTTGAGTATGGTATGAAGGGAGGTCCATCCTGACAGAGCCTCCATATCAGGGTAAGGTATTATAAAAATGGGTGCGCGGATTCCGGTTGGGCGATTCAGCACGTAACTGTTCTGGAAGCAGTCGCTGAGGCGCAGCTCGCAGCTGAGAACATCCTAGACCATATGAAAAGGTCGGAGGATGTGTGGAGAATGATGGAAGAGATGCTAAAGGTCATCGACCAGGAGCTTAAGCATTATGAAGCCCAAAGAAATAGAGAAAGGCAAAGAAAAGGATGGAGAGATAGCAGCTAGATGGCTAGATTGTTCCGGCCCTGGTGAGCATCTTTGAGGGATCCCTTTTTTAAGGGTGATGCTGATGATGCCAGAGTGAAGTAGTGCATTTACGGATCGTACCGGTCTGGACTTGAACGTCACCCAAAAAGTGTTACTGAGGTTAACCAGTAGGAATCTGATACTATCGTCTGGGTGCGTACCCTCCGCAGTGTCTCATGTCGTAGGCATGGTAGCCTTAAGGCTAGTACACACTTGTAGACATGTCGAGCGATTTTGGTCTCCGAAGCATGTCTAGAGTTGTCTACATAGACATGTCTATAGACCAAATGCCGTCTACGAGTCTGTTGCGAGACCAAAAAGGTCAGGTCTACGGTCTCCCGATCGGAATGCAACGGTAGACACATCGCGCAGCATTTCGCCAGTGTGAACCTCACGACGAGTCGCGAGACACTTCCTCTCTTTCTCCACCTACCGAGTGTGTGCTTCGGCCGTTTTTATTTACGTTTTTATTTTATTTTTATTTTATTTTATTTACTTTTTTTGAAATGTGGTCAAACGAAAAAGTATTACAACTTATCGAAGACTATCAGCCGTCCGGTTGGGTCTGATATTGCCTGCTTAGATATTCTGAAGGTGTACATAAGGCTCGTGAAGGAGTCTTCACTTGCTAGGAAACGCAGTGTGACACCCAGTCGAAGAAAAGCTGGGATAGTTTCTCTAAATTTTGTATCTTCCTTCATTATTAGTCCTCCAACCATCAGAAGCAAAACTTCAAAATCGATTGGTGTCAGCCGGGTGAAATTCCGAAAACCCATGGCGTCTTCCATTCTTAATTTATTTAATAACATATTGCCGAACCTAGGTCCTTCTGTGAGCACCGCGCGCGTTCACCAACGTTTACGCTTGCGCGTTCTTTCATTTGCAATCAGCACTAAGCATGAACTCATTGCGCATAAAACAACGTCCTCCATTATTAATGGACTGACGGAGACTAAATTGAAATCATAGTGTGGATACTAGACGAGACAAACTATTGTCTCCATAGACGGGCTATAGACATGGTATATAGACCGTCTATAGGCGGTCTATATACAAATCGCTCAACATGGTCTACTAGTGTGTACTAGCCTTTAGACAAGCGGTCGCACACATTCTCTGCTGCTAGTCCGATGTAAAATCTTCACCACTCCATCGTAAAAAAATGAGTGCGCCCGGTACCCAGAGGAGATAGTAAAACGACATTGCCAAAGCTACCCACTGCCATGCAGTCCTCGACACGATAATTTTACATAAGTCTATCCCTTTCAGGACAGCTTTGAGTGATTTAGGTTATGAACGCACTTCCATCACTGCAAGATAATTACGGCACACACGTATTTAAATATACTACACATTGCTCTCCTCATCTCGCTGGTGACTGACCACCCAAACAAAGCTTACTACTAGACATTGCACCATGACCTGAACGAGACGACAGACTGGGACTACACGGCTATATTCCTAAGCTTGGGTTTTAACACATAAAAAAGAAAAACTAGGGTGAATTGTGCATAGCAAAAACACATGGCGCGGAAAGCGTTCAAAGATGTTCAAGAAGTGGTAGCTGGTTTGCTTTGTTCTAGTCGACCTTGAACTTTTATGAACGGCGAAAATATGGACAAACATTTCGACATCAAAAAGGTGTTGCTCGAAAATCGTCGTATAAGTTTTGAAGAGTTGGTTGAAGAGGTGATCCTGTCTTTTAAATCCGTTTATAACATTCTTCCAATTCGAGTCTTGGCCTCCATCAGCTTCTTCCTCCCCTACATTACAACTGGTATTTTACGGTTACGACAGAGCTGAATATTCTTTAAAAAAATACCATCGAAAGCAAGTAGCTGAAGATATGATTTCTCGAGATTCTACTGATCCTATCTTTATGAAAGGCTTCATAGCTGGGCGTACAATTATGACATTCAAACAAGTCAGCATAGTGTTAATTTTTTGAAAAACACATACACGGGTGTGCACACGGGTAAGCCCGCTCCCGCAAAAGGCATGAAAATTTAAAAATGCACCCGCCAGAGGTATGAACGTCTCTGTTACAGATAGGAATGTATTCGAAATCGATATAACAACGCGAGTGTCGTTTTCTCAAGCGGTCCTCCAACTAAGTACTAACCACGTCCAATGCTGCTTGACCTTCGCAATCCGACGATGCTAATGGAATTCTTTATGGTATCTAAGATAATAGCCCGTTTTTTAGTCCTATACAA
This sequence comes from Thereva nobilitata, assembly GCA_963855945.1. Taxonomy (NCBI): domain Eukaryota; kingdom Metazoa; phylum Arthropoda; class Insecta; order Diptera; family Therevidae; genus Thereva; species Thereva nobilitata. The sequence goes on from OY979695.1 coordinate 176,474,395, forward strand.
TTTCTCAAAGCTCCGATTTGACTAGCTTTAGTCTAGTAAAACTGTGAGCGTACCGTGGTTCGTTTGGGCTATTCGTTGCGTCTTTTGTCAGTAACCGCGAGTACTGGTGTTTGCTCCTTGTACTGTTCTAGTTCATATTCGAGATTTTTTTCCCAGATTTCGTTTTTGGTGTTTGTGGCCCTTTCGTTGAGTAACCAAGCTGTGTGTATTAAAAATCTGATTCGCGAATACAAAACTGTTCTGGTTTATAATGCGCTCCTAGAGTACCATACGAACAACATAGTGATTAGAGACAGAGTCGATCTCTAGGCCGGGCTCGGTATCAATCTCTTCGCCTCTAATTGTGGTCAATCCCCCTGTCCCTGAAGTTACGGTTCCTCTGGAACCGTGCACCCCTCTGGTGACGATACCGAGACCTTTAAATATCTTTATCTCGCGATTCTCTCCTGAAACTAAGACGGAGACTATCGGTGAATTTTTAAGGATGAAATCTATAGACCCTGGAACGGTTTTGTGCAGAAAAGTCAGCAAGGTTTCCAAGCCTGTTGCTTCATTTGTTTTGTCTGCACCGCCTGATATTGCCGAGACTCTCTTAGACCCTGGTTTCTGGCCTGCAGGTGCACTTACCAAGCTTTTTGTTCCGCGTACACGTACTCGAACCCATCATTCAAACGCTTCCACACCGAGCGCTCCGCAGCTGCCAAAAAACTCGACACGCTTTCCCTCTACTACCAGAACGTAAGGGGGACCAGGTCTAAAATTAACGACATCCGTCAGGCATCGACGGCTAGCGGGTTCGATGTCATTGCATTCACGGAAACCTGGCTCCATGAAGGCATTCTTAATGCTGAGCTCTTCGATTCCTCCTACCAAGTATTTCGGAGGGATCGTTTTACTGACTCGGAAGCTCGTGGGGGTGGCGTACTGCTAGCTTGCAGTAGTCATCTTAATTGTAACCCAATTTCGCTTCCTAGTTTCTCTAACCACCTTGACATTGAGCTTGTCGCTCTCAAAATTTCCTTTTCGAAATCTAATCTCTTCCTACTGTGCTGCTATATCCCACCAGATATGATAAGCAGACTTGACGATGGAGGCAAAAACCTCTATGATATTCTCATCTCTTGTATTGATCATATCCAGAATATGATGAACACCGGCGATGAGCTATTGCTTTTAGGCGATTTCAATTTACCCAATATTCAGTGGGTATATGTCGAAGATGACGATAACTACCTCCCTGAAGGGAACCTTAATCTTAAAGAATCCTGTTTTCTCAATTCCCTATTCTCACTCGCCTTGAATCAAATGAGTGGGGTGACTAATGAGTTGGGGAGGCAGTTAGATCTTGTATTTTTTACGGACTCAGTCAACATTACTGTTGAACCCAGTCCTATAGTCATGTCGTCTGTTGACAAATACCATCCTCCTCTCTTGCTCAATTACTGCTTCAATTCCGAGAATAATCCTTGTCCGGAGGTGGTATCCCATGCCTTTAACTTCAGAAAGGCTAATTTTAGTGAGCTGTCATCTAAGCTTGCCTTGATTAATTTCAACAGCCTACTTTCTGCTAATGACTTGGATGACGACGTGGCACGATTTTATGGCGTACTATACGAAGCCCTGGTTTCTTGTGTACCTTATGAGCCCCAAAAATTACCCAGTTCATCTCCACCTTGGTTCAATAATGAGCTCAAGCATCTGAAAAATCAGAAGAATAGACTATGGAAAACCTATTTAAAGAGAAAGGACACTCCGAGTCTCAATTTATTTATAAATTGCTATAACCGATTTCGTTCACTCTCTTCTGCTCTGTATCGAGAATATCTTAGCTGTATGAGCGATAAAGTGTTTACTGATCCTAGAAATTTCTTTAAGTTCGTCAACTCTAAGAAAAAGGTTGATAACTACCCTAATGCCATGCAGCACACGAACTTGTCTAGTAGTGAGTCGCCTGCGATTTGCAACATGTTTGCGTCATTTTTTCGTCAATCTTTCTCACCTTCTGACTTTCAGCCTAATGACAATAATTTTCGTCACTTATTTACTAACCGTGAGGCTAATATTTTACCCCTCTCAATTACCAGTGCTGATATCGCCAAACATATTAACGAACTCCCATTCGACTTCACCTCTGGACCCGATGGTATTCCTCCTGCTGTCCTTAAGTCCTGTGCAGAGGTTCTACAGTCTCCCCTGAAAACCCTCTTCCAAAAATCCCTTGATAAAGGGTACTTCCCTACTCTCTGGAAGAATTCGTTTATAATCCCTATTCACAAGAGTGGTAGCAAGAATGAAATATCGAATTATAGACCAGTTGCGAAGCTGTCTGTCATTCCGAAACTCTTTGAATCGATTATCTATTCTGCAATCGCGCCTATCTGCAGGAGGTTGGTATCAACGAACCAACATGGCTTTCTTGCAGCCCGTTCCACTACCACCAATCTTCTTGAGTTCACTTCTCATACTGTCGAGGGCTTCGTTTCCGGTTGCCAGACTGATTGTGTTTACACTGATTTTAGTAAGGCATTTGACAAGCTCTCTCACTCCATTATACTTCTCAAATTAAGGATGTTGGGCTTTCCGCGAGCCCTTCTAGTATGGTTCCAGTCTTACTTAGCTGACAGGACCTACCAAGTTCTTTTTCGTGGATCCAAATCAGTAACCATTGAAGCGTCATCCGGTGTTCCTCAAGGAAGTCATCTTGGTCCCTTGCTCTTTATTCTATCAATTGATGATATTGTTCCCTTGCTAAGACACTGTAGAATCTTGATTTACGCTGATGACATCAAATTGTATCGTCACATAAAAAGTATCGAGGATTGCAAACTTTTGCAAGCTGACCTTGACACCTTTTACTCTTGGTGTGTGAACAACAACCTGGTTCTCAATATTAGTAAATGTGAAACCATGACTTTTGGGAGAAGTCGTACTCCTATAATTTTTAACTACACCTTTTCTAACGAGAGTGTCCGTCGTGTTAATTTTGTAAAAGATCTCGGGATTAGATTTGATAGTAAACTCGATTTTTCTGCCCACATTAACTATATTGCTTCCAAAGGTAGTTTAGTCCTGGGTTTTATAAAAAGGTGGTCTAAAGAACTCAATAACCCCTTGATTACTAAACACCTTTATATCTCTCTTGTCAGACCATTACTCGAGTATGGGTCCCAGGTTTGGTCTCCTCACTACTCTTCGCACGTCGGAAGAATTGAGTCAGTTCAAAGGAGGTTCGTTCGATTCGCACTGAATCATCTTCCTTGGGATGACCCAATAGCTCTTCCACCATATGAATCTCGGCTTAAGTTACTCAACTTAAGCTCTCTTTGCAGGCGTCGTGAGGTTGCCGATGTTGTATTTGTTCATCAGCTCCTTAATGGAAAGGTTGACTCAAGGTTGACTCAGGTTTTCTGAGTCGCCGTGCGTCGTTTAGAGAGAGTAGATACAATTTGAGAGGGCCACCTCTCTTACACACCAACTCCTCTAACACGAATTACGGCAGATTCGAGCCTGTTAATCGCATGTTCATTAATGTGAATAGAAATATCGATGTTTTTAGCGTAAGCATTAGTAAAGACGTCCTTAAAAGGAGTCTTTTCAATCTGACTTGACTGAATTTTCTTGCACGCTTCTTTGTGTATTGCATTTCTTTCTGTTTTAATTGAGTGTGCAATCTCTGGGGGGTCACACCTCGCATATAAAAATGTGCGGGGTGTGACCTTTTCGGGATTGCATATTCAATTTACATGTTGCATGCTTTAGTTGAGCCTATCTCAGTGCTAATTGTGCTGAGCTGGTAAATTTTTCTTGGCCAGCTAAGAAGTGTACCTTCTGAATTAGAAGGGTAACTCTATATGCATGATTGTGTGTTGCATGAAAATATATTCCAGTCGAAATTAGCAGCACGGTACGTTCGTACCATCATCAATCACCGGAAACTATTAGCAGTTTACCAAGATGTGCTGATTGCGGGTAACTCGATCATGGGATATCCAATTGGTTTTTTGATATACTTGGTGCCATCTCTCCATTGTCCGTAATGAACTTTAAATTGACGGTATAGGACGGTATAGATATAGGACATAGGTAAATTCCTTTCTGCCCATGGCGTATCTTGAACGGTTATGTTTTTAGCGTTATACTTAGACAGCGTATTAGTACCAACGTCAACTAATGTCCAATTTCTTTGCTTCTGGTTATACGTTGAATAAAGGTTATTGCCATTCTCATGAGTTAAACGACGTTTATTTTTACCCGAAGTATAACCAGGTGTAGAAATTGGACATAAATAATAAAGGTCGAAAGTTTAACCCACAATTCGATCCAACTTTGAAATAAGCAAATTCCCATTGAATCCTAAAATTACTTTCTCTTTGTTTTCCCTCACACTCAGAAACTTCATTATTTTCACCATTTTGCAATAAATTATACTACAAAAAAAAACCAAACCAAATCCTATCACAGGATTCCACCAATTCTACGAAAACAATTTACCGAGCAACGCAATTATTTCTAGTGACTATTTTCGAGAATTTCTTCTTCTTTTTTTTGTTAGGAGTGAAAAACGTCGTCTAATTACGAATAAAAATCAGAAACTTATTATCATTCCAGGATAATTACAAAAGCATAAAAACAACAGAAAGCAGCAAATTTTTTCTTGTATCCAATTTTTTTTTATCATGAAACTAGAAATTCTCACGCAACATTCATTTCTAATTCGTTATAATATACTAACAGAAAAAAAAGAAGTAGAAACACGCAAAGTCCTCCATCTTTGTTCGTTCTATGTGTATGGGCTACCGAACCACTACGCATACGGTTAAATAAGTTTAGAAAAAAAGAAAAGAAAAAATCAGGATATTCGTCATGTATAGAGACGCGTCTAGGGAGTCCTTTTCGGGGATTTTAGATGTCGTAATATAATACTGATGTGAAGTCCTTGGAGAAAGAGGGAGAGATGTAATAGCTGGAGTTAGAGAAAGAGAGAGTACTAATTAAGAATGATTAAGATCAAAGATTCTGCACGAAGATTAGTCATTTAGGGTATAGTCCCGCATCCTGGAGGATTTGCTGAATATGCTCCATTCTACCAGTATTGCTGAAGGAGATGGGCTTCTGCTGTTGTGTATGATGAGTTTCTCATTAAAACTTTGACTTCTTCCACGGTTAATTATTAATTATGTGCCAAAAGTACGAAAAGCACGTTTTCACGAGACAAATTTCGTTGAGCAATCTTCGGATGGTATATAACTGTACTATACTTGTATAGGCTATCTAGCAAGGATGGTGGACGAGGACAACGACGACGACCGAGACTTTGGTCAGAATAGCTTTCAGTGCTAAAGTAATTAGCAGAAGAGGAATTAATGCCTAAAGTACACACATTCAGAGCCTCCATAACCACCCGCCCGCACCCCAAAAATGGAACCCGACCCTACCGCCCTTTACTAGTGTATGAGTGCATTCCTTCATTTGCTCGTTTCGTCGGTTGGTCGTTCGCCACACTTATCCCAATTCCCAATGCAATCAAATCTGGGTATAGTATGGCTATCTCTTGATGGCACTCTTGTGTTTAATTAACACCATGGCCTCGTCCAGATTATCGGATTATCTATAGCAGATGATCTCTGGCTGGCCAACAGCGAAAGCAGCAAAAAAAAATTCTCCTACCCTCCCGGGGGTCCTCGGTTCTCCGATTTGCCACTAGAGCCACCACTATTCTCACCCCACCCACAAAGGTCCAGCAGGACTTATCCGAATGGACGCGTGCCAAGATTGTGTCTTAATTAGAAGAATCTGTTAAGTGGCTCTCAACTTAGAACACTTCCTTGGAACTTTTTATTTCCGTCCCTGGAAGCTTCCAATCCAAGAAATTAAGATCCAGACAATTTGTGCTGAGGATAATTTCACCACCCCCAACTCCTACCATACCCATGCCACTTTTGGACCCAGTTTCGGATCGGGATTTTATCTATGTTGTTTAAGTGTTCTTTGATGTTCGTTAGCCCATAAGAAGACGGGCTCCCCTTGGGATGCAAATTCATCAGATTTTATGGCCATGAATCAATGATTGTGCAAAAGTGATTCAACTTTTATCCTTTTTTTCCCAGAGATGAAAATATTCAAGAAAAGGATTCCCGCAACGATTACTGGCTACTACTACCAATGGGGTGAGGATTTCAACCCCATCGAAATCAGAAGCTTTTTGATGATATTTGTATTTTTTTCCTTATTATTATTGAAACTTGTTTTTCTAAAAGAAAACTCAAATAGAAAAACACGACGAAAAGATGAGTTCCATTTTCTCATTGCTATTGATCCAACGGTAAGCAATTTTGTGAATAACAATGCTATAACGAGAAAATATAGAAAGAAAAAAAGAAATTTTTGTTTGACAGACACAAAGAAAGTAACTCCATGACTGATATTTTGAGGTATGTTGATGCTAATTGCGTTTTTTAACGAAACAAAGATGGATGATGCTTCACGTTGATTGGTGCAACTCAGTTTTTTTTTAAAAATCAAAAGGAAAACTTTATACTGCGATGTAGCATCATTACATAACAAAAAAAAGTTCTTCTGCACAGAATGTGGTGCCACAGTTTTACTTTTATCACTTAACCCAATTTCCAACTCAATTTTCTCTTTTTACATCAGTGATTTTAGCTCAATTGGTATCGGAAGAATGCTTTTAATGCAGGTAACCGATAGTCTTTATTTTTTTCTGGGATACGAACAATTCACGATAAAGGATTTTAATAGTGTTGATGTCTTCACGAGTAGATACTATCACTAGAGACTTTTACAGTGCCTGTTGAATTTTTTTCTTGACTAGGAGCTATATGCAACAATATATCTATAATAAAACCATAGATTTTACATTCACATGGACAGAAAGTTATCATTTGAAAGACATGAGTAAAAGGCATTGCTAAAAAAAATTCTCAAAGCTGATAACGCTGCACCGAGATGATCTGCGGAATTTCCGCCCCATCTGTCACTCAGTGTGTTTACAGCAGTTGTTTGGCGCTAATTATAGCTTTATGTGCTCAGCGATTTCTATAATAGAAAAATATATGGCTTAAAAAACTAAAAAATACGCTTTTATTTTAAAATGAACTAAAAAGAAAAAAAATAATTTTGAAGCTTTTATTGCTCCAGCCAGTATAGGGAACAACCTACCTTTCGAAATCAGGGAATCAGGCAAACAACTAAATTAATGAAGTTATTGGTAAATATTATAAATATAACTTACTTAAATGTAAAGCGTGGGCCTCTTTACCTACATATGTATTATTATTTTATTAACACTGGAGCTTTTCGTTAGCGGCCCACGCTTTTTTTACATTTAAGTAAGTTATATTTATAATTTTTACCAATAACTTCATTAATTTAGTTATTTGCCTGATGTCGAAAGGTAGGTTGTTCCCTATACTGGCTGGAGCAATAAAAGCTTCAAAATTATTTTTTTCTTTTTAGTTCATTTTAAAATAAAAGCGTATTTTTTAGTTTTTTTAAGCTATATATTTTTATTTTTTACTTTTTAGTCTACCATTTATCTTCCGCCATTTTGTTGTGGCCGCCATATTACTTTTGCCGGTCCGATAACTTAGCAAGCACAGCTCAGTTTAAGACAAGAAAGCAATGATAAAGAAGGAAATACGGAATACGGAATACGAAATGCAATAAACTCAAAATCTTCGACTTTGCATTTAAACATTTCTGGCTTTTTACTGTAGATATGTGCAATATTTTTCAGATCATTTTAAAATAAAAACGTATTTTTTAGTTTTTCTAAACTGTACATTTTTAGTTTTTTACTTTTTAGCCTTACGTCTGCTTCCGTTTTTTGGTAGTCGCCATATTAGGTTTAAAATGACGTCACACGGCTTAATGTATTCTACTCGTCATACTCTTTCATTTGATACCCATATCGAGGGTGTTGAAAGAAAAAGGTAGTCCGCAATTTTGTGTCGGCCGCCATTTTGAATTTGGAATGACGCCACACAGCTTATAGTATTCCACTTGTCATATCCTTTCATTTGATACCCATTTTAAGTATGTTAGAAAGAAAAAGTTAATCCGCCATTTTGTGTCGGCCGCCATTTTGAATTTGGAATGACGCCACACAGCTTATAGTATTCCACTTGTCATAATCTTTCATTTGATACCCATTTTAAGTATGTTAGAAAGAAAAAGTTAATCCGCCTTTTGAATTTGGAATGACGCTAATTGTATTCTATTTGTCATACCCTTTCATTTGATACTCATGTCAGGGGTCCGGGAAGCACAATAGCAAAATTCTACCGCCATCTTGGAACCGCCATCTTGATTATTTCACAAAATGGTCAAAAAGTTCCAAGGTGAATCGTGCATGTCAAAAATACAGGCATATGAATAACATAAGGAATTCCAGCTGTGATAAGAAGTGATAATTGATATGTCTCGTTCTTGTCGACACTAAAAAACGAAAGGACTTGGTACTCGAAAATCAGACCTTACCTCGGCAAATATATGGAGAGTTGGTTCAAGCACTGGCATAGTTGCATTGTACACCATGGCGCCGGGCCTACTTTAAATTAGACAAAATATAACTGTTGATGACACTAATAATAATATTTGTTTTATGAAACTTTTAAAGACATGAAATAGAAATACAGAAGGTTTCGTGTACACCAACGAATTTAATCCTTAATCGCAATATTACCATAAACATCGACCCAGTTTATCTCCTTTAAAATTCGAGATACTTTGAATGTGAAATCGGAGAACTTTATCCATCAAATAACAAAAACAATGAAGTGGTTTGAAATGTGAGGATATGGTTTCGTGCATGTTTTCGAAAGGTCTTAATTTATATTCAAGCAAGTATTTACAATGAAAGAGTAAGCTTTGCGCTGAGGTTGAGCTTTACATCTGCAAACTTTAAAAATATTACGGATCACGCCTAATAGTCCGGGGAAATTGGCAAAAAAACGCACGAAAGGAGACAAAATTCGGAAATGGTTAAAAATTGGTCCACAGCTTCCTTGGGACTTTTTAAGAAAACAATTTCGGAATCACAAAAAAAACAAAATGGCCGCCGGAAATATAGCGGTTTTCCGGTGTTTTCCTTGTATCTCGGTTTCTATAGGTCGTACAACCCCGTACAAGGCCCTAAATGTTGACAATGAAATTCTCTACAACTTTAGTTCTACAAAGATGTTGACCCGATTAACCCTTTCAAAGTTATTCAAGGTCAAAGTTTCAAAAAATCAGTTTTTGGTCAAAAAATGACTCAGAAACTGATTATTGAGAAATTTTTTTTGTTCTATTTATACAAAAGATTATTGCCTACCATAATGACACCCTTGCCATTTTTTTGAAAACTTTGCGAAAAATTTTGCAAAAATCAATAGTTAGTGATTTTTGGCTGAAAAGTGATTTTTGGAAAATTTGACCTTGAATAACTTCGAAAGGGTTAAGTTTACGAAAAAATGACACAGGGCTTATTTGTAGGCAATAACGTTTCGTATTGACTGATCAAAAATTTTTTTCGAACAAACCAGTTTTTGAGTGATATTTTCGCCAAAAAGTGATTTTTGGAAACTTTGACCTTGAATAACTTTGAAAGGGTTAATCCGGTCAACATCTTTGTGGGAACTAAAGTTGTAGAGAATTTCATTGTCAACATTTAGGACCTTTGTACGGGGTTGTACGACCTATAGAAACCGAGATACAAGGAAAACACCGGAAAACCGCTATATTTCCGGCGGCCATTTTGTTTTTTTTTGTGATTCCGAAATTGTTTTCTTAAAAAGTCCCAAGGAAGCTGTGGACCAATTTTCAGCCATTTCTGAATTTTGTCTCCTTTAAATGCTAATTTCCCCGGACTATAAAGGTAATTCTTCATTCGAAATATTGCTGTTTTGCTGGCGTCAATGTGCTACCAATGTCACGGCGCTGCAGCTGCTAAACAGCTGATGACAGCGTACTAATATTTTGGCGGACATTAGCCTATTTAGTAGTTGTTTAAAAAATCTTAGGAGGGCAAATTATTTTACGTCTTAATTGAAAATAAATATTTGAAATTCAGTTCAAATAGTGTGATTGTCTTGTATTTGGCCGGAAGGTCCACGTCAGAGGGCAACTGAAGAATTCCACGTCAGAGAGCAACTGGGACTCCATAGTCTAAAAATGAAGGCATTTGAATACAATCCTAGAGGTCTGTGATACGACTCCACTTAGTATCATCCTTCGTTAAACAAAATGATGGTGTGTGGTTGTAAGGCAAGCCTTCCGATATTTTGGACAACCGAGTTTCTGTGTGTAAGCACGGACGCAGGCCATTTTTTTGGACTGGACTCAGTACAGTTCCATGAATCTCGTTTGGCATATACTCGTCAGACTTAAATTCGATGGACTTTTTCATTTATAGTCCATTTTAGAGGTTAAGGTGTTAACAAAAAAATATGTCCGTGTAGACACATTAAAGTCAAGGTTTCCTCAAAAATTACAACGGCTCCCATCATTTATGCCAGAGTTAACGATATTAAACTATACGGCGCGAGATCTATGAAATGTCCAATTCTACATTCTTGTGTAGGGTCGAGATTCATTGTCTTGCAGGCCTTCAGGATCGCCAGTTCCTACGCCAAATCAGACGCCGTCTGATTTTTTGCAGTCATCTGTGTACGACACTTCTTCAGGACGTCTCAAGTAGTCTGTCGTTGTGGCAACCTTACCTTCGATTAGCAAGTCCAGGGGCACAGCACGAGGCCAGGCATTCGATGTAAAGATGGGGAGGGGCCAGGCACCAGAGCACATCGAAGGCGTTCGTGGGATACGTTCTGATGGCCCCTGTTGCCGCTTTTGTTGTCGTCCTCTGGACCCATCCCAATTTTATGACATTGGGCCCTAGCCACCACACCAGCGAGCCAGAGGTGAAGATTGGACGAAATACGGTGTGCATCCAAGGGCCATCTTTATTTGAGACCCTATCTCTTGCTAAATGACTTTTTACGGCCGTAGAGAGCTCTGCAGGCTTTCTTAACCCTTTCCTCGATATTCAACTACAAATTGAGTTTTGATTCAAGGATTAGACCCAAAAAATTTACTCTGAAGGATAGAGTGAGAGTATGTCAATTTACCGTGGCGCGGTTGCAGGCGGGGATTTTTGTTTTACGAATGAATAGTTTTGCCAGGTACAGTCTGCGGTCCAGCTGATAACTTTGTCAGGCATCCTTTCATGATTTCAGTGATCACGGTTGGAAACATTTTTGACCGCATTATCACTTGGTCACCTGCGTATACTACTACCTCAGCTCCACTTCTTTATAGCTTTTATAGTATACTGGCGGATGTGAAAGGCCATGACCTTTTCTAGTGCCTTGAGCACGAAGGATATTAGGGCTAATTGGCCTATAGTCGTTTGCTAATTCGTGGCTTTTTCCTCCCGTGTTTGTAATGAATTCGACCTCATTTCGCCTCGTCATGAGGAATGCCCAATTTGGCCCCTTGAGAAAAAATCATGGCTACCCAATCCCGAGTGGTTTTTGAGAATTTCGGGGTGGATATGTGCGCCGATGTCAAAAGCTTTATATTTTTAAACGGAAGTGTGGTGTTATCAATACGCCCCCCCCAAACGGAGTACTAATCACATCCAATGTTTCTTGACCTCTGTAATCGAACCAGAACCGGCCTATTGAATAAGCTAAATGACACCCTTCACGGTAACCAACATAATTCCCTGAGAACCCATGCAACAACAAAATCTAAAGATTTGTATGAGTTCAACTAAAGCTTAATGGCCCGGCTTCACCGACCTCAGTTCAATAATGTTCAGTTCAATCCATATATGTAAGTGGCTTCCGGCTTCACCGGCTAAAGTCCAGTTCAGTGCTCGAAATTGTTGTCGCTATATCGCCAAAAGTCAGAAATGCAAAAGCTCACTGTAATAGCATTCAGTTCGAGTTCAGTTGGGCGAACTGAGGTCTTTTTTATCTTCAGTTAAATATGTGGAAATTGTATGCGAACTGAGGTTATTTAAAAATTCCGTTCACCAATTTGCTCGAACTAGCGCAGTTCGGCCGGTGAAGCCGGGGTATAAGGGTATATTTTCGAAAACGTAAGGCAGGTGTTGGGATTGCCCCCACAGTTTTGTGTGGTGTTCATGAGGAAATGCCCTTTTCAGCATGCCCCTCATTTGCCACATGGATTTCTCATGAGAAACCTACGGGGAATCCTTTTTTCGGCATGCCCCTGAGGCAATCCCCTTTTTAAATATTAGTCGGGTGGGGTTTAAAAAGCTTAGGCTACACAGTAATAAGTTCGACCACGTTCCTTCGTCACCACCGACTTGCAACGTTCTGGGATGAAATATTTTGGGTGTGGATTTCCCCACCCAAGGCGAAAGTGTGGATTTCCCCACCCAAGGCGAAGTAGATCTGCCACATAAAAACCCCTTTGTGATAATATCAGAAATCTCCTCACAGGAGTGTCTCTGCTTATTCCCTGAAGCTTATTCCCTGCTCATGGATGGCTCTAGGGACTTCGCCCTTAATTTTATCCAAACTCCATTCCTCTATCTTATCAAGAAGGGTCCGGGTCCTTTTACAGCAAAAAATTAATCGCTAGAACAAATTAAAATATTTTAATATCTGTAAATCAAAATCACTTACATTTAAAGATGACAGACGTATCTAACCATTACCTACTGACAGAAGTCACCAACAATTTACATGAAAAATTGTGATTTTATAAGTATATGTATTTTTCATTTCATAATTTTTACACTTTGGCTTTTGAAATAGAAATATAATAAATTCCCGATAATTATTGTCCTCAATACATAAAATTACCACAGAAAGACGTTTTATTTCATTCTCCCCGCCCCAAATCATCAGAAATATTTCAAAAACCCAAAATCACAAATGCAACTCAAAATACAAAAAATGTACAAAAAAAATAAAACGAACATAATTAAATTATAGAAAATTAATAATATTTATGGTTTCAATTATAAACGGATTAATTATTTTGTAATATTTTTCGGTAGATGCAAGTATGTGTGTGCACATAATTTTAATTAAGCAGGGAAATATTTAATTTTGATTTAAAAATGAAACAGATTCAAGTAAAACATAAATTTTTGGATTTATTAATTTTAAAATTTGTTTTGGGGTATTTCCATAAAATTTGGTGGGTCTTTCTCAGAAGAATTAATTTAGTTGTCACCCCTTACATTTCCGGTATATTCTTCTTCTGTCTGAACTTCCTGTAGGAGAAGTACTATTTATACTATATAATAAATAAAGATCTGCATAAATCAGGCAAACAGGTAGTTTCTTTTACATTAAAACTTAATTGGGAAATGAATTTACACAACAAAACAAAATAAAAATGCTGTTTAATATTAGGCCGAGGCTATTCGCACTGCAGAGTAGATGAGTGTATATGAGTAGATGAGAGTAGATGAGAATAGATGAGAGAGTAGATGAAAGTAGACGAGAGTAGACGAGAGTAGATGAGAATAGATGAGAGTAAATGAGAGAGTAGATGAGAGTAGATGAGAGTAGATGAGAGTAAATGAGAGAGTAGATGATAGTAGATGAGAGTAGATGGGAGTAGATGAGAGAGTAGATGAGAAAGTAGATGAGAGTAGATGGTAGTAGACGAGAGTAGACGAGAGTAGATGAGAGTAAATGAGAGAGTAGATGAGAGTAGATGAGAGTAGATGAGAGTAGACGAGAGTAGATGAGAGTAAATGAGAGAGTTATTTACTCTCATCTGCTCTCATATACTCTCATCTACTCTCTCATTTACTCTCATCTACTCTCATGTACTCTCATCTACTCTTATGTACTCTCATCTACTCTCATCTACTCTTATTTACTCTCTAATCTACTCTCATCTACTCTCATCTACTCTTATCTACTCTTATCTACTCTGCAGTGCGAATAGCCACTTCCTTAATATTAACAATTTTTTTGAATTTAGCTCTTTCGAGCCAGGTTTTGATACAATATGAGAAAGATGTTATTTAAGGACATCCAGTGTTACACACTCGACAGCGTTCCTTTCTTTTCGTTTTATAGAATATGGACTTTAATTTTGTCATTGTCTATTAATGTTTCCCCTTCTACCACTCAAATATCCAGTGCCTCCGTATTTTACCTAGAAAGAATAATAGGTACGCCACTTCATTGTGAATCGGAAGATAGATCGACGGTGTACAAAACACCATGCGGAGTTCTGCAGGGATCCATCCTGGGCTCTCTCCTGTGGATCACAATGTACAATGATGGCATCGCCTCCCAAAAAGGAGCAGTTGCGATCGGGTGGACAGGACGACTAACAGTGGAAAATGGAGGACCACATACAGACTAAGCGCCCTACGCGTATTTTGGGCACACAGGACCAAGGCATGCATCTCTATGATCCAGAGTATGTTAGAAGTCAAGGCAATGAATAGGTATGGGGTCACTTTGTCCAGACAGTCCAGGCTATGACGTCATCAACTATTAGGCACCTTGGCCAGTCGGGACGGTTCTTGTCTCTGACGTTATAGTCTGGATTGTCTGAACAAAGTGACCTCAAACCTACTGGAGAGGAATATGATTTTGAAGTTGTGCAATTCGTCACCAAACTTGGGCTGCTCTGGCACTATATTTATCGGTCTGAAACTGGCTATTAAGGCGACCACACTTTGGTAAAAAGGTCCCTTGGCGATCGGACGGATCGGTTGTGATATACCAAATACCGGAGGTCCTCGCTAGGTTTGGTGAAAACCAGGTAGTTTTTTCTTATGCCTTCTCGAAACGTGACAAGAGAATGGCTAGAGTGTTGCAAAGAATGTCAGCACACTGTTGGTTTGATTGCGGCCCATCGCGTCCTAAGTTACACCTTTGGAGGATCGAAAGGGAAAAACCTGCAGGCTGGTAGTCCGCGCTTCACGTTCTATGTCAAATGTAACTATTCTCATTTTTGCTTACAAACGACGACAGAAAAACTGGTATAGAATTGCTGTACAGAGGAAGGGTAGCTAGATAAGTACCAAATGGAGGGTGCGGCAAAGCTGCGGCAGTGGGTGTTGTACGAACTTCTCAAAGTTCTTGCGTACTTCATGGTGTCTTCGTTACACAAAGCGGTTTTATGCATTCTCCACTAGTGTGGCTACAGTGTTTCCTAGCCAATGCATCAACCTTATTGTTAGTCTGGATGTCCCTAACATGGTAGGCACTACCCGAAAACCTAGGGCTTCTGGGTCTTCATAGCAGAGACAGCCTTTGAATATTGCCAGCAGTTTTGTTTGGAAGAGTATAACAGAATTAGGCAGGTGATAGTATTTTTGGGAGTTTAACGAAGGCAATAAAACTCGACTCTGGTTTGGAGCGATCTGTTTATAAAACTCATATTTTTTATCATTCCGGAAGACTTCTCATTCCTCTCTAGTTGGTAGCGGGGCTTTCATACTTCGGTAGAAATTGAGTTTCGTTTTATTTATGTAGATGGTCTTTCTATCATTCTTAACGGTAGTAGCAACTTTTCTAAGCCGCAGATCCGTGCAGGCCACCTGGTGTCTGATATATAAATCTACATTCTCTTTTTGGTGGAGCTTGTACAAAAAGCCATTCCTTGGACTAGACCTTATTTCTTGTTTTCTTTTAAGGAGGTATCCGTTCGAAAAACTAGCGCAGCTGTAACTTAGACGTGTTGTACTTTTAGCAGTCCTTAGATGTGTAGTCCAGACCGCTTGAAACGGCTCATAAAATTTGTCGCTAAGGATTGTTTTGGCAAAGCAAGGTCTCCCCGTAAAACGAGACCTTACTCCCTGGACAGAAAAAAAGAACTTGAAGGACATACTCTTCCTCCGCGAGGTAGAGCTTCAAATTATTTTCACTGCGCCCAAGAAATTTTCTCGTCCAGGTTGTGCGTTGGTCCAAGAAGAATTCGCTTAGAGCTCACCAGGTTAGGTGTCGACCCTAGGGTTTCTGGGTATTTAATTAGAATCCGATCGTCTAGGGCCTTTTAACGACGATGGATGCTCCAATAGAAGATTTCGGACCGATGAAAACAAGGTGAAGCCCTGTCTGGAAAAAGCAAAGCCCTGATAGTAAGGGTAACTAAATTGAGAGTCAGAGAAGATAAAAATCCTCTTGTTAGTCCTTCTTAAGTTTCTGGGTCTTTTATCCATATCCCCGCACCCACACTTGGCTCTGTCTGGTGGCTATAGGTGTACTACATTAGACCAATCAGTAGTATTTTGGAATAACTGCAAGGTGGTCTCTTTTTTTATGTTCAGGGAGGGGGCTTAAATTTTGAGATCTCTTCTTTTTTGCTGACAATTATACAGGGTGCGGCAAAATCCGGCAAGGGTCCAATATTTCCTGAAGGGTAGGTTTTCGTGAAAAAAGTTTCGAACAAAAGTTGCTCAGTTTGGAGGGTGGAATCGTTTGCACGCAAAACTCACCCCCAACTTCCTCACCCCTCGCCGGGGGTGGTTGTGAATCTAAAATTTCAAATGGCAACTCCCATTTTTTTCTCGCGGATTCTGGTTCTCCGTAGAGAAATATGAAACTTTTGTCCGAAAAATCTTTTTTATCCGAAGCTTCCCCAAATGAATTTTTGAGGGTGGGGAAAAGTCCGGCAATGATCCGCTACTTCCTGAAGGATAGGTTTGTAAAATAAAAGGTAGGAAGAATGTCCCTTCTTAAGACCATCGTGAAGTGCTTAGATTCTAGCGCTACCAAATTGAGTAGAGCTTCCAGCGCCAATGTCAATGATGAGGAGATAGCCCCCGTGATGGAAGGTGATGGAAGGGCAGGGCAAGGTTGGTTTGATGCCATCACAATAATGGTATCTTTTATTATTATAGCCCTCATGTTGGTATTGAATTTAGTTTTTGGGTTAAGACTCTTTACGGTCTTATAAGCTCTGCGTCAGGGCCACTGAGTTCTAGAAGACAGCACATTTCTTGCCGAAGGTTCAGTAATTTACTGACATAGAAAGTCTCCCTTTTTCACTCTCTCTCGCTTTTTGATGTTGAGTCTCCAATTCATATTTGCTTCTAAAATAAGACTTAAGACTTAGCTGATTGGGATAGGTTCAAACAATGCCAAGGAGGGAAGATGAGTAAGAAGGAATATGAGAAGGAATTGAAAAACTAATTGCCAAATCATTGAGAATCGAACCCCAAACCTTGCAATGGCAGTCGCATTCCTTAAACCGTATACGGACGACAAACTATTGCTCAAGTTAAGTTTTCTACTAGATGGTGCTGATGGAAATCTCTATTTCTGAAGTAACTGATAATGAAGTGCTTTCTTTCAAATTATGGGCTGCCATGAAGGTTAACTAGACTTGAGGGCATGTGTGCCGTTTAATGATAAGAAAATGTAATTACGGATTCTTTTTCAACTTAGTAAGTGGACTAGTAAGAGTGTTGTCAATACTTTGAACGTGAGCAGACTAAGGAAATGAAAATTTTCTAATTAGACTCGTTAATGGGACTTTCAACTAAGGAAGCATCTCACTTACCTGTAGATTTTCCAATTACGTTGTATGTCAAAAGCAGTTGCCTCAAATAAAATTCACCATACTTCAACATTCAAGTAGTCTTCAATTTATAAAAGACATTTAAAATCCAATCTAGTAAAAGGGCCTGTCTACACCATTTCACCTGTTCCGTTTCTCTAATAGCTTTGAGAAATCTCGCTTGTTAGTGTGTGTGCGCGAGCTAAATGCTATGATGGTATGGGTGATGGTAGCGTAGTAGCAGCACCTCTTTGCGGCATTAACTAGAGCACTTTTCACCTTCACTTTTGCACAATTCCCGGGTGTGTTTGTGTGTGTATGTATGTTTGCGTTACATTGACATAATTCAGTCTCAGGTAAAAATGAACACTTTCAGCATTAATTTCGCGTTAAAATCCTGGCTTAATCCTTTAATTGAAGTTCATGCTCATTTCGCGTCACACGCGCTAAATCAAGTCACAATTTGTAGGCTTCGGATTATGAAGCATTAAAAAAAAAACGCTCGCGATTAAAAATTCTGTCACATCTCATCCGTCGTTAAGGTTACATGGCACTGTGGCGTTTCGCGGCGTTTTTTTTTGCTGTTGTTATCCTTCTGCCGCTTTTTCTCTCTCTCTCTTTCGCTCACGTTCTCTGGCTCTGACAGATCCCTGCTGTAGGCAGGACACGTGTTGGGCGGTGATGATATGTGTGTGTGCGGAACGAGTGCGTGCGTGCGTGCGTGCGTGTCACCCAGGTAAAGTGAATTTTTTAATCCTAAAAATGAATAAATTTTTATTATTTTTTTATTATTAATTTTTTTTTCTCTCGCGAGTGTTTATCTAATTATCTCAGAAGTGGAATTTGGCGGAAGATTTGTGCTTAAATAAATTAATTTTGTTGCTAAAAGTTAATTTGAACAAATGGAAGCAAATTAAGATGGGAAATTCGTGTTTTTCATATTTGTTTTATTTTTTTTCGTTTCATTTTCGTTTTCATCCTGGCGAGGATTTCTCATGCATTCGTAATGGTGATGATGGTGTAATGAGATACTTTCCAAGGTAGACGAGGACGTCGGCGCTTGTATGGCGACAGGATACGGGAGTTGTTGTGTTGGGGTGGGGTATGAGGAACTTATCCTTACCTTCTGAGGGGATATGCTACCTAGAATTGAGTTTTTAATCAGAATCTTTCTAATTACATATAAGTGTATATACTAGGATCTTGGTGAAATCTGCAAGTGTCGAGAGATCCATGGGAAAATCCGGGATACTGGTTTGCTTTATTCTCCCCAAAGGTTAATTGAATAAATAAAAGATTATTCAGGAGTAAAGTTTCTAAATTGTTTGAAGGATTATGTGTACAAGGATCAATGTCCTTTTACGCAAACAATCTGTCGTCCATGGATTGGGTTACTTTTTAGCTGAAAAAAAAAATTTCTCTCTTCTTCTAGCATTTTTATATAAAGTGTATATAAGTGTGTGTGTGTGTGTGTTTAAGCAAGCATAGAGAGTTTAGTGAAATGTTTTATGGCAAGGGACGATGGTCCTTTCATAACAATAATAACCTTTTTTGTGATATTGAAGCTTATAATATGATGAAGGATCATGCCGTATCGGGTTTCTTCTGTTGCTTGTTAAATGGATTTTGGAAGGACAATCAACTTCACTTCCAATTTTTTTTTTCGTGTGGGGTTAAAGATCTCCTCGACACAGTTTTGGATTAAATAAGAAAATGGAGCTACGCAAAAATTATATAGTTTGAAGAAGAAATATAAACCAGCAAAAAACAAAGAAAAAAACGTGAGAGATAAGTTACTTTGTATTCGATTGACTTTGCCTTTGATAGGTAAAAGGTGTTTGTCACTTTATTAAGTTCAAGGTTAAAATAAATTTTTTGGAGGTGTATTTTAGGTGTAAATAATATGTCTAGATATCCACGTGCTGTTTGTGATTAATAATGACCTTACTTAAAAGATATTCTCATTTGTTTAGTTCATTTAATTTTAGTTATCGATCCATTAACTAAATTGAACTTGAACTGATTGAACTTTTAGAAAAGAAGATATTCTACACGTGATGGAAGTGGGTGAATGAAAGTTTGATTTTGGGTTGGTGACACATCGTTCATATTATTACATTTTTGTTAAAAAAAACCAAAACTTTGATTTTGATGACTCATAACTCTGGAAGTTGGTATGGTAGAACCTTCAATCTTACAGTTTTAGATAGGTGGGAGAATTCTGCGTGTCGTTCTAACTTTTAAAAAAAATAGGACATGGGGTTACAAAAATACAGGGTGATATGCAAAACACTAAAAAAAACTTCAAAACGCCCTAGCGGCTAAACCGTTACGAGAATCTTTAAGTAGGATAAATCGAAAGGACCATTGTACATAACGAAAATGATCAAAGTTCCCATAAAACACATTCAGAAATATAATTGGTGCGGATTCTTTTTTTGCCGTCGTACGCCCTTGTGGACAACTCAGTACTTGGCTATTTAAATCTTTTGATCAAGTTTGGCCGTCGCGTCGTGAGGCCGCATGTGCGCCCATTAAAAATGGTTAAAAATTGTACGGCCATCATATGCCCCTTAAAAAGGCAAGCGGCCGTTTTTCGCCCGCTGTAAGTCCATTTTTTATTTTTGCTCGGGGAGAAACAGGACAAATTCAATCGTTCATGAGCACGATATGAAGATCTTAGTATCTGAAAAGGTACTCCCTACAATCAGCGAGTTTGTGGAGATGGTTCTTAGAAAAGTTAGTGAATGGTTCAAAAAAATGCCCAATAGAGGAAGAAATACATGCCTGAGGGTCTGATTATGTCGGAGCTGCGGTAAACGAGTAGTGCGGCGATACTACCGGAGCGGAGATAATACAAAAAAGGTTTTCAATAGAGCTGTTTATATTGGAGCAACGCGGTGACTCACGATTTGGTCGCGACCAACGACAAGAGCTGCGATAAAGATTGGGTTACTTTTCTCCGCTAGTATCGTTAGTATCAAGATGGATGTTGATTCCTCAATCATATTGTCAACATTCTGTTTACGCTTCTGTCAGAAACTGGTAAGACTGCTTTATTCGCGTTACTCACAGCTTTTGTCACAGCCTTTGTCACAGCTTTTATCACACCTCTCTTAACATCTATCGCTGCTCCAACATAATCACACCCTAAGCCAATTTTGACACAGTTTTAGAGGCAGGTGTCTTTAACAACATACTAAAAATATCGGGTGGTGGGGGTGGAGCTAACGGAGCGGGGGGCTCTAAAGTTACCTTTTTTCAGTTTTTCGTTGGAAATTTCGTTTTAACTCGAAAACTACAGCCTCTAGCGAAAAAATTAAGAAATACTAAATTAATTTATAAATTAAATTCTCTACAAAATACGGGTTTTTACACTTTTTCGCTAGCATAAATGCATAAGGGGATATGGAAGGGCGGAACCAATTTTGATGACTTTTGAGCCCGCCTAAAATTGGTGTTGGATCTTAAATCGATCGGGACTTTTGACATTTTCTTTAAAACAAACATAGCATCAAGGCTCATACCAAAATTCAGCCTTCCTGGAATATTTCCGAAGCACAATATCTAATTTCCCTGGATTATTAATGTTTGTCGTTACTATCTTGACCAGACCAGTTAGAAAAGAGTCTTAAGGACATAAATTATATTGAGATATAAAAGCAATTAAATAGTACTCCCTTCGTTTCCAGATTCACTGGATTAAAAAATTATATATGTAATCCTTTTCTTTTTTTCCCACCTTTTATTGATGCAAACAGAGAAAGCAATTTTTTATGGAAATTATAAAGAAAGCAAGAAAGTGAATGTAAAATAACTTGAATACCAAACGTTTGAACTACGTCTAGTTGCTTTTTAAAAATTTCTAGATCTGAATCCATCATTCATCCAATATAATAAATTTTTGTGTATTTTAGTTGCTTTACGGGAATTTTGTTTATAGCATTGAGAGATAACAATATTTTTAGACATGAGCATCGCAATAAATTTATATTTTCTGAAAAACTGATAGTAATTTATTTATACAAAAGTATGGAACAAATTTGTTAAAATTTTCAAGAGAATTGGTTTTTTTTACGTTCTGCTAGAAGCATTATCGATTGACGATTGAGTCAAAATTAATGCTAATTTCTTTAGCAGAAGATAGTGAAGTTGATTAATATTTTTATTGCCATGACTCGTTGGGAAAAGTTGATCGAAAAACTTCTAAAAGAAGAAATTGGGGCGTTTAAAATAAGAAAATTAGAAGAACATATTCGAGATTTATAATAATAATTCGAAAAATCACCTCACATAATTAATGAAGGTAAGGTTAGAGGCTGTCTGAGGTGTGCTGGAACACATGTCGATGAATTTTACGTTGGAACTCTAAAGCTGGAACTGCGGAAGATTATAGGCTACATTCCTATGGTGGAAAAATGAGTCCATTGGTGGCGCAAAAGGTGTATTAATAAGTTTTATGGCGTGCTTTTGTACTTTTGCACTTGTATATTTCAGCCCTAGCTAGTGGCGGAAGGAGAAACTTGCATCTCTTAAGAAATATTAGACATTGAAATATTTGTTTATTGATTTGGAATATGTGATTAAAGCTATCAAAGCTTCTTAGTCTAGGATTGATTCATTTGGGGAACGTCTATACGCGCCGTAACGGGCTGTTTTAGCATTGATGGCGGCGTTCATACATTCCCTATTCGGCCTAGGCTTTATAGATTCGGTAGAATAAGAAATAAACAAACGAATTTTCGCCCGTATGTTTTCGGTGACACAGAGAGTGCAGAGTTGGCATCGGCACTACGATTACATGAAAGGTTAGGGCGATACAAGGAGCTTCTTCGATGGAGTAGCGTGTCGGATGAGAAGAAAGAAATATATCAAGAGGATAGGCTCCTTTGACTGCACCGACAAGGAGTCTGCTAGGATAAATTGCAATTTGATGTAAATTATTGAAGTTTGAAAAGAGCACGGCAGAGGTAACAGAGAGTAGTTGAAACTAAATAGCAAGGCAAAGATAAGAGAAATAGTTGGGTTATATACTTTCACTCCATAGGAAATCATAGTTTTGGCTCTGCGACAAAACAAGGTATTTATAACTCATTTGGGTTGCAAAAAAGTAGTCCCAGGCACGGGCCTAAGACAGTTACATTTTGGAAGACTTACAAGAGAGGAAGCCTGCCAAACTTTCAGAACGGAAAATGTTCAGTGAAAAATTTCTCTCCGTCTAAGTAACAATGTATGAGTAGGTGCTGCGATATTTAGGCGTGGGAACCAAGAAACCGCTTCTTAACGGTTTATTTAAGGACTTTTATTTCACATTAACAACCCATAAAACAGGTAATAAAAGCTATTGAAGAAGCCATTAACAATCGGTTTTGTGGTTCCCACGCGTAACTACTGCAGTACCTACTTGTATAGATAACATAATGACAATTATTACCTATGCTCCAGAAGACTCATGAAATTATTGGTATATACCGCTTAGGATGATAGGCCGATAAGCTTGTAAAGGGAAATTTGGTTGATGAGGTAGTCCGTACCGTAGAATACCCCTTTCATTAATCACTTGCAAAATAATTCAGACTAGGCCAAGTTCAAATAATGGCCTATCTCGGAGTAACTTGGCCTCTGTGTACAACCTCTACGGATACAATGGACGATGGTTCTCTATCTCCTGCGCTCTCTACGTTTCTCGCTTCGCTTTGTGAATTGTAAACAGGTCATCTGACTGTATGACATCGAAACTCAATTTCAACCCTGGTTTCGATGTCCAGATGCCCGCCGGAAAACTTTTAACCTGACAAGAACTATGATGCAGTTCTATACACATATATCTCCAAATGAGAGTCGGGTGTACCTATGTATTGGGGATTTCTCTCTCTCATAAAACTTCCAAAAATAATGCCGAAATCTGCCAGTTTCTTCAAAGTGGAGCGGACAGATCAACCCAAGTCCAGGAGCCATGGTTATATACATAGTTATCCGATGGCCAAGCGGCTCAAGGCTTTAAACGCGGTCACAGGAACATCAAGAAAAATAAGGGGAGAGACGATTTGGTCAGACTGGGAGCAAATCTTTTCTTTATCACAAGTGCGGTCACAAAGCGGTGCCGTTTTAGCGCTACGGTTGTCGATGGACGGAATTGCCTTCTTTACCTAAAAGCAATGATTTTGTTTGCACCTGTGAACAAATCGACTTAACTCACAAAAATGTGTAATTCAAGGGAGGGTCGTAATCCTACCCTATTCCACGGATTCTTTCTTTGCATATCCCTTCTCCCTATTCGCTGTTTTTACCTACGATACACATTAATAATAATTATGCATAAAACACACACGAAAAAGGACGAAATAAAACATTTCAATTTGAAAAACAATCCAAGCCGAACAAATTGCTTGTCATAATACCGTTCATGGCCAACATAAATTCTGCCGAAGCACAAATCCTGACCTTGAATGTTTAATTCCATAAAATCTTATTCAATGTGTTTTGGTCAAAGGGAAAACATGTTTTAGAAGCGAAAAAAATAACCGAGAAAATGAAAGTAAGCACATTTTATTAAACCCCACCCCCTTTTGGAATAGAAAACAGCTGAACTTGCTGCGTCATTAGCCTTGGAATTGTTCTACTCCTTTGAGCACAGAAATCCTTGAATAAGCGTTTCACCTAAGTTCGTTGGTTGGTTCCTTCTTTTCGCCCAAATTTTCTTACCGAAAACACACAGATGATTTCGAATTCAGAGAGAAGTTCTAGTCTTTTGTTCAACATGGGACCAAACAATGGAAGTTCGCACTCGCACGGGGCGGCCATGACTTGCTAAATTCTAAACTTTTACAATTTTAACATAAAATTTCGTTGGCAGCCCTTCAGACATGAAATTTTCATACGAAAGCAAAACTTTTTGGCCAGTTTTAAGGTCGACAGATTCTTTTTTATTTGCTTTTATTATTATTAGCTTGTTTTCGTATTTTTTTTTTTTGAGGGGGGAGTGGGACGTCGAGCGTAATGCTTTATGAGTTCACAGGTGAAAGTTTATGATTCAAATAGTTTGGCCTGGCCTTTATTGCTGGACGGTTTTGTTAATGTAATTAATGATTTGGGACTAATGGAAGGGGCATGAACTTTGATTGTAAGTCAATTTTATGGGTGAACAGCGATTATTAGGGTTTAATTAAATCTCATGTCCTGTTGAATATGCTCGAAAGTCAAATGGTTCTTTCCTATATGTTCGAAACAATTAAGATTTTGACACTTGATGCGGTGGAAAACATGTTAATCATAAAGGGCAGATATGCTTGAATTATGGAAAATTTGGAAGATTTTCAGTGTGTTCTAGATAATGTAGGTGTTTGTTCAGTGGCGTATTTTAAGATTTGGCGCCCCATAAATTAGGTCATACAAAAGAATAATCACCATTTATTAAATGCTGAGTTTTTAAACGTCAAATTTTCTTCGCTAATCCGAGAACGTACGCAATTTTTTATTCTTTTTAATGCAGAATACGAAAGTTCCACACTACAAGAAATTTTCCCAGGCTCAAGTTACCCAATACCTACTAAGATACGTAATGCTATTTCTGTATATGGAAATGCTTCCTTAAATTCCTCGTGCTTAAGTAATTGGTTGAGTTTTCTTAAACCCTTTTTTTTAATGTGACCCCCATTTTGCATAGGCTCTTATGATGGGTCCACACCACACGGACTTTTGTTTGTACACAGGCATCTGTACAAACATGTCGACGGAATTTTCATTAAAATAGAATTTTATTTTTCAGGATGTTACAGACGGGCAAAATTCTATAGAAGCCCATACAGACAAAAGTCTATGTCATGTGGACCCACCATTAGACTCATATAATACGGCTTCATATAACACGGTATTTACTAGGAATCTATTCACCGTGTTATAGGAGGATTACCTTTCTAAGAAAAATCCAACCGTTACAGCCACTTCTGCATAAACATTGTCGATATGTGCATCATAAATATTTTAGAGCAGAAAATCCCAGCTTAACCTATAGGTGTTAAAGCAATCCAACGCACAAGTTGCTGCAGTCAAAGTTAACCTCATAGTCGGATAAATAATAAAGTAAGTTCTGAGAAGCATACAAAAGGTGCATACCAGGTATTATAATCTATACATCGATGATGTTAAAGCGTGAGTTAAAGCGCATCCGTATCACATATCCTTTCGCTGGAATTGATGAGGAGAATTTCTGCCATGAAAGTATAGAAGGGTAATTTTCATAAATAGTAATTAAAAAGGACTTGTGTCCTTGATTGTGCTGGAAGTGTCCATGTTTTGTCGTTTATCGACTTCAATTCAGTTGATTGTGCAATAGTTTGTAGTTGGTATTCGTGTTATGAGATCATCAATAAAATTGTCAAATCATCTGTTTTACTTCCAAAGAAACGATGAGTTTGTTCTATTGAGTTATTTTTACTGCCAAAAAAGTAATTGTGAAGTAATTGGAATTGGCCGTTTTACGGGTGAAGTCACGACACGAACAAAATATGATAATTGTTTATTTGGAATTCATCTCACTCTAACTAAACGATTATCGTTATTATCGAAGTCACGTAATTGCTTTGATATGTTTGAGTGGTAGGAGATATTTTGTGGAACTAAATTGATAAATGTTAATAGTTCAAAGTCATCAGGTTCCAAGGTCTAACAAAGCAGGAGAGATTGCGGCAACAATTAATATAACAATAAATTGCTAATCAAATCTGTATATCCTAGTTTTTAAAGAGGTAACTAGAGAACTCATGGCCCAAAGAGGACATATACAGGGTGTATACGCTAAGTTGTTGATAGGTTTTGATTAGACGAACAAAAAATCGTAATGGAGGGGGAAATCGTCAAGGTTTAGCCGCTAGGGCGTTTTGAAGTTCTTTTTTAGAGCTTTTAATATCACCCTGAATTTTTTTAGCCCTATGACCTATTTTCATGAATAATGTAGCAGTGTACGCAGAATACTCCTAACTATCTAAACCGTAAAAGTCAAAAAATTTAAAAAAAACATTATTTTGACTTTGACGACTCATAACTTTGGTAGTTGGTAGGGTGGAACTTTGATATTTTTAGATAGTATTCTGCCTACACTGATACCTTATTCATGAAAATAGGTTATAGGGTTACAATAATACAGGGTGATATGTAAAACTCTAGCAAAAAAATTTCAAACGACCTAACGACTACACCGTTACGATTTGGAATTTGTCCATGACTGTGGAACAACCTTACACAGTTTGTTTTTCCGAACTCGTCTAACATCCAAGAGTTCCGACTCAGGGTTCTTCGCCATCTCCTTAAAAACCCTCATGACTCCTCATAATCTCAAACCTATTCTATCCTTCGAACTGAGCTTACTACTAGACAATTGTGAGTGCTCCGTGATTTCTAGAATGGGTAAATAAGTTGAACAAAGAGTTTATCTTAAAATTTGGTGTTTCCAACCAAACTGTAATGTTCCAAATTGCTAAAACCGATGCAGAAAACCTACGGTGAATCGTGCGTGCCAAAATCACAACCCTATGAATGGTATTAAGCATTCAAAGAAGTCGAAAAATTGGTAGTTTATTTTCCTTGTTCTGGTCGACATTCACCCGTTTACGAACGACAAAAACATCGCCTTAATGAAAAGGCTGTGGTTTGAAAATCATCGTATATTTTAGAGAGCTTGTGGCAAAGGTGTACGTACATATCTTGCAAATCCTCGGGGGCCTCGGTAGTCTAGGGAGTAAGGCGCCTGGCTACTATCCCAGAGGTCCCGGGATCGAATCCCGGTAGAGCCCCACGGTCCATCGCCTTTCCCACCTTCTTTCTTCTTCCCTCCTTACATTCCTCATTCCCCCTGTCATAGCCTTCCGCTAGCACTGCCCCGCTCCACCAAGCGCATGTCATCGGTTGGTTGATGGGATTCAACTCGGTTCAGGAGGCATAACACTCCAGCGAGTTGTTTCTCATTGCCCCGATGCCAAAGTCGCGATAGAAATGGTTGGGGTTAGGTGGTTTTTGGCAGTTCCTTCCTTCACTTCTCTCTTTCCCTTCACTATCTATCGACTAGAGCTTGCTGTTTGACATTGCACTTTTTACGAAGAAAATAGATTGTCGACAGTACAAAGGGCTTTCCCTGAGCTCTAGTCTTCCACATAAAAAAAAATCCGTTCATATTATGACTGGTATTTTGGGCATGCAAAGCGTCACCGTACGATTGTATTCGAAAGGTTTTTCTTCAAAAAGAACTTAGAGAACAGGCCCTTGTTTGGACAATACTCGCCTGAAATGACCCCGAATGACTTTTTCTGGTACTAAATAAAGCTAATACTATTACTTCGAAGAAGCCGTTTCGAGTAAATTGAGGCCTTAAACGAAAATTCGTTAAAGGAGTTAGAGGCCATACCTAATCAACCTACGAAAAATGCATGGCGAATTGGATCACGCGTTAGAATAATTGTATTGCTCTTGGCTTATTTATTACGGTATATTGAATGGGACTCCGTGGAATAAAACTGCAGTTGGCAGTTCTTTCACTAGATTCACTAGACTTTGCTGGTCGACACTCTAGTTAGAGTAGTCGAGGGCTTCTATTTGAGTTCTAGTATTCCACATAAAAAAAAGTTCTAAGAAGAATGTTTGGGCTTGTAAGTAACTAAATAAAATGGATGGCGCATTGAAACAAACCAAGAGCTTAAGCAAATGTATCTATCTTTGGTTGAGATGAGTTAGTTGTTACTTTTGTAGAAATCTTTCGTTTTGGAACCATTGAATTCAACACCATTCTTGCGATCCCAATCAAGAATTAGTTTGACGATGTCTCTGCTGAGTGAGTTAGACATAAAGACAAGATAATAAAAGCAATGGTATGGCGCATGTTTATCTTATATATGTAGTTCCAGTAGGTCCTAGGGGATTGATAGCAGGTCCTTTATGAAGATTAGAAAAAGTTAAGGTGATAGAATAGAGCTTTGTGGGAAATCGACATATATGGTGTGGAATTTAGATTCTACACCATCCAATACAAGGGCAGAAAGAAAATTGTCAATATAGCTCTTTATAACTGAATGGACAGCACTAGTTTGGAAGTTTAGCCAACAAAGTAGTGCGGTCCAATAAATATCTAGGAATACCTATACGAAAGAATGGTAGCCAAAAATTTGCAGTTGCAGACCAAGATGTCTCGAAGACTATGGGTTAAGGTGCTCGACTAAGTAGTCGAGTAGTAGAGGTTCGTGTTTCGATTTTATGCAGATACATGATTCTTTGTAGTCTATCTTGCCTTTTCTCTTTGCTGCAATTTCCTACCCTACCTACTGCCATGGTATATGTTTTCAATTAGATATTGATGTTCGACATTAAATTCAAGGTAAAAAAATCAGCAGTACAAAGGAGTACCTTTAAGCTATAGTCTTACATATATGTACGTGGGATGACAGCTAACCAAATCGTAATTTGGTTAAAAGAAGAAATAATTCGACATTCAACGTCACCATTTACTAGAAGCGTAGACGAAAATCTCAGAAAACTAGAACAAGTTTTTGAGACGGCAGCTAAAAACGCATTAAGGTTTAATTGAAAAAGTCGAAGTTCAGTTCATTTTGGTAATCCGAAAAGGATTATAACTGATCGTGGATCAAGTTTTACATCGAAAAGCTTTCAAGGCTACTGCAGAAGTGAAAACATAGAGAATACCACAATTACAGCTGGAATACCACAAGCAAATGGACAAGCGAATGGACCGAGTCATCTTAGAAGTATTAACGCTACTGAGTGAAGATGGAATGCTAGCCAGGATTTTTAATGGTAGACCATCAGGAAGGAGAAGAATAGGACTACCAAGAAATAGGTGGATGGATGACGCGTGCTAGCAGATATACGGAAACTTCGTGTAACAAATTGGAGAGAGCTAGCAAGACGAAAGAGAGGACTGGAAGAGGAGACTTCGAGAGGCCCGAGTCCTGCAAGGACTGTAGAGTCCTGCAAGGACTGTAGCGCCATTTAAGAAGAAGAACAATAATACCAGTAGTATTGTGAGATCATTTCCCATACATAAAAAAAATCAGCAAAAAGAGATATAGAAAGTTCTTTTTGATCTTGATAGATGAGTAGACCATGTGCCAGATGATATACGAAAGCTATATATAGACAGATAAAGAGAAAACTAGCAAAATGTTGAGACGGTTTCAAGAAGATTCTTCAAAAGGCCCAATACCATATAAAGGCCCTTTAGTGCTGTCTAACTAATAATACGTCTAAGTGACTTAAGAGTGCTCTTGATAGTAAATTATACCCATTTAAATCCCTCCCCATTTCCCCTTTCCTATCTATTAAGAAAAAATTAAAAATAAATAAAAACCACAAAAATAAAATTAAAAAATAAATAAATAAAAAAATACAGAAAAAATGAAAAATTTCACCACTGAAATCCTCGACTTGAAGGGAATACCCTCGTCTAAATAACTCTAAAAGAGAAGACAAAAGGAATCATGACAGGCATTGGAATTCAACGAGCCACTTGAAGAATTCATACAGGAGTCTTATGGATCCTGAAACCCGGCAAAAACCCTAGTGGAAAATCCTTGGAATATTTTGCTTTATTTTTTTTTGTTCCTTCCCCACAAAAATACCTTTTATACTACTATATATAGATGGATGTACCAAAAGGGAGGATTGGTATTGAAGGGTGGGTGGATATAAGCAACGAACAAATTCCAACTAGGATTTAATTGAAAAGTGATGGAATTTTTTTAGTGGTTGTATAGTAATATTATATTTAATTTTTTTTTGTTGTTTTTTTGTATACCCAAGATAATATCAAATTTAATTTTGAAAGAGTATAAATATTTATTTTTTCAAATTAAGTTATTAAGGATTAAAGGATTCATTGTTATTAAGTAGAAAAAAATAAAACAATTTTCTTAAAGCCTTTATTTTTTGTGTTAAAGTCAAGCAGTAAAAGAAAAGAAAAAGTTTATCCAGAAAATGTGCTTACATCATGAATAACTCGAATCCAATAAATCGAATTTTCCGGATAAAAGTTGGAGAGATATGCGTCGTGCCTTGATATCCTGCACGTTTTACATGATTTTGCACAGGACTTTAAGCACACACCAATAACAACAACAACAACAACAACAAAAAAAGGAAAATATAAAAAAAATAACGTAGGACAAAAATCACTTTTCAAATATAATTCACACTCAAAACACTTGATCTACATTTCTTCGGGCAAATTTCATGCAAAAATCTTATATTCTAGAGTTAAACTTTATTTAAATTTATTTTTTATTTATTTATTTATTTTTTTATTTTTTTTGGGGGTTGTTTTAATTTCACATTTCACGCACAAAAGTTTCACATCATTTCACTTTTTATACTACAGTCCAAAAAGGTCTGAAGAAGGAGCATCAAAATTGTACACCGGAGAATATTGTTTCTGGTTGTCGTTGTATCCTTCGTGCACCTTTTGTTGTCACGTATGCATTTAAAGTATCCGCGATAATACCTCTGTGTCCACCCACTCGCGTGTAATCATTACCACACAGAAAAAAAAGGTATAAAACACAAATTCAGGATCAGATCCACAAAACACACAGTGTTACTTTACGATGAATTGAAAGGAGAATATTAACACCTTGCGTGGAACACCACCTTGGGCAACGTCAGTAACTCATCTGGAAGTCTTAAAAGTTTTGGTCTCTTTTCGTGTGTAAAGCACTAAAGCTACACCAGGATCCTTCCTACTTACGTGGAAACAAAACGGCATCCGTTCAGTATCCTTACGTTGGAAATCCTGTAATTGTACTGTGGTTGATATTTCGTGGGAAAAAGCGCACGCAAGTTTCCCATATTCCATTCCAGTGTGGAACGTGAAAATCCATTTTTACCGCTATCCCAATTCCCAATTGTTAAAAAGGAGCTTTCCTGTTTCCAAAAAAAAAAAATACACAAAATTGGGGTATTTTCCCTAGTGTGGAACGTCTCCTGAATGCGCAGATCCTAACCCGTCTGTAGGGGCATAACATGAACAACACTATCACAATATAGGGTGTGTGCCTCGTACTCGAATAGTGTTAATCTGTTCCAATCGCGGTGCAACTGATTCCATGGAAGCATTCTGGAATGTGTCCTGTTCTCGATATGCTAGGATAAAGTAAGGATGCGGTAGTTTTTCGTCCTGTGTTTGTGTTTTTTTTTCTTCTTCCATCCTCAACTGACTGATGACTGATGATGACATGACAGATACCCTATCTTTTGGGGATGAAGTCCTGAAATATGAGCATCCTAAATAGATCTGATTTATGCTCGTGGCTCCGTTACTAATTTCTAATCAAAAGGATGAGCTTTAGTGCATTTTTTCTCCACTTGGTTTTTTTTTTTTTTTTTTAAATTGAAGCTCCTTTTTTCATGGATGAGTGATTATCACGAATTAATCTACATGAAGGTTTTTAGTAAAGGTGGGATTTTCATGGAAATGTAAAAGATTTTATCTTCACTTTTCGTTTCGAAGAAAAAAAAATAAAAAAAAAATAAATAATATTTTTTTTTATTCCTATTTCAGATGAAAATTTTCTCCTGTGAGAAAAAATTCTTTACCATTTTTTTTGGTTGTATGACCGACTTTTTTTGCGAGGGGGTGGGAGTTGATAATATTCAACTTTTTGTACAAATGTATTTTGTGAGCCAAGGATGACGTAGTTAGGCATATACTTTTTAAATTTATAATTAATTGGGTGTAATGAATGTTAGGAATTTAGGTTAACAAAGGAATTCCTTTGGGGTCTTTGAGTGAAATTCATTAATTTTTAATGCTTTTAAATTACAGTTTTTTGGTGCCAACGGGTATATGTTTTTTTACGTACTTTAAATGTTTTGGGTATGCATTTTTTTTAGTATTTCGCAGTAATTTAGTAATTGTGGAAAATGTAAAGAGAGATCAGTATCAGTAGAAAATTTTTAGAAGGGATAGGAATTGTTTGTTCAGTAGAATAATAACAATATAACATGTAGCATTAGAAAACATGCACATTCCTTAACTATTTTGGATCGAAACCTCCAAGCGGTGACCATCATCGGCATATTTCACAAAAGAGAGAGATCAAGCCTATATGATCGGCCTAGTCCCTCATAAATTCATCCGAAAATTGCCTCTTATGTAATGGTGGATCCACAGGATAAGGACTTTTGTCCGTCCGACTTCCGTGCAGCTTCTCTTGGATTTTTTTTGGACACTCTGTGGATTTTTCCAGCGACTTTGCATTGTTTCACGATGAATTTTGGGTTTGAACTGTTGGATGTTGTACGATTTCGGGAATGCTGCCTGTGGGAGGCTGTTCCAGAGTCGAGTTATCCTATTGGGAAGAGGTGGCAGCAAAACTACGCCATAAGCATCGGATGGGCCCATAATAAGCTTGATAAAGAGCTGTTCAAAGAGATAATCCTGCAGAATAATACTGGGCAGACCCTCAGACAGGATGCGTAAATGAAATAGTGGCAAGCATCACCGCGGCGATGAAGCGGGCATGTGACACCTCCATGCCAAAACGTTCAAAAGCCCGAAGACGTCCACCGAAATTCTGGTGGAACGAGTTTGCGTAAAGGGTGCTGCCAGCGAAGACAGAAACGACAAGAATTCGAGGAACTCCTTATGGAATACAAGGAGGCGAGGAGAGGGCTTAAAAATGCAATCCGAAAGAATTAAATGAAACAGTTTAATGCCCAACTTCGCCGACCTCAGTTCAATAATGTTCAGTTCAATCTACAGAAGTGGCTTCACCGGCTAAAGTCCAGTTCATGTTCAGTTCGTGCTTGCAATTGTTGTTGTTCCTTTTGCTAGAAGTCAGAAATGCTCACTGGAATGGCATTCCACTATTCCAGTTGATTACTCTCTTTTGAGCGAGCTTTTACGATTAGCTTCAGTTCGGGCTCAGTTGGCGAATTGAGCTCTATTTCATCCTCAGTTGAATAAGTGGAAATTGTATGCGAACTGAGGTTATTTTAAAGTTCAGTTCACAAATTTGCTCGAACTTGCGCAGTTCGGCTGGTGAAGGTGTATAAGAGCCTATGCAAGGAAGCGGATAGTTGGGGTGCTTACAAGATAGTGATATCGTCGATTAAGGGCAAGCGTTCCTGCCCTGTGATGCTGCAAGACATAGTACAAACGGTAACATGGGCTGCCTGCAGTAAACGTAGATGAAGCAGACATCCCAGAATAAAGGGAGGAAGAAATTGTGGAAACCGCGAGGAGGATTGGCGCTGGAAAAGCCCATAAACCGGACGGTACACCCATCAGAACGCTGAAGATGACACCCAGTGTGTCACCAGGTGGGTTCGCCCAAGTATACACAGCGTGCCTGAGGAAAGGAGCGTTCCCTGAGCAATGAAAGCGCCTCTAGGGGTAAGGTTCCAGGGGACCCGTCGGTCTACTCCGATATGTCTTCTCAACACTATAGGTAAGCTATTAAAAATTATGATAATACAACAGACCACCCGCAAGCGCCGAGGAGAAAGGCGATTCAGGGAGGAATTTTGTTTCAGGGAGGCTAGATCGGCAACGGATGCTGTCAATATGGTGACTGGCCTTGAAAGGGCAGCAATGGATGTGAATAAGAGTTGCGCATTGATAACTCTTGACGTAAAAAATGCTTTCAATTAATTCCGCGAGGTGAATCAAGATAGTCGAGGCGTTGAAAAAATTTGATTCACCGAAGTATTGCATTGTGATAGAATTCCTTGTAGTATACTGCGAGTCAGTCGAGGGAGCAACAGGGCGCATGAAAACTTGCGGAGTCCCCCAAGGCTCCATCCTAGGTCCTCTTCTGTGGATCACTACTAGTACTGGCGCTACGCCTCCCGCGAGAAGTGATCGCTATTGGGGTCGCCGATGACATCGGAGTCATTTTAGTAGGAAAGCGATATCGAGATATTCGCGAACAAAGCGATATCAAAGATAAAAACGTGGCTCGAGAACGCTGGTATAATACTAGCTGAGCACAAAACGGAAGTATGAAAAGGTAAAGACCATATCGGTGAAAGTAAGTGACCAGGTCATCCGCTCCCAGCCCGCACTTAGGTATTTGGGAGTACACTGCAAATCTCAGATTTTTGAAGTGTGTTATTTTAACGCGCTTTAAGTGTGTTATTGTGACGTCACCCATTTGATTTACATTGTAGTCACTTTTAACACACTTAAAACGTGTAAGAAGTGACTACAATGTTAATCAAATGGGTGATGGGTGACGTCAGAATAACACACTTAAAGCGCGTTAAAATAACACACTTCCAAAATCTGAGATTTGCAGTGTAATGATTGACCGAAGGGTGCGCTTGGCAGGCATAGCGGAAAAGGCTTCCAGCACCAGCGCAGCACTCGCGAGGATGCTGCTTAATATAGTGGGCCCCAGACCAAGCCGACACCTACTCATCGCAGGAGCGGTTAGTTCGGTCCTATTGTATGCAGCGTCAGTGTGGTGAGCGGCATTGGATAGAAAGGGCAATAGGAGGAAAATAAACTCTGCGTATGGATTGAGTGCCCTTCGGGCATGCTGTGCATACCGTACTACGTTTGACGAAGCAGCATGCGTGATAGCATGAATGATCCCCGTTGATATTTTTGCATTGGAGAGCAAGAGGTTTTACGACCCGGAATATGCAAGATAGCCCAGTCACTTTATACATTAACCTCTAAAAATATCCAACTGGAGATTTTCCAGCGTATATCTCTTTATTTTGAGGTCACAAATAATTTCCCAGAAGTCCATAAAGCCAACTGACCGGCCACTCAAGTTATGGAGGGTCAAAGATCACGCAAATCAGTTTTTCTCAAACATCTCGTAAATTATCGGTTTTACGTAAATTTGGCTAAGTAAAATATGTTCGTGAGATAAATCGTTCATAACTTGTAACCTATGTACTAGGCCTACTGGGAATACCATGTAAAAACACTGCTTGCATTCTACTTCAAAGGTGGTGCGCAAACGAATGCAGCGCGATGCCCGAGTTTTCTCAGTCCCATATCTCGAAAACCATTGGTTCTACGTAAATTTTGTGTAGTACATTTTTATGCATATTTGTCTCACGAACAAATTTTACTTAGTCAAAATTTACGTAAAACCGATAATTTACGAGATATTTGAGAAAAAATGATTTTCGTGACCTTTGACCCTCCGTAACTTGAGTGGCCGGTCAGTTGGCTTTATGGACTTTTGGGAAATTATTTGTGACCTCAAAATAAAGAGAAATCCGCTAGAAAATCTCCAGTTGGATTTTTTTAGAGGTTTGGCCTTTTTTTTGTATAAAGTGACTGGGCTAAGAGGGGAGATCAAGAAAGTGCGACGGACTCTGGCGCGCAGTCAGTCCATCGCAACATGGCAGAGGAGGTGGGACGAGTCTACTAAGGGACGATGGACCCATCTCGACTAGCATTTTTAGGAGGTTCAGATAGGGCCCCTATGAGGCTAGCCCCACTGCATCATGTGGTCGCTGTGTGGATTGCCCTATAAGGCCCACAAGGGGTATCTAACACCTTGCCCCATCTCGAGTGGAAAATAGAGACTAAACAATTTGAGAATTTCGGCGTGGATATGCGAGTAATAACTGCGGCGTTGCCGAAAGCTTTATATTTTTGAACGCGGTCCCCCAACTGAGTACTCATCAATTTCAACGCTACTTGACCTCTGCAATCGAACGAGAACCGTACTATTGAGTATGTTCAATGACGTCTCTCACTATTTCAATGAAGCAAGGCAACAACAAAATCTAAAGCTTTGCACGAGTAAAACTAAAGCTTAAGCTTAAAGTTTTTAAGAAGCTTTCCGAATACGTAAGGCAGATGTTGGGATTGTTCCATTTAATTTGTAATGAGTTTTGCCTCATAGGGCCCTTATGAGAAACTGATAGGGTATACCTCGTAGCAGATTTTTATTTAGGAAGGATAATTGGAAAGGCGAAGGATAATGCCATTGCGTGCGACTCGAACAATGGCCTCTCAGATTTCAGTCCTATGCTTTATTCCTTTGAATACTGAGGCCGACATTTATTGTTGAAAATCCCTCGGATTGGACACTATTCATCCCTTATCAAGTCCAGCAAAAGTCTAAATTCCGTAATTTGTAAATGGCAAAGTCTCAGCAAAAACAATATGTCATCACACGGTCACGGTCCACTTTTGGGGAAATTAAAATAAATGCAATTAAAATTGCCATATTTTTCTTCTTGTGATTTTCTTCGTCCTCCAGTGCATGGCTGGTAAAGTAATTAAGCAAACAAAAAAAAATGTCCTTATAAAATTTTCCAAAAAAGGATTATGATTGTAGAAATTTTCATCACTTCTGTCCTAAATTCATTTCCATCCTCTACAGCGCCAGAAGTAATAAGTATGCGATGACTCGAAACTATAGTCACACACTTTAACACTAACACAGAGCAAACCCAAAAGGGCGCTAGAGATGCCCCGTCTCTACCCCGGGCGACCGATTCTATACCAGCGAAGATATAATTTTATCCTATTTTTGAAAAAGCTTCACTTGGCGTGTGTCCTTTTCCTGCTATATCCTTTAAATTATCAAAATTAAGTTTTGAAGCACTGCAAGCTTTTAATTAGACTTTTGCAAGAACGAGATTTATTCTGTGAAATATTTAAATTTCCGTAATTTATGGGAGTCCAACTGAAACATGGTGGAAAGCACTGCAAGTTCCACTTATAATTACCGGAGGCAAATTACTAATGAGGAAGCACTTTTTGGAGGATATTTAAATTTCCGGTGGCTTTCATTTTCTGAAATTATTTTTCAACCAATCCCCCACACCCCGCCACCGGTCACCGTCCTACCGCCCTATGGTAGGGTACCTCCAAATGGCATTCGCCAGCTTCTGGCTTAAATCTGGAGCCTGTTGGTGCTCTCGGGCTGCGCCTCCATTCCATAACTAGATAATTAGTGGCATAATTCGATGTTTACTCGCTCACTCGTTAAATTGAGTTCGCGACTAAGAGTGCGGAAGGAAGTTGTTTCCAAATGGCGGGGGAATGTGTATTAAATTTCATTTCAAATATAAAACCCGTAAAAAAGTTGCGTGCACTTGGAATTAAATAGCAAGGCAGTGACCTACTTTGTCTTGGGGATACTTTTCCTTTGCTTGTGTGTTTGGAATGGAAAGCTTAGGGTAACACTGTCAACGGGGAGGTGTGGTACGGCTATAGCGTTGAAGGAAGTGTTCTGAATACACTTTCGTTCGCTTTTGGGCGAAATTATACGTAGAACAGTTGATATACCCTA
Source organism: Thereva nobilitata (assembly GCA_963855945.1). Lineage (NCBI taxonomy): Eukaryota > Metazoa > Arthropoda > Insecta > Diptera > Therevidae > Thereva > Thereva nobilitata. Next base: position 176,512,176 of record OY979695.1, read on the forward strand.
ACCAAAAAAAGACGATAATGCTTACAATCGTGTTTCTCATGCGCAGTTAGAATGGCATAAGGCCACAACGAAAGTAGATAGTGCCAAAAACCATAAGGAACAAGTTATCGCTCATTTGTATTCTAGTTCTAGTAGCCAGATTCTACGGCACCATCACAGTTTTCTTTAAGAAGAAATATCGTTTCGGTAGAGCCCGCACCATGAAAGAAGGAATATGTGCGCGTTTGTGCTATTGTGATTGAGAATATAAATGCGCTTGAAATTTGCGTTTTTAAACCAACAGAGTGATGTTGCTGGTCTGGGACTCTTACTGCGCTTGGAAACAGCGATTTTGAGATTCCCTTCTTTTATGGTGCGGTCTCTATCGGTAGTTCTTCTTCGTACGTTTTACATCAAAGTTTCCTGCTTTGGAGGAGGTCTTGCCTTTGTTAGTCATTATTGTTCGGGATTAAATTACAGCAGGGAATTGCGTTATTCCCATCAAATCTCGACAGCATCTTTACACCTAGTACCCATCTCTTGGATATATGCCCAAAGTTTGGAGACAAACAATGTCGTCGTTATACCAAAGGCTAGAAAGCGATTAAGTTTTTGACAAAACTAATAAAACTCATAAGAGTCGTTATGTCCTTTCTTCTAAAAATTATGGAGAAAACTTAATTGAGCGCTGCAAATATGCTCCCTCGGAAGCATTACTGGAGTTTTCAGAAGTTTTATAGAACAAACAAACCTGGAAATTCTTAATGACCATAAATCGTGCCAGTAGCATACTCAGTAGAACCTCGACACTCGCGCCGACGAAAATATAATTGCAAAAGGCGAACAAAAATAAAAGCTTTTCGACATCGCGGAGCTTATTCACAAATCCATAGGCGTCCATGAATATTATTTATTAAAAAACTTTTTTATAACGCTCCTAGAACGCTTTTGAAGAAGCATAAAAAGGTATGGTCCTCTGCAATGACATGCAATGTTAAAAATTATATGGAACTGGTATGGGAACGAGAGCGCTGTAAGCTTTTTAAGGAGTGCTCAAACATGGCTATTAGAGTACTCCATTTCCCGCTGGGTAGATAACAAATCAACTCTCATGTAAACTAACATGGCTATTAAAATGAAAATCCGGAGAAACAGTCACCAGTAAAATTCGAAAGTCTCTAGAGGCAACAGATATGCATTCATAGATATAGAAGGCCCATTTGACAACATCTTCTATGAGTTCATAGAACTGACGGGCAACAGAAAGGGAATAAATTCTTCAATGGTCAAATTAATTGTCTCTATGCGCAGAACCAGGGTCACAGGTAAACTTTTAGTGTTATTAATATTACTGACAATCTCGAAGGAAGAGCTCCAGGGAGGTGTACTAGTACCTCTTCTATGATCATTATTTATTGGCAAGTATTTCACAAATCTTAATATACAGGAATGTGCCAATGAACTCGTCATCATAATAAGGCAAGCACGGATTGACTTTGTCTATACTATAAAGCACTCTCTCCAAAGCTTTTTTTTGGTGTACAGATGAAGATATGGGCATAAACCAAAGGAAAATTGCTATCGTTAAGAGCTCCTGAATGCCTTTTCAGAAGAGGTAAAATATCTAGGGATCACTGTATATAAGAGATTCAACTGAAATATATATTCTGAAAGGCTTACCAAGAAGGACCCTAGAGCATTTTTCATCTAAGTAGTATAGCAACGCTGGTTTTGTCCCCTTCTCATATTTACCAACACGATTTTGGAAATATGAGCTTTTAAGAATAAGGTTCATGTTTAAGCTGGGAGGAAAGATTTTTGACGGAAATTTTGATATGGTTTCTGTCTTCGCTACGATGAAAGCTTTTTGTCAGCGGAAAATACCATAAGGTGACTTTCCCCGTGTTCTTTTAATGAACTGGGTTTTGAGAGCTTTTGAGTTCCCATACAAAATCGAAAACCCAGGTTTTATCTGGGTCTTCTGGCTCTTCGAATTTGTATGGGAACTCAAAAGCTCCTCAAAAGCTCTCAAAACCCAGTTCATTAAAAGAACACGGGGTTTGTAGGGAGAATTTTAATCAAGTTTGTGTCTTTGCTGAGAAGAAAGCTTTTTGCCAAGGGAAATTTTGATAAGGTTCGTGTCCTCGCTGAGATAAAACCTTTTTGGTAGGGGATATCTTTATATGGTTTGTGTCTCCGCTGGGATAAGAGCTTTCGTTTTGGGAAAATTTGTTAAAGTTCGTGTTTTCGATGGGTTGGAAGCTTTTTGGTAGGGGGAATTTTGATATGTTTTGTGCCTTCGCTGCGATGAAAGCTTTTAGCCAAGGGAAAGTTTCTTATAAGGTTCGTGTTTTTACTGGGATGGAAGCTTTTTGGTAGGCGATTTTTAATATGGTTTGTGTCTACGCTGTGATGAAAGCTTTTAGATAGGGTTTGTGTCTTCGCTGGGATGAAAGCCAGGGCAAAATTTGTTAAGGTTCGTGTCTTCGCTGGGATGGAAGCTTTTTGGTTTGTGTCTTCGCTGGGATGATAGTTTATGCCAAGGAAAATTTTTTTAAAGTTGGTGACTTCGTTGAGCTGAAAGCTTTTTGCTGCAATTTTTGATTAGGTTTTTGTCTTCGCTAGGATGGAAACCGTCTTCATAGACTAAATTATGGGGGGGGGGGGGGGGGGGGTTGATATCGTCTGCGCCTTCGTTTTGGAGCTTTTTGCCTTCCCTCTTGGGTTAGTGTTTTGTAAAGGTTTTCGCACATGCACACACACACAATCACGCACGCACACACAGCCACACTCGCTGACTAGATTTAATTCTTATGGCCTCGGTGGAATGGGGGTTAAATCACCCAACTGACAACCGTAGAGGTCCGTGGTTCGTCTTCCCATTTTTATGCTGGATGAAGGCCACCAAATAGATATTAGTACTTTCACTAAAATCTTGATCATCATTCCCTAAATTTTTCAACTGACCCAGCTACCAAAATCCGAGCCCAAAACGTTTTTACTTTACCCTTAGAGACCAGCCTACTTGAAAATACTCCGAATACGTCAATAAATAATGTTTCTAAATGCTACTCAAGGCGAAATACGAAAAAAAGTTTCTCGATCCTATCAAGCTATATGGACTGGTATAATTTGTTTTCATACAGACAAACATACATACATAGAATTACCTTGAATTTGAAGATGTCATTCCTTAAATAAATTTCCACAAATTTATGTTCAAAGTCCCTTTGCCGAAAGGTCAAGGCGGCAATAATAATGCTTCCATTGGACCACATGTCGAAAATAAACATCCCCACAGCGCTTCCTTGAACGAACTTCTTTTTGTCCTGATTTTCTCGATTAAAAACTCGGGAATGGTCGATAAGAAATTCATGAGCAAGAAAATTCACCAGTGATTTTGGTGTATACGTCAATTGTTTACTAGAAAAAAGAGAAGGAATGTATAAAAAAATAAATAAATGTAACAAAAAATAAAGAAAGAGAGAAAAGAGAAACGACATTACATCATATTAGACGTTACAGAAACGACGAATTTTTTTTTCGTCGTCCTGTTTTTTTTTTCATCGAGTTCCTTACTTTTAAGGAGGACAAACAAAAATGGCTCCTCTCCAGAAGAGGAACATCACCCCGGGGGGACATATTTAAGTGAATTATTTACAGATTTTTCAATTTTTTTTTGTTCCTTTGCCCACCAAAGTGGAAATTCATGCTCTTTTGCTTGATGATGACAAACAAATAATTTTTGGCTCAGCTTTTGTTGTTAGGCACAAGTCAAGATGTTGTTGAGATTTTTTGTTGTTGTTGCTGTGAAACATGCTTCTTAATATTTCTTATTTAAAATTAAGCATTTTGTTTTGTTGTTTTATATTGCAAAAAATTTTTCTAAATAGTTGCAGCAGAAATAACGACGAACCTACTGCCAATTGGATTGTCAATTTTTTTTGTTAAATTTGGGGTCCTTTTGGGTCTTCTATTTTCTCATTCTTATCTTTACCTGTCCTTTGAAATGATTTCAGTGTCTTTGAAATGTGTGCTGATCTAAATCAAATAACGGTAGTTTGCACAGTCTAAAGTCAAGTAAGATTCCAGCCGTATTAAAAAAAGTTCAGCTGACGATATAGCATGAAACAAACTCAGAAACCAGTAGTATAGCTATGTCAGTTCTGGCGCAATAACTCATCGATGACGTTATGGTTGTGATCTCGGATGTGACTGTGGTGTGGGGTGTGAGTAAGCGCCACCTGTGTGAAATTAGTGTTCTTGGTATGGTGATGATGATGCTGGTGAATCACGAAGATGAAGTGGCATCTTCCTTTAATTTAGGTTTTGGTATGAAGATGATGATGATGCCATGTAGCTATACAGATAAAAAGCTAGAGAGGAGGAGGAGCTGTTTAACTGTATGGCATCATCATCATTATAATAAGAGCTTTAATTTCATACAGGCGGCCATCACTCACATCCAAGACCACATTCTTATCCGAAATGGCGTTGGAAATACGATAGTTTCTGTAATGGACAACTACATGACATCAAAACTGAATTTCAACCCAGATTTCGATGTCCAGATCTCTACCAGAGAGTTATGGGAAAACTTTCAGCTGGTCAAGATCTATTACGTGGCTCTATTTGCAGATGGCTTCAAATTAGTGGCGGTGTGGGTACTGCAATTTTCTTCCTCTCGTTAAACCTCCGAAAATGCTACCACTTGCCTAATCCTATAAGTGTTTTCCCGGCAAAACTGCTGGAAAATCTTCATAGCTTGTCTATGTGGTGATTAGCCTAGCAAGGGCCGCAATAGATGTGAATAAGATTTGCGCAATGATAAGCCTTGAGGTTTTTAACACCGTAAAGTGGAGCAAGATCGTCGAGGCGTTGATAGCGCCGAAGTGTCTAGTGTTCATTGTGATAAACTACCTTGAATGTAGGGAACTCCACTGCACTGAGGGAGTAAGGGATACAGGTCAATTTGTGGAGTCCTATAAGGCTCTGTCTTAGGCCCTCCTATGTACGATAAAGTACTAAAGCGGAAGCTATCGGGTTCGCCGATTACAACAGGATGGCAGTAGTAGGAAGACGACCCGGCGAAATCGAGATACTCGGGAACGAAGCGATATGGGAGATAAAGCCCAAGGCAAAGCGACGGGTTCTTATGCATGGCCAATCCATCGCGACATGGCAGTGGCAGTAGGACGAGTTTACTAAGGCTGACCGACCGACGATGGAGATGCCATGATAATAACTGATCCAACCCCGTAACACAATGGCGTAAGCCGGTCATGTGGAAAGAATTGAAGATAAGAAAGAGGTGATTTTTTAGTAGTATAGCAACAAGGCTCCTGGCTTAGTGACGTCATCGGTTGTGGGCTCGGGTGTGAGCTTTATTCGTCACAAGACCCTGTGTGGTGAGCTTTGGGGTGAGAGGCGCCTGTGGTGGGTTTTTGGATGGGATCTTTTGGGGAATCTATTGTTGAGCTTCGCTAGGTCTTGGCTACGATCTTGTGAAAATCTGCAGTTGAACTTCGGATGTACATAGGCTGGAGAAAGCGACATTTCACCAGGTTCCGAGATATAAGCAATATTTCTTTCGCTTCTAGATGGATTCTAGATGGTGTTTTCGGTGGATCTTAAGGGGGCGTGGAATTTCACCTAAAATCGCCTGGGACCACTGATCCCCGAGATATAAGCAATTTTATGTTTCTAAGCAATATTAGTAATCAATATTTTTTCAGCGGCTATAGATTCTAGATGCTGTTTGGGTGGGAAGTGGGGGTGAAAATTTCACCAAAAATCGCCTACGATCAACGGTTGGCCTGGTCTGCCTGCTCTGGTCTTTCTGGTCTGTCTGGTCTGTCTGGTCTGTCTGGTCTGTCTGGTCTGTCCGGTTTGTCTGGTCTGTCTGGTCTGTCTGGTCTGTCTGGTCTGTCTGGTCTGTCTGGTCTGTCTGGTCTGTCTGGTCTGTCTGGTCTGTCTGGTCTGTCTGGTCTGTCTGGTCTGTCTGGTATGTCTGGTCTGTCTGGTCTGTCTGGTCTATCTGGTCTGTCTGGTCTGGTCTTTCTGGTCTGGTCTGGTCTGTCTGGTCTGTCTGGTCTGTCTGGTCTGTGGTCTGTCTGGTCTGTCTGGTCTGTCTGGTGTGTCTGGTCTGTCTGGTCTGTCTGGTTTGTCTGGTCTGTCTGGTTTGTCTGGTCTTTCTGGTCTTTCTGGTCTGTCTGGTCTGTCTGGTTTGTCTGGTATGGTCTATCTCGATAGATATCACAATGCACTCTTTTTCAATAATAGGCTTCCAACGTCGACGGAGAAAACTAGAAAGACTGGTCTTGATTACAACCAGCAGAGATCACACAGAAAGGAAGAAGCCAAAGAGAAAATCGAAAATTTTCTTTGTAGTTGTCTTGCTCTGGTTAGAATAACGCACCGTGCGTTTCCAACACGTTTCTAACAGGAGATTGGATCGGTTAACTAAATATGACTTTCTGGATTTTTTTTGGTGCATTGGTAGGTGGAAAGCTACCCATGCTACCAACAGACTCCGACGTGCCGATTATGTAGGACTCCAACTTTAACTGAAACCACCTCCTGGATTTCTACTCTCCACGCGGACCTGGCTTCTTAACTTTGCTTCGCGGAGATAGATCAGCCTTTATCTAGCTGCTAATGGTCTGATTGTTTCCTTCCCTTTCTGTTCTTCTTTCGGCGGGTCCTAAGATGTTCTTTGGTGTTAGACGGGCCTCGGCCACCGTGTCTAGCTCCGCCCTATATTAGGCGAATCTCGCGCAACGAAAAAGGACGTGCCCTGCGTCAAGCCGGTTACAGGTATTTCCTATATCATCCATACCCACTCAAGAACTGCGTGAGGTCGTAACTCACTTTCCCACAATCCCTCATAACTCATCTTTCGACTTTGGAATTTTCTGGATTTAAAGTCACGCCATGTTTACTAGATTCTCCATTTTAAGCCTTAAACAATTTACTAGAGCCATATTTTTAGTTCCTGTAATTTATTGAGGATAAGTACAGAGATAACCATCTGACTTAAGGTAAGTTAATCCTGCGAACACAAAACTATTCAAATGTATTAACATCGAAAATTGCTTCATAATTTGCCCGAAAACTTGTTTTAAAAGACATCCTTGCTCCCTACAAATATCCCTTTCTATCAGATATAAACTTTCACTGCTCCGAAGAAGATCTTACACAATCCGGGGGCACAATCAGATCGGGACCCTAAAGTGGCTCTCAAACAATTTCTTAACCAAATCGTGCACTCACTTATTATCAAAACTTTCGATTTGCAATTATCTGAGAGGATGTCAAGGATAAATTTACCCTCATTCAAGGATCCCCACAAAAGTTTCCTACTACTCTCCTTGCAGTTGATAAAATCACATAAAAACTTTTTCCTTCTTTTTCGCTTGTCCTTTTTGCCGTCGAGTCTTCTTCTTCTTGTAACAAATAAAAAGGAATTGAATATTGGGTGCTTTCAGGTAGCATCTTCATTCAGAAAGGATTTCTATGAGGACAAAAGCTGGTTACAATAGGTGAATTGAAGGGAGTTAACATGAACACGTCGTATTCCCGCATTCAAGGCGCGCAGATGTATACATGTATGTGTGTATGTTTGTCTGTGCCCTGAGAAAGGACATACACGAATCCAGTCACTTTAATTCGGTGCACCGGGCGGGCCTTGGCGCGGTGCGCTGAGAGGAAGTAATGCTGGTATTGATCTTAGTACGAGGATGGCACCTTTTCGAGAGATTCTTATCGTTGGACGTGGACAGCTCTAGGGAAAATAATAAATAAGAAGGAAATTCCCAAATAACGCCAGCACTATGTGGACAATGGGGGATGGAGATTAAAAATCTCGAATGAGGATAAAACTGTAAGTTTCTGCGATTTCGATAACGTTGTTTAACTCCTTTGTTAATGGCACAATAGAGCGGACTAAATGCGGATCGTGCCGTGGGCTGGCATCGTGTAATGGCGGAGATTAAAGTGATTCATTAATATTAATTTGTCTTTTTTCCTAGATGGAGTCTGATTGGATAGGTTTCGTGCTATTTCGGGAAACTGACGGCAGTGTGTTTTGAGGTTCATCGTGTAAGACAAAAACGGTACTGTTGACATGTTGAAAAGTTTCATGGACGTTGATGTGGGTCGGACAGAAACGATGCTATTTTCATTTATTTCTACAGTAAATTGCCATTGGGAAGGTTCGGTTGGATTTATTTAATAAAATCTAAGAGCTTTAATGAATGCACTTAATAATTAATAATGCTAGATAATGCCTCATTCCAAGTGTGATGAAAGGTAAACTAAGCCATACCTAAATTATTCTTAAATATCGAATGTGATACTCCATTATTATCGAAAATGTTTCGTCTTTTTTCGGGGACAGTCATGATGCCAGCGGTATCAGCCCTAAGAAGGTAAAGACAACATAGCAGCTGAAATGTGGAAATACGCAAGCTTATAGAATCTATCGGGCGTCAGAAAAGATCCCAGTTGAATGCTAGTCCAGTAAAATGGTGCAAAAAAAGGGCCATCTGAACATTTTATGAAAACAGCCATATAAGCTTAGAAAATGACAATTATTTTGAAATCACAGACAGACACTCTAATTATATTTAAGATTATATTATAAAATGGAAGCATAATGCAGAACTTTTGCTTTAACTACTCCGTTTGCATTGCTCCAAAATCAACAAAAACAACCCTAATTCAATAAATGACCACATCAAATTATTCACAAGAAAATGCTCTACAAATAAGCTCGAAGACATTTTTTATGTGGAATCAATAGTAAAAAAGTTATAGCGCTCATCACCCCCAAAATTTTTGTCATTTTTCGTCCATATCTTTTTTATTATTAATATTACGGCAAAACATTATTTACGAAAGTTGTAGATAATTTGATTATCTAAAAAACATATTTTTACAAAAATTCTGTAGGATTCACGGTTTCCGAGAAATAAGGAAAACCATTTTTCACCACTCAAAACAAGATGGCGGCCGAACGTCACGCCTCCTGATCCCGAAAACTCGGTTTTATACTCCCAACCAAGCCCCTACACATTACAAAAAAAAAATTGCTGTTTTCAGAAAATGTTCAGCGAATGTACCATTTGACTGGACTATGCACGGAAGTTGTGATATGTGGCCTCCACAAAAAAAGGGAGTATGTATACGCCGCCTTCGTCGACACGGATGCCCAAGCAACGGACCTCTTATACGACGTTTCCCACATCGCCCGGTCATACGGGTAAAAAATCATTGAGGAAAAGACCAAAGTGTTCACAACGGACCGATCGAAAGCCAGTGTTCACCTCGATGGAAGCCAAATCGAACAGGTTCCAATGTTCAAATATTTGGGATCGTTGGTTGAGGAAAAGACAGTGGCATCGACGGCCGACGTTCACAGCCGCATCGGCCAGGCAACAGCAACATTCGCCTCGCTCAAGTGGTGCATATGGAAACGAACAAATATTACCATCAAAACGAAAGTACACCTTTACCGAAGGTTGATCCTTCCGATTCTTCTTTATGGATCGGAAACGTGGACAGTGCTCAAGCCGGAAGTCAACAAGCTCGAGGTCTTCTAAATGCGATACTTGAGGAAGATTCTGGGTGTCTCACTTCACGATCGCTTTCGAAACGAGACAGTCAGACAAAGATGCGATCAACATTCACTGATCGAAGAAGAAATACAAAAACGTCGACTAGGATGGTTTGGACATGTTTTGCGGAATGGATGATAACCGCTTGCCACGTAAACTTCTCTGGCGATACCGTCCGGCACACCGAAGAAAACCTGGCTAAAAATTATTGAGGGTGATTTAAGGAATCAACGATTATCAGTTATGGAGGCTCGAGACGTCGCAAAAAATCATCAAGACTAGAAACGAATCGTGAATGGAGTTCGAAACCCAGCGGCACCGACAGTTGCGGGGACGTCCCGCTCGGACCGCCAGCTAACGGATCAAAGAAAAAGACGATGTATACTTTCCACTATTTTGTACAAGAACCTACTACCGATCGCAGAACGCATAATTGGTAGCTATCAATGTGCCTTTCTGCCATGAAGTCCATTATAAACCACATTTTCACCATAAGAAGAACGTTGGAAAATTCTTGGGAGTTCAACAGTGATATTCTCGCACTATTTATAGACTTTAAGCAAACATATGACAACGTGAAGCTTCGGCAATGATTTAAAGCTGTGGAATGCTTCCGGTTTTCAAAATACGTGATCCAAATAACGAAGGCTACACAAACAAAGTAGTACAATGCAAAGTAAGAGGGGAACGAGACCTCTCAATAAAGTTCCACATCACAAAGGGGCTTCACTTTTCAACCATTGAACTCTTATGGATCAATTACCTTATATTCATTGGCCTGGAGCTGGCTATTGGGGCCCTTGCCGATTGGGCTTCGATGAAACACGCCAGATGCTGGATTGGCCAACTCGAATTGGTTTCTTTCTGTGCCTTTTATTAACGCCGCTAAGGAGCTGTTGCGGCGTAGAAGAAAGGATGTCAGGGTATTTGTTGGCTAGATTTCAGGACACTTGTTGACTTGAACCACACTACTCCCCGAGTTTTGGAAGATAGAAGTGGAGGAGGACTCCATCTGCTGGCTTTGCCTTGACGTGGATGAGTCTGCCCTTCATGTTTTCTGTAACTGTCACGAGATAGTTCGAACAGTTACGTCTAAGCGACAAGCCAAGAGTAAATAGGCATTAGCATTTTTATCATTATGACTTTTGACGGCATCTTAGGCAAAAATGGTAGTGATCGGAAGGACTGGTTCGACGATGTATATAAGCTAACGACCGAATTTAAGAATGCTAAATACTGGACAATGCAGAAGTATTCTAGAAACAGACACGTGAAGAGAAATAAGACTTATCAGAGAAGAAAAAAGAATCCATAGCGGAAAACATAAGTCTGGGGCACTGTGGTGAAAGTTGAGTCGTGTGGCGTGACAAGTCGTTTGAGTTCAAGAAAATGACGTTTCAGTTGAATTACGACTTTCAGCGCAGGGGCCGTGAACTCTGCTGAGCACTTCCACGATCTAGACCCTGTGCTAAAAGTCATAATCCGACTGACCTTCGTTGCCTTTCTTCAACTGAAACGACTTGTCACGCCAAATGACTCGACTTTCAGCACAGGGATCTGGGAGAAGAATGTCGTACTACAGGAAACGAAGTTGGCACAAGGCGTGAAAGTTTTACAAAAGAAGACGCAGCACGACGCTATTTACACTTCGTTGCATATACAGCAAGGAAAAAGAGGTTCACCTGATCGCCGATCTTAAGATATTTTGGGGTCATGGAAAGATCACTTTTGTGCCAGATGGCCAGCTAATTGAGAATAATGATGATTCAATGCTGGGTTAAGTTTAGAACTAGTTGGGTTGTGGGTTTGAGCCTTTCGGTCCACACGATCAACTTCGCAGTATGATGAATGCCGAATAAAGGGCTCGACCGAATGTTATGAAATTTTTTTTAGGGAATGTTTTCGGTAATATGCTTCGATCGGCACCTCAAAGAAGACGGTATCATTTTTGATTTGCGCGATATCGTGCAAGCAAAAAAACCTCTCGACCGAATTTTATGAAAATCTTTTCAGATCATATTTCCCTTAATACGTTTCGAACGACACCTCAACGAAATCGATATCTGTTTTGGTTCGCGCGATATCGTGCAGGAAAAAATGACCACATACGTACGCACATACACACACATACTTCTTCTCAAATTTATGCTTAAAATGCTATTGGGACCTTGAAGAATGAAAATACGTTGAAAATTACGATTTCGATTTTCGGGCCGATTACAATAACTTCCCTATAAACTGGGAAAATAAAAAGTTTGAAAACCCATTAAAAAGGCTGCAAAACCATAAAGGCCCTTTTACATCCCAAGCGCAAAGTGGAAACGCAAATTGGAGCTCTTTTATCGCACAGAAATTTGTATGTTTTTCTCTCTGTTGCACGAACGTGGATTCCAGACAGAGAGAAAAGCATACAAATTTCTGTACGATAAAAGAGCTCCAAGTTGAGTTTCTACTTTGCGCTTGGGATGTAAAAGGGCCTTACGACTTGCTTGCGCAGATGCCTTTTTAAAATTTATTCTTCTACCTTTGCTTGTACAGATTCTAGTAATCTAGCCGAAATCGGACTACGTTTGCTGCCACACACTCCGGACCACACATTACTGTGACTGTGAGTATGAGTCGGGACAAAGAAATGGTGGACGCCCTTGCCGTACACAGCTCTGGTGCTGGTTTCATTGGTTTGTGATCTTGGTCTTCATCAGCCTTGGTGAAGTCCAAATATCAATCGCAACGTTTATAGAGAATTGCAGTAGAAAGAATTACTTTATCATTGAAAACTAAGCCTGAAACTACCACTTTTGAACGAAAGGAAGGCCCTTCATGTTGCCTGTTTATTTTCCACGGTAGCCAGGAATAGGGCATTGGAGCGGCTACTCCTTACTAAAAGAAAGAAGCAAGTAGAAGAAACTAGGATAGAGATCGCCCACATATTTGGAATTATGTAGATTTGTGATCGAAGTCGGAATGGTGTAAACGATAAATACAAGTATTTCTTCTATTTTCCGGTACAACTTTGATATAAGCTTAGAATACAAGGATGCATCCACAAAGAACAGATGTTGTCATTGTGTTGTTCTGAGCTCCCTAAACAAATAATGAAACAACCATTTCCATTGTGTTTTATTTATCCTAGTTGAAAATTCCACATTCAGATATCCAAATTATATCCCCCACGACTCCTTCACATCGTCAACATCGCCCTGCACCTTTATTCAACAAGAATGGGGCACCAATTTGCCCCATCAACACGATCGCAATCCTTTTGTTGACAAAGAACGTCTAACTATCGGATATAAATCAGCGTCGCGACAATATTTCATTTGGCCCTGACTCCCGGATACTTAGCCCAGCTCAGCCCCGTCACTGGCACTTGTACATACAAACCGTCAGGATGGTGTTATTGTATCCCAGAGGATGCCGTGGATTATAGTGGAAATCGCGATGCTCTGGTATCGCAACAGGACTAAATGGTAGCCTGGTGTATGTGTACTTATGATTGACGTTAAGGAGAAATAGCTGATATCGACTATCTGTTATCACGTAAAATATGTGTGCCCCTCAGAGCATGTCTTCCGTTCCATTGGTGACATTGTTCAGCTTCTCGGTCTTCACGCGACAGCCCTGTGGCCCTGTATCATCGTCGGGCGGCAATGTCAACCCTGTACTCACTGAATGTGCTGGGTCTCTCCCTAATACCCTTATGACATCTGATGACGACATCTGCTTGGCGTTCGAGATCGAATATTGATGGCCATCAAGGCAAGTCAAATATTTTAGTAGTGGTGCGCTTCATTGGTGTCCTACGAATAGAATTTCAATAGCTCCGGAGCCCCATCATGATGCTTCAACCGAGCATACCCCCCGGCAGCCTCAACCCCCAAGGGCGTATAGTGCTCCGGGTTGGGAGGCGATAGCTCGGTAGTTGGGGGCTCTCATGTGGCTGTGGCAGCATCGTTAGGAATTCATATATTTCCAGCATATTTTTGTAAAGCGTTGCGGGGACAGATATTCGACGACGCGAAGGTCAAAATAGACACCGAAGGTAATTTGCATACATGATATGGTAATCTGGTTTTGACAGGAATTTCTATTATTATTCGTGAGGGCCATCATTCATACTCATTCGGCGAATATCATTAAAAGGTTTTTTTCCTGAAGAATAACAGGTACTCGAGAGGTGATAAGTGGAGATACTTCGACTTGAGCAAATCCTAATGAGATTTTTGTGTTTCGATCCTTTGGCTTCGGGTGGGCTTTAATGAATTGATTTCGATTATTTTGAATAGAAACGTTCTTTTAGTTTTTGTTTGATTTTATTGCCGATTTTAGTTTAAGTTTGATTTATTCGCCGAGTTTTGTTTTAAATAAAAAGGACAAAGGATATTAAAGGATTTCGCGTTAAGCAAATCGCTAAAGAAGGCGAGGGCGGATGATCTGCGCTTGGAGAAAGTGATTCGACACTCACGTGTAACAGAAAGAGAAATTGCTTCAAGATTCGTGGCATCGGCAAGGGCTACTTGCAAGTCCACTTACATTCTTGCTTTACGAGATGACTTCGACCCATTGGAAGAGCATCAAGAGGTTTTCAAGATGTTTTAATCAATATCGGGTGTCTGGCACGGTAACTGGGGCTGCAAATTAATGAAAGTAAAATAAAGTACATCCTCCAGACTACACCCTTAACCTATCATATTCCTTTTCTATTTTCGAGCTAAGCTTACTGCTAGACATTGCACCATGACGTGAACGACAAGACGGACTAGTAGTATAAGGGATGACACATAATCTTAGACTTTCACATAAAAAAAATAGTTTTCGTTGACAACGGTGTGATCTAGCATTGGTCCTATAATAAAGGTAATTTGCTTTTGAAGTAGTGCAATCCTTTACTGAAACAATAACAGCAACCGACAACAAAAGACAAAAAAAACTACCACAGCCTGTTATAGTCTGTCAATGCTCTTTAAATCCAAACATCTAAAACTATGCTATCTAAACTTCCGCTGTATCAGAAGAAGGGCTTAGCAGGACGCTCTTAAGGATCTCTGGCTTGGCCTTTATGCTTCGTAAATAGCAATAACTACCGCTATTCTTACAATACCATATGCAAAGCTCTTCCGACCTAGATGTGGTTTCGATGTAGGTACAGCTGTGTACGGCATTTATCTCGTATGAGTGGAAAAAGCTGCCCAATCGAAATAGACTGACTACTAAGAAAATAGAAATGATTTTAGCACTAGTGCGAAATTTACTAGTTCCAGCACCGGTGCCAAAATGAATTAGTTCTCGAAGAACTTCAAAATGAATTAGTTCCCCAAGTAGTTCAAAATGAATTAGTTCTCCAGTTAGTTCAAAATGAATTAGTTCTCGAAATACTTCAAAATGAATTAGTTCTCTCTCCAGTTAGTTCAAAACGAATTAGTTCTCGAAGCACTTCAAAATGAATTAGTTCCCCAAGTAGTTCAAAATGAATTAGTTCTCTAGTTAGTTCAAAATGAATTAGTTCTCTAGTTAGTTCAAAATGAATTAGTTCTCGAAGTACTTCAACATTAATTATTTCTCTCTCCAGTTAGTTCAAAACGAATTAGTTCTCCAATTAGTTCAAAATGAGTTAGTTCTCCAGTTAGTTCAAAATGAATTAATTCTCTAGTTAGTTCAAAATGAATTAGTTCTCGAAATACTTCAAAATGAATTAGTTCTCTCTCCAGTTAGTTCAAAACGAATTAGTTCTCCAGTTAGTTCAAAATGAATTAGTTCTCAGTTCAAAATGAATTAGTTCTCGAAGTACTACTAATGTACTAACTAAGTAATGCAGAGGGGCAATTGACTCCATCGCAGGACAACGCTGTACAAAAGTAGTGGATTGTCTTCATGTAAAAGGTATCCAACTGAGAACTACTACTCCCTCCTTAGAAAGTACTTATTCTACTAGTCCCAGAACTACTTCACTTTGCTACTGGGTGATCGCAAAAGCCTTGTTCTGTCTCGGTCATATTTTGCTGCTAATAATTGTCGGTTTCTGGCGGTGTCGGTATTATCATCGTGAACGATCTTTTCGATAGGTTTGGCGAAACATTGTCGCTGTCGGCCTCTTTGTGCACCGGGTCAAGTAGTATACACCGTTTCTGACCGTTGAAAACATCTATCAGCTATCGTTGGCGTAGTGCAGTTGAGCGTACCAGTTCAGTCTCTGGTACAGCTTTACTCTCAGATATTTGACTGAGCCTGAGTACCTACTCAACTGTGGTAGCTTGGTTAGAAATAAGACCTAGGTCCACTTTGTAACTTTTGGAGAAAGGAGGAGTGCCGGAAAAATTCCATCCCTTCCCGGCGATCTATAGGATTGAAAAGAAGCCACCAGAAAGGTTCAGGGAATAACGGCCTGGGATGGTCGTATGACTGCACCTAGCAACCAAGGGATAAGCGGTGTGGAGGAAAGTGCTCGCTGAGCAGACACCTCAAAGTTTCTTCGTGGTTAGAAATGTAGGAGCCATCCTCCGTTGAAGGAGTCTCTTTGGATAGTGACTTCTGAAGGCTATTCGCCTCTGGTAGAGTTTGCAGGCTCTCACAATGCTTCCTCCATCCAATCCTTTTGGAACTTCTCAAGTCCTTGTTGTAGGCTGTTAGGGTGAACCTATATTCATCCTAATGCCCAGCATCTTTTACCCTATTAAACAATCTCCTAACATCTCCTGCATCTCCGATCATTTACGCCAGGAGTGTTCTTTCTTCGCTCCGCTGTTAGCTTCGCCACAGGCTCTTTGGCGCTTACAGCAGATGCGGGGGCCTGATCTGAAATAACGCTAGATGGCCCCGGAGTCAGTGCGATCATAGCTCCATCGTCAGATCGCCCTTTGGCCAAGGTGACGGCACTAGTGCAGTCCTCGGTATCAACAGAAGCATTGGGGAATACCATTTCAGATCTTGTGGTCTGCGCGTCACCCAAAGATCCCTGCCTTGTGGCTGCTTCCTTAGAGGCTCTTTATCCTTGAGGATCAGCCTGATGTGGGAGAATCGATACGCAATTTTCCTCTTTATACTAATCAACTTTGCCATGGAAGCGCTGTCCACTACTGACCAAGTGAAGAATGCTGCCAGTTACCCGCCTCTGAACCATTTTCCACTTAGAGCATCACGAGATCTCGACAAACTCGAGAGTCTCGTCTTGGTCTCGACTCGAGAAACGAGACGAGAGTAAAGTTCGGTCTCGACAAACGTATTCTCGTCGAGACGAGATTATTCGCTCGAGATCTCGTCAGCAAAATAATAGCAAACAAGTCTGGTAAAATAAAGTATCTGATGAAGCGCGAACGGCCTTATTTTCAAAGCTGTGATGTGGTACTCATGCAGATGCACATTGACTCTTGTTTTCTCTCGCTGGTTAAGTATAGGTTGAGTCTATAAGTACCTATAAGAGCCGTGATGGGCTCAAAAAATTTATATTCGCCCCGAGAGACGAGACGAGAGGAGGCGAGATTAGGATGGGCGAGATCCGCCGAGAGTCGAGACGAGACTCGAAATGGTCGAGACTTACCGAGATCGAGACGAGAGTCTTAAAAATCTCGTCTTGTCTCGGTCGCGTGATGCTCTATTTCCACTTGTCGGCGGGAACCGAGTTTTGTGCGGCGATACTCGTTGGTCAGGTAGCACAAGGGGGGAAATAGCCTCGAAGGACATGAGTCTGAGGAAAATTGAGGGTTTGAGCAGACCAACAGCAGCTAGCCACTTCTTTGGAAGCTTTCTTCGAAAGCCGGCTAGACTTCGACCCCTGACTTTCCGATTACCACGTCAATGGCAGCTGTGCCAAAGTCGGGATGAGGCCAAGCTTGAAACTGCTTAACACCTAGCTAAAGCTGTGGCCAGTAGGCCCCTTGGTCCTCTTGGTCCTCCTATGTTCCGAATGTTCCGGAGTTTCCCCGTCTGTACATCTTCCTAACCCGTCATAACCTCGAACCTCGAACTAAAGTTAAAACTAGACATTGCACCATGATGAATTGGTAGTACAAAGGATTATTCCTGGGATTGCATCTGCCACCTTAAAAAAACACGATGCGACACCCAAGCTGAAAACTCTACTTAATCTGGAGTTTGAATTCCAGATCTCTGACACTCACGCTCGTTGGCGCCATCCGTGACCGTACGACCCCATCTTATCAAGTTCACTGGTTCAAGCATTGCTTAGTCAACCACTGGGAAAACAGTGAAATTTCACTGGTTGAACCAGTAAAAAAGAGAAAAGAGCTTTTTTCTAACGGGAGTGTTTTTTCCCAATAGGGCCCTCATATAAGTACTGAATTGCTCTTTGACCGTCGTGATCAAACGAAAACCGGTTTATTGAGTATGCGGAAATGGAACCCTTTACAGCCATTAAGATAATTGCCTAGAATATGAGTCCCATATATTTTTCACTGGTTGAACCAGTGAAATTTTTACAAATTCATTTTTAGAGAGAACTTTCCAATAAACGAGAGAACAGAGCCGAAGTAACTTATTTTCTAGTGAAATTGTTGTTTACTGGATAAACCAGTGAAATTTTCACTGGTTCATTTGTAGAGAGTGGTAGGCTTAGGAAAACCCCAGGATAGCCTCTCTTGTTTGATAGTAGTTTATTTAGCCTTTGGCTACTGCATATAAATTACAAAAAAAAGATACATAAAATAAAATACAAAAATACATAAAATATACCATATTAACATCATTCTTAAATTATAAAATTACATCTACCAAGTTCCTTCCACTAATTTTACACATTTTCTACTGTTTTCACAAATTCTTTCAGCATTCGTTTAAAGTCATTTAAACGTCCAGCTCCAGCTGTTTTTATTTCCGTCGGTAACTTGTTAAACATTACGAATCCTGTGTATGTAATACATTTTTGGGCTGCACTTGTTTTGCGATAACCTACTCTTAACTCGTTTCTTTGCCTAGTGTTATATGTATGTCTTTCTCCTACTAATTGCACGTCGTTACTCAGGTACCTTGGCAGCAATCTATTTTTTACTTTATATACAAAGACACATACATTGAATTTCATCCGCTGTCTTATGCTTAGGAAACATAACGCATTTAGCATGTCATTTATTCTTGTATAACGATCACATCTCAAGATAGCTCTCATTGCTCGGTTCTGTGTTTTCTGCAATATATCCATCCAGTATCCGTTTATGTTTAACAGAAGAGTATTACAGTAATCGAAGTGTGGCGGCACTATGGATTTATATATTAACCGATACATATTTATTTATTCTATACATGAAGCCCACTTTTTTAGCTACTTTTTTTATAATAAATGCTGCATAGCTGTCGAATTTTAAATTATTATCTATTATTATGCCTAAATATTTCATTTCATCCACTTATTCAATCTTTATATTTTCAATTAGAATATCACATGTGTTTTTGTATACGGCTTTCTTTGGTCATGTATCACCATGAACTTAGTTTTTTTGGTATTTAATCTTAGCGAGTTTTTCCCTAACCATTTCACAACATTCTTTAAATCATGACTTAGTTTTCTCTCTATTTGACAAACATCACGATCACTCACATATATCATAGCATCGTCTGCGAACATTTTACACGAACAGTACTCCAATTGACTCACAATATCGTTTATATACAATATGAATAACAAAGGACCTAGTACGGAGCCCTGTGGAACCCCATGAACTGTTTCTTTTTTTGCTGACATTTTATTTCCGTATTTAACTTGTTGCGTGCGATTTTCCATTTATGACTCTAGCCATTTATACACTTTTCCTTTAATTTCATAATTTTTCAATTTCTGTAGCAATATACTTCTACTTACGGTTTCAAAAGCTCTTTTAAAGTCCAGGAAAACGACACCAATTAATTTGCTCTCATCAAGTTCTTTTCCCCATCTAATCATAACATTTTGCACAGCAGGAGAAATTTTCCCGAAAACCTGATTGTTCATCTACCAATATTCGTTTTCTTTCTATATATTCAACAATTTGATTTTTTGCTGCAGTTTCTAATATTTTTTCATATATAGGTAGCATATTAATTGGTCTATATTCTTCTGCTTTCATGCTGCCAGCTATTTTTGGTATTGGAACAACCGTTGACGTTTTCCAACTTTCCGGGAAAACTCCTTTTGCATAGATTTATTCATTAATGACAACATGACTTGCCCCATACTTTTCCATGCTGTTTTCAGAAAAAAGTGCTTCTTCCTTCCTCCGTTCCTTTTTTGTTTTCTAGATTGCTTACAATTTTATCTATCTCGCCTTTTGTAACTACTTGAAATGTTTCGATGCTGTATTCAACTTCCACATTCATTCTTTCATCATTTTCATTTTCAACTTCACTTCTGACAATTTCTTCAATACTTTGAATAAAGAACTCATTAAAATTATTCGCTATCTCTTGTTCATCCTCACATATGTTCATCCTCACTTGTTCATCCTCTTGTATGTATGTTCATGCAAGGAGGCTTAAACTTTGAGATTTTTGAGGGTGTGCATTCTGACAGAATTTCTGCACCTGGGATCTCTTCGATAACACTAAAAACGGTCTGTTCAGTCAATGGCCCTATTTCATTTCCAAAATTGCATCAAGTGTACTTATGGTAAAACTGCTGCTCTTACACTGTGTTAATCTCCTTTAATTTTTGGTATATTTCGATGCTTAATAGAATTTGCATATTTCTAAACATAATCACACGAGCTGCTAGCCAACGAAAACAAGTTGTTCTAATTTAAATAATTAAGTTAATTTAATGTCATTAATGCTGGCGAAATAAATAGAGCCAAACAAAAGCAAATTAAATTAGAAAATTTCGGCGCTGCTCCCCTTTTAATATGGCATCGAATTCCGATCAGGATCAGGAGCAAAGCTGAAATTAAAAACAACTTTCAGCTCCTGAATAGACGAAAAAGTTCTCTCCTTTCACCAGCGGCGAACTTACAAGGATATTCAAGGATTTGGAATGAGCCGGAGTCACTGTTGTGCTCATACAAAGTCCCAAATTAAACTTTCCAACTGCTTATATCCGCTCCAAGAATCAATGGAAACTTGAAATTATCGACGAATAAAGTTCATCGTTATGATTCCCGTTCGAATTAATTTATTTCCTGCGAAATTGCAGGATCTCGTAGCTAACTACACAGGGCTAAGGGCGGCCCAGGCCGACATCCTGGCAGGCGGGGGCGGGTGGGCGGACGGACGGGGGACGCCCGGAACGTCGTGTCTGTACATCCGAGGGAATACGGCAAGGATCTGCTTGGATGCGGGCTTGGTTCGGGGTACGTCTCATCTGTCAGGCACTCTTGTTCTTTGTCGGCTATTGATTGGGAAATCAAATTAAATCCAACTGACTACTGACAAGAGAAAAAATTTCTCCTCACAGAAACGGCATGAAATTTAATTTGGAGCTCGTCTCATCATTCGCTCATTTCTAATTAAAATTCAATTAAATTGGAAATTTTTTTTTGTGTGTTGCCTCTCTCTTCCGGGGCAAGTTTCGAACCGCCGTCCTTGCCTCGGCAGTCACAGCCATTGCCATGTCATCATCGTGTCGTCATCCTCGGCTGGGCGACAACCCCCAGTTGAAGGATATCAAGACCGATTATGACCAATACTGGATCTCTCTTTTTCTCTTTCGTCCTTTTCAGGATATACTTTTCAGGATACTCTGTAAAGCTCGAAAAATCGGATTTTTTAGGTCAAGTGGAATTCGGGTGTCTGGTATCCACTTTTAAAGTCTGCATGTCCAATTCAAGTTGATATATTCTCTACCCCACGTCTCGTATCAAGTTTTAGTTATGGATGTGATTGGGGTCAATCGTTCCAGATAATAGCGTGAAAAGTTGTTGGCAGTTCCGAAAGTATTAGAAGGGATGCTCTGTATTTTTTTTTGTCGTTTGCCACCCTGTGGCGAATTTGAATTCATGATAAATTCGCAATCGTTGAGAGACTGGGATAATATTATTGCAGCCATTCATATTATGAGAAATGGATTTATTGAGCATGAAAACTTCCTATTGAATAATTTACCAAAAAAAAATCGCTGTTTTCAAAAAAAATTTCAAACAAAAGCAATTTAGTATAGAAAAGGATATTATGAATACGAAAATAATGGGGAGGGGATGGCTTGAAATTGCGTTAGTGGTTATATCCCCGAAAAGATATTATAATTTTGCTCGTTTTTGTTTTTTTTCAAGCTCATGTTTTATTGAATCTCTGCAATAATGTCCCAATTTAATTTTGTAGACCTTGAGAATAGTTTTTTTATTTTTTTGGAATATGAAATATACCGCCCTCTTCTAAATTGTGACCAGTCATAAGTCACAAGCTTATGAGACTTGTGCTTGTCATTGAGAGTTGAATTTTTGTAATTATCATTTGTTTTGGTTTTCTAAGCAACCGTTTGTGGTTTGTCTAAATTGTGAATGCAAAATTAGAATACCAAATTGCCTCTAGTTGAGATTCACCACACTCTTGTGATTACGTTGTGACTTGTGACTGATTTTAGAATTTCGGGTTATAATTTAAAGTTTAGTTTTTACTTTTCTTTTTTTGTTATCTTTAACCTTGGGTTGTGAGCGTTGTACCTCCTCTTCTGGGCTCCGAATTCACCAGGTAGGGTGAGTAGATAAGAGCGGCAGTTCCGTCCAGGCCGTAGGCTGCGACACAATTGGCGCTAAGGTACGCCGTAGTTTCCTTCGTGATATCTGCCGGTATCGTCTTCAGTCTTATACATTTTCCCTCGTATTATTTATGTTTGGACTAGGGTTTCTCAAACCGAATAACTCGGAATCGGATTCGGCGAATCTTTCCCCTGGAATTCGGAATCGGGATCCGTTTCTCAAATTCGCCGAATCCCGATGCCCCGATTGCTCGATATGAAATTCACTATTAAAATAAATATTCTTTATTATAACAAAAAATAAAATTAGTTGTTCCATCTGTTAGAAACTTTGGTAATTAAAAGTAACAACTTGACTCAAAATTTCAAAATTAGAATAAAATTAAATCTAAGTAGGTTCTGGGTCTTTGGATTTTATGTCACGGTGAAGAAAATGGTATTGACATTTTAGGATTCTCGATTGTTTTAGACTCAGTTTAGTTTTTCAAATTCTAAAATTGGTTTAAAAAAAATGACTTACAAGTACGTATACATAATAATACCTTTTAAATTAAAGTACATATTATAAAATTAATATGACCTTAGCTATGACAACTAAGCTATGGCAACTCAATAGAAAAAAAAACACATTTTTCTCCAAAAAATACGTAGTTAACTAATTTTTTTTCTCCAAAATTGGAAAGCTTGGACAATTTCCTATGAATAAGCTCTGGACAATTTTTATGCTACGGCCTTTACTTTTAAAGTTATAAGCACAAACTCTTTTCCACAGCCCTCCCGGAACAAAAAAAGGTGGGCAATGAAATTGCGCATGAAAAGCGTTATAATCAGTTTTGCAATAAAACGTGTAATTAAAAAGATATTGGCAAAATACTACTTTGAATTTACGTTTTTCGACACTTAAAGCGCTGTAATTCGTGTAATATTAGCCTTACGTAAAAAATGCTAATAACAAAAATTATAGATAATCGCGTTTCTATAAATATTACGAAGGAGTTTTTCATGTAGAATTAACCACTAACGAAATATAGTGCAGAGAGTGATATATGAAGTTTGAAGCACTATATCTCCGTACATATAGACTTTACAAAAAAAAATTCTAAAAAAGAAAGTTAAATCACTTATTTATCTACAACAAAGATTATATCAATTTTTGTCGTAAAATGCATAGTTTCTAAGATATAGAATTAAACGTGTTTCCCTTCACTATAAGTTTAGCATTTTGAATTTAAGCTCATAAAAATATATAAAATCATTTGGTAAAAAAAAATCGGATGCGGTATTTTTCGCGAAGGCCTTTTTTCGACCTATTTATGGGACTATTAATACAACATATATTTTTTGTAAATTAAAATTGTGAGTTTTTACTTGGAATCGGAATCGGAATCGGCGGTTCTCAGTTTTAAGGATTCGGATTGGGCGAATCCAAAAAAGACCGCATTTTGAGAAACCCTAGTTTGGACCTATCCTTTCCAGAATTTGAAAGCAAAGTAAACTTAAACCAAAGCTCTTATTTTTAAACTTACTTTGCTGTAGACTATGAAAGCTTTTTGTTTCATATTGGGGCGAATGCTGTTGCTTTCAAATTACTTTTAAAGCTTTCAGGAGCATACTGGTCCAGCTGCAAATGCTTCAGCTTTAGAATATTTTGCTGTGAAATGCTTTCTGTTTGCTTACAGGCTCCAAGGTCCGTTTAGGTAAAATGGTACTTTGCTTAGAGGGGTGAAAACTTTTTTTTAAGTGTATGTGAAGCATTCGCAGCATTTGTTGCATTCGTTGCAGTATGAAACAAAAAGCAAAGCAAAGTAAATTGCTGTGGTCAACTTGGCAGCAAAGCAAAGTCAACAGCAACAATATTAAAATTGCTGCAGTAATTTAAACGCTGGTCCTTCCTGCTAGGGTTGTCTGATATCTCTCGCCTCTCTGTTTTTGGGGGCAATCAACATCTGTTTTGTTTATTTTTCCTTGAGGGGACAGACGACATCTGAGTTACTACTATACTATAGTTTTCGAACTGTCATCGTTTTCTTATTTAATTTAATAAATGGATTTAAACTGACTGTTTTAAAAGTAGAACTCGGGATTGTTAAAAAAATTACTTCCCAAATAGTCTTCAAATATTTATGTTGGATCGATCCTCTGGATATTGTCTTGTTGAAGAGTTATTTCCATAAATATCCTTAAATTTTTTGTTTAAGATGCTTTTTGATATGTTTCCAAGTCAAACGTTCTAATCCAGCTTCAAGGAGGACTTCTAACTTATTGGACCATGCATATTTACTTGACTGCCTAAGAATCTGCTGGAGTGTTTCCAAAATAACATTTGAAAGTCTAAAGAAGGATTTTTGGTGAAATGGTTTCCATAGAAAATCAAATTTTCTTTAAATATCATCCTCCCCACCCTTTTTAAGCTATAAATTAACTACCAACACAAACCCTAATGAAGTATTTGCAATTTTGACTAAAAAAAATAATTTAGTAATTCCTATCGAATTTCCTTCTCTCTCATATTTCTGCTGTATAATTCGGGAATATTTCATCTCAGCTTCCTGAATGCTTGCACATCCTTAAAATAATTCATTACCAGGAAACGCATTCAAAACGAATCGATATTTGGTATAGGAAGAAAACAACAACCCGGAAACTAACTGTCTATGCACGGCCCCCCAAGTATCCACCAGGAAACGGAACGTCGCCGTGACTCGGAATTTATCATCCTCAAGGATCCTTGGTGCACGTCGCCAAGAATTTTACATAATCCTGTAAAAAAAAATTCAATTGACGTCGCTGCAAATTAAGAGAGCAAAGCAGCAACACTTGAGGCAGAATGTTAAGCGCCACTCGTGATTTCGCATTCCAAGTAGGGTAGACGATGCACACCTATATTATAAGGAAACAGTTGCACAGGTGAAGGGCGCCCTCTCGGATGCAAGTCTTAAATATTCAAGAAGGGTTCTGAAATTATGTTGGAAATTTTTCGTGTTAGCATAATTCTAGCGAAGATCAAAAAAAAAAATAAAAATAATCCTTGCTACAGCCGTGCGCATCTGTCTGTACCTTCAAGGATGTTGCAAAAGAAGATCGAAACACCTTTGATTATGTGTGTGCTACAACGAAAAAAAAAGGAACGCAAAAATATGGCCAATTTTAAAATTATCTGCCGTGAATACAATTCAGGACAATAGCCACAAGGAATGTCATAATAATAATATACATTTTTTTTCTCGGCCAGGGTGATGATAACTTTGAAAGGAAATGTCTTTTCCTTTATGAATTTTATTAGGATATAAAAATTTTGATTCAATGCCATTCGATTTTACTAAACATAAAAAATCATTCAACCATCGAGCAATCATCGCGGAAAAGGTCAACGATAGGGAAAGGTTAATGCCTACTTACAAGCCTCCGAGTGTATTTATTTTGGTCAGGAATTTTACGGGACGGCATAAAAGTTTATTATTACGCGGATTCCTCAATTTCAATGTAATTTTATACTAAGAAAATATTTTATAAGGGCTGAAGGCGTATGAAGAAGATGTGCGAACGGAACGCGGGAGAGACTATCACTTTCGGTACAAGAAAAAAAATCGTTACAATATTTTGAGTGTTATGATATTATTTTTGCACTTTTTAACATGGTACACCGCTCGTAAGCTTATGGTACTGCTTTTAAACCTTTCATACACACCCTTGAAGTCTCGTACACAAAATAATTATTATTATCAACCTGACTCCTCGTGATAGTATAAGATCTCTCAAACCATCAACACTCTATTTGAGCTGTCGCTTGCTTAGTTTTGCTTGCCTATCCTGCCTCTATCCTTTCTGGCCGACCTTTTCTTTTCTGCCCTTTGGGATTCCAGTTAAGTGCGTGTTTCCAAACATTGTTCATGAACACATCAATATCAACGAGGATAATCATTATTCATGATTTTTTTATAAACACCAACCTAGATTATCCTAAATGCCGCAACATCTGCCGATACTCTTCAAATTTCTGGTGGAATTCAAAGATTGATGAGTGTCAAAGGGCCTACCAGAAATCGAGAAGAAGTCAGAGAAATCGTAATCGTTCAGATTTCAATGAGCTCCTTAAAATACACATTAACTTTAGAAAGTGATGTAGAGAAGCAGAGCCGGAATCCTGCGCGCGGAGCATATAAAATGGTCATGTCAGCGGTCCAAGGCATGGCCTCTCCGCCTGATCACGCAGAAGAGATTCAGCAGCGGTGGCCATCAATAAGGCCCTTGGTATGGACAGAAACCCGAATAAAGCGGTTAAGCTAGCAGCCTTGCCTGAGAGAGTGGGTTTTCCCAGAGCGATGGAAACAGCATAAACTCGTGCTCTTACAAAAGCCGAAGGAAGGAATCCTACCTCTTTCGTTGAATAGACATCGATGTTCATTGTTCGGTGCCTTCCTTGTTGGCCTGGAACTACTAGGCTATTGAAAATGTCCAAAATTAAAGGGTAGAAAGGGACAATTGCGTTCAAGCATTTTTATGATTTAATATGTTAGCTTGACACCTAAATATGCTAAAACCACAAAGTGCCCCGCTTTTTTAGGGGTAATTTTAAAAATGGCTCGAAATGGTCAACTTTGAATGGCTATCTCTCGTTAGTCGTACGGAGATTTTAAAAAATGCAATTTCTTCAATTTTTCATAACCTTTCTTTTCTGTGAACATTTATGTATTATCAGGATGCCGTAGAAAAATTTATAACCAAATTAATAAAAAAAGAAAAAAAACGTGATTTTTCGAAAAAATTTACTTTTGTTTTTTGATTATTCTTTGAATTACAAATGGTAAAAAAAAATTTAAAAAACCCATTTCAATGGGAAATTTAATTTTCTACAAAAAAGTATTTTTAGTAAAAATCTCTAATTTTGCTTTGTTTTCGAGTTATTTTGAAAAACCTGAAAAAGGGGTACTTAGGGTCGGCGCTCAAAAACGCACCCCTAAAAAGGGGGCACTTTGTGGTTTTAGCATATTTAGGTGCCAAGCTAACATATTAAATCATAAAAATGCTTAAACGCAATTGTTCCTTTCTCAAAGACATTTTCAATAGCCTATACAGTAAGGGTGAGGTTTACATTTCTATTTATTCGTTCGAGCTCATTTGACCATTTCTGGAATATTTTTGATGAGATCAGGGTGGAGTAGAGAACCAAGATAGCTGGCTGCTTGGCTGTCAGTTACCACCGCCATATTCATCTTTGAACCGTCTGTGTAGATTACCATGTCCATATCTGCTAAAACGTGTCCGCTTTTCCACTCCTGTCTTTTTAGAATTTTGACTTTGAACTGCCCTCTGTCAACCAGGCTTTTCTAGCCCTAGTTTCCCGAAAGGTTTTTCTAGCCAGAACCCATTTTTTTTGAGTCTGACCACGCTACAAAAGGCTAGGTACTTAATGTGAAGGTCCAGTGGAGGAAGGCATAGCATGGTATTTAGCGTGTGCCTTGATGTTGTGCGAAATTTCCATATGGTTCTAATGCATGCCACTCTCTTGACCCTGCCTGTATTGGTACAATTGTACTCCTTCCTTAATGCTGGCCACCATAATATTGATCCATATGTGAGCAAGGGACGCTGCGTACATCCTTAGCACCATTTCTTCCGAAGCATATTCTTGCATGAGTAGAGAGCTATATGTATAGGCCCCTCTGACTCTTTCCTCAATATTGAATCAGTTCAGTTCTGTCTTTGCACGGTTAGCACACACACCACTGGCCTATCTTCAAACGCTCTGTTCAGAGCCGGGGTAGGTCGCTTCATTGTGATTCAGACGATGGGCCAAATGTGTACAAGATAACATGCGGCGTTCCGCAGGAATCCGTGCCAGGACCTCTCCTGTGGATCACAATGTAAAAGGATGTGTTGAGGCTACGCCTCCAAAAAGCAGCAGGCACGGTCGGGTTCGCAAAAGTGATCTGGCTAGTGGTTATAGTACGATGCCTCGGTGGGTTCGAATTGTGCCCAAACGATGCGATCTGGGAGATTAAAGAGTTGCTAGAAACCGCTGGTCTGACCCTTGCTGAGCGAAAAACAGGAGTGGGGAAAACCAGTGTCCGTAAAGATCAAGCTCACAGCCTTACGTACTTGGTAGTGATGATCAACCGGCGGCTACGTGTTATGTGCTTAGTGGTGTAAGATAATGGTTTCTTGCGTGGTTTTGAAAGCTCTTAATTTGCATGCAAGCACGAGTTTGCAATGTTGGAGTGAACTTTCCATAAGCTCCATAGGCGAAAAAGAGGGTAAAAGTCGCACCACAAAATACCACTGATCTTCGAGATATTTTAAAGCCCAAAGTTTTATATATTTTAGACTGGTTGATGTTTAAGCATTTTCAAAGGCTTATCTTTGTTTCGAGATGATGAAAGTCCTCGTTAATGTTTACGGGCATAAGAAACAACGCCGCTTGGCTGTTAGATAGCATAAAGATTTGCTTCCTAGCATAGGTTCTACTTTTTCTCCATGCGTTTTGTCGAATCCAACCGTTTAGCATACGAGCTCGCCCTGTTTTATCCTAAAGAAAACCCAAAATAGATTCTCTTGTAGCGCTCTGGTTAGGTTAAAACTTCGGGAGATACTCGCGGGCTTATAAAAATACACTCGTTAGTCAGTTTTATAAGAGAGCAAATTTCGAGAAGGCGGGTAATCTACGATGATAATATCTACGATTGCAACACAGATTCCGTGAAGTGAATCAAGCTAGGTAGGTTTAAGGTAGGAGAAAGATATCTAACCCATATGTATATTTATATTTTACAAACTCACCTCGCATCATTTCAAATTGGCCAGTTTCACACGGGCCAACAGCCAACAAGCAAAAATCTGCTGAAAATTTTGTTTGTGAAGAAGTGGGTAAGAGAGGACTATGGGCAGGCAGATTTTTTGAACCAACTCCTTCACTACATTTTTGAGTCTACTGATTGTTGTTGTTTTTTGTTTCTAGAAGAAAAGACAGAGAAATGGCAGAAGGGAGAGTTAAGATTAAAAACAACAACAAAGAGCTAAAGCATTTTGAAGTACAGTTAGTTAGAAAAATTAGCTCGTGTAAAAGCCCATGTGACTTTTCATCGAGGTTCAAAAGGGAATGGACGATTACATCAGATTTTTGTTGGTTGGCTGTTGGCCCGTGTGAAACTGGTCATTGGGAACTTGACTGCGCCAAAAGAAGTAAGAAAGGAGAAATCCATGTCTCTCCACTACGTATTTACAATTGCACCTCGCCTCATTTATCTTGATACAAGCTCATATACGACTAGGACATTATTTTTGAACCGGGACATTTCAAAAAATTTAGGCCTCAATATAATTTACCACCCTGCAAGGGACAAATGTACTGCCTCGTGTAAGTCCGGCTCAACTGTACTGCTTTGGATCTCCCTTTACAGATTTCGATGAGCAGCTCGATGTACAGCTATAATTGAGAAGCTTTTAGTCACATCCCACACCTGCAGCTTTGGTATACTGCGTGGAAGTAGTCCATAGACGTCCTACGAAATAAAAGAATGTGTCAGAAAACAAGAAGCAAATAGTAGTAGAACTCAGCTGTAACTAACCTAGTACTGATCCTGCCCTCTCCAACCAAGCATACATACAATCTCATGGAACTCCAAGTTACAAGGGTGAATAACACAACGTGAATTAACCACAACGAGTGCTTTAAGGCATAAGAAATAGGGAAATCCGGCAGCATTCTAGACCTGTCACGTTCTAGTTTCCTTCTTTCTCAAGAAGTAGCAACCGGCCGGCCGGACAAAATCCACAGTTCAAGGAAAAACTGCTGATAATATTTTACCTATCTACCGATTTACTGATTCCAACCAACATAATTTAGCCCGGAATAAGTTAAGACAGTAAGGTCTAGTCTGAACGACAGTAGAGAGAAGACTAAATGTCACCCTGAGAGCAAAAGCGGGCTATATTTGATGTTGCAGCAAAAGAGGAATAAAAATATTTCAGAGCAAAAGGGGTTCAACTATTATTGGGCATATTCACACGCTGCCATAATTGTGGTGAGTAAAACCGGTTTTATTCAGCTCCTAGCAACTCAGACGGGGCGTAAATGAGTGTAGTAAATTTGAATGCTATACAGGAACCTTTAAATGTATTGCAGATTAAACTTACTTGTTAGAGAAAAACAGAGCTAAAGAATGCAAGAGATAGAAGTAACTTTTTATATGTGTGCTAGTTTTCACGCGTTTAGTTTTGCGTGAAAAATGTTTCGTTAAGTTCTTCCGCTCCCTTCCCTCTCTCATCTATAAAACCGGTTTTAGGCGCCATGAATGTGCACTGTGTGAATAGGCCCATTCAGAGCAAGAACGGAACGGAAAAAATCTTAGAGCAAAAGCGTGTTAACTTTCTAAACCGTTTTTGCCCTCTAACGAAAACGTAAAGCTCTTTTGCCCCGAGTATTTATTTATACCACAGTTGCTTACATTTACTTGGAAATCTATATTTAGACAGCATTTTCTTCACTTTACTAGACAAGACAATGCAACTGAATTCATAATTTTGAATTTTTTGGAATTTCCGCGTTTGTAACATAAATTCTTTGTATGTAGTTATGATAAGTTTTATGGTTTTGCCATTTTCTCATTTTTGACTACTTATTTGGGGATTTTTGCATTTGTGACATAAATTTTCGTCATTTCTATCTTTTATCGTAACAGGTAAAAT
Organism: Thereva nobilitata; assembly: GCA_963855945.1. NCBI lineage: Eukaryota > Metazoa > Arthropoda > Insecta > Diptera > Therevidae > Thereva > Thereva nobilitata. Next base: position 176,543,067 of record OY979695.1, read on the forward strand.
AGGAAAAATAGCGGAACAAATTAAGTACAAGCTGAAATTTTTGCAGAGAGCTTCCTTTTAGGGTTTTTAATAAAGGAAGCCATCTTTTTAGGGGGTTTTAGACCTAAAAATGGGTATTTTTCGATTTTTCTGCAATTTGTTAGTGAAAGGCTAAAAAGGGGCAGAGATCTTCCTTTTAGGGTTCTTAATAAGACGTCTTAAAGGCTCACGATTTCCCACCTCGGGAAACCCCTGTTCTAGGGCGATTTTAGCCGCCGAAATCGGTACCTTATTTTTTCGATTTTTTTTCAGTGTTTTTTTATCCCAATAAAGTTTTTTTATTCAATTTCAATCTTAATACTTATGAGCAAAGGGAGATTTTCTCTTTTTTGCGCCTTTTGTTAGAAAAATTGTATCTGCTTGAGTTATTTAATAAATAAATATATAAGATGCACATGTGTTGAGTTCTGGTTCTTGTTGAGTTTTCATAGGATCGTAAAATCCATTTCTAGTTCCCAACCGCATTCGCTTGGATTTTTTTTCATTCCCAAGTCAACATTGTACCTGTTGGTATGCACTAAATGAGTGAAACATTGCTTTTTCTTTCCGAAGGGACCGTTTGAATGCATTATATCTTTGTTAATTCAATGAATGCTTTCCAATTTTATAAGAATAAAGTTTCACCAGCCTTTTGTACTTCTTCATGAGTGGGTGGATTCGACATTATTGAATTCATATTAATTTTGGTTTGACTTTACGACTTAAAAAATAAATATCATTTTGTGTTGCAGTTAAAGCAGTTAAAAGAACAAGTAGAGCAACATCCTTTCCTAAAATAGTTGCTTGCATTGCATACGATTTTTCAAATTGCAGTATTCACAATCAAAACCTGCATCTACTGTTACATTTCTAACTTCGTTGTGCCCTTCAGCATATGCTTGAGTTAGCAATTGAATTATCTGTTCTCTATTAAATGCATTTAATATGAATTTCTGTTGACTTATAGTAACTGCCGTGTCGTTCTGAATTTTAAAATCTGGAGAAGAGCATTTCTGCGTCGCTTCTCACAAACTCTTTAGTGCTAGTGTTATCATTATAACCATCAAAAACAATAACACAAGATCAACTATTTCTGTATCCCTTAATGTAGCTTCAACTACAATTTTAAATTCATCGTAAAGATCAGATTTTGCAGTTTTACGCATTTCACCTTTCTTCATAAGGGATATAGGAAATGGAGCCAGTTCATACCGAAGGTACTCTTCAAGCTCTTTATCACATTTTTTAACAGTAGCATTCTTTGATAAGGATCTTCTACTGTTATAATTTTATTATTCACCTTTACAGCAGAATACATTGTGGCAAGAGAATATTAGACCAGTGCAAATAATTTTTGGAAACAAAAAAATTATTAACATCATGAAAAATGTTGGAAAGTGAAGGAAATATAGCGAGCCAACCAGAAAAATAAATTCAACTTGCTCTGAGTTGCGAGGGTGAAATAGGGGTAACTTTAAGGGGTGAAAAGGGTTAAATATTGGAGTTGTAGGTAATAAAAATATCTACAACTTTTGCACAAACCATTTTTTCACATAACCTCAAATTTCCGAGAAAAATCGAAAAAACTAGTGTTTTTGTTTTTGATTTTTATTTTATTTGAATTTATTTTTCTGCTTGACTCGCTATATTTCTTTCATTTTCGAACATTTTTCATGCTGTTAATAGTTTTTATCGTTGTTGCCTTTTCAAAAGGTATCTGCACTGGCCTATATACTCTACTTGAACGTATAATTTTGAAGATTTAAAAAGTTTCCATTTCCATCATACCTTTTTCTCCATGGCCAAAACCAAAAGAAACGAAAATGTTCTTTTTTTCATAAGATATCAGATATTGTGGGTACTTAAAATTGAAAAAAAAGATATTAAGCAATATTGCAAAAATATTGCAGAAATATCGAAAAATATTCATTTTGGGAGCAAAACACAAAAAGTGAGGTTTCCCAGGGTGGAAAATCGGTAAATTTTAATACCTCTTATTGAGAACCCTAAAAGGAAGATCGCTGCCCATTTTTATCCTTTTACTAACAAAGTAGCAGAAAAACCCCTTAAAAAGTGGGCTTCCCTGGGTAGTAGACTTTATAACCCCTTATTAATAACCCTAAAAGGAAGCTCTCTGCCAATTTTCAGCCTGTATCTAATTATATCCGCTATTTCGCTTTTTCGGTTTCACTTACCTGTACTATTATTACTAACTTCAATTTTTGTAAAGTTTGCATTTTATGAATTTTTTCATATTACGTTTTTTTACATAATAGTAGTTGTACAAAAAATGTCTTACATTCCTCATTCCCCTTGCTAGCCTTCCGCTAGCACTGCCCCGCTCCACCAAGCGCATGTCATCGGTTGGTTGATGGGATTCAACTCGTTTCAGGAGGCATAACACTCCAGCGAGTTGTTTCTCATTGCCCCGATGCCAGAGTCGCGGTAGAAATGGTTGGGGTTAGGTGGTTGTGGCAGTTCCTTCATACTTTTCTCTTCCCCTTCACTATCTATCGACTAGAGCTTACTGTTTGACATTGCATCCTATACGAAGAAAATAGATTGTCGACAGTACAAAGGGCTTTCCCTGAGTTCTAGTCTTCCACATAAAAAAGAAAAACTATAACAGTTGCAATAAAAAATGAAAAATTACAACAATCGTAAAAATGTACGTTAATAACTCCAAGTGAAAAATTCAATAATTTCGAAAAATATGAAAAACGAAAATTTCAAAAATAACAAAAATATTTTATTGTTGCAAAAATCAGAAATGAAAAAAAAATCAAAAAGTGCAAAAACTAGAGTCAAACCTCATAAACTTGAATTACAAGGGACTGTAAAAAATCATCGAGTTATGGAAAATTCGAGTAAAGGAGGTTGACGCTTTGGTTATGCTTTTATTGGTAAAAGCATAAGCAAAACATTTTTAATGAAAACTGAGAACAAAAGCAGTTCAAATTTTATTTGCGCGCAAAAGTGGTATAAGTTTTCATTAAGAGCAAAAGCGGAATAAAAATCTAACCCGCTTTTGCTCTCGGTTTTTTGAAACACCATTCTTGCTCTGAAGTATAGTTATACCATTTTTACTCTAAGAACACGAAGATATTCCTTTTTTGCGCTAAAAAAAATACCGAATCGTTTTCGCACTCTTTGTTATTTTAACCCGCTTTTGCTCCGAGGGTGTCAAATCAATTTCCAACGCAACAAAACGCTACCTTCGGTGATCGAATGGAAGATGAATTCCTCTCTCATTACGCTTACTGGAGGAAAGCAAGGGAAGGGACGGGGAATTTCTATAAATATGGAGGACAAGAAAAGAGGAAATTTATCTAATAGGGAGAATTGAAAAGACGAATCAACATGCCGTGAAGTGAACTCGAACCACGGACCTCGGGGATGGCAGTTGACTGTTTTAACCAATGAGCTACCAAGGCCTGAGAGCTCTAATTCATAAAATAAAGTACTAATTATAATAAAAATTAATTGTAACAGAAATAATTATGAGCTGATTAAAAAGTCTCTTTATTAATCACTATAAAAATTTTCCACATGGAAAAACATTAATTAAATTGATTCGATTAAAAATGAAATTTGGTTACACACTTTCAGACCAATCTAATTCAATTTTATTCCATAAACACATTCAAGTTTGGTTCTAGGATTTCATTTAGTACAAATAAACTGAAATGACGAGTAGTAATGAAACAATCACGTCTTAATATATTGAACTGTTTTAATTTTAAACAATTAAAAATATATAATAAAATATTCAATTCCGTATTATCGCCACTTCTAAATAAAGTAGTGTAGTTCAATTGATTTTTATTTGAGAGGATTTCGAAATTTCAATAATAGCAGGGAGAATTACATAATTTGACAAACCCCATGGGGGTTGAATTGCAGCAAATACAAGGGTTTGATTGAATTGAAATTATTGGATGCATTGAAACGTATGATTACGGTCGATGTAAATTTAATTTTATCGAATCTATTATTTACACTCGTTTGTAGTAAAAAAACGAGCAGTATTCTGGCTGTGTTAAAAATATGTACGCGCAGTCAGTGCATCGACATAGATTAAATAGTGGTAATGTGTCACAATGAACGGGAGCATTGATAATGTTGCCTTGATAACAAACAGATACCACCCGAAAAAATTTTTTTTGGATAAAAACGTACAAAGAATATTTGAACGTGATAATCCAAAAATTTTAATTAAACCACCTTAATTTTCACCCTCTCGGGTATTGTTTCGTTTAATTGGGGCAAGTCACATGAACAAATTTAATAGTAATTGAAAAAAATAATCCGCCCCTTTTTTGTTTACTGGTAGTTAGTACCAGGGCAGCTCTTCTCATATTCACAACAAATCCTCCATTCTCCCTTTTCCGGGATCACTGTAAACCGCAGATGGTTTCACTCCACTCCGAAGGCAGTCAGCGCGGTCAGTGTGGCCTTGTTTATTCAAATAAGAAAAGGATAAGACATGAAAACGTTAAACAGTCTACCAGCACCATCTACCAGAATACCACATAAGCGCGCTTTTCCTCCTTCATTATTCATTCGCCCTTCATTATTCATTCGCTAGACTTTCTTCCCGCTGGAAAATTATTATCCTTGCGGTGGGCATTTTATATCCTAGACCCAGAACTCACAGAGTGGGAGAATTGTATGAGTAAAGAGACAGAGACAGAGAGAGAAAGAGAGAGCAACGAGGTAGGGAAGATCACCATCGAGAATGTCAAAGACACGGCAGCTAGAGAAGCCTTGGGGGCTCCGGGGGCTTTTCCCCACAGCCCTAATCGACTGTGTAACGAATGAAATTCAACAGAGGAAATCATATTATAAATATGCCCCTGAATGGTTTCATTATTCCGATGCCAGATGTCACGTTTGTCACATTAGCAGGGGCAAATCATGTCACGTAAGACTCCAGGAAAAGGAAATTAAGGGAAAGGCCTTCTGCTCAGGAATATGGCCCATCAGGGAAATTAGATTTGTTGGACTTTCTCAATAAATAATTTACTGGATACATAATACGATATTTTGTTTGAAATATTATTGCTGGGGCTCACGGCAATTTGTGTACATAACTCATTAGTAGGTGATGCTTTCTGTCTGGATCAACAATTTTTGGTATCACTTTTACCCACTAATTGGTTAATGGTGAACGGTGATTGATTAACTCTTTTATCGTATAACATTTTATGGGTGTTATTGTTGGAAATTAGCTGGGGATTTATTGGACAGTGTTTCTTTGTGGTGAGTGCTAGGAAATTGCTTAGCGTGATGATCAAAAGGATATTTTCTAAAAAAAACAATAATGAGATACCCAAATCAGAGCCTTGCTGGTGTCGCAGAGGTTTCGCAGAACTCCGCAGAGCTAAATTTAATTGTTAGTGACTACCGACTCTACAGGTTCAATTCTTGTCAACCGGATCAGATTCTCACAAGATCCCACAGAAAGCATAGCGAATTTCAACTAAAGATTCAATCCCCAGCGCGAAAGCTCACCCAAGACACAAACCCGCCGCAGCCAAGTTCAACTAATTCCGGAAAGATGGCGCATCCCTTAAGCCCAAGACCTAAACCCCGAAATCTTCTATCGAAGGAGCGAAAGGAGCCCGTAATATAGTCGATAGTGCGTCACAACACTATGCCATAAGCATCAGTTCAGAGCTGGAGAAAGATCTCCTCAGAGGTACCTCGTCCAGCACAGAACCTTCGGCTTCTCAATCAAGCAAATGGAGGCAATGCTGTTGAAGAACTACTTTCCAATGCAAGGACGGAGCGCACCCGAGTCCCACTTTCGTAACTTCTTTTCCAACAAACCGAAGGCAGGATGGTGGTCAGAAATCCGGGGCCTCCAAGATGCAGACCCAGACAGCCGCTGTTCCTCCAAAAGTTTCTGGATCCACCAGAAAACTGGCAGCACCAGTTCCTACATCTTCTAGGGGCAAAATCGTGGTCAGAGGATTCTCCAGCCGAGTAGGGACCCTAGAAGAAAAAATGGGGGAGCCGCAAGGACCCTCATACAAAGACAAGTCGGCTGGGATGGCCATGGTCCTGGATAAATTTCGCAAAATCAAATTGACGTAGGAGCAGTACTCCTCAATTTGCAACTCCATCCTGACTGCGGTGGACACAAGCCTTGAAGGTGATTGCTCATCTGAGTTTTGGGTGTTAAGGTGCCAGGGAGTCTAATTAAGACTACCAGTGCCAACAAACCCACCAGCCAATGGCGGACGAATGCTGTCGCCAGGCTGGAGATGTGGAAGGGGTGCAACCTCAAAGTAATCGATCAGAATGACTTTTCAAAAATTAAGACGATCACCTTCTGGGTTCCTAAAGATATTAGGGAACCGGAACAGGTGTTCCGCACGATGGCGATCCAAAACCAGCCGATTGAGGCGACCTTTTGCCATGTCATGGGTAAGAAGATGGATCAAAACGGTCAAACTTTTGCCCTTAGCATTGATGAAAGGTGGCTCATGCAACTAAAAGAGCCGGTTTCGGGCGAATCAAAGCCAAGGAGATTGGCATGGCTCACAGCATCAGGTAGAAACCAAGGATACGGGTGGTCCAGTGCAACCTACAACACAGTAGGGCTGCCTCGACAGTCCTTTGCAGGGTGGGTCCCATCTACGTAGAGGAACCTCAACATAGCAATTATACCCAAGCCGGGGCGTTCGGATTACACTTCGGCTAGATCTTTCAGGGCAATAAGTCTCTCTTCATTTGCCTTGAAGAAAATGGAAAAAATTGTCGACGAGGAGATAAGTGAAATTTATCTTCTGCGTCAACCGCTAAACTCTTACCAGCATATATACCAGGTCCGTAAGTTCACAAGACAGTTTCAAAATCTGGGGCTCAGGTTTGAAAGGCCACGACTAAAAAAGGGGTTGGTCTGTGGTCCTTCCTCGATATAGAGGGAGTTTTCGACCATACATCTTTGACACTATAGCCAAGGTCCAAAGTATACAAGGTCTAAGTAGCACTTTCTGCGACTTGATCGACTGTGTGCTGAGAACTCGCTAACTAACGATCTCTCCTCTTGGCGGTCTCAGGAGTGCACTGTAACAAAATGATGACCACTTCTGTAACGCCTTGTTTTAGATGAACCCCTAGAGTTACTTAATGTCCCAAAGTTACCCAGACGATCGTTTTAAAAAGTAAGGGTGCCATGATTTGGTCTCCAGCTAGTGTGCCAGCGTAGGACTAAATTTCAATCCCGACAAAACAATTCTAGTTCTACACAACATAGGCTAGTGCCAAAGCGGATTTAAATGAGGGAAAAAAATAAATTAATAGCAGGGAGGGACCGGCATTGAAATGTCGTTAAGGTCATAACTAAAAGAAAAAAAATTTTTAAACTCGAAAAAAAGGGAAATGGTAAAATGGGGATGCTATTTAGGGGTTGAAAACGATTTTTTGCGATTTGCAGTGAAACATGACCTCCTAGTGGAAAATGTTTAATACAAAAGTTGTAGATAATAAAAAGATCTAAAACTTTTGTATTTAACATATTTTGACATAACCTCAAATTTCGAAGAAAATGGCGGAAAATCGATTTTTCAGTTTTTAGTTTTTTTCTCCCGTAAAAATAATTCAATTTACATGAAAATTTGTAAGAGTATACCTTGTGTTGCGTTAAATAAGCATGATTTTTTTTTTGTTTGGAGAACGGATAGTTTCCCAGAAATTAACATTTTTCGAAAAAAATACCCTTATCTTGCACGGACAACTTTATTGATGTTTTTTTCGAATTTTGATATTCAATAAGTGCTCATCTAACCATTGAAACGTCTAGTTTGAAATGGTCTATACATTTTGAAACTTTTTTTTCATTAAACCGCTTAAAATTAAGAAAAACCGAACACCTGATTTTTCGAATCACGTACATATTTCTCGATTTTTTCAATTTTTTTCAAATTTTTTAATTTTTTCTGTTAATGAGGGATTAAATTTGAATGACTGAACTTAGTGTCATATAATATTACTTACATTAAATAAATTTAATTACAGAAAGTGTGGAAAAACCTTTCTGAAAACTTTAAATAAATAAGAAATAAGAAATAGTATATTATAACTAGCTTGAGATTTTCGATGAATGTGAGCGGCTGTTAATTTTTCCATTATTTTGTATTTGTGGTCAAATCTTTGTTTGCTCGACCGAACCAAACTGCTTTGATTTCATACAAATCATTTGGATCATCTTTTTTGGAAATAATACGGTCATATTGTCAATCTATAATTTTTAAATTAATTAAAATAAATAATGTATAAAAAATCTTCCAAAACCATATTGAGTATGATGCTGTAAAAATTTTATTACGAAACTGGAAACATTTACCTAGTCACGGCGTAATTCAATTCAAACGAAATTGTTATTTTATTTCTTATTTATTTAAAATTTTCAGGATGGTTTTGCCACTCTTTATGTAATTAAATTTATTTAAGTTCTGTCATTACAATTTAATCCCTCATTAACAGAAAAAATTAAAAAATTTGAAAAAATTGAAAAAATCGAGAAATATGTACGTGATTCGAAAAATCAGTTGTTCGGTTTTTCTTAATTTTAAGCGGTTTAATGAAAACAAAGTTTCAAAATGTATAGACCATTTCAAACTAGACGTTTCAATGGTTAGATGAGCACTTATTGAATATCAAAATTCGAAAAAAACATCAATAAAGTTGTCCGTGCAAGATAAGGGTATTTTTTTCGAAAAATTTTAATTTCTGGGAAACTATCCGTTCTCCAAACAAAAAAAAATCATGCTTATTTAACGCAACACAAGGTATACTCTTACAAATTTTCATGTAAATTGAATTATTTTTACGGGAGAAAAAAACTAAAAACTGAAAAATCGATTTTCCGCCATTTTCTTCGAAATTTGAGGTTATGTCAAAATATGTGAAATACAAAAGTTTTAGATCTTTTTATTATCTACAACTTTTGTATTAAACATTTTCCACTAGGAGGTCATGTTTCACTGCAAATCGTAAAAAATCGTTTTTAACCCCTAAATAGCATCCCCATTTTACCATTTCCCCTTTTTTCGAGTTTAAAAATGTTTTTTTCGTTTAGTTATGACCTTAACGACATTTCATTGCTGGTCCCTCCCTGCTATTAATTTTTTTTTCCAAAAAACTATCGGCACTAGCCTAACAGGAGATAAACATTGCTGGGACTGACAGAACTAACCCTCGTAGGCAAAACTATAAGCGTTTTGTAAGAAGCCAAATTCTTAGCAGCAAAGCTCAACACCAAGCGCAACTAGAATCATCACACGGATACTCTGATCAGTAGGACACGCAGATCAGTATCTCAAAACTTGAGCTACCTTTCTTGCTCACTGGACTTTTCCTGAGAGATACCGCAAGGTGGACTAGTATGGTACACTTAGCTCCAAAAAAGACGCCGTATAGCTCAAAAAATGGGGGTACGGTATCTGGAGTCGAACTCCTAGATTCAGTAAAGCGACAAGCCTAGGCACTGCCCCTGACTATCGTTCGAGCATAGGTTTACGCTATACTGGCATGCACTCATCAAAACTTAAGAAAGAGCAAAACAAACCGATCTTTGTCTTCTTTGAGAGGCAATTGGTAATCAGAGTGTAAAGTTCCAGTAAGTTCAAAATTAATTTGGAACTGGTTTGGGACATAAGAACTTAGATGGGAACGAGAAATCCGACTAACTACCCAAGCACAATGAATCTCCCTGATAGGTACTCGGAGATTGAGATGATTAGCGGCCCTTTAGGCGGGTGCGAAAAGCGTATTTTGACTACCATGTGCTTCTAGTCAGTAGGAGATGGGGCGCACTGGAGTCTTGGATTATCTATAAGACGACTTGGCCTAGTTAGGAGCAAATGGGTCACCTAAACAGACCCTGAAAAGATTTTGCCAGTATTATGGCAATCATCACTGGGCGTTGGCCCATAGGGAACCAAACAATGTCTGTTGCCGTAGTTTTTGGGATAAGAACGATAGAACTTTTTGTGTAAATGTCCGACTCTAGTTAAATTCAGGTAGCGCACACTAGGCAGTTACTTTGTGGAAGACTTAAAAGAAATCTTCAAAAGAGGAGTCGGGACACTGATAGGCTTTCTAAACGCTCGAAAGGATGACGTAGTGTTTTTGTACGGTTTGTAGTATCAAAAGCGGCGCGCCAAAGAGCTAATTAAGCAGACCGCTGGCCATCACACCATTGAACCGTAACACGACTGTGTAATCCACAGGATCATCTTTGGCTTGAGATCACATCTCCTGCCGAAGGTTTTCTTACAGGTGTAAAAAAAAGCTATCCCGAGTAAAAATAATTTGGTTTATTTTTTGAAAAGCATATAAACGCCTGCAAGGAGGATGCATAGCGAACAAATGAGGCTGCCACACGGCGGTATGCATGCTCTTGCTACAGGCACGAATGTCTAAAATCATAACCTTCTATATTTACAAGCCATGAACAAGAATCTCAATTGAGAGAATCGGACCACCAAATTCTCCCAAATTCTCCAAATTACACTAACAACATAACGTGATTTCACCGAGTTGTGGTCCGATTGAGCGGAAATTCGCTCTCAATATTTTCCTTGTTCATGGCTGGTAATATAGAAGGTTGTGCTAAAATGCACCCGCCAGAGGTATTCACGCTTCTGTCATAGATAGGGATGTATTGTAATCGACCATTCCAAACGCGAGTGTCGTTTTACCAAGCGGTCCCCCAACTAAGAACTAAGCACCTCCAATGCTGCTTGACCTACTCAACCGAATGAGAACTGGTCTTTTAAGTAAGCTATTGGCAACCTTTATGGCCACCAAGTAAATTGCAGGTTTTCTTCGTCCTACACAGCTTCTTAAAGCTCTAATTTTGTTCCGTTTAGCGAAGAAAACGGGTGAGCGTACCGTGCTTCGTTTGGGCTATTCCGTATGTCTTTGATTGATACGTGCCTGTAGCGGACTGAATCTGGAAAAGTTCAATTTTTACTTAGGCGTACCTTAGGCTAAGTGCGGGCTAGTCTTATTTTTACTCAAACGTTCCGTGCGTGATTCGGGTGCCATGCAGGCGTTTTGACGCTGTGCTAGCCTGTTTCAGGTTAAGAACGGGCGAGTTTCACTTTTACTAATGATGCAAGCTTTTTTTACTCTTTCTTCGATTTATGCTTTCCAGTTGAGTTTCGGGGCCAAGATTAGACCCAGAAACTTCACCCTGAAGGATAGAGTAAGGGTATGTCCAAGTCCACCCTCCCCAGGCTCGCTTGAAGGTGTAGGTTCTTCTTCTTCTAGCGAATATTACAAGCTCAATCAATAGAAATTACCCTTTACACTACCAATTCATCTTATCAATATTTTTAGGGTAGAGATCTGCACCGATAAGAATATTGCCCGATTTGACTCGTATGAAGACGTGCTCGAAGAATATAGATCGATTGGTTGTTAATTCACTATTTAAGCGGTCTTTGACGACTTCTAGAGAGACTGGTACAAATATAATCTCTATTTCATTGCCTATAGGCATGCAAAGCAATTATTTTAGAAGATTATCATTTAACCACAAGTGTTATAAGTGCTTCTAGAGTGTTCGTATAGTGATACGTTACCCTACATTTTCTCTATTTTAATCAAAATATATGAAAAAAACTCTTATCTCATTGCAATAACATTTTTCACTGTCTTAAGTCTATATATGTTGACCCAGTTCCTGCGATCTCCCATAATCATCATGATTTTCCTAGAAGAAGGAAAAAAATAATAAGGCATTCCCCCCCTACCCCAAAAACGATCCAACTATGAATATACAGAGGAAATAGATAAAACTCATATCATACAATTCAAACTGCGAATATAAGACATTTTCGAAGAATTGCTGCCAGACATTTAATCACCTTAACATCATCTGATACTAAACTTGACACCTTCCCATTAGAAATGTAATTAAAGTCTGCAAATAAGACGGATTCCTGCAATCAGGTCCTCAGGGCAGGAATCATCTTTCAAAGCACAATCACATGCACATAAAATAAAATAATTCAACGCTGAAGAAACACACAGTGCGAGAGAAGAAAGAGAGTGAGAGATGTACCTGACATTAATAACTAAGATTCGCCAGGTGAAAAACGATACCTTGTCAAATCGAAACACAAAATAAATAACATCAGTTGAGACTTAGCAAGATGATAGCTGGTGGGGGTGTTTCGGATGGTATGGTGCTGGCGGCGTGACTTGGGCGGGGGTGGGTCCGGGTGGTTGGTTGGTGTTGGGATTTCCCCTTGTACGGTCTTCTCCAACTTCCACTTATCATTCGGGGGGTTTTTTTTTCTTTTCTTTATCTTTTCCTTGTTCCTGCAGAAGGCGTTAAGGGATGCGCCACGAATGGGGAAAAGGCCACAGGGAGCGGCACAAAAAACCTCCCCAACATACAAAAACGTGCTGATATATTTGCGAGAAGTGGAACAGAAGAAAAATACTAACAAGATAGCAGCCTAAAATTTTCATCAAATAAAATGTTCCCGTCATTATTTTTGTTTTTCTAGCCCCCGTCGAAGGGCGAAGGGCTCCGGTTCGGTTTCTGGGGGGAGTGGGGTGTTGCCGGGTGGGAGTTTTTCAGGAACTGTATCGCAAGTCGCACGGGCCAACTGTGGTGCTGGGGCTAGGGTGGCTGGCTGTGCAAGTGCCGGAGTAGACGGAACAATGCTGAAGGATCCTTGCAGGGTAGTAGTAGTGGTGGTAGTGGTGGGTGTGCGGCATTCAGACACTGTCGAAGATGCCGTTTCCCTTAACAAAATAAAAATACGAAGGCAGCAGCAAAAACAAATTGGAGACGAATTATGAATATTTTATCTTGCTCCAATGGATACTGGCTAACATTATATCTTAAGGAGACGAGGGTTGAAGATTTTTTGAAAGTCTGGATATCCCGTGTCCCACCAAAAAGGAACACTCGGGCTTCTGCCACTTCTTCTTCTTCTTCTTCTTCATCGTGCAGGATGCCGCTGTTAGGCCATCAGTCACATGGTGCTGGTAGCAGGCAAATTCCAAGATCCTTGGAGCGGGATCCCGGGCGAAAAATGGCGTAACGAACAGACATTTTTCCCTTCTTCCTTTTTTTTTGTTACAGTTCAATAAATTTGAAACAAAAACATGAAATTTTTAACAAGACAAAGCGGAAGAAAAAACTCAGAAAAAATGGGGTAAAGATGCTGAGAGTTTCGTGCTGTTATGGTCTATACATATATATACTTACAAATATATAAAACATTGAAGGATTTAAGGGGTGCCTCCTGGATATAGATATATAAGAGAGAGCTACCAAAAAGCCAAGTCACAGTTGGATTGACTTTGTCCTGTACACCGTGCGACATCTTTTCGCTCTGTAGGTTTCTATGAGTTTAATACTTGCTCCTCTTCCTTTTTCTACAGTTTGTTTTTTTTTGGTGTGTTACGTTCAAGATATTCTTCTTAAGTCCATTTTTTTAAGGAGACGCCTTAATTTTTTTTTAGGTTTTTCTTTTCGCAATATAATAGCAATGGCAGAATGTTTTTTTCGGTTTGCTGAGTTGTTTAAAGATAAATTTAAGTGCGACTGGATAAACTTTTCAATTAAATCATATTCAGACAGTGAATGGGTAAACATCTGGCACAGAATGTTTTCATGAAGTCCTTGTTGTTCAAATTTTTTTTTCTTTTTTTTTTGATTTTACGGAGAGAAGGGATAGCGAGAAAACGTTTATTATACTTTTTCTTTGGAGAATACTTAAGCTTGAAGCTATGATTTGTAGGTTTTGAGTCCTAGAAATTTTATGGCGCTACAGCCCGACACAAGCCTTGACTTCCTCTACTGCATTTCGCATTTTCCTCAAGGCAACGACTGCAAATGGAGTCCTCTGCCCGCTTTCAGTGTAGTGTCCAGTAATTCTGTTAACAATCGTCTACCCAGGGCGTCCGCTTTTCATTGTCTTTGTATCTCCGTTAACACGGGTCCAAAAATTCCAACTTTTCTTCCTTTAAAAAGATCCGAAGGTTATCTGCGGCTATCTTGGAGTTCTGAAGGTTGATCTGCACGATCTCAAGTGTCCTGGACGCAATCGGTGGCGCCCTCTTCCAGACCAGTTTGTCCATGTTGGAAGAATCCTCTTCTGAGCTGGAGTTTTCTTACAAAATTTTAGTTTAGGCAGTTTTCATTCCTGACCTGAGTAAAAGTAATTTAATTGGATAATTTTTTTTGAAAGCATATACGTGCCCGAAACTAGCACGCATAGCGAAAGGGTATGCACGCTCCCAGTACAGGAATGCAAATCCAAAAAATTTATGCACGCCTCTGTAGCATATAGAAATGTATTCGTAATCGACCACTCGAAACGCGAGTGTCCTTTTACCAAGCGGTCCTCCAACTAAGTACTAACCACGTCCAATGCTGCTTGACCTACGCAATCGAACGAGAATAAGTCTATTGAGTATACTAATGGCACCCTTTATGGTCACAAAATAATCGCCCGTTTTCTTCGTCCTACACAATTTCTTAAAGCTCAAATTTTACTACCTTCAGTCGAGAAAAAGTGTGAGCGTACCATTCTTCGGTTGGGCTATTCCGTGTGTATTTTATTGGTACGTGGTTGTAGCGGGCTGCACTTGAAAAAATACAATTTTTACTCTTGCCTACCGTGACTTTTCCGTGTGGCATGCAGACATTTTGACACAGTGCGTGCCTGTTTCAGGTTAAGAATGGGCGAGTCTTACTTTTACTCGGGGAGGGACTTCTTGTTGATAAGGAGAAAGAATGAAGAGTTATTCTTCTGCGGTTCCTTTGCTTTTATGACTGCAAGTCTTTCATTCTAACCCCAGAATTTTGAACGGGGATGAGCTTCCCGGTGTTTAGCTTTACATTTGTCAACCAGATACGCACCCGGCGTCTCCTCGGGATATCTTCACATGGGGTGAGCTTAAGACTCTTGACTTCCCTGCATCGATGAATTTTATTGACACATTAGCGTCTTATATTGGCAAACATTCACATGGGTCGAAAAATTTTGATTTAGGGCGCACCCAGCGCACTCAGCAGCTGAGCAGTGGCTAAGTGCTGAGCTCGTTGGATGGCTAGCTGAACTAAGCAGCTTAGCTCAGCGGCTGGCAAATTTGTCAGCGTAAAATTTTTATTCTAAGTAACTCAGCGGTAGTGAATTGACGTTATATAAATAGACAAAAAAATTTTGTTGTCAAAATATATTTTAACTCAGCTATCCCATGAAGCCGACACACACCGCTGAGTTACTTTTTATGCTGTGCTGTTCAGCTAAGCGGCTTTCCGCTGAGTGTGCTGGATGCACCCATGTTGGGTATACTCTATAGTAGGAGTCCGTAACCCTAAATATGAGGGGGGTCAGGACCGCCAGGACCTCCATTGTTACATCCCTGACAGAAAGTTCTTTTGCTATACAGCGGCTTGTCTTTAAATGCGGGCAATAGTCTGCACACTGCGCCGGCTCAACTCAGACTCCTGTTGTGCTAACAGGCAAGATATAAGGGGAATTAGTACTAAAGAGGAAAAACAAGGAAAAAAATTTTTTCGCGTGAGAAAAGTGGAAAGATGAAGGATCATGTTAGAGAGTGGAATTGAACCACGAACCTCTGGAATGGTATCCGGCTCCTGAATCCATGGGCGCCGGGAGGGGGTTCAAGGGGGTGCACTTGCACCACCCTGGATTTTAAACTAAATGTCTAAATATTAAGATTATGAGAGTGGACAGATCAGTAGTAAATAAATAAAAGAATTGATGCAGAAGGTAACTTTAAAATGTATTATTACATTGTAATATTATAAATGGTTGTTGTCCAAATTCGTTGATAACGCTGTTGATGATTTCAGTATCGCCTTGCACTCTATTTCTAAGAACGCTGAGCATGCACAGTCCGCGTTGCATTGCATTTCCCATCGTAGACCGATTCCAAAGTTTTATCCATCGTAAAGTGCTAAATGAGCGTTCGATACTGTCTGTTGTTGCTGGAAGAGTAAAGCCAATCTTGATTGCCTCAGCTACCGCTAGATGAAAAGGTGTTGCCTTAGAAATCAAATCTACATATTCCAAGCATTCGCTTGGGAATAGGCCACATTTCCACATTTCCTTCCACGTAATAGCGTCGGACATAAAATTTGGTAAAATATGTCTGTAAAGACTATTTATCTTGTCTGCGATGACCATAAATGCTGGTTTATCCAACATTTTCATAGCTTCCGGATGAAGTTGTATGAGCGAAAATGCTTTTTCGTGGATAGAAGAGAATCGGTCCCGCAAAGAATAAATCAGAGAGTCCAAATAGGGAATAAATATAGAACGTCTGAAGAAGTCTTTTTCACTGAGATTGAAGCTATTCTGATAATTTACCAATTGTGTACTGTGTTTATATTCATGTTTACTTCCTGATTTTTATTACAAACGGGTTCAAGCTTATCCGATTAACTGGCAATCACTAGGAGCTTTATGATATACGTTGGAGTTGTTGCAGTCTAGTAGAGTTGGTGTGCTTTTACTTGTGTTTTTGAATTCGGTCCGTTTTCCGAAAGATCTTTCAAAGCTTCTGTTGGAAAGTTTTCCGAAGATACTCTGATGCTTTTGTATTTTGCTGACCACCGTGTTTCGCAAAACAGAGGGATATTAGGAATCTTGTGACATCGTAACGTACTCTCTCTGAGAAAATTGATGATTTACATATGCATGTAGTAACTTCGTTCTTACTTCGCAAACATCGTTCAGGTCATTAATGACAAGATTTAAAATATGGTCAGCACAGTGGAAGAATAACGCCATTGGATCATTAATTTATTTTTGAACGTCGCTAATATGAACAGCCATTGCAGCACATCCGTCATATCCTTGGCAAACGAGTCGATTTAAATCCAAGTTACAATGGTCCAGAAATTTGAGAATAGTTTCTGCAATAAATTTGGAGTTGAGTTCTTGCAAAGGTACATATTCCAAGAATTATTCAGTAATATTGGTTTTTTGATTGATTGAAATTTAGGCCCTGTGCGAATAGTGACTTAGGGCCTGTGCGAAAAGAGACTACATTGATGACTAAACTAAATTTTGCAGTTTTTGTGGATAATGTAGGGAACTGCTGTGTGAATTCTTTTGATGACTTAATTCTGTCATTTATTCAAATATTTAAATTGTAACCATAACAACAATTTAGTAAACTGTCGAAAAATTTAGTCTCCTCGCCAAAAGACTAAATACTGTATTATCGACACTAAATTTTAGTCATCGAATTCACACAGGCCCTTAAATTCTGAGACGATACCAAAGCCCGATTTCTATTTTTTGGTTCGTAATTAAAAATATGTACGAAAAACAAAATCTAGGGGCGGCGCTTTCATAGGTGCGAGTGGTGCACTTGCACCGGGCGCTATTGGACGGGGGCGCTATTTCAGATATTCAGATTTAAAAAAAAATTTAAAACTTTGAAAAAAAAAAATGTTTTTCTTACATCCTTTTCATATATTAAAGGATTTCATTTTTATTAACACGACTTAATTTTCCAGCTTATTTTCCCAATAAAATATTCTATATTTCAACTCATGTAACAACACAACACAAATTCCATGCAAAAAAAAACCTGGAAATTTTACTTCCTCTCGTACTACTTCCTCTCGAGACTTTTGCTTCGTGATTTTCATATAATTTCTGTCCAGAGAATCAGCAGAAGTAAAAATTCAGGAGAAATATCCACCAAGTGAGAGAAAAATCTCTCATTCAACTGATGTTCTCAAATTTGAACGTGAGATGTAAATACAGAATTAACCAGTGGAATGAAGGAGACGAAACACATAATAATTTCATTTTTACTACGCTGGAGCACTTTTTGAAATGTTTGTAAAATGCACCACATCAACTCACACAAAGGAAAAAATTGTTCCGATGGCTCTGTATTGTGTATTGCTGTTTACTGTGATTGATATAAACTTCGGGGCGCTGTTGGTGCACTTTTAAATTTTGTTCCAAGATTTGTTCAAAGAGGTAAATAAACGAAATGAAAACAAAATATCTTGCGATTTCTAAATATCTTGCGACTGTCTAACAAATTAATATGTAGATTTTTTTTATGTTATACGAGTTATTGATGGTGCAAATTTAAGTTTTGTGCCTGTTTCTCTGGAAGAATTTATAAAGAGAAAATTGAGTGAAATATTTTTATTAGATTTAAAATGTTGAGTTATAAAAGCAATATTTTAGATTTAATAACAATTATTAAATTACAAATTTCGGGTAATACACTTGTAAATTATATTATTTATATTTATATTTTATTGGAATTAATTTGTTTATTGTTTTTATGTTACGAAATTTAAAATATTTTACTGTGCCGCGAATTATGAAAATGGTATACCGGGCAAATATAAATAGAACATACAGTTTTCCATTAATTAACTCTTCAACTCAAACTTCATTGATGCATCGTTTGATAATAGGTGTGAACTTCGAAAAAAACGTATGTTTCTAAAGGCAACTTCTTGTTTTGATACTATTCAAAATTTATATGCTTATTTCTCCAGTTCGGTTAAAAGATTATTATTTTGAAAAAGAAGACACTAACAAGTTTAGTAAGACTAGTAGTGAAAGTAGCATAGACGCGTTAAAACGATTAGTTCGTCAATTAGATGGTGTCTACGAGGCGTTGGTAGAACTCGTTCAGGTAGGGAACCCGTATCAAAACATACAGCAGAATTACGAAATAAAATTACTGAGTTAAATTTAATTTGTTCCATAGTAATCTAGTGTGATATTTTAGAAAAATAAATATACTTACAAAGCCCAAATGTCTGCTGCAGTTGATATTTTAAATTCCACAAAAGGTTTTTGAAGTGAAAACTTCTATAGGCACGTTGGGCACTTTTTGGCCCGGGGAAAAACTAAAAACTCGCGTCACGCTAACGTACCATCATCACGCTACCGTACCATGTGAGAAAAAATTTGGCTTTGGGGGTTTTAGTTTGTATTAAGTGTTATAAATTATTATACTATATTACTATGTATTATATATTCTTATGTTTGATTATATATTATTTTTTTTTATTTGGGAGACAAGAGCATATTATGGATTTTTTAATGGTTTTATTTAGCTTGACCTCGTATATTTGTTTGTTTGTTTGTTTCTTTGGTTCAAATCTTCCGACAGCTTTTTTAACTACTTCTACTAAACCGATTTGTATGAAACTTTGCACACACATTGATTGACAATGCAATCTGTCAACTTTGTAAAAAAATCAAGATGGCGGTTCCAATATGGCGGACGAATTTTGCAATTATGTTCCGATGATATTGAAAATCGGTATCAAGATGTTTTTATCGGCGCAAATGACGATTCTGTGCTCAAAATTTGAAAATTCAAAACGGCGGTGCCAATATGGCGGATGAATTTTGCAAATGTGTTCTGAATCCCTTGAAACTCAGTATCGGGGGGTTTTTAAGGTCAGAAATGGCGAATCTGTGGTCAAAATTTTAAAATTCAAAATGGCGGCGCCAATATGGCGGTACGATTTTGGCAATTACGATTCGATTTCACCGAAAATCGCTATTTGGAGGTGTTTAAGGTCGGAAATAATGAATTTCTTGTCAATGATAGAAAATTAAAAATGCGCTGGCAATATGTATGGTATGCATAACAAATCACTTCACCAGAATTTTGTAAAAAGTAAAATGCATAAATACCTGTATAACGACTGTATAATTAAATAAGAACGACTTGTCTAGTAAAATGTGTTTCCAAGTCCACAAAAAAAATATTTCAAATGCATTCACATTCATAGACAAAATTGTTTGACCATTATCCTCCTGTAATATTAAGATTGAATAGGAAATACAGAATGGCCATAGAGGTTTTCACTTCCATCGTGTGGTCCTACGCACCCCATTTTTTTTGATAGATTTACGATCAGAGCAAAATATCAGGAAGTTATTGAAAAAGTCAAGCAAATTGCTACCAAGTTAGAAGTGCCTTGTGTATTTTCCGCTTCTTCGTCCTTGCGATCCAGACGAAAAAAGTTTTTTTCATATGATCAGCTGATGGGGCGCAATATAGCATAATGCACCGGGCGCAAAAAAACCACGCGCCGCCCCTGGTAACCCATGTCGGTCGGTCGAGATCTGACAAATCAGCTTAAGTTCCAACCTCTATGCCTCCCCGCTACCCCCCGGCTTGTCTGTAATTGTTTGCACCCCCCGGAAAAAAGTGTGCCGGCGCCTATGCCTGAATCCGTTAATTAAAATAATACCAACATTGTTCCTTGTGAATTTATACTCACACTATAACACACTATAATAATAACTTTTGTACTCTTTTATTATCTAGTTTAACAGGGGCTTGTTTGGCCAATTAATAAATAAGTAAATATATATAACAATAATAATAAATATGTTGTGAAATTTTTAGATAGTACATGATTTTGGTTCAGTTTCATTTCTCTAAGCATATTTAATTCATAAAATATAACTTTTAAACATTTTTGCACACCCTTAATTCCGGAAACAATTCTAAGAATAATCTACCAAATTTCGTCTCGCTTTTCATAACAACCTTAATAGTTCTCACGTGCAAATAACAATATCACCTTTAACCCAGTTAATAGCTGTCCAGTGCCAGAAATTGAACTCATCAATTACAGTACACTACACGAAGGGATGAATGTTCCTGATCACCCAAGAAAGCATCCCTTAGAAGAACAAAAAAAAAAAATAATGAAGGAAAATGGGATGAGAAGCACAGAGAAAAAAAACAAAAGTTTAGTTAGGAAATGCTCTTATCATTTCCATTAGGTTCCCAGTTTCTGTCCTGGTTTTATTACCATTTTCCCATAAAAATGATACAACATTTATCTTTAGGCTGGTTTTGGCTAACAATTGGCCATTAGAGTGTCTGGTGTGCAATTAAACATGGCCGACCCATAAAATGGCCTCTTTAATTACTCCCAGATTTATTTTACTGCATCCGTGCAAAAAAAAAATTTATATATATATATGTATATAAGTATACATTTATATTTATATATGTATATGTGTACATCCTCCAGCTGATACTATCCTGTCTACACTCTGTATTATTTTCGGATTAATGGTCCTTTAACGTTGTAGATACCACCAGTAACTAGCGGGGCGGGTGTGTGTATGTATCGATTGGGTGTCTGACTACTGTAATTAATTTCACCCGTTAAGGCTGGTCAGCAAATCAGGATTTATTAACCATAGGTCCTTCCATCCTTACACAATTTCGTCCTGGGCCTTTTCAAAAATTCCGCTTTAAACCGAGCCTTCACCCCATTAATCATGGACCAATCCATACCCGATAAAAATTCTTTCGGCAAAACTTTCTCGCAAGTCTTCTTTTGGGTCCTTTTTCTTCTTCTTCTTGTTATTCTTCGACTCCTTTTTTCGTTTTTTTCGTCCTTTCTACCAAGCGTTCGGTGACTGTGCGAGAATCCTGTGATCCTGAATACCCGAAAAACTTTTAATTATGAAGTGTCAGAAGCCAAATTCCCATTAATAAGGGGAATTCTTGCACGTCCATTCCGTTCAGGATATTCGTGGGTGAACTTCTTGACTTTGGCCGGGAATCCTTTTTCAGATATTCGGCTACCGCCCAGACTTCAAAATGTTTTGATGGTGTTTCGCTTTGTTTTTGTTGTTGTTGGTTGGTAGGTAGAAAGTTTTCCTGTGGAAATTACGTTTAATCGACATTGTCTGATCAGTCTTGATTGCAGTTAAACAACTTCCAAGGAAACTACCCCCGAAGTTGGTTATGATTTAAAGATGCAGGTAAATTGCTTCGGAAACTGTTTTCGGACCGCCCCTGGCCGTATGGCCGAAAAGTTCACGGAATGATTTCAGGATCGTTCAAAGGATTCTTCCGGTTCTTGTTGCTGGAAACTTTCAATGCAAATTGGATAAAAAAAAATTTGTTATTATCGAAGTTTGTCCTTTTAGAGTTTTTTTTTTTGGAAAATTTAATTCAAAAGTTTAAAGTGTGGTCTTTTTAAGTCGTTAGTAATCGCCTTAATTTTTTAATGCATCTACTTTGATTGAAGCTTTTTGGGTATTTGAAATTTAAAATAGTTGAGCATAATTTTTTTTTTGCAGAGGGATTCTTGATCCTGCAAAATTCAGAATTGGAATAGTTGAGGAAGGATTATGAAATTTTGTTGTTGGCGTAGTAAAATGAAATTTGTTCAAGTTTGTTCAAGCATGAAACGTACTCTGGGATATAATGTTCTTTGGCTTTTTAGTTTTAATAACTAAGTCTTCTGAACTCGACATAAAGAAAAAAAGGCAAACCTGAAGCGAGGATTTTTTCTATCATTTCTAAAAATTGCTGGAGATAAAATATTGATGCTCAAGCATGTAATCCTTGCTTGTTACCCGTTTACAATCCTTGATTGTCAGCCGAAACTGTCCCGGACCGATGAAAGTGCGATTTTAACCGGTAACTATCTTTAAAGTTAGAATTTTTTCATATAATCAGGATAGCTTCTTCCAAGTATGGTTTGGCGTGAGGCTAATAGGCTTACCTGTAAAAATCTTTTATCATGAGCCTCGAAGACTGGATTAATCATCCATACCAGAAGAAAGAATGCGGCTTGATTATATAAAAGCATTCGTTCGCATTCCGTAAAGAGGTCGTGTGGCAAAAGTTCATGCCAATGGTTAGGAAAATGAAAAGCTTCTCGTTAACAGTTTTAAAGCATTTAAATGTTTGCCAATCTCGGCATGCTAGTGGTTAAGGCATCTGACTGCCATCCCGGAGGACTGTGGTTCGAATCCTTTCCGCTACATGGTCCTTCGCCTTTCTACTTTTCCCACATTTCCAACATTGCCCTTTCTTGTCTTCCTTATTTAAAGAAATTTCCTGTCTTTCCTCCTATCATCGATTCAAAGGATATTACGCGAAAAAGCACCGACACTGCACTCAATGATATAACCGTGGACAGTGCCCAAGGGATTACCTCTCGGCATAAAAAACCAAGGACTATGGATCCTTCTCAACGCGACCCTACTCTTCTCCCTACTCCCTCCCTAGTCCTACGCGATAGTGAAAGACAGGGTCATTTTTCTCGAGGCAGAGACTGGAAATGTAGTTCCTCCTCCCTTGTGATCTCTCATTGGCGGTAGTTAAGGTTGCAGAGTCCGGTGATTGAGTCAACTAGTGTCATGAGATGCTTTATGCTCCGCAACAGTAATTCTCTAATCGCGTATCGAGGCAGTACAAAAAGAAACCACTGTAACGTGTGGACATTGTGGACTAATGTTCATGGTATTTTATCGAGTCCGATCTTCTAGGCTCTAGGGCATGGTACAATAATAAGTCTAGGGCAGGGGTCGGCAAACTCATTAGACAACAGAGCCACATATGAACAGTTTTGAGAGACAATTTTTTTATATTTTTATTAGAGGGAAATTAAACAAAAAAAAAGCGAAGTTATGATGTAGTTGGGAAGTTGGATTTTTTTGTTTTTTTTTCTTTACATATGTTAAGATAAAGCGAAAAAAAATTTCTGCAAAATCGGTCCTGTGATGCACGAGAAAATTGCATAAAGGTCCATTTTTGATGCATTTTGAGTGCATTGTTGCACTATTTTTTTAATTTCTCCGGTTCTGTTGGTCGTAGAAAAATAAAAAAAATTGGAAAATACTCGCGAATGAATAGACCAGGGGTGGCCTACGTTTTTATACATAAGATCTACTTTTTTTCACAAAATGTGTCGCGATCGACTTGTTGTCATACCCGAAGTTTAAGTAAGGGAACAGGTGTGAAATACATATATGTGCTAACAGCCAGCGTCAGTGTAAATGGAGCTTTTAAAGGACAAAGAACCCAAAGGGCGCACGCACGGCACGCACACATGTATCTGTCTCCAGCTTTAGGATTGGAAACAGCAATTAAGCCAGACATACGAGCACGTTAACAAGCCGGAAAATTAACGAGATAAAGTCTAGAGCAGCTTTATTATTATATGCAAAATAAATCATTTCCATCCAGGAAGATCTAAAAAACACTGCCAGTTTTTGTTCCAAAAGGGACGATAAAGTCAGCCAGCGCCCGGTGTAAATGGAGCTTAAAAGGTGAAGTAATTCGATGTCACACTGTGTTTCAATACGAGTTGCTATCGATAGATAAGTAAAATATTATATTCAAAACGGTTTTTTTAATTTTTTTAAATCACTGGCCGTGTTTTTTTTTATAATTCGACTCCCAACTGCATGCATTTGCGCATTACATTCACGCGTTGCGTGCAGCTACAATTGTAACACGTAAATCAAAGAACATCGCGAGCGATCGACCAAAATTGGCTTTGCTATCGACCGGTCGATCGCGATCGACTTGTTGGCCACGCCTGGAACAGACTATCGAACTGATTCGGTATAAATACTTTAAAATTGAATCCTAACTTCAAAAAACCAAAATGTATGAAATTTTGTTTTATTTTACTAAAAATGCAATATATAACGGGAAAAAGGTCGGATTTTGATAAAAATTGGAGAAAAGATGTATTTTGATGCTATAAATACGTGGTTGAAATTTCAATAAAACTCTAAACTCTTCTCACGGGCGGATCCAGCCCTCAAAAAATGTTGTGGTCGCAGCGAGTCGGAGTATCGTATCGATATAGTGCATTCCTACAAAGGAGATGTTTGCAAAATATATGACGTCCTGACCAAGATTTTCTACAGTGTGTAGTTCCACGTGGGCAAAGCCGTAGGGCCAACACTAGTAGGTAAATTAATTAAGCTGTAAAATGTTAGTTTGTAAATGTGTGTTTGTTTGCACATCACAATGTCATATTTAGACTCTAAACTACTGAACCGACTTTGATGAAATTTTTACAACTTCAAAGGATAGCAAATTAAATTAAACGTTAGTATACATTTTACATTAAATATTTTTGCTTAGGTGCTTACTTAAATTACAAATTCAAGCTTACGTTTCTTTTTCGCGAAAACGTTGATAATTTCATCGATATCCAGGTTCACATCTGTGTGTATATTTAGGAGAGCTACCCCGGATAATCTTTCCCGTGCCATTGAGGCAAGCAACCAACATTTTACTCGGCGAAGAGTAGAAAACGATCTCTCTGCGGTAGCTACGCTGACCGGGGGAGTTGCCAGTATTTGTAAGAACAGAAAAACCCTTAAGAGAGAAAAACTTCTCCTAGATCAGAGTTGAATTTTTTTTGCATTTCTTTTTGCTCCCTTAAAAATTGGGGCTTTAAAAAATTGTATAGGACGAAGAAAACGGGCGATTATCTTCGTGACCATAGAGGGTACCAATAGCATACTCAGTAGACCGGTTCTTGTTCGATTGCATAGGTCAAGCGGCATTGGACGTCGTTAGTGCTTAGTTGGGAACTCCTTGGTAAAACAACAGCCGCGTTTGGAATCGTGTATGCCGATGCGGATGCATTTATAAATTTTTATGCGTGTAACGGGAGCGTGCATGCCATGCCTGTAGCGGAAGCATGCATGCCATGCTTGTAACGGGAGCGTGTATACCCGTGTGGCATTCCCATGACCCATTGTTGTGCTAATGTAGAATTTGCTAGCTGTAGACCATTACCCGGATTTTTGCACTCAAAATTGAAGTGATAAGAAGAGCTGCTGTCAAAGAGATGCGAACAGCTACAATGGTAGAAGGCAGGTTGTTATCTGAATCTTGTTTAGTTTTGTAGCCCAACTTTCAAGCTTAGTTCTGTGCCAACACACCATTACATTTGTTTTATCATGGTCCATATGATGGAAGAGTATATGAAATACATGCTTCTTGTTCGTAGACAACATGTGGACCAATGAATTTTGGCATCTGCTGTCACCGTTAAGTATTTGCGGGAGAAGGCTAAAGCTTTGCAGGCAAAGACCAGTTAAGTCAATCCTGGCATTATCAGGTCCAATGGTCAAGTTCTTGGCCTAACGAATTTATGATCAAAACTTATAGATTCAAAATGGCCGCACCAATATGGGTGGACGAGTTTGCCAATTGTATTCTGATTCCAATGAAAATCGGTATCTGGGTGTTTTTAAGTTCGTAAATTTATGATCTAAACTTATCACTTCAAAATTGCGGGGCCAATATGGCGGATGAATTTTGCCAATTGTGTTCCGGAACAGCATTATTTACCCAATTTGTCAATATATGGCTGAGGCTCACTAAGCAATCCATATTGTTCAGAATTGATCAACAAGGTTTTTTAGAAAAAGGGTAAAGACAAGCGAAAATGTGGGATTTATATATAAAGAAGAAGAAAAGAAACCCTTCACCCCTGAAATTTTAAGTATAAGTCTATGATTCTGCAATACGGAAAGGGGCTGGCGTCCCACAGTGTGACGAAAGGTATTGAAAATCGGAAATAAATCATTTTTCACGAATACCAATGAAATATCCTGAACTTCTTTCACATATACCCAATGTACAAAAGTAAAGTGATAAATCCTGGAATATCTCTTCCACGACCGAAAAATTCCCACTGAAAGTTGTAGTTAAGGTCGCACGCAAATTCTATTTCAATCAGTTAGAAATTTGTGTGCGAAGTTTCAACAAGTTCTGTAAGAAAACAAAGTGAAAGTAAATTTTTTATCATAATGAATCCAACAGTTTATGGTATGTATAGTATTATTTCATTAAAATTATTTAAATAAGACTGATATATAACAATTTTGCTGAACATTAAAAAAATCATATAAAAATTATCACTTTCAATTTAATTGCAGAAGTTCCTTTAAGCTTTTAAAAAAATGGTAAAATATGGTACAAATGTGGTCTTCTACACATTTTAGTACAACTAATGTAGTTTCCAATAACATATAGTGGTGCCTTCGCAAACCCTCGCAAATTAACTTTTTTTAATATTTTTGAGAATGCGTCGTTACAATCAGCGGAAAAGATTTCATGGAGGCACGTCGAAATACATCGAAAAATGAAGCTGTGGAACATTTGTTCACCAAAATTTTGACGATAAGTTGGATAAGTTGGAACATTTGGAGGATAAGTTGGACGTCCAGGACATTATACGATTTGAGTTTTTGAATTTAAATAAGAAATTCATCGGGTGTGGCAAACGTTGGGATCGTTTTGAAGAAAAAAATTCTGATTATTTGGCTAAGGTTTTCAGTTTCACTTTGAAAGACGATGAGGACGAGATGGAGGATGAGGTGTTCGAAGATCAAGACAAACAGCCCGGTCCATCGAAGCGTGGTCGTCCTCCAAGTGGTAAATTTAGTTCCCTAAGTTATCGACAAAAAAGGAACCGTCTGCCTACTTCATATTAGTTACAAACTCGAGTGGCAGGTGTGCAGGAAGAACAAGGATAATCAAGCTGCGATCGATGATAGGAAGAAATCCATTCAGGAAGCGTTTTCTAGTAGCAGGATTCGGTAATACCAATGACGGTAATACTGCGAGAAATTTCTTCTTGGAATGGGAGAAAGGTGCAAGAATTACTGGAGTTAATGCTGTACTAATTAAAAATTTCAGGACGATTTTGTTTACATTAACATCGGGATAACCAAGTAACATCAGAAAATTTGAAGCACTGACTAAGGCAAATCTCTACGTTAGCCTGTATGACTGATACCCCATGCCTGCAACTGTGCATAAGATACTTATGCATGGGTCAGACGTTATAAAGCATTTCCTTCTACCAATTGGAAAGTTTTCTGAAGACGCACAGGAAACTCGTACAAAAGATGCTCGGTGATTTCGACTGGAACACACTCGGAAAACAGGTCGTATAGCTACGAATGAAGATTTGATTAAGGGACTGTTCCTCTCTTCGGACCCATACATCAAGTTTTTAGGCGGGGCAAAGGCAAAGAAGGAAACTCCGAAAGATGAAGACGTGTTAAATATCTTAGATTTACATGAAGATTATACAGATTCTGAGTACGAAGACGATGAAATTTATGTTGATTTTAGTCCATATTGATTGTAAATATTATAATATAATAAAATTTGTATACAAAAACATGAAATTAATTTTTTACATTATATTTGAATACAAAAATTTTTTCTTCTACAAATCGCATTTGAAGTTTTCAATTTTCATATACTCCCATACAAACTTGGTACGTATAATTAATTAATATCATTAAAGTTAATATAATTGAAAAATTCTAATGATTGTATATGAAAGTCCGTCTGTCAAGCTGTCTACAAATGAGAATATCCTTTTTTGGTCCTGAACCCTTTTTCGTCCTTTTTCGCAAAATGCATGAAAATTATTTTTAGTTTGCAAGGATTATGGTTCTAACATTCAATATTCAATCCCATATATTTTTCCGTTTTGTCCCATAGCCTCGTCACACTGTGCGTCCTGGTAAGCAAATAAAACCTGGATCAGTGACATTGAAGATGAGACCCCAGGGCCAGGCAATTGTCACACATGTAATTTTCTGCATTACATTACATGTCTGATAATGGACAATATTCGTCTGAAATCACACTCGCTCAGTACGTGACTCCAAGCGTATACTGTCCATCACCGTCAAAAACCTATTTTTAAATATTAAATTCGTATATTATAATTTTTTTTTCTTTCAGGATGTAATAATATTTTCTGATTGTTGAACGTTTAATTTAACTAAAAGTCCATGTAAATGCCTGCCTCCTCCAAAAAGGAATAACACTGTGGATCTGAAATATTTTTTAGAGATTATTGTATCTGACTAATAGTCCGGGGAAATTAGCAAAAGAAACGCACGAAAGGAGACAAAATTCCAAAAAGGCTGAAAATTGGTCCACAGCTTCCTTGGAATTTTTTAAGAAAACAATTTCGGAATCACAAAAAGAAAACATGGCCGACGGGGATATCACTTTTTGGAAAAAAATCACTCAAAAACTGGTTTTTCCGAAATTTTTTTTTGTTCAGTCAATACGAACCGTTATTGCCTACAAAAAAGCTCTTTTTTTTGAAAACCTTTACTTTTCTGAATAATTCAAGGTATTTTTTGCCGAAAAGTGATTTTTGGAAACTTTGACCTTGAATAACTTCGAAAGGGTTAGGTTTTCGAAAAAATTACAAGGGCTTTTTTGTAGGCAATAACGTTTTGCATTGATTCATCAAAAAAAAATTTCGAAAAAAACATTTTTTGAGTGATTTTTTTTGCTATTTTGGAATTTTGTCTCCTTAAAATACTAATTTCCCCGGACTATAGTTGTTGGAAAACGCCTATTTTTAAATAGTCTTTCACTAATATTTATTTTTTGGTTTGTGGTTACCTTTTTCATGTGTGATATTTCATGTCTGTTTATTTAATCAGAAAGACCCATAGGTTTAAATAAATAAAATAAAATAAATATATTATAAAAGTTATTTATTAGTTAATCTTTGATTTCTAAATAATACAGAAGTTATATGGTGTAGGCGCCACCATAAATCAGTAAACATTGCAAGAAGTAATAAATTTGGATACTTCAAATAAAACCACCCAAAAAAATATGTCAAAAACTCTCAAATTCACTCTTTTTTTAGTATTTCGTAATATTATTTATAGATAACTGGATTTACTATTTTCCTACAGGTAAAACAGGAAGTAAACAATGCCCTATCTTCCTATCGTTTCGCAAAAAGCCTAATCTGGGTTGCTTACTCTGAATACAAAAAAAATCCCCAATAAAATTTCAGGAATGTGATTTAAATCACATCCTGTCTACACATAACCCCATTTTTCCATTAATATAATAAAGTTAAGTCGCGCCAATCTCACACCCCCGAAAACATCATCCAAAATCGCACAACCCCTCAGGGATTTACTTTTCTCCGCCCTATTTAACTTCATACTTCCTGTGCGGGCGGCTGTTAAAGCTAAAACCGAAAATCTTTATCCAAAAAGGTGATTTATCCACACATACACGCATACACATACGAAAAAGTACACCTTTACCAAAATGCAAATTCCGAACTCAAATAAAAAGACTTTGAATTCACCTCAAAAGTGGTTCATCTTCGTGAAATTCATGTAAAGGATTTCAGTGAAAAAAAAAATTTTTTTTTACATGCGGAAACCATTTTGCAATGTTTGTCATAACAGGCTGCATTATAATTCCATATAGCGGTGCACGTGACGGGAAACCAAATCAAGGTACTTACCTGGAATATAAAATGCGATGAGGTAAGTAGCTACTTTGCGAAAAGTGTCTTACCGCCACTCATCCACCGGAACATTCTGTTAGGTTACTTAAAATCGTTTACGATGCGTGGAAAGGCACGTCCTCAAAGGACTACCTGTTTTTTTTTTTAAATTTGGAGGACGAAAACACCTAAAGATGCGAGTTAAGGTTAAGTTCTTGACTAAATAGCGACGCAAGGATGTGCTTTAAGGTGGGTCCTTTAAATTAATAGAACATAGACCCGGAATTATCGGTCCCGTGTCATCAGGAAGCTGGTGAGCCTTCAAAAGCGTCCATAGGGCCCTACACTAGTGGGGTCCTTTGTCGTTTATTTCGCGCTCAAAAGGGCACTCTTCACAAGCTGACTAGTCCATGCTTGATCCTTTTTATTATTACATTTTTTTTTTATCAATTTTTCTCTCATAAGTTGAGAAACTCCAGAGCTGTGTGATAACGAATTTTCTTGGCAGGAATCACTTGAGCAGGGAACATCTTTCAAAAGTCCCCCTGCACACCCCTGGTGCCACATCCCGTCCCGTTTAGCTTGTGTTCCTCGTCCCTTTGAACTACATAGCTAATCCCTCATTAATCTGGATTCCTAGCAAAATGGATAGCAAGGATACTGGGGCTAGAGCTGACGCAAAGAACAGGATTAGAAAAGCTTGCTCGAATGTTTTCCCTGGAAGACCCCGAATATTTTGTACCTTTTTGATCCTGATTTGGACCAGTCCGTATGTCGGTTGTCAGTTGTTTCAAATTACACAGTTTAAGGGGTTAATGTTAAAAAGGAAATGGGTCAGGTTGCTTAAGGGCGTATCTTAAATCTTAAGAAAATATCTGCGGGATGAAAGTGATGTTACTTGTGCTCGGGCAAGAGGCGCAAGACATTGAGTTTGATGGATGGATTAAGAAATGCCTTAAGGCGTTACCTTTATCAGAAATGTTCAAATTTTTCCTTCTATCGTCCTTTATTTATTTTAAGTTATTTTTTTGTTGTTGTTGTTGTTGTTGTTGAATAATTCTCGTAATTGATGTTTGCAAATGGTTGAAGGTATTACGATGGTCGATGCTGTAAGGTAAATTTACTTTCTAAGACATCGCTGCAAGCTGAAGGATAATTTTTGATAAGGTTAAAATTATTTTTCAAATCTGGGATTTTCTTTTTTACTTTTGGATTTGTTGTCATGTCCACGTGGAAAGGGCAATTTCATTTTTTTAATTATAATTGTACTGGAATTAACTGCGACACTTGAGGGGAGTTGAGGAGCTGTTAGGTTTTAGTGCTTGGAACATGGATTTTCACAGAACTGTCAAATTGTTTTTATGTATTGCTGAAATATATCCATTACTTTATTTTCTGGTTGATTGGGAAATAAACGTAAACAGAAGATTATATTACGTAAACAGTATTTTAGCCATTTTAGCCAAAGTAAATAAAGCTCTTACTTGCCCTTACCGAAATACCGATATGTTCGCCCTAAAACCATTTAAAATCGTCGTCTCCGCCTAAGGCTTGTAAAATTAGAATAATTATTTAACACGACGATCAGCCACTCTAACATGTACCATTGTGTGACAGGGGTTCAGGATCGCTCTGCAGGCAAGATACTAACGTGCACCGGAAGGTAACAAGACATTGACCTGTAAGGTCAGAAGGTTCCAAGACCTTGGGTTTCATCGCCAAATTAAAATTTAGTGTAAGCTTCTTTTATGGTGTGAGCTCATAAGTCGTATTCGAGATAGCCTCCAAGTAGGTACTGCATGACTTGGGCGTGGGAAACAAAATACCGGTTATTGCTTGGTGTGCATTTAAATTATTCTATGCATATCCTCGCTGCCTAATGTCATGAAAGAGGCGTAAGTAAGACCACATGTTTTACATAATGTTAGATAAATAATGGTAGGAGCATATGAAAGACTTCTTAGCTTAACAAACCAAGTTGAGCTTTACAACAGTATGGGAGACTAAAAACTTGTCCTTTTATACCCCCAAGCTGGGTCCGCACCAGGGGGGGGGGGGGGGGGGGGCAACCCGGACATTTGCCCGGGGCGCCAAAATTTGGGGGCGGCATTATGACTGTAAGTGTGAAAAAATATTGATGTAATAGAAAATTTCACATATTAATTTCTTCATTCTCTAAAAATTTACATTTATAATTTCAAAAAATAAACATTTGTATCATTTATAAAGGGCGCTGTTTGAACTTGTTTGAACATGCATATAGAGTTGCGTGGGGTATACGGATATTTCAGAGTTATATTTACCAAAAGCCTTTGAGATTCCTTTGGGGAGATGTATACGACGCCTTGCTAAGCATATACGAAAACCAAGAAATTGATCATTTAATAAGAGACGAGGCCTCGGGTTATTAAATTGTATTAAACAATTTCAATTTTTGTGTTGGTTAGTTATTTGGTATAAAATTTTAAATTGTATTAATCCATCCAATGGCCCTACAGCCCAAATCGAGCCTTGGCCTCCTCTAGGGCATTTCTCCACGTTTGACCGTCCCTTGCAGCATGTCTCCAGTTCCGGATGTTGAGCATTGCCTCTGGGCCAGCCGTGACAGAGTCTATCCATCTCCTCCTGGGTCTGCCTACTGGTCTATTTCCTGAAATTTCTGATATCATAAGCCGTTTTGGGATGCGATTGTCCTCCATCCTGAATACGTGACCGGATAGTCTTAGCCTGTTAAAATTGCATTAATCCAATAAGCAAATTGATGCAAAGAAAAGATTTTGATCTAGCCTCTGCACTTGATCTTTCAAAAAACAATCGTCCTTCGATGAAACTGTTATTGATGCAAAGGAACTTGTTACCGAAATGGAGGCTAATTTTGAATCAAAAAATAAGACGACACCGCGTAAGAAGAAGAAAAAGGAATTTCTCATACGAACTCCGAGAAGATCCAAAAGAAAAATATAAAATAGATTTTTTTTTATTTCACAATCGATCAAGCACTAAATGCTAGATTTGAACAGCTTAGTAATCATAGCAACTATTTTGAATTCTTATAGGTTTTCGCGGTATCTAAATTTTGTATTAACCGTTGGCTTTGAAATATGTATATACATACGTCTTGCTAGTTCTTTCCAGTTTGTTACACGAAGTCTCCATATATCTTTTAGCACGTCATCTATCCATCTATTGGTTACCCTAAGCTTCTTTTGCCGTAAACAGTACTTTAGCCTGTATGTTTGGGCAATGTCCAAGCCTCAGACCCCTAGTATATAACTGGGAAGATTAGTGTTTTTATAATCTCGCATTTACTACGTTTATAATGGTGCTGTTACACGAATGACACACTTGCCATTTTTTCTGTCATAATTTGTCATTATCGTCATACACGGTCATAATTTGTGTCATTATTTCTGTCATAAAAAATAAACAACAACAATGCCATTAATTATGACCAGAGATTATGACAATTGTCATTTTTTGTCATTCGTGTAACTGGGGCATAAGGGAAGTTTCCTTCCGGATGGAAGGTTCGATCCGGAGTGAAACACGGCTTATAAATTTCGCTCCCGGTTTATGCTGTGCTTATAAACGCTGACTGGGAGTGAGATTACAGGACCATGATTTTTTATTTTTTTCCGAAGGCGAAAACTTAGAAAAGAAAAAGCTCCGTGTTTTATTTTGTCTCAATAGTTTTTTTTTCTTTATTTATAGGTTTTTTTTAAATACATTAAATTAAACATTGGGTTTACATTTATGTTTGTTGTCATTTTAAATTTGAGTTCGGAGCTGTCATCTCAAACCAAAAAGTATTTTGGATTTTCACTCCCATTGCTTATAAACGCATCGGGAGTTTCTCTTAGGATTGAAGATCCGGGATTGAAACTCCGCCTTTAAACGTAGTAATAGTCTTGAGATTTCTTGGTTCTCTAGAATCGGGGCTAGTACGAAATAACTTTTATTTGCAGCTACGACAGGTCTATGGATGTGGTCCTTTATCTAATTTTTCGCAGTAAGCATTGTCCCTAAATATATAAAATTGCCTACATCTTCCACTCTGTGCTTCGTCCTAATCCTTTTCCTCCTTTTTCGAGTCCTTTATTCTTAGACTGAGCCTTGTTGAGCTTTCCACTATTTTTGAAAAGGTTTCCTTTACGTCTTGCGCTATTCGTCCAATTATGACTTTCATCTGAATGTTTCTTGTGAAGATATTGTTTGCTTCGTTAAGTTTTGCTTCTCTCATTATTGCTTCCTGAGCCAGGCTGAAGTAATGACGTTTAGTCAGTAGGAATTTGAAACTACGGTTTGGGTGCGGACGCCTAGGGCTGGTCGCACAATGCAGCCGATTCGTTGCAGTCCTTACGATAACAAAGATACCGCATTCGTCAAAATAGACCGTATACTATAAACGGTTGTACAACTTGTGGCGGAACACCCTGTATATTTTCATTACTTTTGTAGGCAAATTTTTTTAAAAGATCCTGGAAATCCAATAAAAAGGACACAGGTAATCGGCAAGTTTTGAAACATATTCATTTTGCCTGAGTAGGTGGGAGTCATAAACTTAATGAGTTTATGCCAAAAAGTACCGCAAAACGCCATATTTATACCTGAACCTATAATCCAATCAATCTACAATAGCTCCTTGTAAATTTAGCGTTAATTGCCAACAGGAAACAAAAAATATGGTTACAAAAAATTCTAAAAAAGATGGAATGGCGAACCTAACCTAAAAAATTCCGAAAAGTGAAAAAACGCTCATGTCTAATAAAATCTGCACTAATTTTGGTCCAGTTTTAGTGGACGGTCTAGATATAACGTTTGAACTATGCTAATTTCTCCTTCAATCGTCTGCTCTCGCCATAATCCACAATTCCTCGACATAGCCGCTAAGATACGGATAAGTGATCTCTATTGCGAAGGTAGACTAGGTGGTAGACTATCAGAGGCCAAAAAGTTTGTAATTCTTTGTCTTGAAGGCCCTATAACCTGCACCTCCGAAACTATTTAACAGACTAAACGCAAGTGTTATTCAAAAATAGCTGTTTTGAGCCCGCCCATCTGAAATTTCATGCCCGAAGAGAGTTTCCCTACTGGGCTGGGCATTCGGCTTTTTCGTTCTGACATAGGTTTCTATACCCAGGAACCTAGACCAGAGTTACGTGATTTCTTCTAGCGGGGCCTATATAGCTCAGCTATGCATCGTTCTATTAGCTTGGTGCGTATTATCACCGGGTTCTAATTGAGAATTGACTAGCGCTGAAAATTTGAATGAATTCTTGTGTAAGTTCGAGTATCATTGTGTGGCGTTCAGGATCGCCCTGCTGGAAAGACAGTAACGTAACTGTCCGTGAATCTCTGTAGTCCGTGAATCTCTGTAGTTCTTCAGGAGGTCTCCATTTCTTCTTCTTAAGGATATTCAGTCGGCAAAGTCCTTACTGAAGGTCCATCTACGAGCAATTTAGTATGTGGTTGTGACAACATAATCGTACCATACTCTCTGGGGCCCCGAATTTCCTCCAGACTAAGGGAACTGCACAATTCCAGATGTTTGATGTAAAGGTCAGAAGTTTCCAAGACCTTCGGTTCATCGCCAAATTAAAATTTAGTGTAAGCCTCTTTTACGGTGTGAAATCATACGTCGTATTCGAGATAGCCTGCAAGTAGGTACTGCAAGACTTGGGCGTGGGAACCAATATACCGATTAATAATGGCATATTTAAAAGTGATTAATTACCAATTAACATATAATTTAGGAGATTGTGTTGTTTAGTCCTTAAACATTAAGATGGGGCTTCCTTATGTGTGAAAAAAAAACTTCTTGAAAAATCTTACAAAACGCGTCCAAACTTGATTGTGAAATCATGCAATATGTCGCAATGCGTATCCTTTCTAGAATATGCATTTGCATAGGATATACTAGTGTTTTTCTGAAATATGCCATCCATCCATATCCATCCCATGCATACACCCATCCACATTTTGAACCAAAATCGCCTCAAGTCTGTTTTTGAGTATAATGTTCTGTGGCCTTAATCACCTCTTATCATATTATATTTAGGATTCCCATTTCTATATATATAGCGCATAAACTAGTTGTATTCAATTTGATTGTGTTCCATTTAAAATGTCACATTCATGCACTTGCGCCAGCTTAATTTTGACAAAATTATTACAAATATCTTTGACCGGCAGCAAGATGGCTAACATTTGTGCCGCTGGGACGATACCGCATTCTGGTGGAGGGTATACGCCTGTACGTACGATGTTTGCATCTGAAATGAATTATTCATGATAAACCGCAGAGTAAATTTGTCCAATTTTGACTATAATGGAAATTAATAATGAGCTCGAGGGTATGCCGTGTGGCACAATGCATGCACATAAATTCAGAATTTTGATTTGTAGCAGCCGTTGCCTAGAATCTCTCTAGAGTGGGGCAACTTCCTCCATTGAAGGCCAATATAACAAAGCTGAAGTGCCCTAAAGGAGCCACGGACCGGTGGTACCCTGTACAAACGCATGTTTACTAATAGAATTTGAATTATTTGAATAAATTTTGCTAGGGTGTTACTGGAAGTAGTAAAATCTATGCTGTTTTCCAATGGAGGTACTATTTTTCAATTTTTTTTCTGATACACACCTGTATCCACGTGTCTATATGTTATATAGGTTTCTAATTTCACCCGCAGGAAAACGAATAAGGGAAATCGATTTCAATTATAATTGTTAATTGCTTATTCAACGATATCACCCACTTACCCCTAATGCGTAATTATTACTAATTAAACCGACAAAATTACAGTGAGTCTAGTAGTTTAGTGGACTGCTGGCGAGGCCCAGGAATACATATATGCTGCTACGGGCGTGGATACTCGTTTGGGCACTTTTGCACGTAGCAATTTTCTGGCTCACTCGATTGTGAAAGAGTTGAATCCAATTTGCAAAGTTTTTGGTACACATTCGTACCTGTCGTTCCAGCGCTACCTCATTACGAATTTGCGGCTTTGGACCGGATGTAAGTTCCAATTTTAGGTATTACCATGATAAGTGGAATGGATGACTAAGTTATCCGGGTTATCCCGCACATTCCGTTTATTTCATTTGCATTGATTACAGTGATGAGCCGAATGAAATGTTGAAAAACGGCAGAATCAATTTGAATAAACGCTTTTTAAGTGATTGATGATTGATTGGTGCATTTTGATGGGATGGAAATATTATAAAATCGGATAGTTAGGCATAAACAAGGGCGCTAACTAAGCTATATTTAATCTTATGAGATCGTAACGATGGCGGTTAAATAGTACTAAAGAACTACAAGGACTTACTACCGAAAGAGTGTTCTATGTACCGCAAACCCTATAGAAAAGTCTTCTGAGTAAATCTCAATTCTCTACCAAGTCTGCCGATGGTGTAGGGTAGGTTGGTCTTCAAACACTTCAAACAAGTTAGAGACAGTCCATGTTATTGGACTAGTCTTGCAGGTTGGTGGTCGGACTTTATATAGAGTAAATCGTTCTAACGCAGAAGGCGCACTTCTCAGCTGGGCCAAGAAAAATTTACCAACTCAATGCAAGAAAGCGCTGAAATGAGGCTCAACTAAAGCATGCAAAAATATAAAGGTTAAAAGAAAAAAAACGAATCACAAAGTAGCACCAAAGAAGCGTGCAATGACAGAAGGAATGACAGAAGGAGCGAGACATTTAAACAGTCAAGTGAGATTAAAGAGACTCCTTTTAAGGACATCTTTACTAATGCTCACGATAAAAGCATTAATATTTTTGTTAGCATTATAGTGTAGGCTCCTATGACAAAAAAGCTACCCCATAGAACACCTCAAAATTATAAAGTGAAAATGGCCGAAAAACATGTAAAAAACATGTTTCGCCCGCCAGACTAGTAAAAATTTGTTAATTGTTATTTTTTATGAATTTTTGAATTTAGATAAAAAGAAATGATTTTTTTCCAAAACACCTCCTTGAAATTTATACAATTTGTAGTAAATAATGAACCATTTTTGAAAAAATTTGTGTTGCTCACAATTTCTGTTAATTAACTTCTGACAGACCTTTTATTATAAATTATTTTTTTTATAAAAATGCACTACATAACACCTCCTTGATTTTTTTTAAAATAAAGTTTAAGATCTCTTCTATCTATTACAACTTGTCTGGCTGGCAATTTTTGTTAATAAACTTGTCAGACTGAGTTTTGAATGCACAGCATCAATGCATCAAGATCAATCACTGGCATTTCAGAAGACCCCGTTAAAAAAAAACAAGTTTAAGATGTCCTCTATGCATAAAATATGCCTATAATTGAAAAAGTTGTTTTTTACTATGTCAGACTTCATTTTTAAGCGCCGCGACAACTTTTTTTTTAAAAAGATAAGATTTTTACAACGGCCGCGGCAAAACATCACCTTAATATTTTCTTGGAAGAAATTTTGTCATCTATTTTATGAATAAAAATTGGTCTGTCAGCAAAAAAAAGTTTTTTACTATGACAGACTTAATTTTTTAAGTACTGCGACGACATTTTTTAATGAATAAATGTGGTATGATCGTTGCTAACTACAGAAATTTTTTTTACAATTCTAAATTAATATTTTAGATCCCGTTTATATACTCAAATACGTTTTTCAACAAAAAAATGTTTTTACTATACATTGATGCTGCGCATTCAAAATTCAGTCTGACTAGTTTATTAACAAAAATTGTGAGCCAGACAAATTTTTTCAAAAATGGTTCATTATTTACTACAAATTGTATAAATTTCAAGGAGGTGTTTTGGAAAAAAAATCATTTCTTTTTAGCTAAATTCAAAAATTCATAAAAAATAACAATTTACAAATTTTTACTAGTCTGGCGGGCGTAACATGTTTTTTTACATGTTTTTCAGCCATTCTCACTTTATAATTTTGAGGTGTTCGATGGGGTACCTTTTTTGTCATGGGAGCTTAGACTATTAATGAACATGCGATTTATAGGTTCAAAGCGGCCGTAATTGGTGTTAGAGGAGTTGATGTGTAAGAGAGGTTACCCTCTCAAATTGTATCTGCTCTCTCTAAACGACACACGACGACTTAGAAAACCTGAGTCAACTCTTCCATTAAGGAGCTGATGAACGAAAACAACATTGGCCACCTCACGACGCTTATGGAGAGTGCTTAAGTTGAGTCACTTAAGCCGGTATTCGTATGATGAAAGAACAAAAGGGTCTTCCCAAGGAAGATGATTCAGTGCGAATCGAACGAACCTACGTTGAAAAGATTTAATTTTTCCAACATGCTTAGAATAGCGAGGAGACCAAACCTGGGACGCATATTCAAGTAAAGGTCAGACAAGAGAAATGTATAGGTGTTTAGTGATTAGGGTGTTGTTAAATTCTTTGGACCACCTTTTTATAAAACCCAGGACTAGACTGCCCTTGGAAGCAATATAGTTGATGTGAGTGGAAAAGTTCAGCATACCGTCAAATCTGCTCCCCAGGTCTTTGACATAATTAACATGAGGAACACTCACGTTGAAAATGGAGTAGTTAAAAATTTTAGGATCACGTCTCCTGCAAAAATTCATGACTTCGCATTTACTAGTATTAAGAACAAGGTTGTTGTTGGCACACAAGTTGTCAACGTCAATTTGCAAAAGTTTTCAATCATCAATGCTCTTTATGTGACGGTACAATTTGATGTCATCAGCATAAGTCAAGATTCTACAGTGTCTTAACAAGGGAACAATGTCATCAATTGATAGAATGAAGGGCCGAGATGACTGCCTTGAGGGACACCGGATGACTCCTCTATGGTTGCAGATTTGGACCCACGGAAAAGAACTTAGTGGGTCCTGTCACCTAAGTAAGACTGGAACCATAATAGAAGGGCTTGCGGAAAGCCTAACTTTCTTAGTTTAAGAATTATAATGGAGTGGGAGAGCTTGTCAAATGCCTTACTGAAATCAGTGTAAACACAATCAGTTTGGCAACCGGAAACGAAGCCCTAGACAGCATGGGAAGTGAACTCAAGAAGATTGGTGGTAGTAGAGCGAGGTGGAAGAAAACCGTGTTGATTCGTTGAGATAAGCTTCTTGCAGATAGGCACGATTGCAGAATAAATGATCGATTCAAAAAGTTTCGGTATGACAGACAGCTTCGTAACTGGTCTATAATTCGATACTTCGTTCTTGCTGCAATTTTTGTGAATAGGAATTATGAACGAATTCTTCCAAAGAGTAGGGAAGAACCCTTTGTTCAGGTATTTTCGAAAAAAGGGTTTCAGTGGAGACTGGAGAACCTCTACACATGACTTAAGGACAGTAGGAGGAATACCGTCGGGGCCGGAAGTGAAATCGTATGGGAGTTCATCAATATGTTTCACGATATCGTGATTGGAAATTGAAAGAGATAAACTATAAGCCTCTCTGTTACGAGTTATGTGACGAAAATTATTATCCTTAGGCTGAAAGTCAGAAGGGGTGAACGATTGATGAAAGAATGATGCAAACATGTTGCAAATCGCTGACCACTCACAAGCAGTTAGTGTGTTGCATAGTGTTAGGGTAGTTATCAACTTTTTTCTTAGAGTTGACAAACTTAAAGAAGTTTCTAGGATCGGTATACACTTTGTCCCTCAAGCTGCTGAGATAATCTCGATACAGAGCAGAAGAGAGTGAACGAAA
This sequence comes from Thereva nobilitata, assembly GCA_963855945.1. Taxonomy (NCBI): domain Eukaryota; kingdom Metazoa; phylum Arthropoda; class Insecta; order Diptera; family Therevidae; genus Thereva; species Thereva nobilitata. The sequence continues at coordinate 176,583,864 of OY979695.1, forward strand.
GCTGTTATAGCAATCGATAAATTAATTGAGACTCGTAGAGTCCTTTCTCTTTAAATAGGTTTTCTAGAGTCTATTCTTTTTATTTCCTCAATGTTTCAGCTCATTATTGTACCAAGGTGGAGATGAACTGCGTAATTTTTGAGGCTCAAAAGGTACGCAAGAAAGGAGGGCTTCATATAGTACGGCGTAAAACCGAGCCACATCGACATCCAACTCATTAGCGAAAAGTAAGCTGTTGAAATCAATCAAGGCAAGCTTGGATGAGAGTTCACTAAAGTTATAGTCCAGGGAAATTAGACCAAAAAAAGGGCCAATTTCGGAAAAATTCCGGGAAAGCTGAATTTTGGTATGGACATTGATATTATTGTTCTAAGGAAAATGTCACGAGTCCCCATAGATTTGACACTCCGATACGATTTTACGCGGGGTCAAAGGTCACCAAAAGCGATTTTTCGAAAATATCTCAGTAATGCTCAATTTTATAGAAAAATTATGTGAATAAAGTTTGTAGCTTAGGTAATTTCCTACAAAAAATATTTTATAACTTTTTCTTGTAACAGTAACCGTTTTTGAGATATTTTGATTGACAAAAAAAAGGCATGGAAAGGAGCCCACGATTCATGAGATATATAAAATTTAAAACTCTGTAAATCAAAATATCTCAAAAACGGTTACTCTTATAAGAAAAAGTTATAAAACATTTTTTGTAGGAAATTACCTAAGCTACAAACCTTATTTGTATAACTTTTCTGTAAAAGTGAGCATTACTGAGATATTTTCGAAAAATCGCTTTTGGTGACCTTTGACCCGGCGTAAAATCCTGTCCGAGTGTTGGCCATTGGCCTCTTTTTCTTCAAACCTGTTTGGTTGATTCCTTATGTACGAACCTGCCTGACTCTGGTTAGTAATGAATTTTTTTTAAATTTTGGATTGTTATTGGGATGTGGACGACCGTAGGACAAATAATTGATTTTAAGCATCATGAGATATAGATCGGTGATCTTGCCACCCTATCTCCCACACAAGAGTCAGAAATCAGTTAAAGGTTACCCCTGAGTACCATAATTTATTGATTTCTGTTCTAAATGTCGTGTCTAATCCTGCCTTGATTGTTTTTAAACTATCCGTTCGCCAATTGGAGTTGATAAAGTGAAAATCTTGGTGTCGCTTCGACTAGCAATATATCATGTAACCAATTACTCTTAATCTCAGAAATTACAGCTGACTTCCAAGACGACTTCAGTTCCATGGCAGTTAGCTTGTAATTCCTCCGATATCTCCCTTCCAAGTAATTAATTTTTCAAAAAGTTTTCCCACCAACTTTTTCAAGCAAACGTCAAATGATAAAACTTGAAGGAAACTTTGAATGGCAAACTTTTCTAAGGTAACAAAACTGTGCAACTATACAAAACCGTGGACCGCACATGCATTATTGTCGTCGCTTTTGTTCTCAGTCGGTGTAATCACTATTTGTAGCCGGCAACCACGGCTGGTGCAAAAAGGGAATCTTCTGCTGTTAAGTGTAAAGTAAACGAAGATATGAAAATGGCGGAATAGTTATAATTACCAAATGAAAAAGGCAAAACGGCCACAAAAAGTAGAGCATAATTGGGTGCTTCTGTGCATATGGTGCTACCTTCCTTTGCCTGGGGTTTATTGCTGAAAAGTGAAACGTTCTGATATTTTCTACTGTCATAACAGCTTCAACTTCTCCGGACTCTTCTCCTTAAAAGGAATCTTTACTGGTAATGGCTGCGTCTCCGCTATCAGCTAGTGAATGGGGCGTTTCATAAAATTTTATCGTTTAGGAAAGTATCATGTTTGCGTTAGTATAGTATCAAAGTAGTGCGGAATGGAACAAGACTTTTATTATGATATAATTTTCAGTTGAATCTGATCCCTCACAAGCGGGTCCTCGGAAGCGTGATAACGCCTAACGGGATTCTGGCCCTTGATTTTATATTTAGGACGAAATTTCAATTTCCTAAAACTATAGGACTCTTGTACACGTCCGGGACAATAATGGAGTTACATGCACGCAATTCATCTACCCCCACTCCACCCCCCAAAAAAAATTCCACCCAATTTGAATCTGCACCCAATATCAGTTGGCGATTATAAATCGAATATGGCAGCCCCATTTTAGTTGAGAAATTGCCAGCAAAGGGCAAAAGCTCAATAATCACCAATAATGTCGGCATTTGGCCATAATGTAATTAATGAGTGCTCGGTTTTGCTTTGGCGATAAAATGATAAATGAGGGCTAAGCACACCACCACTTGTACTTAACTGATGTAACATTTGAAGGACCAGGACTTCTGGGGGCGGCCACTCAGCCCCTTGCGGCTAACGTTTCTGGGAACAGCAAAGATGCCTCTGCTCTCTGTAAGCCCGTAGACCATGGATTTTCTTAATGATGGCGATATTAATTTTCAGATATTACTAATAGTGTTAAGTCGATAATAGAATGATGGCACAGCCTCCCCCCGCCCCGTTCACTGTCAGATTGGAGCTCCTTTTGGGGCGATTTGGTGGAGTTGATTGCGGGAAGTCAAGATTGTGTCCATTTATTTTGCGAAGAGAACGGATCATTTTTGTCACTCTAGTTGGGATTATTAGCAGAATGGATTTTTCGTTATTGGAGTAATTGGAATGATGTTCAAACAAAGTTATTAATTTTTTGGTTGTTATTGGATAACTTATAAGGAATTGGTGTATTTGTTCAGGAGTATGAAGCGCGTGGAATATGATTTTTGATATCTTATTTGTCAAGGTTACATATACTCGGGCTTTATTTATTTTATTTAAAATATTTTGAGCGTAATATGATGTCAGGTCTACCTATGGAGTATAGAACGAATTATTGAAAATTTTTGGAACCGACAATTCATCCATAGCATTAATGAATACTGAAATTTTGTCGTGCAGTTTAATATGTACGTACAGGGTGTTTTAACAAGAGGTGTCATTTTAAATATTTCACGCGATGGTTCTGTGTTACAAGCTGTGTGGTAAGTGGCGCTGTTCTGTTGAAAATAAACGTCGTCCACATGCGTATAATCAATTTCAAGCCTAAATGAAAATCAGTCAGTAACGGTCGAACCAGCGAAATTTTCAAAAACCATAGCGCAAGTACACTACGAGCCTATTAACCGCACCAAATTGTTACTCGTTGTGGTTGGAGAGGTTGTTCGACTATTTCTATTAGGTCACGGGAATCCTCAAGTGCAGTTACGATGGAAGCAACCATTGTACATATCGATATTGGAATCCCCCGCCACAAGTGCCATAAGAGTTCAGATCTCATTGAACCTATACAGTAAAAGCACATATGCATATCCCCAACGGCATCCCAAACGTTTCTATTTGCCGCTTATCCGATCATATAGTTGGTAAACTACAGTTCTAAAGGAATTTCAGGGCGTTTGGTCTAGTCTTCTTCAACTAAAGACCTTCATACCTTCGTTCGGAAGGCCGACGGTCTTTTTCATTAGTGGGGCCTATACACAATAGGTCTAACTTTTTGATCGTATTCAACCTAGAATCCCCATTACACCATACATTTGGCTTAGGTCTTATAGATTTTTTAGAATGGGAATATACATAACTACATGCAGGGGCGGCGATTTCATAGGTGCGAATGGTGCACTTGCACCGGGCGCCATTGGACGGGGGGCCATTTCAAATATTCAAATTTTAAAAAAAATTTAAAACTTTGAAAAAAAATTTGAAAAGTGTTTTTGTTACATGCTTTTCATATATTAAAGGATTCATTTTTATTAACACGATTTAATTTTCCAGTTTTTTTTCCTAATAAAATATTCTATATTTCAACTCATGTAACAACACAACACAAATTCCATTCAAAAAAAACATGGAAATTTTACTTCCCCTCGTACTCTCGAGACTTTTCCTACTTCCTCTCGAGACTTTTGCTTCGAGATTTTCATATAATTTCTGTCCAGAGAATCAGCAGAAGTAAAAATTGAGGAGAAATATCCACCAAGTGAGAGAAAAATCTCTCATTCAACTGATGTTCTCAAATTTGAACGTGAGATGTAAATACAGAATTAACCAGTGGAATGAAGGAGACGAAACACCAAATAATTTCATTTTCACTACGCTGGAGCACTTTACGAAATTACGAAATAATAAAATTGTTGAGCTAAATTTAATTTGTTCCATAGTAATCTAGTGTAATATTTTAGAGAAATAAATATACTTACAAAGCCCAAAGGTCTGCTGCAGTTGATATTATAAATTCCACAAAAAGTTTTTTGATAGATTTACGATCAGAGGAAAATATCAGGAAGTTATTGAAAAAGCCAAGCAAATTGCTACCAAGTTAGAAGTGCCTTGTGTATTTTCCGCTTCTTCGTCCTTGCGATCCAGACAAAAAAGCTTTTTTCATATGATCAGCTGATGGGGCGCAATATAGCATAATGCACCGCGCGCAACAAAACACGCGTCGCCCCTGACTGCATGTATGAAACTGGTGACACAAAGAGCCTCAGAGTTGGTGTTCTTACTGTAAAAACACACATCCCAGTCAGCTTGCAGAAAGCTTATAAGTCGCAAATAAATCTGAATTGCGTAATATTGTGAAACTTTTTAAAAGTTCACCCCAATGACATCATCAGGTGAGCTTTTAACTAAAAACGCTAACTAAGCTTAACTAACATCTAAGCTAAGTTTAACTAAATTTAGAAATTAAAATTACTCTTAAGATTATGCAAAAATTGTTCCTAAAAGTTTGCCAAAAAAATTATGTACAGGGTCGGTCATTTAAACCTTTGGCATCTGGCAACCCTGGCGCAGTACACGCCACTACAACGCGATGTTATCGTGCAGCTTTACATTCGAAACATGTTCTCAATTGAGAAAATGAAATGTGTGTATCGTGCAAAAAATCGAGTGAGGAAGTCGCTTTCAGACGACACGATCAGGCTCATTTTTCTTTGAATGGGCCGGAAATAAACAAAATTGTCGGTTCTACGCCCATGAAAACCCCAACCAACGCGTTACTGTTTGGGCTGCTATTTATGTTTTTTTATGTAGAAGAGTCTAAGCTTAGGTGTCACCCTTTATACTACCAGTCCGTCATGCCTTTTACTTCATGATGCAATGTCTAGTAGTAAGCTTGGCTCGAAGATAGAAAAAGGATATGATAGGTTAAAGGTAGTCTGGAGGATGCATGAAGACCCTGGCTTACAAAATCACTTTTCGGCCAAAAAATCACTAACAATTGATTTTTGCAAAATTTTTCGAAAAGTTTTCGAAAAAATGGCAAGGTGTCATTAGGGTAGGCAATAATCTTTTGCATAAATAGAACAAAAAAATTTTTCAATAATCAGTTTCTGAGTCATTTTTTGACCAAAAACTGATTTTTTGAAGAAACTTTGACCTTGAATAACTTCGAAAGGGTTAAGTTTTCGAAAAAATGCCAAAAGGCTTTTTTGTAGGCAATAACGTTTCGTATTGACTGATCAAAACAAATTTTCGAAAAAAGCGGTTTTTGAGTGGTTTTTTGGCCAAAAAGTAATTTTTGATAACTTTGACCTTGAATAACTTTAAAAGGGTTAATAGAGTCAACATGTTTGTAAAAACTAAAGTTGTAGAGAATTTCATTGTCAACATTTTGGACCCTCTTACGGGGTTGTACGACCTATAGAAACCGAGATACAAGGATAACACGGGAAAAAACACGATATCTCCGGCGGCCATGTTTTATTTTTTGTGAATCCGAAATTGTTTTCTTAAAAAGTCCCAAGGAAGCTGTGGACCAATTTTCAGCCATTTTGGAATTTTGTCTCCTTAAAATGATAATTTCCCCGGACTATGTAGCAACAAGAAGGTATACAAAAATCGAGGAAAACAATTAAAACGTAGATACGAATGGAAGAAGGGACATAAAGTGGCATGAGTCCCACACGAACTGTAGCTTCAGGCTTCAAAATACCATAGACTCACAATCCTCATAAGCTTACATTTCTAAAATGATTTTAATCATCCAAAATTTTAATAAATTCTTTGGTAGTAAATTCCAGAAATACTGTGAGAATCCTGCGTTATATAGAGTCAATGATATTCTGCAAGCTTGAGGCATTGATGCGATACAATGCATGCTTTCAATTCCAGGTATTTGAATGTTATTCTAGCAATTTTATAAATGCTCTATGCAAATCATTAATATTTTCCTGACATGTAAACTGTGCAGCCAATGTGAAAAATCCACCTCATAGCAAACATCAGTGAGTATTTTTAAAATAAATAAAAAAAATAAAAAAAATATTAAAAATCCACCTGCGACCTGTGTTAAGCATTAAATCTACGTAAAATACACACAATATTTTTGCAAATATTTTACATAGAAAAACACAACAAAAAAAAACACAAGCCAACGAGGATTAAAAATAAATTGAGCAAAACTTTTACCATTTACCTGCCCGGCACCGTGTGGATTATCAACGTTCAAAACTAAAATAAAAAAAATTTAATCTAAAAACAAGAAAATAACGAGTGAAAAAAAAACAATTTCGCAACCCTTCATGTTTGGTCAATTTTCGTCAGGTAAAAATGTTGTTTTAGCTGCACAAAGTACTCCATTACTGCAGCGCACAATTCCAAATAATCTGCATTTATTCTGACCGCAGCCGGGCAACTGGGGTAGAAAAAATTGTTTATGTTTTTTTTTGGTGAATTAAAATGCAAATATTTTTTTTTTAATAAGGAAATTTTGAATCTAAATTAAGTCTTTTATGTTGCGCACTTCTTTTCTGATCCAATTCAACGGGAGCTGTTGCGATGCAATATTCATTAGTTTCGGGGGAATTATTAATCCTTTTCAGGTGAAAAAGCTGCTGTGAATGAGCATTTGGAATTGTTGTGAAATACGTACATACGTATGAGCATTATATGTGTTCGTTAGATTCTGTTGGATGAAAGAAAATGTTTTTTTTAATTAAAGTTTAAAACCATATTACTTCTTTATGTTAAACACAATGATCCATGAACGTAAGTGGAGATGAAATGGGTATGTTGCTTTTCAGGACTTTTCCCTCGAACACAGTTAAGAGGTAGAGAGGACAGCATCATATCTAAATCGTACGCCATATCTGCCAGTTTTCCCCGCGGATCTATTTTAATACCTGCTGTCTTCCGAATCTTTATTAATGTTAATGATCTGCTGTTAATCTCCTCAAGCCCATTTTACAAGTTACAGGTACAAGGCGAATCTACATCAACATCGTTCTGACTGCTCATAACCTCAAACTTGTTCTATCCCTCGGCTAAGCTTACTACTAGAGCATGACGTGACCAACGATGTCAAGGACTGAAAGTAGGTACAGAGGGCGATTTCTGAGCTTAGAACTACCACATAAAAAAACACAAAAATGTGCTCCTGGCGACCTTCCTTCATGTCTAACAGCCCAGCGCGAAATGGAATCATACCAAGAAGCATGACGGTAGCCTTTTCTGGAAGGCGAGAATTCCTTCCTTTTAGCATTCCGCTCCATATCTTTTTTGTGCAGGCATGTCATTAGAAGGAATGAGTCGAAAAGCTCTAAAAGCTCATTCACCTTCCCCACGCATTCCCGGTAAGGTGTTTCTGATAAGTCGTCTTTTATTTCTTCCAAGGAAGTACAATTTCTTACACCCTCTAAATATATTGAGATCCTTGGAAGATATTGCTTTAATCCTTTTATAATAATCAATTTAATGGTAAATGGTATTAACTGAATAAAAACTGAACATTAATTACATATCCATATTTTAACTCTTCCATCCTATTTTTGTGGAACTACGAATACGAACTCCTTCCTAAAAGCTTCTTGAGGAAGGCCTTCACACTTTTCCCGCTGGGAGAGTAAAGAATAAATCAATTTGGTGAGTCGGGTATGATTGGTTTAGATCCCAGCGGGAAAAGTGTGAAGGCCTTCCTCAAGAAGCTTTTAGGAAGGAGTTCGTATTCGTAGTTCCACAAAAATAGGATGGAAGAGTTAAAATATGGATATGTAATTAATGTTCAGTTTTTATTCAGTTAATACCATTTACCATTAAATTGATTATTATAAAAGGATTAAAGCAATATCTTCCAAGGATCTCAATATATTTAGAGGGTGTAAGAAATTGTACTTCCTTGGAAGAAATAAAAGACGACTTATCAGAAACACCTTACCGGGAATGCGTGGGGAAGGTGAATGAGCTTTTAGAGCTTTTCGACTCATTCCTTCTAATGACATGCCTGCACAAAAAAGATATGGAGCGGAATGCTAAAAGGAAGGAAATCTCGCCTTCCAGAAAAGGCTACCGTCATGCTTCTTGGTATGATTCCATTTCGCGCTGGGATATTTCCAAAAGCTTTATAGCACCCAGTATAAGGCACTCTGTTCTGGAAACTAAGCTTCAATCCCAATGGTATCGGCACAGTGCCAAAGAACTAAATTGCGGGCTTCTCTCTCCAGCCAGGTCCCCAATCCGTCTCTGCCGATGGAGGCTAGATATCGCTTTTGTCATATATTTCTGATCTTTATAATTGCAGTACCCTCAGTCCCGTCGAACCGATTTTAAAGTTTTGCTGATGACAGCACTCTTACGCTTTGCGTCCAAAACGAAGTAAGACCTTATTCCAACAAACCATACAACAGCTCCCCAATCTATTACTGGAATATCAATGGGTATGAGCTTAGTACTGCTTAATTGGTTGGCCTGATTTAGTGCTTCAACTTTTGTCCTAAGCGCTGGTGTTCTGCAACTTTTTGGATCCACAGAGCCCCTTACTAGGTTAAGGTAGTAGCCCCGCAGAAGGCGCAAGGATGGGGTCAAAATTAGAGGCGAAGGGCATCAGTATGTGAGAAAATGTTACATAAAGTCTTATCTTAAGATTATCTTTCGGCGCCCTTTGGTCAACGCTTTCACATCACATAAATTGTATTTCAGTTTATCTTCTGTATTAATATAGAATAAGAAATCTGTGATAGTCTGTAAAACAATTGTCCTTTTGTAATCCCATATGGTTATGTAACGGGTTATTAAAACAAATCCAAGTATGTATTTTTAAATTGTTGTCTGTCTGTTTATCCAGGCTATTCTCGGAAACGGCTAATCCGATTGCGACGGGGCTTTCACGGGAAGATTCAGTAGTATTGGGTTTGTTTTAGACTACTTTTCCACTTCGATCCGATTATCGGATCCGGCTATCGCATTTTACAAGTTTTAGAAAGTTGCCATTATTTCTTTCATATAAAATACCAGACCGACCTCTAAAAGCTAATGACAGCTCTGCAAGAAACTGTGCGCATATCATAAGACGCATTAAAATCTCTCGCCGGTGCTGCTTCCTGAGACATTTCTTTTTGCAACGTAGAATCTACTGTTCTGTACTGAAAAATAAACTAGGAAAATAAATCGTGGTATTAAAAATGAATTCCTTTAATAGATGAAGATGAAGTCGCAGGAACATCTTTTCAATTTTTTAACTTCCCTTTTTAAGAGAAGTTATTGTAATCGGTCCGAAAATCGAAATCGTAATTTTAAACGTATTTTCATTTTTCAAGATCCCAATAGAATTGAGAAGAAGTATGTGTGTGTGTGTGCTTACGTATGTAGTCATTTATTCCTGCACTATATCGCGCGAATCAAAAAAGATATCGACTTCGGTGAGTTGTCGTTCGAAGCGTATTAACGGAAATATGATCTACTATATATGAGATTTTCATAAAATGCGGTCGAGCCGTTTTTCTGTTAAAACGACTTATGTGATTTTTGTACCTGCACGATATTGCGCAAAACCAAAAATGATATCGTTTTCTTAGAGGTGTCGCTCGAAACATATTGACGAAAACATACTCTGAAAAAAATTTCATAACATTCGGTCAAACCCTTTATTCAGCATTTATCATATTGGGAAATTGATCGTGTGGGCCGAAAGGGTCAAACCCATAACACCACTAGTTTTTAAAAGTTTTAAAATTTTAATTTCTGAAATTGCGCCCGGTGCAAGTGCACCATCACACGTATGAAAGCGACGCCCCTGCATCTACTCTTTGTAAATGCGATTCACTTGCGTTTTCTTTAGTTTTTATTAATTCCATGCACTCCAGATTTTACCATCTGTTCTGCCTAAACTTCATAGATTTGGAAGAATCGTGAATGTTTTCTGTCTATTTCTGACAACGGCAGTGTTGATGTTTTTGTTACGGAAACATAGGGGTTTAAATGACGTGCTTACAATAAGGAATAGAATAGAACCAGCATTATGGATAGAAGAAGAAGAAAATATCCAACGAAGTTTTTTTTTATAAATTACCCGTGTTGACTGCACTAGAGATATATGTTAGTGAAACTTCAAAAATCACATGCCAGCCTCGATATTTTAGAGATTAGGCATCCGACTACCATTCTAGAGGTCCGCCGTTCGAATCCACTCCTCTCTATGGTCCGTCGCCTTTCCATTTCTCCCAATTAGATAAATTTTCTTCTTTGTTGTATTTCTTCTTTTCAAAAAATTCTTTCCACATTCTGTTTTTGATCATTGATTGAAGACAACGTTCTGTCGCGGTAGAATAAACCGCGTGTTCAGTTCTTTCACTCTTTCCGAATAGTGCTTGCTGTCCTCAAGGGCGTTTCCAGCCAACTGGCTTAGGGGGCTAATATAAAAAAAGAGAAAAAACAAATATTTTTTTTATTCCATAATTACCATTTCCACCCTTTCCAAGCCACCCCTACCATTTGCACCCTACCCCTAGCTGAAGTTGCCATTTCACCCCCCACCTTATTTAGCCCTAATAGAACCTACATACGCAGGGGCGTCGTCGATTCTCTTTTGGTGTTCGGTGAAAAATCGTATGAGCTTCTACACTAGGGAACAACTTGCAGGCAACAAAATCATACTGGCTTTGTTGTTGTTTTAGACATTCTTTTTTTAAGCAAAAGGGAATTTCAGAAAAAAACAACAGCAATGCAGGAGCTGTCAAAGTGTTCGATCAAAAATCAGCTGAAAATATCGTTCAAATTTTTGTGCCCTCCCCATCGTCCTCTCTCACGTTCATAAACCACTTTGCAGCCGACTCTTGTCGTGTCGACTCTGGGTCTAATACTAGATCCTAAACTCAACTGGAAGACGAACATCGACGAAAGGGTAAAGAAAGCCTCTATAACCTTCTACACCTGTAAAAAGACTTTTGGCAAAAGATGGGGTCTTAGGCCAAAGATGGTCCTGTGGATGTACACCGCTGTGGTACGCCCAATTCTCAAGTATGGGTCGCTAGTATGGTGGCCAGCGCTGAGGACATATAACCCCATAAAGTTGGGAAGGGATGAGGACAAGCCCCACGATAGCTTTCGACGTTCTCTTGCACATACCCCCCCCCCCATCATATCAAACATCTGACCGTCATATCAAATATTTAGCCTCTTGCAGTGCCCTCAGACTCAGGGAATCCGGGGCCTGAACCCTACGGACATAGCAATATTATGAATCCGCTACCGGAGGGTATGGTCGCTACAACCACAGACTACCTTCTCCCTAGATTGACCTTTAGGAAGGATTTCTCCGTCGAACTACCCTCAAGAAGAGAGTGGAAAAACGGAGATGTCCTGCGAAAGTTCGATGTACGAATATTCACCAAAGGCTCGCAGACGTCAGAGGGCGTCGGAGCAGGGGTTTCTCTAGAGTCCACTTACAGTTCACTGTCCTGGCACCTGCCGGTATACGCTAGTGTCTTTCAAGCTGAAGTGTTGGCTATCCTGAACGCCTGCCAGATAATGAACTCAGCACCTACACAAGGATGTAGTATTGGAATTTTCATAGACAGCCAAGCCTCTATAAAAGCTATGGATTCAGTAAGAATGCGCTCCAAGCTATTGGAGCGATGCAGAGCTGAGCCAGATATGCTAGGTAGAAAGCCCAACGTGACTCTCGTCTGGGTTCCGGGTCATAAGAACATAAAGGGGAACGAGAAAGCCGGCTACCTAGCCAAGCAGAGAGTCTCGCTCCGAGGCTAGGAGACCGAGATGGTCGGCAGCCCAATAGGTGGAGTCAAAAACGCTATTTTTGACTACCACCTGCTGCTAGCCAGCCAAAAGTGGAGAGCACTGGAGACTCTAGTGTGACTTGGCCGACTTATAACAAAGAAAAAACAATGGGCCTCTTAAACAGACCCCGACGAGATATTGCCAGAATCACGGCAATCATCACGGGACATTGGCCCGTAGGAGACCACGCTGCCAAGTTGGGCATCCCGTTCAACGTCTGTTGTCGTAGCTGCGGAGAGACGAACGAGAGTGAAACACTTGTTCACTTCCTCTGTAAGTGCCCGGCTTTAGCTAAAGTCAGGCAGCGCACACTAGGCAGTTACATTTTGGAAGACTTAAAAGAGATTTCCAGACTGGAGATCAGATCACTGTTAAGCTTCCTAAATTCCACAGGATGGCTTTAGGCATCCATCACACCCGACCAAACAACCACTCAACATAAGGTACACGAGTTGTGGCAACAAAACGTCACGCCAAGCGCTGATTGGGCCTCCGGTCGCACAGCAGGCAGCCCTTCACCTACCTAAGTTATCGTGTCGTGTGTACGCTCGTGTGGAATCAGCCATAGCGGGCCATATTAGCGGGAGTCTCGGGTATCGGTACCTTCCACGGCTCCCAAGCAGTTTTGAAAAATACACCGTCATAGATCGCCGACTAGATAACTTAACTTGTTTGTTTGAAATATTGGTATTTTTTAAGAATAAAAATAAATAAGCGAACGAAAATTCTTAGGGGGGTAATTACCCAATTACCCCCCTCTGAAACCGCCCCTGGCTGTCCTACCTTGCACTCGGTGATAAAACCATCGTCAAAAGTACAAAGGGACATTATCTTCGAGCGCTAGTCTCTCACATAAAACAAGAAAATTTTTCTGCACCCTGTACAAACTCAATTAGATTATTGTAAGATCATAAAATCACCTCAATTCAGATTAATATTCTCCTCGAATTACAAGAAATAACCAAGAAGAATTTATTTCAATGTCACCGAAATTCGCAGGAATATCACGAAATCCGCTTTCCTGTTTCCTAGGTACTACACCCACGTAAAGTAGAGTTCCAGAGAACGAACGATGACAAAGGATTAACATACGAGTGTTAGAACAATAGATCCTTTTACTTAAAAAAAGGATTTAATCCACTTTGAACTCTCTCTCTTAAAATTTAAAAAGGAAAAACAAATATTCAAAAGATTGATGTCGGCAGTGTAAAGAGACGTCATCGTCTAAATATAGCCAACTAAGTATGTAACTGCGGCTACATAACTTTCTCCCATTCAAGGCCTCCAGGATCAGAGATCTTAAATGTCAGGTCCCAAGCCGCCGCTGGAGCATTAGTGGTTAACCTTTCTGCCTAAAATTGTGTTACACTCACTTAGGCATGTTTTATCCCACGCCATATCAAAGGACCATAGAAACAATAAAATTATATCCTGGACTGAAATAGATCCATCCATTGACTTCAATTCTCTTGGCTATGGCGCTGTGTTCTCGGTATGTCGACGAAAGGCAGCTCATCTCGGATAAATACAACTCGCTCTGGGAATATCTTTTCATCTGTAGTCGGGATCTGATTACCTCTAATTTAATTAATTAATTGCGAAAGGTTCAGTGGCCGCCCCTTAGTCGCTATACCTAATCTCGGAATATTAACTTATCCAGCGTGGATCTATGCCCCGAAGGCTTGTGTTATTAAAAATTAATTAAGCGCTGTTTAGATAAGAACTTTTGGCACGCCCCGAGAATGTTTAACGGCTGCACAAATCTGGGTAAAAATTTTGTTGGATAGGAAAAAAAATTCTGTTCCTTTTTTTTTGTTAGCGAGAGTGAAAAAAAAATTATGGTAATTTCCTTAAGCTCATTACCGTCTTTGAAGTTTTGAGAAAAATTATCCAAGATTATCGAGTCAATAGACGACAATATTAAGCTCTGAATAATGGCGGGCACCGGCCTGATTGATCGAAGGACCTTCAGCTAGATAAATCTGAAAAAATGAGGCTTCGTTTGTCTTTGGAAGGTCCTGTGAGTAATGAGGGGTGTTGTCTTATACAAATCCGGCAAACATTAGGACGAGAAAGGTCACCACTCTCTCTCTCTCTCACTTTCTCTGTAGTGCTTTGGGGCTTATTTAGTGTAACTGTAAATAAGGATTACATGTGAATTTAGATACAAGGATAAAAGTTCAAGAAGTGTGACCAGAAAATAAAGCGTTCTTCCCGGCCCACCGCCCCCGCCCAAAACTGAAAAGAGGGCCATTTTGGCATTTGGCAACGAATTACACATGGTTCAGGATGGATGTTTTTAAATAAAAATTTATCTCAAGGATATGCTCCTGGAAGGGTTGCTGCTGCTGCTGATAAATATCTAAGCATTTGCGCCCCCGGAGCCATCTATCCGCCGTCTGTTTGTAAATAAAATTGAGTTTGAAAGAGATAATCGATTTCAAGTTTGAGGGAATTTCCAAAAAGGAGCCATCAACAACATCCCTCCGAAATTAGCCACCAAGGACTTGGGCCTAACCACATTCAGGCAATCAGGGTCTGCCATCTTTAGTTTTTTTTTTTGCCCGTCTTCTTCTTGTTATTTTTTGTCTAACCACAGCAAAATTTTTGTTTGCATTAAAAATTGGCGTCGTACTCATAAAAACTTTTCGGTTATAACAACAAAAAAAAAACGCAGAGCGAACCAACCCCCATACCCGGGCCCCGGGCCCCATTCGGTGGGGGAAAAAAAGGAAAAATTTCGAGTTTATCAGCAAAATGAGGCATTTTCCTGGGAAATCATGCCTTCATCTTGGTTTTTTTCCCCCGGAAAGTTATTTTAAACTTCAGAGGTTTCTGGGAGCTTATTAGAGGCGACATGTGCTCCGAATTGCATGGAATCGCTTCAAGTTTCGCATAGCCCCGGACTGGCAGCAATATCACGGTTGGGGATGATTACATAAACTTTTACCAGTAGCATAACAAATGGCAATGCTTCGTGTAATTTATGTTTATACGTCGCTGAGGTTTTAATGGTCGCCGCCACCGCCACCGCCGCCACCGTGCTGGGGGTTTTCGGTATTAGAACACGTGTTGTTGTGCTTCAGCCGATGGTGTGGGTTGGCAGCCCCCTATTTTTTTGGGGGTGGCAAGCTTAATATGCAAAAATTCTTCAAGATTACATTTTGAGATTGTTAAAATGTTATTTTAGTAAACTGCGATGGGAAATTTTTAATTTGCTGAAAAAGTTATGCTGGGAAAAGTTGCGGAGTTTTCTTTCTCCACAGTGAAGATTACTTCTTGATTTGAACAAGTTTCGAAGAAAGGGAAATTATTGAAAAAGTTGAAATTTATTTTGTTTGAATTGACTTCAGAATAGTGATTTTGTTGTAGTTGAAATTTGGTAATCTCAGTTGCAGTTTATGACTGTAAGTAAGGAGCATGATTCTAGCGTGCTCCGAAAGGCAAATCCACTGCGCTACATATGAAGAAGAGGGCGGGGTGATATCATACCTTACTAACCAAAAGCTACTAGGATACTGTAATTGAAAAAGACTGAGTGGCATATACTGAATTTATCACCCCAAACACTCTGTCAGCCCCGTACGACTTATCACGTTCACGTCATATCCAGCAAGCAATGCTATCTCTAATTGTATGAACAAGGGCGGATCTAGAAACTTTTTACAGGGGGGGCCATTCATATTTTTACCCCCCCCCCCAAAACCAATTTTTTTACCGTAATAAATTTTATTAAATTATTTAATGACTTTTTGCATTAATTTCTTACACGAATGTAGTGTTTTCACTGAATGATAACTTTTGCATCAATATTATGATGTTTCAAAAAACGCGCCATTCACAGCGGGAAATATTAGACGTGCTTCCTACCGAAGCACAAAAGAATCGCTTTTATGTCACTGCCAAAGGAATCTCCCTCCCCTAAATGTTGTCCCAGAGAGAGAGAATCAATATTTTTTTGAGTCATTTCATCCATGAACTGGGATGAACGTCAACGCAAAATAAAATTTATAAAGACTTTTAACTATAGCAGTAGGAAATCAAATCTAAAAAAAGCTTTTTCCCAACTGGCATAAGGGAACCGAGCCAATTGTGCTTCCTTCTGCATTCCTATGAATCGCTTTCGAATCGGTACAAATGAACTTAATTGAATCGCTTCTCCGCTAGGACATGCAATGTTAAAAAAGAAATGTAAGGCAAGGCTAAGAGAAGCACTCCTCTGCTTCAAAGGAAGCGATTCAGTACCTTTTCTGAATCGCTTCATTTCCCGCTGGGTTCTAAATGACACTAGTTCAGTATTATCCCAGCGGGAAATGAAGCGATTCAGAAAAGGAGAGAGAATTTTTTTATCGTTTGCCTCGAGCAACGCTACCTCGGAAAGAAGTTTTTCAACTTTGAGACGTCTCAAAACTTGGCTGTGCAGTACGATGACTGAAGATCGTCTGTTAGGTTTAGCTCTTTTGCACGTTCATCGCGATATAAATGTAGATATACAAAAAGTCATTGACCGTTTTGCTTCGAAAAAAATCGACGGTTGAACATCATACTTTGAAGTATTTGTCGGTAAATTTTTATTGTGATTTGTAAATGTGAAGAAACGAAATCCAAAGATTTGTTGATCTCAAAACGAAAACAGATTTTAGCAAATTAAATCATAATCGCAAAATAAAAAGTGTTAGGCCTGGCGCGCACGGGCGACTTTTGTCTCCGTGACTTTTTATCAAGTCCGTGTATGTATATGTATGGAGATGCGCGCATGTTACGACGTGACAACCGGCGCATTTCCATACATAATTCGAAAGTGACGAAACAGTCACGGAGACAAAAGTCGCTCGTGCGCGCTAGCCCTTAATTTTTATTTCATCTGTCTTCTTTTTTAAGTTGAAAAAATAAATCATAATCGCAAAATAAAAAGTGTTAATTTTTATTTCATCTGTCTTGTTTTTTAAGTTGAAAAAATATCTTCGAGGGGGGCCATGGCCCCCATGGCCCCCCCCCCCCTGGATCCGCCCTTGTGTATGAAAGGTGAAAGGTCAAACAAAGGTTAATAACAGGTCTTTCAACAAGAGGTGTCATTTTATATTCGCGCCATTTTTGAACTGTCAATATACAACTGTTATAACGTTGACATTTGACAAGTAAAATCTAGGAGGTTTTTTAGATATGGATCGATACAAGTAGGTATTAGGACGATTGGGCATGGGAACCAAACCTTCCTTTCACCATGAGCTTACTCGCAAAACGCATTGAAATGGTGAAAAATTCATTACAAAAATTGTGAAAAGTCTTATTTAGTGCGGTTTTTGCGTTGGCGTCGAAATCGGGGCATACTTTTTTGAAAATGCTACACCCTAAAACGAAGCGTTTCCAACAATAATCTCGCCGCCCCCAAGAAGAAACTGGAGATACGAAGACTCCTAACGAACTTCTATCTAGAGACCACCAACAGTTCACTCTCAGGTGGGACTTTCCGGCGCACTTATTGTCGGACTGCAAGACAATTCGAACCTACACAAGTATCTAGCTTGCGCTTTTCATAGATATTCTAGCTTCTGTAAGAGCTCTATGCTCGATTAAAAACACTGCTTTGGCCACCAACCTCTGCCAGCCAGATAAAGATAGAGGGCAGTGGAGACCTTCATAATCTTTAGGACGATTTAGCCTACTTTCAATAAACGAACAACAATGGGCCACCTGAAGAGACCGCGAAAAGATATTGCCGGAATTAAGGAAATTATTACGAGATTTTGGTCCACTGTTTCGCTGGTCATCCCACATACCATTATACCTTCTATAACGCACCCCAAGCACTTGCTAGACCAACTTGAGCTTTGTCCAACGTTGTCTTTATGGCCCTGAGTCCATGTCTAACTCTACCAACTACGAAATTGAATTCATTCTTGACTGCGACCACAAGAAATGTGTTGAAATCAATACCTCCAAAAAGTGGTACTGTCTCAACTCTGTTAAAACCTACACCGAAAGTACTGCAATCACATGAATCTAATGACAGACCAATCTCTTAACATCTTAGGAGAAACATTAGCCGAGGAAGTGCAATGCCAATAGCCAAATACTTCAAATCACACAGTGCCTGGGATGAGATGTAAATTTCTCCTGCAGCCAGTAGCCCGTTCTTAGTTACTACCAGTTGACAAGGGAATAAGCAATTTCAATTAAAGTTTATTCAGTTCTTTCCGCCCAAGCACAGCTCACTTTATTATGCCAGAAAAACATTTTTCACAAACAGTCCTTTTAGGCCTTCATGAATCCTCCAGAGCTCACCACTTTCAAATGCCAAACGTCCAGCTATAGTGTTGACTCTGCAATTATCCCTTTGTGGAGCCATCCAGCAAAATTCATAAATTTGTATTCCCACTCGAGTTGGTCCTTAATAATATTCATATGATGCAGTCCTTGAGAAATGTGTGTGCTGGTCAACCGAGAAAATAAACTGAAAAAGGACCAAGCAAGGACGAAACGAACGAAGAAAAAAAAATCAATAACTCCATCAAAAGTCGAAATATAGAAAGGACGAAAACAACAAGAATGAAATATTATGGGAAGGAGCAATCTATAAAAACGAGATAAGCAAAAACGTACGCCACGAACTGGCACTTTGCTGGCGTCCTTCATAGTGGGGAAGATTTCACTAATCGGCAGTTAAACGCTTTTAAGTGGTCATAAAAATTATTCCCTTGCCCTTATCCGCAGTCCAGGAAGATGCTTTATGGCTCCATTCCCTACACCGAGTGCAATTTATTGTGGCGGGTAATGCATTTTATTGCTAGAGGTATCCATTCCCTGCGAAAAGGACATATTCGGGATCCAGGATTCAAGGATTATTTCCCCAAGAATTTCTGGTCATTGTTAATTTTCCATTTCAATTGTCCCGGGCCCGCTTCGGCCTTTGGGGGGCTCCGCTTTATTGCATGCCTAAGAAATAAAATGTCCGGCATTTTTGTTGGCGGAGCGGGGGGACTGAGGCAGTCGAATTTCATCATCATGAGTAGGGGATGAAGATAATAAATTAAAAGTCATTTAAGCGGTTTTCGTTTTCATTACGGATGGGGATGATGGTGGGGCTGTAAGTGGGGTGCTTGAAGAAAATGTTTAGTGTTATGACAAGTGAACACCCCACTGCTTAAGGACGGTCATATTATTGTGTTAATAGAGTGATAATGGCGAATTGCGCACAAGGAAAAACTGGACTTAAAATTTAATTATTGCCACTTGAGAAGGATATTTTCTGTCATTGCTAGTAAATACCCATAATAAATTTTGATGCTTTTATTAAAACAGGCTGTTGTTGTTGCTGTTGGTGCTTTTTTTTTGGGTAAATTTAAAAAAAAGGAGTTAATTGTCTTACTCCTTGGAAATGGAGACTTCTGTATAAGACTTGTAAGACAGTGATATAAACTACATTATTAACTGGCTAGAAATTTGGTAATATTACAAAAATAAGGCTTGGTACTGGTAAAATCGAAACAGAGGCTCAACTGAAAAAAAACAAACTTATAACCAGCACTCCCAAATAGCTCAGCTAGTACACGGAAACTTGCGCCCAAAGAAGAAAACAGTAAACTAGATGCAAGGCCAAGGGATGATTAAATGTACAAAATAACTGCACAGAAATATTTAAAGCTGAAGCCGGCTAGTACCTTCTATAAAGGAATATACTCTATCTGAATTAGATACTTGTAACACAAAGCTTGACGTATCATAAATACTGGGATGCGATATCGACTAACGCTACCAGCGCACATATCATGGAGACTATACAAGGAGGTAAAACTTCGTGTTGTCAATTTTCGTTTGATTAATGGTGGCGCTGCAGTCAAATGTACCCCAAAAAACATGGCCGATTGTATTTATCCAGTTCATTGCCAAGTTCGTTTATTACTAACTAGCAAAAAAACCCGCGTGCGTTGCAAAGCCTTTAAATAAAAAAAGTTTATGTGTGCACTGTCCGCGGTAGAAAAATAGTATAATGAAAACAACAAAAAATCTGGAAAAAATTATTTTGGATACCATACAGAAATTTAGAATTACCTATAAAAAATATTGTAATATTTCTTCTTGAGCGTTCTAGGATTTGTCAGGGATTAATTGAAACAATTTCTTTCTTTTTAACAACTTTAATTTCAAAAAAAAGCTTCTTGCACACACGTGTTCTTCCCTCCTTTTCTTGGCGGTTCAGTTAGAACCACCGTACTAAATTGAGTTATTTGCAACCTGAGGATCTAGAGGATGTCCACTTTCATTGGAATCAGAACACAATTGGCAATCCGCCGGCCACATTGGCGAGGCCATTTTGAATTTATAAGTTTTGTTTAAACATTCGTTATTTGCTACCTCAAAAAACCCCAGAAACCGATTTTCATTGAAATCGGAATACAATTGGCAAATTCGTCAGCCATATTGGGCGGCCATTTTGAATTTATTTTCGTTATTTGCTACCTCAAAAACCCCAGATACCGATTTTCATTGGAATCGGAGTACAATTGGCAAATTCGTCAGCCATATTGGCGCGGCCGTTTTGAATTTATAAGTTCTGATCAAACATTCGTTATTTGCTACCTCAAAAATCCCCAGATACCGATTTTCATTGGAATCGGAACACAGTTGGCAAATTTGTCGGCCATGTTGGCGCGGCCATTTTGAATTTATAAGTTTTGATCACAAATTCGTTTTTAGCGACCTTAAGAACCCCCAGATACCCACTTTCATTGAAATCTGAACACAATTTGCAAATTCATATTTGGGTGGCCATTTTGAATTTTGGTCATTTTTCGGCGGCCATTTTGAATTTCGAAAATCAGGCTTCGAGGTGTGTCAGGGAAGACCCCAACGGACCTTCGTGCAAAATTTCGAAACTTCGATGACTGGTGCGCCCGCTACAGCGCACACATACATACATACATACATACATACATACAGAAACTTTCTTTTATTAATATAGACATATTTTATGTTTACGAAAAACCAGCTTCTAAATTCAATTTATGTCAATGCGATTATTCGTAATTAATCAATTTATGATGTTTCCAATGAATTTTTATTAATTGCCAATGAATTTTTTTTTGCATTGCCCCATTTCGACTAACTTAATTTTGAACGAATCGTCGAATTAGGTCAAGTTCAGCTAACTTCATGTGGGGTACATCGGACAAAGGTGACATCTGTGGCCAAAAATGAACTAGAAGTTTAGTTTCTTTACCCATCCATTTCCTGTCATTTTCCCCATAAGATTTTTACCTCCTTGTATAGTCTCCATGGCACATATGGTCGTTTCAGCACAGAGTTCTGAAATAATTTAAAATTGATCTTGATGCAAGAAAACCTGTAAAGTAACATGGGTATGAATGAATAAATTGAAGTAGACCCAGGGCAATAAAGTAGAACGCAGCGTTGAATTGATTGTTGCATAAAGAGGTACAGATATAGCAGACAAAATCGACATCATTCATTGGCAAGGGCTTCACATGTTGGTTATACACAGATTGAGCGGGCGGCACGAAAACTGCAGTTTCGCCACAGTCCTTGTAGGACTTGAGCCACTCGACGTTTTCATTTATTTTCTAGCGCGTCATTCGTCCACTTATTTCTTGCTCGTCCTACGCCTCTTTTTCTTGTTGGTCTGCCGTTGAAAATCCGCACTAACATTCTTTCTTCCGAGGTTCGAGCAGAACGTAGCGAACCCAGCAAAACTGCATAATACTGAAAGCGAAACGCAGCAAATGATGGTTCCGTCGATGTAGATCAAATCTTCGCTTGAAAGGTAGACCATACACCAGAAATATTGGTTTAAAACTGAAACAGGTGGAGGAGATATTGCCAGATCACAGAATTGGAACTCCCCCAGTTGCAGAATAAAATAAAATAGGAAGTTGGTAATCCTCCTCCTCTCCGTTTTAGTGCTAAGTGATATTTCAACGTACAGCTGCACCATCTGGCAATATCGTAGGCGAGCATTAAACTATAATTTTCGATAGAATGTTCATATATTGTAGATTGTAAAACAAGAATCCCAATGTCTGAGTTTTCTTAAAATATGCTATATTTCATTCTGCCAACCATCCAACCAACCAGCCAACCATCGTTATCCAAATTCCCTACCTCACCTTCAATATGATCTGTTTTTTTTGGCTGGTGCCTTGAAAACTGCCCTATCAAGGCTAGGCAATGCTCTTCAAACTCAACGGGTATATCGCTCTGATTTTTCCTTTTTAAAATTATTAAGCCACCATGTTAAGAACAACTCAGCTTTGGTAAATTTTCCCACTATAAGGGATTGTCCCCTCGACTAAACACACTCTTCTGTCTTCATAGCAATACAAGACTAGGCTCACTCCCATAACCTGTGGTCCATTTTTTTCGTTCACTCTATTCGCTCATAAATAGAATAAGAGTACGATAAACTTCCAGCAGCCAGTATTTTTGAACTCTTCCAACATGCAAGAGCTCAAGTGTAATGCTCATCGCCAGTGTATTTTCTTTGCAAAATTAGAGCGAATCGTGCTTTGCTTCTGAATCCGAGCTCTGGTTAGCTTCAAAATCCAATCTGTTTACGAAACATTATTAGTTAAATTAAAGCCCTTAGGCGGACAGTTATATAGAGATTGGATCTGCCTGGTGTGTTTCGTCTACCTGGTCTGCCTGGTCCATCTGGTGTGCTGAGTCTAACTGGCCAGCCAGATTTACCAAGTCATATCTGGTCTGCTAAGTTCATTAAAAGCACCTGTTTAAATATAGCTGGATCTAACTCTTTAGAATTTAATTAACTCGTTATATTGATAAGAAATCTGCTTGAGTTGTTTTAATAATATTTACCATTTATTTCCCTTACCCGCAAGATCCCGCAACAGACGCAAAGCTTCCCAGCATGAAAGCTCGCCCAACACACGCTAACCCACCCCAGCGAAGTCTAACTAATTTCACACAGGTGGCACACGTCTTCAACCCGAGATTCAAACCGCAAAAGCTTCCGCCCAAGACGAAAACCAAAAGCTCCAATTAGGTGACTCGGTACCAATATAGCTATAGATACTATTTATATGTGGTAAAGGGGTGTAGTACAATAAGATACTAAGTGAAGTGGCCGCGGTACCTTTGGACCCAATAACTCATCAAAGAAGAAGAACAACAAAAAATTAGTGCTCTGAGGTATTAATAATTCATTTGGGGACATATGATAACAAAAAATTGAGTTTTATAAAAAAAAGTGGGATTTTTCGAAAAAAACTGACGAAAAAATACAAAAATTCACGATTTTCGATTCGATTTTTTTTACTTTTTTTCAAATTTAAAATTTTTTTTTTGTTCACCATCATAAGATGCATAAAAAAAATTACATTTAGAATAAAAAAGAACTACATTCGAAGTGATGCACAAAAGTTATTGACCAATCAATTTTCTAATTTGAGGTCAATTTTTGAGACTTGTATTAGATATTTTGACTTGAAATTTTGTTCACGTTATAAAGTATAATTTCTAAAAATTCCACTTAAAACATCCATAGTAATAACCAAAAAACCAAAATTTGGCAGTTTTTTCATTTTTTTTTGAGGCTATGTGCATATAAAAATTTCATATTGTAACCGCTGAGAGCCAATGTCATAACGATGCATTCAGTTCATCGGCTCGTTCGTATAACGCACGTTTATCCCGCGCCCGACGATAAATGTGGTATATTAAAGGTACTTCCTCTCTGTCTTGTATGAGTCCTAAAGCATCTAGCCATGGGATTGCTTCGGGTGGTACATACTCTGTCCGTCTTGTCGTGTATTAGTACCCTGGTCTGCGGTAGTAACCCCCAAACATGAGAGGATTGTCGCGCTCTGCTGCTCTCACAACATAATTTCGGATCAATCTGATTATGAAATTGTGTATCCTCATGGTTGCTGCTTTTCCGTATAGGATGTCATTGGCTTGGAATTTTTTGAAGTTTGACTCAGGCGTTCTATACATAATTCCTCCTAACATCGCGTGAAGCTTTATTAAGAGGGGTCCTGAAGGGTATCGTTTCGCATTTTCCATGATTGATTTTAAATTTCCATTCATCAGGTCCTGTCCTGTATATAATAAGATCGTCCGCGAAAGCCGGTACGGAAGAAGTCCAACTAAATCGCTTATACATATAGATGTTAAAGAGCAGCGGCGAATTCACTGCTCCTTGCTGCAGCCTAAGATTACCAGTATGGCATGACGGACTTACAGTACAAAGGATTCCTAAGTTAAGGCTTTCACATGGAAACAACTTATTTTTTTGTGAGATGTTTCTATTATTTACTATGGAAAGATATTATTATTATTTTGATATTATCGTTAAAATTGCTTCATGATTAACAAAATAAAGTTGAATAACTTATTTTTTAGTATAACAGCATTAAAAAAACGATTTTTTGTTGTTAACAAAATTCCAAAAGTGTTCACCTTTGTAAATAAATACGTTTATTAAAAGATAACAAAAATTTTATTAAAGTTTATAATTAACCTTTTGTAAATGAAGAAAGCTGAACTTGTCGAAAGTAATTTTATGTATAATTTAGCAAAAATATCTTTAAATTTTTCATGAGCCCAAACAATGTCGAGAGGAGAGAGTGAGTCCCCTTCGAGCAGTTGAAGTATAAAGTTACTGGAGAATTAAGGATACATACTTTTCGTCCTTGAGAATCTAAGAAGAGAATCTTTTGCTTTCGCTTATAGCTTTCCCTTTTGTCGTCAAATATCATCCTTGAAAAGTTATTTGTGTATACTTTTATATACTTGTAGATTTATTATGAATATGGGAAGACTGAAGCCTTGTAGACAGAAAATATATTTATACATATGTGTGTGTGAATGTTTATGTTTTTTTCCTTTTTCTTATTTAACATTTAATTTACTCAAAAACAAATACATATATATAGAGAACGATAAGAGCAGAAGAGCGATGGTATACGAACTTGACACTCCAAAGTAATAACAGCAAAACAAAAAATTATGAGAAATATGAAGAGAGAAAAAAATCCTTCAACTGAAGCGCATTGCCTAGAAAATTCTTTGAAGGGTGAAAAAAAGGACTTTTTCTGTAATTAGTCTACTTAACAAAGATAAAACGCTCATGATTACAGAGGAGAATGAAATGCCGAGGATTAGAGGAAGAGAAATGAACACCTCAAAGTAGCCATGGCAAAGGAGAACTAGGGAAAAAAATTATGTAAATAGAAAGTAGACCATAGAATCCAAACGTTGGCAACTTACACACTTGCTTATCTCAAGGACGCGCCTCGACAAACTCGGTGCTTCAAAGAAAAAGGACGAAAAAAAAACTACACATTTTCTAAAATGAACTTTTATTTTTCACTCGGATGCTCCTTTCTACTTAATCCGTTTGATGCCGTGATTCTCGATGGGGAGGAGGAGGAGGAGGAGAGCAGAAAAAAATTGTTACTAGTGAAAAATAAAGGAAAATTGTAACAAGCTCCATTCATGACTGTCGCCTGGTTTTATGTAAATTAATTTTATGCAAATAAAGTACACTTCAGGGGCGACTGGTTTCATGCAATGCATCCAGGTGTATGAAACAAGGAGCCAAAAGCTTTGCCTCTCGTTTGCCAGGTAAATTAAGCCACAAAGTCAAAAACTGTAAGGTATAAGGCTGGAAATTTTTTTTTTAAAAAAAAGAGAATTTCACTATTTCTTTTGCCTTTTTAAAAATGGCACAACTCTGTTGGCTGCTATTATTATACCTATTCTCATCTTATACTATTAACTGCTCATGGATCCGGAAAAAGAACGTCGACCAAATGTCTAACAGAGACTCATAATTCATTTTTACTGACATCAAAAACACTATTTTTTGTGAAATATACTCGTAGGCGGTAAGGGGTTGAAAATTCTCAAGTAGCTGCTTGAAACAGAAAGGTTTAAACATTTTTTTATAGTCGCTCGAACACTGTGTACTTATACTTCACGGTTGGTTCTTGAATGTAAACTAATACCACGTGGCTGTTTTATCATACAAAAACCGCAAAAGGACGAACTTTCCAGTATAAAAGCAATATTCAAGGCATAAGCCAAACTGCTAATGGCAATCATTGACTTCTGCAACTCTCATAAAATTCTAGTAGATGGAATCCCCTTCTCTTACAGGAAAATACGTAAAGAGGCCTTGGTATCTTATTTCTCGTTCTACCTGGATTAGTAGAATCAGAAATCAGATCGACCATGTGGCTGCTATAAGTCGCATGAGATGAATGTGTTTTTAAGAAGGTGGTTGCAACGTTCTGCACAATTATTATACAGGGTGTACACCTTTAACCTTACAAAGCGGCCGGCTGTGGATAGGTTTTAGATAGACGAACAAAAAATCGAATGGGAAGGGGGTCAAATCGTAACGGTTTAGCAGCTAGGGCGTTTTGAAATTTTTTTGGTAGAGTTTTACATATCACCCTGTATTTTTGTAACCCTACGAGCTATTTTCATGAATACGCAGAATACGCCCACCTATCTAAAACTGTCAAAACCAAGGTTCTACCCTATCAACTTCTAGAGCAAAGTCAAAACTTTGGTTTTTTTTCACTAAAATTTCAACTAAAAGCATCTTTTTCTCGAAAAAATACGTAATTAACTGATATTTTTTTTGCAAAATTGGAAAGCTTGGACGAATCCCTATGAATAATGTCAAGACAGTTTTTATGCTACGGCCTTTACTTTTGAAGTTATTAGCAAGTTCGATGTTGAGATTGGCCTTACTTGGTGCTTATTTGGTACTTTTTGGCAAAGCTTAGGTGAAAAAGTACTAAAAAAGAGCCAATTTTAGCATTAAAATTGCTTAAAATGAGATTTTAAAATGTTTATCAACGCACTGCAATTAAATATTACTAAAATATTAATCAACACGCACCATACATTTCACGTGCAACAAACCGACGACTGGCGAGCTCGATTCTCTTATCTTCGATATCTTTAAGTAGGAAAAATCCAAAGGCCATTGTGCATAAGGAAAATGATGAAGTTCCTATAAAACACATTCGACAATATACATATGGATTTGGTGCAGATACTTTTTTTGGCTCAAATTTCCCGTCGAATGCCCATTTGTACAGCTCAGTACTAGGCTTTTTAAATCTTTTGGTCAAATTTGGCCGTCGCACAGTGGTCTGAAATCCCCATAACCTGGACAAAAGTACCAAAACGAAAGTTTATATTTAGCGACTTTTTTCACGTGGGTTAGGTATAGTGGCCCCCCGGAGTATTTCAAGGCCCTTGGCAAGAGGCAGATGTTCGAAATCTCTTTTGTATTCCATTTGGAAAGTGAGCGTCGAACACGATGCACGCAGCGCAGTCTCTCCGAGCAAAAACACGTGTTACGTTTTTGCGTGTATATTGCAGTACGTTTACCCGTTTTCTTTTGTGTAAAATGGATTCTTCTCCAGAGAGTAAGTACAATTATACTGCGTTATTGAAATGAACATAAATAAATAATTGTATTGTTTATTTATGATCAAATATGTAGTAAATTGTGGTATTTTAATAACGATTGGGCTTATGAATTGATGGCTAAGTACAAACTTCCACCGACTTCCACTACGAAATACGCATGTAATTGTTTATTAATCATCTCTGCAAAACATATAAAAAAATCAGCTGCTCCTGCTTGCTCCATGTCATTCTATCCCCGATATACTACATATTTGCTCAATGTATAGTTTTGACCGTCCTATTCAGGGGCTATATATTAACTTTTTTTTCATCTATATCATCTTATATTAATAAAAGCAAGATTCCGTATGTGTGCGCTATAGCGGGCGCACCAGTCCCATGAAACACCTCGAAGTCCGATTCTCGAAATTCAAAATGGCCGCTGAAAAATTACAGAAATGGCCACCCAAATATGAATTCGTAAATTGTGTTCCGATTTCAATGAAAGTGGGTATCTAGGGGTTTTTAAGGTCGCTAATAACGAATTTGTGGTGAAAACTTAAAAAATTCAAAATGGCCGCGCCAATATGGCCGACGAATTAGCCAATTGTATTCCGATTCCAATGAAAATCGGTATCTGGGGTTCTTTAAGGTAGCAAATAACGAATGTGTGATCAGATAAAGATATTTTTAAACACTGAACTACGTAGAATCGATATAATATCAAATAGAATTAAACAAAAACACCTTAATGATTCTACTCGCAATTTATTGGAATCTAAAAATATTTTATATTCTCAATAATAAAACTTGAATGCATTTCGATTTGATTTACAAATCATCGTCAGTAATCACTACTGAAGCACATATACCGATTTTCATAAAATTTGCTTAATTTTTCATAAAGGTGGTCGCCATATTGGATCCGCCATTTTGTTTTTTGAAAATCTGATAACGGATTCTTACTCAGCGACCCTGAAAACCCCCATATACCGATTTTCATAAAATTTGCTTAATTTTTCATAAAGGTGGTCGCCATATTTTATCCGCCATTTTGTTTTTTGAAAATCTGATAACGGATTCTTACTCAGCGACCCTGAAAACCCCCATATACCGATTTTCATATAAAAATAATTTTTCTTACGGTAGTAAATTAATTTTGTCCAGGTTTTGGGGATTTCAGACCACTGTGCGTCGTAAGGCCGTATGTGCTCCCATTAAAAATTATCTACTCTACGGCCATCATATGCCCCTTAAAAAACCAAGCGGCCGGTGTTCGCCCTTTATAAGGCCGTTTTTTATTTTTACTCGGGACATTACACTTTACTTTCATTTGCATCTGGCATATAAAGTGAGGATGTAAACCTGCGTGTTTTTTGATTTAATTTTAAGTTGTTTTAATTTGGAATATTTAGATCAAATCAAATTATTTTATTTTAAAATGTAGTTTCCAATTTTCCAACAGATGTCACTTATCCGAAATTACAGTCCAAATGAAGGTAAAATACTTTCATTTTGGACTTTCATTATTGTGGGTTTTTGCCACGACAATGAATGCCACGATTATGATGGTAAATGTGTCACAGGTATTATTCTTTTCCATATACGAAATGAATAGTCATATTCAAAAAAGACTCTTCTCATCCTCACTTACACATAAAAATTTAAAAGTTTCGCCAATCCCTTCATGTCATTGCGAACTGTGCTCTCACCTATGGGACCACCAAAACTTTTATTTATTATCATATTTTTTAAACTCAATTAAAACAGCACACATTTTCATAGCTTCAAGACTGTGATAAATGAGGAAAAAACCGCTTTGGTTCATATTAAAATAATGTGCATTATTTATTACATATTTTTCGCAATGTTGGTTTTATATAAAAAATAGCAAGTGGCCTATTATGGGGTAATTAACGTTTCCAGCAGGAAATTGCCCTCGAGGTTTCATAACACTATGTTGTATGGTATGGTAACCATGTTTGATGTTTTTGCATAGTTCTTTTTTTTTAAGTCAATTGCTGCCATTCAAACATAAATTCATAAATTTTAGTTTAACATGGAAATTTGCATTTTATCAGGAGATAATTAAAATTGACTGCTAAATATAATTTTTGGTAATTTATTCTAGTTAATATATTTTAGGATGCGAATTTGTTTATTTAATGATTTACCTGATTAAATGGGGGATTTGCTATATTGGTAAATATAGTCATAGTCCTTTTGTGACCTAGAGGGGATCAGATATTAAAATTAGTACATGTAGTAAATGACATTTTTAATTAATTTTTAAGGGGTTTCAAATTATAATTTCATGGTAAAAATATACGTTATTAAAAACAGCGGATTTATTACTCACTGATAATAATATACTGTTTGAAGAGACACCGCTTCAGCAAAACCTTCATCTTATACAGCAGAAACTGCATGGTGCAATGTCTAGAAGTAAAATTAGTTTGAAATATAGAAGATATAGGAGAGGTTAAGGAGGGGTGTTAAATCATATGGCGACGAACCACAATTGCAAATTCTAGGAAGTAGCAAGAGTTTGGAAACACTGACTACGGGAGATTTGCACGGCTGAATTGTTGTTCTATTTAAAACGAACTTTTAGACCATAGTGTGCGCGAAAACGGGGAGTGCACGGTGTAAAGGTGAGTCCAGTGGTCTAGTCTTGTGTTTTGGGAAAAATATTGACTTACAGGCAGGGGGGCATTCATTTTAGGGGAACAGTCAGAATTTCCTCAAGGCTGCTGCAATCGTCCCTGGCTCGAAGAGTCTAAGAGTTGCTATCTCCGATGAGTTTGATGGCTTGATTTTCAATCTTGTTCAACCACATTAAGGGCAGTTTCGCAACCCGGTCCAGAAAAATTAGTTATACTAGAGGCGGTGCTCGTAGATTGTAAGGTTATACGCAAGATTGATGGCTCCGACCTTACATTCACACTTCACACTGAGACAGAAGGTATGTAGGTCGGTGCAGGTGTTATAAGAGATAAGACAGACAGACGGAGGGCAAAATCGAACCGTCACCCCCACGTGGTGCCCCCTGGATAACGAAATAACGACGGTAGTAGCGAGTGTGAGACGCTATATTCTCGCCTACCAGCGAAGGGCTAGCAACTCTTCCTGGCATTAACCTTTTGCTATTGAACCTACGGCAGAGCCTCGGAATGGACAGATTTCACGGAGACGACCTGGAAAACGTACAAAGGCCAACGATTTGAACTTATTTAAGAAATTGGAAAAGTCAGGCCAGGGATCGACTTCTATGTTATTTGATAGATCTGGACATGAGCTCACCATCAAACAGAAAAAAGGTCTGTCAAGGGGTTATCTTATTTTGTCGAAGGCGTAAGAGTAAGAGTGCAGAGTGCAGAGTACCATCATAAGTGGAGCTGTGCAGTGGGTTGATGGAGATTCAAAGCAGAACATTTATGAAGATAAGAAAAATAACGGGTGATAAAATTTACCCTCGGGGTACACCGGCGGAGATGGTGTGGGGTTTGGATACGA
The DNA here is from genome assembly GCA_963855945.1 of Thereva nobilitata. Taxonomy (NCBI): domain Eukaryota; kingdom Metazoa; phylum Arthropoda; class Insecta; order Diptera; family Therevidae; genus Thereva; species Thereva nobilitata. The sequence goes on from OY979695.1 coordinate 176,614,824, forward strand.
CACCGTCCATGTGTTACCGGCCAGGGTTACCGGGCCTGGGAGAGAAAAACGGTCTTTGGTGGTTAAGGCAAAGAAAGGAAAAAAACTATTCACGTTTTAGCAAAAAACTATTAAAATTATTTATTAAGATTTATAGCAAAAACTATTACAATTATTTATTAAAATTTATTGGAGCGCGACGCGTTCACAGTTGATGGAGACCGAATTAACTCTGGGGAAAAGGAGCTGTGGGTTTCTTTCAAGAACTTAATCATCACGTTGAAAATGCGATGAAGTCAGCGCATTTTCAACGGCTAAAATTGATAAGGCAGAGGAAATTGAAACACGAGAAAGAATTTTATGCAGTTTATGGTTCGTTGGAATGTGTCTGTTATGCGTTTCAACGAATCATAAGCTTTATTGCTGATAAAGCACTGCAAAAGGCCATGCGCAGTAGTGAAATTGAATGTACGTAAGAATTTAACAACACACGCTCCAGCATCTAATTCTTTGCCCCATAAGGAAAGCCTCATGTGGTCGCCGTAAGGAAAAATTATTGCTACCCGATCCCGAGTGGAAAAATAGGGACTGAAAAATTTGAAAACTTCGGCGTGGATATGTGAGTAATAACTGCGGCGGTGTCGAAAGCTTTAAATTTATAAGCGCCGGTTTTCGGTCCCCCAACTGAGTACTAATAGGGTCCAACACTGCTTGACTTCCGCAATCGAATGATAACCGGTGTATTGATTATGCTAAATGACAACTTTCACGGTTATCAGCGTAATTGCCTGAAATATGAAGCAAGCCCTGCAAACAATTTCTCGGCTGCTCGCTTTCTCGGGCTATTTCCGAGTCGAGAATTATTCGAGAAACAATCGTTAAAATGACCCCGAAAGCTTTCACGCTCTTTTCATGGTTTTGTTTGTTTCTCCCTTAGCGAATTGCTTTAAAATTCGAGATTCGGGCGGTTTTGCTATCGGGCGAGGAGTATGTACGTGTCTGTGCACATGCAGGAAACGCAGTCCCGGTGGAAATTTAGCTGGCGTCGCAATAGTTAATCTAGCTCTTAAGAGTGTACGCATGGGATATGAAATTTAAATTTTTTCGAATCGATATCGAATGAATTTCGAAGTCGGTTTTGCGAATCTAAATGGGACAATTATAATCGTTTTTTAATTTAATTTCTTTTAGTTTTAATTTTGAGTGTTATTTTAAATTTTATTTATTTGTTTGTTAATATATTAACAAACAACTAAATAAAATTTAAAAAACACTCAAAATTAAAACTAAAAACTAATAGAAATTCAATTAAAAAACGATTATAATTGCCCCATTTAGATTCGAAAAAACGACTTCGAGATTCATTCGATATCGATTCGAAAAAACGAGCCTTCGAAAGTCCATCTAAAAAGCGATTCGTTATAGCCTTCCTTTTTTATCATTTCAGATAACGCTTTCGAATCATTCGAATCGAAGAAAGCTTTCGCCTTTTATGAATTGCTCTCGCTTCGATATCGAGTCGGAATGTTTGCAGGGAGGCAACCACAAAAACTAAAGATTTGTATGAGTAAAGCGAAAGCCTAAGCTCAAAGATTTTTAAAAAGCTTTCCGAATAGATAAGGGAAATGTTGGGGTTGCCCTGTTTCATTTGAAATGAGGTTTTCCTGATAGGGCTCTTATGAGAATCTGATAGGGCATACCTCACTTCAGTAATGCCGGGTTTTCACTAGTAAAATTAGTGGTAGAGTAACTGGCCTACTTTTAAGCGGTAGAGTAACTTTACCACGGTGCTATCCCACTCTACTCGACTATAAGCGAGTTTTCATTAGGTGAGTTCACAGGGTAGTTAGTACTTGACCAGTATACTCTACCACTAATTCTACTAGTGAAAACTCGGCATAAACCAATTTTTTCTTTGTGTGGTACACGAGTAAAATTGTGTCATGTGCATTTGTTCGCTAGGCGTGGATGCCGTGCAGGCTAGTGCGTGCCTGCTGGGTGCGCGAGTTTTATTTTTACTCGGGATTCATGAGGAATCTAAGGAGAACGCCCTCTTTCGGCATGCCTTTCATTTGTCACATGGGGTCCACATGATGTACGAGGCATGCGCGAGGAAGTTTCTCTGAATGATGTATGGCCCATTAAATGAAGACAATGCATGGAGAATACGAATCACGACTTATACAAAAGTGCAAACTATCAACAAATCCCAGGCTACTACGTTTACGATGGGTTGGTCATGCCCACAAAATGGATCACTCAAGGATACCGAACAAAGCCCCATATTTAGTACCAGATGAGAGAAGATCAGTCGGCAAACCACGCTCGAGGTGGAAAGACTATGATAAGGCAGATGCAGCAGAATTCCTCAACATAAGAAACTCAAGGCTCGTATTAGGCTGTAGAGCCATCGAAGAAGAAGATAACATGCCAGAGTTCAAACGTAAAGTTAATCGTCATTTTCTCCAGCAACCTCAGACTCCTTCTAGCCTGTCCTATTCTCTTCTATCCTTCAAATCAAGCTTACTAATAGACGTTGCACCATGCCCTGAATGACATGACGTGCTGGTAGTAAAAACGAATTGTAAGCTTGATTTTTTCACATAAACGTCTGCGAACATTTTTATTTAGGTGCACTTATGGAGGATTGTTAGTTTTGCTGTCGCACTATTGTCGAATTATTTTCTTCAATGTTGAGAGTCCATTGTAAATGTTAATCCATCTGAAGAAAGTTTGTCACATTGATCGTGGTCCTGCAAAGTCATGTTAGGTTATTATGGATCCCAAATTCTCTCATGGCTGTAGTCTGAGCTCTACTCCTGGTATGATTACGTAGATGGCATGAAGGTATAGAAAGAGAAGTTAGACGGAGTTTCGAAACTTACACAATTTTTTCATTGTTTGCCTCGGGCTTAAAATCTTGATTGAGGATCGTTTTATACTCCCATACTTGCACAATTACTTCATGAATCGCTTAGGGCAATGTAGGTTCTACATATTTGACCAGCGATGACATTGTTTTTTGTGAGGAGTTGGTGTCTGGCTTTACTAGCTTTGTCTAAGCTTGGTGGCGGCAATGTAGGATCAAAATTAGATGTTGTTACACTCTAAAATTATTCAGACAACTTTTTGTTTCGCAATTCATGAAAATGCTCTTCGCTCCAAAATGAAGATCGGAGATCTCTGCAGCAACTCCACCGTTGGTTCTTGGGTTGTATTAACTGTACACCCGTATTAGATGCCGGATTTTGGGAAGAGCTCTCATATAATATTTGCAAGCTTTGATCTTGTAAGTTTGATTTGGGCAGTGCTTGCTCCCAGATCTTGGTAGTGTGTGCACGAGCTTACTGTTCACGGCGGTGCTACTCCGCCAAAGTATTGCAGGATTCCTAGAAAGCCCGAAGACTACTTATTTCCCGTTCCTGTAATGAGAGAAATTGCTTAAAGGCACCTCGTGATGCCGCATTTCTCGATCAGAAGGCGCTTAATGTCGTCATACATTGCCGACGGCATGCCCTGCAAAATATGAATGACGCTCGAGATCGTGTGTTGTAAGGAGAGTTGAAAACTAGCCAAGTGCTCTTCGATCATATGAAGAATGAGAAGGTTGACAACGTGCGAGAGCTGTAATATGTTATTTGCTGGCAAGGAGCAATATGGAGAAACAAATCGCCGAGGATCAATAGAAGCAAAGAGATGGATGATCGATCACATCACGTGTAGGCCAATTAAGGTGGCAATTTGGTTGCCGAGACAGATCCTGATCATGTAGCGGAGATCGTTCAGTTTTCTGGTGGCACTAATATAAAGACACAGAAGTTTCCGGTATAAACTGAGAACTGAGAAGATAGTGACGCACATTGTGTACGATTGTTCTAGAAGAGAAGGACTCCCTTCATTGATTGCAGAGTATGAATCAGGCTCCGCTTCAACTCGCGATTACTAAATGAATCAAAGCAAGGGAACAGTGGGGTAGGGAACCACTCACATAGATGATTCTAGGCAAAACATGAATAGCCTTTCAGCGTCCTTCGTGCACTTCCGATTTCACCGAACCTCAAAGAACTATTGAAAGTAAATTCCACATATTTTTACCAATTAGTTCTCGAAATGTACTACGTGTTAATATAGACCCAAAATGATTGTAGACATCAAGCAGATTTATTTTGCAAGCAATGTCCAATGTTATGTCCTGTAGCAAAAATCGACAAAACGAAAGAACACATAACACCCACTTCTAATATCGGATTTTCAGTAACATGGAAAATATCTCAACTCCCCAAATTATATACTTATCCAGATTATTTTTATGTTCTGAGAAAATATTTCTATTTCTACACGAATACTAAACAAAACGCCAGCCATACACGCATCGGAGAGGAGAGGCTCGCAAAGTTTGCCAGAACTACCATACAGTTTCTGACATACAAGAACTAAGTAAGGAGTTAATGTCAAGAACTTTCTTAAGTAGCCTCATAACAAGACCTTTTTATAGCCAATAGAACGAAAGCAGATTCATCCTACATCTTCTTAGGTTCTTCTCGGAGTCTGACTGGGGCAGGCAAGAAAAAAAGAAATGTTTTTTTTTCGTCCATATAAATCAAAAGTTTTTTTACGATGTCCTGCTTAAGGTATTTTCCCCTTGGGCAAACCTCCTCGACAGCACTTCATATATCACGTTGGCATAGACGAAAAAGCATACAACCGGAAAACATCCAAGTCGCCTGTCGACCTCTACCTTTCAGCTACGTTTATTTTCCTACTGTTTGGGGGCCCGCACCTGCCTCCACCCCGCCGCATTGTAGGTACCTAAAATTTATTTCATTATGTGGAATTTCCCTAACTTCTCCAACTTGTGCACAATACTTGCCATCAGTTATCAGGATCGATAACTGAAGTTAGCTACTAGAGAGCATTTCAACTTTTTCCACGAAATGTTTTCACTAACATCCATTGAATCCCATGCGAGCACAGCAAGGACCTGTCTGAGATAGAGGCGGGGGGGGCTCAACCCCAAGGGTTGTGATTCGGGGCTCCGTGATGCCCGGGGTGCTGCCGCCCTGCCCCATACCGGGCCGCAGCCAATTCGATTTCTAAACAACTTTTTTGTCATTCGCAGCCGTGCCCCTGTTATGGGACAAGATAATTTTGGGCAATTTCATGAAAAAAGAATCGAATTTCGTCGGGAATTCGGAATTTCATTGCTCAACTTTTTTGCCTGCTACCCCCGGGGGCCTCAATTGCGGCATAAAATTTTACTAGGATCTGAAAGGATGCCGGTTTTGCGGCAGGCGGTATCCGCGCTCTGCCGGGTAAACGGCCATTGTCGCAAGTGCTACCAAAGAGATAATCTTCGTCTTTGACTTGGAAATTAATGCCTTAGTTTGACTGCTCGTATTTATTTCTCCAACGACTCCACAACAGGTTTATGGGGCAACGTGTTTTGCATGTGGAGATACATTTTCGGGGAAAACTTTCGAGGCGATAGCAGAAGTGATAAGCTCCGGTGGTTGGTTGTGCGGTAAAATGTATAGATATGTTGGTATATATATGTATAGGGAAGGGATGAAAGTATTTTAACAATGTACGTAACTTGAGGGATTAGCATTTTGGGTTTATGATAAGGGAACGAAAGTTTTACGATAACTGGCATAAAAATGCACCCTTTTTTTTGTAGTTAATATAAACATGAAAGGAGTCAAAAGTTTTACTGTTCTTTATTTTAACGGTTTGTCATTTTGGCTTTAAAGTTAATTGCGCTCTTGGAATTCTTTAAGGGATGACGGCTTCATGTTTTGATGGTAGCCACATTACACGAGATATATCAATTTTATATTACTACATACATGTGAGGAGATCCCTTTCTCGTGGGGTCTCCGATAAGATGAAATTTGAATGATTGAGGCAGGCAGGAACTAGACATTTATTGGTAACCCCTACTGAATGTAACAGCTATCTGGCTTCTATTGGTTCTACTGACATTTCGTTGGGTTTTATAAAGGTCTATGCAACAAGCAAAGTTAAGGATAAGAATATTATCTGGGATTTTGGTTGCGGTAAAAGATCTCACATGAAAACTCTCGAAGGATACAAAATATTCAGTAGAAAATAGTATTTGATGGTAATATTTCTTTCTTTCTTTTGGTGAGTAGTATAGCAATGGGCATACGAGCACAGTGACGTCTTTGTTGTTCAGATGTGAACTTTTTGGGGACAAGACAGACCAGACATACAGACCGGACAGACCAATCTACCTGTCTAGCTGTGTAGGTGCCTGCCTGTATAGCTGTTCACCTGAGGGCTCCATATATGATGTAGAAGATGAAGGGTATCCCAACCTAAAAACATCAAAAGCTCAACTGCGGATCTCAAAAAAGATCTACCCAAGACCGGGAAGTTCAACTGGAGATTTCGACAAGATCGTGGCCTAGACATAGCGAAGTTCAATTATAGATTCAGCACAAGATCCCATCCAAGACCCACCAGTGCGAAGTTGAACTACAGATGTGATCCCCAGTGTGAAAGGTCATCGAAGGCCCATCCAAAAATTGGAACCTGGGTCAAACTCCCCTACAAGATCTCACCCAAGAATGCCCCCGCATGAAAGCCCATTCGAGATGTGCTAATCTCAAAACCCCTACAAGATAACACTCCAACCCACCCATTTCCACCCAGACAGCATGAAAGCCGACCCAAGACACGCTGCAGCAAAGTTTAACTAGGTTCACACAGGTGGCGCTCACTAACATCTAAGACCACATCCACAGCCAACTCAACAACCAATGAAGTCATTGTGCTCGTATACCTATAGCTATACTACATACTTTGGTGAGGCATCAGGGCCAGTCGCTTGGCCTATTGCACTACTACCCTATACCTAATAATTGTAGCCCAGACCACTTGAACAGGTTCAGAATTGTCTACAATTAGACTTCACTGTTTGCGCAGGGGCTCGTCGAACAACGAGACGCTGCCCCTCGCTATCACGAACTCACAGAGAACATGAACAGCAGACTCATCCTCCTCAAGGCAAAGACGGAAAGATGGAGTCCTCCGCCAGTTTTATCCCCCATAAGTGATAATTCTTGGCCCCTTATGTGAGGAAGGACGATTCCGGAGACTACAACGACGAGATCTACGAGCGTTATCACGACATAGATGTTGTGAAGAAAATGCTGCGGTAGGCTCCGGGGGCAGGGCATCTAGCTCGTACGAGTAAAGATGAACCTGCTCGGAAAGTTCTCTACGGTAAGTTCAATGGGGTGCGACAACGAGGGAGATCCAACGTCCGCTGGAAGGATGGCGAAGACCAGGACGCGCAGAGCTTGAGGATGCCGAACTGGATGACATAGGCTCAGAATCCAATCCATATGCAAAGGAAAAAGTCGAAACCTGTGCGCTTGTTAACCGCAAGGAAGTCTTACTACCACACCTCTATAAAGAAGCCGACCGACTTCCCGACTAGCATTTAAGCGAGGGCAAGCCTCATGCCGCGTGTGGGCCCAATCTGACAAATAAGGGGTATGCCAAAAGAAAGCTTTCCCTTAGATTCGTCATGAGCACCAGAGAAAGAAAAATCAGAGATTCTGAATTGTGGTATGCCCTATGAGGCAAACATTGTTTATTTGTACTAATACCCGTCGTTAGAAAAGGTGAAAGCCAATAAAAGTTTTGACGTTTTTATGAAAGGTTTTGAGGTTTTATCCTAATAAAAGTTTTGAGGTTTTTTCCTAATAAAAGCTTTGAGGCTTCTTACTAATAAAAGCTTTGACGTTTTTTCCAAATAAAAGCTTTGAGGCTTTTTACTAATCAAAGCTTTTACGCTTTTTACTAATAAAAACTTTGAACTTTTTGAAAATAAAAGTTTTGAGCTTTTTTGCTCATAAAAGCTTTGACGCTTTTTACTAATAAAAGCTTTAAAGCTTTATAATAATAAAAGCTTTAAAGCTTTATAACAATAAAAGCTTTAAAAGTTTACAAAAAAAATATTCAACTTTTCTGATTATTGGAAATGCAGAAGGTAATTGAGTCTATTCCTAGTTCGTTGTAATACGTGAAAAGCTTTTCTATGGTAAATTAAGTCACTCATTGGCAGTCCTTAGTAGCCTAGCTGGCACGAATGCCATTCCAGAGGTCTGTGGTTCCGGCTCCGATGCCTGATTACCCAATAACTTACAGGTATAGAAATTAACTGATTGAGCTTGGATGGATAAACTTTTGGATTTCGATGTGGTTTAGTATCAGGGGATAACTTTTGGGCATCAATCTCTCGACTATGCCAATCCGACATAGACACAAGATTTTTTTTCTTTATTTTTCCCTGAAAGCTGAGTTAAAGCGGCAGAATTTCACCGAAAGTGTCTAAATTATCAATTTAATTTTCCACATAAATTCCTCTCGTTTAAGCCTCCATTCTCCTCCATCTTTCTTGCTTTGACTAAACATTAACTAAAGCTAAAGCCTTCGAAAAGAAATAATGTTATCTCTCCATAATTATTTTGAAACAATAAGAAACGATAATTTTGCACTAAAATTCATAGCGATAAAGACGTCATTTTGCGAAGCATCTTCCAAGAAAATACGCGCGATGTATAAATTCTCATCTAAGCAGGGCCGGGCCGGGAAGGAGCGAGCTCCGCCGATTTCGTGCAGGGCGCAAAGTCTTAACAACTCTTAAATATTCTCCTATCTAATGGCAATAAACGAGATAAATTACTGCCTGTGCCATGGAATCTACCGCCATTTAGTATGCTGTGTCCGAGATTTATTGGTTTGTTTATCAACGTGAATAAGCATTAATGTGACACATGTTTATTATCTATGGATGGAGCCTACAAAAGCCGCAGAACTCAACTTTGTATTAGCAACATTTCAATTTTATGGATCAAGTCGAAAGCACATTTTTTCTACCCACATCGATTCCACATGGTTAAGGCCTTGTATGGTATAGGAATGAGGCAGGTCAGATGGACAAGAGTTATAAATGACCCTTTTTTCGTAATGACACCCGTTATGTATGTGCTGTGTGGAATGTGGAATGTGGAGTAAAATGTTTTATTTCCTGTTGCGGGAGGGATAAAAAAATTATTTGAAGTTGGTTTTCGTTTTAAGGTTTTAATTATTTTTTTCTTTATTTCTTGTTTTAATCCCTAAAGTATTAAAACCTAAGGATGAGGAATTTTTTGTATATCACGTAGCACGGCAAATGATTCATGCCCATCTACCAACTGAGTTAACAGCTCTAGAGGAAAGTTAACTACGTAATTCGAATTTACAAATTTCGCTTACAACACTTACAGCTGCACGCAAGAAATTCATTTAAAAATTCTGAGGTAGATAATATGATTTGCACTCAAAAAACCTAGGCGTGAATAGTAATGTTGGTTCACCTCATAGGGTCCAATATTGAGGCAAGATTCAACCATAAGTAGTATAGTAAAAAATTCCATTATAAGTTCGACAAACGAAAGAAACTTGAAATCACTGCAGAAAAGCTCATACGAATCAACATATTCGTAGAAACTCAGAAGAGTCACAGCGTTCACTAACGATTTGCAGCAATCGGCCAAGTCTCTCTAATTAAAATCAAGCCTGCTTTAAGTATAATTAGGCCACGATTTGTTACAAGTGGCAAACGCTTGCCTTAAAGAGCCATCTGAAAAAACGGCCAATCGTAACAAGTAGGACTCCAACTTAGCTTCCTTCTGCTCTAAACTGTTTCTGTTAAGACCTATATACATGAGTAGAACCGCCCGCTGAGTGGAATCGAACCCCAAACCTATGTGATGGCTGTCTTAACCCCTAGACTACTACCGTGGATGCAATTCTTCTAAAGAAGACCCTTCTTTTTTGGAATCTTGGACGACGACAAACATCTTCCTGCATTTAGGCTCCTAAGGGGTTGAATTTCTTTCTTTCAGCGCTGGAATTGTCTTTCCGGGAATTGGTTAAATAGGCTTCTCTTTTGGCCTACTTACGCGAGAAGGATCATGCATGGAAGTGAAATTGAACCACCGATGACAGGTAGTCGGTCCCCATTACCCCAGGTTGCCTAGGATGCTATGTTTCTGAAGAAAAAGCTTCTACTTTTCTCCCTTCCGTGCGACCCGCTTAGTCGAAAAGAGCTTTTGCTGTAGAAGCATGCATCCCTCATGTATTTAGTTCTTTATAGTGTTGATATTCTATCTCTCTGGAATTGGCTTTCCGAGAAACTAGGTAGGTGAAGGACCAGTTTTAAAATGTGTGCTACCAAGTAGTTTTGTATAAAAGTTGGCTAAACGTTGACTGTTAAAAAAAATTTCTCTATCTAGCCGTCATTCAATAAAGTTAGCTTTTTACTAAATAAAAACGAAGCTTTTTACGTTTAAAAGCCTTAACCTTTTTAACTTTGAAAACTTTTATTTATAAAAGTTTTGAAAAATTTTATTTATAAAAGCTTCGAAAAGTTTTATTTATAAATGCTTCGAAAAGTTTTATTTATAAAAGCTTCAAAAAGTTTTCACTCATAAAAGTTTTGAATCTTTGAGGTTTTTACCTATAATATCTCTGAAGTTTTTGACTTATAAAAGCTTTTTTAATCTTTTTAGTTTTAAAAACTTTGTAGCTTTGTACTTATTCAAGCTGTTAGGCTTTCTGCTTTTAAAAAATTTCATTCTGAAAGTTTTTAAGCTTTTTACTTATAAAATCTTTTAGGCTTTTCACTAAAACTAGCTTTATATTTTATAAAAGCTTTGAAACTTTTTACTTATGAAGGTCAGCTTTTCCTAAAAAAATGCGGAAGCTTAAAGCTTTAGTTGTTATGTTGTGGAAGCTAAAAGCTATGAAGCTTTTTATTTATAAAAGCTCTGAAACTTTAAACTCATTAAAGCTTACTTATAAAATTTTGAAGCTTTAAAGCTTTTCACTTATAAAATCTTTGAAGCTTTTTATTTATGAAAGCTTTGAAATTTTTTTTAACTTTGAATCTAATTGCTCCTTTAATCCCTCATGGGACATAGGGCGGAAACAGTTGCCCTCCAGCGGACTCTGTTTTGCGCGACAGCTCTCAGCTCTGACCAGGGTCTCCTGGTTGTTGCGGCCTCTGCTAATAGGGTTCTCCTCCACGTTGTTCTAGGTCTTCCGACTCGACGGGTTCCTTGCGGATTCCAGTCGAGGGCCTGTTTGGCTAGATTCTCGTTTTCGCGTCGCAAGGTGTGGCCAATCCAATTCCATTTCCTTCGCCTGATTTGGTCGTCTATCCTTTCTTGGCCGGCACGGCGCCATAGTTCTTCATTTGAAATTCTATCTTGCCAGCGGATTTTTAGGATACGACGTAGGCATCTGTTGATGAAAACTTGTAGGCGCCCTGTGATGAATTGGGTGACTTTCCATGTTTCGCAACCGTACAAAAGAACTGCCTTAACGTTGGAGTTGAACAGCCGCAATTTGGTGTTAATGAAGCTTTGTACTAATAAAAGCTTTGCATTTTTTTACTTTTAAAAGTGTTGAAGCTTTGAAGTTTCATATTTAAAATTTTTGAAAGTTTTACTTATGAAAGCTTTGAAGCTTTTTACCTATTAAAGCTTTGGAGCTTTATACTTAAAAAAGGTTTGATACTTTAGACCTAAAAAAGCTCGGAAGCTTTTTACTTATAAATGCTTTAAAGCTTTCTACTTATAAAAAATGAAAGCTTGTCACTTATAAAAGCTTTGAAGCTTTCTACTTTAAGAAGCTTTGAAGCTCTTTACTTAAAAAAGCTGTGAGGCCTTTTTTTAAAAAAAATCTTTGAACCTTTTTACTTTTAAAAGCTTTGAAGCTAAGAAGGCATCTCCTGATCGAGTTCAACCGCAGAAATATTGGATAAATCCCGTAGAGTTAAACCGCGTGCTAGCGTTGTAAGTTTATTACTATAACTTTCCACTATCCTTTAAATAGAGCTTGTTGTTCAATATTGTGCTCAATGATAGGACAGTCTACAGAACAAAGGAGGTAACTTTTGGATGGAAACTGGGGGAGGGTGAGTTTGAAGTCTTGTATTACATGATAAAGTTACCTACACGGGCGTTTTGTAATGTGCCCTCAAATTAACATACATTTATGTGCTTCACTACGAACATTTTATAGATTGCAGATGAAGAACTCGAATTCTAGCAATACCTCAGTGCCGGCTGCGAAGAGTGCTTGATTGTTTTGTCTTCAGTCGAAATATTTTCTAAAGTCCTTCTTTCCCAGATCTTTCAACGTTAGAATTTATTAAGGATGTGCTTTTTGCATCAAATGTCCTAAGCAAGAGACTCAGTATCAAGAAATACTTTTAGTAAAAATGTCCTATTTGCACCACCATACCTTGTCGCATAGATATTTTAAAAAAGCATCAACCCAATTGAAAATTTTTCTATACAAGAATTTGAATGATATTGTAAGTATCTTATAAAGTCTAGGGAATTTGTTGAGCTAAATCTCACTACTCTTTGAAAACGCACTATCATCCCCGACATACACACGCATGCATTATTTATTCATTATCCGTGACTTTTGATTTTTGCACTTGCACACATTCCTAAATGTACAGAGAAATCAAATTATTGTAAGTTGATGGTGTATAAGCTACGTAAGTAATTAATTACGTAAAACCAAAATACCATAGTCTCAGCAAACACCTGCCTTACCGGCTTCGATTCCTGTGGGAAGTGTAATTAATTTGTGGATGCCATCACACTGCAGGTAGGTTCAAGTCGGCTGTAAATTGTTGCCCTATTTGTTATCCATTGTTGCTCGTACATATAACTGCGGCTTAATTATTGAAAGTGCTTCAAGTTGTCTTCCATTAGACTATGCGGCGGCAGCAGTCACGTTTTCACCTTTACTTAATGGATAAATGAAACTTATCGTTTTCATTAAACATCTGTTAATTGATTTTCAGTTTTTTTTGTTTTGATCATGTTCAAGTGGATGAAGAGATTTACAATAATTGTGCAAAGTATTTATGCTTTTTTTTAAACGATCACGCAACATTTTCAAAAAAACCAATAGAATTAATTATTACTAGACTATTAAAGCACTTTTAGGTTTTTCGCCAGGGGAAATTTAGGTTCTGGTATATCTGAACTAAATAAACTAATTATGAAAATAAAAATAGTGTTTTTTACCGTTTCTTTTGACTGAAATAATTTAACTGGATAAAGCCTTCAACAGATTTTGTTCTGATACTAAACCGAAAAAGAGAATCTCCGAACGAACTTCTAAGACACCGGGACCCTCCTATGTTCCTAGTTGTGAATGAACGAAGGGTTAATTAATATTTTCGGTTCAAGTTTAGGCAGACGATACTGTCAATGTGGTAACCGATGAAACAGAGCGTAACACGCCAAGACGTTTCCAGCAAGCCCTTGATTTTTTCATCAGCTGAAGGGCTAGTGTAGGGCGAAATGCCAATCCAAATGCAACAGTTTCGTTACCATATATCAGAAAACTAGCAATATTGGAATCGACAGAACCAGTCCTTGTAGGCCCCCTTAAACCAGTAATCCATTAATCCAAATGAAATGGAGCCAAGCCAAAACCTCGTCGTTTGTAGGGAAACTCGGTAGGACTCATAGTCTAGAATCTCTGAGTTGGCTTTCAATCATTCCAAATTGAATTAGACAGATCCATCGAGTTATTTATTGGCTTGCTCCTGCTTATCGAGGCCATTTGAATCGCTCGTGCTTGAGGGCCTTATGCCAAACTCCACTGTAACCAGTATACAGCATAGATGATCTGATAAGTAAGACATGCAAATTTCTGTGGAGCTGCCGTAGAGCCTCCGGATCCACATGCAGTCTAAATGCTAACATCCAATCATCATCACAAGGCTCAAGGTAACTTACCATAGAATATAGCTTTGTTACTATACTTAAAAGCTTTGTTACTAAATTAAGCAAGATTCATAGATTAACCTGTCTTTCCATCATTAGAGCTGTTTGCTCCTCAACTTAAACGGCTTCCGCTTTGCCTTGAAGCATAGAAATCCGCTGCAGTAGGTGTTAGGGCGATTGGGCATGGGAACCAAATTTGACCATTTGGCGGTGATCGAATATGCACCTTCGTCTTCTGCGGGAACATTCTATTAGTTTTATGGGAGAGATTCAGAAGAGCCGAAGTATTATTCACGGGGGTTGGGGGCTTGGTTGTGCTGTGTCCGAAAATGACCCGAACTCGGAAAAATCAGAAAGCTGTCATGGCCTTCACACCGCATCCTGCCCGAGGTGCAACACCACTGTTGCGTGGACCGGGGAAGGGTCAACAAGCTGAATGCTATAGCTATGCCGGTTCTAAGCCAGTGATATCATCGGCCGTGGTCTCGGGTGTGGATGTTGTGTTGAGTATGAGTGAGCGCCGCCTGTGTGAAATTAGTTGAACTTCGCTCTGGTTTATTTGTACCTTTGATAAGATTTCTTGCTGGGGATCGAATCCGCAGTTGAACTTCTATGTGTTTGCGTGGTGGATCTTGCGGTGGGGTCTGACCCAGGTTCTAATTCTTGATAGAGGTCAGTCAGTGAATTCGCTTCGACCGGATGGGTTTTGGTGTGCGTCTCAGTTAAGTTTATATGCAATATGATTCAGTTAATGATATCAATATATTAAGGCCTATGGATTTTAGAAAGCGTTTCGGACTTAAGGTATGCATAAGGGGGGAGGGGGCAAAATTTCATCAACAATTGCCTTCGGGCAACGATTTCTTAGATATAAGCATTTTTTTTTCAACGGCTAGGGATTCTAGATGATGTCCAGTGGGGTTTCAAAGGTATGTAAAATTTCATTAAATCCGTAAGAAAAGCGGGTAGGGTCAATTTCGACTGCCCAGTTTCAACTGCTTTTTCAAGGCTACAAATCTGGAGGAGTATTTACCGCTTACCGAAGAAGATATGTAGGTATGTGCTTAAGGAAAATATGGGAAAGATAGGTCTGTACAAAGAAAAATATGTTTAGCTTCTCCGGAGTTCTGACAGGTATGGGTCTATCTGGTCTGGTCTATTTGGCTTGGATTGCCTGCTTTCTCTGCTCTGGTTTATCTGGAATATCTGGTCTGGTTTGTCTGCATTTTGAAGCAAAATCCTGTCACCCATCAGCCCGTTTTCCATTCCCATGCAAACAATATTGAAGGACTTCTACAAGCATATTAGGGTGGGTCTTATAACGATTCCACTCCAATGCTCCTGTCGGCGTGGCATATCTACAGGGACTACCATATTTAAGCAGAATAGGGCTGGTAGTTGATTATAGCTGTCGGCTCTATGGGGTAGCATTCGAAACAGCGGAGCACTTGCTGTGCGATTGAAACGATATAGCAAGGAGGGGATTGAGTCTCCTCTATCGCAGCTTCCGTGTTCCCAGGGAGATTTCGGATGTGAATCCTAAATTAATTTTGAGCTATAACAAAAGATTAAACCTTTAAAGTTTTTAATGACTGGGTTGACACAATAGACCAAAAAGATGCGTGCCTGCAAAGACACTCTCTTAAAGAAAGAAGAAGAATTCCCGGCAAAGATTAAAAAATATCAGCAACCTTTCAATAAAGAGACAAGCTTAATTATTTGGGTTTCTTCTAAGATATCGCAGGACTGATTTTTTCAATGCTCTGTTGAGCACTTTCCACGCACTTAAGTCCGAATTTTTCTCTTGGAGAAAATTAAGTATTACTTTATTATTGTTCTCTACCCTGTTGGGAAAATAACCAAAAAAATACCTGAGGTTGAGAGGTTTTGTCTTCTTCCACCACTCTGTATTGAACACCCTTTCAAGGTTTCATTTAATCTGCCAGCGCTTGCCAGTACAAGTAAGATCAGCCAGTCAGATTTTTGAATGCAGCCAGGAATTTGGGGGTTTGTATGCAGGTCGGTGATCTGTACTTTTTGAAGGGTGTCATTTAGAAACGTCGTCCTTTGAGCTGATGACAAAATGACATCCAAGAAATTGATCCAGGTTGACTTTTTGTGCAATATTCTCGTAGAAGGTTATTGAACAGTGTGCTGGATCCGGTTTTATTTTGATATGTAATTTAGTTGCCCTCGTGCACCCTCTCGTGACTCTTCTTTTGATGGTTCAATCCTTGGTGTGTGAGGCTTTTTACGACCTTGGACAATTTTCTCCTAAAATTCTAGCTCCTTTCCACAACTTAATGCTAGGCCTCTTCCGGAGAGTGCCTTTTTGCCATTTCTCAGTGATACATACCGGAGAGCCTGATTTACATTGTTTCGGTGGAGGTCGATACAGTTGGAGCAAAAATCTCATCATTGATTGATGTGTAGGGATATATTCTGTGTTTGGAGAGTTTTGAGGCTCTTTTTTATGATATGGGAATAAAACTGTCATTTGCAGCAAAGCGCCTTACTACAGGAGGACCTATTGAAACAAAAGGTCGCCTGGTATCTGAAGCTCAAATTTAACGATAATCCATCTTAGTATCATTCATCTAATTAGCATAATTTTTTCACCTTCTGATTGCCGATTTCTCGACATTTCTTCTTTAGATTCATCGTATTCTGTCAGATGGAACACATCTAGTCATTAATTATACCATTAAGAACTGGTTTGGGTTCACACGCTCAACCGACGCAGTACCTACTCGAACACCTCGGACAAGATGTTACACTACATATACAACGTACTGTTTGAGTATTGTTTATGCTGTTGTTTCTTTATTTCCCTGGTAGGATTTGTTGATAAGTAGGCATAACAGAACATGCCTTAGTACTCTTACGGTGGTGCTACTTGTGTACCCTATTGGGTCTTCAATATTTTTGCTTTTAGTGAAACGAATGATTTTAATAGAGCCCCAAAACGAGTTTCAGCAATGCAATGCTTTTAGAACTCGAGTATATTTTGGCAACATATTCATATAGGTCCATTAAGCATCTCTTGTGAAGCATACCTTTGCAAAAAGTTTTTCAATAAAAACTAATATGAGGAACCGAAAACAAAAGGCAGCAACATCAACACTTATTAAAAAGAATTAAAAGTTCCAACGTCACGACGAATATGACATAAAATAAACACCGCAAAAAATTTAAAACTATTTTCAATATTTTCATTTAATTAATAATTTTCTTGGCTAATTAAATTCAATGAATGAAAAGTCATTAACTTACCCAAAAATTTCGAAATTGTCGCATAACACATTTTCTTTACAAAACAAGTAAAGAGAAACTTTTCCATTTGTACAGTTTTCAATTGAAATTCATAATTTATGGAAATGACAACTACCTTCAAAGTACTTTTAAATGTCCTTGAGATGAAACTTAATAAAATCAACCAAACCTTTTTGAATAGACCAAACTCATAGAGGATACCAAATATGAAAATAAGACATAATTTTGAGTCAAAGAAAATATTGACATTTCGAGTCAATATTGCTTATGAATTTTTAACAAAGTGAAGGACATTCCTCTTTAATTGAAGTATTATAATTGCACAAAACCTCTGGAATTCAGGAACTTCAATATCGTTTGCATGGTATACTCGTATATGGGGTGGGAGTATATACACTCTGACTGAGTTAGTTTATGCCAAGGAGCGCAATTATCGTTAGGAATACTCAAAGAATTTATTCAAAATACAGGAAATAAGGTCATTCGCACAAGGAAACTCCTTCCTCAATTACCGCAGTCCACAATAAGGGATCATGTGCTCTAGTTAAAGCCGAAAGACCCATTCCGACCAGGACTAATGACACCCAGAAAGGAAGCCTGGCATAAAATTAACACGTGTAACAACAGTTTTCCTAAAAATGATATCAAATAAAACTCCTTAATGACAACCAACCGAAAACCGGAATTCCAGGCTAGCAAAGAGGTACATTCGCACTAACCTTGAACGAGTCGAAAGTCCTCGCTCCCAGACGACTGCGAACTGTTGTGGAATTTCTGTCACAGTATTCCGCACACAGCAACTCCATGCCATACCCCCTTAAGCTATGCCGCCATACCCCCACACACACCTGGCCCCGGGTGGGGTAGCCAACCCCTGTAAATGAGCAAAGAAAGTTATTTTTATCTCATCAGTTGTTAGAGGTCTTTAAGCTGAAATTCCACCGTTAAAGGCGATTATTCTGGTTGTTATACTTATGAGCCTCCCGAAATGAGTAATAAACACGCGAGCTTTCATGGCAAGTCAACAGCTAACGAGTACAAGCGTTACAACTAATAGGACTACCCCAAAGCACCCAGCACCCGACCGCTGATCCACACAACCCACCAACCCCCCACCCGCACTCCTGCTGTCGTGCCAAATCCTTTCAAGTTATATGGTTTCCCCGAAAGTTGCTTTATGTAGCGCCAATATTGTGGCGGATTCGAAAAAACAAAAACGAACAGAAATGGAACCTTCGATAGTTCGCCATATTATTTGGCTAATGCCATGTAATATTGCTGATGCGTGGGCCATTGGCTGCCAGCGAGCAAATTGCGCCCATGGCAAGCCATAAGACCCAGTATATTCCGATAGTCTGTCATAATGGTGAACATCAGAGAGCCTTTTGTCCTAATTACTCAATAGGGGTTGATTGTTCTGGAAAATATCGAGGTCACAGTCGATTCGTAGGCATTTATAGATTCTACAGAAATGTGAAATTGCTTATTTAAGGGAGAAAGTTTTTATGTGCCAATCGTAGCCGGCTGGGGGTTGGTATAAGGCTGTCGCTTATGCATAAATTTCTATTTTCGTTGGAGTATTGTAGAAGTGTTATTTGGTGGCATGTGATTTATATTTGGTTTCATACATGAACGCGTGATGGGAGTGCTGCTCGGGGGTGCAATGGAATATATTTACCAAGCGATTCTTTACCATGAGTCAAAATACATCGCCAGAAACGTAAGAAGCAGATATTTCTGTATCGCTATTGTTCCGGAGTAAATCTCACTTTGATGCTAATGCAGACTAGAATTTTCTTGTTTTATACGAAAGAATATACTTAGTTCAAAGGTAATCTTCTTTGCACTGTTTGTTCACTGTTCTATCATTGAGTGTAATGTCGGGCAGCATGTCGGAAAGATAATAAAGGAGAGGAGAGGCTGGCTGGCAATACCATCTGATCCCGTCCAATACACGGCGACAGAATGCTGGTTTTTGCGATCAAACAAGAGATGACGTTCTATCGTCTTATGCGTATAGGAGAATTATCTGTAAGAAGGGAAGTCAAGAAAGAAGGAATGTCATGTATCTGCACTGAAAAAAATCATGATTTAATGACAACCTCGCCAGGAGATTGGGAGATTTGGGGTTGCGTCGACCTAAAATTCATTGTCATAATTACAAAGTTGTTGAATCAATTTCACGACATTATTTGAAACAACAACTCTTCGATGTTACATTGCCATACTGAGTTATTTCAGTAAAAAACATCATGGTTGAGTTATTAACATAAATATTTCAGTAAAGTACGATTGGCCCTGATTCAATATCTTTCATGTATTTGAAATAATTGCAGTTCGATTTCATTGAAATAAAGAACATGTTGTTTTAATTAACTAAAAAATTGTAATAATAATTTGTTCGATTTGTTAGAAACCCATAATTCAATTGTTTTTACCAAATATTTTTTGAACTAAAATGAAAAATAGTTGTGTCAACTACATGGCATATATTGAAAACCATTCTAGAACATACGGGTGGGCTACTTTGTTGTCAGTAGAACCTATACAACATTTTATTACTAGATGCCTTTTAACGGAAATTCCTTTTGTATTGTACATCATCTGCCTTGACCGAACCAATTCTACAAGTAAGCAGAAGCACATTGTGTTTGTGTTAAGCTTTCACGCCAACATTTTCTGGTGAACATGTTACTGCATTTCCTTCTTGTCGATAGTGCGAAGTGTTGATGCCTGAATTAGATTCTTTGTAATAAATTTCTTCGTAATTTTGATTTGGTTTTTAAATAATTCATTAATTTTAAGGACAAAAATTTTTTTCATATCTTGATTCGAGAAAACAAGTATTTTTCTAGTAATTTCATTACGTTAATTTCCAATTTGTTAAAGAACTTGTTGTTTAAGAATAGTGAACAGTGTACAGTGTGAACAGTGATTGTTATCAGTGACGTTTGTACTGGAATTTATTAAAAATAAAATGGCTGATGAGCAAACGGTGTCATTTCTGGAATATTGGGGATTTCCAGAGCTTGTTTCTATATTCAAAGGTAAGATTTTTCATGTATACCTATAGTATATTTGAAAAATAAATGATATTATTATAAATATCGTATTGTTTATCATGGGGAAAATAATTTCTTGAACATAATATTTAAATTGAACAGTTTAAGCATTTGCGGCCTAGTTTGATACAAGCCATATACAAATGTTTTGAGATCGTAACAAAATGGAAAGATGAGTTCGGAAGCTGTTCCACGCTTCAAGGAAGTAACAACGCGATGAGAATCATATCGCTCTTTTTTATGCTATAAATTTGCTCTCAGTAGTCACAGTTATTATAAACATATTTACAAAACGAAAGTTGATCGAGTGGGAATGCTATATCTTTATTATAACGATGATTTCTGTAAGAGAATTTATTTCATTAATTATTTACTTTCTTTTTTAAGGGGCAAGAATATCAGAACGGTTAATTATTCTTCATCTTACGTTTTAGTTTCAGTTATAAGAAATATATTTTTTTACAGATTATTGAATCGACTGTAGAAAATAGTGGGGATCCGGAAGGCAAAAATAATAGCCCACAAAAACGACTTCGCTCTAACGAAAGTGGATATCGAAAGCGTATTAAACGCGAAGATTTTTCTTATTTAAAAGATATATTAAAAAGACATAACTTTGGGAACGCTCTTAAAGCGGAGTACTCGGCACATAAAACATTAACAGATCGATCGAGTATTTTTTTGTGCGAAATAATCGCATCGGATTTGACAACTGACGTTCATAGGTATGATGAACTTACCATTCATATGTATGTAGTACTCGACTTTATTGTTCTAGTTGTTTGAGTAATGATTTCGAAGATCTAACTGATGAAATAATTTCCATTTTTCCAAATGAACAATGCGACACTTACTATATACCATCATATATAAAAAATTTCAAAAGATGATAAATCAGAGCATTGTCGAGGACGATTGGTAGACAAATTTCACAACAAACTTCAGCAGTATTGACGTATGTGCAATTTAAAAAAAACCATGCAGCCAACAAACACGGAAGCTGAAGATGCCTTACTACTATGTAAGTAAACTTTTACATCGAGTATTAATTTTTACACGACTGCCGAAAAAAGGAGTGTAATGTGTTTAGGTTTGTTGTGTGTATGTACGTTGTTTTGTACCACCATAACTTCTAAACGCTTGAACGGATTTAGATGGCTGAGGTACCGTTAGAATCGTTTAATGAGTCTGAGTAACATAGGCTAAGTTAATTTTTAAAAAAAAACAATATGGCGGCCGTCAGACGCTATTTACGTCACACGCAATTTTGTTTTTTTTCTGATTGGGTCAATATGGGTATCAAACGAAAGGTGAAATTGAGACGATTTCAAATATATATAACACTTAATAGATATGTGTTAAATAAATGCCAATTTTATGCTTAAATAAAATCAAATTACTCGAAACGTTTTACATTACCCGATCACCATGAACGAACATTTAATAGTTATGCCTAGTATGCTGTTGCAGCAAAATGAAAATTCCCTATACAAGCTCTATGTAACACCCTGCCCCAAAAAGGAGTGCAATGTTTTCAGGGTTCATGTTTGTATGTTTCTTTGTTCCACCATAACTCCTAAACGCCTGAACCGATTTAGATGGTTGGGGTACCGCTAGAATCGTTTAATGAGTCCGAGTAACATAGGCAAGATTAAAAATAACAATATGGCGGCCGTCCGACGCAATTTACGCCACACTCGATTTTTTTTCTGATTGGGCTAGATAGAGCTGTAATCTAGGCTCTAAAATTTTTACCAAGGGGCACACTTATGTCGCGCTCATTCGCGTAAGGAAGTTAGAAGGTCTAGCTATTAGCAATTTGTATCCTTGTAAAGTTATTCACGATGATACAAAAATCACTCAAAGAGTTAGATCGGCTCAGAAAGCTCGACCAATGAGAGCCAATGGAATTTTCGCTCACATCTCTATATACTAATTAATCCAAGCAGCACTTTTGTCTAATCTGTCGGCGTGTCTAAATTTAGCTGGAATAAACCAAACTTCGATAACTTTACTTTTGCATTAAAACTGTAACATTTTCTACAGTAGTTAGACAATATCTTAGATATTTATTATACACACATTGACTATACTAAGAGAACAATGTCTTCTATATCTTGTTTCTGTCTTACATTAGTAACTTAAAACTTGTTTTTGACTTTTTAGTTCATTTTTGTGTCCCAGGGGCATCGTGTTTTTAATTTTTTAATTATTTTGTTTTTTCGAAGATGTGTTGAGTAAAGAATATTTTGAATATTGTAACAAAACAATATTAGTTCCAGCTCGAGAGAATGGTAAATACCACATGGATACAAATTAACCGGATCAAATATTCGATAGGAATAATGATTTCATTCGAGAAAGATAGGTAATTTATAAATATTTGGCAAATTAAATACATTTTTTTAAATGGTAACAATAAAACAGAATTTCTTATCAAAATTATAATAGCATAAAATTTAATTCTTACTATCATGGATTTTTAATTTCACCAGGTAACCAATGGGCCATTGAAAGTCATAAAAATTTAATAAACATAAAACCAAATAACAAGCTTATGGCAATGGCGAATGCTACGTAATGTGTTAAATTTAACAATGTTACAAACTATGTTATCTAGTAGGATAAATGTATATTATGCAATACAGATATTTTTTTATGTTGCATGCTTTAATTTGTTTGTACTTATATGAAATATATTTTTTTAAATGTACATTTTTTTAAATTGTCTTCAATAAACTTGTAATCTATTTTTAATTATTGTAGTTTTTCTTAATACTGCTTGAGTAAATATAAGTCAATATTCCTCTTCTTCTTAACGGCTCTGCAACCGAAATCCGGTCCTGGCCTGAGCCGATGTCATCCAGTTCGGCGTCCCTATGCTCTGAGCGTCCTGGTCTACGCCATCCTTCCAGCGGAGGTTGGGTCTCCCTCGCTGTCGCACCTCATAAGTCTTACGGCAGAGAACTTTCCGAGCAGGCTCATCTTCACTCATACGAGCTAGATGTCCTGCCCACCAGAGTCTACCGAGCTTTATTTTCTACACAACATCTATGCCGCGATAGCGTTCGTATATCTCGTCATTGTAGAGTCTCCGGAATCGTCCTTCCTCACATAAGGGGCCAACAATCCTCCGAAGTATTTTCCTCTCGAACACCGCCAAGAGGTTAGAGTGCTTTTTGCTAGGCACCCACGTTTCGGATGCATATGTGAGGACCGGTAAGACCATCGTCTTATATAATAAAAGTTTGTACATTATGGTTAGATGTTTGGATTTGAAGAGCCTTGACAGACTATAGTAGGCTTTGTTGGCTTTTAGCAGTCTTGCGCGTATTTCTTGTTCCATGCTATTGCCGGATGCTACTATTGACCCCAGGTAGGTAAATGATTTCACCACATCAAACTCGTGTTCCTTTACCTTAACTGTGGGACCAATGTTAGGTGTTCCTGCAGACGAGGCAACTATGTACTTTGTTTTGCTTTCGTTTGATGTAAGTCAATATTATAACTTCAAATTTAAATGAGTGAATTTGTAAAAATATTTATTGAAAATTGCAATGATATTTACGTCATCGCCTTATAGTCCAGGGAAATTAGACAAAAAAAGACCCAATTTCGGAAAAATTCCGGGAAAGCTGAATTTTGGTATGGACATTGATATTATTGCTCTAAGGAAAATGTCAAGGGTCCCCATCGTTTTGACACTCCGAAATGATTTTACGCGGGGTCAAAGGTCACCAAAGGCGATTTTTCGAAGATATCTCAGTAGTGCTCACTTTTATAGAAAATTTATGTGAATAAAGTTTGTAGCTTGTAGGTAATTTCCTACAAAAAATATTTTATAACTTTTTCTTGTAAGAGTAACCGTTTTTGAGATATTTTGATTTTAGTCAACGGGGGGGGGGGGTATGAGACAACAAAAGCCCAACTACGGAAAAATTCCGAGAAAGCTGAATTTTGGTGTGGACATTGAAATTATTACACTAAGGAAAATGTCACGAGACCCCATCGATTTGACACTCGGACACGATTTTACGCGGAGTCAAAGGTCACCAGAAGCGATTTTTGGAAAATATCTCAGTAATGCTGACTTTTACAGAAAAATTATATGAATAAAGTATCCGTGGACTAAAATCAAAATATCTCAAAAACGGTTACTCTTACAAGAAAAAGTTAGAAAATATTTTTTGTAGGAAATTACCTAAGCTACAAACTTTATTCACATAAATTTTCTATAAAAGTGAGCACTACTGAGATATTTTCGAAAAATCGCTTTTGATAACCTTTGACCCTGCGTAAAATCATTTCGGAGTGTCAAAACGATGGGGACTCGTGACATTTTCCTTAGAGCAATAATATCAATGTCCATGCCAAAATTCAGCTTTCCGGGAATTTTTTCGAAGTAAAATGTCGAATTTCCCTGCCGTTGTTCTGAATGTATAATCTTTTGTACGAATGCGAAATATATTTTATTTCAAAAAATTTAAAGTTGAAAGTAGTCTAATAAATGTTTCCGCTAACTAACAATGCAATTTCTCGTAACGACAAAATTGGTTAAGGCCCTCGTACCGCCTCGGAGCGAGTATTTTAGGTGATTTTTAAAGAAGGATTATGAGAAAATGGTAACAGATATTGAGATATAACTTTTTTTATTTGTTTAGAAGAATAATAAATTGTAAAATAAATTGTTTTTTAATTTTTTTTATTACGTCATTTCCGCCTCCCATATAAAATTCTGGAACACTGCAAAAAATATGAAAAAATTGGCGGGCGTGATATCTCGACTTTGGAGCAACTAAAAAAAAACAAAAAATTCACTGTAAATAAGACACTTGAAATTTGGGAATGACGAGTTGTTTTTTAAAAAATATTTTTTTTTGAGAAAATGGCAGATAATTAAAGTTAAAGTCCGAAAAAAGTCTACATTTTTCAGTCTAAAGAAAGATGTTCCCTAAAAAATAGTTAGAAAAACGCAAATAAAAAATATAGGGTAAATTCGGCGATTATATTTTGAGTTACCACGCCCGCCAATTTCAAAAATCATGTCTCGAGTTAAATGAGTTTCAAGTTTCAAAATAAGTTTTTTCTTATATAAAACTTAAAAAGTTATAAAATTATCTTGTTAATATTTACTATAACTAATAACAAGTAAAAAGAAAAAGAATAAAAAAAACATTCTTGAGGACTAAATGAACCCATTTAAAAAAAAAAATTTTTTGGAAATTTTTTTTTTCGAAAAGGTACGAGGGCCCAAATTAAATCATATTGAAGCAATCAAAAGATAATATGTATTCAAACTGAAAAAAATGGATATCAATTTAATATTCTTTCAATCAAATTTTATTGAAATCTCTTGAAATATTTTTTTAATCACCTCAAGGTAGGATCAATTTTAAAGCAATAATTTTTATGTTTATTGAAGCGTATTACAAAACTGAACTAATTTTGATTTTGACTGTGGTGATAATAACAATAATTGACGAAATTAACAAATTTGTTGAGCACACCTCCCATCTCATTAATTTAATCCTATATATGTATCGATAGGATATTTTAAACAATTAAATAAATGGTTCAGAATATTCTAATAATTTAGTCTTTATTTATGTTAATGTCTCATGAGGTTGACACAACTACATCAGTCAACTTCGCGATAATTTTGCCTCATCTCCAGGGCTCTATTCGCCGCATTTAAATTCACGATGAGGTTGACACAACTTCGGCTCGATTATATTTATCACGCCTTTTTTTCAGCGTGGGACCAGTGCCGGCGGATCGTGTTGGGCTCGGGTCAGGCAAGCACACCCCCTCCTCCGAAACTGTTATTTGGTAACAACCTAAAAATAAAAGAAGGTAGGTCACTTCATTGTGAATCGGAAGATGGGCCGAAGGTGTACCGCACAACATGTGGTGTTCTGGGACCTCTCCTGTGGATCCCAATGTACATATAATGATGTGTTGACGCTACGCCTCGATGAGAACGAATTATGCGCGAACGAAGTTATCTGAGATTTAAACCATGGCCCGAAAACGCTGGTCTGCCATTTGCTGAACATAAAACTGTAACTGTGGTGAAAACAAGCATTCGTAAGAAACAAGGTATGGGAACAGATCATTCACTCACAGCCCGCCTTAAGGTACCTGGGAATGATGATCGACTAGAGGCTTAATTTTAATACACACTTGGAGGGCGCGGCTGATAAAACTTTCGCTATTTGTGCAGAATTTCCAAGAATTCTGCCCAACGTGGGACACAAACTGACCCGTCGCATCCTGATGGCGAGGGTGGTTAGCTCAGTCTAGCTTTACGCAGTGACAGTGTGGGCAGCAGCGTTGAACAAGAGGGATAACAGCAGAAAATGGAGGCCCGCATACAGAATAAAGTTGGAAACAGATACGTTCGTGCGTACAGTGCGTGCGGTATATGCGGTATATTTTCACTGACAGAAGTGCTTGGGTTCCGTCTTGTCTTTTACAAATAACTAAAAAATCTAAGCGACGAATACATGAGTCTGTTGTGTGTGCTTGTGTTTGGGTATTTGAGACTAAGGCCGAATTCGGCAATGTGGAAAAGTTGGAAGTGATTTGAATTCACGCACTTCTATTATATAACTCACCGCACGCACCAACATAGGCATGTATCTGTCTCCAGCTTAAGCGTCCTTCGCGCGTGCTGCGCATACAGGACCATATCCAACGATGTGACGTGCGTGATAGCGGGAATTATACCCATAGAGTTACTGGCGAGAGAAGGCACTTGTCTCTATGATCCAGAATATGTATATGTTAGAGGGGAAGACAAATTCAAGCTAAGTGAGACGAGTCTGTTAAGAGTTGGTTGACCCTCAGACTTATCCCAAACGTGGATAGATGGGTTACAAAGGAGTGAAGTGAGTTACGACCTCACGCAGTTATTGAGTGGAAATGGAGGATATGGAAATTACTTCATCGTTTCGAGCCCGATGGCTCAGCACTGTGATTGGTATGACTAGGTATCCAGGATAACGCAGAGCACGTCATCTTTTATTGTGTGAGATTCGGCGAATATGGTCCGGAAACTTCTTCATGTCAGTCGGTCAGTTACTCTAAAATTTCGGGTGGGTATTTTACCAGCAGGAATTATCCGGGTGGGTACTGCTACCCACCATTCCCACATTATCCGCCGGCTATGTCTGGGACAAGTGGACAGACAAAGCACCATACCGCGCACTGGAATCGAAGCACGGACTTCTGGGATGGTATTCGGTCTACTTAAACCTTAAGCTATCGAGGCCGGCGGCTATAAATTTTAATGTGGATGGACCATATCGTCTCCACATGACATTAAAAAAATTTTATTTGTGACTAAAACCATATTTTATTAAATATGAGCGGCTTTTGTATCTGAACCATCCGTATTCTTAGGTGTTTCCTACTATCGCGAATCTGTATTCTTTCTCTTTTTAAAGTATATCTTTCTGACTCTTTCTCTTTCTGACCCGGTGGCAGACTAGCCCACTCGGCTCACTCTCACACCCTGAAGTCCCTTTTTCGAACAATTCGCCTTAATAGCTTATTTATAAATAGAACAACTAGACTGTAGAACAATCTATCTACGTTTTCTTTAGCACACTCCAGCGCCCCGCTAGCCTATCCTATCATCTTCTAGCCTTCTAACTAAGCTTTCTACTAGACTTTGCACCACGGCCCCAACGACATGACGAAATGGTAATACAAACCGTTATTCCCATACTTAGTTAATCACATAAAAAGATATATCGATCTATAAAAAGTCCCTACGACCCTACAACGACGAGCGCTTTCGCGATATAGATGTTGTGCCGAGAATAAAGCTCGGTAGGCTCCGTTGACACATGATTGGATTTACAATGGTTTTAGTCAGTGAATCTTCTGTAGGTATGCTTAAAAAATACAATCGTCTACAGTAGGTTAGACAACATGTCAGGCAGGAGTTTTCTCGCCGCTACAATGGCTTATGGTTATGAATAAGATTCTATCGAGGAATTAAGAAGGATCGAGTCTGGAGTACTTATAACAATATTTTTAAGGCAGGTCCAACGTCTTGAGTACGCTTGGTATCTCGTTACCATGTCTCTTTGCTGACTGAAAGCAAATTCTCATGCATGGTCGTAGGTGGTTGCGGCAGTTTCGTTGAGTAGGTTATGGTACTTCGAGTCTCATTCACGAACGCGGTAATCTATGAACAGGTAACTATGCCCAGCTGGTTTTATCGAAATGCTTTCCTTCAAATCTTATACTTGCAACAACCAAGTTGGCGTTGGCTCCTTCAAAATCTTGAAGGGTCCTTTACGGACAACACCGGGGATACCATAGAGCTATTAATGAACACTCATTTCCCGGGTTTTCAACTAACTGATCCTTAATTAGCCTTAGAACCTAATACTGGATCGGAGGTAGTTCTCTTCCACCGGTCCTACAATAGAAACAAAGGCCTGGTAAACAGGATTTTCATTGAGGGTAAGATCAAATATGCCTTAGGCCCCTTCAAGGCTTTCAAGGCTGCAGGAAAGGACTAGATCTTCCCGGTTCACCTTCGGAGGGTCTTCGAAGAGATCGTACCAGTCCTGCTGTCACTATTTCGGGTAGCTTTGCGCTGGCCCATATTCCCCGATGCTGGAGACGGGCTTGGTTGGTCCTTATCTCTAAATCGAGAAGAATATCGTATACGGAAGCAAAATCCTATCAACCCATCAGTCTCTCCTCCTTTATACTGAAAACGATGGTGAAGGTTTTAGACAGGCATATTAAAAAAAAACAAATTAGAGAGGCCCATCTACGTGCTAGTGAGAGATATCTAGAGGTCCCTCCGGGCCAAGGAATTCTCTCTCCACTGCGAGAGTGCGTTTGACAACGTTACCTTTAATGCGCTCAATGAAGCCGCAGTATCCTATCACCTCTTCTACGGTCAATCTGAACTTCTTGCTGACCTAAATAGACGGGGCTTCAAAGCACAGGTCTGCGCAGATGATATTGTCATAACGATCACCGGTGGACATGATGACACCATCTCAAAGCTCATGCAGATCGTTCTATCAAATGTGCATAGCTGGTGTCGGTGCTACTGGGAGTGACTAAACCGAAAGTTACGATCTACCACCAGTTGAAAGTTACGATCGCACTTCTAGGTCCAGAATAGATTGTAAAATTCTGATTAATAAAAATTCTCCTTTATTGGAAAAAATTAAAAAAAACGAAATCTGCCCGGGTGAAAATATAAGACTGAAAACAGACTGAAAAATTACTAATTTTTTCAATGTTAAACAGCAGTCGGAAAATGAACGAAAACTATACTGAGGTAGTGAACAGGAGACGGAACTGAAAATGCATTGAAAATGATAGGTAACTGGACTGAAGAGTGTGAATGGAAATCAAGCGGAATTTAGGCAGAAACATTTAGACATTTATATGAATGGAGTAACAATTATTAAAAAAATTCCAAAATTTTTCTAAGTCCAAGAAATACCGAGTCCCTTCCTAAGAATATTCCAAATCTAAAAATGATAAAAATTTCCGCGTTGTTTCGGCCTCTTTTCAGTCTTCTTTTTATACTCATGAAGGGTAGCTGATGTCAGTTTTCAGTGTAAATAATAATTTCCGCCTTATTTCGGACAGAATTCCGCCTAAAATTCATTTTTCAGTCTCTCTTTAGTCCATTTTCAGTTTTATATTTTCACCCGGGTGCACTTCTGATGTCACTTCGACCTTAAATTTGTATTTTCATTGTCAATCTAAGAGACTCATGGCGACTAGATTTACAAACGTCGTATTCCAATTGTCACAAGATTGTGTGTGAAATGATATTCCCTCGATACGTTTGTATGTATGAATAGTTTCATACCACCGCGTCCCTCGTAGTCACGTCACTCGACAACGAGAATAACCACCACTATTCAGCAACAAATGACTATGAATTTACATTTTTTTACTAGTTTTACACATTTCATTGAAAATGTAAGCTTCTTTACAAAAATGCTTCAAAGTATTCTTTGCTTTCTGTCATCAAATTATAATTTTCAACCTAGGAAGGATAACTACACGTTAACAACACTATCAAATAAAATCAAACTTCCAGCATTAACTAAAGTTACAAATGCACAATAATATTCAACAAAATGACAACAGATTCAATATCAGTTTCAATGCCTTTAGAATTTTTTGATTGATTGAAACAACCCCGTGTCCTTATGAACCCCACCTGACAAATCCAGAATGGACAAATTACTTAACAAACTCTCTATCACAAGACAATGACCATTATGGACCAACAAATAACTGCACAAGTCTGCACAGCAACTCTATGGAGCTGTCGAAGTGTGTCAAGTTATCTCCATTCGTTTATCACACCTTGAGGAGGTACTGAAAGGGGCAATACAACACCAAGTCTGTTTATATATCCACGATGGACAGAAGCATTGAGATTGATTTCACACAAGATGGATTGACATTTTGAAGAAATAAAATAGTGCAGAATCCAGGGAATGATTTACAGATTGTGATGGGGTTTCAAATAAATCTAAAATGTTCAAGTTGGTCGTGCAATATGGACACGATTCGTTGGTAAGATGTTGTCTAGATGATTAGTACAACTGGTATAATCGGAACATGTCCTTTTAGATAAATAAAAAATCCAATACAAAACCGATAATCTTTTGAGGAATAGCCAATCGGACAACTTTTGTAGTATAGACGACACGCAATGTGCCCAGCAGTTACCCACTTCAGTAATAACTGCCTTCAATGTTACTTGACTCTGGTGATGGAACAAGATATTGTCGGTGCAATTGCTTCGTCTTAAGCCAAGTGTCCACTATTGAGTTTTTTTCGGTAGAGTGTAGAGCGTAGAGTGTAGAGCTCTACCTGTAGTGTGTACACTACAGCGCGTCCCTACCATTCTACCGCTATACAGTAGAACTGCTCTAGAGAAATTTTGAGTAGAGCTCTACCACACGCTCTACAGACTGTGTACCCTGCACATGGGGTTTTCTCTACTGTAGAGTGGTATGGTACAGCGCGCAACTGCAGCCATCAACTTTTGCATGTCATTTCATTTCTCAGTTATTCAGAGGTGCGTGCGTACACATATTGTGTAAAAAATTTAAAGGAAATTAATATCTACAAATAAAAAAACATAATAAAGTGAATTCTCGCCAAAAACAAGATACCGCCATTTTATTTTTGCTCGAAGAAGAGAAAAAGAAGGAAAGGAAATGTTGGGAGCGAGATTGGATTGCGAAAAGGAAACAAAACGCTGGAATGTATCGAGAATCATTGAATGAGCTCACAAAAGAAGATACATCTGCACACCAAAATTTTCTGCGTATGTCGTCTTCGAATTTCGAGCCGCCTGCAAATGGGTGCACCGATAATTGAAAAGATAGATACACACTTGCGAAAATCTATTCCAGCCGGAGAAAGATTGGCAGTCACTTGGCGATTTCTACTGTAGAGAGAAAAACTCTATCAAACATGCTTGATAGAGCGTAGAGCAGATGTAGAGCTCTACCAAACACAAAAAAAATTGCGTATACACTAAAGAGTTTTTTTTGTATAGAAAACTTTTGCGTAGAGTGGGTGTAGAGCGCATGTGTAGAGCTCTAGAAGGTGTATACACTTCTCTACGCGTCTCTACGCGAGAGTTTTCTCTAGCTCTACGCAAAACACTCTATAGTGGACACAAGGCTTTAGTCATTTTAGGACTTGGACCTGAGTTCCAAATGAAAGTTGACAATGATGTTGATAAACTATTTGCACCATTCAGTTGTGTTGCTGGTCGGCGTCAGTATATCGATATAGACAAGAAGTTAAGGCATATATTTACCACCGCAGAGGCCAGGGTTTGAGTCTAACGCAGTGGAATTTTTTAGATCCTAAACAAATTGCATGATTACGAGTGGTGTGAAGAGTGATGGTATCTTTGATGAAGAGCTTAGGTTAAGTAGCACGCTGTGAATTTGGACAATTTTTCACAGGCAATGATAAGAAATGTAAAGGACGTCCTGGCCAGACAAGGCTCTGGTACTTTATTCAGAGGCGCGAAACCGGCTAATGAGCACCCTTCGGTTTGTTGAAGAGATCATCGGGGACTTTTGCGGCTTGAACAACTTCATAACTTTCCATAAAATTTGCTTCTTCCCAGGCAGTGTTTTATGAGAAGACACAAAGTGGGACTATTACACCATCTCAGTAAAAACTGCGGTGTCGTTTACTAAAATGGTTATCCATGCGAAGTATTCTTGAAGTATTAGGTACTGTCGAAGTCTCTTTCCTTGTTTCGGTGAAAGAACTGTCGATTCTCTTTATAGACCCGAGATATTCCAACGTAAATTTCACTAGTATTTTGTACAGGTTTGCCGTGTCACCAGGTATACAATTTTGCTCTTATAATTTCCCTGTTATCGGGCAATACTAAATTTTGTTCTGCTCCCAGTTTTTATTCTTCTTAGCAATTTTAAAGAGCTTGGTCATGGGGAATCTTAACTTCGAGAGGTCGTAGTTCCACAATGTAGTTTACTTGCTCGAAGTCCTCTTCAGACTCTTGTTGTATACAAAAATAAACACTTTCGTATCGTAAGAAAGTCACTCCCCAGATAGTTCCATATTCATCACAGAATGCTCAAAGAATCACAATCAAGGAGACAAAATTCCAAAATGACTGAAAATTGGACCACAGCTTCGTTGAGACTTTTTAAGAAAACAATTTCGGAATCACAAAAAAACATGGGCGCCGGAGATATCACTTTTTGTCAAAAAAACACTGTTTGATGAGTCAATACGAAACGTTATTGCCTACAAAAAAGCCCTCTTGTCTTTTTTTCGAAAACCTAACCCTTTCGAAGTTATTTAAGGTCAAAGTTTTCAAAAATCACTTTTCGGCCAAAAAAATCTTTGAAAAATTCGGCATGGTCAAGGTTTTTAAAAAAATTTCAAGACGGGTATTTTGTAGGCAATAATGTTTTGTATTGACTGATAAAAAAAAATTTCAAAAAAATCAGTTTTTGAGTGATTTTTTTGCCAAAGAGTGATATCTCCGGCGGCCATGTTTTTTTTGTGATTCCGAAATTGTTTTCTTAAAAAGTCCCAAGGAAGCTGTGAACCAATTTTCAGCCATTTTGGAATTTTGTCTCCTTTCGTGCGTTTTTTTTGCTAGTTTCCCCCCAGATACAGGGTTACGTTTTGAAAAGTTTTTAATGTACTTAAACTTTTATAACTGCTATTCCGATTATCGTAGAGCAACATATTAAGGATTTTTTTAGGTAATTAATCCATTATTAACCATTTTTTCTTTCGTTTCGAAAAAATATATTCCCGATAGAGTGAAACTTTTTTACCATTCTATTTGAAGTCGTCAAAGAGCTCTATTTAAATCCCTAATATTTCTCGCACTACAGGTAACGCTATCCCCGAAAATCTGACAAAAAAGAAAAGAGTTGCGTACGATTACGATTCACTTAGACAAATTTAAATATTCAGATAGTGCTCTTTGAGGCCTACAATTAGAATGATAAAAAATGTTCTCACTCTGTCAGGCTCTCCTTCGATTATCGGTTCAAGTTTTCGGTTTGAGCTGATAATCGAATACGACAGCCGGATCCGATAGTCGGGTCGGAGCGATTAAGTAGCCTAAAGCCGCAACTATAATAGACGTGAAAGAACGTACGTCAATCCCTACGTTCCCAGGGCCCTATGATGAAAATGAATGATTGACTGACTATAATAAACGTACATCACATACTTGTTTTCGTTAATGTTTCGTTAAACGTAGTATAACGCCGTGTTATGAGACATGGATCCCAGTTGACGGCGTGGTAATGTCAAAATCGTAGAATACTTGTTGTATTCAGACTCAAATTCAAATTCATCGGCGATTATTATAGCCGATTGTACGTCAAGGTCTACGGTGAGAGATACGTACGTGTATATTCGTTAAAAACGTACGTCAAACTACGTCTATTATAGTTCAGGCTTAAGGGCGCCGAAAGTCAATCTCGCTCTACCCTGATCAAGGGCTAGGGCCGGCGCTGGTTAAGTGAACCCGAACGAAGCTCCCATTCAAAAGTCTGACGATTCGGATGTGACGCAAGCTCGTGGCAGCTTCTTGAAAATGCAAAAAAAATCGCCATTTTGAAATACTCGAGCGCGTCAGATTTTTATACAGACGGTTCCAGTTGATGTCCTGATCGTGCTGACGATTATTTGGACGGTTTGAAAAAAAAATGTTGATGATTTTTTTTTTAATTTTAATTTTACACAAAATATATTATTGATTTATTATTTATAACTTCTTTATTTACTGAATTCAGAAAAAAAATAGGTTTCCGAACCTCATAGCGCAACGAAGCGAAACGCAAGTGTTAAAAGTGACAGTGATATCATTATTTAAGCTCATAATGTCATTTGCATCAGATGGCATTATAAACCTCTATACGGGAATCGATTCATCCGGGAATATTTAAAGTTATAGTGAAATCAAACAGCTCAACATTGACAACAGCAGCATTGAAATCGGCAAGACAATCACTCAAATTTTCGATGAATATAAAAAACTCAGAAAAGAAATAAAAAAAGTAAGCAGAAATACCGTCATTTTGGAAACACTCAGGGCCCACGTCGCCAACAAAATTGTGGGGAATACATGTTTCACAGCAGCTGCACGCGCTAAACTTTATTGACGCTTTTTGTTACTTCGGCTTGTGGAAATCGGCAGATTATATTTTTCGCGTTATCCTTGAATTATTTCATTCGAAATAAAATAAAATTCGACCGCGCTCGAGAAGTTTGTGACCCTCCCATTCCCTTACGTCCCAGTTCAAATCGTCAGATTAGTGGAATGTACACTTTTCAGCATGTACTTAACCCACAATACCTTAATCTGACGCGCTCGAGTATTTCCAACTATCGATTTTTTTTACTATTCTGACCGGCTGCCTATGCGCGCGGCGCTTTATAGAAGGCTTAGATGTGGTAGAGGTACTCAACAGGGTGCAAGGTATCCCCCCATATGCTAATCTGCCGCGCTCGAGTAAATCCCAAAATCCCCGCTTGGGCTCCCCTACTATTACGTTTATAAATGTTTCAGCTTTCAATAAACACAATAAAAATTAAAATTGTCTTCGAAACCGGTTTTGTTTCCCAGGCCAAACCGTCACAATACCTACTCACGTATTAGTGTTTATTGCAATAGAGAAGGGATATTCTCAAAAAAGAGGCTAAAACTCGAAGAAGTTCGAAGCATTTTTGTTAGATCCATTGTTTTTATAACCAAGAGAAGATAGAGCTCTACTAAAGAATTAGTAAAAGATCAAGAAATAGAGGCAGATTTAGACGCTACAAACAAGGTTCTCGAATAAATTTCGTTAAAAATGTAATTGATATCATTTTAAAGAACAGCTTTTTAGAGAAATTACGTCTAACTTTCCTGGGTTTTTAAAGGATAGAATACCGTAATACCTTTCTGTTTAAAAATTATTCTCTCGGAGGATATTTTTCAGAAATTTGAGTATTTAATGACATGGTATATATTATTCACAGTTATTCTCCTTAGATAACCCTGAATATTTTCTGATTTTATATAATTCGGGGAGAAGATTTCCTAATTACATTTTTCTATCATATATTTTCGACGTATGGTTTGTATTTGAAGTATTTGAAGCGACCTTAAACCATTTGAAATTATTTCAAAATTTTGTAAAAGGCATATTATGTCAATTTCGTCAACAACAGAAAATTCGCATTTAATAAAAAATTCTTTGCTTGAAGATTTTCGTTGAAAGTTTCTTCCATTTTTGAAACAATTGAAAATAAATACCACTGCGAAATCAAAGAATCATCGTCCCCCCAGAACTTGGGCATATTTTATCCTTTTGCGGAACATCAGTTCAATTCAGTTCGACGTATGGTCTTAAGTGCATTCCTCCATTTATCGTATTGTTCCCCTAACCTGCTCAATAAAAGTCGGCAAATGCGATCAATGAATTCAATTGCATATATTTCGCCTACTCCTTGCCAAGGATACGCCAAAGGAATCAAAGGTTTATGGGTGGGTATATATATATGTATATATATTTTTTGTTTTGTGTTTTGTTAGACGACAGAGCTGATGTCAAATTGTCTGACCTGGAAATAAGTGGATACAATTCCATCAGGTGAAGTTCACTCCACTATACGGTAACCTAGTTTGCGGTACTTGCGATCCGTTCCAGCCAAGTATGCGAGAGAGGTATAACTCCCAGGTTCTCGCCGGTGTATGTGTATAGAGTGTTACAGTGAATTTAAAATAAATTGAATCCTTGGAAGTTTCAGTTTGTTTACAGGAAAAGCGAGGGTGGAGGACTCTACCTGTTCTCGCTTATCGCACGGGCCTTTGCAGGTTCCATTCGAGTTGACTTATGCCATGCTTTATCGTGCTAGCTCACTGGGGCTAGGCGGCAAATCGAAATTCAATTCCAGTTGATGATTCTCTTAACAGACTTAATAGCCTCACAATTTTAGGGATTCTAGTGTTTTGATAGTGAAATTGCAGATATTGTATTTACCGTTCCAAGGTATGTTTGAGTATCTTTTAGTTTGGCTATTGTTTTACTAGATTGTTGCAGGAAGGAAACGTAATTGATTATAGTTGAACTTGTAATTGAAAAATATAATCTTGTCGATTTCAGCTGTAAACAAATCAATTGAAATTTAGCTTATTTTGTAATAGTAAAGAATTTTAACAGAGTGTTCTTAAAAGGAATGATCCCGGATAACCCTTATACGGTTGGACCAATTCTTAGGCATTTTGTGTATCTAAACTTTTTAATTGCGTCAAATGAAATTTTTGTCCGTACATGGGAGGTTGTTATGGGAAGTGTTTCCTTAGATCAGGAAAGCATTATCTTCAGTCATTTCGTACTAATTATCATCCACGCTTATTCATAGTAGACCCTTTAATCCACGTCAAAATGAGGAGAGATGTTCACCTATAGACGGAAACTCGAATATAATCACACCCTACGACCTTCACGTGGTGACACTGTTAGCTCCAAATGGAAATTGGTTACTCAAGCTATGTAGTAGTATTTAGTAGGTGAAACACAGCAAGCATACTCTTCAAAGCCGACTAACCCAAGATATTAATGTGATCGGGTCAAGGGTCACATGATCGTGGCTGGCATTTGTATTGTCGCCTACAATCTTCTTCTTTCTCCTTCTTTGATCAGTTAGCTGGCGGTCCGAACGGGAAGTCGCCGCACCGGATAAGCTTCTGGCGGTTCCGCTGGGTCTCGAAGTCCATTCACGATTCGTTTCCATTCTTGACGATTTTTGGCCACACGTCTCGAGCTTCGATAACTGATAGTCATTGATTCTTTAAGTCGCCCTCAATATTCTTTAGCCAGGTTTTCTAGGCTTTCTTTTCTAGAGGTTTATGTCTACGTAACGTCTCCTAGCCCTGACATAAGATTGCTATCAACTGCTGCTTTGAGTTAATCTTGCCTATATATTGACAATATTCCCTCCATGTTTTTCTCTTTGCAGATCTAATGGATAACAGCCTTTAAACAGTACTTGTAGGGTTTTCATTATATTGGCTTGTAAAGGATATTGAAAACGTCATTGGTTGTATGCAAAGCTGTTATAACGATCCACGTTGGAAGGGCTTTGTTACTCCATTATATAGTAACTGGTACCCGATATCTTCTATGCGGTTAGGGGTCGTCCATTAATTACGTGAGGCGTTTAGGGGGGAGGGGGTCGAGACGAATCTCATCCAATCTGACGTGTGGAGAGAGGGGGGGGGGGGTCTCGGAAAATTTCACGTAATTTTTTTTCTCAAGAAACTGTAACTTTTTTCATTTTTGATGTGAAAAAAACCATGCTTACGAGTCACCATTTTAACTAACAGTCCGCCATGTCCTTAAGGTAATGGTGCAATGTCTAGTACTAAGCTTCATTTGAAGTATAGAGGAGAATAGGAAAGATTAGGGGGGGGGGGGGGGGGGAATGGGCGGTCTGGGGGGAAATGTGTATGAACCTCACGTTTGAACTCTATAGCGGCCCATACGCTTTCAGTTTAACCGCGCAGTTTATCACGTGTGACGTCATGTCTGAGCGCTAAATTGTGTGAACCGTGCGTTTTGAACTATTTTCATTCAGCCTTCAGACCTAAGCTTCTGGACGCTCTTTTTCTCCGATAAACTGCGCAGGAACCCACACACTTTCAGTTCAGTTTATTGTACATGTTTTTTACACAGCTCAACTGCCCAGTTAAAACTGAGTGTGTGTGGGCCGCTTAAGATATTGTACGAGTTCGCAAATAATATTGACTGCAGGATATTATTCCACAGCCGATTGTTCTATTCATAAACGAAATTCTAGACCGTATTGTGCTCCTGGGGGGGGGGGGGGCTGTAGGGCATGCGGGTGGGCCGAGCTAGTTTTGTGTTACGGGAAAAATATTGCCGTGCAGGCAGGAGGTTCTGAATTTCAGTGGAAAAGTCTCGATGGTAATAGCAATAAAGTATAGAGAGTGCTGCTACATTCCTACGGTGGCTTAAAGGGTCTACAGAGACGCGGAAGGTACCATCACCAATGAGTTTGATGTACGATTTTGCACCTTGTTGAGGCAAGCCACGGTGGATGCTCAGATATACGAATAATTGAATTCGAAGCGGGGCCGAATGTAGGATTTTTAGATTGTAGCCAGGGCGGCTGGAGGAGGAACTTTCATTTCTTAAAAAATCCAAGGCATTGGAAGGCTTGTTTGGCGATTTGG
The DNA here is from genome assembly GCA_963855945.1 of Thereva nobilitata. Lineage (NCBI taxonomy): Eukaryota > Metazoa > Arthropoda > Insecta > Diptera > Therevidae > Thereva > Thereva nobilitata. The sequence goes on from OY979695.1 coordinate 176,653,742, forward strand.
AATATGGGATCATCGCAGATCCTCCGTTAAAGCTACCGCTAGGATATTAAAAGTTGAGTCAGCCATTAGATTCTCTTCTCCCACTGAGATAGAAAGAATGTCGGTGTTAGCGAGAAAACGTGGTTAAATTAAGTAAAACCTGTTTCTCGACTAAGATATGGCTAATCCTACACAAAAATATTTATCGCGGTTATTTGAACGCAACAAAGTAGCACAGTAGCCCCTCGATTGTTTAGCCCCCACTGGCCAGCCAAACGCGCGGCTCGACGAACGCTGCGGGCACTTGCTGTGTTTTTGCCCGTAATGCGTGTTTTTAGTATAAATACTAGAATTTTAAAAATCTCACGGAAGATTTTGGGGGGAGCGGAAAGGGTCGAGCCAAATCTCACGACATCTCACCGGGGGCAGTTGGAATCGAAAAATCGCCAAAATTTCCTCACGTAATTAATGGACGACCCCTTACATTGTCAGATTGATAATTTTTCAAGATCAACACTCTACTTAACTGTATCCGTTGGTGCGTGTGCCAGTCTAGTTTGTAATTTTATCTTTTAAGTCTTCTTTGAAATTTTTTGAACTTCCCCAAGTTCATTCTCTTGCGCTTGGTATTTTTATTCCCGGTGCAGTATTGCAGTATTTTTGCATCGGAGTGAAGGACAATGGAAAAAGATAAAAAAAAAGTTTACAACAAAATCAAAGAATGGAATTTTTTGAAATTTAATTAGCCAACCATGACCTATTAACTAGTTCACCATTAACCACCAATATTTTGAGTATTTATCTGATTTTCTCCTGATTACATCCTGAAAAATAAATTTAATAATGAACCTGATTGCCTTTTATTAAAATTATCTAAAAACTTATCGCATCCTGATAATATTTACGTTTGCCCGGTACCACACGTACATATAACATAAAGAAATCTACATATTAATTTGCCTCTTTTAACAAACCTTGGAACAAGACTTAAAAGTGTTCCAACTAGTGTTGGGTAGGACACGATTATAAAATGAGTTTGTAAGAGGTGCCTCTTTTTCCTTTTGAGCCAGTACAATGTCATACTTCAGATGAGGCGAGGTGCTATTTTAATGCCAAAATGACAAGAACAGGCAAATTAAACAAAGACCGAAAATAAATACCAATGAAGGGCATTTTTACAAGTTTAATTATAATATGCATTCAACTGCCTTAGAGTAAGTAAGAATTCTATGCCTCCATAATATACAGCCACGGACAACTAAATTAGAAACAGTTTCATAAAAATTGCATTTATACATTTTTTATGTTTTTATGTTGCAATCCCACCTCGCCTAATTTCAAGATTGAAATATTGCTACCGCAAAAGAAGTAAGAAATGTCTCTCCAGTACAAAACTTCACTCCATCGAAAAATATAAGAAATGTCTCTCCATCCAGTTCGTATTTACAACCTCACCACGGCTCAGTTTAAATCGGAAATTTTACCGCCGCAAAAGAATTGAGAAATTTCTCTCCAGTTCGTGTTTACAAGCCCACCTTGCCGCAGTTCAAATTGGATATTTTACTGCCGCAAAAGAAGGAAGAAATGTGTCTCCACTACGTAATTTACAATCACACCTCGCTTTATTTATCTCGATACACGCTCATATACCAGTGCGACATTATTTTTGAACCGGGACATTTAAAAAAATTGAGGCCTCAGTACAATTTACATCGTGTAAGGGACAAATGTACTGCCTCGTGTAAGTCCGACTCAACACTAGTTCCAACAGCGCCCTGTAGTTTATATATCAATCACAGTAAACAGCAGCACATAATACAGAACCATCTGAATATTTTTTTTCCTTTGTGTGAGTTGATATGGCGCTATTCAAAGAATTTTGCAAAAGTGCTCCAGCGTAGTTTCAATGAATGAGACATTTTCCTCTCAATTGCGGATTTTTTTTCCTGAATTTTTACATTTGATTAGAAAGGGAGAAAAAATTACATGGGGAGAAATTTTATGAAAATCTCGAGTAAATTCCTGCACGAGGGGAAGTAAAATTTCCCCGCTTTTTATTGCATGACAAAGTAGAGGGACAAAAATTGGCTAAATTTGTGTAACTTCTTGCTCCCGCAGGACCCACATGAGTTCGGGGACAAAGGTACAGAATATTTTATAGAGAAAATAAACTGAAAAAATAAATCGTGGTAATAAAAAGGATTCGTCACAAAAGCCACGGAAACACTTTTTCAATTTTTTTTCAAAGATTTAAATTTTTATTTTTAAATCTTAATTTCTGAAATTGCGCCCGGCGCAAGTGCACCATTTGCACCTATGAAAACGCCACCCCTGTTTGCGGGATGAAGACATAGTTACAAATGGTACAAATTAAAATAAGCTCTGACTAAGCTGCTACATGTTTTTTTTCCAATATTAGAGCTTCACAACATCCAACATTAACTGATTTATTCAAAACATTAAAGCGATTTACAGCTACTTCTTAAAGTATCTTACAAAATTAATTTACCTTCTTTATACCTACTACTACCAAAAAGAAATGAGAGAGATACCTTAAAAGTACCACTAAGTCCGACTTAATAAAAAAAAATTTTTTTGTTGAAAGAAAATGTGAACAAGATTTCAACGAAGAACCTAATTGGAATTATTTCGAGAGTTATCAATATGCAGATGAAGGTTCTCGTTGAGAAGACAGGAAACAGGTAAAAAAAAAAGTAAATAAATATAAAAAACAAATTCTTACTTATTGCCTTCAATTTTTTGTATTTCGTTGGAATCGCCCGACAGGACTTCAAATTCCAGCCGCTCATCGTTATGGAAGAACGTCTTCACTTCATCACGTTTTGGGTGATGTACAAAAACGGGGAAGAAATCTTTATTCAAATTTCTATGCAAATTTTTCAATTAAATGAAATAAATTCCACCTGAAAGTTATAAAATAAAGGAGAAACTTTTTTTTTGTGTGCTGTTTTGGTGTGAGTTATATTTCTTTCGTTCAGTTTTTATAAGAAATACAGAAAAAAACAACAAAATCAGAGCGGAAGATATGAATAAGGAAGTTTTATTTTGCTGGTAGTACACTTTTTCGAAAAAAAAATAAAAAAATAAAAAAGAAAGTCCTTTCGATATCCCAGATAGAATCCAGGAAGGATCGGAACATTAAATGTGCAATTAAAATTGATTTCTCGAGCGCAAATTCATTTCTGTCATGGAAGGCGAACACACAAATTGAAATATCGCAAGGACTAAATTAGGTTTCATTAACCTTTCACCAATAACTGAGAATCAGATAATAAAAGCGTCTTTCACTTCCTTTGAGGGGCGCTTGCAAACGATATTATATATATAGAGAAAGAGAGACTTTTAGCACTTTACCTGGAGGCGTTGCTTGATCACCTTCGCCCGCCCGTCTCCGGTCCCGCTGGCATAGCATTTTTATGCATAAAAAAATGGCGGTGAGATTCGCCATCAGACGGCACACATTTGTGCTGGTGGAATATCTTTTCTTACAAAATAATCGATAAATTGATTGCACGTTCGGGATATTTATTACCTTCGATAAAAATGATATAGAACCGGAACGAAATAACATTCCAAGGCACTTCCGAGTCCTTCCGCCCATTCCAGGGCTCAATTATTGCACAGACTTTCACACATATGCGGGTGGCTACGCCCCCGACCCCAAAACCCCATCGCTGGATTTCCACCCCCATAACATATAGACACAACCTAATTCCGGGCCGCTGTTATGCTATCAAATTTTGTGTGAAACGTGTAAAAATGCGAAGGCAGTAAATTACGTAAACGTTTCCGGATATTAAAGTGTACAAATTATGTTTCATCTTAAAAATGGCGGCGGAGAGATTTCCTTGGACGAAGGACGAGCCAGGACTTCCTTTTTTTCACCAACCACCCCCACTCAGCCCTCAAAAATACATATAAAAAAAAATATTGCTCCCCGCAATGAACATAAAAACGCGACCCAAAAAGGAGAATCTTCGGCGCCGCCGGCACTCGAAAGTGATTCTTTTAGATTTTTCGCCCAGGATTCTCAAGGAAGAAATTTTTATGCTCATGGTGGATTATAAAAGGTGCGTTATCGTGTGCGGAAAATGAAATAAATTTTTTTTTTCGGGGACTTTTTTATTTTGATATATTCCAGTACCATAAAGCGCGCGTCTCTCTTCCATTTCCACATATATACAACTTCGTGCAATTGTTTGTTGTTTTTTTATTTTTTTTTTATCTTTGCAAGGATTTGAATATCATTTGCGAATTTTGATTAAAAATTATTTGCTGGAATTTTTCGTGGGTGGTTGCAAATCGGAGCAAATCATTCTCAATGTTGAGGCAGAAATGATAAATTTTATATACATACATGTATGAGGATTTCTAGTAGAAACAGTTGAGTTTCTGTATTTATTTATTTTTTACGATGTCAAGCTGTCAAACAAATGAAGCGCTTCTCCATCCAGACACAATTTCACTGCATAGTTAGCTAGTGGAGCGTATAATACTATGCCGTTCCAATCATCAAATTATTATGTTCAATTGGATATTGGCAGTTTGTATGGGAATTTTTATGGTATGGAATAAATCCGGGTATTTTTAGTGTTAATTAATAACCAGGAAAAAAACCACCGATCACAATTTTGACCCTAGTGCAAAAAAATAAACATGACATTTTCCACTTATAAAAAAAGGAATGTGGGCCTGCCTGTGGGAATCAATTATAATTAAAATGAAAAATGTCAATAATTAATTGTAATAACACATTTAAGTTTTAAATTGACGTGAATACATAGTATACAGCAGTTGTTATTATTACAATTAAATAAACGGAATGTATTGATTTTTTATCACTAAAATGATATATATACAAAATCATACATAATCAAAATTCTTTAACAATAGTCTATTCACTTATTTTCCTTCACAACCGGGATACGTCCTTGCGCTCTCCACCAGTTTTGAATCACAGTGAATGCAGGTGCGGATTCAACGAGGACGGTGGGGGGGGGGGGGTTCACGGGGGTCAAAAGCACTCGCTGTTTAAAAAACAAAAATGTCCCAACTAAAAAAACAAAAACAAAAAATAACCAAACGACCAAAATCGACCCAACTTTTTTGCAAATGAAAAAAACGACCTTAAAAAAATGACCTTTCAACAACAGATTGGTCTATACTCTTTCTATAGGTGCGTTTCATTTTCATTGGAGTGCATACGCCGGCGTAGTTGGGCGCACATCGGCGTAGTTGTTGTATGGGCTGGTGTAGCTGCATCTACGCCGATGTGCACCCAACTACGCCGGCGTATGCACTCCAATGAAAATGAAACGCGCCTTATATGTTTTGATTCGCAAACTCTGAGCTGCACTCACAAGAAAGGGCGCGTCTTCATCAAAAACACATTAGGGCACGCTTTCGTAGGGCACGTTTGTTTTTAATCCACCAGGAGTAGGCAAACAAGATTCTAGATCCGCGCCTGAGTGAATGCCAACCGGTTTGACGCCCTGAAACCCGCCTGTGCTTCTTGATCCACGCCACTCTTCCAGGTCTGCTTCATTGTATCACCCCATAGCATCCCTTTTCTGGGAAGGCTTTTTTAGTCATATAACTCATACAAGGTAGATATCCTGCCCATTGGATAGATAAAGGGGACATTCCGGTCCAAGATATGACGATAGGAATACAATTCCCAACTCCTGAAACAATGTTACCAAATGTACCGTGTCTGATCCTAGTCAGAACCGGAGAATTGTAAAGCAAATGTTTGATCTATTCTCTGAATTGTGCTTTCCTACTACAGCTACAACAGTGAGTGTTAATTTGGATTTTAAATTTTCTCTATCATTAGCAGAGACCTTAGCCTACCATATTGACTGTTCAATCGAAAAAACGCTCTACTGTCTCCATGGAAATCTCACTCCCGCACCACCAGTTTGCCTAGACGACTCCCGCACTCTTACATACCGTTTATGATTAGCTTGAAAAGTTGAGTAGAGGTTGAGTTGAAATTTCGAGCACCGTATATGATGTCGAGTTGAGTTTACTTTGGGTTGGAATAGAGTTGAACTGACATCAAAACATAACCTCAAATTTTGTGTGAAATTCTCATTTATAGATAAGATAGCCTCTTTTTGTTAGTTATTTTTCTATATTTTTAATTATTTCTGATTTCCTAGAGTTTTCCATCAAAACGATGAAGGAAATTTTTTTCCTGCTTTTTCTGCATTTCTAGCATAGTTTTTGTTTCCTGATGCTCCCAAATATATCTCTTTGTCAAAATTAAATTTGCAGTGGTATTATTTAGCAATATAAAAAAATAAACGCGCTACAAAAACACCGCACACAAAACTAACGCCGAAGGCAGACCTCACGTAAGATAAACAAACAAAACAAATGTCACTTTAACTCAATTACAACTCAACCCGCGTATATGAGGCGAAATTTCAGCTCGACCCAGGTAGGAGAGCTGAGTTGAGTTGAGTGGACCCAGTTTCAACTCGACCCCCATTTATGACTGGGTTGAACCTCGGTTGAACCTGGGCTAAACCTTCGCAGTCAGTAATTCCGAACTTCTGGAACATGCAATAGTTCAATAGAAGGGTTCATCGCCACCTCCTTCAACGCTCTCCTGACCATAACCTCAAACCTATTCTATTTCTCGTACTGAGCGAACTTCTAGACATTGCATCATGACGTGACCAACGACATGAAGGACTCGTAGTATAAAGGGAGATTTCTGAGCTTAGATCTAGAATATAAAAACACAAATCAAATATCGCGTGATGCTGGTTTAGATCAATACTAGGTATCAGGGTGTACCTTTCTACCCACAAGCGAATTACCATTTATGTTGCTTTCCAGGAGGTGATTGATTTTAATCACTCCTTGGTTAAAATATTTCTTCAAAGCCACGTAATATTCTTCTATTTTCGATATAGAACTCCTAATACAAGTAATGAAGCCTCCTTCGTAGCTTTGACGCTATGTCCGAATCGATTGGTTGAATTATTCACCAGTGCTTCTAATCATTCACTGAGCTCTTTGCAGACAATAATAACGTACACCTAATTTTAAAGTAATCTACGTGAGTGCCTGACGCCACCTCGAGTTATTTCTTATCTCGTGGTACTCAGCCGCTATATTGAATCACCTCTCAGCAACTAGAATCACTAAATTTTTCATATCGATATTCTGCCCCAAACAACATAGTCAAAGAAAGAAGTATCTATCACTAGCTTGATGGAATTTGTTCCTTGAAACCAATGACTGGGACTTGTGTTTCTGTAGTAAGAACGCCAATTCTGTCGCCGTTTGTTTCACTAAGGTTCTATGGGCTGGAATGTGTTTGTTAATTCCTCATTCTTCCAAATCTATAAAGCCTAGGCCAAATAGACGGTTTAATCGGGAGTGCACGTGCACAATTTAAGCTAAAGAAGCCACCTTCAGAGTATAAAGACGTTGCCCGAATGAGTCAGTGAATCGTGAGTATACATCAAACTAAGAAATTTCCACATCAGGAAAGTGAGTTCATCTTTTGACGATAGGCTGAAAAGTAAGATCTTAAATGGGAACACTGGCAGTAAAAATTCAATCTTTCTGGTTCAGTGGGTAGTCTGGATCTAACCCAGAGGAGAGCCAGGAGAGCCAAGACCAAAAATCTCCGAACACGCAAAACACGTCTAACTTTAGCGGCTACCATAGACAACGTAAACAATTAATACAGCTGAATATTTTATAATACTTCAGGGGTATGTATAACAACATAACAAAATAAAAAAATCGATAATCGAATGTACGTAGCCCGCGAAATTTGAAATATCACCTTACTTTTTGAACAGACCTCTTTTTGGCAATTGCTTAAACACTTGTTTTTTCGAATTTTTTTTTGATCAGTCAATACAAAACATTATTGCCTTCAAAATACCGCTCTTGAATTTTTTTCGAAAACCTTGACCTTTCCGAATTATTCAAGTATTATTTGGCTGAAAAGTAATTTTTGGAAACTTTGACCTTGAATAACTTCGAAAGGGTTAGGTTTTCGAAAAAATGACAAGAGGGCTTTTTTGTAGGCAATAACGTTTCGTATTGACTGATCAAAAAAAAATTTCGAAAAAACCAGTTTTTGAGTGATTTTTTTGCCAAAAAGTAATATATCCGGCGGCCATGTTTTTTTTTTGTGATTCCGAAATTCTTTTCTTAAAAAGTCCCAAGGAAGCTGTAGTCCAATTTTCAGCCATTTTGGAATTTTGTCTCTTTAAAATGCTAATGTCGCCAGCCTAATATTCAAAATCGCTAAACTAGTCCAGTGCTAGTGAATTTCTTAAGACCTCTTAGAGTCCTCATCCCGGGCTATAATCTGGAAGTCCTACATTCGGCACCGTCTTGAATACAACTCGTTTATTTGTGCCGGGACATAGGAAACCATCTTAGTTGAACAAAGTGTAAAACCGTGCTCTCAAGCTTGTCGAAAACAGCAGCAATTACTCCTCTTTAAAAACTTTAATCCGCCATGGGAATGTAATGCAACCTGGAAAATTTTTACAGATATCACCACTGAAATAAAAAATCTTCTGCTTCCTCAGTATTATTTCCCCCGCAACAGAAGACTGGCCTTTCCGGATTATTCTCATAGCATACACCTCAGGCGCATGCCAGATTGTAGAATAGCCTTCTGCAATCAGTATTTCCGAACTCGTACGAAATCTGAGAGGTCAAATATTACTTCCATAGCCTTCTCCTATACGTTCTTCCAGGCTCCTGTTAACCTTTAATATCAGTAGAGGGAAATTAAACAAAAAAAGCGAAGTTATGATGTAGTTGGGAAGTTGGACTTTTTTGTTTTTTTTTCTTTACATATGTTAATATAAAGCGAAAAAAAATTGCTGCAAAATCGGTCCTGTGCTGCACGAGGAAATTGCATAAATGTCCATTTTTGATGCATTTTGAGTGCATTGCTACACTATTTTCTTAATTTCTCCAGTTCCGTTGGTCGTAGAAAAATAAAAAAATTGAAAAATACTCGTGAATGAATAGACTATCAAACTGAATACTTTAAAAATGAATTCTAACCACAAAAAACCAAAATGTATGAAATTTTATTTTATTTTACTAAAAATGCAATAAATAACGGGAAAATAGTCGGATTTTGATAAAAATTGGAAAAAATATGTATTTTGATGCTAAAAATACATGGTTGAAATTGAAATTTTCTTTTAAATTGTAGGTTTTTTTATGTACTTTCTTGTGAGCATACGCAATACTTCATTACTTTATTTGAAATGTCTATTTTAGGACTTTGAAAACACTAAAAAATTTCAATTTTTCAATTTTTTGCCTTTTGCCAACTGTGAAAAGCTATTTGCCAACTATGAAAAAAAAGCAAAAAATTGAAAAATTGAAATTTTTTAGTGTTTTCATAGTCCTAAAATAGACATTTTAAGTAATAAATACATAAAAAAACCTACAATTTAAAAAAAAATGTTCCTCGTCTAGCTAATTCATTTGCATCTTCTGTACCTCTTAACCTGGAAATAGGTTTCTCTTTAACAGGTCTCGACCAGCAGCGCCTAGTACCTTGACTGGCGGGTAGCAATATTACTCTGACTCCTGGTATTGGTTTAGCCTGTAATTATTACTGGCATTCTTTGAAGATTCCCAGTAGTTCCATCTGGAAAACAGAGATTTAGGCAGATGGCAGTATTTTTGGAAGTTTAATGAAGTTGTGAAAACACCAGATTCTTATTAGGACCCATATGTGTCATAGTTCTTGTGAGGCTAGAAGTTTCACTATTTCTTTCTGGTGTAGATCAGGACCTCAAAATGTGGATTTAAATTAAGTTTCATTGTCATGTAGTCAGATGGTTCTTCTACCATTCCCAGTTAGAATTTGTTAAGTCCAATATAGTTGTATTTTCACCATAGTCTCCTTTTAAGTGAAAACACTTTTTTTCCGAATAGAAGTTAGCTGCTGGTTAGTGCTCTACAAAATATGCGTTTAGGCATGCGAAAATCTAATATTTCCATGAATATTTCAGTTCTCTAAGCTAAAATTTACGCTTTATAAACAGGAACAAGCTGTTGGAGAGCAGTTTTGCTAAATATAGTTCGTGATGCCAATTGGTAATGCGATTCGTGAATTTTGGCCATGTTGGCCGCTGAATTGTGAGCCGGTGCGTTGTATTGATGGAGCAACACTTTATTTTTCTTCTTCGAATGTAGCCGTTTTTTGAACTTACCAACTAGTGATGCGTAGCATACCCTCACTATTGTCTAATCAAGATTTGTCTAAAATTCTGAATCGACGCAGCAAAAACAAATCAGGGCCTTATGAATATTATTTCCAGTACTTTTTCGGTTCAAAGTGCGCCAGCGCGGCACTCAATGCGCAGATAGCTTATGCATAAACAATTCTTCCGTAAATACAAAACAAACGCGATCTTTCGATAGCCGTCCTTTACTTTCTTTCTAAACTTGATTCTACGATCGTCCAGTACCATTTGGTGAATACTCTTCACATTATTGGTGTTGATCGCTGTTCTTGGCTATCTCGAATGCAAATGATCAGCCAAGCTGATGCGATCACGTTTAAATTCAGCTGTTCATCTCTTTTATGGTGGTACATTATGGGATAGAGTCTCCAATAACAGGGTCCAAGTTGGTTTTAAATTGCGCAGGCGCAGAAGAATTTAATTATGGCTCGGTTTTAATTTTTTCCCATTTTTACAAAAGCATTGACATTAACTGTCACAAACCATTGTCAATCAATAACTGAGCGTCCAAAATGGCTGAAATTTTCAGAAGCGTCTTTGTAAGCGTACTTAAATGTAGTACCAGCATATGTTTTGACAAGCAACACCATCTTCATATTGAAACTAAAAACTTTTCAGTTGACTTTAGTTCTTCTGACAATTAAACTCTATATGCATCTCTTTGTTAAAAATTCGCTGCGTAGGTACTATTTTTTCTGTTACCAATTATTTGAGAATAGGCTGATAGCAATTAGTAAAGAACGATGGAGAATCGATGATTTTGGTTGATAGTCAACATATTGTATGACTTCGGCGATATTTTCAGTGGGACGAGTTGTAAACAACCTTTTGGGTCAAAAACTGAAACTTCGTTAATAAAATTAGAGATTACCTTACAAACTGTTGTCACAAATGGCACTAACTTTCCAGAAATTTTCCCAGCAACTTTCGAAGAATGTTCGCAGCAAAAGCCAAGACATTTCTATCCTTTCTTGTACTGTGAAATTATTCATGGTTAATTTTAGTGTATCCAGATGACATATGTCAAATTTAAGACCGCCATGTTGAATATGTCAGAAGTAAACATATTTTTAGGAGTTTGGGGACATACGCTTCTTCTTAGAACCACTTCTTAGAAAGTAATATTTACATGAAAGGTTTAAATAATTTATGACTCCTATAACCGAGTTTTCATTGATACTGATCCGTATAAATCCCCCCTGAGTAATTTACATTTTGTATGTTGACTGTCATGTCGTTTCTGATCTCGAAGTTCTCATTTTGTGCCCTAATAATCTTATATGTTCTTATAATGTCCTTGCTGCGTAAAAACAAGATAAAAATCAATTATTTCATTCTAAAAATAATTTCAATCTTCTTACTTAAAAATTACATAAGCGCCTCAACTCAAAAAAAGTTCAAAACAATAATTTCAAAGAATTTCCCATACACACAATTATTTGATGTTATTCAAATTCTTGGAAGAGAACAAATTTGTATTTTGTGGAATATTCAAATCCCTTTTCTTTTCTTTTCAGGAATTTTTACGGATCAAAGATAGTTCCAGCATAGAATTATATTTAAACACCTTGAGAAAAGGGAATATGCCGAGCCGCCGCCATTGTTATCCTTATCCTGAGCGATGAGCATAAACTTAATCCGAAATTCAATGACGTGCTTGATATAAATAAAAAATAACCTTTTTATTGTTGGTCCTTTATCAATAATAGTCATTGAATTGGTAAGAAGCCTTAATAATTCAGTATAGGTAGGCGTTCGTCCTCGTCGATGTAGGATCTCCTCTTCTTTTTTGGGTCTACACAATAAAAGGATTTTTGTGTGGTGTTTTTATTTTTTTTTATGTGTGTTTGTTGCATTTATATCCTTTTTAACAATATTGAAGGAGTATTAAATTTTGTTGACAGACAACCCACATTGTGGAAATTGTTTACAATTTATTTTTGCTGCAGTATTTAATTATTCCAATTCAGAAATAACCCCACTAATAAGCTTATTTGTTATATATGTATTTGTGGGCGAAAGGAAAAAAATTTAATTTTACTACGAAATGATGCGCTGTGATATGGCCAAACATAACGAAATTTTCAAAGGGAAAATCTCTTGAAAAATCAGAAAAAACATGCAGCAGAAAAAAATATGATCCCAAAAAAAGAACGACCCACACATGAATAAGAAAAAATATGTAAGTATGAGCAAAGGGAAGGAATACAAGAAAAAAAAATGAATAAAAATAAAATTCAACTGCTTATGATTTGTGTTTGAAAATCAATTTTCATTGCTTTATCCTGGTAAACAGCTCCTATAAAGCCCTTAACATCGAACGAGTGCTAACTCACAAAGCACTGAAAAGTCCTGAAACGGAAACGAAAGGATGAGAATCCACGGGCACTTTCAATAAGGAATTCATGTAAATACAATACAAATCCGTCTCCAGATAAATCTTTTGAATTTCTGCTTCTTTCAAGGTAATCCTTTTGAAAGCTTTTTTATGCTTCTTCGTATAAGTAATACTAGCATAAGCATGTGAAGCATGTGAGGATAACATAAGCCGGGCACATAGATCTTTTCATTTCACATGGATTCCATCAGTTTATGTTTGCGTTCAATGTTAAAAAGGATGCGCTCTCCGCCGTCGTTCCATGCTGCTACTTGTATGTTAACATACATATGTACATCATATACATATGTATACCATATATCCTGCCGCGCCTCTAGACAGAAATGAAAAATTTGAATTTCAGGAACCTCATTTGATTACAGCTTGGAAATGTAAAGTTGCCATGGTAACCACAAAACAAATTCGAATGCGAACTTATATTTGAAAATTGTGGTACGCTTTTCGTATCTCCAAAATATAAAAAGGGAAATTTTCTCTGCCCTAATCACATGATGGATACCAAGCAAAGATAACGAGAAAAAAAACGTCTGATGAAAGATTTAAAATAAATTTCAGTACGTAGATACTCCTAGTTTGCTAAGTGCATACTCTTACAATGTGCATGACGTACATTGTATTTCAGGTTATATTGTGTTGACTTATCCAATAATGTTCAAAGAAAAATATATTCGTTAATATGAAAGTTTCCTTGTATTGAGAGTATTACTTCCGCTTCGAAAACTGCACAAGCAAATGACACCCTCGGAGCAAAAGCGGGCTAAAATAACAAAGAGAGCGAAAACGGTTCGGTAATTTTTTTAGCGCAAAAAAAGGAATATCTTCGCGTTCTTAGAGTAAAAATGGTATAACTATACTTCAGCGCAAGAACGGTGTATCAAAAAACCGAACCAATAAAAGCATAACCAAAGCGTCAACCTCCTTTACTCGAATTTTCCAAAACTCGAAGATTTTTTACAGTCTCTTGCAATTCAAGCTAATGAGGTTCCACTATAGTTTTTACATTTATACAATTTTTTTTAAAACATTTTTGTTATTTTTGCAATTTTCGTTTTTCATATTTTTCGAAATTATAGAATTTTTCACTTGGAATTATTAACGTACATTTTTACGATTGTTGTAATTTCTCATTTTTTATTGCAATTTTTATAGTTTGTCTCTAGTTCTAGTTTGTCCACTTTCTGAAATTTTATCTTTAATTTTAGGGTAAATATTCTACATTTTTCCCGTTCAGTCATCTATTTTTGTATGGCCTTTATTTCTAAAAAATATTGCTATTTTTCTATAATTTTTGGATTTGACACTTCCAGTTTAAAAATGATTGCCCTTTTCATTTTAATATTAATAAGTTTGCATTTTTTGCAATAATATCTGCAGTTTTTGACTTTGATGTTTGCAATTTTTGAAATGTAGTTAAAAATTCGGAATTTTTGAAAAAAATGAACATTTTTTCTACTACTACTATTACGTAAAAAAACCTACATTTAAAAAACTCATAAAATGCAAGCATTACAAAAATTGAAGATAGTAATAATAGTACAGTACAGGTAAATGAGCCCAAAAAGGCAAAATAGCGGAAATAATTAGATACATGCTGAAAATTGACGGAGAGCTTCCATTTAGGGTTCTTAATAAGGGGCTACATACATACATAAATAAGCTCCTTTAATCCCTCATGGGACATAGGGCGGAAACAGTTGCCCTCCAGCGGACTCTGTTTTGTGCGACAGCTTTCAGCTCTGACCAGGATCTCCCAGTTGTGGCGGCCTCTGTTAATAGGGTTCTCCTCCAAGTTGTTCTAGGTCTTCCGACTCGACGGGTTCCTTGCGGATTCCAGTCGGGGGTCTGTTTGGCTAGATTATCGTCTTCGCGTCGCAAGGTGTGGCCAATTCAATTCCATTTCCTTCGCCTGATTTGGTCGTCTATCCTTTCTTGGCCGCACGGCGCCATAGTTCTTCATTTGAAATTCTATCTTGCCAGCGGATTTTTAGGATACGACGTAGGCATCTGTTGATGAAAACTTGTAGGCGCCCTGTGATGAATTGGGTGACTTTCCATGTTTCGCAACCGTATAAAAGAACTGTATTAACGTTGGAGTTGAACAAAAAAAGGGGGCTACAAAGTCTACTAATTTTCCACCCAGGGAAGCCCACTTTTTAGGGGGTTTTATCCCTCAAAATGGTTATTTTGGGATTTTTCTGCAATTTTGTTAGTAAAAGGATAAGAATGGGCAGAGATCTTCCTTTTAGGGTTCTCAATAAGAGGTATTAAAGTTAACCGAATTTCCACCCTGGGAAACCCCACCTTTTTCGTTTTGCTCCCAAAATGGATATTTTTCGATATTTTTGCAATATTGCTTAATATCTTTTTGTTTTTTTTCCATTTTAAGTACTTACAATATCTGATATCTTATGAAAACAAGAAGTTTTTCGTTTTTTTTGGTTTTGGCCGAAAGTCATGGAGAAAAAGGTATGATTGAAATGTCAGACAAAAGCACCCCGCACCGAATTTTCTTGAAATTTTGCAGGTTGACAGTTCTCAACATGTAGATCAAAAGTCTCTATGGGCACAAAGTCTCAAAACTTTTTTTAGAGTTTTACATATCACCCTGTATTTTTGCAACCCTATGACCTATTTTCATGAATAAGGTAACCATGTACGCATCATACTCCCACCTATCGAAAACTGTAAAAATCAAGGTTCTACCCTATCAACTAGTAATGAGTCATCAAAATCAAACTTTCGTTTTTTTTAACTAAAATTTCAACTAAAACCACATTTTTCTCCATAAAATATCTAGTTAACTATTTTTTTTTTGCAAATTTGGAAATCTTGGACAATTTCCTATCAATAATGTCTGGACAATTTTTATGCTACGACCTTTACTTTTGAAGTTATAAGCAATTTTAATACTAAAATTGGCTCTATTTCGTACTTTTTTAGTACTTTTTAACCCAAGCTTTGCCAAAAAGTACCAAATAAGCATGAAGAAGTACAAAAGGGTCGTGAAACTTTATTCTTATAAAACTGGAAAACATTCATTGAATGAGCAAAGGTATAATGCATTTAAACAGTCCTTCGGAAAGAAAAGGCAATGTCTCACTAATTTAAGGCATACCAACAGCTACAATGTTGACTTGGGAATGGAAAAAAATCCAAGCGAATGGCGTTGGGAACAAGAAATGGATTTTACGAGCCTATGAAAACTCAACAAGAACCAGAACTTATGTAGCAACACATGTGTATCTTATATATTTATTTATTCAATACTCAAGCAGATACAATTTTTCTAACAAAAGGCGTAAAAAAGAGAAAATCTTCGTTTTCTCATAAGATTTAAGATTGAAATTGAATAAACAAATATCATTGGTATAAAAAATGAACACTAAAAAAATTGAAAAATACCGATTTTAGGGGCTAAAATTCCCTATAAAAGGGGTCTCCCGAGGTGGAAAATCGTGAGACTTTAATATGTCTTATTAAGAACCCTAAAAAGAAGATCTCTGACCCTTTTTAGCCTTTAACTAACAAATTGCAGAAAAACCGAAAAATACTCATTAACCCCCTAAAAAGATGGTTCCGTTATTAATAACCCTAAAAGGAAGTTCTCTGCCAAATTTCAGCCTTTACCTAAGTTTTTCCGCTATTTTTCCTATTTTACCTGTTACGATGAAAAATAAAAATGACGAAAATTTATGTCAGAAATGTAAAAATTCTCAAATAAGTAGTCAAAAATGAGAAAATGGCAAAAACATAAAACTTATCATAAGTACATTACAAACATACAAAAAATTTATGTTACAAACGCGGAAATTCCAAAAAATTCAAAATTATGAATTCAATTGCATTGTCTTGTCTAGTAAAGTGAAGAAAATGTTGTTTAAATATAGATTTCCAAGTAATAATGTAAGAAACTGCGATATAAAAAAAACGGGGGGCAAAAGAGGTTTAAGTTTTCGTTAGAGGGCAAAAACGGTTTAGAAAGTTAACCCGCTTTTGCTCTAAGATTTTTTCCGTTCCGTTCTTGCTCTGAATAATAGTTGAACCCCTTTTGCTCTGAAATATTTTTATTTTATTCCTCTTTTCCTGCAATATCAAATATAGCCCGGTCTTGCTCTGAGGGTGACAAATATATTCAGTTTTATTTTTATGTTCACATTTTTAGTACACCTTAACCGAACAGAAACGTTTAACCAAAAATTTTAAGTATGAAGAAAACATTATTAACAAAATATCTACTTTTTTTTAAATTTACACGTTTATATTATTACTGCCAGTGCTGTCATCTCCTCAAAACCTACCTGGACAATTCCACGTCCTTTAAACTGAACCATCTCAATCCTGTTATCCTGTTTAGCATCTTTTCAAAAAAGTGCTGAATTGCAGATCTCACGTGAAATGCATGGATTTTCGGTAGAAAAGTTCCAGACGATAGTGTCTGAAACTTGAACCTAAATGAATTTATCATGGAAATCACTCTTTTGAAGCATCTTGGACTCGTGATCGTACTGGCTGATCCCATGTCTTGGAAACATATTATAGATTTTTCGGACCTAGCTTTCTGGGCTTTTGTCACCCATCTTGCTGAAACGCAAACGGTCGCTGAAAATGGCATGCAGCTAATTCATAAGGCAGTATCTACACTAGCCATCATCCATGGCATGCCAAATGTCAGCGTGACGTAATCTTCAAGTAATCTGATGTCTTGCCATGAGACATAAGGCGTCTACACAGGACATTTTGATTGACATTGCCATGGATGATGGCTAGTGTAGACACCGGGTAAGGCCCTTTATAGATGAGGACGTATGCATGAAGCTTTTCTAAAAGTTCGCTGAAAAATGAAAGGGAGCAAGCTTGACTGTCCAACATCATAATATGAGGCCTCACCGAGTGGGGCTGACGCCATTTTGAATTTAAGCTTATAAAAATATATAAAATCATTTGGTAAAAAAATCGCGTGCGGTATTTTTCGCAAAGAAAAAGTAGGTACCTATTTATTGGACTATTGAACCTGAAACCGAGCTTAGACTTTCACAATCAACATTGTGGAGCGCGAATTTGAATTAGTACTATCTTTCATTTGCTTTGGATCAATAATAGCTTACAGCTTAGAATCACTAACATAAGCGAACAAGCAGAAACAGGTTTTGCTGTTCTCTACATTCCATTTGGCAGATGGAGTAGGTCCCGGACTTTTTCTCACTATATTTTGCTGGGTTCGACACCCTGGACCACTACCGATAGGATACAACTAGGCATATCTATTTATTTCAATAATCATGCACTAGTTGGTCTTCCACTCCAAGATGTTCGTCCTGAATGCACTACGCGTGTAAGTGCCTATGTCTGTTGCCACGAGTTCGTCATATACCATTCTCGCCGTGCAAACTCCTGCTTTGTATAGCAGCGTCTATGGTTTTTGGAGCTGGAAAGGCCATTTCAGAATCCTCCGATGAATTTCTTTCTTGGTCTAGCTGAAAATCCGCGTTTTTGATCTTGCAAACTTGAGGAATCTTCTTTTAAATTACGAAATCAAGGAGGCTCTGGTTTCATTTCGAAATTACTTGATCCTCGATTGATTAGCATGAAATCTTTGGAACTATAGGTTTAGGTTAACGAAATATTCGGTATCGAATTCGCCCTGTAGTTAAATCGACGATGTTGGCAGTGTTAGCGTTAAAATAACACCACTTGTAAAACTATTTTTGGCAAGAGTCACTGATGCCTGCTTGTGTACCTAAGTCTGAAGTCCCAAAAATTATGAACAAAAAAGTGTTGAGTATTAATAAACCACAAAATCAATATATTTAAAAAAAACACCGCAAACAAACCTCGCAAGAAAGGGCCCCGACAATTTAAAACATCCTCCAAGGATTTATATAAGACGCCCCAAGCCATATTTTCAGTTGACTGCTCCTTTATTAATTTCCACGAATGGCGCAATATTCTGTTATCAATTGTTGACCTAATACAGCTGTACTAAAGCAAATTTACCTAGTACTTATCCAACGTTGCTGTTGTCATCCAAGTTGCCAGAATCTTTACCTTCAGGGAAGAATAAGCCAAAGAAAGTCGTCGTCCATGATGACACAAAAGTACAAGTAGAAGAAAATGGGCAATGATACACCACACCATCAAGAAAGGATATGGCTGGGGCCAAGAAGAAGGACCTTTCCCCATTCATTCATCCTTCATCGCGAACCGAACGCCTTGAGCTTTCAGTTCATTTTCGGAGCGCTATCAATGCTGGGGCATGCTGCAGACTCCAACCAATAGATTCAGCCTCTGGGTTTGTGTAGTCAATGCTAACTGAAGCGTTAAGGCAAAATAGACAGGGGACATGGTGATAAAAATTTATTAATGCTAGCCCAAGAAATAACTGTACTTTTTAGGTTCTCCGAAGGAAATTTATTAAAGCACTTAAGACGGGGCAAAAAGACTTTAGCGAAAGATTTCTGGGATAATTTCCAGCTCCTTGTGGAATTTTAAAATGAAATCTGCGATAAATAAAGTGTCTTATGTGTGCGAGTGTGTGCAACACAGGACGATAGGTGGCCATTTAAAGTGCGCCTTGGGAGTTAAGTCCAGAGATTTAGTTGAAGTTTTGCATTACTTTAAGAGCTGCTCCACGAGGAATTGACTTGGATTGTTTTTTCTTTTGTTGGAACTGACAAAAGTTTCTACTCGGGGAGAGGGGAGGCGCGTGGGAAATCAAATTAAAGTGTGGCCTAAGAGTCTTCGTTTGTTCAAAATATTAGGAATTTTTAAATTTGTTCTAAAAATCACTTTAAGCGTCTTTGTCAAATCGAAAAAGAAAGTGATCTGCAACAAAGATTGAACTCAGAACCGCGTTGTTACATTTGGCTGTTGGGTTCTTTGTAAAATATGATGATAGCAATGAGAAATGTACCTGAAATCTACGAAGACAGCTGACATAGTATAATGCATTAAAACTCTGAATAGAGATAAACAAAACAATAAACAAAACCATAGCCACAAATAAAGAACATAGTAATACCAGTAGTATAGCTATATTGGTCCGAGACCAGTGAAGCATCGAAAACGTAATGGTTGAGTTTTCGGATGTGCCTTGGGGTGTGGATCAACGCCGCCTGTTTGAAATTAGTTGAACTTTGCTGTAGAGGGTGTGTGTCTTGGGTGAGCTTTTGTGCGCCGCCTGTGGGGAATTGGTTAAACTTTGGGAGTGTAGGTCTTTGGTGGGATATTGTGGAGAATCTCGGTCCATACTTTAATCAATTCTTGATGGGTTCTGTTTAATAGTTTCGACTTAATAGTTTGACCACTTACAGGTTTCGGAAGTAGATTTACGGTATATTCAGGTGCATTGAGACACTTTCCTTTCATTTAGTTCTTGGTGTGATGATAATGATGATGTTGATGATAATGATGAAGTTGGCTTGTCTGATTTTAAAAGACCCATTTTATTGCTTGCTTTGCTTGTGAAATTTTAGTGTATAGGAGCTATTTGCTGATTGTGGCTTCTTGTATTTTATAAAATTGGTTATTAATGTCCTTGAATAGAACTAACGTCAAGTCCTTCTTATACTTTAATGAAACTGTAAAAAAATTCTAGAAAACTAAATTTCACAGAATCTGAAATCTTTTAACAAAAAGACACACTCTTTAGCAAAAAAGAACTTTTATCCCAGTTGATATGTAATATCCTTGTTAAATTATTAAAAAAACATACTATAACATAAGTAGTGTTGTAGCAAGTCAGTTATGCTCGCAAAGAGACGCCCTCGAGCATGTCCTGTTGAGAAAGGTGTTAAATTTATACAAAAGTAATTTCCGTTTCAGACGAAAGGGCGGAAATGACTTTTCAATTTGAAATTCTTTCCCTATGGAACGTAGCTGTCTTGCATGAGTTCCTTAACACACTGTTAACATCCGGTTCAAGTCAAGTCGGTGCTCTATAAAGACGCTTTAATGAATATAAGAAAGAAAATGTTTATAGTTTGCACAAAAGGTGAAAATTGAGATCAATAGTCACTAAAAGTTAATAGAGAACTAATTACATAACCGAAAATAATTAGTTTGAGTGCCTTTGAATGAGTTGTTTTAGGGCTAAAAAGTTTTTTCTTTTTAAAAATAAACCCAAAAAAAACAAGAATTTTTTAAACTTTACAATAGAATTATTTTTTTCTGGCATTTTTACTTACGTACAATCCTTCAAAAACTGCAAAGTTTGCCCACTTATTAAAAGCTATTCTATCGACAACAGCTAGACCCAATAACTTGTGCCATTGTCTGATTTATTCGTGTATTTTGTTTACTACCCCATGAACGGGGATTGCTGAAGTAGTTGCCAAAGGAAAAAACTAGCTGCAAAAAATTTAGTCGAGCGTACACTAGTCTGAAAGCTATAAGGACGAAACTTGGTCCTTTAGAACAGAGCTAATCTGTAAATCAAACTTGCCCGTGTGGTAAAAGTAAAACTGCACGTAAGTTTCAAGTATTGCGAAAGTTTTTACCATTCCAGCAGCGAAAGTACAGAAGAGGAAGATTTTTTTTATATATGTATATACTATAGAAGGATTCGTTAGTAATGGCACAAGTCTTCTTCTGTATTGAGGAAGTGGCCCCGAAAGACTCAGATTTAATGGAGATTTGGCAAAGTGAAGAAGTAATCATTGAAAGATGAACATGATTAAAAGGAGTTATGAGGACGAACGGGAGGAATTTTCTACGTCTGCAACAGGAAAAAAACTTTCTGGAGTAATCACTTCAAGATGACTTGAAGGTCATACCTGAGAGGTTATCTCGCTGGGAGTGAGCTTGAGACGTGTCATTGCTACAGCAGTAGCCGTTCAACCAGTAATGAGAGCACGAAATCGTAGTGATACCTGATGGGATATAGAACTCTGTAGGGGTGCAGGCGTTGGAGTTTATTTAGAGTGAACAAATTAAGTGAAAACTAGAGGAAAGCTGCGGAAAACTGAGAAAATCCGGGAAATGTTCTTGAGGTGGAAATATTAAACCTGGTTGTTCCCGGATGTTGGCTTGTCCGTGAACTTGATAAATATGGCATGAGTTGTTGATTATAAGAAAATTTTTGGCGACTTTTTATGATTATGAATTTTGCTGCATCTCAGGAAATAGTCCAGGGAAATTAGCAAAAAAAAACGCACGAAAGGAGACAAAATTTCTAAATGGCTGAAAAGTGGTCCACAGCTTCCTTGGAACTTTTTAAGAAAACAATTTCGGAATCACAAAAAAAAAACATGGCCGCCGGAATTATAGCGGTTTTCCGGTGTTTTCCTTGTATCTCGGTTTCTATAGGTCGTACAACCCCGTACAAAGGCTCTAAATGTTTACAATGAAATTCTCTACAACTTTAATTTTTAGAATGATGTTGACCCGATTAACCCTTTCAAAGTTATTCAAGGTCAAAGTTATCAAAAATCAGTTTTTGGCCAAAACATCACGCAAAAACGGCTTTTTTCGAAAATTTGTCAATGCGAAACGTTATTGCTTACAAAAGAGCCTCTTGTAATTTTTTCGAAAACTTAACTCTTTCGAAGTTATTCAAGGTCAAAGATTCAAAAAATCAGTTTTTGGTCAAAAAATGACTCAGAAACTGATTATTGAGAAATTTTTTTGTTCTATTTATACAAAAGATTATTGCCTACCTTAATGACACCCTTGCCATTTTTTCGAAAACTTTCCGAAAAATTTTGCAAAAATCAATTGTTAGTGATTTTTTGACCAAAAACTGATTTTTGGAAACTAGAGTAGAGGGATAACACCGTGGTAAAGTTACTATAGCACTTGCCGTAGGCTTAAAAGTACGCCAGTTACTCTACCACTAGTACTACTAATGAAAACCTGGCATTAGCTCTAAACTGAACTCTCAACTCCACTCAAGTCAACGGATCTTTTAACTTTTAACAACTTTTAACTCAACTCAATTTAACTTAACTTAACCTATCTCAGCTCTACTGAGCCCTTAACTCAACTTTTAACCCAACTCGGAAAAATTAACTAAACGCAACCCGACGATGACGGTGACGCTAAAAAAGCTTCGCTTCAAAAATTTCAAGATGAGACTGAGAATCACATTCCGGTTTTATGCAACTTCGATTTCAATTCAAGGTTTCGATCAAGGTCCGACTAATGTTGAACACTGAGGTATTTAACCCGCAAACTGAATTGCAATTGCTTTACACAGATGGATCTGAATTTGAAAAAGGAGGAGGATGCTGAGGTTTATGGAACCAGATGCCGGCTAGCAGTAGGTCTTAGCAAATTTCCAAGCAGATGTATACTCCATAAACACCTACAGTCACGATTCGATTCGTTCGTAAACAAACAAGGCCCTGTTACATCCCAAACGCAAAGTGGAAACGCAAATTAGAACTCTTTTATCGCACAGAATTTGTATGTTTTTCTCTCTGTTGCACGAACGTGGATTTCAGACAGAAAGAAAGCAATTTCTGTGCGATAAAATAGCTCCAATTTGCGTTTCCACTTTTCGCCTGGGATGTAAAAGGGTCTTAATATCAAAAAATTGGGTTATGATTTTGGCGATTAAAATGTGAAAAGTGTAGATTTTCCCGAATTATTTTTGAAAATTTTGAATTTGGAGTTGTGGGCATATTGCAAATTTTAAAAATTAGGGAAACGGGAAAATTTCGAAAATGAAAATTTAGGAATTTGGAAAATTCGGCGAATTTTCAATTCGAAATTCTAAATTCAAAATTTTCCGAACTTTTTGACATTCACGACTGTAGAAATTTAAAATATACAATATTGTTACTCAGAATTTCAGAATTTCGTGGGTGCCCGGGCCTTATGGGCCCTAGAGCTCTGGCTACGGCCCTGCCTCTACATGATCTTACTTGTGAAATACTTAAAGGTGCCTTTCTGTAAAATATATTATATAACGTAAATGCCATTTTTTTCAGATACTTACCAAGAGACCTCGTCTTAAAAATTCCTAGGATTAAATAACAGCAGCTAATACTTAATTGTACGAAACACAGTGAGGTCTGGCACTCTTCTATTTCACAACCATTAAACATTTCTCAGCTCCAACTTATTACCTCAAACGACTCCTAATTTGTAATCACTTTGAGCATATTGCAGTGCTGTCAGTGCTTCGATTTCACAGCAATGCAATTCATTTCATTACACGGTCTAACTGTGCTGTGCCAAAGGGACTTAATACGAACCTGTCAACAGGTTGAAATGGCATGTTACTAGCGCATGAATCTTTCGAGAAGTTTAGGAGAACTTTGGGTGCCATACAAAAAGGCAAAGAGAGAGCGAACTAAACTGCTTTACTTAATTGAAATGCACTTATAGTACACCCACTCCACTTCCTTTTGGCACCGTATTAAATAGACTCTTTCAAAGTAACACTTAAAATGGAGCATTCAGTTTCTACAGCAGGTTTCCACCAGTAGATGCAGAATGCACTGCACACAGGTTGGTCCGAGAGAAAACAATTTGCAGGCAATGCACAGTGATAAAAGCCTTTTTTGACCGAAGTCCTGGTAATCCTTAATGAAACCAGTCGGAGTGAAAGCAAATCTGGCAATCCCCTTTCAGTTGGAGGATATCATAGCCATAGTGATTATGTGACAATTGTTTGCTGCATATCCGGCATTGTATGGGCCCAAAGTCCACTTAATCCCCTAGTGCTGGTGGCGCATTTGTAGGCAGATATTCAAAACTGGATAAAGTGAAAAATTAAACTGGATTACACTTTTTACCCTCTACAGGATGTTTGGGGCACATTTATTTCGGGCTTAACAGGACACGCCGCCCGATGTTATAAGCCGTTGTTGGTCGGTCGTTGAGGCTGGGTACCATTGCCGGTCCTCGTACATAGCATTTCTAATTCAATAGCGCGAGGATGTCATTGTCCTTGGCGATGAGGGTGAGCAACGAAAGCAAAAATACACACGAAAATACTTTCTGTACGTGCGCGGCCCACCCCCATTGACCCCTTCAGGATTTTATTTCGTCAGGTTACACAGGTTTATGATGTACTTCTGAAGGTGGCAGCTTATCCTTTTCCTTCTACAAATGGCAGGATTGCTACTGTATTTATGGCGTTATTGCACCTTTTTTTATAAAAAGGAACTGGGATTTCTCACACGTTTTGTTTTATGATTACTCAGGGCCGTTAGGGTTGTATTAAGGCGGGATGAAACGCCGTAAAAATTTATGATCTATTTATGGAGTAAAAAGGTGAAATGGGCAAACTCCAATATCCTATTCTGTTTATGCTAGGGTATTATATAAGGATTGGGTATAGTATATTTTATATACATATTATTTTTTTTTCTTGTAGAGTCATCTTTCTTTTTAGAGTTCGCGGCCTTCGTTATTGGATTAAAAGCATTTTCATACTATGGGCAGGAAAATCCCAAGATAAACTCACAAAAATAGCATTTCAATTGGCAACAAAGGAAACATAAAGTAATATGAAAATTTTATGAAGCTTCTTTTGCCAATACCTATAAAATCGAATTAATAATGATAATTTATTATGTGGAAAGAGGAGCTGAAAAAAAAACTTCACCCCTTCTTCTACTACTTGATGGCCCCGAACTGTCAGATCAGTTTTTTAGGTGAATACACCAACAATCTCGGGTGGTATAAGTTCGTCACGCGGAAGATATAGCCACTCTAGGATTAATGTCATCCTCACCTGTCCTTTGGCACCACTTAAGCTTAAGCAGGCGAGGCTCTGACGACTTTCTGATCATCAGGATAACTCATACAACCCAAACCCACTAGGGACATAAATAGACGACATTTCATGATAGGGTTTGGCATATGGTTAGTAAAAAGTCCCATAAAAAAACACATGTTATGGAAGCACGGTTTAGGTTTAGGCCATGGAAGGTTTAGCTCCACTTCAGCTAGCACGACGTTCTAGGAGAAGAATACACATAAAACTGCATGGATCCAGACCATTCAATGCTAGATGACTAGCACAAGTTAATTATTGTGAAACTAAGAGTAGACCTTGGTGCTGATATTGATTTTAGTTATTTTTATTTATTTATTTATTTATTTATCATTGCAAATTACAAAATGGTAGCACATAACAATAAATACTAATCATAATGGAACCTGCAATTTTGATCTATAGAAGCAAAATTCTTACGATCTACAACATTAAACGCAAAAACTAAGTTTTTCAAAACAATAAAATATAAAAAGAATATAATATAAAAAGTAAAAATATGGGGTAAATTTAATAAACTAATCAAACTAAAACTACTAAAAATTAAGTTCTGAAATTAATTTCCGAAAAGAATCACGAGGCAAAGTGAAATCTACATGAGAGCTCGCGATATTAAACAGCTTCGTTGAAATGGAAATAGGCTCGTGTGAACCATAAGGTGTACGATGTGAGGGCATTTTTAAAATATTCCTGGTACGTATGTTTCTTTCAGGGGCGTATAAATAAAAAAGAGAAAGCAAATCCGGAGAGTTGATGTGGCTCAGTAACACATCCCGAGCTAGCATTACCGCTGCAATATTCGTCCTATATGATAAGAATTTTAAGCCCAGCAATTTGCATCTAACGTCGTATCTGGGTAAGTTGCACTCCCATCTTAATTTACGAAACGCATATCTAGAAAAGGATTTTTGCACCGACTCAATCCTCTTGATGTGAACTTCATGCTGAGGAGCCCAAATAACAGAGGCATATTCAAGGTGAGACCTTACTAATGACACGTACAAACTTTTAATAGTATAAGGGTCGTAAAAATCTTTGGAGTGCTTCATAACAAAACCGAGCATCCTAAAAGCTTTTGAGATATTATAATCGATGTGAGAATTGAAAGTTAATTTCGAATCGAACACAACCCCAATGTCATTCAGTTCAGTAATTCGAACTAGGCTTAGGTTATTCAGTGAATAACGGAACATCACAGGGTTACGGCTAAAAGTAAAGCAGTTACTTTTATTAATACTCAACTCAAGATGGTTGGAGCTGCACCAGTTGGTTAGGGCGTTCAAATCTCGTTGCATACATAAACAGTCTACAGCATTAACAACCTCACGAAATAGCTTCAAATCATCCGCATACAGTAAGCATTTTGAATAGGAGATGCTGCTAACGATGTCATTGATAAAGAGAATGAACAACAGTGGCCCGAGATGACTGCCTTGAGGTACCCCGGATTTTGCTATGAACGTACGTGAGATTGATCCATTTACTTTTACGCAGATTTTTCTGTTATTTATAAAAGATTGAATCCAGTTAAGTAAAGACGAGCGAAAACCAAGAGCTCTGAGTTTGTGAATTAATAAGCTGTGTGCAATTCTATCAAAAGCTTTCACAATATCTAGACTGATAACATCTATTTGAGAACCGCACTCCAACGAGTTAGAGATGAAGTGCGTAAAATAAACAAGGTTTGTGACGGTTGAACGGCCGGTCATAAAACCGTGTGGAGCGGGAGTAATAAATTCTTTTACCAGATTATACAATTTGTTCTTTACCAGATTATCATATAATTTAGGAATACAATTAGATTTGATAATGCCTCGATAATTGGAAATAGAAGATTTAATGCCCGATTTAAATATTGGGCAAATAAATGCCTCTTTCCATGATTCCAAAAACTCACCGCTATTAAGGGAGAAATTTAGAATAATACAAAGAGGTTTAGCGAGACTGTTGGAGCAATTTCTGAGGATCAGTGGGGGGATGTTAGCTTTTTTATTCACGTCCAAGGTATTTAAAGCTGTCAAAACCTCAACATTATTGAACGACAGTTGCCCTATATTTACAACAGATTCAATATTGGAACAATAATCGCTGGGGGGAGAGACAGTTTCCGTTGCAAAAACGGATTCAAAAAACTCCGCGAATAAGTTACAAGTAGATTCCGTATCAGTGGAACATTTATTTTCCAGGCAAATAATATCAGGTAGAGATGAGTAAGACCATTTATTATTAATGTAGCTCCAGAAGCTACAAGAGTTGTGTTTAAGATCAGTTTCAATTGACCATAAATATTGCCGGTATAAGAATCTGTGAAGAAACTCATATTCACGCCTAAGTTGTTTAAATTTTTGCAAGTTTAAATCAGAGTTCAGACATTTATATTTTTTATGGGATTCATTTCTTGCATTTCTGAGGTTTAGTAATCTTCTGTTATACCATGGGGATGAGAGTTATTCTGATATGATTTTTTTGGGACAAATTTCCAAATTTAATTTTGATCACTATCTTAAAAAAAACTGCAAGATGCAGCCCAGCTGTACTTAAAGATGATGAGATAGCACAACGTTTTGCTGAAATCGTCAAGGTTGGTACTGTAACTATAGTTTTAGGCAATCAAGAGATAGCTCCATTGGTATCAGAAAGTTATCACGGAAGCACCAGATTGCGTAATAGGTATGGGTCGATGCCCACGTAAAAATGTATCGTTTAAGGCTGAATGTATGAAAGTAGATCGGACATAATAAAAAAAAGTTTTCCAGCTGAATTTGTACCATAATAGACGGGGGTATCTCCAATAAAGGCACGAAGCTTTGGTGAGATGAAACTGAATGCTGCTCTCAAAAGCTGTGGATCTATAAAAGTAAGATCAGGGACTTATCCGTCTCTTTAGCATTCTGTGTATTCCGTATGCGAACGACAACGTGAGAGCTTGTGTGTTGGTGAAGATTGAAGTGTACGGGCTCTATCCAAATTTGCAATTGCAATTGGAAACAGAAAAACTAAGTCGGGAGGTGATGCTGATGATGGTGATAGCAATATCTATTTCATTTAAACGCGTCGAAAAGTTTCCTACTCAAAATAAAACCATAGAGAACACATTTCGGGTCATGTAGGCACCCTACCCTCAGTACTCAAGTAGATCACCACGATCTTCTACCCTGGTGCTTTATGGAACTGAAGAAACTATAGGAGGAGTATAAAAGAGCCTTCGATCGAACAATGAGTTGTGAGGAGCTAAAGTTCGAGTCTTCCCCAGATGTCATGGCGGCGGATTTTAAGGAAAACTAATAAGATCTTGATGGAAACCACTTTCCAGCCAGTTGCTTCTCTGGTAGATCTTGTGTTATTCGAAATCGAATGGTAACGTTACTGCATCGAACTAGTAGAGCTGTGCGATTTCTGGACCAGTGACTTCATTGGTTGTGGGCTCGGTTGTGAGCTTTAGCCGCGACAAGAACCGGTATGGTAAGCTTTTTGCGGTGAGCTTAGGCGCCACCTGTGTGAAATTAGTTGAACTTCGCTGTAGTGTGCCTCGTTTGAGATTTCACACTGGGATAATCTTGTGTGCGAATCATTGGTATTGGGTCAGATCTTGTGGGGCAATTCGATCCAGGTTACAATTCTTGGATGTGTCTCGGATGAGCTTTCGCGCTGGATGGGGTGTGGAATCTATAATTTAGTTTCGCTGTTTCTTGGGCAGAAAAATATGACGAAAATTCCTAATTTATGACGAACGCCCTTACGGGCTGACACACGTTAAAATACCTCATTATATTAAGACAGTTGTGGTGTAGTGAAAAATGTCAGAGAATGAAAAATAAAAAAAAATTATATCTTCGGTACGTTGTTGCCATAATGGAAGGGAAACAAGTAATACTTAATTTTTTAATATGGAAAAAAGTAATATTTTTTATTAATTTTCAAGGAAAATTAAAATAAAAACAGCTGACTCTGGAAAAACGCCTAAAAGAGGGCTTTTTAACATGATCTATCGCTCGACAGATGGCTCTTTTTTGAGATTTCGTACTAGATTAACCAAAATTTTCCTAATCGGTTTTCCTAATTGATGAGGTTCATATTCCTAATTAATGATGAATTTTCGTCATAAATGCGTGCGTGTGTCGAGGCTATTAGTGGTTTTTTCGTCATTTTCGTCTTTTCTCCCCTTTCTCTTTCTGGTTCACGCCCCTGAAAAAGAGTAAAAATGATTTGTCCACTAAATTAATGCACACGTGGGTGATGGACTTTATATTTATAGTCGTGGGAGTCTCAGACCAATACCAAAGAACAAAAAAGTTAAAGAGACTAGCTTTACTCTGTAAGTTATCATAAACATTGGAGTTGAAAGAGTCTACGGATTTTACAACATTTGCTTGTACGATATAAAATGAAAAGTTTCGCATTCAAAAGTTTCGAACAATCTCAGCAAAACGAATTTAGTAAATTCGTAAATCAATAAATAAATTAAAATTATAATTATAAATTTTTGTACAATGTTTGTTCAAAAAAATTATTTAAAACAGTTTTCAATTATTTTAATTTCCAATAATGTTGGGTCAATTTTGTTTTTTAAACAGCGGGCGCTTTGGGGGGGGGTCATGACCCCCGTGACCCCCCCCTTAAATTCGCGCTTGAAAAAGGATTTCCCTCCCCACCGGTGGAGAAAATCATTTTTCTTCTTTTATGACCATTGATCTGCAATTTACAACCCATCTATTACTTAATTACTCCATCTCTAACGATGGCTCCTCATAAAAGGATGACTCTTAAACGAATAAAATCTCTAGGATAACGTCGTAAAAATATCCCTATAAAAATATCCCAGATTTTCAGCAAACAAAGTAAGCAAAAAAAAAAGTGAATACCAAACCAAACCAAACCAAAAAAAAAGAGGAGAATAAGTAAAAGCAGCTCCCATGAGTTATTGCCGTTAAAAAAATATAAAGCGAAAATTATTCAAATGAAGTGAATTGTTTTTTGATTGTGGAACACTTAAGAAGGACTTTCGACCCACTTGCAGAGTGCTATTAATTTCGTTAAGGGCTCTACCATTAAAAGTGAATTAGATATAAAGAAGTAGAACCTTCGGCTTATGGGGGTGCCCAGGTTTTTATGACAAGCACCCTTGAGAGAGGGCGTACGTGGAAATTTATTTCAATTTTCCTTCGCTCGGGGTTTTTTTTGCGTCCTGCCTCTTCTTCTACAAGAGTTTTCCGCCGGAACCTACGCGACGACGACGGTGATGGTGAGCTTGAATCCTTGTTTTAGTTGGTCCCCAAAAATTAAAAGAACAAAAAAAATAATATATTTTTTTTTGAGAGAGAGAATGAATGAGAGAGGGAAAAACAGGAAAATTCAGGTGGGAAAAATTCTTAATGAATAAAAAATAAGAGCAGCATTAAATTTCTCATTTTTCAAACCGTTCTCCTGATTTAATCTAGGAAACTGTTTAAATTCCTATAAAAGTCCTCTTTAAGCGAAACGAATCCTTAAATACGAGGTAAAACGCTACTTCCCCCAAAAAGCTAAGGCCCTAAAATAAGAACATTAAACACTTTCATTACCACCCCCCCATTTGCCACCTTACACCCCTCCATTGCCGTTCCACATCCAGGGCACCTGGCCACGAAATCTGGTCTTAAGGAAGTGTTGCAGGGGAAAAAAATTGAAACAGGATAATATAAGCGCGCCTTCATGGGTGAAACGTTCATCAAGTATTACCCGTAAACCTATTCCGAAGGCGATGGGATTTGTAAATTTACCCCCGCAAATCCAACAGTCTCAGCACTTTACATCGTTAGAAAGGAGCACGGGGCCCAGGTATAAAACACTTTTTATTGGCGATATACAAACACACGATGCCGTATTGCATTTAAATGCGGGATTTGTACCTTAACGCAATAAATTTTGGAAATTGCCACAAAGGTTGCTCCGGTACACATTCTGAAAGGAGAGCTTACAGGATTTGCCATGTCGCTCGCGCCGATGGTGCTGCCACCATTCGTCGTCGCCGGTACACCCTTAACACACTCCCATATACATATATACACCACCCCCCCGCGCGTCTCTCTGCTTCAACTCCAGCAAAAAAGGATAAAGTGAAATTTTTTGAAAATTAGTTTTAAAGCAGCACAGCAGCTGGATTTCTTTTGAGGATGGATGGCTTTTGTAGTTTCACATCGGCCCTGCGGTAGACCACGAAAATTTCACCTATGGATTAAGGGTGTTCAGGCAGCTGCTTCAAAGGATTTCGCAATTTCTTTACGAATTGGGGTAATAAGTTGTTTTTATGCGGCTTATAGTGTTGCACTTGCCATGTAGAGTCGTGTGTATAGAGAGTCTGTTGATGATATGCAAAATGTGAAAATACGGTTGCATTTTGCATATTTGTTGAGTGGCGCAAATAAGGGCTTTCATACGGTGTTGGAAAGATTTATGTCATCATTCATAAATTATTTCGTAAAAGGCACCTTACACATTCCTTTGCAGAAAGCCATAAAGTAATTTAGCTTATTTCAGAATGAATGAGGTATAAAAATGGGGCAATAGCAATTTATCAATGGCCGATGGTTTCATTTATATTATTCACATTCTTTAGCAGGTTTAGGTTTAGGTCTGGGTCTGGTGATCCTGAAGGCCTGTAAGGCAATGAACCCATAACCTACACTAGAATGTATCATTGGAATTTTCATAGATATCCAAGACTCTGTAGAAGCTCTAGACTAAAGTTTAATACGATACAAGCTAGTGGAGAGATAAATAGCTAAGGTACAATAGATTGTCTTGGTACAAGGCATATTAATGACTACACTGCAAATGTCAAGTGTGTTGAAACAACACGCCTAAGTGTGTTGTTTTCTTGTAGTCACTTTTAATCCACTTTAAAGTGTGTTATTTTCTTAACACACTTTAAAGCGTGTTGTTTTAACACGTTTTTCCGTAAATTGTGTTGAAGCAACACACCCAAGTGTGTTGAAGCAACACACCTAAGTGGGTTGAGACAACACACCTAAGTGTGTTGAAACAACACACCTAAGTCTGTTATTTCTACACACCTTAAAGTGTGTTGTAGTTTAACACGTCTTTCCTTCAGATAACTTAGTGACATGACGAGAAGCGTGTTAATTACAAAGTGTGATTTTGCTTCAATAAATAAAGTATTTAAAGGTAAGTCATAATTAAGAAAGAATTCCTAACATGGCATTTCATCACTGGTATTAACACTCTACGAAGAACAGGAATTGAAGTTAACATAGGCAGGGGAAGAACAGTAATTTATAAAGGATCCTTATTTTTTTGTGCTGGAGATACTCCACCCTTGGCCGTACTAGGCGGATTTAAAGAATCAACTGCGGCATATCGACTTTGTAGAACTTGTACAGCAACTCATCAATCATGGAAATTACAATTTTGCGATAAACATTTTGTTGCACAAACTATTGTAAGTCATAAAGATAATTTAAATATTGTTAACGACGAAACAATAACACCAGCAGCTAAATCATTTTGGAAAAAGTATCATGGCATTAATAATACAAGTCCATTAATGGACATTGAAGAATTTGATATAACAGCTTGCCTTCCTCAAGATGCTATGCATGTTTTGGTTGAAGGCCCGTTAGAAATTGTAATTCGAGTTTATTTAGCATATTGCATTAAGATTCGGAAGCTGTTTTCATTAAACGAATTTAACGAAAAATTATTAAATTTTAATTATAAATAATTTAAGAAGGATAAACCTGCTTGCATAGAATTGCATAATTTAGAACCAACAAGTGCATTGCGGCAAAGCGCGGCTCAGTTATTGACACTAGCACAAACTTTACCCTTCATAATTGATGAATGGATTATCCTTTCTGAAGACTCGGATCTAGAAGAACGCAATTCTTGTTACATTCGAATGTTACAAATTGTGAATTTATACCTCGCATACGAAATCCATAGCACTTCAACTGACTTGTTAGCTCTAATGATTGAGTCATTCATTATGATTTTTAATGATTTATATCCAGACTATATAGTGCCTAAGTTTCATTATTTAATACACATCCCTAGCAGTGGCGGCTCCTGCCTCTAAAATTTGGTGGGGCTTGAAAAAAATATTAACTATCAATTCAAAACAACGAATGAGATTTTCTTTATTTTCGAGTATAGATCGCAATGCTCGGAATTTGAAGTACCGAATTTCGACAGCTCGTGGGAGACCACGTTTCTTGCAAACTTCCATTAATAAATCTTTTCGTTTGGGAGAGCATGATAAGAATGACGTAAAAGCAGATATATTGAAGAAAAATATTGGTATAACTAAGCATGCCTGCTTTAAGACTAAATTTAGTTGATGGGCATAACAATACAATACAATACAAAGTGTGCAAATGGATACAATTTTTTTACTAAAGTTTGAACCCCGGCTGTACTCCCACTCATTGCAGCGGCACTATCATATGTTTGAGCAATCAATTTTTTTTTCTAAATTGTAGCATTTCAGCGCTTTCTAAATCACATCAACTATACCTTTTGCGGACCCATCATTAAAGTCAAAATTTGATAAAAACCGTTCAACAGGCTTATTATTTTTAATGAAACGTAAAATTAAAACCATTTGCGATTTACATGAAATATCCGTAGTTTCATCAGCTTGAACAGACACAAAATTTGTTGCTTGAAGTTCAGATTTCACTTCATGTAGATAAACCTGTAAACAGCATTCAAGTAATTCAATTTGTAGGGTTTTCGAAGTGTTTTTTTGCGATTTTATTATTCTTCAAGTAGTCGTCGAATGCGATAACTATTGATCTGGTATATGTAACCATATCAAGAAATATTCCTCGATTACTACTTGATTCACGTTCGTTGTGTCCACGAAGAGCTAAATTGTGACCACCGCACAACCAGATATCTAAAATTCGACTTAATACTTGACGCTTCTTTTTAACATTTTCATTATATTTTGCTATGGAACTCGCGTATCCTGAATCGATCGGTGAGAGAATATTAACCGTCCCGAAGGTTTGGTA
This sequence comes from Thereva nobilitata, assembly GCA_963855945.1. Taxonomy (NCBI): domain Eukaryota; kingdom Metazoa; phylum Arthropoda; class Insecta; order Diptera; family Therevidae; genus Thereva; species Thereva nobilitata. The sequence goes on from OY979695.1 coordinate 176,688,134, forward strand.
ATTTAAAATATTTCATAAATGCTTAGCGCTCGTTTCATGTTTTTTAATTCGTTCCGATAAATGTTTTAAATCCCGGATACCGATTTCTGTCCAAGGCGATTCTCCTCTAAACAAAACGCAATAAAAGCAAAACAATGCATTTTTTGCTATACTAACCGTAAGCCATTTCTTTTTAGAAACCAATCCAATGAAAATTTTCTCTTTTGAGATTTTTTCAGTACAAATTAATTTAAAATCAAATGGTTGATACAGCCTAAACGTTTAATTTCTAATTTTTCTTCTAATGACAACAAAGAACAATTTTTCTTCAATAAATTATCTACGTGATTCATTTTAACCAAAAACAAAAATTAAATTAAATATAATTAAAGAAAATTATATATTACAAAATGGAATATTGATTTTTATTGCAAATAATTTAATAAATAATAATTTAATAATATTTATTGGCGAATAATTCAATATACAATCTACCGCAATTCCGCAAGCACACACTTTTCATTTAAAACTCAACTGGTAACTGTCAGTTAAAATTCAATCTCCAATTAGCTCTTTTTCCAATAAAAATTTATCTTTTTACTACTTTTTACTACATTTCTACCAAAATATTTGCTACGGGCTAAATAAAATCAGCCCCTGGTATATAAAATCCATAATTGTAAAAAAAAGTATCAAAATGTTCGGCCAATTAGTAGCAAATGCAGGCAAAATTACTTTAGAAATATAATAAACAGAACTAAAAGAACGAACCGACAACACTAGCGTTCGATGTGCGTGAGTAAACCCAACAAAGCAAGAGAATCCACTGACATGTATTCCATGTCAGTGAAGAGAATCCCAATGAATCCTAGGGCTAATAAATTTTAGCCCCGCTTGGTAGAACAAATGTTGCTTGAATCAATCGCCTTAGTCAAGAAATTTTGCATACAAAATGGTTCATCTTCGGGGCTGACTCAATGATAGCCCCTGAGGAGAGAATTACATGTAAATGGGTATGGAATTATGATTCGGCCAGATTATTTTGATGAGAGAGTTGAGAGTTTTTTTTATTTTTTTATTTGCTCTTTTTTTTATACTTTTCCTATGAAGTTTACTTCGAATTTTTTTGTGGGGTATTATTTTGAATTTATTTTTAGAAATTGTAATAAATTGCAGAAAATTTGCGTTGCTTTTTTGTAAAAATGAAATCAATTAAAAAACGTGTGAATACGATTTGCTCGATAATTTCTGGTGGGGCTAAGCCCCACTAGCCCCTAAAGACGAGCCGCCACTGATCCCTAGGTACATTAAGTTATTTGGACCTGCAAGACAACAATGGTGCTTTCGTTTCGAAGATACTCATGCCTATTTTAAAAGTCTGATATCAGTTGTACATACTGTTAAAAATGTTGCTCTTACTTTAGCTTATAGGCATGAAGCTCGGTTGTGCTCGAGACTTAATTCATGTAGCATGCCCTGTAAAAAATTTCTATACCAGGGGGATACTGTGACTCCAGGAACAACAGTTCATCTAGTAAATCTTCATATGCAAATCTTTTTTAAAATTTTATAACAGAAATTGAACCAGCTGAATGTGTAATGTTGAAAACTGCAAAAATTATAATATATGGAGTTACATATGCATCAAAAAGTATTGTTTTATTAGAATGTATTGAGGAAAGTATGCCAGTCTTTGGGAAAATGGATGAAATCTTTATCTGGAATAATAAAAAGTTCATTTTGATCTCATTATTAACGACCCAGAAGTACGAAGCAAAATTAAACGCATATTATGTTATTAAGGCCGTAGTCAATAAGAAGTCTGTAATTGATATTGAAAAATTGATTTTTCCACATGATTTAAGTTCATTGAATATTATAAGTAAAACATTTGTTCCATTAGTGTATCACGGCCGCACAGAATTTTATGGATAAATAAATAGCAAAATAAATTGCAACAAAAACAAGTATAAGAGTTTTCGTAATTATCGTATTATAGTATTTATTAATTTGTTTTTTCATCTCCTCATCAAAGCTACCTAAATTCTACACACCAAAAAGTGTGTTCTATTTTCATAGCTCAAAAATGTGTTGTTACTCCAAAAGTGTGTTGTTACTCCAAAAATGTGTTGTTTCAACACACTTAAGTGTGTTGTTTAGATTTCAGGTCATAATTTACTACTTATTTTTAACACACCAAAAAGTGTGTTATAATTTTAACACGGAAGAGCGTGTCAATTGTAAGATAAAGTGTGTTAAAACAACACACTTTTTCTTGACAACACAGCTAGGTGTGTTGAATGACACACTTTGGTGTGTTAAGCAACACATTTTGTGTGTTAAAAAACACACTTCAGTGTGTTACACCTTTTACAGTGTATAGTCTGGGTTCCCGGGCCTAGGAACATTAATGGGAACGGGAAAGCCGACTATCTAGCCGAGCAGGGAGTCTCTCTTCAGGGCTGGGAGACCCAGATGGTTAGTAGAACTATAGGAGGAGTCAAAAACTTTTGACTACACTGCAAATGTAAAGTGTGTTGAAACAACACACCTAAGTGTGTTGTTTTCTTGTAGTCATTTTTAATCCACTTTAAAGTGTGTTATTTTCTTAACACACTTTAAAGCGTGTTGTTTTAACACGTTTTTCCGTAAATTGTGTTGAAGCAACACACCCAAGTGTGTTGAAGCAACACAACTAAGTGGGTTGAGACAACACACCTAAGTGTGTTGAAACAACACACCTAAGTCTATTATTTCTACACACCTTAGAGTGTGTTGTAGCTTAACACGTCTTTCCTTCAGATAACTTAGTGACATGACGAGAAGCGTGTTAGTTAGAAAGTGTGATTTTGCTTCAATAAATAAAGTATTTAAAGGTAAGTCATAACATGTGTTTTTTGCAGAAGCAGCGAAGGCACAAAATGTCTTATTAGAATGTATTGAGGATAGTATGCCAGTCCTTGGGGAAATAGATGAAATCTTTATCTGGAATAATAAAAAGTTCATTTTGATCTCATTATTAACGACCCAGAAGTACGAAGCAAAATTAAACGCATATTATGTTATTAAGGTCGTAGACAATAAGAAGTCAGTAATTGATATTGAAAAATTGATTTTCCCACATGATTTAAGTTCATTTAATATTATAAGTAAAGCATTTGTTCCACGACCGCAATTGCAATAAAAACAAGTATAAGAGTTTTCGTAATTATCGTATTATAGTATTTATTAATTTGTTTTTTCATCTCCTCATCAAAGCTATCTAAATTCTACACACCGAAAAGTGTGCTCTATTTTCATAACTCAAAAGTGTGTAGTTACTCCAAAAGTGTGTTGTTACTCCAAAAACGTGTTGTTTCAACACACTTAAGTGTGTTGTTTAGATTTCAGGTCATAATTCACTACTTATTTTTAACACACCAAAAAGTGTGTTATAATTTTAACACGGAAGAGCGTGTCAATTGTATGATAAAGTGTGTTAAAACAACACACTTTTTCTTGACAACACACCTAGGTGTGTTGAATAACACACTTTGGTGTGTTAAGCAACACATTTTGTGTGTTTAAAAACACACTTCAGTGTGTTACACCCAGTGTTGGCATCAATCGATTAATTTCATCAATCGATTAATTAATCGATTAAAAATTTAATCGATTAAGTTAATCGCGACTAAATTAATCGAGATTAAAATATTAATTCTAATCGCGATTAATTTAATTAATCGTTAATCGTCAATCGTTAATTTGATTGATATTCAGTTTAGTTGAAAAATAATAAAATGAAAAACACGGTGACTGAATTTACGTGGTCGGGGTGGGATTTTGTTTTTTATATTATAAATTGCAGTTTACCAAATATTTTTTTGTGCTTTTACCCTGGGGGTGAATGCCACCCCTTCTCGGGGGTGAAAATTTTTTCATTGAAAATAAGTCCGGGAATAGATAGATTGGCTAATTCTAAGCAACTTTTGTTCTATAAAGTTTTTACTGAAAGTCATTACTTTTCGAGTTATTCGCGAGTGAAAATGTCAATTTTTCAACAAAAAAAAACACTTTTTCAGGCGGTTTTTCGCGAACAACTCAAAAAGTAAAAAAAATTATTATTATTAAAAATGTAGCTTATAAAAAAACAAAAAAAATGGTGAGTTTATGGTATCTGTAGACCCAATAAAAAATAGTAATAGCTTGTTGAAGGTTGCTTCTTATTTGTTAAACGCCAAAATTAAAAATTTCAACTTGAAATAAACAAAAAACAATGCATTTTTCGGGAAAAACTCATTAAACCTTTTTTAAAGTGCTTGAAAAAACTTTTATTTTTGTTTTTTTATAAAACTCCCCAGCATGAAAACTAAGCGAGTTATGACGAAAATAAAGTTGGTCCTTATTTTTTCGGCGACAAAAAATTGTGAAAATCACCCCCTAATTACCACCCCCATTGAAAATAATCGGTACCACTTCACAATTCACTTTATAAATATTCTTGTAATATGCTATAGAAGTTTGACCGTTTTGAAAAAAATTGAGCTTGAAGCGAAGAGAGCATTTTTGTAATTTTGCAAAGTATTGCCTTTCCTTCAAAATAACTCGAAAACTATTAATGATACGCAAAATTTTGTAGAGTACAGAATCGTAGGTTTTGCTTTTCTGAAAATTTTGGTTGTTTTTTTTGGATAAAAATTGAGTAAGATATTGCCGTTTACGGTTTGCATATGTTCGTAAATAGTAACTTGTTCAAGCCCTTTCAGCTCAAACCCTTTCAAAAATAAGGGGTGAAAGAAAGTTTAATTTATATGAGCTTATAGCTCTTGAAAAAACCTACAAAATGCTATTTGGAAGGACTTGATAGCTTAAAAACTAAGCGAGGTATGGGTAAAAAACCAATCACATATTTTTCCAGATATGAGAACACGTATATTGGAGTATTGATGAATACACATTATACTCACATTTTAGGCACAGACATACTTACAAGTATTTACACACGTCATATACAATGATCTTGCAACCTTTGAGGAGATTTTACAAGCTGGTCAGTACTGTACTGTCATGTTGTACGGACTTCCGAAGAACACTCAATTGAATATATTGAAAAAGGTGGAAGACTTACCATTTTGAATTTATAAGTTCTGAACATAAATTCGTTATTTGCTTCCTTAAAAACCCCCAGATTTTCATGGAAATCGGAACACAATTGGCAAATTTGGGTGGCCATTTTGAATTTCGGTTATTCAAATCAAGATCACAATTTTTTAATAGGAAAACTTTTTATATATATTATTAGCTAAACATTCCATTTTGAATTTTTTATATTTCATTCACTGTAACTGAAATCCGAGGTTTTCATGTTTTTAATGCTCCAGGAAATCCACTATTACCATTCCTACATTTATTTTTGACTATACATATATATTTGTTATTTTGTTGGGCAGTACTGTGTGTTTTAAAGGACGCGTAAGCAAAGGTAAATAACCCTTGGTACGGCACTGATGTTGGGCAGCATAACTGCGGTCCCATTTAGTCTTGCACAGAAGTTTTAGTAAGACAGAGGCATACTGCAACAAGTGGTATTAGCAAAACAATACCCAAGATAAAATCAGAGTAGAATAATGAGACCAAGTCACAATGACAGCATACTGTGTTATCTCATTCACTCACACTATGTGAGGACACACTATTCTAAATATGCTTATCTCTTACTTGAACGTATTGTACGTTACGTAAACAATGAAGAATCGTTAACTTCCGTGGTTTCTCGTCGATGTTGGATTTATACATCTTTTTCATTTGCGTATTATTTCTTGCGTTTGGCGGATAGTAAATTAAAAATATATTATGTACACACGTCGTAATTACTATGCTAGTATTTTAAAGTAAAGTTAAAGTTATTACGTTATTAAAAATGGATATAGACGATGAAGCCACCGAACACAGCATTCTTAGTACTTCAAGTTCTAGTAGACAGAACGAAATTGATAATGGGAATCAAACAACATCTTCGACCCAAACATTAGGAAAAATCTGCCAAGTGAATTTTTTCGTCATCTTCTGTTTTATTTGACGGCACTTTTTTTAAACTTGTTTCTGAGAAATCTTCTAACAATATTCTTGCTGCAATATGTATGAAGTGTCCCTTTAAAAAGATAAAAATTCCGAAATTTTGTAGTTTTTTTGATACGGACGAGAAACAATTAATCGTAATCTTGATTAGCGATTGGCGATTAGATTAAATTAATCTTCAATCGGCGATTAACGATTGAAAATATTAATCTTTAATCGTTAATCGCGATTAACTTTTTAATCGTTAATTTTTAATCACTAATCGGATTAATTTTTTGCCAACACTGGTTACACCTTTTACAGTGTACCATCTGCTGCTAGCCAGTCAAAAGTGGAGCACAGTGGAGACCTGCATGATCTCTAGGACGGCTTGGCTTATTTACAACAAAGGAAGAACAATGCCCCCTACAGATACGCCGAAGATATTTTACCAGAATTGCGGTATTATCATCCCGAGTAAAAATAATTTAGTTGGTTAATTTTCTTACTAGCACGCACGCGACCGCTGCTAGCGCGCATAGCGAACAAATAGGGACGCCACAAAAGTATGCACGCACCCACCACAGGGATGCACGCTCCCGCCACAGGGACGAAAATCTAAAAATTTAGGCATGGACATTTATAAATACATCCGCATCGGCATAAACCATCCAAACGCGAGTGTTGTTTTACCAAGCAGTCCCCCAGCTAAACACTAACCACTTCCAATGCTGCTTGACTTACGCAATCGAACGAGAACCTTTTTACTGAGTATGCTATTGGGACCCTTTATGGTCACCAAGATAGTGCCCCTTTTCTTCGTTCTCTACAATTTTTTAAAGCAATACAGGCGATTTCGTGCATCCCTGTGGCGGGAGTGTGCGTGCTAGTTTTGTTCCCGAGTAAAAATAAAACTCTACTAGCTAGCTTTAAAAAATTGTAGAGGACGAAGAAAACCCTAGTAAAAATGTGCCGTGCGCATTTGTTTGCTATGCGTGCTAGCTGTGGGGCCGTACGTGCTAGTTCGTACCTGATGCAGGCTATGTGCCGGCTAGTTTTTATTTTTACTCGGGCAGTTAAGACGTCTGACGAAGTAGCATGCGTGATAGCTCGAATGATTCCCATTGATATTCTTGCAATGGAGGGCGAGAGGTTGTACGACCCGGACTATGCAAGGGGGGTCCAAGGAAGTATGGCGGACTCTGGCGAGCAGCCAGTCCATCGCAATATGGCAGAGGAGGTGGGGCGAGTCTACTAAGGGCCGATGGACCCATAGACTCATACTAAATGTGGAGAAGTGGGTTATAAGGGAACATGGCGAAGTGAGTTATTACCTCAGACAGTTCCTGAGTGGACATGGAAGTTATAGGGCATACCTTCACCGCTTCAGGTTGGACGATTCACCGTTCTGCCCGGACTGCCCGGACGATAAAGAGGACGCGGAGCATGTCTTCTTTAAATGCCCGAGGTTTGCGGAGCACAGGACTGCATTGGAAGCAGTTGCTGAAGTGCAGCTAACTCCTGAAAACATCTTGGACCATATGATAAGGTCGGAAGTTGTGTGGAAAAGGATGGAAGTGGCGCTGAAGGCCATTCACCAGAAGCTTAAGCATTACGAAGCCCAAAGAAACAGAGAAAGGCAAAGAAATGCAAGGAGAGGCTAGATTGTTCTGGCTGTGGTGAGCACTTTGGAGGGATCCCTTTGTTTTTCATGGTCATGTTGATGACGCCAACCTGAAGTAATGCCTTAACGGTTCGTACCGGTCTGGACTTGAACGTCATGCAAAAAAGGGTGGGTGAGTTTAGTCAGTAGGAATCTGACACAACCGTCTCGGTGCGTACCCCCAGCGGAGTCTCCTGTCATAGGCATTGAAGTTTTAGGCAGGCGGTCGCACACATTCCCTGCTGCTTGGCCGATGTAAGATTCTCATCACTCCCTCGTATAAAAAAAAGAAAAAAGAATGGCAGTTAGGAAGAAAGTAGTTTCATTGTTCTGGTGGCCCAGACACCCTCAGAACTGAGAGGCATGAGCATGAAAGGTTAGACTGTAGGTCGCTGATCCATAAGCTCCACTGTCCAGGCTCTGGTGGGTCCTTTTGAGGTACCCATTTTTAAGGGTCACGCTATTGATACCAGACGGAAATAATGCCTTTGTCTGGACCCAAACGTTATGCAAAAGAGTTGATGAGTTTAGTCAGCAGCAATCTGATACTAACGTCAGGGTGCGCACCCCCAGCGGTGTTTCCTGTCGGGGCATGGAAGCCTTAAACAGGTGGTGGGACATATACTCGGCTGCTAGACCAATGTAAGATTCTCACCACTCCATCGTAAATCCGTTGTATCTACGTACCTAACTTATTCTTCTTAAATGGCACTACAGTCCTTCGAGTCATCTCTTCTTCTTGCTAGTTCTCTCCACTTGTTACACTTTGTTTGGCTGCTGTCGTTTCTTCTACATCTTGTCGTATATCTTGTCGATAGTTTTTTCGCCCTCATTTTAATAACAACTAGGTAGTGATCGATGTCCATATATCCTCGGTAACTTCTTACATCTAGTATGCTACTACCGTGTCTAGTAATAACTCTCGTGGACCTAGAATTTCCCAACGTAAGGGTAACAGTAACATTCGACCATTGCTCCAGGTCTATACAATGTTCATTCCACTTTGTAAATTTCATATCATAGTTACCTAAATCATTAATCTTGGGACGTTTCTGGAGTCCATAACAACAACAAGGATTGTTTTACGAAGAAAGTTTTAAATCTCTTGGCCAACCCCATACCAGGGGGATAGGACCCACAAAATGTATATATCCCTTCGAGACATGGCTGGTCTACTTATACCTGTAGAGACTAGGATTACAGATTTTACTAGGGATTGGTCTCTTAACCAAGAACTACAAAACCAGACCTGCTATTAGAGATGAAGTCATCGCCCGATCTGCTTTTATTGATATAACAAGAAATTCCACAGTTTATACTATAGAATCAAACATCACAAAATGTTGGACAACTGCAGATGATACACCGACTGATCCTCCTCCTCCTTAGAAACTCTTCGTCTTCTAAACATGAAGCCTCAGGTTCAAAGTAGCTCAGCCATCTGTTGGTCTATTGTTCCTCAACCTCAATATCTCAAAGTTTTAAGTGAGGACGGGTTCTACGTTTTTTGTAGTAATTTGTCGCTTAGCGTTCACTGTTTCAATCAAGTAGTATCAAAGAACGAGATCCTGGTCCTCGCTATCGTTAGACAGTGACAGAAAATATGACTAACAGAGTTATTTTCCTCGAAACACAGTTCGATCTTGGGATCCCAATCCTCCACAGATACCTAGTAACTTAAAACAATCAATATCCTAGTATCAGTATCTTTTCTCCTAGAAAAAATCTTTCATACTATCGAAGACACGAACTTTATCGTAATTTCTCCTACCAAAAACTTTATCCTAGCGAAGACACGAGCCGAGCCACAACCCGAAAAAGCTTTCAGCCAAGCCAAACAATGTTGTGAGGTTACATTCCAGCAAAAAGCCAAAACTGCATTATCGACGGTCTTGAAAAAATCCAAGATGGCCGAAAATTGTCTCTGTTAGGGTATATGTAAAACCCCATGTTAAATTGGTGCCGGATACCCATAGCTATACTGCTTAGAACAATCTATATATCTTTTAAATATGTCTACACAAGTTTTTTGATTTGGGCTATAGTTAATACCCTTACTTCAGCTCTGCAGGGGTTACCAGAGGATTAATTTTTAAATAGTTTTGGCCATTTGACTGTAAAAGAATAATAGAACCCGCTTGTTAGCATTAGCCCTTCTTAGCTTATCTTATACCACACACTGCAAAAACCAATGAGCATTCTTCCAACTTCATTGGCTTTCAATGAACATTCGTTTTAGTAGTGACACACTGCATTTCTTAATGGTCATTGGAACTGTCAAAATACAAACTATAAGTAAACTGCCAAATATATGAACTTAAAGTGATTACATAGTGATTTATACTTCTAAATTTAATAAAAATTATTATATGAGGCCCAACAACAGTTCTTTACAGTGGACCGTACTATTTTTTTTATAATTCTAAAATCTAAATTACTGAAAGTTCATGGAAAAGTTGTTCGATAGTTTCCCAATTTCACTTTCATCTTCATTGAATGAAGTTATTTTTACTTCATTCGATTGTATGACGAATGAAGTTGTTGAATGAACATTGGACATGACACACTGGGCACGAATGATGATTCATAGCCGAATGATACTCCAATGTTTTTTAGATGTTGTAGTGTGTCAAGGGTATTAGGTTCATGTCAGTTTAGCGTACAGCTCTACGTGGAGGACTTGTGTAGCAAAGGTGCGAAAGAATATCGTTTACTAAATCTGCCCTCTTTTACAAGAATCCAGCACCTATACAACTGCCTCTGTATAAGAGACATCCATATTTGAAGCGAGTCCATCCTGCATTATCTTAAGGAGAACTAAGAATAGCCTATCACGGAAGAGAGCCTAAACTTTGAGAAACTCACTGGCGTGCACTTGAATGATATTACCGCTTCCGTAATATGATCCAGAACAATTATGTTGTAGAATGTTTTTGTAGAATGTCCTCGCTGAAGATAATGTCGCCATTCGTTCTCAGTCGTCGTTACAGCGCTTATGTTAGATTTCCTTACCTTCAAGGTGGAGCGGTGCCAAATTGACTCGAGTCAACAAAACCACAGTCGGAAAATTTCGAATAGTTCCGGTGATGACGGGCAGGATGTTCTTCAAATCCTGATGCTTCCTTTTATGCACTAGTTAATAATATAATTGGTCACTTGTGGAGTTAACTCAAAAGATAGAAAGATATAAAATTCGATGTGATAACAGGAGTTCCAGACTGCAGAATTTAACCAAAAAAGGCAACGAAGGACTTCAAATCCGCTGCCACCATTTTTTTTAAACTAATATCAGTCAATTGTTCTTGGATATTATTTTAACGAAAAAAATTGTTACTTCCTTCTATTTGACTAAAATTATGCGAAATTCCAATTTGGTCCTTCAAGAAGGATAAGTGCAAAACCAAACATTCAGCCACGATTTAGACGATGAAAATGCTTTTAGCATTCATTCTCATAAGGGCACCGCAAATGTTTACACCGCTTCCCACGCAAATGAAGCATCCGTTTTTATTTTCGTTTATTTCTCATAAATTCAATTTTGTTTCTAATTTAATTTGAATCAATACAAGCCCAAAAGTGAATTTTAACAAAGCCATAAACAAATTTTTAATCACGTTCACTTCTTCAAACATGTGTACTCGATTTTCAGCCCCGGATCCTGCCGGCGCTGGGGCACGAAGTGCTTATTAAAACGTAGCACTTGGCTTACTCGGAGTAACAACCTCCTTAAAGTGACCTCATACCTTAACCTAAAATTGAAATTAACTTTGTTCATGAAACATTCATGACTAAGTTTACTTAACAGGTAAAAACGGGAGGGTTCAGACTTTACATAAATCCTGGAGTGCTTAAAGCCTCCCGAGTGTTGTGTGTGTCGTATTTTTTTCTTCTTCGTTCGCTCAAGCATGTACACCCTGTGCCGGGAGCTTTGCACAAGGCTTTCACTACCACCGACGACGAAGGCCCAATAAATATTAAAACAAGCTTTGCAGGAGCATATTTAAAGAGGGTAAGGAATTGGTGCTCCTTTTGTTGGCACAGGGGACTCCTGTGAATTAAAGTGATGAACGGCATTAGGTGGATTTCTGGGTGTCAATATTCGTTCAACAGTATTTCTCATGGGGCGCTAAATATGTGCTCGATGTCCTTCAACAATACGAATGTTCCAGGAAGGATTACTGCTGAACTGCGCCAGCCTGGTAATGTTGTCCTGGCAGCTGGGCGCTGCAAGCGTTTATAAAATGAAATTGAGTTGCACGTCCGGTATAGTATGGACACAGCATCTGGTGTATACGACTAATTCCGGGAGAGACCACAACTTCATAAAATTACGCTTAATTGCATCTAGCCAGTGGTGCTGTCCAGGATTGCACTACGCCACCAGCGTAACCGAAACCGATAGCAACGATACCCAGAGCCAGCGAAGCTAAAGGATGCAGTTTGTCCTGGTATGCCATGGCTTGTGTGCAATGTTGATGCCAAACTTTTGCACCAACTTGGATGAAGTGGTCGTTACCATCAGATGGCCGCTTTTAAATGGGAATCATATTACCTTACCAGGGATTAAGTTGTTTCATGTTTATGCTCCATGAATTTTATTTCCTTGAGTGCAACTAACCACTGAAATTCATCTTTTACCTTTGCATTGGGCACCTAGGTGTGCATGTGAAACTGGTTCTACATGGAGACTTCTGGTAAATTCTGAGTGAATTTGATGATTGGTTGCTGGACGGAAGGAAAGCTAACACCAGAAACAGAACATTATTCCAATTATTTAGGATGACTAAAAGTGAAATTACCTCAACTTATTTTAAAGATTTATTTGGTCGAATGCATTTTAGTCCTAGACGTTTACCACTGAAAATGGCGTGCAAACAAAACTTCTTTCTCAAGAAATAATGTTTTTAGATATCTCCAGCGTGATAAATTATTAAGAAATTGGTAAAAATAGAAATATGCACTTTTTGGCAACTCTGTTTCAATCCAGGCTTTGCTGCATACTGTCAGTTTTTTGGTCTAGAGTCTTTCTATTGAACATTGATTGGTCACCCGAAAGAGGCTCTTCGAAATTGGGAGGGAAATTGTTTGTAGTCCGGGGAAATTAGCAAAAAAAAAAAACGCACGAAATGAGACAAAATTCCAAAATGGCTGAAAATTGGTTCACAGCTTCCTTGGGACTTTTTAAGAAAACAATTTCGGAATCACAAAAAAAAAACATGGCCGCTGGAGATATCACTTTTTGGCAAAAAAAATCACTCAACACCTGATTTTTTCGAAAAAAAATTTTGATCAGTCAATACGAAACGTTATCGCCTACAAAAAGCCCTCATGTCATTTTTTCGAAAGCCTAGCCCTTTCGAAGTTATTCAAGATATTTTTTTGGCCGAAAAGTGATTTTTGGAAAATTTGACCTTGAATAACTTCGAAAGGGTTAGATTTTCGAAAAAATGACATGAGGGCTTTTTGTAGGCGAGAACGTTTTGTATTGACTGATCCAAAAAAAATTCGAAAAAATCAGGTTTTGAGTGATTTTTTGCCAAAAAGTGATATCTCCGGCGGCCATGTTTTTTTTTTTGTGATTCCGAAATTGTTTTTTCTTATAAAGTCCCAAGGAAGCTGTGAACCAATTTTCAGCTATTTTGGAATTTTGTCTCCTTAAAATGCTAAGTACCGCGGACTATTGTCTCACTACTGAAGGTAGAAACAGAAATAGCAGAACATGTTATCTGCAGTTGTGTTAAACTTGATAGAAGCAGGTTTAACGCCTAAAGACGTTTGGACACTAATCAACATCTGACTTGAGGCCGATCAGTAGCCTAATTGCAGATCTTGGATAAACAGGGTTTGAAAGGCATTCACAAAAGACCTTTTACAGGCCGATTTGTTCGAAGGTCACTGGTTGCTATATGGCCCCAAAATTAAAATAAACAAACAAGCTTAGTTTTTGCACCTTGTTCAGCAACGTTTAAGTGGTTCTCGTGGGCCCTTCGTTTGAATTCAAGTACTGGAACGAATATAAGACTTCGGAGCTATTACCCGCGACGAAGGAGGAATTTGCATTATCTAGGAAATCCAAGGTTTGGGATGCTTATTGAGAATCTTTTAATATGTGATTATTCCAACGCAGATCTTCGGTTAATTTCATGCCTAGGATATTAAGAGAAGGAGAAGACTGCGCCACCAGCGCATATGGAGCGCTCAATTCAGCATAGAGTTCTGCAATAATTTATGAGTTAACCCGAAATTGATCTTGGTTGCAAAAAGACAAGGGTAAGAACAAATGGGCGTAGAGCCAGATCGATAAATTGGAACGCATCTAAGACATGATGATTTAGGTTCTACTTACCCTTTACTTCAAAGTTGGCTTTGTGGGGGGGGGTTGATTTTATCCTGGGGCTGGATGCCACCCCTTTACGGAGGTGAAAAATTAAAATAGATAGATTGGCTAATTCTAGGCAACTTTTTTTTTATAAAGCTCTTTCTGAAAGTCAATACATTTCGAGTTATTCGCGAGTGAAATGTAAATTTTTTAACCAAAAAAACCACGTTTTCAGACGGTTTTTCTCGAATAACTAAGTAAGTATTTTAGCGAAAAAATTATTATTATTAAAAATGTAGCTCATAAAAAACCCAAAAAAATGGTGGGTTTATGGTGTCTGTAGACCCAATACAAAAATAGTATTAGCTTGTTGAAGTTTGGTTCTTATTTGTCAAATGCCAAAATTGAAAGTTTCAACTTGAAATAAACAAAAAACAATGCATTTTTCCGGAAAAACTCATAAACCCTTTTTTAAAGTGCTTGAAAAAACCTTTATTTTTGTTTTTTTATAAAAGTCTCTAGCATTAAAACTAAGCGAGCTATGACGAAAATAAAGTTGATCCCTATTTTTTCGGCGACAAAAAAATGTGAAAATAACCCCCTAATTACCACCCCCATTGAAAATAATCGGTACCACTTCACAATTCACTTTATTAATGTACTTGTGATATGCTCTAGAGGTTTGACCGTTTTACAGTGCTTAGTGTTGAAAAAATTTGAGCTTGAAACGAAGAGAGCATTTTTGTAATTTTGCAAAATATTGCCTTTTCTTCAAAATAACTCAAAAACTATTAATGATACGCAAAATTTTGTAGAGTACACAATCGTAGGTTTTGCTTTTCTGAAAATGTTGGTTGTTTTTTTTGGATAAAAATTGAGTAAGATATGGCCGTTTACAGTTTGCATATGTTCGTAAAAAGTAACTTGTTCAAGCTCTTTCAACTCAAACCCTTTCAAAAATAAGGGGTGAAAGAAAGTTTAATTTATATGTACTTATAGCTCTTGGAAAAACCTACAAAATGATATTTGGAAGGACCTTATAGCTTAAAAACTAAGCGAGTTATGGGTAAAAAACCGATCACATATTTTTGCAGATATGAGAACTCGTATATTGGAGCATTGATGAATACACATTATACCTATATTTTAGACTGCCTAAACTTAAGCTCTAAAGGATTAATGGTCAGTAATTTCGCGAATGATCAAAAAGTACGAGGCAACGGACCGGGTTTCACCTTTTCATTTTGGAGGAAGAACGAAAAAAGCTTCTAGTAGGAACGACTCTTTGCTAAAAAGTAGCATTGTTAGGTCCTGTCAAATCCTCAGCACAACTTCTTAAAGATTTCGACTTCGGAATAACCCAGAGAACAATCTGACGAAGAGCCGAAGAAGCTGGATTATTCAGTCTAAAACCCGCTGAAATATTGAATGGGGGTGCTTTAGTTTTGGCCAATACTGTAAATCAGTTTATTCCACCCCTATTACTTCGAAGAGCACCTGAAGAGCTGTTGAAAATGATTTGTTGGAGCTGTAAAAAAGGATGCGGTTCAGCGTACGGTTGCCGAAGAGTAGGACTTTTCTGCAATTCGACATGTATAACATGCAGCAGAGACAACTGTACAAATAGTGCTCCAATTATGGGCCAAGAGGAGGACGAGGAGGAAAACGAGGATGAGGTGGAAGTGGAAAGGAATGAGAATGAAGAGGAAAAGAGTGAAGAGGATTTTTGAATATTTATGTTTGTAATAAAAAAAAATTTTGTAATCAAAATCAAAAATTTTTTTTCAAGGGGTGGTTTTTGTAAGGGTTGAAAGTTATGAATAAACGATAAAAAATTAAAACAGTAAAGAAATCTTAATTTGATATCACTACATAAATAAATCATTCCAAGTTGCTGAATAACATTTTACAACATTATGTTTTAATGATATCTATTCTAGAGGGTGGCTTATAGGGATCGAAACTGTTTAAAAAATCATAAATTATGTCCCTTAATGGCAATTGACGTTCATTCAACTTATTTAAAAATGTTTTCAATCGTTTACACGCTCGAATCTATAATTCTTAAATTGTTTTCGAATAGGGGTAGTTTTTACACCTTAAAAATAAAAAGCAACCCCCCGCAAAAAGCCAACTTTGAAGTAGAGGGTAAGTAGAACCTAAATTCAAATTTTTGTGCAAATCGGTGCTGTTTCACAGAATCCTGAGGTTTCGCCGTATTTTGCCTTCATTGACTGGACTAGTAGGGCAAAATCAGATTTGGTTGGGCATATTAGAATTTCCATGCATATAGTGTATTTCCGGGTTATGAACAAGGGGCATGAACCTACCTTTCCTAATGTGATTAGGCAAAGGGTGACTGAATCGTCTCTTACTAGCACATTCGTCAGTTGCAGAATACTGAACCTTCTTGAATAGGCACCCTCAAGTCATTCAAGGCTGCTGGATAGGACCACATCTTCCCGTCTATTGTTCAGAAAGGCTTGGAAGTGATCTTACCAATCCTGCTGCCGTTATTCCGGGGTAGCCTTGTGTTGGCCCATATTACGAGGTGATGGAGAGAGGTTAGGGTAGTATTTATCGCTAAATCGGGGAGAAGATCGCATAGGGAAGTAAAATCCTATTGACCCCCTATCTCCTGAAAACGATTTAAAAGAATTTAGACAGGAATATTAGAGAGGGTCTTAAAGTGAACCCACTGTACTGTTTGAAATTTCATTGATTTTAGAGACTGCCATTCATGTGCTAGTGAGATATATCGAGAGGTCCCTCTGGGCCAAGGAAATCTCTCTGCGCTTTTGCAGACATTGAGGGAGCGTTTGACAACGTTACCTTTGACGCGATCTGTAAACTTCCACTGCGAGATGGATCACATCGCTTCTCTGCAGCAGATTAATAACTGCTGAGATGAATGGCGAATCGATTACGATAATGGTTGCTAAAGGATGTCCTCAGGGAGGCCTCCTGTCACTTCTCTTATATTTAATAGTAATCGACGAACTTAAAGCACAGGTTCGGAGTAAGAACATGGGTATTAACCCACAAAAAAATGTCATTGTATCATTTAAGGGGTCTTTCTGGTTACAAATTTTCAAAAAATTGAAAAATTTTTTTTTACGCATTTTGCTAATAAATATATTCAAAAACATGATACAAAAGGTTTTAGAGCGATATCGCAATTCTAAAATTATTTTTGAACGTATACAGTGAGACGTTGTGAGAAAGAATTTTCGACACTCGGCTGTGTTTCGATAATCTCGACTCCCCCCCTTTTTAACATCTGCTTCGATCTGATTCACTCTATACTATGAAGTATTATATTATACCCTGCAAACGTTTCGATTTATGCTGCAAGAGGAGTATGAGCATGAGGAAGGACTTATTTACGGCCCGGGCATGGCAGATTAAAAAGGTATATAGTTTTTTTTGAAATTTTTTTAACAAAACTTCAAACGCGATTATCTAGAAACTATGTTTTTTAAGGTGGCGGGCACGATTTAAGAAAAACTACTTGACCAATTGTTCTGATTTTTGAATATGTTATTGTACACATTTATGGCTATCACATGAACCAGAATCGTTTTAATTGGTAAAAAATTGTCCGATTTTCAGCCGATTTTCCACCCTAAAAAATTGGTTTTTTCGAAAAATGGCCGCCATTTTTTTATTTTTTGACAAAAACGAATTATTCTGGTTCATGCCATAGCCACTTCAACAAGGAACAATTTGCCTTTTTTTGGTTTTTTTCAGATCATCCATTCGCCCAAAATCATGCCCGCCGTCATTTTTTGATGTTTTTTAAAAAAAATCCGTATGTCAACAAAAAAAATTTTTAAAATCAAAAAAAATCTTTTTTGTAATACTGTTTTGTCAATAAACATACCAACAAATTTTCAAAACGATATCTCTCTTCTTTCTATGAAAAAAAAAATGTTTAAAAAAATTTTTTTTTTGAAAATGTAACCAGAAAGACCCCTTAATAGAAGGAAGCTAAATTTAAAAGCTCCCTGTCTGGATGGGCAAAAAATGTTTTTCTCAAAGGAGGCTAAACATCTAGGCATAATCCTGGATAAAAAGATCTCGTGGAAACCTCAGATTGAGAGAGTAACTGCCAAAACCATTACTCCATATGCTTCGTCAATTCGTAGGCAAATCCTGGGGCCTCAAACCGTGGTTAATGTTTTGACGGTCATAAGGCCCATGGTCACCTATGCACCCTTTGCATGGATGTCGGTCAAGACCAACAAAAATAGTGCTGTGATTAAGCAGGCCTAGGTGCAAAACTGGTCAGTCTTTTTATCACGGGAGCTAAAAGCACCTGTCCATCTGCGGCTATGGAGGCCCTAATGAACCCTCCTCCACTCCACTGTATGGTGTTTTGTTCGGTTGTTCTCTAAACCTCCTTTTTAAGGGTGGGTTGCCGAGGGCTCTTGAGTTGTCTAGGGTTTTGTGAGACCAAACACCTTCTTACAAAAATTATATCTCATTATTCATTCAAAATCCTTATTTACTAACAATCTTAATCTCTTAAATCTAAGTAACTACTTATTATCTCTGGATGCAGGTTTCTTACGGGTATCGCTAAGCAACTACCTACTTATTGCTTCTCTCTACATGTGTGTAATGGTTAGTGAGTGGTATTACTAGTGCGGTCTAAGTAGTCCAGTGCAATTAGTTAATATAAATGAAAAATGACGGAACCCATTTATAATGAATAGATTTGAATGATTTTTTTTTGTTGGATTCCTAATACATTAAACTAAAAAGTTTACCCATTAAAAATTACCGCAATTTGGTACTTAGATATTAATCGTGCTTTAATGGTTTTTTCATCTGGAATATATTGTGATGTTACAACATTTTTCAATTCCTGCTTAGAAAACTGGCAGTCTTCATTATTTTCGATATACTGGTATATTTCCTTCATTGCTGCATCCACCAATATTACTTGAGGATGAATCTTTTTTCTTCTTCAGATATAGTAGGGGAGCTGGCATTTGAAAAAAATCGTGTCGTCCGAACCTTCTGCCGTTTGGTATATAAGCTTTTCAAGTAATTTCAAGCATTTTTTATAATATAACATTTTTGCGGGAAGTGGACCCATCTCGAGTTAGGGGGTTGGGGGGTAAAAAAGCGGTTAATATTGAGAAAAAACTCTGCCGCTGCGTATGTTGGTTCTATTAGGGCTAAATAACCATTAAATACTAGTGGCAGAAATTTCTGACCATTTGCTGGGGTGTGGGGGTGAAATGGCTAAGGGTGGCTTGGGGAGGGTGCAAATGGTCAAAAATGTCTGCCACTAGTATTTAACGGTTATTTAGCCCTAGTATAACCTGCATACGCAGCAGCAGAATTTTTTCTCAATATTAACCCCTTTTTTACCCCCACCCCCACCCCAACCCCCTAGCTCGTGTTCGGTATATTTTTGGTGTTTGGTCGGGTCATACCTTGACCCTGATCTAGAAAATGCTGCCAGGAACACTGTCCGATCGTACACCTCGACAAGGCCTGGGCAATATTCCAAAGGTATTCGGTAGGCGGTCTGTATGGGGTCTGCAGGTGGCCGGTATGTGGTCTATATGTGTTCTGTGTGTGGTCTGACCGTGCCGAATTGTACATCTCGACACGGTATAGAACTGGAGAAGATTACCTCTCCGGAACGAGTCTTGTGAAAGGCATGGCACAATAATTACAAGGTAAGCTCATAAAGGTCCCGTGACTTCACTCAGATCTTAGCTCACAAGGTAAAAAAGCTTTCCCGTCACGTCACTCAGATCTTTTCTAATGTAAAAAGGGTAAAATCTTTGCAGGATGGAAACAGAGCTTTTCCTTATGAGCTTACCTTGTATTATTGTACCATTGTGAAAGACTGATTTTGGCCTGGTGAAGCGGTTTCTTTTATAGCTAGAAAGCTCTCGGGGTAGGAAGCTTTAAAGCTTCGAAGTGAAGCTTTCAAAGAGAGAATCACCTCGCCTTGGTCTGGTGGTTGAATATTTATTTTTCTAAAGCTTTTTGGGAGAGGGATTAATGAATCGCGGTTCGCTACACTAGCTAGTGATGAAGAAGAGGCTCTGGCGGTGGCGCTGCGTCTACGGGAGCTATTCTCCTTTAAGCCAGGAGACCTTCTGGATCATTTATCTATCCTCCGGAGCCAATGATATTGCCCGATACAATTCCTGCCACTCTTGACTTCGACAAACCGTTAACGAGGATTATTCGAAGTAGGTCAGAATGGCAACATGGCAGGCCCCTCTTTAGAGGAAGCACGGCCTTTTGGTATACGGGGGGTTCCAATACCGGTACTGATGTAGGATTGGGCGTATATGGCCCAGGGAGTAAAATATCGATGGCTCCGGGCACTACCGCAATGTTTGAGGTACTCACCATCCAAGTGTATGCGCAGACTTGTATTAATAGCTCAAACATTGTTATTTTCTCGAACAGACAAGCTGCCCTGTTAGCCATTTAATTCCACAGTATGGCATCAAACACAGTCCTGATTTGTCTCCTATCTTTGAAATCCCTCAGGAGGAGCAACAATGTTACACTGATATATCTTCCGGCCATGAGGGTCGCATTGGTAATGAATTTACTGACTGCCTAGCTAGACTAGATGGAACCTCATCACATGTTGGTCCGGAACCTTTCTGCAGGTTAGGAAGCTGCCACGTAAGAACGGCCATCAAGAATTTGGTGGACCAGCTACTTCTTCAAAGCTGGACAAGGAGCCAGGGCGCTCGTCAAGCTGAAAGATTCATTCAAATTGATAAAGCGAGCAAACTTTTAAATTTCAAGAGGTGGGAGCTAAAAAAAATTAAACAGAGCTCTTGACGGGCTAATGTTCGCCCAATTACCATCTAAGCAGAATAGGACTAGTAGTTGCTTGTAGCTGTGCTGTGGAGCCAGGCCCGCCTCATCACCTTGGGGAGCCGAACCGAAAGTTACATAGCGCAACCTGGAATAGAACAAGTCATGTGTAGACAGGCCTTTGTGCATAGCTCTGGTGCTCAGTCAGTACTCATCTTTCTTTTGGCAGAATCAATCCAGAAGCTATCCCAGAGGGAAAAATTCGAAGCACTACTAAGGGAAGTGAATTCGGAGCGCTGTTATTATGCTCCGATTGGATCTTTAAGGAATTGTATGGAACGAAGAAAACGGCACACAGAGACCGGTTCTCGTTCGATGCGTAGGTGAAGCAGCATATTGAATGCGGTTGGTACTTAGTTGGGGGACCGCTTGGTAAAACCGCTGTCGACACTCGCGTTTGGAAGGACGAAAAGGCAATTGCACAAGGTGAACAAAAACGTGAAGCTTTTCGACAATGCATTTGTTTCTCATATCCACAGGCACTATAACATAAATTGGATAGTTAGAACTTTTTTCTACTTTTATGACTGCTTCAAAAACGCTTCCAAAAAAGTAGCAGTAAAAGGAGTGCTCCCCATTGCGATCATGCAATGTTAAAAAAGATATAGAACTGCGATGGGAAGGGGATAACGCCCCAAGCTTTTTAAGAGCGTTCTAGCTTCATTTCCCGCGGGGTAAGTTTTTTCTTTTTCTTAACACTCAATTCGAGCTTAGTGGTTGTAAAGAGACTACGTAAGGGCAAGCCGAATATCCCAATCTAATCTTTGATAAAGGTCTTGAATCTGGGTTTCCTCAATTATGGATTTGTTTACGTCTTTTTATTGTGACACCTATTGGTGTTGCAACTGGTGAACAGCGATTTCAGTAAATTAAAAATGATATGAAATTATCTAAGATCATGTATGGGTCAGTCACTTTTAAATCATTGCACGATATTATCAGTGGACGAGAGCTGGCAACGGAAATAAAATATGACGATGTCATCGACGACTTTGCGGAAATTAAAGCAAGACAGCAAGAATTTACTATTTAAAAATGATGAGTAGAAGAATCCATATCCATGGCTTTCAGGCTCTAGAATAGTGCTTGCTTGACAATTAGAACGCAGGGATATGGCGGTTTTGACTTTTTGGCTTTCAAGATAATTTCGGGCCTCTAGGCGATTAGTACTCAGAGATATGGGGTTTTCACTTTTTGGGTTTCAATATATTCTCGGGGCGCTCTCTGGCCTGGAGCCCGGGGCAATTCATCCCAGTTGCCCCCCCGGCGGGCCTGGTTGTACCTGGGATAGCTCGCGAAACTACGGATCACTTGCTGTTCGACTGTGACGCTAAGGCGAAGAGAAGATTGAGTCTCGTCCATCGCGACTTCGCCGCTCCCAAAGAGATTTGGGATATGAATCGCAAATCAATTTCAGACTATATTAAAAGTTTTAACCTGAAAGGTTTTTATCGACGGGATTGGCACAATAGACTATCACCACCAATTGCATAAAATTAACTTAACACATCACAAACAACACCTTCCAAACATCTAATGAATAGAGGCAGCCTATCACCCTTAACCAAGCGAATATGTTCGTGGGAAACTCCCCGCACTGCCGTTTAACAATTTCCAAACAGAATCCTTATGTCCTTTCCTGGTTATTCAAACAGTGAGATACCAGCATTATCCAGCAGGTAATTTATAGTGGTCAGCTGACAAAACATGCTGCCCACAAACAATAGGACACCAACTAGCAATTAGCTTTGAACTTATATTCCTGAACGTATTGAAAATATCCTGAAGTCTAATCGAACGTGAACGCACTTTTCAAAGAGCCCATCCACTCATGCACCATTGTTTTCCACTATCAAGCCCCAATCCACTCCAGCAGCACTAGGACGATAAAAGCTAATGCAGATGCGGGTTTTCTGGTTTAATTGAACGCGCGGAGTCGGTTTTAATTTCTAGTGGAAAGGATTTATTAAGGATGTTAGCTAAATTGAATAAAAAAAAACTGTTTGTCGTTTGCATTTGTGCCAAAAGGAATAAAAGGACAAAAAACAAAACTGAATTAAATCCCCTTTGTGAAATTTGTCAAAGTATTGGAGAATTTTCTCAATTCAAATTCGAGGACGTCCTGCTGACAGGGGAATATTATATTAATGGAGGTAGAATCGGAAAGTCTTCACTTTACGACATTTATTTATCTTCGCAATGCTTTTATGTTTCAACTTTTTTCGAAAACAAGAAAAAATGGCGCATTCTATGTTTGATGGCCCTTTTGTCATGCTTTCGATTTTACATTTCCATTGATGTGTCGGAATCGATCAAAAATCACAAATCTCCGCTCCTGAATTTTCCATATTATCCCATATTTCATGGTGCCAGATTCAACAGAGCAATAAGACATAAAGCCATTGACATCTTCAAGGGCCATCAATCTAAAGGACTTATTCATACACATACAAACACACACTCCCACTCCCACACCCCGTCGTCGCCCAAATCCATCTGCTTGGTCTATACTCCACAATGTTCCTCCCCCCCCGCTAGTCCTGGGGGCTTCTTCTGCATATATTGTTTGAGTTGGCGGAGGGTATGTATATATAAGTTATAGATACAATTAGTGTCAGTTATTTTGGTTGACACACAGTTGGCAGGAACTACGGCACCTTTCGTTTTCGAGCGACTAACTAGTAACAATGTGAGTGCATCTCGGGTCCATTACGCTTTTCGTTGTCCTGGCATTCGCTTCGGCATTCGCTATGGATCATTCTTATGTCACGTACTACAAATGCTGCTGATGTTGAGCTTTCAAGCGTCCTGTGAGTAGGAGACATTCGAACATGGGCAACAATTAAGATATATTGATTAAATTTGTTGTTCTGAAGTAATTGTGTTATTGCTCTTGGCTGATACTCCATCAAATGTATGCAAATTTATTAAAGTTTCTAGACGAACTGTTTTGGTAAAGTATATAGAGTGTGAAAAACCTCTAGTCTATCTCCGCCACCACACTAACTTTCATAAACATTCACGGGCTGAACTGACAAAGTTAATTACCTTTCAGTTTAGTAATGAAAGTCAAATACCCTAAAGGTTCATGTATAACATACTAGAGCGCCTAGGTTATGCAGTTGACTTGTGCATTGTCGACTTCAAAGTTGTATCGCAGATAGAACGCATAGAGCATTGACCCGATGTATTAAGTATGGGACGAGGATACGAACTAAATGTTAATTAAAAACCGCACTCGGAAAGAATGAAATCAAATTCCTTGGTCATTTAGTATCAGGCTTCGGTATTTAACCATTTCCCGGAAAAGTAGAAGCAAAATGGACAACTTTCAGAAGCAACGAGTAACGAAGAAATTAAAAATATCCTGGAATGGGGATTTCCACATGAAATCCAATCCAAATATAATTGGGACTTAAAACGACTAAGATACTCTGGGATCAAAAGCAAGTGCATAGAAGATTTATTTTTATTTTATTTTATTTTTATTTTATTTACTAGCAAAAACCCCGCGTGCGTTACAACGCCTTTGAATAAAAAAGTTTATGTGCGTGCAACAACAAATCTGGAAAATATGATTTTGGATAGTTAAAACCAGTTTTTGACATATTAATCGTATTAATCGGTGTCGAAAACCTAAGGATACCAAGTTTCACCTTGAACCGATGGAAATCAAGTGCTCAACGTTTGGTTGAACCTAAAAAAGGAAAACCCATGTTAAATCAAACTTCAAATTCAACCTGCGTAGGTGTCGGTTTACAATTTTGTTTTTCGACTTTTTCTTGCCTGATAATTATTTTTTCGGCCTCTACTTTTGATTTAGGGAGAGCACTCAAAAAAATCGGGACTTTTCCAAAATAAGGACCATGAAAAAATGTATTCAAGTAGATGCCTCTGAACATGAAGCTTCTCGGTGAATTGGAATTTTACCTATCTCTTTTATGTTAGCCGTTACACTGCCCCCTTCTTATTTCGTGTTCGTCCCGAACGCAACCTCCGTCCCGTTCTTCCCGACCGAACTTTTTGGATGCGATAGATGGCATCGTTTAACCTCTTGATGACAGTGGAGGGCCCTTCCATTTTCTTTGTAATTTTGGCGATTTAACTTTTATTCGTCGAGGATTTTATAGGTACACTCGATCGCGTGGCAAACTTCACGACAATAGGGGAAATGACCAAGATACACTATGTTCAATGTTCTTCCATTTGGAGCTAGGATGTGAACTCTTGAACAACCTACATGCAGCTGACAGGGAAATGACTCATACGTTCGTTATTTGCTAACCCCAGATACCGATTTTCATTGGAATTGAAATACAATTGGCAAACTCATCGGCCATATAGGTGCGGCCATTTTGAATTTATAAGTTTTGATAAATTCGTTATTTGCAACCTTAAAAACCCCTAGATATCCACTTTCATTGGAATCTGAATGCAATTGAAAAATTTCGCCCGCCATATTGGCGCGGTCATTTTGAATTTATAAGTTCTAATCACAAATTCGTTATTTGCTACCTTAAAAACCGCCAGATACCGATTTTTATGGAAATCGGAACACAATTGGCAAATTTGGGTGGCCATTTTGAATTTCTGTCATATTTCGGCGACCATTTTGAATTTATAAGTTCTGATCAAACATTCGTTATTTCGTACTTCAAAAAACCCCAGATATCGATTTTTATTAGAATCGGAACACAATTGACAAATTCGCCGGCCATATTGGCGCGGCCATTTTGAATTTATAAGTTTTGATCACAAATTCGTTATTAGCGACCTTAAAAACCCCTAGATACCCACTTTCATTGAAATCGGAACACAATTTGCGAATTCATATTTGGGTGGCCATTTTGAATTTCGATCATTTTTCAGCGGCCATTTTTAATTTCGAAAATCGGGCTTCGAGGTGTTTCATGGGAGACCCCAACGGACTTTCGTTCAAAATTTTAAAGCTCTGCGATGACTGGTGCGCCCGCTATAGCGCACACATACATACAGAAACTTTCTTTTATTAATATAGTTTTGCCAAACAAGGTAACTTAAACTTACTACAGAAAATCAAATACAATGCAGAAGCTTTCGACTCTCGGTTAATAAATTAGAGGCGCCTTATTAACCCTACAAAGCGTAAACATCGACTGGGATTTATAATAACTCAAATAGATGATTACCCTTATCCGTGATCCGAGATTATTTTTAAAATCTTAAACATGAACTCAGGCACAATATGAAAATTTTCAGATATGGTGACGAGTTTCAAATATGTCTAAAAATCTGTCAAAGTTCCAGAGTGGGGGTTTCTTTCGTGACTTTCTCAACCTTTTTTGGATATAGATATCATGGTCCTACTTCTAACTCAATGTTCAGCTCGTATAGTTTGAACTTTTTATACAATGACCAAGCCATCTCCTCACACCTCAAACCATAGAATTGTTGTTGTAATTTGTCGAAAAAAACATCTTAGATTTTATACCATAAAATTATCGGATTTCGGAATTTTACACATAGCGAAGATCTTACATTACCTTGTATCCAATCCTGGGTTTTATTCGGGATAATCTAGTAAAGTGTACGTAGTCTTCTGCAGGTGTTGAACGATGATGAGCTTTCTACTTCAACTATGTAAGGGCCTTTTGGTGCTAAGTCCAACGCTGCTCACAAGGGAAGGCGCTGGACCTGTTTCCATGTCATTTTTTTCATGTGCATGTTACTTCATAAGTTTTGTTGCATCAAGATCAATTTTGGGTCAACTCATAAATCATTGCAGAACTTTGGGCTGACTCGGTTATTCCATGTGCAATGGTGGCCTTAGTCGCTAATCTCTGTTGCGTCACTGTAGAATTCTCGCCCTTCACTAGCTCAATGTTTACGATAAAATCACGAATGCAGATTATCTTTGTTGATATTTACGGTTCTAGATGTTGATGCATTAGACTTTGTAGTGGACGCAGCGTGCATTGAATCAGTTGAAACAAAAGTCGGATTTTGTTCCAAAGAAGCTAACAACAACTGAAAAACGCTATGTATCACCACATAAACCTTTAATATATGTTCTAGAAGGGTAGAATATTCATAATTTTGAACCTGGGCAGCTAATCTCTGCATTTATACAATATTTTTAGGACAGACCATCGTAATTTGAAGAGAAAACAAACACGATGAAGAACTGTTATCTAGATTTAATTATATAACCACAACTGAGGAAGTTTCACTCGCACCTTCTTTTATTTACAAGAAGGAGGTGATAACAGGAAGCAAATCCAAGGTCGATTTACTTACATCTCTGTTCTCCTTCAATACTTCTCTACCAGACACAGATATGTCAACACTGCCTTCAAGCGAGCCACTCACTCGATAAATGCGGTTTTCTTCAGGACAAACGAAGTAAAGAGGTGCCTCAAAGAACGAAACATTCCTCATCTTTGACTAAGACTCTTTTTCGCTGCCATATTGCTCCGGTGTTTAGCCTGATTCTTGAATACTCGCTGTTTTTCATAGATCTACTGGTAGCCTTAGACAACAGAACAGCTCAATCATAGTATTCATCATTTTGGTGAGTCGGGTCTGGTTTCTCTAGAAGTTCCTAAGCCCTTTTTGCCAGAATATGGAACCCTTCTCTGTTAACTAAACTCCAAACTATTAGTATTGGCTCCGTTTTAAATAACTGAGATTGAATGTGTTATTTTAGGCCGTTACTAACTTACGGAAACTATAATATGCAATTAAAAGAATGAAGTGGTTAATGAATTGGTTTAAAAAAAGTCCGGATTTTTAAGAAATACAGGGTTTGACAAAAGTCCGGCAACGGTCCGATATTCCTGAAGGGTGGGTGATCGTGAAAATAGTTTCGAGCAAAAGTTTCTCAACTTGGAGGGTGGAATCGTTTGCACACAAATCTCACGCCCACCCACTCACCCCTAGCAGGGCCTGGGGTGAATCTAAAATTTCAAATGGCAACCCCCATTTTTTTTCATAAATGGCCATAACTTGTTTGTCAACCGTTTTTTTTTGAAATTTGGCTTGTTTGAAAGGTCTACAAAAAATGTATTGATATTTTGGGGTCAGGGTTGGTTAATGTATTTCAGGGGTGGGTAAAAAGGAAAAATTGCAAAAAGGCAAATTTTTCCTAACTTTGACCGCCGTGAGCGACCTCTAAATAACTTCGGATTAGCCTCAAACTTCACATTTCCCCGTTTTTCATCCATTCGAATATTTTGAGGGGGCGACTTGCAAAAAAATCGAAAAACTTGAAAATAAGGCCCACCCTAGTTCGCCACCCTAGTGGTCATCCAGGGCCAGAATTGGGCATTTCCCTTTAAAGCTTCGATGATTACAGTTCTCTACGTTAGTTTGCTTTTTTTTTAAAGTCCAAGCTTAGGAGTCACCTTCTGATTTACCAGTCCGTCTAGTAGTAAGCTTGGCTCGAAGGAAGAGATAGCGGACACCACCGATTAAGAAGAGTCTGGAGGGTGCTTAAGGAGGAAGCGATAGACCTGGCGTTCGAACTCAGGGATGTTGTAGGTGTTCATAACAAAGAGAAAATTTTACCCACGGTAACAAAAATCAAAACAAAAAAATTTTGTAACGGGGCTTTGATTTCCCAAATTCGTTTTCCTCAATAGCAGCCGGCTGGATCAGACACGCAACGTCGGCGTTAGTTCGAGACAGCCTCGTGGGAGTGTTATGTCTCTGTCTCTAAAAACAAGTGAATCCCGGTAATCAGCCGACAAAGGCTACCAAGCAACACCATACTACCAGGTGAACAATGGAGAGTACTCATCGCTAGATGAAGAATCGACTTAAACGGAACTTTGGTGCCCTATTATTAGCTTGATGCTTTAGGGTTACTCGTTATGGCTTCGACTGTATAAGACAATCACTAGCAAGACTTTGATCGTGAGTTCTTGTCCAACTCTATCAACAGAGATGTCCCAACTACCTTAAGAATAGTGTCGAAGTTAACGAATCCAAAACAAAGTACTGTAATATCTCGAACAAAACCTGTACCATTTTTCCACCTGTTTCAATGGCCTCCGTGGAATTAGCGGGTGACTCATCTTTCTACATCCTATGAGGAACAACAACCATGGATCTGTGATATACTCCAAATCAGCAAGAACAACCATCCAGATACCCTGATTTTTTAAGGGATGTATGTTCTTCGTTCAGCCAGTCAGCTCGAGCTACAGTTTACAACTTATGCATTAGGCCTTGCCTCAAATGCACCTATGGTCCAGGGAAATTAGACAAAAAAGGCCCAATTTCGGAAAAATTCCGGGAAAGCTGAATTTTGGTATGGACATTGATATTATTTTTCTAAGGAAAATGTCACGAGTCCCCATCGATTTGACACTCCAACACGATTTTACGCGGGGTCAAAGGTCACCAAAAGCGATTTTCGAAAATATCTCAATGCTCACTTTTTTAGAAAAATTATGTGAACAAAGTTTGTAGCTTAGGTAATTTCCTACAAAAAATATTTTATAACTTCCTTAGAGCAATAATATCAATGTCCATACCAAAATTCAGCTTTCCCGGAATTTTTCCGAAGTAAAATGTCTAATTTCCCTGGACTACTAGTTTATTTGTAATGGAGCCTGAAAACCTACCTTAGAGTGGCTGGGAAAAATTCAACACTGTCCCATCAAATACATCTGTGACGGGACCGTTTGCTTCTCCATGAACTGGTGAACAACCGTATTAATGTAGCAGTCTTGATAAAATTTTATCGCAGGATAAAATTGAAACGTTCGGATTGAAAAACTCTCGCAGAATTCTTATGACGGAATATTGAAGATCACCAACAATTTTAAAGGCTGAATGTCCAACATGAAGTTGCCCATGAAAGCGTCAAGTCTTACAATCTGTCTTTGTGTCATCTAAATTTTCCAGCTTTTGACTGCACCACATCTTCCTGAACAAAATAGGTCAGAATTCAACCAATTGGTTCGTTCTTGTACCTGGCTCATGTATTCTGTGGGAGACTATTATTCCAAATAATTCTATTGTAAAATGATTGTTATTCTCTAACGTCATTGATAAATTAGAGTTAAGGCTCTAAGATCCTAAGATCCTTGATTGGAAAATGTGGTGTCATTAGCTGTGTTCCAAACTTCAAGCAAAGTTCTCACAAGCAGTTGGCTTCTAGTCGTAGCTATTCATGCCTTTGTTGAGAAGTAGGAACGAACAGAAGCCAACTGCTTGCGGAAACTTTGCTCGAAGTTTGGAACACAGCTAATAGAATCACTTATTAAGACTCTAAGTGGCCGTGAGTTAAGTATAGTTTCAGGTATTATTTACACGCTTTTGGACTGCGGTTATAAGCATAACAGCTCAATTGTGGAACAATCTTCCTCTGTCAGTATTCCCGAGCTCATACATCTTCCAAGAGTTCAAACGTTTTCATTGCCTGCTTGTCTGGCATCCCCCAAAACTTCGCTTAAACTATCCTAAGCTTACTACTGGACAAGGCACCATGACGTGATCAAGAACATAAGGGACAGGACAGGAAGTACAAACGGTTACTTCTAAGCTTAAATTTTTGTACAATAAACGCTGATGTACTATATGAAAAAGTCGATATTATTACTGCGATTTTGAAAGTTTTTGGTTTGGTCCCCTGCTGTAAAAATAAGAGCATTCAAAAGTTGAAAAGCAAAATGAGAGCTCTCTCTACCTCTCTTTCTCTTTCAAACACAGTAACACATACTATGTCATGAAACACCCTACCAATCGACAACTTTATATCCAGATGAATAAAATGAATAACAGCGAACGGTTGTAAGCCTGAAAAACATCCCCTAAATAAACCCCGATAACATTCACTATCTGGCATTATCCGCCCTCAACTCCCCAAACCCCCAAAAAACACCAACCCGAACAGCATTAAACTGCAGTAATCAATCACGTATCCAGAGACAGTTAATTCATTACTATACAAAATCAATCCATAACCTCAAAAATATCAGGTACCTAACGTACCGTATATGAACCAGCAAGGATATACCAGGATCCTTGGGGGTAAATTGTCGGAAGGTGGGGAATTTTAACATGTTTCAAAGAATGTCGCATAAATTAGATTTGGCCCCGGAAAATGGTTGGGCCTCCAAAAAGGTACCAGGGAGGTGTAAATCCTTGGGTTGACACTAATGCGAGGTTTGGTTTGATATAAGATCCATACGAGGGTAAATGCCGACTTCATTCAGGATTTAATGTCGTGTGCCTTGACGAAGGTCGCTGAGAGATTTATGTGCGATTTGCGGTATTAAAGGACGGCCACATCACTGTTTACCACACTATTTTGGGTGCGTGCATTTTGTATATAATTTTCTTTTTTTTTTGCGTCCTTATTCTCCTCCGTCTTATTTCCACTTTTACTGGTAATTAATTTTCCTTTCACGTAGTTCGGATTTTCATGCTCGAATCTTAAAATTGGATTTTAGTTAATTTTTGATGATTTACGAGGAAAGCAAGGAAATTCCTTTTCTTTTTTGTTTTTTTTTTTGGTCGGGCAGTGCGGTTCAAGGAAGATTAAAGTGAGCCGTAATAATCGGGATTGGACTTTTGATGGGAGATTTTTAGATTATGTTGTCTGTACTTTTTCCGGGATTTATTTTCGCAATACGTGCAACTCTGGTAAATAGTTAATTTGTATGAATATGGCATATTTCATAACAGCATTTATCGTTATAAATTGTATTAATATTTTTCTTTAGGAAGGATGAAGGATATTTGGAGTAATGTTTGTAACATTCAAGGACTTTATGGCGTTAGAACGATAAAGTGGATTTTTGATTGCAAAGAGTTTTGGCAAGTCACTGCGCCTGCAGGTTTACTCGGGTTATAGAAGTAACAGAGACTTGGAAAACTGCACACACTGAACAATGAATTCATTATTCTCGATAACATTCAAAAATGTATGTAGGTGTATTTAGCATATGAACATTACTCCAAATTTCATATCAAAAAACTTTTGCATACCTCACTGTGACAGTCGCCAAATTTATAGCACTTTCCACTACCTTGAAGACCGTAAACATCAACGAGGATAATCCTTATTCGTAATGTTATCATAAACATGATCCTAGTTTATCCAAAATTAGGGATAAGATCCTTCATAAGAATTTTGGGGGCACAGAGATGGTAGTCAGGTGTCTCATGTTTCTGTTAAAGAATCGGTCGGTTATTTTGGCACAAGGTGAATTTCGTGGTCGATTGTGTGGCATCTATTAGTAAATTTTCTTCAAGAAGATTGACTTAAAACTGGTCAGTAGAAAACGTGGTTTAGAGTGTCGCTGTTATGGTTTCAGATAAACGACGAGAATCGTAATTGGGTTGTCGACAGGTGTCTATCTAGTGCAGTGCAGACGCATTAGGCTCTAGCCTAGCGGTTAATTGTTATAAAGAGGGAAAGGCAATAAAAAAGAATAAGTTGAAAGAAGAAAGACGATGGTGTTGAGTTGAATCGAATCACAGACCTTCGGAGAGTAGACGACTGGCGCTCGAGGAGGAAAGAAGATTGGACCATATTTTCTGACGATGGTATCGACAATACTTCTATGACTGGTGATCGCTGATTTTTATAAAAATTAACAGATTAAGACTAGCTGGCCACGTAATTGAAATGGATGACAGCCGTATCACAAAACGGCTTATGGTAGCAGACATTTCGGGAAATAGACCTGTAGGTAGATGTAGGAGGAGATGGATAGATTAGTTTAGTTCATGAACTGGTTTGAAGTTAGGAGGATGATGAAAGAAATGGGGTTCACCGTGTTAAAAGTCTTGAACGCGTTAGGAGTTCGGAAATCCTGACAGTCGAGTTGTTTCATTTTACGAAGGAATCCCTAGTTTGTAGATTGCAAGAAAAAAGGAGCCGCAAGCAGCTGGAATGAGCCAAATGATTTAATTTGATGTGCTGCCTGTTAGGCCGGGCGCCCACTAAAGTGGCGTGGCAGTGACGTGGCAGTGGCGTGGCGGTCTAATGGCAAGTGGAAAAATTTATTCCCGTATAATCAAATGAAGTAGCGCACATTGAAATGGAGTGGCGATGGTGTGGCATCTGGTAAGTGGCGTGGCATCACTTGATTGCCACTAGACTCCGACAAGTTTAGTTTTTGAGTGGTAAGTGGCAGAGGATGCCACTTCTCGTTAGTAATAAGATGATGTTGAATCACTTACGCGATACGCTTTATGCAATTTCGATGCACGCTTAATAATTTTAATACCACTCCGCCACCAATCAACTGCTGCACCACTTTGTATGGGCATGGCAGGCCAAAACCACGCCATTGCCACACTACTTTAGTGGGCACCCGGCCTTAGATTGCCGTGGAGGCAGGAGAACGTTTATTTCGGTGGAACAAAAGAATGAGCTAAATCTCCCTGCTGACTGAGTCACGTTGACGTAAGTCCACGATCGTTAAGACTGCATATGGCACGTGCCTCCAGCTGTCTTTTTTTGCTCCTCCTATTAGTGTTATGGCTGGCAAATGATATTTTATTCCTATCCCTGTTTCCCCTCTACTTGGCTGCATCAAAAGGCTGCGAGGCAGGTTTTTCACTCATACTTTTTCATACAAAGCAAGATCGCTTCAACGATCGTATGAGTTCACTGGTCTCATCGAAACAAACTGAATTCCTCGATTTACTCGGGCTCACACCTAAAACCGCGTACAGTATAAAGAAGGCTACCTCTCAGCTCTGGTCTTCTATATTTTATTTTAGTTTTCTGTTCTAAAGAGTATATGAAGTTATTGTGACAAGGATATTATCTGTGAATCAGTGAAAATATGAAGATCGTTTGTTATCATAAAAATTAACAAAACGAAATTTTAATTTTTGTTCTCACAACATATCTTAAAGTAATGCACCCAGCAACAGTCTTTGGAATGATCCTCTTAAAGATACTAATCACAAAAGGCCCAAAAAAACCCATCATAAAACAAATCTTTGACATCATTAAATCCTAAACGAAGGGAAACCAGTAAAAAGGGAAAACCCAGCGAATAACATGTGATTAAAGCCCATAATTAACTAGTCGCTAAAACAAAGCATAACCTCCCCAAAAACATTTAAAAAGGATTCTGAAGAATATTTCCAGTAAATTACTCAAAATGGCTCCGTCTGATCCAGCCATTATAGGATTCCTGCTGCGAAGTAAAGCCCTCAGGATCAAGTTGAATTGCCTTTCAACTAAATGGGCTCACGCATATCAGCGCTTTTCCATATGTCATGCACGCTCCGAGGGGAGAGTAATTTTTCAAATACAAAAAGGATCCGGTTCGACCCGGAGTTTTCATATATATATATATACACGCACAAACACATACACCCACATATGGATCGGGAAGCCGCCCCCTATTCATATTGAAACTAGCCTCGTAAAAGCTGGCCATCCTTACAAGCCAGACTCCATTGAAAAATGTTGTAAGGCGGGGATGAATAGAAAGTTCAATGGAGATTCTAAAAGGATAAAACGGTAATTTATCCACAACTGCTATTCTCTTTTTTCGTCCTTCCTTTCGTGATAGATGCTAGGCTTTCTATGCTTTTTACTATAGTATAACCTCTATTCAGAGCGTCGCCCGCGCTGGCAAGATACAGAAGCTGTTTTGGATGTACACCAGCAGCCCCATAGCAGCAGTCATCCGTCCGGCTCTGCAGCTCCGCTCGCTATTTATATCCTTTAGCAAGGATTTTCTCCTTGTGTTCGTCAAATTAATAGCGTGTAGATCTTATGGATTCTTTAAAGGTATGATAATGACCCTTATCTGCGGCGCGGAGCTCCACATCTAGATGCCTTAATAGATGACGTAAGGTGCTTATGGCTTTGTCTAGGAACTGGCAAGGATGTGCTGTGAAAATCTATTGGAGGGAAAAAGGCATACAAGTGTACTGCAAAAAGGATGCCAAACTCCCGCAGACCGAAAGACATACATTCACCTTTTCCCATTTTTTTCCGGGAGTCGAGAGCTTTCGATGATAAGTGCCACGGTGCTGAGTGCTTTGCTGGGTTACCGTGGAAGTTATTGCTGTGATTTATTTGGGATTTTCTGAGTGAATTCTTGGTAAAACTGAGGCACTTCTGCAGACAAGAAGTTGCTGTAAAAATGGAATATCAGGTAAATGGTCATTTTTAAAAGTCGAAAATCTATTTGTAAAAGGAATTTTTGAGCTGTATTCCCCGTATAGACATTAGTGTATATTTGCTTGTACAAGCGGAAAATGTAGGTAAGAGGCTTGCCTGTTGATTTTGCGGCACAAATACAAGTGTTTTCGGATTGAGTTATAAATAATAAAAGTTGAAGTGTACAGTTTTTAATAATTAGCTCAGACTATCAGCAATGTGATAATTTGCCATGCATATCCGGTTTTTATCATTCATAATACCATCCTGTTTTTGATCGAGGACTTTATTTTAAAAGTATCAATCCGGCAAAGCCTTTACGGCAAGTTCTTCACTCCAGTGTACTATTTGCTTCTTCTATCCAGCTATTAATGCACTAGGTGAAACTCAAGTCCCACTAGATACAGAGTTATATTGACAACAGGTGTCTGGATATACCATATGCCGCGGTTACACGAATGACAATAAAATGACAATTGTCATAATCTCTGGTCATAATTAATGACATTACTGTTTACACGACGGAAATAATGACAAATAATGACATGTGTGGAGCTTTGTCATAACATGTCATTAAGTTAGACCAGTTGCCATAAATAATGGCAGGAGTTTAATTTATACGAATGACAAATAATGGCAAGTCGAATTATGACAGAGTTGAATTTATTTGTGTTGGGGATACTGCTAAAGATGGGCTGAAATTTAAAAAAAAAGCAACCAAAAGGAGCATGGAAGAGGACAAAAGGTTCGTCCAATGTTCTTGGAAACTGGTTTTTACGAGACATTGCGATTGCAACTCCGGCAAAAGCATCCAGAACTCATCAAAAATTTTTTTAAGGATGTCCGCCGATGACTTCGATTTCCTCCTTGATAGAGTTTCTCCATTGTTCGAAAAGCAAACCACACGCATGCGTCAACCAATTTCTTCCGGAGAACGTATTGCGAACACACTTCGATATGAGATTTGCCTTGTTAAGATAAATAAAAATGATGATAAAGAATATGAACATAAATTGCGGTAGTGTATTGCCGCTATTATAGTCCATTCAAAACGCGCGGTTAGGTATATAACATAATACCTCTTTGAAACTCTTTCCGTATATGTATGTTTTTTTGGGTCCCTGATTGCGGGGTCCGCTCGTTTAATCTAGGGATAGTTTATCAGGGTTGAAAACAATTTATTTTTGGCTGATAATGGGCCCTATTTTGTAATTTTTCATAAAATAATATTTTATGTTATGTTATGATGATAAAATTTTTTCTTCATAAAATAAAAATAAAATACTTTAAAAATTCGTATTCTGTCATGCTTTCTTAAAATTATTTTATGAAGTCTTTTATGAACACATAACATAAAATATTTAGTACAATCCGCTATGGCTTCTATTACGTTTTGAACAGCTGATCGGTTGAAAATGAAAACAAATAAAATTATGAATGAAAACAAACAAAACCAAAGCGCGCCTTGTTTCAGTATCTGACAAAATGCAATTTTCTTAATGCGTTTGTCATATTAATTTTTAATTTAATTCAAAATTCAATGAAAACTACTTTCTAGCAAATGTCAATTTCCGTCTGTTATTTACATAAAATGGGTTAAAATACCTGTAAAATGTGCTGCTTAGATTATTTTATGTTATGAAGCGTAACAGAAAATATTTTATGTTATGATCGATAAAATAAAATAAAATTTGTCGGACAGAATAGGATTTTAGAGAATTCTTTTATGTTATGGCATAACATGACATAAAATGATAAAATTTTACTGACAGAATAGGCCCCAATATCTATTAAACCGTAAAAGGGGGAAAATTGTACAAATTAATGGTTTGCAATTTTTTTTTTAAAGTTGATTTTGAAAATTGTAGGGGTAGTTTAAACTCTTTAAGGGTTAGAAACAATTTATTTGTATCTGACAACACGCATGCAATCGAATTTGAAGCATAAAGTTAGACAAACAATTTTTTTACAAATTTTTTAATTTCCAGTCGATTTATGGGTGGTTTTAACCCTTTTAGGCTTAATTTGGTATAAATCAACCACCTTCGTAAATAAATATTGTAAAAAGACAGAACACAACAAGATTTGAATTATGACAATCTGTCATAAAAGAATGACCAAGTTCTTTCTTTTATGACGACTTGTCATAACTTGTCATAATTTGTCATTATCGTTAACACGGTCATAATTTATGTCATTATTTCTGACAACTTTTATGACACGAATTTTTGTCATCTTTTATGACAGAAATAATGACACAAATTATGACCGTGTAAACGATAATGACAAATTATGACCGAAAAAATGACAAGTGTGTCATTCGTGTAAACTCACCATTAGTTACATCGTCAGAATTTAATCATTTTTAGATTAAAATAATTCTTCGGAGCTACAGCATATATTGGGCCCTATTCTGTAATTTTTCATAAAATAATATTTTATGTTATTTTATGATGATAAAATTTCTTCTTCATAAAATAAAAATAAAATATTTTAAAAATTCGTATTCTGTCATGCTTTCTTAAAATTATTTTATGAAGTCTTTTATGAACAGATAACATAAAATATTTAGTACAATCCGCTATGGGTTCTATTATGTTTTGAACAGCTGATCGGTTGAAAATGAAAACAAATAAAATTATGAATGAAAACAAACAAAATCAAAGCGCGCCTTGTTTCAGTATCTGACAAAATACAATTTTCTTAATGCGTTTGTCATATTAATTTTTAATTTAATTCAAAATTCAATGAAAACTACTTTCTCGCAAATGTCAATTCCCGTCTGTTATTTTCATAAAATGGGTTAAAATACTTGTAAAATGTGCTGCTTAGATTATTTTATGTTATGAAGCGTAACAGGAAATATTTTATTTTATAATCGATAAAATAAAATAAAATTTGTCGGACAGAATAGGATTTTAGAGAATCCTGTTATTTTATGGCATAAAATATCATAAAATGATAAAATTTTACTGACAGAATAGGCCCCATTATCTGTTTTCTTTTCAGAAGTCTTAATATTAGTAACGAAGCATACGATACTATTTTCAAAGGAATCTAATATTCTTATCGTCTCACCCGTGGTGTAAAATCATTGCTGGGGGTGACTTCAACGTTCATAATGTAAATTTGCTAAAATAACACCGGTGTTTCTGGCAAAGACGTTGATCTCAGTAAGTGTAACGATTGTCTCAACTCTTTGTATATACATCCATACCGATCGTAAGCTCTTGCCCAACTCTTTCAACAAGGACTTTGAATTCATTCTTGATTGGGAAAGAGTAACATCCAAAATTAAGTACTGCCTCATATCTAAAAAGACGTTCCGTCTATCTGAGTGAAATCTGATCAACCGTCTCTTACTCGAACACCCCCATAACCCGCCTAACCTATCTCATCCTCCTCTAAGCTAACTACTAGACATACGAGTGGAACAACATGACGAAATGGTAGCATAAAAGGTGATACCGAAACTTGGATTTTTCGCGGTGATCCGATTTGCCAGACATGGATCAACTTCGTAGAAGTACTGCGTTGCAATAGAAGTGAGAATAGGTCAATAATATCACCTCCTCTTCCTTAAAATTTTGTAACGGAGCATCCTTAGTGTTTCGTGGGTTCAATCATCACAGTATTAAGCTTGAAGCCATCTTTGTAATCATCAGGGTCAATGCTATATTATTAGCCGTGTTCCTTTTCTGCTCTTTTTTACTCGTATTTACTTGGAACTACTCCTGCTCTCACAGAGAATTCATACGTTTTACTCAAATCGACAAGTTTTGCGTTCCATTAATTTTTTACTCCGGAGTACTTAAAAGTAGAAAAGGAACACGGCTAGTATTATACCCCGACTGAAAACAGACGGGAAACGAACGGAAACTAGACTGAGGTAGTGAACAGGAGATGGAACTGAAAATGCATTGAAAATGATAGGTAATTTCGACTGAAGAACGGAAATCAGACGGAAATTAGATGGAAATATTGAGCAAATGTCTGGAGTAAAAGTTATTAAAAAATTTCCAAAATTTTTCTAAATCCAAGAAATGTCGAGTTCCTTAAGAATATTCCAAATCTAAAAATTGTAAAAATTTCCGCCTTGTTTCGGTCTCTTTTCAGTATTTTTTTTGATACTAATGAAGGGTAACTGATATCAGTTTTCAGTTTAAATAATAATTTCCGATTTATTTCGGACAGAATTTCGTCTAAAATTAGTGTCTTTTCCTTAGAATATAGAACTACAGGAAAGGCCCTCGCGTATAAAATCCATGTATGCGAGCGTAGTGAAATCTGGGGTCAGTCGACTGTCAAATTCGTATAATTGTGGGTTAGTTGAATGTCAAATTTTCCCGCGGTACTTTCTTTAAAACGAGTTTTTCTATAAAATTTATTTACAGTTTTTTAAAAAACTAATATCAAAAAAGAAAGAAAGTTTTAAGAATTTGTTTTTAGTGTAATTGAAGTTGTTACGAGTGAATTTTCAGTGAGAAGAACAATGAAGTGTGCAGTTTGAATTTCACTACGCTAAAATTCTGCGAGGGCCCTTCCTGTAGTTCTATATTCTAAGGTCTTTTCAGTCCTCTTTCAGTTTTATATTTTCACCCAGGTACGCTTTAAGACTGGACAATTCTCATCGACCTACAGATAATGGTTGCTATGCCACGAGATGGTGCTAGGAGTGTGTGCAGGGAGCATAATATATTTACGTTCGCTCTTCGTTTGACCTGTGGAATTCGGGTTCATTGTGAACAGTCTACTGGAGCTGCTGCAGTTCTATCATAGGTAGCTTTAGAGCCAATGAGTTTTGGAAATCGTACGGCTTTTCTCCTGATTCAGATATAATAACTTTTCTATATTGTGTGGTAATAGCACGAGCATTTTCACAAGGCAAGATCTGATTCAAAGTTTTTATTTCTGTACGTCTATAATATCATCAGTCATAAAAGATGGCAATGTTCAATCAGGCCAGGAGACTTGGTAGATATCTTTACGCGCAAACCTGGTACTTTAGACCTGGTTTAGAATAGGCCAATATCATATATTAGGCTGTCCATTCTTTTACAATATCAGTGGCAATCGCTGGAGGATATGATCATAGTTTTCAATAAGACCAGAACAATTACGACACATCAACTTCATATTGGGGGGCGAATAGCTAATCAGCCTCGAAAAGTGGTGGCACCTGATTTGTCACTTCTATTAAAACCCGAGAAGAGTCCTAATCCCATCTCGCCTTGGTGCCTCTGGAGTACGTCTTCGGAAGGAGCTAACGGGAGAAGGTCGAATGGCGTGTCCTCTGCGCCATAAAACAGAGTTTTAAGTCGGTTGGGCTGAAGGTTAGCAACCCGCTCACACAAAAACACCCCTGCTACGAATCTATAGACAATGCCTACAAATTGGATGAACAACACAACGACGATCTTTGCTTTTTGAAACAAGGTCACGAATTGGAACATGGAACACTGGTTTATGATGAACGGCTGGATCAAGTCCTCAAGGAGGTATGAGATCAAGAACTTTGGACTGAGCAAGACCAGATGGCACGATGCGCGGGAGCATAGTTGCAGAATCGATGAATCCTTCCTAAATTCTGGCAGAAAGACACCGAAAGGCTAGGAGTGGCGTTGGCCTAAACCTCACCATGAAAGCCAGGTCCAGCCTCATTATAGTTGGTCACCAGTTTCTGAGAGGATTATTACCGTGCGAAACGCATATGCATGCCTGTTTCGTTTCAATTTTACTTTGTGCAGATTTGTTGCAGAGTTCATGTCACGAGGCACACTCGTTTTTATCATTTTTGGGTCAGTCTATGTATCATGTATCTGACTGGATTAGATTTCTAATTTGGTTTTTACAACAGAAAATAGAAACAAATCTATTTTTTAGTTTTTATTTAGATAAATTAATTTTTTTTATTCAGAAATTGCCAAACTCTCTGACCTGTTACTGAAAAATATATACCAGCTGTCTTCCGTCGGTATTAATTTTCATGTTTTGCCAGTATTTTCAAAGTTCTTATATGGCAAAAAAGATACTAAAGAAATATTTGCTACAATGAGAAAATATTAAGCGAAAATCATATTAAAATCTAGAAAATTTGAATAGACCATTAAATTCCAGAGAACTTTATTTAAACTGTGATTTTCCCGTGACAACTTGTGAATAATCTCAAAATCAGGGTGAAATCCAAATAAATCCCTTCACCCCACCGACAAGGACCTGCAAAAAAAGCTATTATTCCAAAAGGGAGTCAATATCATCAACAATAACCCCCACCTCCTCCTCCGAAAAAAAATTATCCCATTCAGAGCCACAAAAACTTCAACCATAATAGTAAGCCCTCCACACACACGATTTCACCCCTAAAAAGGCAGTCAGTTTTCCATATTCTCCCGCAATTTTGCAATAAAATTATGCAATGCATTATAGAATACTAAATTCGGCTACGTGCCCACAAATCGCAGGTCAAATCGCCGGAAAAAAAACATACAAAAAAATAAAGGAAAAAAAAGGGAAATAGGGCGAACGATTCGATCCTCCCTCATTTCCACAATTTCATCCCCTAGTAAAACGCACGAACAACAGTTAAATTTCATACGAGTGAAAATCCTCGCCTGATTGTATTCCTTCCACTCCAGATGTTCCACCAGGGATTCATCCCTTCAGAAGAATAAAACACTTGAAAGTGGCTCCCCAGACAGCATTCCGGCCATTCCGATTCCGGGGGGTGTGGGTGAGCATTCCGGGGGCGGCTGCAATTCTATTTCGCTAGTTTGAAGGTAATTCTGTAGCCCATCGACATGCTAAACAGCACCAATCGTCCCCTCCTAAATATATATAGTATTATATAGAGCATAAAAAAATTTCTTCATCTGATCCGATCCAGGGGTGGGCAACATTTTGAAAATCTCAAATTGGAGCCAAATAAAATCTTTTTATTGCCGGGATGAAACTTTGTGTTGCATTTAAATGCGATCCTTGCCGTGATCCTGCGTCATCCATAAATTTTCCGGAAATTGCCATAAAGGTAGACAAAATGTTGACAATGGGTTCGCCCGGGATGGAATTGGTCCTTTGTTTCGTCGTTTTTCCTTTCGTTTTTGTTTTTTCATTTTCATTTTTGTTATGTGAGTGTAATTTGGTGACAGGAAATCTGTCCCTGATTTCGATGTCCGATATAACGGTATTTCTCAAAAATAACCTGCCGGATATTATATTGGGGATGTTTGCTCTGCTCCTTTTCGGTTTTTATTACGTTCATCTAGGAGCATATCAAAACAATCTGTCCTTTATGAATTTTTTGTTGTTGTTGTTGTTGTCCAAATCGACCTTTCTTAAAGTCAAGGCAGGAAGCCAACAACACTGCAGAGGGATACATACCGACCACAATGAAACATTTATGTGGACATTGTAAGGGTTGCTCTAAATTTGATCGAGTTTTGATTAAAAATTGAGCTTCGCCAGTTCAGCACCTCCTCCACTCCACATATACAATCAAGCTTACAACAGGTGGTTTAATCAGCTGATGCTTATTAAGCGTTAAACTGCAGACAATATTCCAAAGGCGAACGGAATCCTTTCTCTACGTTCAGAAGATAGCAATGCAATTTTCGCTTAAGCTCTATCATGTCCTGTGTAAATCCTTTTCGTGTTTGCTCCTCGGTACTGTTCTTAACCAGCCATTTCTGAGAACATGCCAAGGTCCTTAGCAAGGATCTTATTTGTAGCCCTCGACAGCCATTTGGAATCCTGAACACAACCTGGCAATTTCTACTTATATAAAACCATGTGCTCCTTGTACAGGAATGGAATTAACTGCTCCCAAATGAATTAATTTCGGTAAAAGTTGTAAGAAGGAAATATGTGAATGTTGAAAAAGTGGATAGTGGGATCGGGGGGGGGGGGAATTCTTCAAGTTCTTTTGAAGAAGGACGAATGATCAACAAGGGTCTAGTCACGTTTCCTAAACGAATCAGAATATTTAAGAAATTTTTCAAGCCTCATTGGAGATTTTTTTAAGGATGAATAAATATGGAATAATTTTGTGGTTGGGTTTTAGGAATAGGGATTCGGAGCAGTTTAGTGTGGGTTTTAGTTTTATATAAACGAAAAACAAAAAAAACCAAAAAAAAACCAGAAATGTAAGAAAAATATTACGCGAAAGAAAACCTTACGTAAAATTAAAGAACATAAGAATGGCAAAAGGTTATGTTTGGACATTACGATTTATTGGTGGTGAGTTTTTTTGGGACTAACTGTTCAAAGAATAGGATAGGGGTGTCTCGGAGTGGTGAAGCACATGGCGATGTATCTTAATGCTGACTTTTGAGGAGTATTCCAGAGTCTATATGCTCTATTTATAAACGAACTTTTTGGGCGTAATGTGCCCGAAAACGAAGAATAAAAGGAATGGAAGCAGTGTGCCCAACTCAGGGGGTTTCCCCCTAAATTTAGGGGGAAAAAACTTAATTGGGGTATTTTTTGGGGGATAAAAATGATTAGGGGTTTTTAGGGGGGATTTATGTGATATTTTATAATAAGTTATTTTTTTTAATTCTATTTTAACGCTGAAATTGTTTAATTTTTGACTTGAAATAATTTCATAGCTGCAAGAAAATATCGTGAAATATTATTCCATTCCATCCAATGACACTACAGCCCAAATCGAGCCTTGGCCTCCTCTAGGGCAGCATGACGCCAGTTCTGGATGTTGAGGATTGCCTCTGCGTTAGCCGTCACAGAGTCTATCCTTCTCCTCCGAGCTCTGCCTACTGATGGTCTAAATCCCGAAATTTCTGCTACCATAAGCCGTTTTGGGATACAATTGTCCTCCATCCTGATTACGTGACCGGCTAGTCTTAGTCTGCTAATTTTTATTAAAATTGAGAGTTCTGGGTCGTCAAAAATTTCATACAACTCGCTGTTGTATCTCCTTCGCCATATTCCATCCTCTCTCGTTGGGCCTATTATGCACCTGGGAACTTTTACTTCAAACCTATTGAACCTCTATGTCCTGGATCATAGTCCAAGTCTCGCTCATAACATTGTGTTAATAGCCGTGTTACTTTTCTGCTCATTTTTACTATTTCTTACTCGCAACTACTCATACCTACAGCTCTAACACCCCAGTAGCAACCGAGAGAGTTACGCAATTGAAATACGATAGAGGAAGCCAATTTTTGAGTCTATTGTGAATTATTTTGGCCTATAGATAGGCTTTTGATTGTTTTGAGCTTTTTTCATATAAAAATGTCTATAAATAAAAATAATAAATTCACCGTATTAATTTAAAATTATGTTGTAATTTATTCTAACCTTTCATTTGCATACAAATAAATTAACATCAAAAATATGAGGTTAGGTTTTACCCATTAGCACAAATTTCGCGTTCCTCTTCTGCTTTACTCATGAGTACTCAAAAGCAGAAATGGGACGCAGCTAATGTCTGTTCAAAAATCTTGAGTGCAGTATTTGTTATTGGGCATAAAGGCACTATTTGCCAATATTATTCGTCTAGTTATCTCTCCCTTTGCCTTGTATCTTTTTGTAATTGTAGCCCAAGTAGACTGTTTTATCGACTACTTCTAGGTTTTGTTCGTAGATAGTTATATTTCTTCCCATTCTAAATTTTTAAGCTCTAGACTGTTGCATCACCTGTGGTTTCTCTTCGTTGATGTTCAGGCTTTTTCCCTAGCCGCCTCTAAACATAAACTTCTTTTGCTGCCGAAAAGGACCTTCCCACGATGCTCGTGTCATCCGCACATCCAAATAATTATACTGACTGTGCACTT
Organism: Thereva nobilitata; assembly: GCA_963855945.1. Classification (NCBI taxonomy): domain Eukaryota; kingdom Metazoa; phylum Arthropoda; class Insecta; order Diptera; family Therevidae; genus Thereva; species Thereva nobilitata. The sequence continues at coordinate 176,732,911 of OY979695.1, forward strand.
CTCTGGGCTGACGTTTTCCTTATTACCCAATCTAGGGCCAGGTTGAAACGCATTGGGGCCAGCCCATCCTCTTGTCTAAGACCTTGTTGCACTTCGAACTCTTCTGTTACTTTCGTCAATGAGATATTGCTATATGCAACATTATTATTTAGATAAAATTGTAAGATCCACTGTGTTAGTAATGCCGAATTTTATATACTGCACACTTACTACAATTTGATAGAAGGAAAATATTTACATTTCTTGCATTTTCTCTATTCTACAAAATGTCATAATATTAATTTTAGGGGGTTTAGGTCTGATTTTAGGGGGCAATTTTTCCGGTGTTGGCCACACTGAGTGGAAGTGAGCCGATTGCGATAGACGTGTATTGCGGAAAGGACAAGGGCGTCAATTTTTTCAAGGTTGATAAATTCCTTCGGTGGCTCAACCAATTTCTAAAAGCACAAGTGCTACCATCGCTGGTGAGTTTGACAGTGCGTTTTTACAGCTTGTCAGGTCACTCCAGAAGTGGTTTTTGAGGTATCAGTCCAGATAAATTGGTTGTATTCGAGGCGGCGCACAGTGGTTCCAGATGCCGGAAAGGTGGCCAAAAGTCCCTAAAATCGATCTTTGATTTAGGGATTTTTTGGGTCAAGTTATGTAGGTTGGTACCTAAGGTATAAGAAACAGCGTTTTAAAACGGTCAAACTTGCATGGGGGGCTCTCGGAAGCCATTGTTACATGAGCGTCTGGCACACGAGGGCCTCGGCGCGGTATATAGTGAAACCGGTTTTTTGTGTTAACAGTGACCTGGAATCGTTTGAAATGGCTTCTGCTAACGAAAGTAAGTACTTTTAAACGCTATTTCATATTGACAATCAATTTTCTTAATTATTTTAGTAATGTACCATTCAAAACAAATTTTTTATAACTTCCCGTTGTAAAAGTCAATGTTTAAAATTACATTATTCAAAAGTCCCACGGCATCCCACTCTCTTAGAAGTTTTGTCGCATTCTTGAGATCTTACTCTATAATTTGGAAGTTTCAAAAGTTGCCCCAGTTTGCCCCGATTTGTTTAATTTAAATAAAATTTCGTAAAATTCTGGCCATTTTATAAGAACTTTGTCCGCCATATTGGATCCGCCATTTTGTTTTTTTAATTTTGAGCAGCAATTCGTAATCAGCAGACTCGAAATACTCTTTATACCAAATTTCATAAAAATCTGACCACTTTATAAAAATTTTGTCTGCCATATTGGATCCGCCATTTGTTTTTTTTATTTTGAGTGAAGAAAACGCTTAATCCAGTTCTACACAATTATGTCGATATTCATAATTTGAAGCTAAGAGTAGCATGATCTGTCAAAAGCTTTTTGAGATATCGAAAGCTGCTTTGATTGAAATTCTCAGTCTCAAGTATATATCTTTTATGCAAAGCCGTATATTTTGTGAATAATGTTAATATTAAACAAGATGAAAAGTGAATAGGAATAGCCAAGGATTCTATTAGTGAATAATTATACATATAAACTGAAATGTAAAGCGACGATTTTAGATATATATGTTTTAAAGTGTCCACAATACGTAATAATAAGTTAAAGGACATATAATCTACTTGTATTATAAAGGTCAAAAACGGCAGCCTACTTAACTCGTCCACAAGAACTCTTTATAAAGTGGGAAGAATATGATGAAAATTTTCTAAACAAAGAATTATGAATTACATGTTATTTTCATCTCTTTATTACCTATTAATCATGTCATTATCACAAATTTTTGAACAGGTCATAATGACATGTAATTATCACCTCACTGCCCCGCCCTTTTGCTTCCAGGCTCAAGTGCCCCATTACCTACTAGAATTTAATAGGAAAGAACACCAACCAGTAGAACTAACTAAAATGCATGCTGAAAACGGTGGAAAATCTAACATATAAATAATAGAGGCAAAAAATGTAATTACGAAAGTAAAGAAAGTATCAATCATACGGTTGACGATAATCAAATAAAAATTAAAAAGGTCACCGTCATCAAACTCGTAAGAAAACTGACGAGCAACGCTAGCCATTACTTGGCTTCGTATCCGCACAACTTGCTTGGCTTTGAGATTGTCACAGCCTTCTCAAATGATAGACAGGACTCGCTTTGTTTCAACACACATAATAAGCTGACGAAGTTCTGTTTCCGTTTAACCCGACGGTTGTTGGACAGCCACAGTTTTGTAATTTTGAGTTATATACTTCCCTTGCGCAAGCTCAGATCAAGCTTCATTACAATTTTATCAGGTGTATGGATATACGTTTGGGCACAACTTTTCCACTGATAGAGGTATCATCATTTATTCATGACTAACGTAGCTCTCAAGTGGGGTACAATAGTACATCTTCTGATCACGTCTTATTTTTTTGCTTCCTATGCACAAGCCCAAATAGAAATACTGTAGATTCTACAAATTTGATGTTCCTTATAAAATCATTGCTGCGGATGATTTCAAAGTTCTTAATATAACTTGGTATTTCTAACAGAAAAAGCAATGAGCAGTTACTAATAATCTGCACAAAATTGTACGAGAGTCCTTGAATTTTTAAATCAAGGAGCACAGTTCTTGATAGCTTCCTTAGTTTCCAACCATTTTACATCCAAGTAGGTAATCCGCCGAGTTAGACCCATCTTTCGGTAACTCACACTATAATATGCGAGCGCTGGTTTCATATAAGAATTTTCAGCCCACTAAGATTAAGCTCCATGTGCTCAGACTTTGCTAGTATAAGTCTCATTAGCCTAAGAAAGTTTGTAAATATGTAAATATATAATTTTCTGCCACAACCAACACAGTTATATAAAGAACTGCCTGGTAATATGGTAACGTTAACTAGTTGGAGTATATTTACTTCATTAAAGTAAACTGGGTATATTGACAGGAGTTGTGTTTCCTTAGTAAGAACGCGAATTATTTCGCTCTTTGTTCCTCCATGTTTCTATGTTTTACCAAATCTCGGAAGACAAGACCGAATGGATGATTAAATGGGGAATTGCAATTAAACTAAAAAAGCCGCCAATGCAGTATACGAATAAGCGTACTCATCGTGAGCATGTAAAATTAGTAAATTCCTTTAAGGTCGCCATCAGGAACGCCAAATCTGCATTTGGTGATATGCAAACAAATCACATAGTAGTAGTGATGAGCAAACGCAAGAACAAGACAAGACTGATATAGTCTTGGTCTTGTTATTGCACAGTAAGTCTTGGTCTTGCGAGCATTGCTAAGTTTTGGTCTTGGTATTGTTCTTGCAAGATCGGTTGCAAGACTTTTCGTAACAGTTTAGAAAAATTAAAAAATATGTATGTATGAGGCACTCTTTTCAGTTTTTCTGATTTTTTTATATTTTAGCATTTTTATAATTAAAAAGCCTTTTACAAAACCTCTGTCCGTCCGTCCATCTGTAACACACTTTTATCTCGGAACTACTGTAGCTACAGCCAAACGTGCCATATTTCAAATTTTAGGTACTACTAAATCATCAACCAAATTTACCGCTAGTTCCCACTGGACGTAAACTTTACGACAAACAAGAAGTTGTAGCATATGCATAAGTGACAATTGCATAAAAATTGGCATTGACACTCCCCTTTCGTAGCGTGTTGTAGTGCAATTACACTTACACCTCCCCTCGGTATAAATCCATGGCTAGAGTTACTTTAACACATATTGAGAATGTTAACTAGCGAAAAGGTGTTCCTTTATGATTTATAATTTTGATAGTTCTTTCTAATGGTCTTATAATACTTTCATAGAGGCGAAATGCCATTTTTACTGTACTGCAAACAGCACTGCACATAAAGTTTCGGCAAATTATAGCAACGGAATCATAGGGCCTCCAACTTCAACATGCCTGTCAAATCAATTTTTATGATATTTTTATTACCCTCTTATTACCCTTTTATTACCTCTGGTAATAATCATGTTTTTTAAGCCGGCTTATTACAGTTTCCCAGACCATGAAAAAACTAAAAAAAAAATCGTACAATTGGAAACAAAAATATCTTTGATTATTAAACATATCTATTAAGCATGGATTCGTTATTTAACTCAAAGCGTAAAAAAGCGTAACTAGAGGTTTGTTATCCGACACAAGGACCGGCATATATTACATCTGTATAAGTTGAATTAGTATAAACGAAATTGAAAGTGCCCAATTTAAATTTGTTCGTCTATGATTCCTATGAAAAATTTTCCCTTTCATTGATCAAAAATCCGAAACCACGAAAAACCACACAAACCTGTAAACCAATTTCGACCATACCTACCGCAACTAATTTTTTACTAATTTCCTTCTATAAATATTAAAGCTGAATAATAATTTCGTCCTAGACCAATTTAAATTTCATGTAAGTATAATTTGTGAATATGCATTTACAATGCCCCAAAAGGGTGCTGATATTATCATTTGTTAAGGCAGACCCTCCAACTGTGTTTCGGGGCAATAATTTTCCTCTGGTTAAAACATGTTATAGGTGTCCAGGTATACAGAGAAAGCAGCAGTAGTCCCAGCTGTGAAGTTGGTAATTAGTAGCACGAAACAAACAAATTAAGTCTGTGCGTGTCGATAAGTCCCCAAAATGGATCGTGGGCCATTTGGTTAAGTTTTTCGACTCACTGATAAAAAATCACATCCCATATATACGATATCTGGAATACTGCTATGTGATTTATCTGCAGCTAGGAGAGAGAGTAGGAAATCTCGAATCGATTTATTACGATAATTTCCAAGTTTTGTACGATATATTATCCTTATGGGTTTAGTAATTGATTAGTGGAAGATTATATCCTGGATACAAATTAAAAATGAATTGTTGGGATTTTTTGGTACGTTTTGTGGTCGATTTAATGAGAGACATTGTGTCCAAGTAAGGGATTCGGTTTTGTTTTTGTAGTTTTGCGGTAATTTGAGATAAGCAATCCAATACAACCGCGATAGAATAGTGATTTCGGTGATCGAATAGGAGATGGTGTAGAGAAAGGGTGGGCAAACTTTTTATAACATGGGCAGAATAAATGTTACGTTTTTTCCGAGGGCCATAGTAGCCAATTGGCACCTTCTTGTGACCTGTAATTTTTTTAGAGTTGAGCACGACTTACACGAGGGAAGATATTTGTCCCTTCCACGATGGTAAATTTTACTGAGGCCTCAATTTTTTGAAATGTCTCGGTTCAAAAATAATGTCCTACTGCTGGTATGAGTGTGTATCGAGATAAATGAGGCGAGGTGTGATTGTAGTTACGTAGTGGAGAGACAAGAGTTTCTTCTTTCTTACTTCTTTTGGGGCAGTAAAATTCAACTTAAAATGAGGCGAGGTGAGGTGAGGTTGTAAATACGATAGACATTTCCTATTTTTTTGCGGCAGTAAAATATCAAATTTGAGCTGAGACGAGGTGAGATTTGAATTACGAACAGGAGAGGCATTTCTTACTTCTTTTGAGGCAGTTTAATTGAGCTTGAAATGAGGCGAGGGAAGATTGTAAATACGTACTGGAGAGCCATTTCTTACGTCTTTTGTGGCAGCAAAAGTTCCAACTTGAAATTAGGTGAGGTGAGATTGTAAACTATAAATATACATTGTGGAGGCATAGATTTCTTACTTACTCTGAGGCAGTTTAATGCATATAAGCTTCTTTCTTTAATTTGCTGGTTTTTGGCATTTTGGCATTACAAAAGCGCCTCCTCTAATTTGAAGTATGACATTGTACTGGCTCAAAAGAAAAAAGAGCACCTCTTATCAATTCTTTTTATAATCGTGTCCTACCAAATTTTTAGTCTGCATTTGAAGTGAAATATGCTTTAATGCGGCAAATCACACTATCCATCATTCGGTCCTCAACTCAAACAGGTTTGTGTATTCTGTCTCTTTTTAGTGCAACGAAATGTGAATGAGACGAGGAGTTACTCATAGATTATAATTGTGTTAGTGTGATGGATGGCTGAGTCCGACAAATTTTCTGAGGCAAAATGAAGAAAAAACAAACGATAAAAGAAATGATGGATAGTGTAACTTACCCCAATATATGTAATATTCAATTTAAAGTAGACGAAATTCATCGAAAAATATTTTTTTATAATTTCTTCTAAACATCTCGCGGGCCGGTTGGAAACTTTTCGCGGGCCGTAGATGGCCCGTGGGCGGGAGGTTGCCCACCATTGGTATAGAGCGTATATGCTTTGGCATACAGGCGATGGGAGAAGAAGCGAGAAGGAATTGTTGTAAAGTGCGAAGACATGTAAGAAAGCATGCTATCTAGGTGAGAGAAATGAACAAACCAAGGATCACGCCGCTAAGAGGAATCCAATCCCAATAGTGCTGCACACGAGACGAGACGAGATTTGGCCCAGTCTCGTCTCGGTCTCGAAAAAATGGGTATTTGCTGGTCTCGTCTCGATCTCGTCTCGTCTCGTCTCGAAAAGTCTCGTCTCGTCTCGAAAAGTCTCGAATTTCATTGTCAATAATACAAATTTCTCAGTCTTTTGTATTTCGAGAAATATCAATATGTGCCATATTAATGAAATTGTATACAAATATTCCTTATATTTCCATGCTAGTCACTTCCCAGACATAGAAACGTAAATCTGCCTTTTGCAGTGGCAGTAGGGCGGGGTAGAGGGGATCAATGTATCGAAAGTTAATTTCTAATTTGGGTAGAGTTGCATTTACGTAGAGTCCGTTCCAAAAGAGAAGAGGTATTTTACAGTCATTTCATTTCATTTCAACGCATTTCATTTTAAATGCGTTAAGATGAAATGAAATGACAGTAAATACCTCTTCTGTTTTGGAATGGACTGTGCATTTAAATTTTAAATGCTTATGGAATGCGTACTCTTCGCCTTGCCTCCGCAGCCTGCTCAAGTTATGTATTGGTGCCAAATGTTGTGCTCGTTAAAGAGCGCAGCGTGAAAATACTGATACTATACTGAGATACAGACAGTTGGTGTCGATACGATTTCAAAATAACGATTTGGTTTCGAGACCTCGAGATGTCTCGCGAGATCTCGAATGGTAGGTAATGTTCTTACAGCAATGTTTGCAATTTGCCTTCCGTCCAAGCACGTCTACAAAAATTTCCAACCATGTGCTAGTGAGAGATATCGAAAGGTCGACCACATTTTTGTTGGCCGATCTTACATGGCAGTTGGGTAAGTTGCAGAAAAGTTCCAGTCCAAAAGGTGATGAGTTTGCCTACTCTTGCCAGTACCTCGGCAATTTCATTAATGCTGAGGGATTTTAGAGATAGGAGATAATTTAGGAGAGTCTTTGATGACACCCTTTGGGATTGAGAGTTTAGTTTATAAATATTAGGAAAAGAGAAGGAGATAGAACCGAACCTTGAGGGATACCATTAAAGATGGTCTAGAAGTCAGATTCGACACTATTGACCATTATTCAGCTTGGATTTTTATGCGCTCTGTTCTATGTTATGAGTATGAGGTTTGAACATTGAATAAAAAACAGGATTCAGGTCAAAATCAAAGAAAACAAAATCCTAAAGAGAATATTTGGTCCTGTAAGGGTTAAGCCAAACGTATGACTCATTGGAACGAACACGGACACGTTGTACTAACTAAGGAAGGTAGAATGCTAGCAAGTATTTTCAATGGTAGACCAACAAGGAGAACGCAGTATCCGACGACCAAAAAATAGGTGGTTCGGATGGCGTGCTAGAAAATATACGAAAACTTCATATAATAAACTGGAGAGAGCTGGTGTAACGTAGAGACGATAGGAAGAAGAGGCATCAAGAAGACCGTGTCTAACAAGAACTTTAGCGCAATTTAAGAAGAAAAATCAGATAATTGCGCAAAAAATATAAATTCGTTCAATCTGTCAACACCTTCCCTTTACTAGTGTTTCCCTTATAATAAAAACAGCATAAAGACACTTTCGTATCGCTGCCGTTAAATAATTTTCGTTGAATCTATCCGATCTTGATTTGAATTCTCGCTCCACTTCTGACCTGTGTGTATCCATTCCTATACAAGTGCTTGTAGCTCTCTCTCTTGTAACGACAAGCTCTCGAAATGATCCATAAAATCGTTAATTAACACATCTCTAAAAACTCTATTGAATCCTTGATTAATGTGAATTGAATTGGAAAAATACTTTTTCATCGCATCAGCGACATAACCTCACTTCATCAAGATTTCTATCGGTGGTGAAAATCTTGAACAGAATCTCTGCTGACATAACTCCTTAAGACCCCCTGAAAGACAGCTAGAATAGCTTTTAATTGTGTTTTCTTCTACCAGCAGCTGAGATAACTTTGAATTAATTTTATGTTCGCCATAATAAAAGCTGAAAGCCCAGTTCTCGTATAGATAACGGACCCCAGTTATATGCTTAGAGATACGTCAATACTCCCCCAAACCCCATGGCTCACACAGTGTCATACCGAAAAAGGACTATGGCAGAGAGCAATGTTTTGGAAGGGCGCGCTCGGGCAGCCCTGCCGCCCAATCTCACACACTTTTATATTAACGAGAGTTTATTACGCAAATCTAATTAAGGGCTAAGAAGATTGTCTCTAATGGCACTCAAAGAAGAATCATTGGGTACAACAGGAATCAAACGTTAATGAAAATTTCCTTCAGAGCCGAATGTCTTCATTGAGGGCGCACAGGATATAACAAAAGGCGCCCGACTTTTATTATGGGGGCTTTGAAATGTTGAATAATAATTTTCTTATAATATGAGAACTTATGATTTCTTCTTGTAGGGCACAGAAGGAACAGGGCAAATTTAATTGGAATTTGCGACAGGGGCCGGAGTTCTGCGGAATGGGTGCTCGCTCATTCAATTACGACCTATGAAAAGGGATTTCTTTCCGTTTCTCTTCTGGCGTGGCTCTGCGTGCTTGCTGTGCTCCAATTTCACTTCGAATTTGTTGGATTTTCGAATCGGTCTAACTTTTGTTTTAATTTTAATTAAGATTATGTTGAACTCTGGTACTAACATACTAATCTGTAAATTTATGAGTCAAGTTGTGAGTACAATACCGTGTGACAAAACCAAAAAAGGGTGGTGAAACAGAAAGGAAGTTCAACGAAGACCCCCCCATGCCAAAAATTTACAGGAATCTGGGTACAAGAGTGTGGATGACAGGCTAACACACTTTAGACTTAGAGTTATGAGTTTATGGGTTAAAGGATAATCTTAATCTTAAGAATTTTCAATAACTTCTGAAATTGTTTGGTGAATTTTATATGTGGCTTTTTATAACGGGGTAAATTTATCAAAATTTATTCTAATTAAAGTCATCATTAATTTGGAGGAAGAGGAGATCGAATATCTTCGATTTTTTTGGCATTAATGTATAAAATTTGTTCTGGTTATGTCTAGGGACACTTCCAAAGTAATTCATATCAAGACCCACGAGGATATCCAAGTCGCGCATACTCTAGGTTGAGTATATGTCACTTAAGGTGCTCCAGGCACTTGTAACAATGAAACCCTTTAATATAAAAGCTTTTCTTAGTTTCTAGTAAATAAAGGGTGTTTTTAGAAGAATAGACCTTTAAACTGTGCTTGTTCCTCTGTGTCCTGGCGCATAGTCCAAGTCTCGCTACCATAGCACAGTACTGGTCGTTTTGTAGATTGAAGGTTTCGTTTTTCAGTGCACTGTAACTGGTACCTATATAAACTTTTTTAAACAAAAAAACTATGTTACATGATTAAAAAAGCAGTAATTTATAACTCAATTATTAACGGTAAAATAATATACTTTTAATAAAATAGCATGAAATACATTACTACTTTATATTTCATATCACATGACATTATTCAGCAGTGCACTTTTCTTCCTATTTTAAGGCTAAGAGTACAATCAGACAGTCGAGCTTGACCCACGGAAGCTCTCAAATACGATAAAATTATTTTCAATTATTTACAGCTGCGATGGAAACTGCCATGGTCAACAATATTTAGAAAGAGATTCGAAGCTCAAATAAAAGCTTTAAAATTTCAAATAAAAGCTTTAAAAGCTCAAATAAAACCTCTAAAAGCTCAAATAAAAGCTTTAAAAGCTCAAATATAAGCTTTAAAAGCTCAAATAAAAGCTTTAAAAGCTCAAATAAAAGCTTTAAAAGCCACATAAAACCTTTAAAAGCTCAAATAAAAGCTTTAAAAGCTCAAATAAAAGCTTTAAAAGCTCATACAAAGCCTTGACAAATTCAACAAAAAGCTTTAAAAGCTCAAAAAAGAGCTTTAAAGCAGCGATGGGCAAACTTACACAGCTAAAGAAATGCATTTGTGTAAAGCTTCACACTGTTATGAAGTAAGACATTTAATTAAGTATCCTATATTAACTAATTGCTTTTAATTTTGACAAATAAATTAATAAACAATTTGAGAAATAAGTCTTATAAGACTGATATGCTTTTTGTTGGATATTCGAGTCATCTGACTTCGTATACATATTCAAAGCTTTAAAGCTCATTTGCCCGCGGGCATAGGAATGCCCATCGCTGCTTTAAAGGCTTAAGTAAAAGCTTTGAAAGCTCAAATAAAGGCTTTTAAAGATCAGAAGCAAGCTTTTAAAGTAAAAATTAAACCTTTAAAAGCATAAAATAAAAGAAAGGCTGTAAAAGCTCATATAAAAGCTTTTAAAGGGTACCCCTTTGCATCTTTGAAAATTTTGAACCCACCGTTTTTTTAATGGAAGTTTTTAGGCACCTTCTAGGGATCCTGTATTTTAATTTTCACCCCGGGAACTCCCAGTATTGGTAGATAATGGGCAATGGGAATTTTGGGGAGTTTAGAATACATAATTGGAATTTCCCGGAGAACTGAATTGATCTGGATTCAGGGGAGCGAGCCCTTCCAACAAGGCACCAAGCTTAAACAATAGATCTAAGATCTAGGCTGGAATAACCACATATTCCAAATTGCTAAACAAGCATCACAGTGCCTGCGACTCCTCAAAAGGTGCAAATTCCTCCTTCAGCCGTCCACCATGGTTATAACCTACAAGTCCTACATTCGTCCCCGCCTCGAATACAACGTCAACCTCGAATACTCGTATATCTGGGCCGGGCGCCCGAGAACCATCTTAGCTTGCCTTGCCAAGGTGCAAAAGCACTTTCTCAAACTTATTGGTGATAGCGCCATTTGCTCTTCAATTGACTCATTAAGCCACAGTAGGAATGCAGCAGCTCTTGCAAAATTTTACCGCTTTTACCCCAATGACTGTTCCACTGAAATAAGCAACCTCATGACTCCACGGCAACATTTCTCCAGCAACACAAGACTTGCCCGCTCGGCTCACCTTCACATTTTACAGCCGTCATCTTCGCGCACATTTTGATTTAGAAATTCTATTATAACAAGAACAACTCGACTGTGGAAGAACCGTCAGTATTCCCGAACTCACATAACACCCAAGAGTTCAAACGCAAGGTTCATCGCCATCTCCGCCAACACCCCCTGGCTCCACCTAAGCTATCCTATCCTTCTCTCTTTCATATTGCACCAGGACTTGTACGACATGAGGAACTGGTAGTACAAAGGTTGACAAATGAGCTTAGATTATCACATAAAAAAAAGCTTTTAAAGTTTAAACGAAGGCTTTTAAAGTTTAAATATACCCTTTTCAAGCTTAAACGAAAGCATTTAAAGCTTAAAAAAAAGCTTTTAAAGTTGACACATATAATTTTCAATTACTTCAAAAAATTTGACCATCGTTACATTTTGTTGGCTGCCTGCACGCCAACCAAATTTAGGGAATGATTGCCGCAATTTGCGCGCACGGCTAGCTTATTTTTCTCAATTATATGTTGCTCTTCACCACTTTTGTGTCCGTTATCATATTACTGTGCCAATCTTGCAGATCCATTCCGTTGTTCTCTAGCTGCTTTAAGATGACTTCCACAAGGCTCCATGCATCTATAAGTTAGAATTTCTCAGTGGCGCCCGCCCATGGCGCGTATCATTCCTGCACCACCCTATTTACGCCAACCAGTGATGCTCTTATCTTCTACGGTCTTCCGAAATGAGCTTTGGTCTGACATTGTAACTTACGGCAATTCATTTATATTGGGATTACTGAAACCAATTTTAATCTCGCTCAAGAAGTTGACAAAAATGACAGTGTTGAAACTATGTATATTTCTTATATTATCAATATCTCTGATTAGAATTCAACTACTGAAATCCCATACATAACCACTTATTACACACCTACAACAATTTCCCTTAGCAACTTTACCAAGTATAACTTAATATTACATTGACCACGGACATTGCCGTAATCATTTATCAACCACCGACAAATTAGTGTTTCGAAAAGTCTAAAACTCTCGTAGCCAAAACCTGAAAACTCCAATTATTTCTCAATTATAGCAGCATTCAAGTAGAAACGTGCATGGCCTTGAACACCAATTTCTAATACCACTTTTGGGTTGGCTTGTATTGCGGTCGCTGCCAGCCCGCTGAATCCCCTTTAATTGTACTTTAATTGAAATCCCGAAAACCAAATGGAAGGAACAAACTGCAAGGCTCCATTGTTTCGATTAAAATTAGGAGTTGAATGTTTGACTGCCCTGTTTAAAAAGCTCTTTCGCCTTCGTCCTTCTCTCGCTCGGGGCGGGGAATCCCCCCCGGAATTGCTCTATGCCACCCAATTCGCTCGTCTAATTTAAATTTAATTATAGTCAGTTTCAGTGAAACGACGTGAAAATTACCACAAACGTTTGGGAGCTACATTTCTTGCATTTACATAAATTGCACGAAACAAACGAAATGCATAACGAGGTGTTTCGTGATAGGGTGATGATGAAGGTTTTCAATATTATTTATATGTTTTTTTTCTGTTTTTTTAGTTTTGTTTGATTCTAGTAATTTGTTTTTGTATATATATGTATGTGTGTATAAATTTTTCTTGTTTAAATTGGGCACGAACTTGGCGAAACACAAGTATAAAAAGGAGGGCAGTTGCAAATTGCACTTGGTTGAAAAGTACTGCAGTAAAATGCTTTCAGTGCAACGTCAATATTTGTCCAAGGAAAACATGCATTGCACACCAGCCGCATCAAATCCGATTTCCCGGCATAGAATTGGCAGGGGGTGTGTTGGAGATGGTTGGATGTTTTTGGGGGCATGGTTGAGTGTAGCACAGTTGTTACAGAAAATATAACTAAAGTTGCACAGAGGCCCCCTGGACTCATATTGAAACATACTTTCGGAAGCTCAAACATTTCGGCTTATCCACATCAGAAGAATAAATCTCCCCGACGATAAATACGCTTTCTTCGTAAGAAATTTATGCAACTGTGGGAATTTACAGCACTTTTCAAGTTTTATCTGCCTTTGTTCTCGTCGGGCATAAACCAAAAGGAAAGACAGCAACAAATGCACTTGCAGAGCGCATAAGCCCTTCGCTGCCCTCCCCAACCAGACTAGGGCACCATACTACTAGGGCATCCCATCCAATCCCAATGTCAGACTATTGGATGTGTGGTGGAATTGTTTGTAAGTTCGAAAGGTCTTAGGTCCCCCGGATTTGAGCATAGCCAACATATCCGCAAATTTATTACCCTCGACCATTGTTGATTATCTTTTATATCGCATTACGATTCAACTGTGTGCGGCGGCGGGATCAATTCCGATGCGATATTGAAAGAGTGACTTTTCGGTGGTGGTTGGATGCACATGACTAGAATGCTTAAAGTTGTTTGCTTGTGTATTATATATTATATATTGTAGCGTATGGTCCTTGGCGGACCTTTGCTTTTTCAACAATTTTCTTACAGGATTTGCGCCAGCTGGCGATATTACTCCAATTACGTACTCCCATTGCTGATAGATCGTCTTCCACAGCTTTCAACCATCTTTTCCTGAGTTTTCTGGTTCTTCCTATAATTTACTGCTTTCTTCGTGGTGGCCACTGGAAGTTGTCCTGAAAGGGCTGGGCTAATACGATCAGGACTACCAAGGCAAGATGTAAAAGTATCGTTGGTAGTTTCACATTTAAGAATCTCCTCTTGGCATTGGCCGCACCCAGATGTATAATGCCTTACCCTGATATGGAGGTTCTGTCAGGATGGACCTTCTTCTTCTTCTTTCCTACCATTCTCATGGGGTTTTTATGGGCCATTTAAGCTTGAGACGGCCAAGACAAGGAAGACCGGTGTGGAATTGAATGACTCGCGCTCCGCTTTTGCAAACTCCTTCCCAACAAACGGAAGGCAGGAGGCCAAGAAAACGAGAACCTAAGAATCAGATCTGCCATAAGTTTCTGGACCCATCAGAAAGTTAGTATCACGAGCTCCCATATCATCGAGGGAATCGTCCCATAATCCACTGGAGCAGCCGCAATGACCCTCCTACCAAGACAACAACCAAACCCAGACCGCCGCCTTGACCTAATTTTCTGGATCCACAAGAGGGTCTCAGAGGAGCTCAGATTACCTGAACTGCTTCCGAACAGACCGAAGGAAGCCCCGGGGAGCCTCAAATAGCCAAGCCGCTAGACATGAACATCCTGAATATGTTTAAGTGGTCTGGCTTACGAATAATGGGTACAGGCGTTTAGTACAATAGGCCATAATAGAGTAGCTATGAGCGTTCTGGCCCAATTTAACACGTGATTTTACATATAACCTCAAAAAGTACCATTTCCCGCCATCTTAGATTTTCTCAAGATCGTCGATAATGCAGTTTTTTTTGTTGGAATATGGTCTGACAGCACTGCTTGATTTGGCTGAAAGGCTGAGTTAACTAAACAAAAAAATATCAGAATACATAGAAATGACGATAGAAATGACGAAATAAATGTGTGAAAAAGCTCAACGAAAACAGGGGTGAAGGGAAGAAAGTTCGATAGAGAGTAACATTTTCATACAAGTCTGTTTGTTTATAAAACTATATTAAGCTGACCAGAAAAAGCTCCAGAAGCAAATCACTATCATAAACGATATCAAAGTTTCCTCAATAACAATTTCTCCTGCAAAAAAACCTTTCCTCCTAGTGAAGATACCTAATCAAAATTTTCCATGCAAAAAGCTTTCGTCCTAGCGAAGACACGAACCTTATCAAAGTTTCCCCAACAAAAAGCTTTCATCTTAGCGTAGACACGGGCCAAGACATAACCCCAAAAAGCTTTCAGCCAAATCAAACGTGTTGCCAGACCACATTCCAACAAATAGCCTAAATTGCGACTATCTTGGACAAACCCAATATGGCGAAAATATGGCATACGGCATATCGTATTTGTAAAATCGCTTGTTAAATTGAGACAGAACGCCCATAGCTATTCTATTGGCCAAAGGAGTGGCCGCGGAATTTCTTTACCCAATACCTCACCAAAAGAAGAAAAAAAGAAGCCATCATTTTACCACTTTTTCATAGTTTACCAATTGCTCCAATTCATGGTTGTACCTCCATCTATATGTCTCGTTCTGTACTACTGGTCCGAATATCCTTCTTAATACTCTCCTTTCGAAAGCTGCTAGTTGTTGTATGTGAGATGCGAATAAGGTCGGGGTTTCACATCCCTATGTGGGAACTGGTCTGGTTCTGATTCTGCTGGTTTTGTAGATCTTCAGTATCGTTCTTCTTGACACCACTACAAAAGAACCATTCTTTACACATTTATTTTTTAAAGTATTTTTCTACTATTATTCTAAAATTCCAATTTTCAATAACTCGTTCGAGCATTTGGAGTGAAATTTGGCCAATGATTTGTTGGAACCTAATGCCGTCGAGATTACGGGCTTCAATTTTAGGCTGCACCTAACGGGCACCATTCGCAGTTACTCCGGCCGGCTTCATTTCTCAAGATATATGGATCGATGATTCCACAAGCCCATAAACCACACCAAACCATTGTTTGGCTGGATGTAATGGCAGCAATTGAACCGCTTCGGATTCCTCTTCAGCCCAAAAATGCCAATTTAGCTTGGGCCTATCCGATGAACAAAATTTTGAATCTTCTTCTTCTGAATAATTTGCGAACGTTGTGCCAGGCTACCTTTCTATTATCAAATGTAAAGCAATACTGAAGAAAAACACCATGATAGTTTGCCGCAACGCAAGCATGATCTGTCGTAAAATCCATACTGATAAAGTACCTCTAAATGGATCACCCGTTATAAATTTTTTTAAATAAATGTACATATTTTACCACGAAGGATTGGTGGAACTGAACTTTCCAGATCAATTAATTCAGTTCACTAAAGCCTCATTGAATCGAGTGATAAACAGAATAAGAAGAATATGTGACATAGGCGGGACAATGGTTGCAGCGAAGGAAACCTTTGAACATCAAAATACAGAATTATCAACGAAAATAAAACAAAACATATGTGGATCCCTAATAGAAATACCAGAGGAAGAACGGTCCAAAATATAACAATCGATATACACATATAATATACAATCCGTAAACGAGCGGAATACTGCTAGCTAACAAAGCATACTACAGTATTTTGAAATATCTTAAGTAAAAAAGAATAAGCAGAAGTGTAAAAAGTAGGTAGTGCAGCAGTTTAGCCTGGGAACCAAGCTTTCAGTTTATCTGTGGTAGCTTCTTGTTGTCACTGCATTTCAGCTTACGTCCGCATTTTCGGCTACTTTCATACCACATAGTTTTTGTTGTACCATAAATTAGGATCTATCAGTTGTTTGTTCATTATCACCGAGGTTCTCTATTTCCTATTTAGCAGATGTTTCTCTTTACTTTAGTAGTTCTTTGTCCTATTTCAGCCGCAAATAAGTAGTGGCCGGACGTCGGTAGAGACATCTAGAATTGAAGTGGGGTGTGTTCTGTCGATCAGTTTATGGTCCATCTGGTTGCACCCTCTTTCTGCAGATACTATTTTCCAGGTGGGTTTAAGTACGTCCTTTTGCTGAAATAATACTCATCTTACATCTACTGTTGGCTGGCAAAGTTGCATAATCATTGTCCATTGTTATTTGTTTTACAATGGAGGGTCATATTTCCCTATTCTGCTAACCCATATTTCTCGCTCTCCGCCCTATCTAAAGTGGGCGCATAAACTGATATGAGCGTAGTATTTGGTATTTATCTTTTAATGTATGTAAGTATATACAAAATGCATACCCTATCGTCAACTGCTTCGAGTGATAACACACAATTTCTGACATTCTTCACTACCTAGAATCCTGTACCGCCCTGCTTCAGGCCTGTCACGTCACGACAATAGAGAAGTATATTGAGTAGGATTACTTCCTTAGTTCACTTTGTCCTTTCCATCTGATTTCCTGCAATGCAGCAATTTTTATTTTAAAGCTCATCAATTCATCCGCCATTTCACCCATCTCAGCCAGCCATATTTCTACGTTTCCCGCCTCTCACGACGACGTCGACATCGGGTTTGGATTTGACAGGATTTGCTTGTGTATTATCTAAAATTAAATGTTTTGATACATTTAGAAAAGTCAAAGGACATAGCTACCCCATTCAGATGTCAATTATACGCTTCCTGTCTGGACCAACATCCGCCGGACTACTTCCGTGTGACAATCCTCCCTCCATGCTGCTTATACATGTGTTCAACAAAATAGTTGCTAAATGTGGGCAAAACCACATGAGCTAAGAGTTCAACGTCTAGCTGGACATTTCTGAACACAATGGCCACCAAGGTGGGCACCACAGTCATGCACATAAATTCTATGACTCCATGCCAGACGTACAAAATCCACCCAGCGATTTTCCTCCCCGACATTATCCTTCTTTTGTGCAGCATCCTCCTGATCGCATTCCTGTTTTTCCATTCCATAAAAGCTCAAAGAACATTAGACTTATACTTTTCTTGGAGTTTTATTTTTCCATGACACTTAAATAAAACGATATTGTGGCAGAGCTGCATTGTGTTGTCTACTGTCAAGTAAATCAGAACGATAATAAGAAAAAACAACAATAAAAAATAAAAAAACTGAAAATAAAAAAAGGGACAAGAAGAAAAATTGAAGAAAGGTACAAAACGGATGACAATTTTCAAAAGGCTAAATTTTCAATTTCCCCGGACTTATGTTTTTCACAAAGGACAAATTTCAATCAAAGTTCATTTTAATAATAAATAAGTATGCTTGGCTACATTCAATGCCATTTTTACGATGGGTAAGTTGTAAGCAATATCAAAGCCCTATTGTATGTCAAGAGCCTGCCCTTGCCGACCTTTCATGCTGTGTGAATGGTCCCCCTGCATTGTAGTGGGGATTTTATATGATATACTAGCAGTACAACAGAAAAAACACATACACACAAACACATTTTTGCCCCCTCAGGTGTTTGGTAAATGTTACCTGGCCAGAAAAAAGGGGGCAAAGAGAGAGAGTGTTTCCTGTTTCAATAACATATTTTCTATTTTAGAGGGATTTCATAAAATACACTTAATAGTACTGAACTGAGAAGTTTAAGAAATTCCTGGAAGATTTCGTTGTTGTTGTTGATTTTGTTGTTGCAGCAAATTGCTACCTTTCATCAGAATAGATCCTGGGAAGCTTTCAGGGGAATCCTTACAAGCCAGTCAGTTAATAAATACATATATATAAAATTTTGAAAAGGGTACACATTCATAATATACAAGTCCTGGAATTGGTTGAAGGCTTTTTATGTTGAATGAGTTTTCATAATCGTCCTTTTAGCTTTATATGAATTTTGAGATGTTTTATGAATATTTTTACAGGATTCCCTGGAAACTTGAATTCGAATTAACCTTATGGCAAATGCAAAATCCTTGGGAAGTCTTAGATGTTGCGCTGAAGTTGATTAAATTATATTGGTCTATTTCGAAAATATAAAACAGGAGGTAGAGGCTTGGTTGTTCATAGCTAAAGATTTTATTTTAATAATTTAAGATTTATGTTAATAAAATAAAAATTTAATCTATCTTAGCTTTAACTACCAAGGACAAAGGACCATGAACAGAGTCGAATCAGATCCTTGGCGGGCTTCTATGAGTCTTGTTTTGAAAGAGAAAAATCAGTCTGTCATGTTGTTTGGGTCATGGTAGAATGTCTTCATCTTCGTCTTTAACGGCTGGAATCCGGTTCTGGCCTCTTGCAACACTATTCTTTCCGCCAGTCACAATTCGGAACCGATCTAATCCAGTTTGGCAGCCCTAAGCTCTGAGCGTCCTGGTCTACGCCATCTTTTCAGCGAAGACTGAGTTTCCCTCACTGTCGCATTCTCTTCGCTCTTACGAGATACCCTGCTCATCGGCGCTTATCGAGCTTTATTTTCTTCATACACCATCCCATCTCATTGCAGACAAATCAGGTCAGGGCAAATCGGGCAAATCGCCAGGGCACTCTGATTACACTCCGGCGAAGTCCACGAAGTCAAACTTGTAATGGTGTTTCGGTAAGTGGTTCTCTAGTCCTCCTTTTTTAAGGGAGGGTTGCAGGGAGCTCTGGAGTTGTGTAGAGTTTTACATGGGGCCTCGATAGTCTAGGGAGTAAGGCGCCTGGCTACCATCCCAGAGGTCCCGGGTTCGAATCCCGGTAGCACGACGGTCCTTCGCCTCTCCCACCTTCTTTCTTCTTCCATTCCTCATTCCTCCTGTCATAGCCTTATGCCTTAGAGGCATAACACTCCAGCGAGTCGTTTCTCGTTGCCCCGATGCCAGAGTCGCGATAGAAAAAGTTGGGAGTAGGGGGTTGTGGCAGTTCCTTCCTTCACTTCTCTCTTTTCCTTCACTATCTATCAACTAGAGCTTGCTGTTCGACATTCAACTCTATACGAAAAAAATAGACAGTAAAAAGGGCTTACAGCGTAGGACTCTTTTCCTATATCTTTATTTTATTAACACCGGAAATTTTCGCTAGCGCCCAACGCTTTTTTTACATTTCGAAAGGTAGGTTGTTTCCATATTCTGGCTGGAGTAATAAAAACTTTACATTCAAAATTATTTTTTACTTTTTAGTTCATTTTAAAATAAAAGCGTATTTTTTAATTTTTTTTAAACTACATTTTTTATTTTCTACTTTTTAGTCTATTATATGTCTCCGCCATTTGTAGTGATCGCCATATTAGATTTAAAATGACGTCACACAGCTTACTGTACTATACTTGTCATATACTTTCATTTGATACCCATACCGAGGGCCTTGTAAAACTGAAGAAATATGTAGCACCAACGTTAAGCCTTGTCCAAAAACGAACAGAATGGATGCGTTAGAGTTGAAACTAGTGTCAATTAGACCTTAGATGATCTGAATCTGAAGAAATAACCCGAAAACTAGAGGTCCATACCTTTTATGATAAACTTCAAGCTATTTATTCTGCGGAAAGCTCTCAGCGGTCTTAGGTAGGAAGTACTGTTTTTTTTTATAAAAATATCCTGCAACACTCACTCATTCTTTTCAATGGACATTGTGGGAATAATGACCACATTCGGTCTGTTTGCGAATGCAAGCTGTGCATCTGGGCTAGTGTCTCGAAAAATTGGGCTAGTGTCTCGAAAACCACCCTCTAATGTTGCTAAAAAAGGTGTAAGCCCGTCTGTCCGTAGGGGATAACGGTATTTGCTCTACCATTGACGCTTCAATTTAATTTTAGGAGTAGGATTCCCTGAAATTGGGTAAACCAAAGCATCTAGTGTACATAAACACAACTACTTTGGAGTATGTCGCTATATTGTGAGTTGGACGATGGAACAGACGGGTAGAGAAGCCCCGTCCTAAGATCTGTCGTGGATCGTTTCCTGCGGATCGCAAATTATAGTGGCGTGCTAAGGCTGCGCCTCCCAAACTGAGTAGTTACGATCTGTCTTGCGAGATAAAGATGTGCACGAATTTGTGAGGTGAAAGGCTGGCGGGAAAGCACTTTGTAGGGGTTGCAAACCAAGGTGTCGCCTCCTGATAGTTAGAGAAGTGAGATAGATTCTAGCATATGCAGTGCCCACTGTTGATAAACACATTTGGCAGGTCGAGAGAAAAATGTGGCAGCATACCTCCTCAGTGCTCTCCAGGAATGTTACGTTCCCAACAGAAAGCCAAAAGAGATGAGGCGAGCTTAGTAACGGTCTAGGGCGACTGAGCGTACCTAAATGGGGTTTGAAGTGACCTACGTCCTTTGGGTTTGAAGTAACTTACGTCCTTCAAATCCCGAGCGTACCAATTCGCCCTGCTGCTTAAATTGCCCAAGTTCAGAAATGACAATGACAATGATTTCTTTCAAGGTTAGATGTCTGCTGAGCATACTGCAAAGCTGGAATCAGTTGCCAGAGAATATACTAGACATCATAATGAGGTCGGAAGAAATATTCAAAGAGGTAGATAGTACGACGAAGGTCATCCACTAAAAATTACATGTCAAGATAATCGAGCCCTGGCCTCTGAGAGGACAGTCGGAGCTCATAAGCCACCGATGTCAATACCAAATATTTAAGTTATACCTTAAATTGACGAAAGATCAACAACAATTAATTTTTCTTTTAAAAATGCGTTTAAAAATGCCTAAACAATAAATGTTTTGCGCTCTTGTAGTTTTTTATAAGAATAAAGAAAAAAGCTTTCATTGAAAAGAGCTTTTATGACGTAGTTGAAACAAAAGCTTTATGGGTTTTGGTATTAGATAAAAAATAAGCTTTTTTGGTTTGTATCTAGAATTTTTAAACTGTAAATGAAACTTAAATAAGTAATATTTTTTTCATTCTCGCAACATAAATTTATAAGAAAATTCTTTTCATTCAAAATTTTTGTTAAAATAAATACAAACGAAGTATTTGTACTATGTTGCTGTAATTACTTTGAGAATATTATGTGATGTCATGACATGATGTCAATACTTAAACTTTTCTATTGGCCTATGCTAAAGTTACTTAGCAGCCTTAAAACTTACATAAATTTACATCTTATCGTTACACTTAAAGTGCCTTTAATACCGTACATACTCCATAATCCATCATCAAAACAAACAAAAGGAATACCTCCAGTCGTTCAATTAAAGCAACTACCTCTATCCATATTGACACGTAATCAAATTTAATTGCTTTATAATTCAAGAAACCAAACCGATAAACCATAACTGACCAACAGAAATTCTAGTGTGACAAATCGCTAATTGATGTAATCATTCACTTCAATTCGGATACCAGACGACGAGGACGACGACGACGAGATCGATAATCGGTTGCGATATCAACGAGAGATAAATAGGAACAATTTGTCTTGTTATTAAAAACTGACGGCTGCAGAATACAGCCAGGTTGTCACTCTCACGGGCTAAGTCAATTACACCCTCTTTATTTGCTGGTAGCTGTATGAAAGGGAGAAGGTGGTAGATCCGTCAATAAATGATAAAATCGACCCTTAATATCGGGGTGGACTGTTTTTATGGTATGGGCTGCGTTTAATAGGTTGAAATAACAAAACGTGATGGTAATAAATTCCTGTTAAAAAGTCGAGGGCTTGCCTAAACTGAAGAAGAAAATGGTTTACCTATAAAATTGCGTGGAAATGGTAAGAAGAGGACATTTTACGGCCACGGATCCGGGAGAGTAAATTTATTTATTTATTTTTTTTTTTTTTTGATAAATTGTTAAAATCCATGAGGTTGTAGGTTGTGTGTGATACATCTCTTTTTTTTCCTGGTACCGGTTCTAAGTGGATGAATAGATAAATTCGAAGCTTTTAAGGGCAGTCAACTTCAAGTAATTTCATTACCCACATATACGTGTAAAACGTGAAGATTTACTTTTTTTTCATCCAACAAAAAAAAAGTATACACACTCTTACCTAAGGGTCCTTGCAATAAATCAAGGGAAATCCCATGTGAATTTCGCACAACATTTTCCGACTTTAAAAACTGAACCATTTTTCCAAGGGGCGACCGTGTAATATAGGGGACAAAGGACAAAATACGGCACCTATACCCTTTTAACTTTAAGAAATCAGAAATTGGCAGCTCACCTTTTGCTTAACGCGGGTTAAGAACTTTCTATTGGGAATAAAGGACCCGCATCCTCATCGAACCCACATAGATTAGGTTTACTTTCGCCCACTTTCAAGGAAGAAGTATATAAAAAAAAACAAAAAGAAAAAAGCCAGATCCAACCCCATCACAAGTATGTAGGGTATATAATGTATATATATATATACAGCAATAGCAAATAAAAGTAAAATGAAGAAAGAGCTTTTTATAACTGCCTCAGCATAGGAGTTACCCTGTGTAACCCTAGTGTAACGAAGAAAGACAAGGGTCAAATTGGTTACATTATAAATGGAACATGTCTAGGAGGCTCCAGGCTTGACCATCTCGACAGTGATAGTCTTGTCTTTCATTACTCAGTGGTAATCGATTCTCCCTCTGCAACTCAGGCATACAATAATGCAGCAACTTTTGGGGAAGCATTTCTCGCGTCCTAATCGAGGAAACCATTAGTGCGAATGGCACTAATTAAGAGACGGCTTCCTTCTGGGTACAACACAAAAAAAAAAAGAATTGTCGATACATAGGTAAAACCAACTAAAGTCCTTTTCTTCTTGTTATAAGAAAATTCTTCTGAAGCTAAGAAAATTCCAGGTTGCTTGTCATCCTTTTGGGTGAGAGCAAATGAGATATTAATGAAACACTAAATAATTGAAAAGCAATTACTTGTAGGGTGTCATCCCTATGAAGGCAATTACAGCTGAGATCAGACAAATACTGAAAGCCTTAGGAGATGTAAGGTGAGTGGGAATGACTTGCAGGTGGACATACTGGAGGCCTTGTTAGGCTTTGTAGCACTTTAATTATAGTAATTAGAATTCATTTGAACTCTGTTTTTTTGATTGTGGTTTTTGTGGGGGCTGCAATATTTGTCCTTAACATTTTGATTGTAAAGGGCAAATTGGAAGACTTTTTTGTATTTATATTTTCCAAGTGGGAGAATAAATGCTGCATTTAAAGAAGTAAATACTCGTTAGAAGTCATTAATATTCAATAATAACAAATAGAGGCGACAGAGCAGAAATAAGGTAATTATTGACTATTGACAACACAAAGCTGGTCACCTTTAATTTTTTAAAGAGAATTAATTCAATTAAATTTGTATAAATTAAAGCGGAATCCACTTGTTTACGAAAGGCTGTAATTAATAGATTTGATTAAAAATTTTAATATTATAATCAAACCGAATTTTGTTTCTTAAGTATTCATTTTGGTTCATCTAATTTATCAATATGTTTAAGTCATATTTTAAATTATCGAAAAATCAAAATCATTTAATTTTATTTAAAAAAATGCATTTAAAGGGCCTAAAAAAATAAATTTTTTGAGCTTTCGTAATTTGTAATAAGAATAAATAAAAAAGCTTCCAGTGAAAAGAGCTTTTATGACGTAATTGAAACAAAAGCTTTATGGGTTTTAGATAAAAAATAAGCTTTTTTGGTTTGCATCTAGACTTTTTACACTGTAAATGAAATTTAAATAAATATTATTTTTATCATTCTCGCAACATAAAGGAGGATGTAAACTCCAATAGCTATGTGTAATACGTCGCAGGATAGCTCTTTTTGAGCTGATTATAAGTTACTAAGGCGCCTAGTTCCAAATATAGTTATCCGTTCTGAGTTATACAGTCAGTACTATTCATCTCTGTTATACAAGAGCCAAATCAGCTTTTTTTATATTTCATAATTCACTGTCCTTTTGTGCATGGAAATAGGACTTATCCGTCGTCACATGCCAGCCAGTATCCAATTATTAATTCTGATTTTCTAAGATTGGAGGCAAGCGGTGAAGAACAATTTATTTTATTAGCTTTGGGAACATACCAAATAAAGCTGGCGAGGTCGTATTGCGTGGAATATTTACACAACGCAATATACAATAAAGAAAAAACTACACCTATTATTTAATAATGACAACATAGTTCATCACATGCCTAAGAGGACGACGTACTGTAGGTACCTGGAAATCTGGGTCATTCAGATGTGAACCATCGCGCTGCAAACACTCCTCAAATCTGTACCTCAAAGTGCGGGAAGAAACAATATCGAAACATGGCTGTGTATCGGTCGGAATTTACAGTCCCAGATTGCCCTCACTGATTAGCCGGTGAATATAAGAATTTTTGTTGATTCCAAAATAACGTCCAAAATCGTCTAGAAGCTACGGTTTCGGAGATATAAGAATTTTTGTTGATTCCAAAATAACGTCCAAAATCGTCTAGGAGCTACGGTTTCGGAGATATAAGAATTTTTGTTGATTCCAAAATAACGTCCAAAATCGTCTAGGAGCTACGGTTTCGGAGATATAAGAATTTTTGTTGATTCCAAAATCGTGTAGGAGCTACGGTTTCGGAAATATAAGCATTTTTGTGTATTAAGCCGGTGATTCCAAAATAACGCCCAACATGGTGTAGGAGCTACGGTTTCGGAGATATAAGAATTTTTGGTGAATCCAAAATAACGCCCAAAATCGTCTAGGAGCTACGGTTTCGGAGATATAAGAATTTTTGTTGATTCCAAAATCGTGTAGGAGCTACGGTTTCGGAGATATAAGCATTTTTGTGCTTTTAGCCGGTGATTCCAAAATAACGTCCAAAATTGTCTAGGAGCTACGGTTTCGGAGATATAAGAATTTTTGTTGATTCCAAAATAACGCCCAAAATAGTCTAGGAGTTACGGTTTCGGAGATATAAGCATTTTATATGTTGTTAGACGGTGTTTATAGCCAGTGCTACCATCAAAACTTGCTAATATCTTCAAAAATAAAGGCCGTAACACAAAAATTGTCTGGACTTTATTCATAGGAAGTTGTTCAAGCTTTCCAATTTTGGGAAAAAAAATATTGGTTAACTACGTATTTTTTGGAGAAAAATATAGTTGAAGTTGATATTAAAAAAACCAAAATTTTGATGACTCATAACTCTGGACGTTTGTACGGTAGAGTTTTATATAGGTGAGAATATTCTGCGTATAGTGCTACCTTATTCATTAAAATAGGTCATAGGGTTACAAAAATACAGGGTGATATGCGAAACTCTAAAAAACAAAACTTCAAAACGCCCTAGCGGTTAAAGAGTTATGATTTATTCCCTATGTCATTATGTCCCCTCAGAAAATGATATAAAATTTTCAAAAATCATCACAATAAGTTTTTTCCTGCCTCTGAAGATTTCACATATCACAATTTCGATAAACAGTAAACAATTTCACAGATCTATTTAAGGATTTAAACGTATTCAAGAATACGAACTGACAACAGAATACGATTTTACCCAAAAGATCGAAAACAAACACAGACTTGGAAGCATTTAAATCTCAACGCACATGTTTTGAACACATTTATGTGGTCAACGTGGGACTTTAACCATAGCATAACAATAGGCACATATACAATCCGACCATACCTGTCACTCCAGAATATCCTGTATAGAGAGAGATATGGGCCCCTATTAAAGACATCACACCAACCACACAGTGGCACAACAAATTTTTCCTGAATACAAAATTCACGTTTTAGTATCACCACTAGACAATCACCACAGGAGCAAGGCAAACACAATTTGAATCATGATTGTTTAATGAACTAACAAAATATCTCGCACTATATACACACATATATGTATGTATAATCTGCACACCACCCCACCCACTCAATATTATCACCAAAGTAACGTTATAGCGATAGCACTTTCACCGGAAGCTTAAAGCAGTACTGTGATGCCCGGACAGAATACGATGCATTGGTAGTGAGTTGTAGCAATTATTTTGCTAGATTTTCGGTATAGCGATGAAAGAGGATCTAAAGTCTTTTTCGGATAAATTGGGTTTATGGGGCAGCCCACTAGGAGATTCAAGGGAAATATTCATGACATGCAACCTCAGGTTTTGCATACTTGGATATATTCACACATATAAGGAAAACTTACAGTGGAAACAGATATGAGGAAAGTAAATAATAGATTTTAAAATAAATAATATACTGTGCAATTACGTCAACATTAAAATGAATAAGGATTCATGACGTTACAGGAAGGAAGAGATCGCTTGAAGCTCTATAATGTGCCTTACGAACTCACGATGATTTTGTCGAACACACGCCATAGACTTCATCGTACAAGATAGCATTCTCTTTTATGCTCGCACATCATTATTGCTACAAGCCAAAGGCCAGTCTTGGTGGAAGAAGCGAAAATACAAAGGAAATGCGCTGCATGGGACTCGAACCCGAACCTTCTGGGATGGTAGCCTTAACTCCTAGGCTACAGAAAAGAACAAATTGGTAAGGTCTCACCAATATCTATAAAAGTTCAAAAAGAGAGTTAGAAAAAGCTAGTGACAGTGGTTGCGCAGCAGAAATTCATTTTATAATTCTGGCGTTCATTTTTCAGTCCGTCCCGATAGTTCGTCTTGATAGAAGAGTGTATTCGAGTCTGGGCCGAATGTAGGACCTCCAAATGAAAGCTTGTCAGTTGCCTACAATGTTTAGATATGGGTCAACCCTTTGATTCACACCATCTACTGAGACAGACCGAAACTCTTTGTAGATTTTGATAGAGCTGAGACAGGACTTTGTTTTGGAGGCATTGAATTCGACACGGTTTTTGCTTGCTTGTCCAAATCTATAATAAGTTCAATGTCCCTGAGTGGGGCGGGGCATGAGTTGATGATCTAAGAGACAAGATCTTGAAGGTGCTTGACCAACATGGTCGAAAGCATAGTTGTAACAGAGAGTACCTTTATCAACGAACCTCACTACAGAAGAAGACTGAAAGCAGATCACTGATAGAATTGACCCCTGGAGAACACCGGCAGATATAATGTGGGCTTTAGATTCGTCACTTTCCAATACTAGCTTAGTTGAGCGGTCAAAGAGGATACTGTCAAACCAGTTCTGTAGATGTAGGTCCGATACCAATAATATGGAGGTTAGTCAACCGATTGGGGTGCCATTCTCTGTTCAAAGTCTTAGAGATATGTAAAGCAACCCAGACAAGGCTCACCAAAGCGATGAATGTTTTGTATAAGGTATTCAGTCAGACACACCAGTAGGTTGCCGCTAGATCTTTTTGGTCTAAAGCCTTGTCGAGTCGAATTTGGTTGGATTAAATATAAGGGCGGTAGTTTGAGGGGTTATTGCATTCATCGTTTTTCGGTATCGGCTGAATATCAGGTAGTCGTCTCCAAGAATCTGCATAAATTGCCGAGAAGTAAGCTAAGCCAAAATTACTGGGCACAGGATCAGCCCAAGCTAAGATGGTACATTTGCGGACGAGGTTTATTACCTCTCTCTTCTACATAAGAGCAAGGGCTGGGGAATTATACTTGAGTTACAGGAGTTTCTCTACTTAATATACTCACAACGAAGCGACTCCTTCAGGGAATCTTTTTACGTTCTATGGGCGCTTTCTTTAGCCTCTTTGATGACACAAAGAGTGACATAATTAAAACCTTAAGAGCTTTTAAAAACTTAAAAACTTTTGTTTTAAAAGGTTAAGAACTTTTAAAATCTTTTAAAAGCTTAAGTTTTTAAGCTTTTACAATAAAAGCTTAAACGCTTTTAAAAGCTCAAAAGCTCCATTTATTTCAAAAGGTTAAAGGCTTTTAAGAGCTTTCAAAAGCTTTTAAAAGTTCTTAACCTTAAAATCTCCTTAAACTGAAGCTTTTAAAAGCTCTTAAGTTTTTAAAAACTTTTAACCTTCTATTTAGAAAATTTAGGAGAGTAAACAGCTGGTCGTTTGTCGAGCGATCCTTCCTGAAGCCTGCTTTATACTCGTCTAGGATCCTTTCTGCGAATGTTTCTAAAAGAATAGGTGTAAAAATCTTGCAGCAAACAGGAAGTTGCGCAATTCCTCTGCAATTTTTGGAGGATAATTTTTTCTTTTCTTATGAATTGGAGATATGACAGATTTCACAAAGCAGGTGGCACATAGCCATTATTACAAAAATCAAAACAAAATTTTTTATATTGGGCCTTGTGTTAAATTCATAACCTGAGTACAGCGTTGCCAGACGTCCCGATTTTAGCGAGACGTCCCGATTTTAAGCCCAAAACCAAATGTCCCGCGCGGGACAGGCTCAATCCCGCTTTTCGGGGATAACTCAATTTTTTTGTTGTTGCGGTGGTTTTTATACATTTCAAGGGGCCATAAAATGAAGTTAATTTTGAAATGGTTGAGAATGCTGTATCTTGATTAAACTTGACAGGCGATGTTTCAGTAGATATCTTATATGAAGAATTTAACTTGTTGAAATCACCTTGGACGTAGTAGTGCGAAATTGTAAAGACACCCCAGCACAGAAATAACACTAGCTGTTTAAACAGTTTCCAAAAACACATACCAAGAATGTGTTTAAATTGGCAACTTAAAAAAACTAAACTTCAAAATAAGTAAAATCTTCAGAGAAATATAAATAAGTAATTCGTAAGTAATACCTCGGCTTCACCGGCCTCAGATCAGTAATATTCAGTTCAATCCACATTAAGTTGCTTCGCCGGTTAAAGTGCTTCAAATTGTTGTTGCTTCTTCGCCAGAAGCCAGAAATGCAAAAGCTCACTGGAATGGCCTTCCACTATTCCAGTTGATTACCTTCTTTTGAGCGAGCTTTTACGTTTTACTTAAGTTCGAGTTTGAGTTGGGCGAGTTGAGGTCTGTTTTTTCCTCATTTAATATGTGGAAATTGTATGCGAACTGAGATTATTTTGAAGTTCAGTTTACCAATTTGCTCGAACTTACGCAGTTCGGCCCGTGAAGCCGCGGTATAATGTATTAATTTTTTTATATTTCTCTGAAAACTTAACTACCTTACAGAACCAGACAGTTATTGTTATTGGTATAGTAACGTAATGGCCCAGCTTCACCGGCCTCAGTTCAATAATATTCAGTTTAATGCACATAAGTGGCTTCACCGGCTAAAGTCCTGTTCAGTGCTTGAAATTGTTGTTGCTTTTTCGCCAAAAGTCAGAAATGCAAAAGCTCACTGGAATGGCATTCCACTATTCCAGCTGATTACTCTCTTTTGAACGAGCTTTTACGTTCAAGCTCGAATTCATGTTCTGTTGGGCGAACTCAAGGCCGTACAGATCAAATTTTCGAGCAGCGGCAGCAGCAGCGGAAGAGGCAGCATGCTGCCTCATGTATCAGATTCGTTGTAGCAGCAGTAGGCAGCAAACTTTTTTTATCATACAATATAGGGTGCCCCCAAATCAATTCTATTAATTTTCTTCCATTTATTCAATGAATTTCCAAATAAAAACAAACAAACAAACAAAAAGCGTCTCAAAGAAGAAACTTTACTGAAATGTCAAAAAATGCTGCCTTGCTGGGCAGCAAAATTAGGAATAGGAATGAAAAAGCAGCGGCAGCACTCAATGCTGCTTCTGTGCTCATGTGACCCGCGCTGACCAATAGAAACAGTTTGCTGCTGATATTTTTGTTGCGCTGCTTTATATCTGATACAGCCTTCAGGCTTTATTTTTCCTGACTTCGAAATGTGAAAATGTATGGGAACTCAGGGAAAAATTGAAGTTCAGTACACAAATTTGCTCGAACTTGCGCAATTCGGCCGGTAAAGCCGGGGTATAATGTATTTTCATTAAAAAACATTTGCTATGGCTATCTGTCATCATTGTAAACTTAATTTGAAACTCAAATAAAAAGATAAGTACCAAAAAACTACTGATTATTTACGTTTTTTATTATGTCCCGCTTTTGACGAAAAAATCCCGCTTTTTTACTCAAAAAGTTTTAAAATCCCGCTTTGCCCGAAAAAAAATCTGGCAACGCTGCCTCAGTAACAGCTGGCCCTTTTGGAACGATTGAAGTTACAGTGGTGGTAGAACGTAAGTTGTTTCAATTTACTTTTTCATACAAAAGTTTTTGTAACACTTGAAATTTTGTATGAAGAGATCGATTGAAACAACTTAGGCTGGTCGCACACTGCAGCAGATTCGGCCGAATTTTGTACGGCCGTATACGGCCGAATAATTAAACAAATCTGATCGGAGTAAACCTAGGGACGTCAACGGCCGAAAACAACGGCTGTAATGTGCGAATGACAATAGCAAAATAATTGTTTGAAAAATTCGGCCGAATACGGCCGTATAAAATTCGGCCGAATCTGCTGCAGTGTGCGACCAGCCTTACGTGCTACCACCGCAGAGCTAAATCTATAATGGACGAATCTGAGTTGTTAATACAATATATCCGACAGCGACTGTTGGACCAATCCTAGTCGTTAGTACGGAAAGTAAGCCTGAACAGAGTTTGTTCAGGAGTGCGAAGAGAAAGGTGAACAGTTCAAGCTTAATACTGTGAATCATTTCTTTGGAGGGGAATCTTTATACTGAATCAAGCTTAAGACTAACGACAGTGTGGTGACCGCGTAAAAGTTTAATTACTAAACTTTACGCAATGTCACACAACATCTTCCGGCACGATCAAAACGATCGGCCAGAACGCACCCTCGATCACTGAACTCTAAAGTTTAGTGATCTAGCCAATTTCCGGCATCTCAGATTTTTACTACTCCTCGTGTTACGCTATAGAGTCCACGCAAGTAAAAAGGCCGTGATCGTAAAGAACCTAGTGACATATAATTATATATATATATATAATAAATGATATTATAAAAGTTATAATAAGTGATCTTTTATGTTAAAAACCTGGATTATATAAAATATAACCAAATTATATAAAATTAAAAAACAAAAAGCAAGTGTTTCTATTTCATGGTGACTACCGTTGTGCAGCAGCAAAATTGGTGACCCCGACCGCTACACGCGGTATTAAATAATTTTCAGCGAGCTCGGATTTTCACGTGCTCAAATATACAAAGCGTTCCAGCATTAATTCTTGCCAATAAACAAGATCTGCCAGAGGCTCGTGAACCAAAGAATTAGAAAACTATTAAGGCGCCACGCTATCACCATTATACCGGCAATCAGCAACAATAGCAAACAAACGGAATACTAAAGTTAATTGGGAAGTACCATTTTCATGTTTTTATCATATTACTTCCTATAATAAAGGAACATTCAACCATTAAACATACATATAACTAACAATCAAATATAAACAGTCAATTGTGCGTGTACATATAAAGACAAATTTTTTTTCCTGTTTTAAAAGCGAACAAAAGACAGTACATAGTTTATTATTAGTGACATCAGGTCGCAGAAATTAATTATTTTCCGCGATAGTTTCATATAAAAAATATTCCAGAAAACCGTACAAAGAGGATTCAGAATACATCGAAGGACTACGAACAACAGATAATTTTAATATTTTTTTTCCCTCAATAAAATTGTGGAACAATTCTTTTATATTATACATACAAATATTTTGAACGACATTTTTTTTATATACATATTTTGAATTTTTTTATATAACATTTGAATTTTTTTTATATAACATTTGAATTTTTTTATATATAACGAAGATTTTTTTTGTTTTTCCCCCAATATTCATTTTACACAAATTTAGATTTGAGAATGTTTTGATTCAAATTTAACTTGTTTCGACTTGATATAAGAGTCAATTTCTTTTGTATAAATTTCACCTTGGTGTTTTATATATATAAGTATATATATATATATATATATTATATGGATTTTTTACGGATGCACCGAGAGTGAAGTCAGTTTTTTTTTGGAATTATTTTCTATATATTTTCCTTGCTACACGGTAATTAAAAAATTTTGTTTTTCTTTTACGGGTTTTCATTTTCTTACATTCCGATTCGTTTTGGTATTGGGTTCGCAGTTATTTTTTTTTAAAGAAATTTTACAATATGTCACGGACCGAGGATTTGTCCATGGATCAATACGATCACAATGAAATACCGAAGGTAAATGAACCAAAACCCGGACCATCGGGAGTCGACGCCGCTAAGGTGTCAAAATTAGATATCCCGAAGTTCTGGGCACACCAGCCCGCCTCCTGGTTTTACCAGGCGGAAATTATGTTCAGGATGGCGGGCTACAAGTCGGACAGCAGCAGGGTCTACAATGTTATGGCCGCACTACCGGAAGAGGCGGTAACGGCGATGCGGCTTAGCACTGTAGACCATGCCTCCTCCACTTACGACGAACTAAAACAGTACCTGCTCGAGAAATACGGCACTTCGGAGAAGCGCCGGCTCGAGCAGCTGCTGTCAGTGCAAGAGCCTGGAGACCGAAAACCATCGGAGTTCCTCCAGGCTCTCAAAGCACTAGCCGGCGGATCGTCTGCGGTCAATGATGACCTGATCCGGACCCTGTGGGAGAGGAGACTCCCACAGGCCATCCAGGTCACATTGGCCACGGCGGGCGATCAATCGCTAGCAGCTCTGGCAGAAACGGCGGACAAGGTATGGGAGGTGCTTCCACACGGAGGCGCCTCATACGCGTCCGCTGCCGTTCGCGCAACTACAGCCAATACAGAGCCACCGTGGATGTCGCTTGAAAGCGCCATCAACAAGCTGACATCCAAGCTGGACACTTTAGTCAAAGGCCAGCGAAGCCCACAAAATACGAGAGGCCGAACACCTGCCAATCGGCAGGGCGGTCCTTCACAGCCTTCGGCCAATCGGCCACCAGGGGCCAATAAACTGAGAGGTAGCTTGTGCTACTTCCACTACCGTTACGGTAGTGAAGCACGCACCTGTAAAGCCCCCTGCAGTTTTAATGGTGGTGGCGCCAAATCGGCGAAGAAACGAGCCTCCACCCCTAAAAAAAACTAAAGGGGCAGGGGGTCGACACGAGCGAGCATATAACTGGCCGCTCATATCGCCTATTCGTCCGTGACACCAACAATCG
The DNA here is from genome assembly GCA_963855945.1 of Thereva nobilitata. NCBI lineage: Eukaryota > Metazoa > Arthropoda > Insecta > Diptera > Therevidae > Thereva > Thereva nobilitata. The sequence continues at coordinate 176,766,630 of OY979695.1, forward strand.
GATGGATTTTCTGATTGATTCGGGCTCGGACGTTTCAATTGTTCCCGCCAAGGCGTTCCCGGCCCATAACGGAAGCCCGAACGTCCTTCTGCATGCGGCCAACGGATCACTGATCCGAACTTTCGGCACAAAGTTGCTGGAACTTTATCTAGGCTTACGCCGACGATATGTCCACAACTTTATCATAGCCGACACCACTAAAGCCATTATCGGGGCGGACTTCTTAACGAAGTTCAAATTGTCAGTCGATTTCGAATATCGACATTTAGTTGACAAACGCACCAATTTTCGAATCAACGTGTGCGCCACAGTCGACTATACCCCCGAATCCCATCCATGCCTAATTACAGGTATATATAAAGAGCTGTTAACGAAGTACGCTTCGTTAACAAAACCGCCCAATTTTAACCTTCCAGTTAAACACAATGTGCAACACCACATTGTGACTAAAGGGCAATTACCATTCGTCACCGCTCGGCGACTCCATCCGGAGAAACTGAAAGTGGCAAAATTAGAATTTGACCATATGGTCCAATTGGGGATTTGTCGACCTTCGTCGTCCCCCGCAGCATCTCCACTTCATCTGGTCCCTAAACGGGACTCACATGATTGGAGGCCATGCGGCGACTACCGTCGCCTGAATGCTGTCACTGTGCCGGATAGATATCCGATCCCGCATATACAGAATTTTTCCGTGAATCTTCACGGTTGCACAATTTTTTCGAAGGTTGACTTGGTACGTGCATATCATCACATACCAATCGCCCCAGAAGACGTGCATAAGACTGCACTCATTACGCCATTCGGCCTATATGAGTTTACCCGTATGCCATTCGGCTTACGAAATGCAGCTCAAACCTTTCAAAGGTTTATTAACGAAGTTACGAGAGATCTCGACTTCGTTTATGTATACTTGGACGATATACTTATCGCCAGTAAAACCGAGGAAGAACATATCGTTCACCTCGAAGAGCTCTTTAAACGCCTCGATAGCTTCGGTTTAACCATTAAGCTAGAGAAATGCGTTTTTGGTGCACAAGAGATTAAGTTTCTAAGCCACCGCATCACAAAAGATGGAATACTTCCATCCTCCGATCGGGTTCAGGCTATCGTTGATCTCGCACCTCCAACTTCTGTCAAATCGATCCAGAAGTTTTTGGGAATGGTGAATTTTTATCACCGATTTATACCAAAATTGGCTGAACAGTTGGTGCCGATAAACGAGCATTTGAGAGAACTTCTCAACCACTCGCGTGCCAATAAAGTATTTACCTGGCCAGCAGAATGTCAGGCAGCATTCCTCAAGGTTAAAACCTCGATGGCCGAAGCAACTCTGCTGAACCATCCAATCGAGGATGCAAAATACAGTCTAACGACTGACGCTTCTGATTATGCAATCGGAGGCGTATTGGAACAATTTAACGGTCATCGGTGGCAACCTCTAGCTTTTTATTCCAAAAAGCTGTCACCAACAGAACGGAAGTACTCTGCATTTGATCGCGAACTTCTCGCAATCTACGCAGCGATCAAACACTTCCGTTATTTCGTTGAAGGACGCAATTTCGTGGTCTATACTGATCACAAACCACTGGTTCGCGCCCTGCACACAAAGACCGAACGATCCCCTCGACAGACCAGACATTTGGGTCTAATCTCTCAGTTTACCACAGACATCAGACATGTGTCGGGTAAACAAAACATTGTCGCAGACTACTTGTCACGCTCACTAGCAACCGACAATGTTGACTCGGTCACCTTCGACCTGCCTACACTAGCTCAGGCTCAACAAGGTGACACAGAGTTGAAGTCTATCCAAGAACACCCCAGCAACGGCTCACGGGTAAAACTAGTTCTCACACCAATACCATTTACTGCCCATCAGGTGTGGTGTGAAACTAGTATAGGCATTCCTAGGCCTTATATACCCACTTCCTTACGTAGACTAGCGTTCAATTCCGAACATAGTCTCTCTCACCCTGGTATTCGTGCTACAAGACGAGCCGTTACCAAGAAATACTTCTGGCCATCGATCAATAAAGACTGCAATGAGTGGTCTCGATCATGCCTTGGTTGCCAAAAGTCCAAAGTTTCACGGCATACCAAATCTCCATTGGAAGCTTTCAAACTTCCAAATAATAGATTTGACCATATCCATATGGATATAGTGGGACCCCTACCCCCATCTCGTGGATACTCTTATATCTTAACGATAGTCGATAGATTCACGCGATGGCCTGAAGCATACCCAATTCGGGATATCTCAGCTTCTACAGTGGCAAAAAGATTCGTCACTGAATTTGTCCCACGATTCGGTGTACCACTTGAGATCACAACCGATCAAGGTACACAGTTCGAATCGAAACTGTTCAACGAAGTTGCCAAATTACTCGGCACTCATCGAATCCGGACAACCGCCTACCATCCGCAAGCAAACGGAATGGTCGAACGGTTCCACAGGCAACTAAAAGCAGCCTTAATGGCAAGGGATAACACTACTCATTGGAGTGAAGACTTGCCCTTTGTCATGTTGGGCATACGCACGGCAATCAAGACCGACTTACAATGCTCACCTGCCGAGCTCGTATACGGTCAGAATCTGAGACTTCCCAATTCGATTTCTATCACAACCGATGAAAATCCAATTGAAGAATCAGAATTCCTCTCTCGCCTTCGTTCTCATATGCAGAACATTAAGGCAATACATCCTCGGCAACCCGCCCAAAAGGATGCCTACGTGCCAGAAGCCCTGGAGAACGCCGACTACGTTTTCATACGAGTCGACCGAGTTCGAAAACCTTTCGAACCGCCATATGAGGGCCCATATGAAGTAATCAAACGATTACGAAAACACTTCGTCGTCAAATTGAACGGCACAACCAAGTCAATATCTATTGACAGGCTAAAACCAGCCTTCGGTTGTGACCGCGACAACGAAGCTAAGCCTTCTAAAGCGGTAACATTCCGTTAACGCTACGCTGGGGGGGGAGTATGTGGTGACCGCGTAAAAGTTTAATTACTAAACTTTACGCAATGTCACACAACATCTTCCGGCACGATCAAAACGATCGGCCAGAACGCACCCTCGATCACTGAACTCTAAAGTTTAGTGATCTAGCCAATTTCCGGCATCTCAGATTTTTACTACTCCTCGTGTTACGCTATAGAGTCCACGCAAGTAAAAAGGCCGTGATCGTAAAGAACCTAGTGACATATAATTATATATATATATATAATAAATGATATTATAAAAGTTATAATAAGTGATCTTTTATGTTAAAAACCTGGATTATATAAAATATAACCAAATTATATAAAATTAAAAAACAAAAAGCAAGTGTTTCTATTTCATGGTGACTACCGTTGTGCAGCAGCAAAAACAGCATGACAGTTAAGTTGTGACTAGGCAAAGTTTGGCAAACAACCATTGCCAATTGAATAAAAAATGTGACATTCACCAATATTCAAAGCGGTGGTGGTTTTTGCACGTGTATAATTTATCAAAAGCCACGAAAATCATATCAGACTTCGATTTCTCTATTGAAAAAAGTCCCAGGACAACAAATCATGCCACTATGCTGCCAGCATTCACTTTTGTCACTAATACGATAAAATATTAATGAAATATTATGGACACAACCCAACAATGACACTGCTTTAACTACACAAAAATTGTATCCTTGTAATATTCAGCATATCATTCGTCCTTACAAAACAGGACCATTTTGTTTCACATATTCACCCCCACCCCTAGCGGAACAATCACCAAAAATTAAATCAAAACTCACTCAGTTAAAGTAATTAAAGGGGACGCAGTCCTATAGAACATCGCTACCACACCACTGGCACGGCACCGCCCCCTCCATCGTCGAACCCATCGCCAACAGGTCCTTGTATATCCTGTATTTGAGTTGTGATTATTCATCAAGGGAGTCGAAAGTCAAACGGCTGGGAAAAGGGCTCCGTATACCAAAGATATCCTGTGTCACTCTCTTTGATTAAATTTTATAAAATTGGTATGGAATCCTTTTGGCCGCTGGTATTTAAGGACTGTTCGTATCTAGGACTCGAGATAATAAATTCTTATCGCCATGTCCCCTGTCGCTTTAGCTTTTACACTTGGCTGCCCTTCTTATATATCCTTTGGCTTATGGGGAAATCTGTTTGTTCTGTAGAAATTATGCGGGCACACCTTAATAAAAACTTTTCTACCATCCTCCACCATCTACCCTCCATCCCCCTCCACACGCCCTGCAATCCTGTTCCTGTTTCACTATATATCGTAGCTGGGCGTGTGTTGGTAGATGCCTACCTTAAACAGTGCTATAAATCAGGTATGGAACGTGCAAGGAAAGCTACATGCTGTGAACAACTCGTTTTCCAATGAATCCGTGAGATTAGGGGCGTACAGTGGGCGAACTGTGACAAGCTGAAGAATTTTGGTGTTGTTTTCCGGCAAGGTGAGGTGAGACAAGGTGAACTGCTGCCAGCTTTCCACTAAAGAAAGACAAATACAACAGTGGAAAACTCCAAAATGAATATTTACAGGAGCCAGAGGTAAAGAAGTTCAGTCAACATCGGTTCCAAGAATTCTGGAATGTGCAAAATTAATTACAGCACGAAGCGCTAATTTGTAGACGGAAGCTGGATTAAGAGTTGAGTGATGTCGACTTAATTTCGGTAAATACGTCTTGGATAAGTACATTTCTGGGTAAGAAGACAGGGCAGACAGGGACAGAGGCGACAGAGACAAAGATAAAGGATCGACAAAAAAAAGATACCAAGATATAAAAGGTGAAAAATGTTTACTCCAACGCAAAAAAAACTCAAACTCCTTTTTTTCTGTTTCGGTAAATATTTAACAACAATTTTTCGGTCTATAACCCGTTACTACGCCATTTTCGTTTAATTTTTTTTTTATATTTACGCTTTCTAATTAGTGATAAAATTGCGCTTAGTCGGCAATTTGTCCTAAATTTGCCTTTTAATTAGTGCTGGAAGGTAGACATTTTACCTGGTCTACCACCCACGGTTTTTTAAACAGGAAAATGAAGCTCTTGTTGTTACTTTCGCTTATAGTCATGTTTGTCTTAAGGAATAAAGACGTAAAAGAATTTCCCTATATATTTTTCAAAGGATTTTCACTTGAAATCTCTATCAGACAAGCAGAGTTGTGGGGTTTCTTCAAGGGTGACAGACTGTATATGTATATTCTGGATTCAGATTTTCTAACACATTTTATTTTATTAAATATCTTTACTTTCGTAGTCACTAACTTATTCGATTCTACAATCGGAGCCCACTACCGACCTCTGGCAACTGCTAGTTCAACAAATCCCTATTCCAAGCAGATTTTATTTAGGTTGGTATCTCTTAGCGAGATTTGAATTAATTGCAAAATCAAATAGCAATTCCCCATACTCGTTATTTTCTGTGCTTTCAAAAAGCGTGTGTCTAGCGTTGCCGTCGTACCATACGACCAGGCTGGCTATAAATGTTTTAGAGCTCTTGTCACCTGCATGTAGTGTTGGGTAGGACACGATTATAAAATGAGTTTGTAAGAGGAGCCTCTTTTTCCTTTTGAACCAGTACAATGTCTCACTTCAAATGAGGCGAGGTGTGATTGTCGCATTGGTGGGTTTCTTCTCTCTTACTTTTTTTAAAGCAATAAAATTCTCAAGTTGAAATGAGGCGAGGTGCACGTAGGATAAATATCTATTAGTACATAAGGTGGAGAGCGTTCAAAATTCAGGTGTTTCGGGTTCCGGTGCATTTGATGTTGAAGTGGAAGTAAGCGAAGCATTTCTGACGCTATCGGTGTTTACAATCTGAGATTCCCAAATTGCAGAGAAAACATGAGGTTGCTTGCTCCTTGTGTGCCGAATTAGATTGTAAGCACCGCTACCTTTGTAAGACAAAACTTTAGCACAGAAATTGCATTTAGCTTTATCATTTTTTAAGTCCACAAAATATTCCCATGCCCTCGACGTCTTTTTCTCCTAAGCCATTCTTAATATATGAAATTAACTTAAAACTTGGTTGCCCAATAACTGCCGGAATTATTAAAATAATAACCAGCAAGAAATATGCAATAGAAGTACAATAAAGTTTCTTTTTAATACGACGGAGTGGTGAGAATCTTACATCTGTCTAGCAGTAAAAAATGCCGGCGACCGCCTGTCTAAAAGAGACACCGGCGGGGGGGGGTCCGCACCGGTAGTGTCAGATTCCTACTGACTAAACTCACCAAGCTTATTGCATGACGTCATCAATTTGGGGTCCCTCAAAAGTTTTCACCAAAGCCGCGGCAGTGGGGCTTACGGATCAGCGACCTACCGCCTATGCTTTCTTTGTGGGAAACTTGACTTCTGCGGATCTTGCTATCCAATTCACCAGCTACGTTAGTTCCCGTAGGTGCTTCGGAAGGTTGATAGCATTTGAAACCACTTCCTACTTAAATCTTATTTCCCTCGCTTAATCGACTGACGCCATTGCGTCAGGGGCTGGATCAGCTATGTAGCAATATTTATTAATTTCTATTTACATTAAAACCTAAAAACGAAACAATCGGCTTATGATAACTGAAATATGTGACATATATTTTAGATTGAAACTGATCTAAATATCGCGTAAAAACTGCATCAAGTGACGTTCTTTTCGTCAACATTATTTGATATCGTTAAATTAAATTTTTCATGCAGAAAACGTAGTAAGGGACGCGCCGTTTCTGATGAAAAATTGATATTAAAATCGCCACTCATAATCACTACAATAATTATTTTGTCACAAAATGCACAACGAATAATCCTAACAACAACAATATAACTACATCACCAATAGCGGCAATATTAATAATTAAATTTCACTAAATAAAATATTAAAAATTTGACTCCAATTCATCAAAAACCACAAAAAACTAAAATAATTATTTTGTCACAACATGAACAACTAATAGATAATCATAACAACAATAATAACCAACAACAAAGGAACAACAGAAACAATATAAAAATTAGGTATTTTTTATAAAAAATATTAGGGGTATTCATGAAAAGATGTAAAACCCTAGTAAGCCGCGTAAATCGTATAAATTTACAAGCTCGTAAATGAATTGTCAAAATTTGTATGGAAAGAGAAATACGCGCACTAGATAAGTTTACGCTAAAATTTGGCGGTGTAAACTGCGTATACATTTGTGTAAAGTTTTCTAATATGAACTGTGTGCAAGATGGAAGAGGTAATAATAAAATTTTATAAAGAATTTGAATCAATTTCTTTATTTAGAAGGAAAATTTGCACAAAACAAAACGATGTAGGTTGAATCCATCACATCGTTGGACAGATGAGCAAACAAATTTATTGCTGCAAAGCGTAGTAGATGAAATAAAAGACTGCCCCCAATCATTCGAGGTACTTTCATATAAAATGTTGCAAATATTGTAATTAAGTTATTCGATATTTTCAGAAACCAACAGATCAGAAATTTTATGCAAAACTGACTGCAAACTGTTCAAAACTTAAAAATATACATTGGGGGGTGATGAAAGCAAAGCTTCGCCATTTAAAAGCTACATATGTATCTGCTGCTTCCTGGAAATGTAAAACGGGTGCTGGTCTTTTGGAGAGTGGTCAAGAGACCACTGTGATGCAGTATATTAAAAAAAATTGTCCCTATTGGGATATGCTTGGAGAAATATTTGGGCAGAGAAAGAACGTTAGCCCAGCCGAAATTTTTGAAACTTCAAATCAACAATCTATGGTTGAAATAAATGACGTTGAATCAAATTCAGCTCAAGAATCGCAACAAATAGATCTTGAAGATGTCGAAAGCTGTACATCAAGCACTTTGGAACCATCTTCATCTAGTGGATTCATTTTCAGCCATTTAAAAAAAAATCTTAAGTCGGGTGACCGTAAAAATAAATCAAAAAATGCAAATCCTTTTACCTTATTACTTTCCATACAAGAGCAAAAATTAGAATTGGAAAAAGAAGTAACCAAAAATCAAGTGGAAATAAAAAAACTAGAGCTACAACAAGAGCTAGAAATTAAAAAACTTGAAATGGAAAAAGACGAAAGAATTGCAATGCAAAAAATAAAATTGCAAAATGAAAGTCAGGAAAGATTAAGGAAATTTGAACTCGAGTTAACTCTCAACAAGAAGTAAAAAAAAAAGAATGTAATTTTATTTTTTTATTTCATTTTAGTTATTTATATTCATTGAAGTGGAATTATGTTTTATATAAATAAAAGAATTATAAATTTATCTCTTGTATTAACTCTAAGAGTGCTCGTCGTTTGACTTGTCCTTCAGCAGTGGAATGATCTTGGTTTTCAGACTGTTCTGGCTCGTGTTCATTTTCGGTCGCACCGTCATCTGATATTTCGATAATATCTTTTTCTTTTATTAAAATATTGTGCAATATAGCACAAACTAAAATCCAGCGGCATGCTTGTTTAACAGAAGAATAATTTCTAATTTGAATTCTTAGTTCTTTCAAGCTGTTAAATCTTTCTTTCATTATGCCAAAACAATGCTCTACTCTCACTCGATAGCGACTAAAAATTTTATTGAAGTCATTGCGTTGTTGTGCACAACCTTCAACGGAATTTGATCGGAATGGAGTTATAACAGTAGTTGTTAGTTTATAGGCACTATCGCCTGCTATCCATTCTGCTCCCTTTAGGAATTCCTGCACTTTTAAGGACAGATCGCAATTGTTATAAATTCTGGCATCGTGTACACTGCCAGGATATCCCAACACCATATGGCGAATGCGCAATTTGTAGTCACAAACAACTTGAACTTTCAAGGAATATATATGTTTTCGAGAAAAGTACGCTTCGGGATCCTCTGATGGTTTTTCAGCCAATTTGATTTCTGTGCCGTCTACGTAGCCGACACAGTGTGGCAATTCGGAAAATGTTTCTGCAACCAACATTTTACGCTCTCGATCGTCCGGCCAATAAAGAAATTTATGTTTTAAGTTAAGAATAGCTTTGAAGATTCTATTAGTAATGATCTAAAATACACGCAAATTATGCTTGACTTCAAAATTAAACAACAAAATACTTATTACCGGAATTGTTCCACCATCACCAATTCCAAACAAACTTGCAATTTTAGTAAACGAAGCTCCTTCTCCACTTGCACCCAAACGATATAAAACCAAAATTAATTGTATTTCAATTGAGAATTGCATACATGATCGTGGGTCATGGAAAATACTGTCATTCTTAATCAATTCAAGAATAACTTCAAAATTTGTCCAACTAACACGCGCAATTTGCTTAAATCTATTTTCATCCAAATTTGGCAAAACATCTGCAAAAAAATGTTGGGATTTTGGAACACAATGACGAACAAATGGAATTCCATATCGATAATGCTTGGCAATCGCAAGCGCCAGAGTAATTTCTTCTAAAATTTTACCTTCTTCCTTACGTTGGTTAACTACAACGATTAATATTATAGCAATGGAAAAATGAACTAAAATGAAGCTGAAAGCAACTACCATTGTGTTTTTCGAAGCATTGCAACATAAACAACTCCCAACAAGCAATATCTTGAACAAAATTGATTAATTTATTTTTCTCACTTTCTTTTGGCATTTTTCTGTTTAGTAATTTTGACATTAACGTCCAGTATGAACAGTTGATCAATTATATCGTTTACATACATCGTCATCATAGGTGCGTTCATTAAACAAACCTCGTAAAAATACGCGTATACCTAATGTGTAAACTTACTCGTTTTCATGAATACCCTTATTAAATTTTTTTTCAAAAAATCACCAAAAACCAAATAGATTTGGAAGTCACTTTCACTGTCACCGATTTATTAATCTAAATAAAAATAGGTGCGTTTCAGTTTCATTGGAGTACGTACGCCGGCGTAGTTGGGCGCACATCGGCGTAGATGCTGGCTATTGGCATGAAAATGAAACGCACCTATTAATGTCTATGCAACCCACACGACCCCATTAACCAGCGTTATACGAAAGCTCTGACGATTTTTCTATGTGTGAGAGCGTGATGCGAATGAAACCTATTCGCTCTCAAGGAAAATTTTAAGCATAGGCGCGCGTAAAGAACTTTTACTTCAAAAATAAATACATATGCAGACGTGACATACGTATGTAGGAGAAAAAAAATAGTATAATGCTTTTTTACATTTTTTTCGTGTAAGAAGAATAGTAGTTAATTTTTTTTTGAAACTGCCTTACGAAAAAATTTAAATAAAAACAATTTTGTTTACTTACGTTTTTGTCAATAAAAAAATCACTGAAATCTTAATTCGCAAACTAAATTACAAAAAGTGCTAGCTTAATTTAAGTCCCTCAACAAAATGACAAAAACAAGCAAATTAAAGAAAGAAAGAAAATAAATACATACCAATGTAAAGCTTTTAATATGGGTTTGATTCTCTTATGCTGTCTCAGAGTAGGGAAACCTTTGCCTCCAGAAAGAATTTATATTTTACAATCTCACCTCGCCTAATTTAAAGTTGGGAATTTTGATTCCGCAAAAGAAGTAAGAAATGTCTCTCCACTATAAAATTTCACTCCCTCGAAAAATGTAAGAATTGTCTCTCAAGTACAACATTTCACTCCCTCGAAAAATGTAAGAAATATCTCTCCATCCAGTTCGTATTTACAATCTCACCACGGCTCAGTTTGAATAGGATATTTTACTGCCGCAAAAGAAGGAAGAAATTTACAATCACACCTCGATTCATTTTTCTCGATACACGCTCGGCTCATATACCTGTAGGACATTATTTTTGAACCGGGACATTTAAAATAATTGAGGCCTCAGAACAATTTACATCGTGTAAGGGACAAATGTACTGCCTCGTGTAAGTCCGGCTTAACACTAGTTAGCACCGCACAACCACTAAAGTGAGTGTCCAACAGGAGTTGGAGTGCATCATTCTGCTCTTGGTGTAATTCGGCTGTAGTCTTTTGTAGTGTTGAGCCGGACTTACACGAGGCAGTACATTTGTCTCTTACATGACGTAAATTGTACTGAGGCCTCAGTTTTTTAAATGTCCCGGTTCAAAAATAATGTCCTACTGGTATATGAGCGTGTATCAAGATAAATGAAGCGAGGTGTGATTGTAAATTACTTAGTGGAAAGACATTTCTCACTTCTTTTGCCACAGTAAAATTTCCAATGTGAATTGCGTCTAGGTGAGATTGTAAACACGAACTGGAGAGACATTTCTCACTTCTTTTGCGGCAGTAAAATATCCACTTTAAGCTGAGCCGTGGTGAGATTGACATTTCTTACATTTTTCGAGGGAGTGAGGTTTTGTCCTAAAGAGACAATTCTTACATTTTTCGAGGGAGTGAGGTTTTGTCATGAAGAGACATTTCTTACATTTTTCGAGGGAGAGAGGTTTTGTCCTGAAGAGACAATTCTTACATATTTTGAGGGAGTGAAATTTTGTGCTGGAGAGATATTTCTTACTATTTTGCAGTAGCAGAATTTCCAACTTGAAATTAGGCGAGGTGGGATTGCAAAATATAAATACATGGCCGCGGACAACTAATTAGAAACAGTTTCATAAAAATTGCATTTATACAGTTTTTATGTTGGAATCAAATTAAAGAATTCCGACCACCTCCTCTTAAATTTTTTTAAATATATATTGATTGAAGGAAATCAATAACAATATCATAATGAATTCATAACAGAATTGCTACATAAAAAATAAAAAATGTATAAATGCAATTTTTATGAAACTGTTTCTAATTAGTTGTCCGTGGCTGTACATTGTGGAGGCATAGATTTCTTACTTACTCTAAGGCAGTTTAATGAATATTAGAATTAAACTTGTAAAAATGCACTTCATTGATATTTATTTTATTTCTTTTTTTTTAAAAGGCTTGTTTTTGTCATTTTGGCATTAGAATAGCACCTCACCTCATTTGAAGTATGACATTGTACTGGCTCAAAAGAAAAAAAGAGGCACCTCTTACAAACTCATTTTATAATCGTGTCCTACCCAACACTAGTCTTTTGTAACCAAACTGTTGTGGAGTTTTGGTTTTCTCCACCCTTTACTGTTAGCAGTTAGCATAGTTCTGTACTCTATCCAGTTACCGGAAATTCTAGCTAGATTAAACAGTTTCGTGAACCGTCTAAGTCGCGGTTCCACCACAGTAGATCTATACTTGTAATTCCTATTTTTCGTGGGGCAGACAGCAGACATTATAAGTGATCAGAAGAACTTCCTATATTTCGCAATAGAAGTAGTTCCTGTATCGTATTGATGCTACTATGCGTAGGTACTCTAGTTCTAAAGCTGGAACGCTCCAATACATTACCCTGAGAACTTTGTGTTTCTTCAGTTTATTTATGGCAGCTTCTTCCTAAAATTTTATATGTCTGTTATCAGACATAAAGATTTCCTTAGAGACATGCCAATTTGATCTCTCATGAATACATCAGTTAGGGTCACATATAAGATCTCTTCTATATTTGCAGTCACGAACGAAGGTTCTTGACCTTTATTAGCTATGTACAGATTATATGAATAGATAATATCATTTAAACTCTGAACTGTGTTTTTGATGTCATTGCCTCGGTTTGACGTCTCTTCGTATCGCATTCGGGAATGAGTTGTTTTCACAATCGTGCAATTAGAATACCGTGTAAATCGTGGGTTAAATACATTGTTTGGCAAACATAAAAGGCTTAGTTGCAAAATATTTATAGAGATATAATTGTATTGTAATTACGATATAAATCGTAAAATTCCAAAGAAAAAAGAGTCAACTACCATAAATCCTCCACAATCTGCTGCCTTACAATTTTACTAGCGATTTATATCTAGTTTTGTATAAAAACCCTTATTCAAAATTCTGCATAGCTGTCATCGTATTTTCGCTATAAAAAAAACCAACACATTCAATAAATCGCACGCTGATCCGATATCACCCCATAAAATTATCTACCAAAGAAAGAGAATAAGAATAAGATAAATTTTATCATAGATACCCTTCAGCAAATTTTTCGTGTTTTTTGGCTGGGGAAAAGGGCAAGGAGGGTGAAAGGCGGGCCAAAATCCGCATTGCAAAACATGTCTTGAAGGGTAGTACAGGATCCCCATATTTTCTAACAGCAATAAACGTTACCGTTAAATAAAACAATTGATGATAAATATCATGTTAGGGGATTATTTGAATTATATCCAGCCAATGTTGTCGCGTCATCGTCGTCATCATCATCGTCGTCGTTCTCGTACCCTGATTTTTCATTACCTATTCAAGTCGTCTCAAGGGCTAAAAGGTCCCGATCCCCTCTCAATAATGCATGAGGGCCAACACTAACGTCCGTCCACATATCTTAATTCCGCCAAGGATGTCTCGCATAACTCGACAAAACTGCCGTTCAGGTCATAACTCATAATTTTTGTAGGCTTTCAATTTTTCCCCCCACCCCTCCTCGCTCCGCCCGCTCTTTCGCAAATTGGCAAATAATTTATGGTACATTCACGGAAGGAGAGCACGAGGACAATCTCTCTGGCAGAGGATAACGGCAGAGCCAACAGCAGGACCTCGATATGCTCGGGATCCCTTTTTCTATATTTGTGAAAATCTTACATTTATATCGGCAATTCGGGAATGGCAATATACGTCTTAATGCATGCTCGTACGCCTCGAAGCCAATCCAAAAGGATATATGCTGATATGCTCTACCCCCACCCCTTTTTTCGGGCGATATATAGATACATATATCCTTGGAGTTGAGTCCTATTCTTTTAGAATTTTTCTAAGTAAAAACCAGCGAACTTTTATCCACGTTCAGCTGCGTTTATCATTTTTATGGCCGGCTATAAATAGCAGGATTTCATAAATAAATTATTGATTATCTACTGGCAGGCAAAGCTGTAGGCTTCTGAGCTTTATATCAAATCAAGATTAACGATGTCTTTAGAGAATTTTTAGATATCTTGAATGCGATCTGTTTGTGTGGAGGTCTCAATTCCACGCAACCATATCATATCCCTGTTGTGTGTATTGCGGGTTATGAGGACCATTTTCCGCGCTGGTTTTCATCACATTTTTTTTTCATCCTTTTTTCGGTCACTTTTGTTTCATACCATTTTTTTTGTTCGTCTGAAACAATTCCTTTCTTGGATTGATCGAAATATCTTCATCGAAAATGTAAATGTTGAATATTTTAGGTTCATTCTCGTTTTAAAATTGTCTTTCAGAAAAAAGTTCATATTAGGTGTAGGTTGAATACATTATTATTATTATTATTTTCTGACAAACGAAAAAATAGAATATTTGATGCTTATTTGATTTACTGATTGAAATGGGAAATTTTGATGTTAATCACATTACCAGACAGACAGACTCTGTTCCTTTATCCATCAAAGTTTTTATGTAATATTTACAGAACAGTGAAAATACTAAAAAAAATTGTTTTCACTGTAGGCGATCCATATGCTCACAAATATTTTGTCACCACCTACAGCATATTTTTAAAAGAAAAATACAAATATAGAATAATTCCAAATGAGCTAGAGAAACCCATTTAAAAAGGACACACCTACAAAAACCCAAACAAATTTAGTATTGATACGATAAAGACTGATAAAAAACTTTTAAGTAACATTTAGAGGATTTCATTTAAATTTTAATAACGGATTGTTGAAAGGAGTCGTCGTTTCTGACGAGTAAGATGAATGGGGCTTACAATTTGATATTTTTACATCAATAACTTGAATTTTATAATTGCCTTAAGTAAATGATGTAAAAATAAATTTGGGGGATTTCCACGCCAAAGAAGATTGGGAACATGTATACAGGCAATATGTCTCAAAACATGAGAATACTTATAAACTGGAATATTATTATAGACTAGCAAAAGCCCGCGTGCGTTGCAACGCCTTTTAATAAAAAAAAACTTATGTGTGCACGGTCCGGGATAGGACTATATGAAAATGAAAAAATAACAAATCTACAAAACATAATTTTGGACACACAACTCGACTGTAGAATAACCTCTCGCAGTTAGTATTTCCGAACTCCTACAACATCCAAGAGTTAAAACACAGGGTTCATCGCCACCTTCTTCAACACCCCCCCCCCCCTCCTTTTGTTCCCCCTTGTTCGAGATTAGCCCAATTTTTTATTTTTTACTTTTTAGTCTATTATATGTCTTTCGCCATTTTGTAGTGACCGCCATATTAGATTTTAAATGACGGCACACCGCTTACTGTACTATACCCGTTCCACGCTTTCATTTGATACCCATACCGAAGGCGTTGTAAAGAAGAAGGTAATCCGCCATTTCTTGTTGGCCGCCATTTTGAATTTTGAACGACGCCACATAGCTAATTATATTCTACTTGTCATACTCTTTCATTTGATATTCCTGTAGAGGGGTTGGGGAACACAATTGCAAAATACGGCCGCCATCTTGGTACCGCCATCTTGATTTTTATACAAAATGGTCAGACTGCATTGTCACGCGAACTATACATATGTGCAAAAGTTGATCGGTTGTATGGAAGTGGGTCAAAATCAAGTTGCAAGATTTGTTTACATACATACATATAAATACATACATACATATACATACATACATACATTAAAAAAATAGCCTTAAACATGCCCAAGAAAATACTGAATCTTCTAGTGAAAGTCCCATCGCCATCGGATTAGTAGTTTCTGAGATTTGCTTTGTCAAACAGACACAGTGCCGGATTTACCAACAAGCAAAACAAGCAATTATTGCTTGTAGGCCCCCACCCTCAGGGCGCCCCGCGCCTCTTATTTTTTGTTTGGTTGGTCTTTAGATAAAAGGGAAGTAAAAAAATTTGTTTGGCCATAATGTTTGTATAATAGACAACGGTAATAGCTTTGCGACTAAAACAATAAAGGCCCTTTTACATCCCAAGCGCAAAGTGGAAACGCAAATTGGAGCTCTTTTATCGCGCAGAAATTTGTATGTTTTTTTCTCTGTCGCACGAACGTGAATTTCAGTCAGAGCGAAAAGCATACCAATTTCTCCAAAAAACTCCAATTTGCGTTTCCACTTTGCGCTTGGGAAGTAAAAGGCCTTTAAATGTAAAACTAAATAGTCCAAGGTCCCAGGCCCGCCAGACCTACGTCATTTTCTTAAAGCTGATATTTCGTATATACATAGTGTGACACGCAGTTAAGAACGTATGAACACTCGCTAGCCCGGAGAATGGGCCCTTTAGTAGATAGAGGGTTTGGGGGGTAAAAAAGGGGTTAAAATTGAAAAAATGTCTGTCGCTTCGTATGTATTCTCTATTAGGGCTAAATAACCGTTAAATACTAGTGGCAAACATTTTCGACCATTTGCACCCTCCCCAAGCCACCCCTAGTTGAAGTTTCCGTTTCACCCCTCACACCCCAGCAAATGGTCAAATATTTATATAGAAGATAATAAACACTAGGCGCCATATAGAGTATAAAAAAGACACAGGTGATTTCTTTTATACTATCGAATATTTATCTGCAATGTCGGACAGCGATCTCTAGTCGGAAAGACAGTAGAGAAAATATTGACAGAATTACGAATTAATTGGGGCAGGGCTCCGAAAATTACCCTAGTATGGCTTAGACCTCAAATTCATGGGCACCACTACCATTAATAATCACCCCTTTAAGCCACCGTAGGAATTTAACACTACTATCATAGCGATTCTTCCACCTCCATGGCCAACTTATGGCTGCAAAAATATGTATATTAGTTCCCTTGTCTTATTTCCTTTGCCCAGTGTCCAGGTTTCCAGTGTACATTTTCTATACAGGGTAGAAATTCGTTCCTAGAACAACCCGACTGGGTAAAAACCATACACAATCAGTCTTTCCGAAATACTACAACATCCAATAGTTCAAACTCAGTAACTATGACTACCTTCAAGACCCTCCATCATAACCCTGAACCGATTCTACCCTTCGAACTGGGCTTCCCACTAGACACGGCGACCACCCGAGTAAAAATAAAACTCGCCCCCATCTAGCATGCAGCAGACACGCACGCACAAACTAAACGGAGCAAAATTGGGGGTTTAAAAAATTGTGAAGGACGAAGAAAACGGACAATTATCTTGGTGACCTTAAAGGGTGCCAATAGCATACTCAGTAGACCGGTTCTCGTTCGATTGCTTAGGTCAAGCAGCATTGGACATGGTTAGTGCTTAGTTGGCGGACTGCTTGGTAAAACATCACTCGCGATTCGGCCGAATTTTTTACGGCCGAATTTTTCCAACAATTATTTCGCTATTCTGATTCGCACATTACACCCGTTGTTTTCGGCCGTTGACGTTCGTAGGTTTACTCCGATCAGATTTGTTTGATTATTCGGCCGAAATGGATACCGAAAAGTTGATAATGGAAATGCACTCCCATAAAAATGTTTATTAATCTTCCTTTTATTTTATTTAGGATATATTTATGTGTGTGACCATTTCAGATGAAACAACTAGCATTTAAGATGAAAACTAACCGTTAAAGTTCGGCCGAATTTAAAGTTGAAATTCGGTTGAATACGGTCGTAAAAAATTCAGCTAAATACGGCTGTAAAAAATTCGGCCGAATCTGCTGCAGTGTGAGACCAGCCTATGCCGATGTCGATGCATTCATGCGGGAGCGTGCATGCCTGTGGCGGGAGCATGCATACCAGTGTGGGTTGCGCATTTGTTCGCTATACGTGCTACGTGCCGGCCAACCAAATAAATAATTTTTACTCGGGAGTGACTGTAGGTGGAGCTTGTTATATTTGGATACCGGATCAGATCTCATATTGTGAGCGTCTATATGAGAAGAGGCTAGCAAAAGTCCTACAGTGT
This sequence comes from Thereva nobilitata, assembly GCA_963855945.1. Classification (NCBI taxonomy): domain Eukaryota; kingdom Metazoa; phylum Arthropoda; class Insecta; order Diptera; family Therevidae; genus Thereva; species Thereva nobilitata. The sequence continues at coordinate 176,784,469 of OY979695.1, forward strand.
CTGCAGCTGCAAAGAAGATGTTTGGTGGTGGTCTCTGGTTTGTTCTTCCAAAAACCTACGGCAGTAGGGGTTGTATGGTTTTGTTAATCTGGTCCCATATTCCCCAATCAGCCAGTGTCCTGTGTCCGATTCTGGCCAAATACTTCCTCAGCATTATCGGGAGATAGTATGATATCTGCTTCTTGTAGTCAGGTCAAGTCTTTCTAGTCTTGGCGCCGTTTGCTATTGAAAGGAAGTGCATGGTTCCTGATGGTGCAGCCTGACAACTCATATTGGCTAGTGAATATCAGCTGTGATTTGGTTTCACTTAATGTGAAAATGGAGGATTATATTGTAAAAGCTGGCACATGACCGAGAAAAATTATGAATGACGCAAAAAGTGTTGTAGTGTGGGCTAAGTTCTTTAAAGTGAAGAAACCAAGTTCAGGAATCACCCCTAATAATAGCCGTGTTCCTTTTCTACTTTTAAGTACTCCGGAGTAAAAAATTAAAGGAACGCAAAATTTGTCGATTTGAATAAAACCTATGAATTCTCTGTAAGAGCAGGAGTAGTTCCAAGTAAATACGAGTAAAAAAGAGCAGAAAAGGAACACGGCTAATACCAGGTCATGGTGCAATGTCTAGTAGTAAGCTTAGTTTGATATAGCAGGAAAGAATGTGTTAGGCCGGGCGGCCACTAAAGTATTGTGGTAGTGGCATGGTCTTGTCCTGCCATGTGGAAACAAAGTCGTGCGGCAATTGAATGGTGGCGGACTGGTATTAAAATTATTAGGCGCGCATCTAAATGGCAAGCAGCGTATCGCATAAGTGATTCAACATCACCTTATTACTAACGAGAAGTGGCATTCACTGGCACTTACCACTCCAAAATTAAACTTGACGGAGACTAGTGACAATCAAGTGATGCCACGCCACTTGCCAGATGCCACACCATCGCCACTCCACTTCAATCTTCGCTACTTCATTTGATTATACGGGAATACATTTTTCCACTTGCCATTAGACTGCCACGCCACTGCCACACCACTTTAGTGGGCGCCCGGTCTTATGGCTAGATGTTGCTCGATAGCTCGGAGGTGTTAAACGAGCTCCGAGTTTTTCTATTTATAAATGAAATACTAGATCGTAATATATGCGAATAGGGCGACTTCTGGAAATAAATCCATAAACCTGGAACACCTGGATAACATGCTGTAAACTGAGACAACACGATCAGTGTTAGAGGCAGGACAGTAACTTCTTTTGGAACTGTTGAATTCGACAAGGTTCTTGAGGCCCAAATTAAGAATGAGTTCAATGTCGCCGTGGATGTAGTTCGACATGAACTCACGATCTATAAGACAAGGTTTGGCGCGTGCCTCTTTCAAAGTGGTTGTTTGATGGATTATAGCGGACTATTATCAGTGCTCTCACCTCTAATCTGGAGATGTCTTAGAATTCTTACAGAAGGTAGCATCCTAGTGTGCCCTGTCTGGTTTTAGCCGAACCAGGCGTTTGCAAAAGTGTTTCTCTCTCGTAGGAGGCGGATTGTTCTTTTTTGTTGAAAGTGTGCAGTCTCCAGTGTACTCCATCTTTGGCTGGCTAGCACAGGCGCGGCGGAGGGGAATTAAAAATAGCGTTTTTGACCGTACCTTTGGGCTGCAACCATCCCGATCTACCAAAAGGTATCCCTGGCTAGGCAGTCAGCTTTCTCGTTCCGGTTTATATTCTTATGTCCGGGAACCCAAATGAAAGTCACGTTGGGCTTTCTACGAGATCATATCTACCTCAGTTCTTCACTAGTTTCTAGCACATCTACAATTTATTTAGAGCTCTTATAGAGGCTTGGATATCTTTGAAAATTCCATCCTGGTGCATCTCTGTGAAGGTTCGAGGTTCATCGAGCTTTCATCTCCACTTTAATGGAAGTACCATGCACCGGAAGGGGTCAGGACAGTGAACTGGCTGTCTCTAGATATATCCCAGCCCCTACGACCTTTGACGTCTCAGATCCGTCGGTGAATATCCGCAGATAAAAATCTCCGTTTCTCCACTTTCTTCTTGAGGATATTTTGACAGAAAATTCCTTCCTGAAGGTTTAGGGAAAAGTAATCTTTTTTTGTGGCGACCATATCCTCGGGTAGCAAATCGTAGATGCTGCTATGGTCGTAGGGTTTTGAGATGGAGTCCCCGAATATGGGGGGGGGCAGGTGCATCAAGGGGGTTCATCGGGCATGTTCTCATGGCTTCTGTTGCTCCTATTGTTGTTGTCCTCTGGACCCTTTCCAACTTGATGACTTATAGGTTCTGATCAGCACTCGGCTCCACACCAGCGAGCCGTACATAAGCATTGGACGTACCATAGCTGTATGGGTCTGGGATTTTCGTTTTACCAGTGCAGTGAATGGGTGAAAACACAAAGAAAGCAGGTTGCCTGCATTCCTATTGTCAGCGTATAGCGGCGCCAATCAGCACAAGGAATGGATATCCATTCTTTGTGCTGATTGGCGCCGCTAGACGCTGGCAATAGGAATGCAGGCAACCTGCTTTCTTTGTGTTTTCACCCAATAGCACTAGTTCAGTTTTGCCTGGGTTGACTGCCAGACAGAAGGCTGCTAACTCTGTTCAGGCATCCTTGCATTATTTCACTAATCACGGTTGGAGTACTATATGAACCAACTTGTATTTAAAGGAATCTCTGGTGTTGCAACACTTTAATCAAATTCAAAACTGTCACTCCACAACTGGAGCAAAGTCTTTTCAGCAAAGAAATCCTTGTAGAAACGTCCGCTCCCCGCACCAAAACTTCCGATTCTTGATACTAAAATTCCATTTGTGGAACGCAAGGACAAATATTTTTATAGCATTAAAAACAGAAATTCTTGGCATAAAATTTGTTGGGAATCATATCCATTAAAAGTGTTTATCCAAACTTGATCTGCGCATTATGAAAAGTTTCCATTCCATCTAGATGAGCAGTTAATGACTGGAACCATGTCGTGGAGCTTAGTTTTATGGGGGCTGGAACTTAGTTACTTTAAATTTACGAGCCACGATGTATTTCCATTCATCCTAAAGCGTTTGTCATTATCTCAGTAACGACGCTATAACTGGCGTTTTTTTTTGTTGTATTTTCACCTCGTAAATATGCACTTGACGGCACTTGTGATTAACTTTTTACGAGATTCCCGATAAACTTTTTGCATAGGGTCTATGATTTGCGAAGGCAGCCAGCGCGGTTAGGTTGGTGTCTAGGGGGGAGTGCACGTATAGCGCCTGGCAACTCACCCCCGCAACAGCAACAGCAGCCCAAGAGTACACGGTTCCTCATCCGTTCAATCCAAACCACCACCTTTCGTTCACTGTATAGGGTGGTTTCAGCAGGTCTGCCATGTCGTTTTTGGGGGGAATGTAATATCGCGGAGACGGGGGATGCACGAACTTCGCCTTCGTGCACACCTTCGGAATCTTTTAGCAAAAATTTTATATAATTGTTGTTTTTGGTTTATTAAAAAATTAATTTCATGGAAAAGCTTTATTTTTAATGAAATTGATGGAATTGCCGGGGATGGAAGTGGTGAAAGATTATGTCTAAGCTGATTACGTCGAGCATAAATTGTGTTAATATGCTTTTCACGTATGCGGAGTTTTTTTTGGGAAATTTATAAATAAATCAGTAAAATGGGATCAAAGGAGACGCTTTTAAAACTCCCGGAAAAGTGTTTATTTTGCTATTAAAATGCCAAAAGGAAATGTCTTCGGTGTTAGATGTTTCCTGGATAATATTTTGATGGAATTTCATTTTTAGAATGAGGAAGTTTTCAGTTCCATTTAAATGTTAAGGAAAATACAGTTGGAAAATGGAGATGACGGATAACATACTAAAAACGTCACATAAATACTTTAGTAAGTTCGGCGTGATAAGGGTTGCTGCAGATGTAACTTGACAGAATACGCTATGTAACCACAATATAGTCATTTAGACCACTTCTTACAATCAGATATTAGATTAGCAGAAACGAATAAAATTTGATTTTAAACACAAAGTTTGTCTTTACTGCGATAGCCAATAGATATTTCCCTGGTTGGCTAGGCATGGTAGCTTAAAGTTGAAATGTACAACTGTCATTCCAAGCTTTTCTTACTTTTATTTACTTCATGATCCTTACCTCTAGGGCAGACTCTTAGCTTGGACTCTCCGATGTTACAGCCTGTATTGGTCAGTCGGTTAAATCCGTCCCAGTATCGGCTCTGCCGACTGAATTTAAAATGATTAACCTTTCGTAATAAAGGGTGTGATTAGGAACCTGGAGACACCTGAAGTCAAGCAGCATCGGACACTATTAGTTCAGAGTGTTCCAGCAAGAGCTGTCGTTTTAAATCAACAGGAAAACGCATTATTTTTATAAAAAGTGATGATATTTTCATTTTAATCTAAAGTATACACTTTGAGGGTAATAATGGAGCACACTATCGGCCAAATGTCCGCCTTGGCTCTTCTTATAAACAGATATTGTTTCGGTGGAATTAGCATGTATCGTAGGCAGTGGCGTATTTTAAGATTTGACGCCCCGGGCCTATATGATTTGCCGCCCCATATATTAGGTCATACAAAAGAATAATCACTTAATTTTTCAACGTCAAATGTTTTACACTTATCCGTAGGTATTTTTTAATTCTTTTTAGTTCGGAAAACAAAAGTTCTACACTACGGTAACAAGAAATTTTCCCAGGCTAAACTAACCCAATACCTACTGAGAGATGTAATGCTATTTCTGTATATGGAAATGCTTTCTTCAAATCCTTGTGCTTTTTTAAGGGGCACCACTAGTGTGAAATTTTGAAAAAATTGAAAATTTTTTTTTCATTTTTCGATAGCTTATACTTTTAAAAATAACATAATCAAATTTCAAGTGCATATCTCCAATCGTTTTTGAGTTACAGCCATCTGAAGAGCAGTTGCTCATCGGTCCGAAAGTTGCGTTAGTTTAGGAAAAGAAAATTTCGAGTAGTCATATTTTGGAGTTGCTAGACCCTGGCACATTTAAACGACTCATCTCGAAGAAAGAAAGGTTTTAGCAGCCCTACAGGTGTCTTTCGAAGAAGAAGAAGGTACATTTTATGGGGCTGGAATAGCAGATTAGCCGAAAGTACGATATTTCTTGATTTATAACCATGTAACTTAAACTACGCGTTTTTCTCGTAACTATATTTTTCAAATTTGCTGCAGTTATAACTCGAGAGCAAATCATCCGATCGGTTTAATTCTTTTTCCAGCTTCTTTCATATAAGTTTCTCCGTACCATCAACCTCCAGTTTTCCGATTGCATAAAAAATGTAATTTTGGCAGGACAAAAATCATCCAATTTTTGCACGAAAATTGAAATTTTTTTTAAAGACTCCTCCATTTTGTTGAATTTAAATTTTTTTTCTTGATCGAGGGTCATGGTACGGGCAATACCTTCTAGTTTCATAAAATTTTTGGTTTTTTTGATTTCCGGCACTGTGAAGGTCGATATCACTGCAGCAGTGGGGGGATTTTTTTTCTTGGAGCCTTAGGAAATTACGAATGACTCGCTGAATTTTAAATTTTTTGATCTAAAAATTTTATTATGTAGTTATTATATATCCACAAATATATCCTTAAAACGTTAAAACATTCCATGCATTAGTTTTTTTTTAAAACATTTCCAAAAATCACATTTTTTTTAGGCGGTCACACTAGTGGTGCCCCTTAATATGACGCCAAGAATTGTTTTAACCCCAAAAAGTTATTTTTCTGTCAGTGTATTAAGTAACGATTATTAAAGGCTTCCAAAGCTGATCACGCAAGCCGCTCCTCGCAACCTACCGCCCCGGGCCATGGCCCCTATGGTCCTAGGGTAAATACGTCACTGGTCGTAGGATGTTCTCGCATAAACAAAAGCGGACGTGCTCTGCATCCTCCTGAATACCTGGGCATGCCGGACATAGCGGCGAGTCATCGTGCCCGAGACGGTGAAGCTTTTTCCTATATCTGACATATTCATGTCCACTCAAGAACTGCGTGAGGTAGTAACTCAGTTCGCCATGTTCCCTCATGACCCATCTCTCCACATTTGGGATAACTCTTTGGGTCCAGCAAGCAAGCCGAACCCCGCTGACACCCTATTAGGCTTAGCGAATACAAGTCGTTCCTTGGTCTCCGCCATATTGACGAATTCTTGTGACTGGTTGATGCAGGGATTTTTCGCCTTGATTGTGGCCGCACTGAATTGTGCCCATCATTGAGATGTTCGTCAGCTTATCGATAAGCCGAGCAATTAAGGAACCACCAATACCCGGAATTGTTTCAAGAAATCGACACCAATGATTTCACTCCTTATTTGGGCTATGTTGAATGTCGAAGGAGACCAAAACTCAGTGTGATGCACTTGCTTCCATATGTTGGAATTCGTGAATAGTTCTCCACGTAAAATTGATGCTTTTCGTGTGTTGTTTATGTCTTTGTTGTTCTGTGGAATTATGGTCTTGGCCACACACAAGGTGGCCCTAATAAGGCATCCCGCCGGCGCACAGTGGGGCAAATAGCTCATTTTTTGGACAAGCGACAATTCCCAAGCCTGGAATTAATGAAACTTAAAATTTTATTTTAAACTATTCGTGATAAAATTGCCTTTAATTCTATCGAGCCAGAATTTTGAAATTTGAAAATTGAAGATGGCTAATCCAATATGGCGGACATAAATTTGGTAAGAAAATTAAATTTTTTTCGTAAGATTCTTTAAAATTATTGAAATTAATTATTATTAATTAATTTTTGGTTTCCAAAAAAATCCCCAAAGTAACAATTTATTAAAGTATTAAAGAATCTTTTGTCAAAAATTTAATTTTCTTACAAAATTTATGTCCGCCATATTGGATTAGCCATCTTTAATTTTCAAATTTCAAAATTCTGGCTCGATAGAATTAAAGGCAAGTTTATCACGAACAGTTTAAAAAAATTTTTTTTAAGTTTCATTAATTCCAGGCTTGGGAATTGTCGCTTGTCCAAAAAATGAGCTATTTGCCCCACTGTGCGGCGTAAAGAGTATCCACACATATCAGGGCCGTGCCCGGGACGTCACAGGGCCGTGTTCTGCCATGTGTGAACGAGCCCGTGCCCGGACACGGATATGGGTGAACGAGTAAAGGAGTATTTACACATATTACTGTTCCGTCAGGGGTTCAAAAAATATTGGTGCGTACCTACATTTTATATGAACTCGTTCACACATATCCGTGTCCGGGCCGGAGTAAAAACCTAACGTCCTCCTTTAACCGGTTAATACTTAGGGTATCCGCTGCGGACGGTGCACCTCTTTGTTTACCTGACCGTAAGCGGGATCCTCTTGTTTCAGGAGGCATAACACACCGATGAGGCGTCTGCTGCTTACCCCGACTGTTGTGGCTCTAAAAAAATGAACTCATACAACATCCAAGAGTTTAAACGCAAGACCTCCTCCTCATGCATCCTCCAGACTATCTTTAACCAATCATTTTTTTACCTTCGAGCTAAGCTTACTACTACGACATGACGGACTGGTAGTAAAAAGGGTGACACCTAAGCTAAGACTCTTTCACATAAAAACAAAAAAAAGGTCGCCGATGAAGGCCACACATAACTCAATCGGACTGAGGGTTGAGGACTTGAGGCAACCGCCTGACAGGCCAAGACGACGACAGTTTAGGGTAGGTTGTTAATTCAAGTGTAAACATTTTCCCGGCCTCAACGAAAACTTTAGACTGAATAGAAGTACCGATTTTCCGGCCCGGACTGACGATAAATGCCCATACACATTAAGATTTTTGTCAGTTTTCCTGGACTGCTGTAAACAGCCTGCCGGTGAGTGTGTGGTGACACTTCTCCTCAAGGCGAGAAACTTCCGGCCACGGCCTGCCGGCGGCCTGTGTGCTGCCTTTAAAATCTATTTGGATATTCTTCTCCTCCTTTCGAATAAAGACCCATTTGCATTGGGCTGAACTCAATGTCGCCTATATAATTAGGTGGGCTATCAGCATCTCGTAGTTTTTTCCGGCAATCGACTCTGCTGCATAGCATCCACCGTGATCCACTAGGAATTTTAAATTGATTATAAGACCATGGATAGCTTTTAGGGAATTTAGAACAAGACATTAATAAACTCCTTAAAACCTAATAGTCCGGGGAAATTAGCAAAAAAACGCACGAAAGGAGACAAAATTCGTAAATGGCTGAAAATTGGTTCCTTGGGAATCACAAAAAAAACATGGCCGCCGGAAATATAGCGGTTATCCGGTGCTTTCCTTGTATCTCGGTTTCTATAGGTCGTACAACCCCTTACAAAGGCCCTAAATGTTGACAAGGAAAATCTCTACAACTTTAGTTTTACAAACATGTTGACCCGATTAACCCTTTCAAAGCTATTCAAGGTCAAAGTTATGAAAAATCACTTTTGGCCAAAACATCACTATAAACTGGTTTTTTCAAAAAAAAAATTTGATCAATCAATACGAAACGTTATTGCCTATAAAAAGCCCTCTTCTCATTTTTTCCAAAATTTAACCCTTTCGAAGTTATTCAAGGTCAAAGTTTAAAAAAATCAGTTTTTGGTCAAAAACTGATTTTTGAGAAATTTTTTTGTTCTATTTATACAAAATATTATTGCATACCCTAATGAGACCCTTGCCATTTTTTCGAAAACATTTCGAAAAATTTTGCAAAAATCAATTGTTGTTAGTGACGTTTTGGCCGAAAAGTGTTTTTGGAAATTTTGACCTTCAATAACTTCGTACGCTTTCCGTTTGTATTCATAGTAGAGAAAGCAGGGATAATTGAGGGACACTAAACTCTAAACAGTTTCTGAATCTAATCAAACTTATTGTATCGTATTTGATAACGGGTGAACGGAGGATTTTCATCGTTTCAAATTTTATACCCGAATTATAAAAGCAGTCACAAGTCACAACGCAATCACAACGGTGTGGTGAGTCTCAACTTATGACAATTTGGTTTTATAATTTTGCAGTCACAATTTTGACAATCCGCAAACAGCCCCAATGCGTATCAAAATTGTGACTGTATAAATAGTAGGTCACAAGAATATAAAGAGCAGGTTTCGAGCATATTTTTCATAAATTCCTCACAGATTCGACAGACAGACAGCGTCGACAAGGGTGCTCGGACGTTCACATGCACTCTGGCTCACTGTATCAATATTTTCGGATGTACGTTGGATACTAAGTAGATCAGAATTTGCTTTATCTCATTACACGATTTCGAATTCACCATAAGAGGTGAATTTTTTGTGATTTATCTTGTGACCAGGGTCTTGGAATGCTAAAACATCTTATAGTCACAAGAATAGTCAAAAATTATCAATAACAAGGACAAGTCAGAGAAGCTTGTGACTTATGATATGATTGATCACAATTTGGAATAGGACGGCTAGTTTACTGCGATAATAAGATTTTATTTTAAAAATAAAACATGTCATAAAACTTTTATTACCCCTTCTTTATTACTACTTATGACCTTCGAGTTCTGGTGAAAGATTTCTCAAAGCTTCTTTTTCCCTTACCAGTAATGCAAAGGTAAGATTAAATCTGGCATGTACATTTCTCTTCGAGGACATCAATGTTAAAAAAGAAATGAATTGAGTATTTAAAAATAATGCTTCCAGTTGTTCGCAGTAATGCTTTCACAATGCATTTTTGAAGGTTATCCTTTTCCACTGAATTAAATCTCACCCGGAATGAGAGTGGTTACCACGAGACAACATATAAAGTCAAATTGCATAGCAACAGGGTTCTGCAGCACAAAAGATTACGTATAAGCCATAAAATAAATTACAGCAATTTTAACTTTTTCGCTTTCTCAAATTTTGTTGCTGTACGAAGCTGGAAGAGCACGAGATAGACAGAGAGAGGGATGGAGAGCGTGTAAGCAAGAAACAATACGAAAAAAAGTATGCCTTAAAATTTCTCCGCCATACAAAGTCCTGTAAAATCCCCGCTCCATAAAAGCAATAAAAAATTTTAATTTCTTTTCTGACTTGTTCAGTCGCTAATCAAAACCGGGTCTACATCATTTCTCAAGTTTATGACAGGCGTTAATGAAAAATTTAGTAGAACGCTTTTCTTTCAAGAGCGGAGCGTAAAATGTCCATTACAATAAAAATTGTTGACCCTTCTACTATGGCAGGTACTGGAGTGAATTTTTCATTATTTTCACTCCTTTTGAGTTCATTACTTAAACATGGCCAAAGGATCAAAATTTATATCCACACTTTTGAAAAAACAATGGCGAGATAAACGCTGTCTGGCTGGGTGTGTGGGGGCAGGATGGCCCTGGGATGGCCCTGGTTCCGTCGGCGGTGGTTTGGGGCAAAAGGGAGCGCGATAAGGGCGGAAAGAAGGCGCAGGCGGGCTGGTCCGGGGCTGGTCCTTGAAGCTGGAACCATAGAACGCAATGAGGCTCTAGCATCGGAATGCTTTCGTTTTTCGCTTTTTCGTCTGTTCAGCGAATCCTTTCTTGAGAGAGAGATCCCGCACTCGGTTCCCGGGTAGTGGGCCGCCCCGGCCCCGTCGTCCCCAGTGCTGCAGATAAATCATTTAAATGAGTGGTTTTGCGTAGCCGCAGCTGTTACGGACGAAATAAATTTTTCTTGTGCGGAAAACTTTTCACTGGCTTATGCTACTGAAGTAAACATATTAATCAAAGCCGAAAGAGAGATATGCCGGCAATATGTACATAAATTATGAGCTCAACTAAGAGGTCCGCACTCCGCCAGCCTCTTCAAATCAGCTAGCTAAGCAATCTTAATTGCACGTGATAAGCAAAAGTCTTAAATCTTTCCAATTCGGGTGAATACTCCGCCAAGGAATACCGAATGCCGAATACCAAATAGAATGGCGCATGGCGGAGGCTTTTTGTTCTGCCACTTGATTTAGATAACGTCTCGGCCATTAATCTTGGGCTTTCAATTTGTTCTCTCCTTTGTTTTGTATAGTCGTAGTTTAGTCCTCCCGGCCCGAGCCGGCACATTTTCAGCGGCTGAGTGTCCTGGTGAGCATCCTTTTTCCTGGCGTCCCTGGCCCCCGTCCCCCCTCGATCCAGCACACCATCTGGTCTGATAGATAAATGTCAAGGTGCGATTGCTTCTTCTTGTGCTTAAGACTGATTCATTGGAGTTTAAACCGAGATGAGGAGATTAAAGGTGCCCCAGTTAGCAACTTTCTGAAAAAGACAATGAGAAATTTTATCTTTAAGACTTTATGATACAACGGATAATGTATGAGGGAAAGTTTCCGTTTCTTTTCTGCTCCTTCTAAAGTGTTAAAGTAATTCGTTATCGCAGGTGTTGTGGGCTGAGGTTTCCCGGAAAGTTGCCTTCTACTTCACAGATAGGCAAGTCAAAAGTTTTCAAACTCCACTGAAATGTGGTAGATATTATTCAAAATGAATTTTAATATTTATAAACAGATTTTTTTGTTGTTGTGTTTTTGTTAGCCAAATGTAAAAGAGAAATATTTGTTTTTAAGGAAGTTATAAGTTGTTGTCGGATTACTTCAGATTTGACTAAAATCCAATTCGTCGAGAATATTTTCTTTTAATTAAATATTTGCCCATTAAAATGTTGGTATCGAAATATACACTATGCACCGCAATTTATCTTCATCATTTTACACGCATAAGTTGAGCCTCATCTGTCACTCGATGTGTTCCCAGTATTTCTTTATTCTAATCGAACTTTTAAGATCTTAACGTTTTTCACAATGGAACAACTAGTTTGCCTGAAATTTTGCCTTTCTAACGGAATGCATGCCTCTGTTAAAGATAAGAATGTATTCGTAATCGAACATTCCAAGTGTCGTTTTACCAAGCGGTCCCCCAACTAAATACTAACCACGTCCAATGCTGCTAGACGTACGCAATCGAAAGAGAACCGGTCTATTGAGTATGGTAATGGCACTTTTTATGGTAACCAAGATAAGTGTCCGTTTTCTTCGTCTTTTATTAACACGTGCCTGTACCGGGTTGCGTTTGAAAAAATGGAATTTTTACTCAGGCGTACCGTGCCTTATTTGGGTGTATTCAGGCGTTTTGACGCTATGTATGCCTATTTCAGGCTAAGAATGGGCCAGTCTTATTTTTACTCGGGGACGATGTACCTCACGTGTGAACTGTAGGATATTATACGAGTTCGGAAATACTGATTATGGAAGATTGCTACACAGTCCAATTGCTGCATTCATACCTGAAATTCTAGGACAAAAACAGGACTGCAGGGAGTAGGAGTGGACCGATTGGATTAGTCTTGTATTGTAGGACGTGCAAAGACCTAAATTTCAGTCGCTATGAAAGCAATCAAATTTGCACAGTGATATAGTAAAACGTATTCAAGGAGTTCCAAGAAATAGTAGTAAATTTGCCTTGTTCTGGTTGACCTTAAACGTCTACGAACGACGAAAACATTAACAAAATCAAGAAGTTAATGTCCGAAAATCATCCTAACAGTCTTAGTGGGTTGGAGGAAGAGGTGAATAAATATTTTAAGGTCGTTCAAAAGATTATGGCTGGTTATGAAAGGCGTTGTTGCCCGACCGGTTCCGGTGCAATCGTAAAAAGCCATCGCTGCACTACGTAAGAGCTTTTGGTCAGCAAACAGGCACAATATACACATGATATGACCTCGTGAAACTGATTTGTGTTTCCGAAGCTAGAATAACCCTTAAAGGAGATTCGAGTCAATTGAGGCCATAAAAAGAAATTCCCTGAAGGAGCGTAAAGCAATACCTCAATAACCTACGAATAACGTATGGAGGTCTAAGTCACGCGAATGCCCGGCTTACTTGCATTTTGAAGTAGCTATTTACTTTATACGAAAACTCGAACTCTGTGGCAAGGCAGGGTTCGTAGGTCCACAACCGGGTAATATGGCTCTTTGACGATCAGAGTCTGATGAAATATATGGAAAACAAGAGATCCACTCAGGACTCAGGACTCAGGAAACTGGTTGGTTTAAGTATCGTAAGCTTGTGAGTTGAAAACTACAAGCAGAAACTTCTGCAGACATAGCTCTGAAGAAGATGGGACTGCCCTTCACGCTCTTTGTGAATGTACCGCGATAGCAAGGAGCAGGTTCTTGCTGGTTGGCTTGAACAAACAAGTCTTACTGATAAATTTTTTTAGGCGATACACAGCGTTTACTTTCCTCCTATTGCCCGTTCTGTTCAATGTCGCTGCCACTCTAGCGCTACATACAATAGGACCGAGATAACCAATCCTGTAGTATGCAGGTGTTGGCTTGGTCTGCGGACCCCTATATTAGGCAGTATCCTCGCAAGTGCTGATGGCACAACCCTTTTCCGACCGCCAAGTCCACCGCGAAGTTGAGCCTTTGGTTAAACACCTTTCCCAGATAGCTAAGTGCGGCCTTGGAGCGGATGACTTGGTAACCTACTTTCACCGTCTCCACTTTTCTGCTTTTTGATTAACACTACTTTCGTTTTGTGCTCAGCTAGCGTTAGACTAGCGTTTTGGAGCCACATTTTTATCTCCGATATCATTTCGTTTGCGAAAATCTCGATTTCATCATATTACCTTCCTGCTACTACGACCTCATCGATGATTCCATTAGTGATCGCTTTTTGAAGGAGGCGCGTAGCGTTAGTACTTCATCGTACATGATGTTATACAGGAAGAGGACGGACAGGGAATCTGCAAGTTTTCCTGTACTCCCTTGTCTGACTCACAAGGAATTTTATCACAATGCGCACTAGTTGGTTCGGTGTATCAAGCTTTATGAACGCCTCGACGATTTTGGCTCACTTAACGGTTTGAAATCATTTTTCACGTCAGGAATTATATTTGCGCAGCTTTTATTCACATCCATGGCGACCCTTGGTAGATTGGCAACACCCGTTCTCGATCTAGCCTTCCTGAAGCCGAATTATCTTTCCGACAACCCGCTTTCCCTCTGGGCGCTTGGGAGTAATCTTTTATCGAAAAGCTTGCCCATGGTTTCTAGAATGCATATCGGCCTGTATAGGCTAGTGCCAAAGCGGATTTAAATGAGGAAAAAAAATTAATAGCAGGGAGGAACCAGCAATGAAATATCGTTAAGGTTATAACTAAAAGAAAAAAAAAATTTTTAAACTCGAAAAAAAAGGGAAATGGTAAAATGGCGATGCTATTTAGGGGTTGAAAACGATTATTTGCGATTTGCGGTGAAACATGACCTCGTAGTGGAAAATGTTTAATACAAAAGTTGTAGATAATAAAAAGATCTAAAACTTTTGTATTTAACATATTTTGACATAACCTCAAATTTTCCAAGAAAATGGCGGAAAATCGAGTTTTCAGTTTTTAGTTTTTTTCTCCCGTAAAAATAATTCAATTTACATGAAAATTTGTAAGAGTATACCTTGTGTTGCGTTAAATAAGCATGATTTTTTTTTGTTTGGAAAACGGATAGTTTCCCAGAAATTAACATTTTTCGAAAAAAATACCCTTATCTTGCATGGACAACTTTATTCATGTTTTTTCAAATTTTGATATTCAATAAGTGCTCATTTAACCATTAAAATGTCTAGTTTCAAATGGTCTATACATTTGGATACTTTATTTTCATTAAACCGTTTTCAACCCCTAAATAGCATGCCCATTTTACCATTTCCCTTTTTTTCGAGTTTAAATTTTTTTTCTTTTAGTGATAACCTTAACGACATTTCATTGCTGGTTCCTCCCTGCTATTAATTTTTTTTTCCAAAAAACTATCGGCACTAGCCTAGTAGGCTTTGAAATGAGCATAGTTTTTGATGCTTCCATTGAGCCCGAATTTTATCACCCTTCCCTGAGGCAAGCTGTAAATACTTGGGCGAACCCACCTGGTGCCACACTGGCTGCCAGCTTTACGGCTCTCTTCGTTATACCGTATATCCCAGGAGTTTTTTCAAAGTAGGTAACGGATCACTTTAGCCAAAAAATTCATAAAAAAATAACAATTAACAAATTTTTACTAGTCTGGCGGGCGTAACATGTTTTTTACATGTTTTTCAACCATTCCCACTTTATAATTTTGAGGTGTTCGATGGGGTAGCTTTTTGTCGATGGGAGAATAGACTAAAAGGAAGTCTTCGAATTAGGGTGTTGGTGTCAGCGCCTTGTTGTCTTTAAGCAAGCCTTTCGATGCTCCTCAACTTCATCGTTCCAATTCACTGTTCGTCTTCTAAGTTTTGGTCGCTGTGCCATGGAGCGGTCAGATGTACGCTCCATTGTCGCTTTGATGCGTGCGACTTTAGCACAGCCTGTGAAGTCAGTGTTCTCCCAGGATTATCTCTTTCAACAGCTCTTCATCGAATTTGTTTTGAGACCATCCTGTCCTTATGGCGTTAGTTTGCTGCCTTCGGTTTTTTGTGCTGAAGGTTACGACGTGTTTGTCGCTGCGTATATACAACTCACTCCATCGCCATTGAAGCTATGTAGCCATCGTTTCACTGGTGAAGGTGATTTCTAATAGAGACCGTCTTTCTTATTTTTGGAAGCTGTTAGCAGCGCCACATTGAGGTAGAGTTTGGGCATGCCCAACTAAAAACTGGGACGTTAAAGTCGGGGATTTTCGTGGAAGACCATTTCTCCTTCTGTAAGCGTATTAAGGTACCATCTTGGTTGGCAAATCTCCTTGGCTTATTCCCAAGCTTAGCATAGGCACCAACCATTGCCTAAGTCTTGCTTCTACATTTAGTTCTATATAAGAGCAATGAGTACAAAAGCGAAAAAGCTTCAATTGCACAGGTATTCGAAATTCAGGCCGTACTTTTGTTAAGAAAATTAAACCATTCTATACGAAGTACCGAAACTTTAGTCCATCTTTCAACGAAAAGAAAATCTCCCCCTTTTGGTATGGTATAAAGGTGCACACTAATCCGTAATGGCTCATAATTTACAATACAGCAAACCTGATTATCACATTTTTCCACTACACTTTGTATATTCTGGATCCCTTAAATTACTCGAAACCCTTTCTCATGACTTCCCTTAAATCCCCAACGAAGCACCATGAGTTTCCTCAATGATTTTCAAATCCAATGGAAATGGTCAATAAAAAGGTCGTTGCTAGAAATCGATGAGAACGGAGAAGTAAGAAAAAAAAACTAAAAAAAAGAAAAAAAAATGAAAGAAAAAAAAGAAAGAAAGTTCGCACGAAAACCTAGAGAAGATGGAAGGAGGCTTATCGTACATTCGAGAAATTCATTCGAGTGTTAAAGGACAAACAGGCATTGGGCTTCAGATAAGATAACTTGACTGCCACTTACCGAAGGTTCAGTTCATAAAAGGGTCCTCTGGGTTCTCTCTAAATGGTGGCCCATATATGAATACTGTCCAATGGTTTCAAATGTTTTACCAAATTTTGTGTTTTAGACATTTTTCGTTTTTTTTTTGTTTGTTGTGAACATATCAGATTTTTACTTTTTGGACAGAATGAAAACGAAACAACATTCGAGTTAATCTGTGTCAAGCCAAAATCAAAAAAAAAAAAAAATAAAGGAAAAACCAGCTACCGACTTTTCAATCTTCTCTTTATGGCCATTCCTAATTCGGTCTTATCAGTCCTCACATTCCTGGAGATTCAGAAGTACTGTAGAGAGTCCTTATCTCTGTTCATATCTCATTCTTAGACTCTCGACATAGAGACTGTCTTACCGATGAGCAGCTAAGCACAAGGCGAAGCCCATTCCATTAAAGGAAATGATTTTAAAAACCTTCACTTTAATATCCTTTCTCACAGGAAAAACCCCCTGCAATTAGCGGTTTGGATAAGAGGATTGCGGAAGCAGACTTTATCCTAGGAAAGTTAAAGTGTCCTTTGGGTACGTTTGCGATACCCTCAGCTGCTGTAGCGCAATACCAGGTCGATTCTGCCCCATTTGCATATAATCTTTGAGTGTGCTTACATTCCATTGCCTCAGCGTTATCGCTTCTAGCTCCAATATAATACGAATACGAACACAGGCGAAGCATAGGATGAATACGATTCGAAAAGTCTCCTGGAATTCGGCTAATTATTCCAGGAGGTGCTATCCACGTGTTACATTACTTTCAAATACGCACTGAAGGAGCAAAACGCATCGAAGCGTTAATAAAACATGATTTCAGGACGAAAAAGGACGAAAAAGCGTAGAATAAACAGGATCTGTTGCTGGTAAATTCATCCTTTCACTTTTACGTGGATCCGGGTGAAAAAATGCGAGAAGAAAGGAAAAGGCAAAGGGAGAACTCAATTTCATGAATGTTTCATGGACTGGAATATATTTGCATGGACACACATCCTAGCGACGACGGGTGTGGCGGCGGCAGCGGCAGCACTGGCAGCAGCGGCGGCGGCGATGGAGCATACAGGCATAAAAAAATCTCCATTCTAAGCAAATAACTTTATGACTGTGGAACTGGATGGAAACCAATCCATATATCGGCTCTGATCCTCTGCTGAAAGGATAGTATCCTTGGAATCCCATTACAGCGGCAAAACTGCTGGTTTTTCGCCTTTTGTTGAGGAATAACCAACCAGAAGTTTTCCAAGAGTCTCTGTGTCCCACTACGAATTCAGCTCATCGTCAGCCTCCTTTTTGTGTCCTTTTTTCCGTTCAGGGCTTTCACTATATATATATATACGTAGCTGTTAGTGGTGAAGGGATAGATAGGGTTTTTTTCTTCCCTGAACAGGAGCAGGAGGCGGGGGCCGGGGCTGTATCGATTGACCTTTGAATAAATCAATATACAAGCAAATGGGATGAGAGCATTATCAAGTATTTATCCGAGAAGAAGTGATTAAGGATGATGTTAATAAGATTCATGATAACATTTTTGCCTTTGTGGTAACGAGGCTAGAGATGTGTTCAGATAAGAAAGGATACATTTGTTCAAATTAGTGAATTGTATTGCATTGGATTTGCGATGATAGTAGCAGCAGCATTGTTATCGTATCGTGGCTATATTATGGCAATATTTTCATTAAGAACATTATTGAGATAGATAAGCAGCTGGACCCTATATGCGGAATGTTTCAATGTGCTCTGATTACTTTTACCAATGGTTTTATGGAAATTGTTGCGGCTTAGTTAGAGTAAATTTTAATTAAGTTAAAATTATTATCATTACTTTTGGGTAAGAAAGTTAAATGGTTTTATTTATGTGACAGTACTAGGCTCAGAAATTACTCTACCAGCCCATCATGTCGTTGGTCACCTCTAGCCTAATAGTAAGACCTCAGAGGTTAGAAGAGGTTGACGCAGGGTTAGGAGCGTGTTGAATTAAATGGCGATGAACCCTGCGTTTGAACTCTTCGATGTTGTACGAGTTGGGAAATACAGACTGTGTAAGGCCATTCTAGTGTAAAGCTGTTTTATATATGAATGAATTCTTTGTCTGCAGAGAGCGCGAAGCTATAATCAAAGGTAATGAGCCGATCGGGCTAATCTATACATTTTCAAGTTCAAATTGAGACTAAACAATTTCAAAATGAGAATTAAAAACTTTCAGTGAAAATAAATAAATACTTTGATCTTTATTGGTTAATATTGAGATTTTTTTTAATTAGTTGACTATTAACTATGCTTGACCAACACATTCTATTGCCTGTCATTATTAAAAGTGTCTTCATTAAAAGGGTCATTTCATTATTAATTTATCCCATTACTAATTTATACCAATATCTTACATAAAAATTAAAGCTGACAATATTAAGAAGCAAATCTGTGCTTTGCATAATAATAACGAAGATTGGAGAGCACTTCCAAAAACAATAGGCTGGTGTCAAAAGTGAAAACGGATCAAATTTGACACAAACGTCAAATTTCGTGTACAACAGCTATAACTATAGAAAGTAAAATTCGAGAAAACATATGAAAAACTGATGTTCCTGATGGTCGCTCATATTCAAAAATTTATACTAGACCCAATCAATCTGATAGATATGACTGTTTTTTCATTGATTTATAATTTATATGTAATACTTTATATTTCTTCCAATTAAGTATTTATTTATTTTCAGGGACATTTTTTAATTCTCATTTTGAAATTGTTAAGTCCCATTTTGAAATTGTTTAGTCTCAATTAGTGTAATGTTTGGGTGTTGTGCAGTGGCGTAGCGTGGGTGTCAGCCGCCCGGGGCGGAAGAAAATTTTGCCGCCCCCTCTTCCCAGTTTATAAGGAAGTTATGGTAATCGGTCCGAAAATCGAAATCGTAATTTTCGACGTATTTTCATTTTTCAAGGTCCCAATAGCATTTTAAGCAAAAATTTGAGAAGAAGTATTCGTTTGTGTGTGTACGTACGTATGTGGTTATGTTTTCCTGCACGATCTCGCGCGAACCAAAAGCGATATCGACTTCGTTGAGGTGCCGATCGAAGCGTATTAAATGAAATATGATCTGAAAAGAATTTCATAAAATTCGGTCGAGTCGTTCTTTTGTTTAAACCACTTAAGTGATTTTTATATCTGCACAATTTCGGGCGAACAATGATGATACCGACCGGTCCCGGTCGTAGCGTATTACCAAAGTTACAATTTGAAAAGATTTTCATAAAATTCGGTCGAGCGGTTTCTTTGTTTAGACGAGAAGTAAGTGATTTTTGAACCTGCACGATATCGCGCGAACCAAAAATGATATTCACTTCATTGAGCTGCCGATGAACGCGTATTACCGAAGTTATGATCAGAAAATATTTTCATAAAAATCGGTCGAGCCGTTTTTTGTTTGAACGAAGTTCGTGATTTTTTTACCTGCCCAATATCGCGCGTATCAAATATGATAACGACTTCGTTGAGGTGCCGATCGGCGCATATTAACGAAAAAATGCTCTGAAAAAAATTTCATAGCATTCGGTCAAGCCTTTTCTTTTGATTATATGGAAAGACTTGGGCTAAGGGTCACAAGCACCTTAAATTGATTAATTTTTCTAATATCTAATAAACTCGCTGGAATAAAACTCGTTCCAAATGAAGTATTTTTTTCTGGATTCAGCAGAGATATAGTACGGTTTTTTTTGTCAACTTCCTCTCCTTTTGTTTTGGATCGCCTTTCTGAGTTGTTGCAACACCCCACAAAAGCGTGCAGCTGTCGAATTCCGTGCTCATTTCGATCGGTCTGAATCGTAGGTGCGACAAAAATAATATTTAAAAGTTATCTATTATTATCATTTATTGTGAAATTTTGCCGCCCCTGCCGCCCCTACTACGCTACGCCACTGGTGTTGTGGACCAAGCTAGTGAACCAGCTTTTGCTTGTGGCATCTAGTGCCGCCTTATTTAGTGTGTGGAATAAATACAATTGCTTTTAAATAATGCAACATTTATTCATACCAAAATACCTATTCCCGCAGGGCAAGTTATTGCCACTCTTACTCGGACTGAGTTCTGGGAATCAATGATTATTCACAAAATCCTTACTATGTTACTTAGCTTAATAAATTTACTTTACATAATCTATTCCCCTATGGAATCCACTTGTAATACAGTAGTCGTTATTTGTCTATTAGAACTGTCATAATTAACTTGTATTACAGTGTTTTCCATAGTGTGCTCTTATATATACTACAATTAGAAATTGTTTAGTCTCAATTTTAACTTGAAAAGGTATAGTGTTGCAGGTATACGATAACCAGGAAAGCGTTGATTTCGATGGAACAGTAGACTTACAATCGCAATCCTGATGTCGTTCTTGATTCAGATAGCTTTTGGAAAAAAATAGCTTAAGTCCATTATTATTCATGATGTTCTATGAAAGAGGGCACAGAACACGTGTCACGCCCAGTTTGTCTTGTTTTTTGGCCATCATTTCCTGCCCTCGAGAAATTCATATATTTTGTGCATACTAGTTAATTCGGTGTATCCAACTTGAGCAACATCTTGAACATTTTGCTCCACCTCGCTCAGTACAGGGTATTTTTACTTCAAGATCTATCACTGCACGGATTTATTCTCCTTGAATGCAGCCCTGGTCTGGCTAGTTGCCGTAGTGACTACATCAGTCCCCGCCTAGTTTTTGGAAGCCGAAGTGCTTGTTCCAATGCGACTTCTTTTTCGGAGCCGGGGAGTTTCTATTATATATTATTCGATCTACAGTTTGCCCATGATGTTTATGAACATGTCAGCCCAAATGAAAACAACTCGCCAACGAGATCAGTAGAATCGAGAAGGTTTTCGAGGTATCGCTCGCCTCAAATAAGGGAGTTGTATTCGCGAAGAGGACGAATTTAGGATTTGTATATTATAGCACGGCCCGATGACTGGAGCAGGAGCTGGCACCTATTAAGAAATCCCAAACACAGGAATGCTTGTTCGCCGATTTGGAATATGTGGTCATTTCAACGCAGGTCATTGGCTAATGTCACGCGTAAGGTGTTAGGGGATGGGAATTCCATTATAAAGTGTACGAAGTCCTCTGGATGTTTCGGAAGGTAATAAACTTGCTATTTAGACTCTGCAAGGGCCTGTTGGTGCTAAGTCAAATGCTGCATCCTTCAATATTACAAGGGTTGCCATTCTTCCTATATTTATACTACTTATTATGCACATGGAAATTTTTCAGTGACCAATCCAAGCTCATTATTTCGTACTTGGTCTCTGTTAAAATCTTGCCCTTTTTCAGCAAAGTTCAAATTTAGGATGTTACGCCATGTCACAGCTGTGTTCAAATTTCTCGCCCTGATTCCTTGGCATTTTGTTCATAGCTATTGAACTTCACAGCTATTATAAATTTTGGGTCAATTCATAAATCATTGCAGAACTCTATGCTGACGCGATTATTCCATGTGCGCTGGTAGCGTTAATCGATCATCACTCCAAGTGTTTATTTTGCGTCACTGTGAAGTACCCTGCTCGGAAAGTTCTCTGCGGTAAGACTTATGGGGTGCGACAGCGAGGGAGACCCAACCTCCGCTGGAAGGATGGCGTAGACCAGGACGCCCAGAGCATAGGGATGCCAAACTGGATGACATCGGCTCAGAATCGGGACCGGTGGAGAGAACAGTTGCGAGAGGCCAGGACCGGATCGCGGTTGTAGAGCCGTTAAAGAAGAAGAAGTTACCAAGGACCAGAATATTTTTTACCGCCAGTGGAATTAATGATTTCACCACAAAATTTATCATCAAAATATGATTTGATGATCTGACGGTGGATCTGCAGGAGTTTCTCACTTGATGTATACTCAGGGAATGTCTGTACTCCCTATAGGTGGGAACCATCTGTGCCATCCATGCAACGTAGGCTTTATGGATTAGAAGGAATGAGAGATGAATAAACGCATTCCAGTCAATATAATTTTGGTAATGTAGAAAGTGGAAAAGTTGCCAATGCGGTTCTGGAAACAGAGATCCCGGTCAGACGCTTGGAAGGAACCAATAAGCCCCAGCCAGTTAGGTTGTCCATAATGCCAAACAGTTCTCCTAGGAGCTAGCTTGGTTAGGATAGAAGATTGGTATGACAAATTAGCGCTTACTAGGCAATGGTCCAAGTTCCACGAAGTACCGCGTTGCGTGAGAGGTAAGAAAAAGGTCAATACTGTGGTGTCATTGGCTGCAACGTCAGGAACACGTGTAGGTGGATTCAAATTAGCTAAAGATTATTAGTCTCTGCAAAGAGTTCGACGTGTCTGCCAGAAACACTGGTGACATTCAAGTAATTTAGCCAATTTACATTGTGAATGTTGTAATATCCGGCAATAATGATCTCACATTCGGGAAGGATTAAAATTCAGAGATATGTACATTCGGAGAAACCATCAAATGCTGATGAGGATGCTTATTACTAATATTAGGACTACTATATAGAAAATAGAAGAAAATGAACGGGTTTGGAAGCGTTGTAAACCTTCTGAAAGATTACGTGTTTCCTAATGTATACGGGAATTCCCCTCTGACAGGATACATTATGCACTAAAATGTACCCGGAAACCTGGTAACGATCTAAGTTATCATTAGGTAAAATCAGGGGTTCAACTTAGTGGGGTTTAACAAGGTGCCATAACGATCAGGGCTAACGGAGAGGGGCTGTCTGGAGTTTTATACCTCCTAAAGCAAGGAGAATTCCGTCAACTGACCGATAAAGTCTGTGTTGTCGGCGTGGCCGAGGTCGGGAAGAGAGTAAAAATATGCTTGCGCGTCGTCTCCCAAATTCATTGTTGTTCGGAGTGTTGGTGAGACCTTCATTTTCTTGTTGGATACACGGTATCGATTTATTTGTTACTATTTGTTTTAGTTTTAAATTTTGGATTTTAATACTTTCAATAGGCTCGTGTTAAGGTGGCTAGTACACCGCGCTGACTTTGCCCAGGGTCCCAGACCAGCCCAATATAAACAACATTTGAAAGGGATACACAAAGGATCTATTACAGATCAAAGTACACAGGATTCCATTCTCCCCGAACGAAACAAGAAAAAAAAAACAAAGACTTCCATCTTTGACTACCTTTCCAGGAAATGCAGTCTGAACCCGTGGTCTTATTAATTTCGAGCCGAAGATGAATTTGGTATTAACGATCAGATAACCCTCTTTTCCCTTGCAATTAGTGATGAGCAAAACTAGTCTTGCAGTTTTGCCTGGTCTTGCACATTTAGCAAGACCAAAGCACACCAAGAAAAGACAGTACAAGACAAGACTGCAAGATCAAGATAGCAAGAGTTTTTCGTCATCACAAAGTGCCAAAAGTCTGGCAGTGATGAGCAAAAAGTCTTTTCTTGTCTTGGTTTTGCTAAATGTACTAAGCGTGCAAGAAATTTTGCAAGAACAAGACTGCAAGACTTCTTGCAGACTTATTGCTCATCATTGCAAGACTTTTGGCACTTAGTGATGACGAAAAACTCTTGCTATCTTGATCTTGCAGTCTTGTCTTGTCCTGTCTTGTCTTGGTTTTGCTTTGGTCTTGCTAAATGTGAAAAAACAGGGAAGAATGCAAGACCACTACAAGACGAGTCTTGCTCACCACTACTTGCAGTATACGCGGTAGAACTGTTCTAGTCTAGTACTCCATTATTGTTTCATAAGCTTATATTTTCGTCTGTGAATACTTTTCCATTCTCTTTTGAAATATTTGTATTTTACTTCGTGTTCTTTATTAACGCTGCATTGCATGGTACTCAGCATTCATACGCTAGGTCCCCAGCTTCCAGCTTACTTACATCCCAGCCCTAGCAATATCTATGACCTCTGTCGTAAATGGAAACAGTATTTTTAAAATGTGTCCAATTCCAGTTAAGGCCTAGGACTTACTTTACCCTCATCTTCCCCGAGGTCTAACGTATGACCGTAACTGTTTCAGGCAGTTTCGTTTTGTATTGCAGCTGGGTTGATCCGTGGATACAAATATTTCATATTTAT
Organism: Thereva nobilitata; assembly: GCA_963855945.1. Lineage (NCBI taxonomy): Eukaryota > Metazoa > Arthropoda > Insecta > Diptera > Therevidae > Thereva > Thereva nobilitata. The sequence continues at coordinate 176,808,824 of OY979695.1, forward strand.
CGAAGCATATACATACATATGTTTTTACAAAATAGTGATTCGAGTTGAAAACAGTACCTCCGAGCTTTTCTACTGTCATCAGGACATAAAGATACCTAGGGTCTATTTAGGTGCAAGTGACTACATCAGGGATACCCAAATGCCTTGTGGATATCTTACGCGCAAACCCAGAACTCGGCATTACTAATATCTACCGGTGATACAATCTGCATATGACTCGCTTTCGCTAACGTACTGCCTATATTGGAGCTCCCAAGTATTTAAGCGTCAACATTTCACAGGATTATTCTTCTATTATAGCTCTTTTACTTCGAAGAATTCTTGTGTCTTATCGCCTGGGGAGTATTCTACTAGATATGTGAACGCATATGACTGTTTTGCTCTTAAATTTGTCTTTCAAAGCCGATAACTCTTGATTTCATCCTGTTACTGAATATAAAACCAACCCCGAGCCTGTGGTGTTCACGATTTATCACGAGGATTTCAAGTTGATGAAAAGTCCTTTAAGTTAATTTTAACTCGTTCAGTGGAGGCTTCGATTTCACATGAAGTCTTAATGATGAAAAAATGATTCGTTAATTCCTCGATGTTTTCCCTCGAACATTCGCATTGAAAAAATTGTAAATTTAGATGAAATTTCCTCCCGAGTGGAAATTGCGAAAAATTGAAAAATAACAGATTTTTACTGGTATCCCACCGCTGCCACCAATGTTAAGCCTCGCCGAACTCGAAATACGAATTCAACGGCAGATTTAATAAAAAAAACTCTTTATACTTCACTTATTTTATTTAAAATACTTACTTTTAGTTAAAGGAAAAAACAATACAAGCGGTTAAAGGCGTTTTAGATGCGACGGCACAATGAGAACTGAAGCCAAGAAGTTTTCTTGGCCCAACTTCGGGTCAGCCACGGTCCCACAAGCTTGCTGCCGCAGCATTTATGCGTTTAAGACGCGATAAGGGTGTGTGTTAAAAATGCTTAGTTGCGGTCCATTAAGCGAAAATGGAGTTTGAAATTATTTGACATGATTCTATGTCTGTTAATACCAAGCGTGAGAGACGTTTACAATGTTGCTGTATACAATGTTGGTTGTGGTGAGGTCACAACAGTTCGTATGACAGCTGCAGTATATGTCCATAACACCATTATATGTCTATCGTATGTTTTGGACATAGCAGCTAACATTAAATTTAGGCAGGATATCGTCCAGATTTTTGCAGTTTGCAGTTCGAATGAATGAATTTTTTAACCATTAAGGCGCGTTTACATCCCAAGAATAAAGTGGAAGAGCAAATCTAAGCTCCTTTATCGCATAGAAGATAATATGGTTCTATCTCTGTTTCACCAACGTGGAAACAGAAAACGGCAACCTCAAAGTAGGGCTCTACTCTACTTAACGAATGCGTAGACCAAAAAAAAGCTTTTAATTTCGTTAAATTTCAATATTCTAACGCCTATAAATATGCCATTTTCCTAGTTTTTCCATATTTAACTTGTTGTCGACAGTTTGAAAAATGCGTTTTTTTTAACTCAAAAACGAAGTGAGAAAATGTTTGAAACTAATAAAATTGTCTTTTTTACTACACATTAATTTAATATAACTATCTAAAAGGCTTTGCAGTAGCTTATTAAATTGTTTCCTCTGCGACCGTGTTAAACATTTTATGTTTGACAGTTGTAAAAAGTTTCGAACTTTCAAGGAAACTTTGCGCTTGAGTTTTGTACAGGGCCACTTTGTTCTTCCATTTTATTCTTGGGATGTAAACTCGCCTTTACTTACTTTAATTTTTACATCAATCAATGCTCTAGTCAACTTCAACCAGCATTTGTATATCAATCAATCTCCATCTACTGATTGCTAAATTTAGTTTAAGCAACAGAACAAACCCAGCTGAAATTTCTATTCAAAATACATACCAAAGCAATTCCATTCTGCATAATATTGGTATATTTAAACTATATCATTACCCATAAAATATAGGACTCATGCTTCAAGGATACATTACAATTAAGCTAAGTCCATATGACCAAATTGCACCTATTTGTTGCATAGCTCAGTTGTTGGGATACATACAATCTAATTTAGAGAACTGTCTGATGCATTGGTTATATCAGATAGCCCTAAATCGGATTGCCCTACTCCACCTCCCTGCTATATACCATCACAAAAGCACAAACCAACAAAGTGATGATGCTGGGGAGAATTGTAAAGAGATTAAAATGGAAGAACTTCTGTGTGTAATATACAAATTACAAAGCTGTAAATCTTTTGACTATTGTACGTAAATTGTGTGATGAATTAGTAAATGTAAATGAATTTTTAATTCGTTTAAATTAAAATAAAATTATGTAAATTTATATATTATAGTTGCTATATACATAATCCAAATCAGTTGAATAAACCCTATGAAAATTTGCAAGAGGTATATTTTGTTTGGTAACTAACATTATGTATTCATCTAATAGACAAGTATGATGACATTTACTGATAATTTCCCTAAAAATTTCCTAATCTAATCCCTTTAGAATGTGAGCAAAAATTTAAATATTTCCACATATCCTTATATGTATCCTTATACATATAAATATCATCCAGTATAAAAAAAACATCACCTTAACAAAATACCCTCTTACTAAAATATGTAAATCCTTGACAACGAGAATGTGTTCATCATATAGAGTAGTCCACACATATCCTTACATATATACATTTTGCTGTCCAAAATTTTTAATCGAAAGGCAACACCTGCTTGAACCTAAGCTAAATTTTTGTGCAAAAGAAAATAAGTTAACGACCAACCTTATGTCCTTTACCCAAAAAGCCCAGGGCCCTTCCGGTTTAAATTTAATCCTTGTTTAGGTGAAGGTTTTCATATTCAACATTCAAAGAATTTTTAGCCCTAACCTAAGCCAGAAAGGATTCCTTCATCTCTCTCTCTCACTCTACTACTTGGACCCTAATAAATTTCGTATTTCGGTGTTATTAGTCCAAAAAAAAAATCATAAATTTTAAAATTTGTAAATTAACTTCATCCTTCCATTTTTTTCTTCAATCCTTGAATATTTTTTTTTTTTGATTTTTGTTGGTATATAATTTTTTTATTTTCGGTGGAAACATACCGAAAAATAAAAATGCATATGGAAAAAAAATTTTGACATTCCTGAAAAATTCAGGATCCGTGAAAATTGCAATAAAAATATTTCCATAAGAGTCTCTGTGCAGATAAAGGACTCTTTTTTGGTGGCGTATTTGAAATAACGAATGAAAAAAAAATATTACTTAACAAAGCAGAAATAAAATCAAGGCAAATATCAATGGAGGAAAAAAGGGTCCTGTGAATGTTGCTGCTCGAGCCGACCTTCGCTAAGGGTCTAGAAGGAAATATCCTTAAGAAATACTCTTATCCCCACTACACACAGAATGTACAAAATTCTTTCCTATTTCAATCTTTTTTTTTTCATTTGTCATATATAAATATTTAAGGAGTTTGAAAAAAGGATTTTCCTTTCTTTTTTACTTTAGCGGAAGGGGAAGAGTAACAAGAGCCTTAAAAAAGAAAATTTTCTAGTTGAAATCCTCTTGTGACTACTTCTTCCTTTTTTGTTGTCCACTTTTTTTTGTTATTCCTGTTCAATTCAGAAAAAAAGGTGGAATCAATCCACCTGTTGTAATAAAACACCGTTATACCTCAACCAGATACAGTTGAGAACCAGCTCGAGTAGAACTTTAAAGACTTGTGCGTCCCAAAACATAACGAAATTATCAAGGTACCACTCCTTTTTCCATTATCCTAGTACCTAGTAAATTGTGTAAGAGTTCGGCATCTCTGACGTCATTAAAGGAGGAAAATCCTGGAAGCATACCAACTACGCATGTCCTTCCAATAAAATAGTGTGGAATTTACCCCATGTTAATATGATGTCATGTCCTACAAAATACTGGAATGCGCAGGATATTATCCTGTTTATATAGTAGTTATCCTAGATGGAGAAAAAATTCCTCCACGTCCTGGGGAGTACCAACATCATCCTGATAATGAGTCCTGAACGGTTGCCCTAGTTAGCCTCCTATATCGTAATGGAGATGGTTCAGATATCAGCCCAGCAGCCTGTGATGTTCGCTCCTCTCTCTCTGGTGGCACTTTTGGTCTTGACCCCGTATAATATAGAAGCTGATGGTTATGCTTTGTTGACTTTCAAGGTTGACATGGTCCTGTTTACTGGTTAAGGAATTTTTCGGTTCAGCTACCATGAAAGGCATGACATACACTGCCTAGATTTCAAGGGTTTTGACAGAACACCAGCCTTGAGCCTATTGTATGTCTGTGATGAAATATCAACAAAAAAAAAAAAATAAAACCAAAATTCGGACATTTTGCTTTTGGTTTCATCGTTTCATGACAACCCAAATAAAAAAAAAATAAAGAAGAAAATTAAATCTTTCCTAGATGAGTATTTTCCATCACTGAGCATTTTTCATCCTCTGTCACTTCTGCAAAGCAATTGGAGACTCCATGTTAGATCTTCTATTAATAAAGCAGATAAAGCATCGCGCCTGAATATCTTGCGAAGGGCGTTGTCTGGATGATTTTCAATTGCCTAGAGATGAGCTGAGACTCTCTGATAATTATTTTTTGGGGCAAATTGCTTCCAGGGAAATGGTAATTTTCTATTAAGTTTTCTATTAGGGGTTTTTGTTAGTTTTTGAGTGTTACAGTTTCATTTATAATTAGTTTTCCTTGAAAAAAAGTTGTAGAAACGACAATGGATCTTCGTAATTAGAGAATATTACAGAGGGGCGCGAGAGAGAATTATTTATGAGCTGGGTTCATACTATAATAGATCATTATTAATTTTAAATCAATGAGTTCATGCTAAATACGAGCCGCAACAAAATTCTTGACAGTCCCCCAACTAAGCACTAACCATGTCCAATGCTGCTTGACCTAAGCAAACGAACGAGAACAGTTCTACTGAGTATGAAAATGATACCCTTTGCTGTCACCCAGATAATTGCCGGTTTTCTTCGTCCTATACAATTTTTAAAGTCCCAAATTTGCTTCCTTTAAGGCTGTATCAGATTCAAAGCAGCGCAACAAAAATATCGGCAGCAAACTGTTTCTATTGGCCAAAGCGGGTCACATGACAACAGAAGCAGCACTGAGTGCTGCCGCTGCTTTTCCATTCCTAATCCTAATTATGCTGCCCAGAAAGGCAACATTTTCTGACATTTCAGTCAAGTTTCTTCTTTGAGACGCTTTTTGTTTGTTTGATTGTTTTTGTTTTGCAAATTAATTGAATAAATGGAAGAAAAATTAATAGAATTGATTTGGTGGCACCTAATATTGTATGATAAAAAAAGTTTGCTGCCTGCTGCTGCTACAATGAATTTGATACATGAGGCAGCATGCTGCCTCTTCCGCTGCTGCTGCCGCTGCTCGAAAATTTGATCTGATACGGCTTTTAGGCTGTGCGTGAGTGCAGGCTAGGGGCAAGCGAGTTTTATTTTCACTCAGGCAGGACTTGCTAGGTGTAAAGGTGCCCCAAAGAGCTAAATATCAAAAAGTTCACTGTACTTGACAAAACATCCTTTATAGTTCTAAAGAAATGCGCCTCACCTTTAGCTAAACCTGGTTACTCCAATTCCTTGGTCTCGTTGAGACACAGCACAGCGAGGAATCTCTTAGAGTTGGACATTCCAGGCGCGGACCTCCAGTGTTTGTTGTGTTTCATCAACGTCCGTTCGGCCCGGGCTCTGTTTACCAAACTAGTGGGTACCCCAATAGGCGTTTCCGGACTGATAAATACAATATAAGAATCACGTATAGCCAGGCCATCCGCCTTTTTATTGCCTTTTGAGCAACGATGCCGCGGTACCCAAACAATGGTAACTTGATTGAGCTCAACAAGGGTGCTTTGGCATTCCCAGTTTAATATTGACTTGGTCCTACGGAAGCTTATAGCTGTAATTGCCGCTTGGCTGTCAGAGAATAAAGATCCTTTTGTTTTGTAGGTCCTACTCCAGCCATTCACATTCAGCCTCTACGCAACGGATTTCTCTAACTAAGGATGGAGTGGTACCGAATTCAGAAAAGTCTCCAAGGCTGGCGCTGACGTTTGGCGCAGTGAGGATGGGCTCGGTGATGGAAAGACAGGCCATTCTTTGAATTTTGCTTGTTATGAAACTTTTAAGCGCCGTTGGATGTGGATCCTCAATCTCTGCGCAGTCCCAAAGATATCTCCGTGTCCTGCTTATCCGAGAATCCGTGTGATGGTTCCAGTTTAGCTTGAAAACTGAAGTTGACACTGCAAAATTCAGACTAACATGACAATAACCTTTGTCTCCTGGTATACATATGTAATGTAATCTTTCTAAAATGAAGTACTGTCTTCTTTCCAATAAAACAGCTTCATATTTTTTGGAGAAAAGGCTAGTTGAACTTGAAATTTTAGTTAAAAAAAACCAACATTTTGTCCTTGACCACTCATAACTCTGGAAGTTGGTAGGATGGAACCGTTAATTTTAGAATTTTAGATAGGTATTCATGGAAATAGGTTATGCAGTTTCAAAAATACCATATCTAAAACTCTACCAAAAAAATTACAAAACGCCCTAGCGGTTAAACTGTTGTGTAACAAAGCATTCATGGCTTTGGTGAGCCCGACCTGATTGAGTCGAAATATTTCCAATATTTTGACAAAGTATGGCACTCAGCTCTTTTGACTTAGCTCCAACCTATTGGTTTCGACTTAAGGTACGTTTCCACTTATACACTTAAGTGTATACATTTGCGAATGGAGCCGAATGGAAGTGTAAAACGAGTTTACACTTATAAACTTAATCAGTGATTACACTCAGTGGAAAGAGGAAAGTTACACTTTTTTTGTTCCACTTTTTGAGATGTATACATTCAAGTGGGAATTATGTTTACATTTATACATTTAATGGAAAGTGTAAGGAGAAGTTATACACTTTTTCCGGAGATGTTATTTTTAGGAAAATGTCGTCAAATGAATAAGTTATTTCAGCTCTTACGAAGGCGAAGAAAATCTAGAAACAAATTGAATAAAAGGATACCTGTGTTCGTGAATAGATTAAAACAGGCAGGCTTTAACATAAATTTACATTACTCAAAGAAAGAGCATAGAAACTTCTGAGCTCCTCTGACAAAATGCTGACTGGGATTTTTTAGGGGCTGCAAATTGGTAGGGACGACTAAACCGTTCTGAAAAATCGGGTTCCTGATGGCATAATTTCTCTTATTCGAATTCTGATTAGTTGCTGAATTCGTTGGCGGTAATTTGAATAGCTTGAACTTTACAACGATATTGCGGATCTTGTAAAATATACATATATTTAATTCATTAAAAATAATGTTATATTTCTAATGTTCGGATGTATGATTTTAACAATGACGCAGCAGAAGTACTGTGATATTGTGATGTTTATAACAAAGCATATTTTAATATTTAATGATTGATAAAACATTTTTTAGTGTTTTATAGTTTGAAAATAAAACATATACTTTTTTTTGTCTTTAAAGTTTTAACAGAGATTGTAGGAGATTTTAGGGGTATTTCGACCTGTCCTGTAAACAATTTTACCCGTTGGTACAAGATAAGAACAAGTGCCATTTAAAAACATTCATAAACGAATAACCCAGATTCGCTCCACTCGCAAAATGAACAGAAATGTTTTGTTTTCTGAAATTAAGTGGATACACTTGTAAAGTGGGAACTAAACTTTTCAATTTAACGCGTTCACACAACTCCACTTATTAGTGGAAATTTAGACTTAAAAGTGTATATACATTCGAGTGTAGGGGGTGGAACTTGTGTTTACACATATACATTTTACATTTTGCGAGTGGAACTTTACACTTTCACTCAAAAGTGTATAAGTGGAAACGTACCTTTAGTTCTAAATAATTGGACTGAGAGTTTTCTAGACGTTCAATCATGGTAGTATTTGATGTTGTCGAATCTAAACGTCACACCATCTCTGCCTGGGTTACCCCAGTGCCGCGGCACCCATATGTGCAAACTGTACATTTGCACTGGGCGGCACTTGGGAAGGGCGGCATTTTCGCGAGCGAAAAATGTTTACAATATATTTTATAAACGACGACAGCCGCCAAAAGACAAGGCATTTTTGGCGATGAACACAAAAATTCCGTACATTATCTTTCGAATGCGTAACGTATACTTTCGAAACTTCTCTTCGATTAATTGCGAGATCCTAGGATTAAAGGCATAACGACAACCTTTTGCATTATAATTCATTCCAATAAAAAGATAAGTAAAATGCAGATGCCTAGTCGAATAAGCGAAACACGTTCCATGTTTCCGAAAGCTATCCAAGTAAAATTTTTAAATGTTGCAGCCATGTAGCTGGCTAGAGCATGGCAACTTTTGGTCGATCTCCAGCAACAGACAGCAGTGTAAAACTCTACGGTGTGCGAAGCGCAATCCCTCTCGATTCTGAAGTAATAGAGGAACTGTACTAATAAATGACTTGGTTGACCTTGCCAAATAGAAAGAAAATTTATTTAATTAACAATTTCTTATATACTAATTCCTATAAAGAGAAAAAAACCCGGGAGCGAAGCGAGCAAAAAAAAGTTTGCCCTTAAATGGGGCGGCATCGGCGGATGTGTACTGGGCGGCAAAATGCCTAGCCGCGTCCCTGGGTTCCCCAGTGTTCAATTACACGACCCGTTATTTCCCTAGGCTTTTTTAAATGACTTAGAGCTGTTTTAGACGGTGCGCTTCAGCGCATGTGCCTCACGAAAGTTTGGTGATGAAGGGAGGAGTGGGAATGAAGAGAGGTACCACCCCACTTCTTCCTTTATCGACAAAGTTCGTGAGGCACATGCGCTGGAGCGCACCGTCTAAACCGGCTCTTACTCTCAGTCCCCTTCAACCCGCTTGACAGATTCCCTAAACACGCTAATCCGCATTATTCATAGTCTTTCGAGAATATTAAACAAGCACGCGAAAGATACCTCATGTTCACCTCTCTCAACAGGGGCCTATCTGGATTTCGGTTCCAAGAACCGAGTCAAATTCAACGCATCTACAACGAAGTACGGTTTAGTCTCTAACAAAACATACCCAATTCTTCCTTCTATTTCAGTGAAAGGTGTTTCTAATGGCTGACCCGTCTGTTATCATCTTGGGCATAACTTTGACTGAGAATATGTGACGAGATAAATAACTACATACAGTGGAAATCGGTTAACACTAAATCGTGGGGACAAGGCAAGGTTTTCGCGGTAACCGAATTTCGTATTAACCGTTTGCTTTGAAATATGAATTCAGGGTGTATTTGTTTAGTTTACAAAGCGGGCGGCAGGCGGTAGATAGGTTAGACGAACAAAAAATAATATGAGTGGTATTTTTGTAACCCTATAACCTATTTTTATGAATAAGATATCAGTGTACGCAAAATACTCCCACCTATCTAAAATTATAAAATTGACGTGGTTTTCTCCAAAAAGTACGTAGTTAATCTTTTTTTTCAAAATTAGAAAGCTTGGAGTCTCCTATGAATAATGTCCAGACAATTTTTATGTTACGGCCTTTACTTTTGAAGTTATAAGCATTTTTTTCAACACAAGCTTAGGTGAAAAAGTACTAAAAAAGTGTAAAGGATTTCAAGTTTTTTCGTGTTAAGCGATGAGCGTTTCGCCATAACAGAACAGTATGAAAAGCGCGTCATCGGACCGGGACTGGACTTTTATTTCGTGTTAAGCAATATTTCGCGTTATCAGTTTTCGTGTTAAGTGAACTCCACTGTATTCCAATCATATTCTACACCACATACACCCGCTTTGGTTAAAACACGGTGCAGGCGGCTGAAAAACCAAGTTGACGTATAGCTTGGCAAGGCATCTCTTGCAGACTCAGTCGGATCACCGCCACCATTCACAGTCCTCCTTTTCGCGCATACTACCGTTCAGACGTTCGTTTATAACTAGAACAGCGATCTTCCGCAGTTAATATTTATCAGTTCATCGAGATCTGGCAGGCAGGGGCGGCGCTTTCATAGGTGCAAATGGTGCACTTGCACCGGGCGTAATTGGACAGGGGCGCAATTTCAGAAATTAAAATTAAAAACCAAGTTTGAGACTTTGAAAAAAAAAATTGTTAAGGTATTCCCGTGATTTTATTTTCATCTATTAAAGGAATTCATTTTTATTGCCACAATTTATTTTTCCAGTTTTAAGATAAAATATTCTGTACCTCTATCCCCGAACTCACGTGGATCCAGCGGGCGCAAGTATTTACACGATATAGTTTTATCGGAGCATTTACGTTGGGTATCTAATAGGGAAACCTAAAATAAATATTTAATTGTTTGTGCCTTTGCCCATTTTCCTTCACCGCGACCAAAAAATGAGGAGCTGTTGGGGCGCAATATGGCATACTGCACCGAGCACGGGCCCTGATTCTTACGCTAGTAGAGGACCACAATCATACATTCTGGTAATGCAGTGAACTGGAAAAGCAGAAGACGGATACTAGAAGGACCTTAAATTGGGTAATGAGAGGCGACCACTCATTTTCCTGGGTGTACTACAAAGCCAGAAAAAAACATAAATAAAGAAAACTTTACGACTATCGAAGAAGAGGGCCTTGCACGAGGAAATTATCTTAAAGCATAGAGAAAATATCGGAAAGTCTCAAAGTTCATGAATCAATGAGGAGGATGGCAGAAAAGCTGGAGGAAACTAGTAAAATCATGATGGAAGTTCACTCTCCAGGAAGCTACGTCTCTGGAAGGTCTTGCGATTATTCGAAGTCAAATGGAAACGAGGCTGAACCGAGATTGAGTTGACAGGATCATGACCGAAGAGGGATTGAAACGTGCTATAGATACATTTTTTCCATTCAAGAAATCACGGCTTGCCGAAATAGTTTCTGCTTTGCTCCAATGCGACGAGAAGGTCATTGGCCTTAAGCTGGGGTGGCGCTTTAATAGGTGCAAATCGTGCACTTCCACCGGGCGCAACTGGAGAGGACGTATTTTTTCCATTGCCCTTGACTGCGATCAAAATATGAGGAACTGATGGGGCGCAATATGGCATACTGCACCGGGCACAAAACACCCAAGTGCCGGCCAGGCTGGCAGGGCAACCACGACCCCCCTTTACCATTACTATTCTTTTTTATCCTTCAATCTAAGCTTCTTTCTTTCTTTTGGTGAGGTATTGGGTCCAAAAGTCCCGCGGCCACTCGCTTGGCGTATTATACTACACCCCTATACCTCACATTTGTAGGCAAGATCGCTTGAACAGCAGTCTGCCTAGTGACTTGTCGCTTAGACTTGAATGTTCGAGCAGGGTCTATATTATTAGGGAAAGTTTGAATTAGCAGCAGATCTACTAAGTTCGATTCTGATTTTGAGTCATCTAGCTAAATAAAACTATGCCAGAACTCTTATTAGGCTCGAAATCTTCCCATTTCTCTTTAATAGAGATCTGGACCAGTGTTGGGCCTTGGCGATTTTAAAAATGTAGTAAATATGTAAAAAAATGGTAGTAGAATTGAAAAAAATTTAGCAGCAGCAAAGCAACTAGGAGCCAGCACAGTTTTACACAAAAGCTGAAAAGGCCGATCTACAGCATAGCAAGTTACAGCTGACCGGCAGTGAGGCTTATACCGCAGACAGTTACAGACTAGAAACTTATTCCGGATTATGACGACAGAATGACGGGGGCTTATATAAAAGATATGGAAATAAAATGGAGTCTACGTCATTCTGACGTCATAATCCGGATTAAGGGTGCTAGTCTGCATAGGGTATTACAGAACTTACAGATTTTGGTGTATGTCTTTTTCTTAATTTACAGACGGAAAGAATCTAATCCGAGTCTCTATGACACATATAGCAGAGGGTGTATTCGACGACGACTGATAAGTGAAAAATTGTATTCGAATTTGAATGAAAATAGTTTTTCTGATAACTTGAAATATGTAGCAAATAAGAAACCGAAAGTAGTAGAATTTAGAAAACGCGAAATATAGTAGATCTGCCACTATTTAGTCCAGGAGAGATAGCGGAAAAGTATTCAAAAGTTGAAATAAATCTACCCTGCGATTTTTCGACGCTATAATTAAGGAATGTTAATTAAATGTCAAAAAATGGCCATATTTCGCGGTTTTTATTTTTTTGTGCAAAAACCTGTTGACCGATTTCAATTGTCCAAAATTCATAATTTTCGTCTTTTTTAGCGCTATTACGTACTATTTTTTGTGTTCCAAAAACAAATTTTTTTCGCACCTAAATCTTTGAAAAATGTGTTTTCGCTACCATTATTCGCTACCTGTTCTCCTGGACCGATTTTTTCCAAAACACATTCATTGAATTCCGACGATTTTTCTCTTAATTATAGCGTCGAAAAATCGCAGGGTAGATTTATTTCAACTTCTTTTCTATCCATCCTGGACTAATTGTAGTAGAAGGCTCTACACTGATCTGGACATAGTAATCTCTGTTGAATCCTTTTCTTACTGCCGACGATTCCATTTCAGAACGCAACGTCGAAAAGCAAGCTCCGACCATGCAAAGAACGAACACGACTAAACCCAGGCTCAAGGGAACAGCACCTTCTTTTGCTGGTTACTTGATTTACGGTTGGACTTTTAGAGAAGATCAAGCAGCGTTATTTTGGGTGTCATAGGCATTTTATTTTTAGTACGAAGAAACACGAAGTCGGTGACATATTGTAACGTCGGGAGTGGCGGGTCAGGTCGGAGATGCCCAAGGTTCAAATCAAAAACTCTTGTTACGTTAAAGTTCTTTTTATTACTAGAAATTCTGTATTATACAACTATCGAGAGGAGGGGAAAGAGAGAAATAAACGGTTAGTGGGTTACCTCTGGATCAACGCTCCCGAGGTAGCCGGTTTGGTCTATTAACGTTGGAGTACTCCCGGATCAACTCTTCGGGTTTTGTCGGTGTATCGATTGGTCGGTGCCACTGGATCAACTTTCCGTGTCTTGTAAATGTATTGGTCGATCGGCGCGACTGGATCAACTCTCCTTGGCTTGTATGTTTTGTCTGTCTGTAAACCATACGATCAACGCTCCCATGGTTCCGTCCAGTTATCAGGCAGAGGAATCACTCTTCCACTGTCTGATTACGACTGACTCTCGCAGGCGGGCACCGGTCTTTTATATTGGTGCCTTGCTGCGCGTCGCTCTTCTGATTCGTTCTGTTACTTAATGTCTTTTACAGCGGTTTTGTCATGTGTTAACAGCGGTGGTGCTGTTGTGGTTTTTTTGTTTACAGCGGTCTGTTTCTGTTTCGTTACAATATGGCGACAGGCAGAGGGCAGGTGTTTTAAAAAGGCATAATTCCGATGCCAGATGACTTCGAATTGTTACGAAGGCGAAGCCAGTTTCAATGAAAGTAGAATTTAATTACGTGTTAAGAAAGTTAATAAATGAGTGGTCGACTTTTAATAGAATTCCTAGCTGCATTATTGGGTAGAGTAATGTGGCTTAGCAGAAGTTTACTTTCAATGTCAACATTTTAATAAGGACACATTTTTAAGAACAGAAGTTCTTACAACATTCAATTTCCCCGAAACCTTGCGTCATTATCCACAAAACAGGAAGCATCATTTCAACAACAAACAACTCAAGTTCCATTTCTATATAAAACCGTTGTCGCGAATGAAAGTTTGTCCTTTTTTATTAAAAGTGAACTGATTCCACGGAAAACAGATTTATAAAGTTTAATCCTATTTTGTGAAACTTTTCAGACCCAGTTTTTCTTCGCGATGATTTTCATGAAATGCGGGAAATATCTGCGAAATTATTATTATGAAAAAACAAAATCGACTTTGACAAGAAATAAACAGGAAATTGGCCAACATCAAAAACAAACCAATTTCCATTTTCATATTAATTTTGTATCTTTAATTGGAGGTAAATTATTCTGCGTGTGTTTTTATATCGATTTTCGTGAAATATATGTAAAAATACAGAATGCGAAAAACTAGAAAAACAAAATTCCTAAAAGCGTGGAACTTCAAGGTTATACAAGTTAGATTTTCCTTACTAGAGCAATTTCAATATGAAAAGGGCTTCAGGTTCTCCTTGTGGGGTAGGTTGTAGGTAGGTATAGGATATTCATATCATATCAGCTATGTCGACATGAATGTGTTACACACGGGTGTATGTTTGACAATCGGCAAAGATTCCGAAAAAAAATCAATGAAAATATACGTAAATGTCCTATAGCAATTTTCAAGGTAGACGAAGTGGGTTTTTTCTTCTCTGGAACATCTGTGTGTAGCTTATGGCAGTATGTTTCAGTTAGAATGAAAATTTCTCCTAAAAGAGATTTGATTTTTTTTCCCTGATGCTCTGGCATAGGGAGTTTAGGTAGAAAAGGTTAAGGAACATGGAGGACGAAGCAAAAAAAAGAAGAAAATAAAAATATGTTACAGCTTTAAGAAAAGTGGGTTTATTGAGGAATTTCAGAGAGGAGTGTCGATGTTATTTAATATCCTTTTTTTGAGGTGATATTTTTTGTTGTGTGTGTGTTTGTGTGTGCATATCCATGGCTGATGTGTATACATTTAAAAATTATTAAAAGAAGCTTAAAGAATTTTTCAGGTTTATTTTTTGACACCTTTACAAGATAAGTATGTTTTGAAAGAATATATCACTTATGGTGCTTGTTTAAAACAGTGCTTTATAACAAAAGGATATTTTTAAACGTGGTAAATTTAGAGGAATTATTTAATTAACAGGAGGTAGGTGAACATTGTTAAGAGATGACATTTGTTAATTAATGTATATTTGAGTACAGGTAACCATCTCTCATCAATGAACGTAGAAAATTTTTCTGTTGCAGTAAGGCTTGCCAGTAAGCCAGCGTAGGTATGTATGTCCCATGACGGATTAAAGTAGCAATTAATAGTAGTTCGTTAGTATGAATGTATGAAACGCCCCCTATACCGACCAGGCGAATTTCTGTTAAAAGATAGGTTATTTCACACCTTCCTTTTTAACAAGATTATAACCCTAAACCACCCCATAATAAGGTACTTTTAAGTCAATGTGTCAGCATATCGAGGAGAGGGTTGAATGGTCTACCAGTGGTTAACTAATTGTACAGGTTAGTCGTTTAGCTATAGGCTTCCGGAGCCACCTATTTCACAATATTCTGCAATCGAACTTTTGGTTTGTGCTTTGGCCTGAAGCTTTTGCGGTTTGTGCCTTGGGTTGAAGGGGTGCGCCATCTGTGTGAAACTAGTTGAATTTCGCAGTTGTGGTTTAGTGTGCATGTATTCGAAACATTAGTTGCGCTCCTCTTCTACTTTTTAGTACTTGTGAGTAAAGCAGAGAAGGAATGCAAATTTGTTGATTTGAGTAACACCTAACCTAATTTTTTTTATTTTATTTCATTTCTACTCAAATAAAACGTTAGAAGAAGTAAATTAATTCGGCAAATTTTCCAAATAAAACGAACGCTAATTATTTTAGATAATTATACAACTGAAATTTTATTATGAATAAAGCTCAAAACAATCAAAAGCCATTTATGGGCTTCACAGTAAGGGAAAATAATTCACAATCGACCCCAAATGGCGACTTTCCATTTCTTTCTAGTGGATTTCAATTGCGTAACTACAAGTGTTACCTACTCGTATGCTAGAGCAAGAGTAATTGCGGGTGCTCACGAGTAAGAAATAGTAAAAATTAGCAGAAAGGAGCGCAGATATCATAACCTAAATTAAAGCTCTCAGGTGGGGACAGCTATACAGACAGGCAACTACACAGCTAGACAGGTAGGTTGAGCTGCCTGGTCTGGGTAGCCTGCCTAGTCTGTCTGGTCTGCCTGGTTTATCGCACAACCCGCAGTAGCTTCCAAAGACACAAACTGTAAAAGCTTCAGCCCAGACAGAAACCAAAAGCTCCATTGCGCAATATTGTGTAATAGGTGGGTGCGGAAGCCTATAGCTATACAACTCAGGTTTCCAGATAATAGGGTAAAAACAACGACTGCGACCAAGGATTACCAGCCTCTCCCGCTCGGAGGATATGCAGGTTGCCAAAAGTGGGTAATCGCCAAAGCAAATATACACAAGCCACAGTGATAAGTGAATGTGATAAGATGAGGCCGCCGATACCTTCACTGAGAGGGATAAGAGCGACAAAGCAAGATAATGTTCCCGAAAAGTACGAAGTTTTGGAGTCCAGTTACATAGTCGGCGAATCTGGCTTATCAGGAGCCAACCAGACAAGTTTGACGTTATAGTTAACTTATTATATTACGTGGTAAGAAACCACCTTGAAGCTTCATTTAATGATGTCAACTTAAGGACCTGCAGAATTTCCGATCAACTTTAGGTTTACAACAAAGCACAAAGATCTGCCATGATCATGAAATACGAGATCGAGCAAGAATTGGGGCGGTTGCCATCTTTTCACTCGTCACAGCTGTTAAAGGGTTTCCGCAATTGTGTTAAGGCAAAGTGTGTGGATCATTTATAAAAATAACTTCTAAAGTGGTGCGCTACTCGTCTAAGCAAAGTCGGGAAGGGTTCTATGCGCGTCATTCTGTCGTCAAAGGCCAAGGACGAAAATCTGGAAAAGGAAGAAAACACTCCAATTAAGCAGCGTATACACGACAGACTTGGTTGACAACCAAGTTGGCACCATGAAATATTCAGACACTCCAACTAGATTGCCAACATTCGTCCAAAATTCGTTATCTTCTGGCATTTTCACTTTACAATTCTCAACTAAATTCGCAACGCCACTACAAACATACAACATGGTTGCCAACTTCTACTAAAAATCAAAAATTTTTGATTTCATTCCCACCGTTTGGCAAACTTAATTTTGAGTTGTCAACCAATCCACACACTTTCAATTCTGACACCAACACAAAAAGTTGTCAACTTTGTTGGCAACCAAGTCTGTCGTGTGTACGCTGCTTAACAGACGCAAACGTATTGTTCATAGAAAAAGTAGTACAAATTGGCGTCGCTCTCTTTGCGTAACTACTATATTTTGCTAAACCATTCAATCCGAGACAAACAGTGCTTTCCTCAATTCTTATAGGTGACTCGACTCATAGAGCTTCCTCCGACTCCCACAGTACAAGCCCAGGCCCAATTCTTAAACCCCAGATCAAATCTTTACACCCACAGAGCTTTCTCCTACTCCCATAGCACAGACCCAGACTCAATGCTCAAGCCTCCGATCAGAGATTTCCAGAAGAATATATTTTACCAAAACACTCCCGCCGAGCTTTGTTTAATTCTTAGAGACTCCCGACCCACAGAGCTTACTCCCACTCCTAAGCCCAAACCAAAACCCAATTCTTAAATCGCCAGATCAGAGCTTTCCACCCACAAGATAAGACAAAAACCGAACACCATCGATGACGACGCTGGGCCAGGATCGGTATAGATATACTACTAACGAAAAACCATGACCGAGTGGATTCGAATCATGGACCTCTGGAATGGTATCCGCGGAGTTTAACCCCTAGGCTACTAAGGCCAGCCTAGCAGTTATGATAGCGATTCCCTCTTCGGGTGAATTAAGGTGTACCCTGACACCTGATATTGATCTAAATTACCATTAAGTGAAATTTGATTTTCAACGAACGGCGAACGGGGAATATTGCTAAAGGTGGCCAACTTTAGCAAAAGAAGCTCACGGGCGTTAAAAAATTCAAAATACTCGAGCTTGTTCCTAAGCGGCATTAACAGACTGCGGAGATAATATCAAGTCCTAAACAACGCTCGCAATTATCTAATTTATTAATTAGTTGTTTTAATAGTTGTAAAATACTATGACTTATTCAAAAGGCTGAAAGTTATTACCAAATTCAATAAATTGAAACATGAAAATCGATTTTTATGGCAAAACCAATTCTGCATGTTGATTTCCATCGTAGCATGTTTAAAACAGGCACTTTACACCCCCAGCAATACCTTTACACAATAATACTTAACTGGATTAATCCAATAGCTGGAATCACGTCCTTAACTTGCAACACATATGGACAAGTTCGATAATGAATTTCTGATCGGCAGTTGAGGGTTATTGTGTTGCCTTGGGTGTGCCAACGAATGGTGCGAAAATTATTTGAACAGAATTGGTTATCTACTCTCCAGACCATGATAGAAATTTATGAGAGTTAGAAAGGGGATTTTTTATCTATAGTATGGATGTAAGAGGAAAAATTGGATAGTTAATAAAATTACTAAAATTTACTTACTATTAGATTTTTATGTATGTGAGAATGCTGAAAGTAAACAATTTTTGTTAAGGTTCATTTTTTTGATGGTAGTAAAGTAAGGCTCCAATTTTGTCCGCTATATTACATATCACATGACTTTATGCACAAATGCACTTTTCTTGCTTTTTCTGATGCAAATTTATCAATCATTTTGCTAAAAATCAGTTTTGTCTGTTTCTTCTGAGAAGAGTAAGATCAGACCGTCGATCTTGACCCATGGAAGCTCTCCAATATGATAAGATTATTTTCAATTTGCAATGGCGATGAAAACTGCGATGGTCAACAATATTTGGAGAGAAATTCGAAGAGGCTCAAAGATTTAGGAAGACGTTCTCATCTCCATATTGTACAATTTGAGAAGTTCAATTTGCCTAAATTATTGCAATTTCTTTGCAGAAGATCTTAATTGGTTTCATAGCAAAGTCCTTGGGTATCAAGTATAAAACCGAACTTTCCGTCGGTTTCGTTTGAACGAATGAATCTTTTCTTCATTTCATTATGGAGACGGTCAAGTGTGCTTTTCAGTACTCTTTCAATTTGCTGTTTTTAGCAGTTAACCCGAATCGTGCGAATTTTCATCAGCCATTCCTTTTTTCGTTTTGGACGTCTCTCGGTGACAATATCCCATTCTTTACAGAGATTGAGTTCTTTTTCCAGTGAGTTTATTACCAGCTTTTCTCTGTCATCTTCAAAATAGTCTCTGAACGCCTTTCAAATCCTTGGCAGCTTCATGGAAGTTCATGGTCGGATCTTGTAGTCTCTTTTGAACACGGCCAACGCGGAGTTGTTTTGTGTTCCAAAATTCTAGTAGTCAGAAAATCCAAATTCAACTTACGGCTGTGCAGTTGCACGAAGGCTTTTAAAGCTAAAACAAACGATTTGAAAGGTGAAACAAAAGCATGTAAAGGTTGTACAAAAGCTCTTAAAGTTTAAACAAAAGCGTTTAAGGCGAAAATAAAAGCTTTCTTAAAATCTTTTAAAGCTTAAACAAAAGCTGTTAAAGCTTAAACAAAAGCTTTTAAAGCTTAAACAAAAGCTTTTAAAGCTTAAATAAAAGCTTTTAAAGCTTAAGCAAAAGCTTTTAAAGCTTAAACAAAAGCTTTTAAAGCTTAAACAACAAAAGCTTTTAAAGCTTAAACAAAAGCTTTTAAAGCTTAAACAAAAGCTTTTAAAGCTTAAACAAAAGCTTTTAAAGCTTAAACAAAAGCTTTTAAAGCTTAAACAAGAACTTTTAAAGCTTAAACAAAAGCTTTTAAAGCTTAAACAAAAGCTTTTGAAGCTTAAACAAAAGCTTTTAAAGCTAGCTTTTAAAGCTTAAACAAAAGTTTTTAAAGCTTGAACAAAAGCTTTTAAAGCTGAACTAAAAGGTTTTAATAGTTAACCAAACCCTTTTAAAGCTTAAATAAATTCTTTTAAAGGTCAAAATAAAAGCTTTTAAAGCTGGCACATATAATGATCCAATTACTCTAAAAAACTTGACCTTCGTTACATCATGTTTGGTTGCGTTTACGCCAACCAAATTTAGTGAGTGATTGCCGCAATTTACGAACACAGCTTAATTATTTTTCTCAATTATACATATCATGCCTGCCCTACCCTAGTTACGCCACCGGTCGGCTGGTTAGCAGGATTTCCTTGTTTCAGGAGGCATAACACTCTAAAGAGGCTGTCTTCCGCTAACTCCGAGGTTGTGGCTCAGCCTGTTGCTTAGAAAAATGAACTCACACAATATCCAAGCGTTTAAACACGAGACTCACTGCCTCCTCCTCATGCATCCTCCAGACTAACCTTAACCTATCATACTCTTTCTCTATCTTCGAGCTAAGCTTACTACTAGACAATGTAAGTGTACCATAACGTAAACGACATGACGGTCTGGTAGTATAAAGAGTGACAACCAAGCTTAGACTTTCACATAAAAAGAACCATGCAAGCTGAAATAAATCGTTGGAGGGTGCCAAAACGATGTGTAGTAACGCAGGAAATAAGAAATTTGTGTTCTCTGTGAAATTGTAGTTTCCTTAACCAGTACTCAGCGTATATTTTCGATATTTCTGTTTTTACTTTCCATCATAACCGATCAAACTCTCTTGCTATTCGAAACTACATTCGAATATTTTCTGTATAAAATGGAAGTGACTTTAGATAGTGTCCACATCTGCACTGGTACAGATATGAATATGATATCGTTGATCCGACAAATCACAAAGGAATGGTCCAAACAAGAAATAAGTTTTCAAGAATCCTCTAAAAAGTCCATAACATGAAACTTTATCACAATCCATCCAAACATCTTTAAAAATATATAAAAAATCGATTCACAACTCATTTCCGCTCAGCAAATAAAAATTCCACTCTCATTACTTCTCAAACGATAGTAAACTTTTCATATCAACCTTTTTCGAGAAAATTTGTTTAAAAAAAATCACTCCCGAAACAAAACTACATGCGACTCTACAACAGACCAACTCCAGTCAACCGAAGTTGGGGCTCCCATTAGCGTGAACATTGTTCAGAGGTGGTTGTCAATATTTGATTTGAGTGTTTGGTCCTTCACGGTGTATTGGGAAAAGGATATGAGATAACGAGTTCCCGAAATTTTGCCATTTTATGAAAAACTGTCCTTCTGGAAATGTTTTCGTCCTGCACACGCGTTCTCTAACTTTTTTCTTCCTGCTTGTGTCTATCTCTCGGGGGCAACACATACAGAGACTTCTGATGTTTGAATTTCAGAAAAGATTTTTATCGGTGGATGTTTTTGCTTGACTATACTATCAACTATCATTTTCATAAAATTTCCTTTGACGTTGAAAACACACACAAAGTGTAACAAACTAAGTTGAGAGATATTGAGCCCGCATATTTTTTTGTTATGTGTTTTTTATAAAATTTTATCAAATCAAGTTTGTGTAAAATTATCTTTGTTCAACCATTATAATTTGTATCAAAACAGGGCTTTTATTACTAAAATTATGTTGTTAGACCTTTTTAGATTTTACGTACATATATTGTTCACTTCAACCAATCATTCCAAAGACTTGCATGACGTGAGCTCTGTGATGCATTACATTTCGGGTACTTCGCAGGATGTGTTTCTGGATGCTAAATAGGAAAATGACTTAGGATTGTGTCTCGACTCGAACTCAACGGACCAATTACAGACCTGTGCAGGCAACATCGCATTCCAGATGTGATCGCAGAGCACAGACCAAATAGGTGCGCAGATACCCTTCTAGTAATTCAAGTTAGGGATGTTATGATGTCATATTTGTCACGAATTCTGGCGAATGCGAATGTTTAGGAATAGCATTACAAAAATTTAATTAAATTAAGGCCTCATTTTTATTACTTAAAATAGGATATGAAAAAGTATTGGAACCATTGTTATATACAGTAATGGTATTCTTTATATTTGTATTTAATAGTCCAAGCTCAAAAGAGGAATATTATATTTCCAAGAGGCGATTTCTAAAGGCTCCCATTCACATACAGGCCGCCGGGAGGCCATGGACCGAAGGTTTCTCGCCGTGAGGCCAAGTATAACCACGCACTCACACACCCACACCGTAAACGGAATGAGGCCTGTATAGTCCAAGAAAACTGACAAAAATCCTTATGTGGGTATTTATCGTCAGTCCGTGCCTGAAGATCTGAACTTCTATTCAATCTGAAATTTTTGTTGAGGCCATGAACATTTTGGCACTTCAATTAACAACCTGCTATACTATACTGTCGTCTTCGCCTGCGTGTATGTAGGGAATCATGAGGTCACCTGCGTCCACGACCTGTCAGACGTATGCCTCAGTCAGACTGAGTAGTGTATGGCCTTCATCGGGCGGTACGTGCTGAAGTGGCCTAAAAGGCTGCGGCTTGCGAATGGGGGCCTTAAGGGCTCATATATAAGGCGGGCTGCACTGAACAATTGCTCACTCTGAACGCGTATGCCTGGTGGAGCGCTCAGATATTTGCGAGCCAGATCTGTCAATTTGTCGTATTTTAATTTTGTTTTCCACGAGACACGACACGACCTACACACATTCGCATTCGCAAAACATTCGCATTACTTGATACGAATGCGAATGTTTAAAACGATGCGAACATTCGTAACATCCCTAATTCAAGTGAGAATTAAGCACGTGCTTTTATTTTTAGAGTGCATAGCTTAAATTGTTTCGTCGTGACATTATAGCCCAGTCAAGACAGTCCCCACCATCGATTAAAACCGATCCCGTCCTTAAAAACGTCATTACAAATGAAATCTCTAAAGACCCCATCGATCAAGACTGATCAATGCGAAACGATGAGAAGATTTTAGACTAGGCTACAAATGACCCCTGGACATCATTTGTGGTCCAGTTTTTCGTGTTAAGTAAAAGACGGTGTCTTCTTCTTATTTTAATTAGGTACAGTACAAAAGTACTTCGAGGCCACCAATTAGACTTGTTGGACTACAGCCTCCATACTTCAGAGATTTACATCCTGTTTGCAAAGGTCCAACAGTTTGCCTAGCTATCATTCTGGTCGAGGCAGGTTCGTGCTCCTCGATATTCGAATACTATGCCAGAGAAATTACAGATTAGACTCATTGACGCAAAACTTGCAGCTTTTTTTATCTGAGAGTCCAAGCTTAAAAGTCACCTTTTGTACTACCAGTCCGTCATGTCGTCATGCTGCAATGTCTACAAGTAAGCTTGTTTCTAAGGAAGGAATAGAGGGGGATAGATTAATAAGTGTCTGAAGGCTGCTAAAGGAGGATGCAATGACCAAAGAGAAAAAATTTGCACCATACCCACTGTAAGAAAAATCAAAACTAAAAATTTTTGTAACGGTGTTCGATTTTTCAAAGTCCATATCCTCAATAGCAGCCGGTTGAGCCAGAGACGCAACCGTCAGGGTTAGCGGGAGATAGCCGAGTCAGAGTGTTATGTTCCCGAGACAAGTAGATCCAGCTAAGAAAGGCCAAGTACCAAACCAGTCAACAAGGGAAAAGTACAGAATTACCAAAAAACAATGACGAGTACCGTCCGCTAGGAAAAGACCCGACCTAAGGGGAACCTTGCTGTTCTAGGTGGGGTCGGTTAATCTGCTGATCTTCCATAGATGGAAATTTGTGGCGCAGTTTGAATTAGCAAAGTCCAATTCGCAAAGAGCACAATTCACCGCACTGGTGGATGCCCCAATAGTCAGTTCGGGATTAAGATTGTTGACATAATCCTGCCTGGACAAGGATTCCGCCCTTTTATTACCTCCCAGTAAAGACAAGGTTTCTCCGCTCCCTTTTATTATCTCCCACCTTAGCAATCCAAAACTAATTTAGAATTACCCCCCCCCCCGCCCCACCTTCAACACTATTCTAAATTGTGACCAGACATAAGTCACAACATTTTGAGACTAGTACTTGTCATTGAGAGTTTAAGACTATTCTTGTGACTGTCAGCTGTTTTGATATTCTAAGAAATCAGTCACAAGAACGATCTTAAATAATTCACTTCTAATGATGAATTTGTATTCGTGTAATGAAATAAAGCAAAGTTGCTGGCCGTGTGTCGCAAGAAATTTTGAAAAATATGCTATAACTTTTGTGTGCTGCTATTTATACATTCGCAATTTTGATATCCGTTGTAATTCGTTGCGGATAGTCAAAATTGTAACTGTAAAATTAGAATACCAAGTTATCTCAAGTTGAGACGCCCCACACACTTGTGATTGCGTTGTGACTTGTGACTGCTTTTAGAATACGGGTATCAGCCCAACGGAATCCTGTCGCTCTGATTGGCATCAGTCAAAGAAGATAAATATGAGCTTGTTAGTGCAGATCCTTCTTAAATTTTGGTAAGGGCATTTCAGGCTAGCCTATAACTTTGTGTAAAAAACAATATCTATGGTGTCAAAGCTGAACTTTCTATTTTACATCACCCTACATCGCAACAATCACACATGCCTTTGTTTTTAAGCCAACAGTGTACCAGACGATTCCACTATTGGGTATGTTAGGGAAATAGTAAAAAACGAAGATAACCGATCTTGTATATTCATGTAAGCGACATGTACATTGAGATCTTTCCGGGACTGCAACCCAAATACGTTTTCGATTCTGGAATTACCTCCATAAGATCTGCAGATTTAGAATGCCCCGCTGAACCCATATTTTTTAGGCTGTGATACATTTCAAAGCAGCGTTAATAACAGGCTCTCTTACTCAAGATGGATCGGTAACAAACTAAGTAGGGCATTAAACCATGTGGTGAAGTATTGATGGCAAGTCAAGCCGGAAAGAACCGCTTACAGTTGGCCAATCCAAGAGCGATATGTTTCATCCAGTCCCGGTCGGCAAGGGCCTCTTCACCAAACTGGTGAGGGCTTTGAAGTGTGTGTTCCCTACTGCCGTGGTTAGTTTATTATCCATAGGACACCGCGAGAAGGTGGCGGTTCGATATTGCCCACACCCCCCTTGGAGAGTCAATCCAGTTATAAGTGCTGCTTATACCCTAGACAGTAACATCCTTAATCCGGATTATGACATCTGAATGACGTATACTCCATTTTATTTTCATATCTTTTATATGGGTCTGCGTCTTTCTGACGTCATAATCCGGATTAAGTTACTAGTCTGTCTCCGGTATTAGGGCTTGTCTACTTAGAGATTTGTAGCTATTGTGTCGAAGGATGTATCGTCGGCCTTTCTTTGTAGATCAACGAACTTTCCAACTTGATGTGTGAATTATGAAAAGCCGTTGTCTCAGTGGACTTTCCTGGTTGATATTGATACACGTGCCGAGATCATTACCTCGATGAAAGGTTTTTTAACGACAGATTACCAAAGGAACTCGGAATGGTAATTTCAAGGATTTGAGTCAGTATCGTTTCTTGTGAAATCTTTCGTCTTCCACATTTTTCTGCGCACTCTCTCATGAAGAATGTGAAGAAGACGGAAAGCTGTGAAAATTGGGCCCTTATAAAAGAGTTGATTTAATAGAACACCATTCATGGCCCAAAAATGTCATAATACCATTTGACGGTATGTTGTATATGCCTTTACATTCAAGTACTTCATTTTGTACCACCTCTATATGATGCCCTAGATGTGAAATTTGAAACTGACATTTTCTCCCAATATAAGCTCAGAGAAATTCCTTTCAAAATATATATTTCCTACAATTCCAACGAAGCCATCACACATCAAAATTCCGCAGAAGTTAATCCTCGCAAAACGCTAGATTGCCCCACCTTAAAGCGCCGGGGGTGCTATGTTCGCACGATTAAATCATTTATCAAACCTCAAGAGCAATGACGTCGATTTGTGAGTTGTTATCACAATAATTGGTTCATAATTGCCAGATAATTGTTCCATTAA